>JBBMRM010000088.1:2564770-3847155 GCA_037962945.1 Sarcoramphus papa
TAGCCACCTAATCTTCTGCTCATCCTCTCGCGCAGTCTAAAGAGAGCTCAGGTGAGAAATTGCAAACGTCGAGCAATTGCTCAGAGATGAAAAGTGCCAGCACTGAAAGCTGTTGCTAGCCAGCACCCTTCCTTGGAAGCGCTTTTGTAGGCCTAAGAACACTGGGGCTCTGGGCTTCTCTAACCACCTAATCTTCTGCTCATCCTCTCGCGCACTCTAAAGAGTGCTCAGGTGAGAATTTGCAAATGTCCAGCAATTGCTCAGAGATGAAAAGTGCCAGCACTGAAAGCTGTTGTTAGCCAGCACCCTTCCTTGGAAGCGCTTTCACAGGCGCAGCAACACTGGGGCTTTGCGCTTCTCTACCCACCAAACGTCACGGTCATTCTCTTTCCGTCTCGTAGACACGAGCTGAGAAATTGCAAACGTCCAGCAATTGCTCAGCGATGAAAAGTGCCAGCACTGAAAGCTGTTGCTAGCCAGCACCCTTCCTTGGAAGCGCTTTTGTAGGCCTAAGAACACTGGGGCTCTGGGCTTCTCTAGCCACCTAATCTTCTGCTCATCCTCTCGCGCACTCTAAAGAGAGCTCAGGTGAGAAATTGCAAACGTCGAGCAATTGCTCAGAGATGAAAAGTGCCAGCACTGAAAGCTCTTGCTAGCCAGCAGCCTTCCTTGGAAGCACTTTCAGAGGCGCAGCAACACTGGGGCTTTGCGCTTCTCTAGCCACCAAACGTCACGGTCACTATCTCTCCGTCTCGTAGACACGAGCTGAGAAATTGCAAATGTCGAGCAATTGCTCAGAGATGAAAAGTGCCAGCGCTGAAAGCTGTTGCTAGCCAGCACCCTTCCTTGGAAGCGCTTTCCAAGCGCAGCAACACTGGGGCTTTGCGCTTCTCTAGCCACCAAAGGTCACGGTCATTCTCTTTCCGTCTCGTAGACACGAGCTGAGAAATTGCAAACGTCGAGCAATTGCTCAGAGATGAAAAGTGCCAGCACTGAAAGCTGTTGCCAGCCAGCCCCCTTCCTTGGAAGTGCTTTTGTAGGCCTAAGAACACTGGGGCTCTGGGCTTCTCTAGCCACCTCATCTTCTGCTCATCCTCTCGCGCACTCTAAAGAGAGCTCAGGTGAGAAATTGCAAATGTCGAGCAATTGCTCAGAGATGAAAAGTGCCAGCACTGAAAGCTGTTGCTAGCCAGCACCCTTCCTTGGAAGCGCTTTTGTAGGCCTAAGAACAGTGGGGCTCTGGGCTTCTCTAGCCACCTAATCTTCTGCTCATCCTCTCGCGCACTCTAAAGAGTGCTCAGGTGAGAAATTGCAAACGTCGAGCAATTGCTCAGCGATGAAAAGTGCCAGCACTGAAAGCTCTTGCTAGCCAGCACCCTTCCTTGGAAGCGCTTTTGTAGGCCTAAGAACACTGGGGCTCTGGGCTTCTCTAGCCACCTCATCTTCTGCTCATCCTCTCGCGCACTCTAAAGAGAGCTCAGGTGAGAAATTGCAAATGTCGAGCAATTGCTCAGAGATGAAAAGTGCCAGCACTGAAAGCTCTTGCTAGCCAGCACCCTTCCTTGGAAGCGCTTTCACAGGCGCAGTAACACTGGGGCTTTGTGCTTCTCTAGCCACCAAACGTCACGGTCACTATCTCTCCGTCTCGTAGACACGAGCTGAGAAATTGCAAACGTCGAGCAATTGCTCAGAGACGAAAAGTGCCAGCACTGAAAGCTGTTGCTAGCCAGCACCCTTCCTTGGAAGCGCTTTTGTAGGCCTAAGAACACTGGGGCTCTGGGCTTCTCTAGCCACCTAATCTTCTGCTCATCCTCTCGCGCACTCTAAAGAGCGCTCAGGTGAGAAATTGCAAATGTCGAGCAATTGCTCAGAGATGAAAAGTGCCAGCACTGAAAGCTCTTGCTAGCCAGCACCCTTCCTTGGAAGCGCTTTCACAGGCGCAGTAACACTGGGGCTCTGCGCTTCTCTAGCCACCAAATGTCACGGTCATTCTCTTTCCGTCTCGTAGTCACGAGCTGAGAAATTGCAAACGTCGAGCAATTGCTCAGAGATGAAAAGTGCCAGCACTGAAAGCTCTTGCTAGCCAGCACCCTTCCTTGAAGCTCTTTCACAAGCGCAGCAGCACTGGGGCTTTGCGCTTCTCTAGCCACCAAACGTCACGGTCATTCTCTTTCCGTCTCGTAGACACGAGCTGAGAAATTGCAAACGTCGAGCAATTGCTCAGAGATGAAAAGTGCCAGCACTGAAAGCTCTTGCTAGCCAGCACCCTTCCTTGGAAGCGGTTTCACAGGCGCAGCAACACTGGGGCTTTGCGCTTCTCTACCCACCAAACGTCACGGTCATTCTCTTTCCGTCTCCTAGACAAGAGCTGAGAAATTGCAAACGTCGAGCAATTGCTCAGCGATGAAAAGTGCCAGCACTGAAAGCTGTTGCTAGCCAGCCCCCTTCCTTGGAAGCGCTTTTGTAGGCCTAAGAACACTGGGGCTCTGGGCTTCTCTAGCCACCTAATCTTCTGCTCATCCTCTCGCGCACTCTAAAGAGAGCTCAGGTGAGAAATTGCAAATGTCCAGCAATTGCTCAGAGATGAAAAGTGCCAGCACTGAAAGCTGTTGCTAGCCAGCACCCTTCCTTGGAAGCGCTTTCACAGACGCAGCAGCACTGGGGCTTTGCGCTTCTCTTGCCACCAACCGTCACGGTCCTTCTCTTTCCGTCTCGTAGACACGAGCTGAGAAATTGCAAACGTCGAGCAATTGCTCAGAGATGAAAAGTGCCAGCATTGAAAGCTGTTGCCAGCCAGCACCCTTCCTTGGAAGTGCTTTTGTAGGCCTAAGAACACTGGGGCTCTGGGCTTCTCTAGCCACCTAATCTTCTGCTCATCCTCTCGCGCAGTCTAAAGAGAGATCAGGTGAGAAATTGCAAACGTCGAGCAATTGCTCAGAGATGAAAAGTGCCAGCACTGGAAGCTGTTGCTAGCCAGCACCCTTCCTTGGAAGCGCTTTTGTAGGCCTAAGAACACTGGGGCTCTGGGCTTCTCTAGCCACCTCATCTTCTGCTCATCCTCTCGCGCACTCTAAAGAGTGCTCAGGTGAGAAATTGCAAACGTCGAGCAATTGCTCAGAGATGAAAAGTGCCAGCACTGAAAGCTGTTGCTAGCCAGCACCCTTCCTTGAAGCGCTTTCACAAGCGCAGCAGCACTGGGGTTTTGCGCTTCTCTAACCACCAAACGTCACGGTCATTCTCTTTCCGTCTCCTAGACACGAGCTGAGAAATTGCAAACGTCGAGCAATTGCTCAGAGATGAAAAGTGCCAGCGCTGAAAGCTCTTGCTAGCCAGCACCCTTCCTTGGAAGCGCTTTCACAGGCGCAGTAACACTGGGGTTTGCGCTTCTCTAGCCACCAAACGTCACGGTCACTATCTCTCCGTCTCGTAGACACAAGCTGAGAAATTGCAAATGTCGAGCAATTGCTCAGAGATGAAAAGTGCCAGCACTGAAAGCTGTTGCTAGCCAGCACCCTTCCTTGGAAGCGCTTTCACAGGCGCAGCAACACTGGGGCTTTGCGCTTCTCTAGCCACCAAACGTCACGGTCATTCTCTTTCCGTCTCCTAGACACGAGCTGAGAAATTGCAAACGTCGAGCAATTGCTCAGAGATGAAAAGTGCCAGCACTGAAAGCTCTTGCTAGCCAGCACCCTTCCTTGGAAGCGCTTTCACAGGCGCAGTAACACTGGGGCTTTGCGCTTCTCTACTCACCAAACGTCACGGTCACTATCTCTCCGTCTCGTAGACACAAGCTGAGAAATTGCAAATGTCGAGCAATTGCTCAGAGATGAAAAGTGCCAGCACTGAAAGCTCTTGCTAGCCAGCACCCTTCCTTGGAAGCGCTTTCACAGGCGCAGCAACACTGGGGCTTTGCGCTTCTCTACCCACCAAACATCACGGTCATTCTCTTTCCGCCTCCTAGACAAGAGCTGAGAAATTGCAAACGTCCAGCAATTGCTCAGAGATGAAAAGTGCCAGCACTGAAAGCTGTTGCTAGCCAGCACCCTTCCTTGGAAGCGCTTTTGTAGGCCTAAGAACACTGGGGCTCTGGGCTTCTCTAGCCACCTAATCTTCTGCTCATCCTCTCGCGCAGTCTAAAGAGAGCTCAGGTGAGAAATTGCAAACGTCGAGCAATTGCTCAGAGATGAAAAGTGCCAGCACTGAAAGCTGTTGCTAGCCAGCACCCTTCCTTGGAAGCGCTTCTGCAGGCCTAAGAACACTGGGGCTCTGGGCTTCTCTAACCACCTAATCTTCTGCTCATCCTCTCACGCACTCTAAAGAGAGCTCAGGTGAGAAATTGCAAATGTCGAGCAATTGCTCAGAGATGAAAAGTGCCAGCACTGAAAGCTGTTGCTAGCCAGCACCCTTCCTTGGAAGCGCTTTCAGAGGCGCAGTAACACTGGGGCTTTGCGCTTCTCTAGCCACCAAACGTCACGGTCCTTCTCTTTCCGTCTCGTAGACACGAGCTGAGAAATTGCAAACGTCGAGCAATTGCTCAGAGATGAAAAGTGCCAGCACTGAAAGCTCTTGCTAGCCAGCACCCTTCCTT
This sequence comes from Sarcoramphus papa, assembly GCA_037962945.1. Classification (NCBI taxonomy): domain Eukaryota; kingdom Metazoa; phylum Chordata; class Aves; order Accipitriformes; family Cathartidae; genus Sarcoramphus; species Sarcoramphus papa. The sequence continues at coordinate 2,569,359 of JBBMRM010000088.1, forward strand.
GGAAGCGCTTTTGTAGGCCTAAGAACACTGGGGCTCTGGGCTTCTCTAGCCACCTCATCTTCTGCTCATCCTCTCGCGCACTCTAAAGAGAGCTCAGGGGAGAAATTGCAAACGTCGAGCAATTGCTCAGAGATGAAAAGTGCCAGCACTGAAAGCTGTTGCTAGCCAGCACCCTTCCTTGGAAGCGCTTTCACAGACGCAGTAACACTGGGGCTTTGCGCTTCTCTAGCCACCAAACGTCACGGTCACTATCTCTCCGTCTCGTAGACACGAGCTGAGAAATTGCAAATGTCGAGCAATTGCTCAGAGATGAAAAGTGCCAGCACTGAAAGCTGTTGCTAGCCAGCACCCTTCCTTGGAAGCGCTTTCACAGGCGCAGCAACACTGGGGCTTTGCGCTTCTCTAGCCACCAAACGTCACGGTCATTCTCTTTCCGTCTCGTAGACACGAGCTGAGAAATTGCAAATGTCGAGCAATTGCTCAGCGATGAAAAGTGCCAGCACTGAAAGCTGTTGCTAGCCAGCCCCCTTCCTTGGAAGCGCTTTTGTAGGCCTAAGAACACTGGGGCTCTGGGCTTCTCTAGCCACCTAATCTTCTGCTCATCCTCTCGCGCACTCTAAAGAGAGCTCAGGTGAGAAATTGCAAACGTCGAGCAATTGCTCAGAGATGAAAAGTGCCAGCACTGAAAGCTGTTGCTAGCCAGCACCCTTCCTTGGAAGCGCTTTCACAGGCGCAGCAACACTGGGGCTTTGCGCTTCTCTAGCCACCAAACATCACGGTCATTCTCTTTCCGTCTCGTAGACACGAGCTGAGAAATTGCAAACGTCGAGCAATTGCTCAGAGATGAAAAGTGCCAGCACTGAAAGCTCTTGCTAGCCAGCCCCCTTCCTTGGAAGTGCTTTTGTAGGCCTAAGAACACTGGGGCTCTGGGCTTCTCTAGCCACCTAATCTTCTGCTCATCCTCTCGCGCACTCTAAAGAGAGCTCAGGTGAGAAATTGCAAATGTCGAGCAAATGCTCAGAGATGAAAAGTGCCAGCACTGAAAGCTGTAGCTAGCCAGCACCCTTCCTTGGAAGCGCTTTTGTAGGCCTAAGAACAGTGGGGCTCTGGGCTTCTCTAGCCACCTCATCTTCTGCTCATCCTCTCGCGCACTCTAAAGAGAGCTCAGGGGAGAAATTGCAAACGTCCAGCAATTGCTCAGAGATGAAAAGTGCCAGCACTGAAAGCTGTTGCTAGCCAGCACCCTTCCTTGGAAGCGCTTTCACAGGCGCTGTAACACTGGGGCTTTGCGCTTCTCTACCCACCAAACGTCACGGTCCTTCTCTTTCCATCTCGTAGACTTGAGCTGAGAAATTGCAAACGTCGAGCAATTGCTCAGAGATGAAAAGTGCCAGCACTGAAAGCTGTTGCTAGCCAGCACCCTTCCTTGGAAGTGCTTTCACAGGCGCAGCAACACTGGGGCTTTGCGCTTCTCTACCCACCAAACGTCACGGTTATTCTCTTTCCATCTCGTAGACACGAGCTGAGAAATTGCAAACGTCGAGCAATTGCTCAGAGATGAAAAGTGCCAGCACTGAAAGCTCTTGCTAGCCAGCACCCTTCCTTGGAAGTGCTTTTGTAGGCCTAAGAACACTGGGGCTCTGGGCTTCTCTAGCCACCTCATCTTCTGCTCATCCTCTCGCGCACTCTAAAGAGAGCTCAGGTGAGAAATTGCAAACGTCGAGCAATTGCTCAGAGATGAAAAGTGCCAGCACTGAAAGCTGTTGCTAGCCAGCACCCTTCCTTGGAAGCGCTTTCACAGGCGCATTAACACTGGGGCTTTGCGCTTCTCTAGCCACCAAACGTCATGGTCATTCTCTTTCCGTCTCGTAGACACGAGCTGAGAAATTGCAAACGTCGAGCAATTGCTCAGAGATGAAAAGTGCCAGCACTGAAAGCTGTTGCCAGCCAGCACCCTTCCTTGGAAGTGCTTTTGTAGGCCTAAGAACACTGGGGCTCTGGGCTTCTCTAGCCACCTAATCTTCTGCTCATCCTCTCGCGCACTCTAAAGAGAGCTCAGGTGAGAAATTGCAAATGTCGAGTAAATGCTCAGAGATGAAAAGTGCCAACGCTGAAAGCTGTTGCTAGCCAGCACCCTTCCTTGGAAGCGCTTTTGTAGGCCTAAGAACAGTGGGGCTCTGGGCTTCTCTAGCCACCGAATCTTGTGCTCATCCTCTCGCGCACTCCAAAGAGAGCTCAGGTGAGAAATTGCAAACGTCGAGCAATTGCTCAGAGATGAAAAGTGCCAGCACTGAAAGCTGTTGCTAGCCAGCACCCTTCCTTGGAAGCGCTTTCACAGGCGCAGCAACACTGGGGCTTTGCGCTTCTCTACCCACCAAACTTCATGTCATTCTCTTTCCGTCTCGTAGACACGAGCTGAGAAATTGCAAACGTCGATCAATTGCTCAGAGATGAAAAGTGCCAGCACTGAAAGCTCTTGCTAGCCAGCACCCTTCCTTGGAAGTGCTTTTGTAGGCCTAAGAACACTGGGGCTCTGGGCTTCTCTAGCCACCTAATCTTCTGCTCATCCTCTCGCGCACTCTAAAGAGAGCTCAGGTGAGAAATTGCAAACGTCCAGCAATTGCTCAGAGATGAAAAGTGCCAGCACTGAAAGCTCTTGCTAGCCAGCACCCTTCCTTGGAAGCGCTTTCACAGGCGCAGTAACACTGGGGCTTTGCGCTTCTCTACCCACCAAACATCACGGTCACTATCTCTCCGTCTCGTAGACACGAGCTGAGAAATTGCAAATGTCGAGCAATTGCTCAGAGAAGAAAAGTGCCAGCACTGAAAGCTGTTGCTAGCCAGCACCCTTCCTTGGAAGCGCTTTCACAGGCGCAGCAACACTGGGGCTTTGCGCTTCTCTACCCACCAAACTTCATGTCCTTCTCTTTCCGTCTCGTAGACACGAGCTGAGAAATTGCAAACGTCGAGCAATTGCTCAGAGAGGAAAAGTGCCAGCACTGAAAGCTGTTGCCAGCCAGCACGCTTCCTTCGAAGTGCTTTTGTAGGCCCAAGAACACTGGGGCTCTGGGCTTCTCTAGCCACCTAATCTTCTGCTCATCCTCTCGCGCACTCTAAAGAGAGCTCAGGTGAGAAATTGCAAACGTCGAGCAATTGCTCAGAGAGGAAAAGTGCCAGCACTGAAAGCTGTTGCTAGCCAGCACCCTTCCTTGGAAGCGCTTTTGTAGGCCTAAGAACACTGGGGCTCTGGGCTTCTCTAGCCACCTAATCTTCTGCTCATCCTCTCGCGCACTCTAAAGAGAGCTCAGGTGAGAAATTGCAAACGTCCAGCAATTGCTCAGAGATGAAAAGTGCCAGCACTGAAAGCTCTTGCTAGCCAGCACCCTTCCTTGGAAGCGCTTTCACAGGCGCAGCAGCACTGGGGCTTTGCACTTCTCTAGCCACCAAATGTCACGGTCCTTCTCTTTCCGTGTCGTAGACACGAGCTGAGAAATTGCAAACGTCGAGCAATTGCTCAGAGATGAAAAGTGCCAGCACTGAAAGCTCTTGCTAGCCAGCACCCTTCCTTGGAAGCGCTTTCACAGGCGCAGCAACACTGGGGCTTTGCGCTTCTCTACTCACTAAACATCACGGTCACTATCTCTCCGTCTCGTAGACACGAGCTGAGAAATTGCAAATGTCGAGCAATTGCTCAGAGATGAAAAGTGCCAGCACTGAAAGCTCTTGCTAGCCAGCACCCTTCCTTGGAAGCGCTTTCACAGGCACATCAACACTGGGGCTTTGCGCTTCTCTAGCCACCAAACATCATGGTCCTTCTCTTTCCGTCTCGTAGACACGAGCTGAGAAATTGCAAACGTCGAGCAATTGCTCAGAGAGGAAAAGTGCCAGCACTGAAAGCTGTTGCTAGCCAGCACCCTTCCTTGGAAGCGCTTTCACAGACGCAGCAACACTGGGGCTTTGCGCTTCTCTAGCCACCAAATGTCACGGTCATTCTCTTTCCGTCTCGTAGACACGAGCTGAGAAATTGCAAACGTCGAGCAATTGCTCAGAGATGAAAAGTGCCAGCACTGAAAGCTCTTGCTAGCCAGCCCCCTTCCTTGGAAGCGCTTTTGTAGGCCTAAGAACACTGGGGCTCTGGGCTTCTCTAGCCACCTCATCTTCTGCTCATCCTCTCGCGCACTCTAAAGAGTGCTCAGGTGAGAAATTGCAAACGTCGAGCAATTGCTCAGAGATGAAAAGTGCCAGCACTGAAAGCTGTTGCTAGCCAGCACCCTTCCTTGGAAGCGCTTTCACAGGCGCAGCAACACTGGGGCTTTGCGCTTCTCTAGCCACCAAAGGTCACGGTCACTATCTCTCCGTCTCGTAGACACGAGCTGAGAAATTGCAAATGTCGAGCAATTGCTGAGAGATGAAAAGTGCCAGCGCTGAAAGCTCTTGCTAGCCAGCACCCTTCCTTGGAAGCGGTTTCACAGGCGCAGCAGCACTGGGGCTTTGCGCTTCTCTAGCCACCAAACGTCACGGACATTCTCTTTCCGTCTCGTAGACACGAGCTGAGAAATTGCAAACGTCGAGCAATTGCTCAGAGATGAAAAGTGCCAGCGCTGAAAGCTCTTGCTAGCCAGCACCCTTCCTTGGAAGCGCTTTCACAGGCACAGCAACACTGGGGCTTTGCGCTTCTCTAGCCACCAAAGGTCACGGTCACTATCTCTCCGTCTCGTAGACACGAGCTGAGAAATTGCAAATGTCGAGCAATTGCTGAGAGATGAAAAGTGCCAGCACTGAAAGCTGTTGCTAGCCAGCACCCTTCCTTGGAAGCGCTTTCACAGGCGCAGCAACACTGGGGCTTTGCGCTTCTCTACCCACCAAACGTCACGGTCATTCTCTTTCCGTCTCGTAGACACGAGCTGAGAAATTGCAAACGTCCAGCAATTGCTCAGCGATGAAAAGTGCCAGCACTGAAAGCTGTTGCTAGCCAGCACCCTTCCTTGGAAGCGCTTTTGTAGGCCTAAGAACAGTGGGGCTCTGGGCTTCTCTAGCCACCTAATCTTCTGCTCATCCTCTCGCGCAGTCTAAAGAGAGCTCAGGTGAGAAATTGCAAACGTCGAGCAATTGCTCAGAGATGAAAAGTGCCAGCACTGAAAGCTGTTGCTAGCCAGCACCCTTCCTTGGAAGCGCTTTTGTAGGCCTAAGAACACTGGGGCTCTGGGCTTCTCTAACCACCTAATCTTCTGCTCATCCTCTCGCGCACTCTAAAGAGTGCTCAGGTGAGAATTTGCAAATGTCCAGCAATTGCTCAGAGATGAAAAGTGCCAGCACTGAAAGCTGTTGTTAGCCAGCACCCTTCCTTGGAAGCGCTTTCACAGGCGCAGCAACACTGGGGCTTTGCGCTTCTCTACCCACCAAACGTCACGGTCATTCTCTTTCCGTCTCGTAGACACGAGCTGAGAAATTGCAAACGTCCAGCAATTGCTCAGCGATGAAAAGTGCCAGCACTGAAAGCTGTTGCTAGCCAGCACCCTTCCTTGGAAGCGCTTTTGTAGGCCTAAGAACACTGGGGCTCTGGGCTTCTCTAGCCACCTAATCTTCTGCTCATCCTCTCGCGCACTCTAAAGAGAGCTCAGGTGAGAAATTGCAAACGTCGAGCAATTGCTCAGAGATGAAAAGTGCCAGCACTGAAAGCTCTTGCTAGCCAGCAGCCTTCCTTGGAAGCACTTTCAGAGGCGCAGCAACACTGGGGCTTTGCGCTTCTCTAGCCACCAAACGTCACGGTCACTATCTCTCCGTCTCGTAGACACGAGCTGAGAAATTGCAAATGTCGAGCAATTGCTCAGAGATGAAAAGTGCCAGCGCTGAAAGCTGTTGCTAGCCAGCACCCTTCCTTGGAAGCGCTTTCCAAGCGCAGCAACACTGGGGCTTTGCGCTTCTCTAGCCACCAAAGGTCACGGTCATTCTCTTTCCGTCTCGTAGACACGAGCTGAGAAATTGCAAACGTCGAGCAATTGCTCAGAGATGAAAAGTGCCAGCACTGAAAGCTGTTGCCAGCCAGCCCCCTTCCTTGGAAGTGCTTTTGTAGGCCTAAGAACACTGGGGCTCTGGGCTTCTCTAGCCACCTCATCTTCTGCTCATCCTCTCGCGCACTCTAAAGAGAGCTCAGGTGAGAAATTGCAAATGTCGAGCAATTGCTCAGAGATGAAAAGTGCCAGCACTGAAAGCTGTTGCTAGCCAGCGCCCTTCCTTGGAAGCGCTTTTGTAGGCCTAAGAACACTGGGGCTCTGGGCTTCTCTAGCCACCTAATCTTCTGCTCATCCTCTCGCGCACTCTAAAGAGTGCTCAGGTGAGAAATTGCAAACGTCGAGCAATTGCTCAGCGATGAAAAGTGCCAGCACTGAAAGCTCTTGCTAGCCAGCACCCTTCCTTGGAAGCGCTTTTGTAGGCCTAAGAACACTGGGGCTCTGGGCTTCTCTAGCCACCTCATCTTCTGCTCATCCTCTCGCGCACTCTAAAGAGAGCTCAGGTGAGAAATTGCAAATGTCGAGCAATTGCTCAGAGATGAAAAGTGCCAGCACTGAAAGCTCTTGCTAGCGAGAACCCTTCCTTGGAAGCGCTTTCACTGACGCAGCAACACTGGGGCTTTGCACTTCTCTACCCACCAAACGTCACGGTCCTTCTCTTTCCGTCTCGTAGACACGAGCTGAGAAATTGCAAACGTCGAGCAATTGCTCAGAGACGAAAAGTGCCAGCACTGAAAGCTGTTGCTAGCCAGCACCCTTCCTTGGAAGCGCTTTTGTAGGCCTAAGAACACTGGGGCTCTGGGCTTCTCTAGCCACCTCATCTTCTGCTCATCCTCTCGCGCACTCTAAAGAGTGCTCAGGTGAGAAATTGCAAACGTGGAGCAATTGCTCAACGATGAAAAGTGCCAGCACTGAAAGCTGTTGCTAGCCAGCACCCTTCCTTGGAAGCGCTTTCACAGGCACAGCAGCGCTGGGGCTTTGCGCTTCTCTAGCCACCAAATGTCACGGTCCTTCTCTTTCCGTCTCGTAGACACGAGCTGAGAAATTGCAAACGTCGAGCAATTGCTCAGAGATGAAAAGTGCCAGCGCTGAAAGCTCTTGCTAGCCAGCACCCTTCCTTGGAAGCGCTTTCACAGGCGCAGTAACACTGGGGCTTTGCGCTTCTCTACCCACCAAACATCACGGTCACTATCTATCCGTCTCGTAGACACTAGCTGAGAAATTGCAAACGTCGAGCAATTGCTCAGAGATGAAAAGTGCCAGCACTGAAAGCTCTTGCTAGCCAGCACCCTTCCTTGGAAGCGCTTTTGTAGACCTAAGAACACTGGGGCTCTGGGCTTCTCTAGCCACCTCATCTTCTGCTCATCCTCTCGCGCACTCTAAAGAGAGCTCAGGTGAGAAATTGCAAACGTCGAGCAATTGCTCAGAGATGAAAAGTGCCAGCACTGAAAGCTCTTGCTAGCGAGCACCCTTCCTTGGAAGCGCTTTCGCAGGCGCAGCAGCACTGGGGCTTTGCGCTTCTCTAGCCACCAAACGTCACGGTCCTTCTCTTTCCGTCTCGTAGACACGAGCTGAGAAATTGCAAACGTCGAGCAATTGCTCAGAGATGAAAAGTGCCAGCACTGAAAGCTGTTGCTAGCCAGCACCCTTCCTTGGAAGCGCTTTCACAGGCGCAGCAACACTGGGGCTTTGCGCTTCTCTAGCCACCAAACATCATGGTCATTCTCTTTCCGTCTCGTAGACATGAGCTGAGAAATTGCAAACGTCGAGCAATTGCTCAGAGAGGAAAAGTGCCAGCACTGAAAGCTCTTGCTAGCCAGCCCCCTTCCTTGGAAGTGCTTTTGTAGGCCTAAGAACAGTGGGGCTCTGGGCTTCTCTAGCCACCTAATCTTCTGCTCATCCTCTCGCGCACTCTAAAGAGAGCTCAGGTGAGAAATTGCAAATGTCGAGCAATTGCTCAGAGATGAAAAGTGCCAGCACTGAAAGCTGTTGCTAGCCAGCACCCTTCCTTGGAAGCGCTTTTGTAGGCCTAAGAACACTGGGGCTCTGGGCTTCTCTAGCCACCTAATCTTCTGCTCATCCTCTCGCGCACTCTAAAGAGTGCTCAGGTGAGAAATTGCAAACGTCCAGCAATTGCTCAGCGATGAAAAGTGCCAGCACTGAAAGCTGTTGCTAGCCAGCACCCTTCCTTGGAAGCGCTTTTGTAGGGCTAAGAACACTGGGGCTCTGGGCTTCTCTAGCCACCTAATCTTCTGCTCATCCTCTCGCGCACTCTAAAGAGAGCTCAGGTGAGAAATTGCAAATGTCGAGCAATTGCTCAGAGATGAAAAGTGCCAGCACTGAAAGCTGTTGCTAGCCAGCACCCTTCCTTGGAAGCTCTTTCACAGACGCAGCAACACTGGGGCTTTGCGCTTCTCTAGCCACCAAACGTCACGGACATTCTCTTTCCGTCTCGTAGACACGAGCTGAGAAATTGCAAACGTCGAGCAATTGCTCAGAGATGAAAAGTGCCAGCGCTGAAAGCTCTTGCTAGCCAGCACCCTTCCTTGGAAGCGCTTTCACAGGCACAGCAACACTGGGGCTTTGCGCTTCTCTAGCCACCAAAGGTCACGGTCACTATCTCTCCGTCTCGTAGACACGAGCTGAGAAATTGCAAATGTCGAGCAATTGCTGAGAGATGAAAAGTGCCAGCACTGAAAGCTGTTGCTAGCCAGCACCCTTCCTTGGAAGCGCTTTCACAGGCGCAGCAACACTGGGGCTTTGCGCTTCTCTAGCCACCAAACGTCACGGTCATTCTCTTTCCGTCTCGTAGACACGAGCTGAGAAATTGCAAACGTCCAGCAATTGCTCAGAGAGGAAAAGTGCCAGCACTGAAAGCTGTTGCTAGCCAGCACCCTTCCTTGGAAGCGCTTTTGTAGGCCTAAGAACACTGGGGCTCTGGGCTTCTCTAGCCACCTAATCTTCTGCTCATCCTCTCGCGCAGTCTAAAGAGAGCTCAGGTGAGAAATTGCAAACGTCGAGCAATTGCTCAGAGATGAAAAGTGCCAGCACTGAAAGCTGTTGCTAGCCAGCACCCTTCCTTGGAAGCGCTTTTGTAGGCCTAAGAACACTGGGGCTCTGGGCTTCTCTAGCCACCTAATCTTCTGCTCATCCTCTCGCGCACTCTAAAGAGTGCTCAGGTGAGAATTTGCAAATGTCCAGCAATTGCTCAGAGATGAAAAGTGCCAGCACTGAAAGCTGTTGTTAGCCAGCACCCTTCCTTGGAAGCGCTTTCACAGGCGCAGCAACACTGGGGCTTTGCGCTTCTCTACCCACCAAACGTCACGGTCATTCTCTTTCCGTCTCGTAGACACGAGCTGAGAAATTGCAAACGTCCAGCAATTGCTCAGCGATGAAAAGTGCCAGCACTGAAAGCTGTTGCTAGCCAGCACCCTTCCTTGGAAGTGCTTTTGTAGGCCTAAGAACACTGGGGCTCTGGGCTTCTCTAGCCACCTAATCTTCTGCTCATCCTCTCGCGCACTCTAAAGAGAGCTCAGGTGAGAAATTGCAAACGTCGAGCAATTGCTCAGAGATGAAAAGTGCCAGCGCTGAAAGCTGTTGCTAGCCAGCACCCTTCCTTGGAAGCGCTTTCCAGGCGCAGCAACACTGGGGCTTTGCGCTTCTCTAGCCACCAAAGGTCACGGTCATTCTCTTTCCGTCTCCTAGACACGAGCTGAGAAATTGCAAACGTCGAGCAATTGCTCAGAGATGAAAAGTGCCAGCACTGAAAGCTGTTGCCAGCCAGCCCCCTTCCTTGGAAGTGCTTTTGTAGGCCTAAGAACACTGGGGCTCTGGGCTTCTCTAGCCACCTCATCTTCTGCTCATCCTCTCGCGCACTCTAAAGAGAGCTCAGGTGAGAAATTGCAAACGTCGAGCAATTGCTCAGAGATGAAAAGTGCCAGCACTGAAAGCTGTTGCTAGCCAGCCCCCTTCCTTGGAAGCGCTTTTGCAGGCCTAAGAACACTGGGGCTCTGGGCTTCTCTAGCCACCTAATCTTCTGCTCATCCTCTCGCGCACTCTAAAGAGTGCTCAGGTGAGAAATTGCAAACGTCCAGCAATTGCTCAGCGATGAAAAGTGCCAGCACTGAAAGCTGTTGCTAGCGAGCACCCTTCCTTGGAAGCGCTTTTGTAGGGCTAAGAACACTGGGGCTCTGGGCTTCTCTAGCCACCTAATCTTCTGCTCATCCTCTCGCGCACTCTAAAGAGAGCTCAGGTGAGAAATTGCAAATGTCGAGCAATTGCTCAGAGATGAAAAGTGCCAGCACTGAAAGCTGTTGCTAGCCAGCACCCTTCCTTGGAAGCGCTTTCACAGACGCAGCAACACTGGGGCTTTGCGCTTCTCTAGCCACCAAACGTCACGGTCCTTCTCTTTCCGTCTCGTAGACACAAGCTGAGAAATTGCAAACGTCGAGCAATTGCTCAGAGATGAAAAGTGCCAGCACTGAAAGCTGTTGCTAGCCAGCACCCTTCCTTGGAAGCCCTTTTGTAGGCCTAAGAACACTGGGGCTCTGGGCTTCTCTAGCCACCTAATCTTCTGCTCATCCTCTCGCGCACTCTAAAGAGAGCTCAGGGGAGAAATTGCAAACGTCGAGCAATTGCTCAGCGATGAAAAGTGCCAGCACTGAAAGCTGTTGCTAGCCAGCACCCTTCCTTGGAAGCGCTTTCACAGGCGCAGTAACACTGGGGCTTTGCGCTTCTCTAGCCACCAAACGTCACGGTCCTTCTCTTTCCGTCTCGTAGACACGAGCTGAGAAATTGCAAACGTCGAGCAATTGCTCAGAGATGAAAAGTGCCAGCACTGAAAGCTCTTGCTAGCCAGCACCCTTCCTTGGAAGCACTTTCACAGGCGCAGCAACAATGGGGCTTTGCGCTTCTCTAGCCACCAAACGTCACAGTCCTTCTCTTTCCGTCTCGTAGACACGAGCTGAGAAATTGCAAACGTCGAGCAATTGCTCAGAGATGAAAAGTGCCAGCACTGAAAGCTGTTGCTAGCCAGCACCCTTCCTTGGAAGCGCTTTCACAGGCGCAGCAGCACTGGGGCTTTGCGCTTCTCTAGCCACCAAACCTCACGGTCCTTCTCTTTCCGTCTCGTAGACACGAGCTGAGAAATTGCAAACGTCGAGCAATTGCTCAGAGATGAAAAGTGCCAGCGCTGAAAGCTTTTGCTAGCCAGCACCCTTCCTTGGAAGCGATTTCACAGACACAGCAGCACTGGGGCTTTGCGCTTCTCTCGCCACCAAACGTCACGGTCCTTCTCTTTCCGTCTCCTAGACAAGAGCTGAGAAATTGCAAACGTCGAGCAATTGCTCAGAGATGAAAAGTGCCAGCACTGGAAGCTGTTGCTAGCCAGCACCCTTCCTTGGAAGCGCTTTTGTAGGCCTAAGAACACTGGGGCTCTGGGCTTCTCTAGCCACCTCATCTTCTGCTCATCCTCTCGCGCACTCTAAAGAGAGCTCAGGTGAGAAATTGCAAACGTCGAGCAATTGCTCAGAGATGAAAAGTGCCAGCGCTGAAAGCTCTTGCTAGCCAGCACCCTTCCTTGGAAGCGCTTTCACAGGTGCAGTAACACTGGGGCTTTGCGCTTCTCTACTCACCAAAAGTCACGGTCACTATCTCTCCGTCTCGTAGACACGAGCTGAGAAATTGCAAATGTCGAGCAATTGCTCAGAGATGAAAAGTGCCAGCGCTGAAAGCTCTTGCTAGCCAGCACCCTTCCTTGGAAGCGCTTTCACAGGCGCAGCAACACTGGGGCTTTGCGCTTCTCTAGCCACCAAACGTCACGGTCACTATCTCTCCGTCTCGTAGACACGAGCTGAGAAATTGCAAACGTCGAGCAATTGCTCAGAGATGAAAAGTGCCAGCACTGAAAGCTGTTGCCAGCCAGCACGCTTCCTTGGAAGTGCTTTTGTAGGCCTAAGAACACTGGGGCTCTGGGCTTCTCTAGCCACCTAATCTTCTGCTCATCCTCTCGCGCAGTCTAAAGAGAGCTCAGGTGAGAAATTGCAAACGTCCAGCAATTGCTCAGAGAGGAAAAGTGCCAGCACTGAAAGCTGTTGCTAGCCAGCACCCTTCCTTGGAAGCGCTTTTGTAGGCCTAAGAACACTGGGGCTCTGGGCTTCTCTAGCCACCTCATCTGCTGCTCATCCTCTCGCGCACTCTGAAGAGAGCTCAGGTGAGAAATTGCAAACGTCGAGCAATTGCTCAGAGATGAAAAGTGCCAGCACTGAAAGCTGTTGCTAGCCAGCACCCTTCCTTGGAAGCGCTTTCACAGGCGCAGCAACACTGGGGCTTTGCGCTTCTCTAGCCACCAAACGTCACAGTCATTCTCTTTCCGTCTCGTAGACAAGAGTTGAGAAATTGCAAACGTCGAGCAATTGCTCAGAGATGAAAAGTGCCAGCACTGAAAGCTGTTGGTAGCCAGCACCCTTCCTTGGAAGCGCTTTTGTAGGCCTAAGAACACTGGGGCTCTGGGCTTCTCTAGCCACCTAATCTTCTGCTCTTCCTCTCGCGCACTCTAAAGAGTGCTCAGGTGAGAAATTGCAAACGTCGAGCAATTGCTCAGAGATGAAAAGTGCCAGCACTGAAAGCTCTTGCTAGCCAGCCCCCTTCCTTGGAAGCGCTTTCACAGGCGCAGTAACAATGGGGCTTTGCGCTTCTATACGCACCAAACGTCACGGTCCTTCTCTTTCCGTCTCGTAGACACGAGCTGAGAAATTGCAAACGTCGAGCAATTGCTCAGACATGAAAAGTGCCAGCACTGAAAGCTCTTGCTAGCCAGCACCCTTCCTTGGAAGCGCTTTCACAGGCGCAGTAACACTGGGGCTTTGCGCTTCTCTACCCACCAAACGTCACGGTCCTTCTCTTTCCGTCTCGTAGACACGAGCTGAGAAATTGCAAACGTCGAGCAATTGCTCAGAGATGAAAAGTGCCAGCACTGAAAGCTGTTGCTAGCCAGCACCCTTCCTTGGAAGCGCTTTCACAGGTGCAGTAACACTGGGGCTTTGCGCTTCTCTACCCACCAAACTTCACTGTCATTCTCTTTCCGTCTCATAGACACGAGCTGAGAAATTGCAAACGTCCAGCAATTGCTCAGAGATGAAAAGTGCCAGCACTGAAAGCTGTTGCTAGCCAGCACCCTTCCTTGGAAGCGCTTTTGTAGGCCTAAGAACACTGGGGCTCTGGGCTTCTCTAGCCACCTCATCTTCTGCTCATCCTCTCGCGCACTCTGAAGAGAGCTCAGGTGAGAAATTGCAAACGTCGAGGAATTGCTCAGAGATGAAAAGTGCCAGCACTGAAAGCTGTTGCTAGCCAGCACCCTTCCTTGGAAGCGATTTCACAGACGCAGTAACACTGGGGCTTTGCGCTTCTCTACCCACCAAAAGTCACGGTCCTTCTCTTTCCGTCTCGTAGACACGAGCTGAGAAATTGCAAACGTCGATCAATTGCTCAGAGATGAAAAGTGCCAGCACTGAAAGCTGTTGCTAGCCAGCACCCTTCCTTGGAAGCGCTTTTGTAGGCCTAAGAACACTGGGGCTCTGGGCTTCTCTAGCCACCTAATCTTCTGCTCATCCTCTCGCGCACTCTAAAGAGAGCTCAGGTGAGAAATTGCAAACGTTGAGCAATTGCTCAGAGATGAAAAGTGCCAGCGCTGAAAGCTCTTGCTAGCCAGCCCCCTTCCTTGGAAGCGCTTTTATAGGCCTAAGAACACTGGGGCTCTGGGCTTCTCTAGCCACCTAATCTTCTGCTCATCCTCTCGCGCACTCTAAAGAGTGCTCAGGTGAGAAATTGCAAACGTCGAGCAATTGCTCAGAGATGAAAAGTGCCAGCACTGAAAGCTGTTGCTAGCGAGCACCCTTCCTTGGAAGCGCTTTCACAGACACAGCAGCACTGGGGCTTTGCGCTTCTCTACCCACCAAACGTCACGGTCCTTCTCTTTCCGTCTCCTAGACAAGAGCTGAGAAATTGCAAACGTCCAGCAATTGCTCAGAGATGAAAAGTGCCAGCACTGAAAGCTCTTGCTAGCCAGCACCCTTCCTTGGATATGCTTTTGTAGGCCTAAGAACACTGGGGCTCTGGGCTTCTCTAGCCACCTAATCTTCTGCTCATCCTCTTGCGCACTCTAAAGAGAGCTCAGGTGAGGAATTGCAAACGTCGAGCAATTGCTCAGAGATGAAAAGTGCCAGCACTGAAAGCTCTTGCTAGCCAGCACCCTTCCTTGGAAGCGCTTTCACAGGCGCAGCAACACTGGGGCTTTGCGCTTCTCTAGCCACCAAATGTCACGGTCCTTCTCTTTCCGTCTCGTAGACACGAGCTGAGAAATTGCAAACGTCGAGCAATTGCTCAGAGATGAAAAGTGCCAGCACTGAAAGCTCTTGCTAGCCAGCACCCTTCCTTGGAAGCGCTTTCACAGGTGCAGTAACAATGGGGCTTTGCGCTTCTCTACTCACCAAACGTCACGGTCACTATCTCTCCGTCTCGTAGACACGAGCTGAGAAATTGCAGATGTCGAGCAATTGCTCAGAGATGAAAAGTGCCAGCGCTGAAAGCTCTTGCTAGCCAGCCCCCTTCCTTGGAAGCGCTTTTGTAGGCCTAAGAACACTGGGGCTCTGGGCTTCTCTAGCCACCTAATCTTCTGCTCATCCTCTCGCGCACTCTAAAGAGAGCTCAGGTGAGAAATTACAAACGTCGAGCAATTGCTCAGAGATGAAAAGTGCCAGCACTGAAAGCTCTTGCTAGCCAGCACCCTTCCTTGGAAGCGCTTTCACAGGCGCAGTAACACTGGGGCTTTGCGCTTCTATACGCACCAAACGTCACGGTCCTTCTCTTTCCGTCTCGTAGACACGAGCTGAGAAATTGCAAACGTCGAGCAATTGCTCAGAGATGAAAAGTGCCAGCACTGGAAGCTGTTGCTAGCCAGCACCCTTCCTTGGAAGCGCTTTCACGGGCGCAGTAACACTGGGGCTTTGCGCTTCTCTACCCACCAAACGTCACGGTCCTTCTCTTTCCGTCTCGTAGACACGAGCTGAGAAATTGCAAACGTCGAGCAATTGCTCAGAGATGAAAAGTGCCAGCCCTGAAAGCTGTTGCTAGCCAGCACCCTTCCTTGGAAGCGCTTTCACAGGTGCAGTAACACTGGGGCTTTGCGCTTCTCTACCCACCAAACTTCACTGTCATTCTCTTTCCGTCTCATAGACACGAGCTGAGAAATTGCAAACGTCGAGCAATTGCTCAGAGATGAAAAGTGCCAGCACTGAAAGCTCTTGCTAGCCAGCACCCTTCCTTGGAAGCGATTTCACAGACGCAGTAACACTGGGGCTTTGCGCTTCTCTACCCACCAAAAGTCACGGTCCTTCTCTTTCCGTCTCGTAGACACGAGCTGAGAAATTGCAAAAGTCGAGCAATTGCTCAGAGATGAAAAGTGCCAGCACTGGAAGCTGTTGCTAGCCAGCACCCTTCCTTGGAAGCGCTTTTGTAGGCCTAAGAACACTGGGGCTCTGGGCTTCTCTAGCCACCTAATCTTCTGCTCATCCTCTCGCGCACTCTAAAGAGAGCTCAGGTGAGAAATTGCAAACGTCGAGCAATTGCTCAGAGATGAAAAGTGCCAGAACTGAAAGCTGTTGCTAGCCAGCACCCTTCCTTGGAAGCGCTTTCACAGGCGCAGTAACACTGGGGGTTTGCGCTTATCTAGCCACCAAACGTCACGGTAATTCTCTTTCCGTCTCGTAGACACGAGCTGAGAAATTGCAAACGTCGAGCAATTGCTCAGAGATGAAAAGTGCCAGCACTGAAAGCTGTTGCTAGCCAGCACCCTTCCTTGGAAGCGCTTTTGTAGGCCTAAGAACACTGGGGCTCTGGGCTTCTCTAGACACCTAATCTTCTGCTCATCCTCTCGCGCACTCTAAAGAGAGCTCAGGTGAGAAATTGCAAACGTCGAGCAATTGCTCAGCGATGAAAAGTGCCAGCACTGAAAGCTCTTGCTAGCCAGCACCCTTCCTTGGAAGCGCTTTCACAGGCGCAGTAACACTGGGGCTTTGCGCTTCTCTAGCCACCAAAAGTCACGGTCCTTCTCTTTCCGTCTCGTAGACACGAGCTGAGAAATTGCAAAAGTCGAGCAATTGCTCAGAGATGAAAAGTGCCAGCACTGGAAGCTGTTGCTAGCCAGCACCCTTCCTTGGAAGCGCTTTTGTAGGCCTAAGAACACTGGGGCTCTGGGCTTCTCTAGCCACCTAATCTTCTGCTCATCCTCTCGCGCACTCTAAAGAGAGCTCAGGTGAGAAATTACAAACGTCGAGCAATTGCTCAGAGATGAAAAGTGCCAGCACTGAAAGCTCTTGCTAGCCAGCACCCTTCCTTGGAAGCGCTTTCACAGGCGCAGCAACACTGGGGCTTTGCGCTTCTATACGCACCAAACGTCACGGTCCTTCTCTTTCCGTCTCGTAGACACGAGCTGAGAAATTGCAAACGTCGAGCAATTGCTCAGAGATGAAAAGTGCCAGCACTGGAAGCTGTTGCTAGCCAGCACCCTTCCTTGGAAGCGCTTTCACGGGCGCAGTAACACTGGGGCTTTGCGCTTCTCTACCCACTAAACGTCACGGTCCTTCTCTTTCCGTCTCGTAGACACGAGCTGAGAAATTGCAAACGTCGAGCAATTGCTCAGAGATGAAAAGTGCCAGCCCTGAAAGCTGTTGCTAGCCAGCACCCTTCCTTGGAAGCGCTTTCACAGGTGCAGTAACACTGGGGCTTTGCGCTTCTCTACCCACCAAACTTCACTGTCATTCTCTTTCCGTCTCATAGACACGAGCTGAGAAATTGCAAACGTCGAGCAATTGCTCAGAGATGAAAAGTGCCAGCACTGAAAGCTGTTGCTAGCCAGCACCCTTCCTTGGAAGCGCTTTTGTAGGCCTAAGAACAGTGGGGCTCTGCGCTTCTCTAGCCACCTAATCTTCTGCTCATCCTCTCGCGCACTCTAAAGAGAGCTCAGGTGAGAAATTGCAAACGTCGAGCAATTGCTCAGAGATGAAAAGTGCCAGCACTGAAAGCTGTTGCTAGCCAGCACCCTTCCTTGGAAGCGATTTCACAGACGCAGTAACACTGGGGCTTTGCGCTTCTCTACCCACCAAAAGTCACGGTCCTTCTCTTTCCGTCTCGTAGACACGAGCTGAGAAATTGCAAAAGTCGAGCAATTGCTCAGAGATGAAAAGTGCCAGCACTGGAAGCTGTTGCTAGCCAGCACCCTTCCTTGGAAGCGCTTTTGTAGGCCTAAGAACACTGGGGCTCTGGGCTTCTCTAGCCACCTCATCTTCTGCTCATCCTCTCGCGCAGTCTAAAGAGAGCTCAGGTGAGAAATTGCAAACGTAGAGCAATTGCTCAGAGATGAAAAGTGCCAGAACTGAAAGCTGTTGCTAGCCAGCACCCTTCCTTGGAAGCGCTTTCACAGGCGCAGTAACACTGGGGGTTTGCGCTTATCTAGCCACCAAACGTCACGGTAATTCTCTTTCCGTCTCGTAGACACGAGCTGAGAAATTGCAAACGTCGAGCAATTGCTCAGAGATGAAAAGTGCCAGCGCTGAAAGCTCTTGCTAGCCAGCACCCTTCCTTGGAAGCGCTTTTGTAGGCCTAAGAACACTGGGGCTCTGGGCTTCTCTAGCCACCTAATCTTCTGCTCATCCTCTCGCGCACTCTAAAGAGAGCTCAGGTGAGAAATTGCAAACGTCGAGCAATTGCTCAGAGATGAAAAGTGCCAGCACTGAAAGCTGTTGCTAGCCAGCACCCTTCCTTGGAAGCGCTTTTGTAGGCCTAAGAACACTGGGGCTCTGGGCTTCTCTAGCCACCTAATCTTCTGCTCATCTTCTTGCGCACTCTAAAGAGAGCTCAGGTGAGAAATTGCAAACGTCCAGCAATTGCTCAGAGATGAAAAGTGCCAGCACTGAAAGCTCTTGCTAGCCAGCACCCTTCCTTGGAAGCGCTTTCACAGGCGCAGCAACACTGGGGCTTTGCGCTTCTCTAGCCACCAAATGTCACGGTCCTTCTCTTTCCGTCTCGTAGACACGAGCTGAGAAATTGCAAATGTCGAGCAATTGCTCAGAGATGAAAAGTGCCAGCGCTGAAAGCTCTTGCTAGCCAGCACCCTTCCTTGGAAGCGCTTTCACAGGCGCAGTAACAATGGGGCTTTGCGCTTCTCTACTCACCAAACGTCACGGTCACTATCTCTCCGTCTCGTAGACAAGAGCTGAGAAATTGCAAACGTCGAGCAATTGCTCCGAGATGAAAAGTGCCAGCACTGAAAGCTGTTGCTAGCCAGCACCCTTCCTTGGAAGCGCTTTCACAGGCGCAGCAACACTGGGGCTTTGCGCTTCTCTAGCCACCAAAAGTCACGGACATTCTCATTCCGTCTCCTAGACACGAACTGAGAAATTGCAAACGTCGAGCAATTGCTCAGAGATGAAAAGTGCCAGCACTGAAAGCTGTTGCTAGCCAGCCCCCTTCCTTGGAAGCGCTTTTGTAGGCCTAAAAACACTGGGGCTCTGGGCTTCTCTAGCCACCTCATCTTCTGCTCATCCTCTCGCGCACTCGAAAGAGAGCTCAGGTGAGAAATTGCAAATGTCCAGCAATTGCTCAGAGATGAAAAGTGTCAGCACTGAAAGCTCTTGCTAGCCAGCACCCTTCCTTGGAAGCGCTTTCACAGGCGCAGCAACACTGGGGCTTTGCGCTTCTCTAGCCACCAAACGTCACGGTCATTCTCTTTCCGTCTCGTAGACACGAGCTGAGAAATTGCAAACGTCGAGCAATTGCTCAGAGATGAAAAGTGCCAGCACTGAAAGCTCTTGCTAGCCAGCACCCTTCCTTGGAAGTGCTTTTGTAGGCCTAAGAACACTGGGGCTCTGGGCTTCTCTAGCCACCTCATCTTCTGCTCATCCTCTCGCGCACTCTAAAGAGAGCTCAGGTGAGAAATTGCAAACGTCGAGCAATTGCTCAGAGAAGAAAAGTGCCAGCACTGAAAGCTGTTGCTAGCCAGCACCCTTCCTTGGAAGCGCTTTCACAGGCGCAGTAACACTGGGGGTTTGCGCTTCTCTACCCACCAAACGTCACGGTCTTTCTCTTTCCGTCTCCTAGACACGAGTTGAGAAATTGCAAACGTCGAGCAATTGCTCAGAGATGAAAAGTGCCAGCACTGAAAGCTGTTGCTAGCCAGCCCCCTTCCTTGGAAGCGCTTTTGTAGGCCTAAGAACACCGGGGCTCTGGGCTTCTCTAGCCACCTAATCTTCTGCTCATCTTCTTGCGCACTCTAAAGAGAGCTCAGGTGAGAAATTGCAAACGTCCAGCAATTGCTCAGAGATGAAAAGTGCCAGCACTGAAAGCTCTTGCTAGCCAGCACCCTTCCTTGGAAGTGTTTTCACAGGCGCAGCAACACTGGGGCTTTGCGCTTCTCTAGCCACCAAATGTCACGGTCCTTCTCTTTCCGTCTCGTAGACACGAGCTGAGAAATTGCAAATGTCGAGCAATTGCTCAGAGATGAAAAGTGCCAGCGCTGAAAGCTCTTGCTAGCCAGCACCCTTCCTTGGAAGCGCTTTCACAGGCGCAGTAACAATGGGGCTTTGCGCTTCTCTACTCACCAAACGTCACGGTCACTATCTCTCCGTCTCGTAGACAAGAGCTGAGAAATTGCAAACGTCGAGCAATTGCTCAGAGATGAAAAGTGCCAGCACTGAAAGCTCTTGCTAGCCAGCACCCTTCCTTGGAAGCGCTTTCACAGGCGCAGCAACACTGGGGCTTTGCGCTTCTCTAGCCACCAAAAGTCACGGACATTCTCATTCCGTCTCCTAGACACGAACTGAGAAATTGCAAACGTCGAGCAATTGCTCAGAGATGAAAAGTGCCAGCACTGAAAGCTGTTGCTAGCCAGCCCCCTTCCTTGGAAGCGCTTTTGTAGGCCTAAAAACACTGGGTCTCTGGGCTTCTCTAGCCACCTCATCTTCTGCTCATCCTCTCGCGCACTCGAAAGAGAGCTCAGGTGAGAAATTGCAAATGTCCAGCAATTGCTCAGAGATGAAAAGTGTCAGCACTGAAAGCTCTTGCTAGCCAGCACCCTTCCTTGGAAGCGCTTTCACAGGCGCAGCAACACTGGGGCTTTGTGCTTCTCTAGCCACCAAACGTCACGGTCATTCTCTTTCCGTCTCGTAGACACGAGCTGAGAAATTGCAAACGTCGAGCAATTGCTCAGAGATGAAAAGTGCCAGCACTGAAAGCTCTTGCTAGCCAGCACCCTTCCTTGGAAGTGCTTTTGTAGGCCTAAGAACACTGGGGCTCTGGGCTTCTCTAGCCACCTAATCTTCTGCTCATCCTCTCGCGCACTCTAAAGAGAGCTCAGGTGAGAAATTGCAAACGTCGAGCAATTGCTCAGAGATGAAAAGTGCCAGCACTGAAAGCTGTTGCTAGCCAGCACCCTTCCTTGGAAGCGCTTTCACGGGTGCAGTAACACTGGGGGTTTGCGCTTCTCTAGCCACCAAACGTCACGGTCATTCTCTTTCCGTCTCCTAGACACGAGTTGAGAAATTGCAAATGTCGAGCAATTGTCAGAGATGAAAAGTGCCAGCACTGAAAGCTGTTGCTAGCCAGCACCCTTCCTTGGAAGCGCTTTTGTAGGCCTAAGAACACTGGGGCTCTGGGCTTCTCTAGCCACCTAATCTTCTGCTCATCCTCTCACGCACTCTAAAGAGTGCTCAGGTGAGAAATTGCAAATGTCCAGCAATTGCTCAGAGATGAAAAGTGCCAGCACTGAAAGCTGTTGCTAGCCAGCACCCTTCCTTGGAAGCGCTTTCACAGGCGCAGCAACACTGGGGCTTTGCGCTTCTCTAGCCACCAAGCATCATGGTCATTCTCTTTCCGTCTCGTAGACACGAGCTGAGAAATTGCAAACGTCGAGCAATTGCTCAGAGATGAAAAGTGCCAGCACTGAAAGCTGTTGCTAGCCAGCACCCTTCCTTGGAAGCGCTTTCACAGGCGCAGCAACACTGGGGCTTTGCGCTTCTCTAGCCACCAAACGTCACGGTCCTTCTCTTTCCGTCTCGTAGACACGAGCTGAGAAATTGCAAACGTCGAGCAATTGCTCAGAGATGAAAAGTGCCAGCACTGAAAGCTCTTGCTAGCCAGCACCCTTCCTTGGAAGCGCTTTTGTAGGCCTAAGAACACTGGGGCTCTGGGCTTCTTTAGCCACCTAATCTTCTGCTCATCCTCTCGCGCACTCTAAAGAGAGCTCAGGTGAGAAATTGCAAACGTCGAGCAATTGCTCAGAGATGAAAAGTGCCAGCACTGAAAGCTCTTGCTAGCCAGCACCCTTCCTTGGAAGCACTTTCACAGGCGCAGCAACACTGGGGCTTTGCACTTCTATACGCACCAAACGTCACGGTCCTTCTCTTTCCATCTCGTAGAGACGAGCTGAGAAATTGCAAACGTCGAGCAATTGCTCAGCGATGAAAAGTGCCAGCACTGAAAGCTGTTGCTAGCCAGCACCCTTCCTTGGAAGCGCTTTTGTAGGCCTAAGAACACTGGGGCTCTGGGCTTCTCTAGCCACCTCATCTTCTGCTCATCCTCTCGCGCACTCTGAAGAGAGCTCAGGTGAGAAATTGCAAACGTCGAGCAATTGCTCAGAGATGAAAAGTGCCAGCACTGAAAGCTGTTGCTAGCCAGCACCCTTCCTTGGAAGCGCTTTCACAGGCGCAGCAACACTGGGGCTTTGCGCTTCTCTACCCACCAAAAGTCACGGTCCTTCTCTTTCCGTCTCGTAGACACGAGGTGAGAAATTGCAAACGTCGAGCAATTGCTCCGAGATGAAAAGTGCCAGCACTGAAAGCTGTTGCTAGCCAGCACCCTTCCTTGGAAGCGCTTTCACAAGCGCGGTAACACTGGGGCTTTGCGCTTCTCTAGCCACCAAACGTCACGGTCACTATCTCTCCGTCTCGTAGACATGAGCTGAGAAATTGCATACGTCGAGCAATTGCTCAGAGATGAAAAGTGCCAGCGCTGGAAGCTGTTGCTAGCCAGCACCCTTCCTTGGAAGCGCTTTTGTAGGCCTAAGAACACTGGGGCTCTGGGCTTCTCTAGCCACCTCATCTTCTGCTCATCCTCTCGCGCACTCTAAAGAGAGTTCAGGTGAGAAATTGCAAACGTCGAGCAATTGCTCAGAGATGAAAAGTGCCAGCACTGAAAGCTGTTGCTAGCCAGCACCCTTCCTTGGAAGCGCTTTCACAGGCGCAGCAACACTGGGGCTTTGCGCTTCTATACGCACCAAACGTCACGGTCCTTCTCTTTCCGTCTCCTAGACACGAGCTGAGAAATTGCAAACGTCGAGCAATTGCTCAGAGATGAAAAGTGCCAGCACTGAAAGCTGTTGCTAGCCAGCACCCTTCCTTGGAAGCGCTTTTGTAGGCCTAAGAACCCTGGGGCTCTGGGCTTCTCTAGCCACCTCATCTTCTGCTCATCCTCTCGCGCACTCTGAAGAGAGCTCAGGTGAGAAATTGCAAACGTTGAGCAATTGCTCAGAGATGAAAAGTGCCAGCACTGAAAGCTGTTGCTAGCCAGCACCCTTCCTTGGAAGCGCTTTCACAGGCGCAGTAACGCTGGGGCTTTGCGCTTCTCTACCCACCAAAAGTCACGGTCACTATCTCTCCGTCTCGTAGACACGAGCTGAGAAATTGCAAACGTCGAGCAATTGCTCAGAGATGAAAAGTGCCAGCACTGAAAGCTGTTGCTAGCCAGCCCCCTTCCTTGGAAGCGCTTTTGTAGGCCTAAGAACACTGGGGCTCTGGGCTTCTCTAGCCACCTAATCTTCTGCTCATCCTCTCGCGCACTCTAAAGAGAGCTCAGGTGAGAAATTGCAAACGTCAAGCAATTGCTCAGAGATGAAAAGTGCCAGCACTGAAAGCTCTTGCTAGCGAGCACCGTTCCTTGGAAGCGCTTTTGTAGGCCTAAGAACACTGGGGCTTTGCGCTTCTCTAGCCACCAAACGTCACGGTCCTTCTCTTTCCGTCTCGTAGACACGAGCTGAGAAATTGCAAACGTCGAGCAATTCCTCAGAGAGGAAAAGTGCCAGCACTGAAAGCTGTTGCTAGCCAGCACCCTTCCTTGGAAGTGCTTTTGTAGGCCTAAGAACACTGGGGCTCTGGGCTTCTCTAGCCACCTCATCTTCTGCTCATCCTCTCGCGCACTCTAAAGAGAGCTCAGGTGAGAAATTGCAAACGTCGAGCAATTGCTCAGAGATGAAAAGTGCCAGCACTGAAAGCTGTTGCTAGCCAGCACCCTTCCTTGGAAGCGCTTTCACAGGCGCAGTAACACTGGGGCTTTGCGCTTCTCTACCCACCAAACGTCACGGTCCTTCTCTTTCCGTCTCTTAGACACGAGCTGAGAAATTGCAAACGTCGAGCAATTGCTCAGAGATGAAAAGTGCCAGCACTGAAAGCTGTTGCTAGCCAGCACCCTTCCTTGGAAGCGCTTTTGTAGGCCTAAGAACACTGGGGCTTTGCGCTTCTCTAGCCACCAAACGTCACGGTCACTATCTCTCCGTCTCGTAGACACGAGCTGAGAAATTGCAAACGTCGAGCAATTGCTCAGAGATGAAAAGTGCCAGCACTGAAAGCTCTTGCTAGCCAGCACCCTTCCTTGGAAGCGCTTTTGTAGGCCTAAGAACACTGGGGCTCTGGGCTTCTCTAGCCACCTCATCTTCTGCTCATCCTCTCGCGCACTCTAAAGAGACCTCAGGTGAGAAATTGCAAACGTTGAGCAATTGCTCAGAGATGAAAAGTGCCAGCACTGAAAGCTGTTGCTAGCCAGCACCCTTCCTTGGAAGCGCTTTCACAGGCGCAGCAACACTGGGGCTTTGCGCTTCTCTACCCACCAAACGTCACGGTCACTATCTCTCCGTCTCGTAGACACGAGCTGAGAAATTGCAAACGTCGAGCAATTGCTCAGAGATGAAAAGTGCCAGCACTGAAAGCTCTTGCTAGCCAGCCCCCTTCCTTGGAAGCGCTTTTGTAGGCCTAAGAACACTGGGGCTCTGGGCTTCTCTAGCCACCTCATCTTCTGCTCATCCTCTCGCGCACTCTGAAGAGAGCTCAGGTGAGAAATTGCAAACGTCGAGCAATTGCTCAGAGAAGAAAAGTTCCAGCACTGAAAGCTCTTGCTAGCCAGCACCCTTCCTTGGAAGCGCTTTCACAAGCGCAGTAACACTGGTGCTCTGCGCTTCTCTAGCCACCAAACGTCACGGTCACTATCTCTCCGTCTCGTAGACACGAGCTGAGAAATTGCAAACGTCGAGCAATTGCTCAGAGATGAAAAGTGCCAGCACTGGAAGCTGTTGCTAGCCAGCACCCTTCCTTGGAAGCGCTTTCACAGGCGCAGCAACACTGGGGCTTTGCGCTTCTCTAGCCACCAAACGTCACGGTCCTTCTCTTTCCATCTCGTAGACACGAGCTGAGAAATTGCAAACGTCGAGCAATTGCTCAGAGATGAAAAGTGCCAGCACTGAAAGCTGTTGCTAGCCAGCACCCTTCCTTGGAAGCGCTTTTGTAGGCCTAAGAACACTGGGGCTCTGGGCTTCTCTAGCCACCTAATCTTCTGCTCATCCTCTCGCGCACTCTAAAGAGAGCTCAGGTGAGAAATTGCAAACGTCGAGCAATTGCTCAGAGATGAAAAGTGCCAGCACTGAAAGCTGTTGCTAGCCAGCACCCTTCCTTGGAAGCGCTTTCACAGGCGCAGCAACACTGGGGCTTTGCGCTTCTCTAGCCACCAAACGTCACGGTCACTATCTCTCCGTCTCGTAGACATGAGCTGAGAAATTGCAAACGTCGAGCAATTGCTCAGAGATGAAAAGTGCCAGCACTGAAAGCTCTTGCTAGCCAGCCCCCTTCCTTGGAAGCGCTTTTGTAGGCCTAAGAACACTGGGGCTCTGGGCTTCTCTAGCCACCTCATCTTCTGCTCATCCTCTCGCGCACTCTGAAGAGAGCTCAGGTGAGAAATTGCAAACGTCGAGCAATTGCTCAGAGATGAAAAGTGCCAGCACGGAAAGCTGTTGCTAGCCAGCACCCTTCCTTGGAAGCGCTTTCACAGGCGCAGTAACACTGGGGCTTTGCGCTTCTCTACCCACCAAAAGTCACGGTCACTATCTCTCCGTCTCGTAGACAGGAGCTGAGAAATTGCAAACGTCGAGCAATTGCTCAGAGATGAAAAGTGCCAGCACTGAAAGCTGTTGCTAGCCAGCACCCTTCCTTGGAAGCGCTTTTGTAGGCCTAAGAACACTGGGGCTCTGGGCTTCTCTAGCCACCTAATCTTCTGCTCATCCTCTCGCGCACTCTAAAGAGAGCTCAGGTGAGAAATTGCAAACGTCAAGCAATTGCTCAGAGATGAAAAGTGCCAGCACTGAAAGCTCTTGCTAGCGAGCACCCTTCCTTGGAAGCGCTTTTGTAGGCCTAAGAACACTGGGGCTTTGCGCTTCTCTAGCCACCAAACGTCACGGTCCTTCTCTTTCCGTCTCGTAGACACGAGCTGAGAAATTGCAAACGTCGAGCAATTCCTCAGAGAGGAAAAGTGCCAGCACTGAAAGCTGTTGCTAGCCAGCACCCTTCCTTGGAAGTGCTTTTGTAGGCCTAAGAACACTGGGGCTCTGGGCTTCTCTAGCCACCTCATCTTCTGCTCATCCTCTCGCGCACTCTAAAGAGAGCTCAGGTGAGAAATTGCAAACGTCGAGCAATTGCTCAGAGATGAAAAGTGCCAGCACTGAAAGCTGTTGCTAGCCAGCACCCTTCCTTGGAAGCGCTTTCACAGGCGCAGTAACACTGGGGCTTTGCGCTTCTCTACCCACCAAACGTCACGGTCCTTCTCTTTCCGTCTCTTAGACACGAGCTGAGAAATTGCAAACGTCGAGCAATTGCTCAGAGATGAAAAGTGCCAGCACTGAAAGCTGTTGCTAGCCAGCACCCTTCCTTGGAAGCGCTTTTGTAGGCCTAAGAACACTGGGGCTTTGCGCTTCTCTAGCCACCAAACGTCACGGTCACTATCTCTCCGTCTCGTAGACACGAGCTGAGAAATTGCAAACGTCGAGCAATTGCTCAGAGATGAAAAGTGCCAGCACTGAAAGCTCTTGCTAGCCAGCACCCTTCCTTGGAAGCGCTTTTGTAGGCCTAAGAACACTGGGGCTCTGGGCTTCTCTAGCCACCTAATCTTCTGCTCATCCTCTCGCGCACTCTGAAGAGAGCTCAGGTGAGAAATTGCAAACGTCGAGCAATTGCTCAGAGAAGAAAAGTTCCAGCACTGAAAGCTCTTGCTAGCCAGCACCCTTCCTTGGAAGCGCTTTCACAAGCGCAGTAACACTGGTGCTCTGCGCTTCTCTAGCCACCAAACGTCACGGTCACTCTCTCTCCGTCTCGTAGACACGAGCTGAGAAATTGCAAACGTCGAGCAATTGCTCAGAGATGAAAAGTGCCAGCACTGGAAGCTGTTGCTAGCCAGCACCCTTCCTTGGAAGCGCTTTCACAGGCGCAGCAACACTGGGGCTTTGCGCTTCTCTAGCCACCAAACGTCACGGTCCTTCTCTTTCCATCTCGTAGACACGAGCTGAGAAATTGCAAACGTCGAGCAATTGCTCAGAGATGAAAAGTGCCAGCACTGAAAGCTGTTGCTAGCCAGCACCCTTCCTTGGAAGCGCTTTTGTAGGCCTAAGAACACTGGGGCTCTGGGCTTCTCTAGCCACCTAATCTTCTGCTCATCCTCTCGCGCACTCTAAAGAGAGCTCAGGTGAGAAATTGCAAACGTTGAGCAATTGCTCAGAGATGAAAAGTGCCAGCACTGAAAGCTGTTGCTAGCCAGCACCCTTCCTTGGAAGCGCTTTCACAGGCGCAGCAACACTGGGGCTTTGCGCTTCTCTAGCCACCAAACGTCACGGTCACTATCTCTCCGTCTCGTAGACATGAGCTGAGAAATTGCAAACGTCGAGCAATTGCTCAGAGATGAAAAGTGCCAGCACTGAAAGCTCTTGCTAGCCAGCCCCCTTCCTTGGAAGCGCTTTTGTAGGCCTAAGAACACTGGGGCTCTGGGCTTCTCTAGCCACCTCATCTTCTGCTCATCCTCTCGCGCACTCTGAAGAGAGCTCAGGTGAGAAATTGCAAACGTCGAGCAATTGCTCAGAGATGAAAAGTGCCAGCACTGAAAGCTGTTGCTAGCCAGCACCCTTCCTTGGAAGCGCTTTCACAGGCGCAGTAACGCTGGGGCTTTGCGCTTCTCTACCCACCAAAAGTCACGGTCACTATCTCTCCGTCTCGTAGACAGGAGCTGAGAAATTGCAAACGTCGAGCAATTGCTCAGAGATGAAAAGTGCCAGCACTGAAAGCTGTTGCTAGCCAGCACCCTTCCTTGGAAGCGCTTTTGTAGGCCTAAGAACACTGGGGCTCTGGGCTTCTCTAGCCACCTAATCTTCTGCTCATCCTCTCGCGCACTCTAAAGAGAGCTCAGGTGAGAAATTGCAAACGTCAAGCAATTGCTCAGAGATGAAAAGTGCCAGCACTGAAAGCTCTTGCTAGCGAGCACCCTTCCTTGGAAGCGCTTTTGTAGGCCTAAGAACACTGGGGCTTTGCGCTTCTCTAGCCACCAAACGTCACGGTCCTTCTCTTTCCGTCTCGTAGACACGAGCTGAGAAATTGCAAACGTCGAGCAATTCCTCAGAGAGGAAAAGTGCCAGCACTGAAAGCTGTTGCTAGCCAGCACCCTTCCTTGGAAGTGCTTTTGTAGGCCTAAGAACACTGGGGCTCTGGGCTTCTCTAGCCACCTCATCTTCTGCTCATCCTCTCGCGCACTCTAAAGAGAGCTCAGGTAAGAAATTGCAAACGTCGAGCAATTGCTCAGAGATGAAAAGTGCCAGCACTGAAAGCTGTTGCTAGCCAGCACCCTTCCTTGGAAGCGCTTTCACAGGCGCAGTAACACTGGGGCTTTGCGCTTCTCTACCCACCAAACGTCACGGTCCTTCTCTTTCCGTCTCTTAGACACGAGCTGAGAAATTGCAAACGTCGAGCAATTGCTCAGAGATGAAAAGTGCCAGCACTGAAAGCTGTTGCTAGCCAGCACCCTTCCTTGGAAGCGCTTTTGTAGGCCTAAGAACACTGGGGCTTTGCGCTTCTCTAGCCACCAAACGTCACGGTCACTATCTCTCCGTCTCGTAGACACGAGCTGAGAAATTGCAAACGTCCAGCAATTGCTCAGAGATGAAAAGTGCCAGCACTGAAAGCTCTTGCTAGCCAGCACCCTTCCTTGGAAGCGCTTTTGTAGGCCTAAGAACACTGGGGCTCTGGGCTTCTCTAGCCACCTAATCTTCTGCTCATCCTCTCGCGCACTCTAAAGAGAGCTCAGGTGAGAAATTGCAAACGTAGAGCAATTGCTCAGAGATGAAAAGTGCCAGCACTGAAAGCTGTTGCTAGCCAGCACCCTTCCTTGGAAGCGCTTTCACAGGCGCAGCAACACTGGGGCTTTGCGCTTCTCTAGCCACCAAACGTCACAGTCACTATCTCTCCGTCTCGTAGACATGAGCTGAGAAATTGCAAACGTCGAGCAATTGCTCAGAGATGAAAAGTGCCAGCACTGAAAGCTCTTGCTAGCCAGCCCCCTTCCTTGGAAGCGCTTTTGTAGGCCTAAGAACACTGGGGCTCTGGGCTTCTCTAGCCACCTCATCTTCTGCTCATCCTCTCGCGCACTCTGAAGAGAGCTCAGGTGAGAAATTGCAAACGTCGAGCAATTGCTCAGAGAAGAAAAGTTCCAGCACTGAAAGCTCTTGCTAGCCAGCACCCTTCCTTGGAAGCGCTTTCACAAGCGCAGTAACACTGGTGCTTTGCGCTTCTCTAGCCACCAAACGTCACGGTCACTATCTCTCCGTCTCGTAGACACGAGCTGAGAAATTGCAAACGTCGAGCAATTGCTCAGAGATGAAAAGTGCCAGCACTGAAAGCTGTTGCTAGCCAGCACCCTTCCTTGGAAGCGCTTTCACAGGCGCAGCAACACTGGGGCTTTGCGCTTCTCTAGCCACCAAACGTCACGGTCCTTCTCTTTCCATCTCGTAGACACGAGCTGAGAAATTGCAAACGTCGAGCAATTGCTCAGAGATGAAAAGTGCCAGCACTGAAAGCTGTTGCTAGCCAGCACCCTTCCTTGGAAGCGCTTTTGTAGGCCTAAGAACACTGGGGCTCTGGGCTTCTCTAGCCACCTCATCTTCTGCTCATCCTCTCGCGCACTCTAAAGAGAGCTCAGGTGAGAAATTGCAAACGTTGAGCAATTGCTCAGAGATGAAAAGTGCCAGCACTGAAAGCTGTTGCTAGCCAGCACCCTTCCTTGGAAGCGCTTTCACAGGCGCAGCAACACTGGGGCTTTGCGCTTCTCTAGCCACCAAACGTCACGGTCACTATCTCTCCGTCTCGTAGACATGAGCTGAGAAATTGCAAACGTCGAGCAATTGCTCAGAGATGAAAAGTGCCAGCACTGAAAGCTCTTGCTAGCCAGCCCCCTTCCTTGGAAGCGCTTTTGTAGGCCTAAGAACACTGGGGCTCTGGGCTTCTCTAGCCACCTCATCTTCTGCTCATCCTCTCGCGCACTCTGAAGAGAGCTCAGGTGAGAAATTGCAAACGTCGAGCAATTGCTCAGAGAAGAAAAGTTCCAGCACTGAAAGCTCTTGCTAGCCAGCACCCTTCCTTGGAAGCGCTTTCACAAGCGCAGTAACACTGGTGCTTTGCGCTTCTCTAGCCACCAAACGTCACGGTCACTATCTCTCCGTCTCGTAGACACGAGCTGAGAAATTGCAAACGTCGAGCAATTGTCAGAGATGAAAAGTGCCAGCACTGAAAGCTCTTGCTAGCCAGCACCCTTCCTTGGAAGCGCTTTCACAGGCGCAGCAACACTGGGGCTTTGCGCTTCTCTAGCCACCAAACGTCACGGTCCTTCTCTTTCCGTCTCGTAGACACGAGCTGAGAAATTGCAAACGTCGAGCAATTGCTCAGAGATGAAAAGTGCCAGCACTGAAAGCTGTTGCTAGCCAGCACCCTTCCTTGGAAGCGCTTTTGTAGGCCTAAGAACACTGGGGCTCTGGGCTTCTCTAGCCACCTCATCTTCTGCTCATCCTCTCGCGCACTCTAAAGAGAGCTCTGGTGAGAAATTGCAAACGTCGAGCAATTGCTCAGAGATGAAAAGTGCCAGCACTGAAAGCTGTTGCTAGCCAGCACCCTTCCTTGGAAGCGCTTTCACAGGCGCAGTAACACTGGGGCTTTGCGCTTCTCTAGCCACGAAACGTCACGGTCCTTCTCTTTCCGTCTCCTAGACACGAGCTGAGAAATTGCAAACGTCGAGCAATTGCTCAGAGATGAAAAGTGCCAGCACTGAAAGCTGTTGCTAGCCAGCACCCTTCCTTGGAAGCGCTTTTGTAGCCCTAAGAACACTGGGGCTCTGGGCTTCTCTAGCCACCTCATCTTCTGCTCATCCTCTCGCGCACTCTAAAGAGAGCTCAGGTGAGAAATTGCAAACGTTCAGCAATTGCTCAGAGATGAAAAGTGCCAGCACTGAAAGCTGTTGCTAGCCAGCACCCTTCCTTGGAAGCGCTTTCACAGGCGCAGCAACACTGGGGCTTTGCGCTTCTCTACCCACCAAACGTCACGGTCCTTCTCTTTCCGTCTCGTAGACACGAGCTGAGAAATTGCAAACGTCGAGCAATTGCTCAGAGATGAAAAGTGCCAGCACTGAAAGCTGTTGCTAGCCAGCACCCTTCCTTGGAAGCGCTTTTGTAGGCCTAAGAACACTGGGGCTCTGGGCTTCTCTAGCCACCTCATCTTCTGCTCATCCTCTCGCGCACTCTAAAGAGAGCTCAGGTGAGAAATTGCAAACGTCGAGCAATTGCTCAGAGATGAAAAGTGCCAGCACTGAAAGCTGTTGCTAGCCAGCACCCTTCCTTGGAAGCGCTTTCACAGGCGCAGCAACACTGGGGCTTTGCGCTTCTCTAGCCACCAAACGTCACGGTCACTATCTCTCCGTCTCGTAGACACGAGCTGAGAAATTGCAAACGTCAAGCAACTGCTCAGCGATGAAAAGTGCCAGCACTGAAAGCTGTTGCTAGCCAGCACCCTTCCTTGGAAGCGCTTTCACAAGCGCGGTAACACTGGGGCTTTGCGCTTCTCTAGCCACCAAACGTCACAGTCATTCTCTTTCCGCCTCGTAGACATGAGCTGAGAAATTGCAAACGTCGAGCAATTGCTCAGAGATGAAAAGTGCCAGCACTGAAAGCTGTTGCTAGCCAGCACCCTTCCTTGGAAGCGCTTTCACAGGCGCAGCAACACTGGGGCTTTGCGCTTCTCTAGCCACCAAACGTCACGGTCATTCTCTTTCTGTCTCCTAGACACGGACTGAGAAATTGCAAACGTCAAGCAATTGCTCAGAGATGAAAAGTGCCAGCACTGAAAGCTCTTGCTAGCCAGCACCCTTCCTTGGAAGCGCTTTCACAAGCGCGGTAACACTGGGGCTTTGCGCTTCTTTAGTCACCAAACGTCACTGTCATTCTCTTTCCGTCTCCTAGACACGAGCTGAGAAATTGCAAACGTCGAGCAATTGCTCAGAGAGGAAAAGTGCAAGCACTGGAAGCTGTTGCTAGCCAGCACCCTTCCTTGGAAGCGCTTTTGTAGGCCTAAGAACACTGGGGCTATGGGCTTCTCTAGCCACCTCATCTTCTGCTCATCCTCTCGCGCACTCTAAAGAGAGCTCAGTTGAGAAATTGCAAACGTCGAGCAATTGCTCAGAGATGAAAAGTGCCAGCACTGAAAGCTGTTGCTAGCCAGCACCCTTCCTTGGAAGCGCTTTCACAGGCGCAGGAACACTGGGGCTTTGCGCTTCTCTAGCCACCAAACGTCACGGTCCTTCTCTTTCCGTCTCGTAGACACGAGCTGAGAAATTGCAAACGTCGAGCAATTGCTCAGAGAGGAAAAGTGCCAGCACTGAAAGCTGTTGCTAGCCAGCACCCTTCCTTGGAAGCGCTTTCACAGGCTCAGCAACACTGGGGCTTTGCGCTTCTCTACGCACCAAACGTCACGGTCATTCTCTTTCCGTGTCGTAGACATGAGCTGAGAAATTGCAAACGTCAAGCAATTGCTCAGAGAGGAAAAGTGCCAGCACTGGAAGCTGTTGCTAGCCAGCACCCTTCTTTGGAAGCGCTTTTGTAGGCCTAAGAACACTGGGGCTCTGGGCTTCTCTAGCCACCTCATCTTCTGCTCATCCTCTCGCGCACTCTAAAGAGAGCTCAGGTGAGAAATTGCAAACGTCGAGCAATTGCTCAGAGATGAAAAGTGCCAGCACTGAAAGCTGTTGCTAGCCAGCACCCTTCCTTGGAAGCGCTTTTGTAGGCCTAAGAACACTGGGGCTCTGGGCTTCTCTAGCCACCTCATCTTCTGCTCATCCTCTCGCGCACTCTGAAGAGAGCTCAGGTGAGAAATTGCAAACGTCGAGCAATTGCTCAGAGATGAAAAGTGCCAGCACTGAAAGCTGTTGCTAGCCAGCACCCTTCCTTGGAAGCGCTTTCACAAGCGCGGTAACACTGGGGCTTTGCGCTTCTCTACCCACCAAACGTCACGGTCACTATCTCCCCGTCTCGTAGACACGAGCTGAGAAATTGCAAACGTCAAGCAATTGCTCAGAGATGAAAAGTGCCAGCACTGAAAGCTGTTGCTAGCCAGCACCCTTCCTTGGAAGCGCTTTCACGGGCGCAGTAACACTGGGGCTTTGCGCTTCTCTAGCCACCAAACGTCACGGTCCTTCTCTTTCCGTCTCGTAGACACGAGCTGAGAAATTGCAAACGTCGAGCAATTGCTCAGAGATGAAAAGTGCCAGCACTGAAAGCTCTTGCTAGCCAGCACCCTTCCTTGGAAGCGCTTTTGTAGGCCTAAGAACACTGGGGCTCTGGGCTTCTCTAGCCACCTCATCTTCTGCTCATCCTCTCGCGCACTCTGAAGAGAGCTCAGGTGAGAAATTGCAAACGTCAAGCAATTGCTCAGAGATGAAAAGTGCCAGCACTGAAAGCTGTTGCTAGCCAGCACCCTTCCTTGGAAGCGCTTTCACAGGCGCAGTAACACTGGGGCTTTGCGCTTCTCTACCCACCAAACGTCACGGTCACTATCTTTCCGTCTCGTAGACACGAGCTGAGAAATTGCAAACGTCGAGCAATTGCTCAGAGATGAAAAGTGCCAGCACTGAAAGCTCTTGCTAGCCAGCACCCTTCCTTGGAAGCGCTTTTGTAGGCCTAAGAACACTGGGGCTTTGCGCTTCTCTAGCCACCTCATCTTCTGCTCATCCTCTCGCGCACTCTAAAGAGAGCTCAGGGGAGAAATTGCAAACGTCGAGCAATTGCTCAGCGATGAAAAGTGCCAGCACTGAAAGCTGTTGCTAGCCAGCACCCTTCCTTGGAAGCGCTTTTGTAGCCCTAAGAACATTGGGGCTATGGGCTTCTTTAGCCACCTCATCTTCTGCTCATCCTCTCGCGCACTCTGAAGAGAGCTCAGGTGAGAAATTGCAAACGTCGAGCAATTGCTCAGAGATGAAAAGTGCCAGCACTGAAAGCTGTTGCTAGCCAGCACCCTTCCTTGGAAGCGCTTTCACAGGCGCAGTAACACTGGGGCTTTGCGCTTCTCTACGCACCAAACGTCACGGTCATTCTCTTTCCGTGTCGTAGACATGAGCTGAGAAATTGCAAACGTCAAGCAATTGCTCAGAGAGGAAAAGTGCCAGCACTGGAAGCTGTTGCTAGCCAGCACCCTTCTTTGGAAGCGCTTTTGTAGGCCTAAGAACACTGGGGCTCTGGGCTTCTCTAGCCACCTCATCTTCTGCTCATCCTCTCGCGCACTCTAAAGAGAGCTCAGGTGAGAAATTGCAAACGTCGAGCAATTGCTCAGAGATGAAAAGTGCCAGCACTGAAAGCTGTTGCTAGCCAGCACCCTTCCTTGGAAGCGCTTTCACAGGCGCAGCAACACTGGGGCTTTGCGCTTCTCTAGCCATCAAAAGTCACGGTCACTATCTCTCCGTCTCGTAGACACGAGCTGAGAAATTGCAAACGTCGAGCAATTGCTCAGAGATGAAAAGTGCCAGCACTGAAAGCTGTTGCTAGCCAGCACCCTTCCTTGGAAGCGCTTTCACAGGCGCAGTAACACTGGGGATTTGCGCTTCTCTAGCCACCAAACGTCACGGTCCTTCTCTTTCCGTCTCGTAGACACGAGCTGAGAAATTGCAAACGTCGAGCAACTGCTCAGAGATGAAAAGTGCCAGCACTGAAAGCTGTTGCTAGCCAGCACCCTTCCTTGGAAGCGCTTTCACAAGCGCGGTAACACTGGGGCTTTGCGCTTCTATACGCACCAAACGTCACAGTCATTCTCTTTCCGTCTCGTAGACATGAGCTGAGAAATTGCAAACGTCGAGCAATTGCTCAGAGATGAAAAGTGCCAGCAGTGAAAGCTGTTGCTAGCCAGCACCCTTATTGGAAGCGCTTTCACAGGCGCAGCAACACTGGGGCTTTGCGCTTCTCTAGCCACCAAACGTCACGGTCATTCTCTTTCTGTCTCCTAGACACGGACTGAGAAATTGCAAACGTCAAGCAATTGCTCAGAGATGAAAAGTGCCAGCACTGAAAGCTGTTGCTAGCCAGCACCCTTCCTTGGAAGCGCTTTCACAAGCGCGGTAACACTGGGGATTTGCGCTTCTTTAGTCACCAAACGTCACGGTCATTCTCTTTCCGTCTCCTAGACACGAGCTGAGAAATTGCAAACGTCGAGCAATTGCTCAGAGATGAAAAGTGCCAGCACTGGAAGCTGTTGCTAGCCAGCACCCTTCCTTGGAAGCGCTTTTGTAGGCCTAAGAACACTGGGGCTCTGGGCTTCTCTAGCCACCTCATCTTCTGCTCATCCTCTCGCGCACTCTAAAGAGAGCTCAGGTGAGAAATTGCAAACGTCGATCAATTGCTCAGAGATGAAAAGTGCCAGCACTGAAAGCTGTTGCTAGCCAGCACCCTTCCTTGGAAGCGCTTTCACAGGCGCAGGAACACTGGGGCTTTGCGCTTCTCTAGCCACCAAACGTCACGGTCCTTCTCTTTCCGTCTCGTAGACACGAGCTGAGAAATTGCAAACGTCGAGCAATTGCTCAGAGAGGAAAAGTGCCAGCACTGAAAGCTGTTGCTAGCCAGCACCCTTCCTTGGAAGCGCTTTTGTAGCCCTAAGAACATTGGGGCTATGGGCTTCTTTAGCCACCTCATCTTCTGCTCATCCTCTCGCGCACTCTGAAGAGAGCTCAGGTGAGAAATTGCAAACGTCAAGCAATTGCTCAGAGATGAAAAGTGCCAGCACTGAAAGCTGTTGCTAGCCAGCACCCTTCCTTGGAAGCGCTTTCACAGGCGCAGTAACACTGGGGCTTTGCGCTTCTCTACGCACCAAACGTCACAGTCATTCTCTTTCCGTCTCGTAGACATGAGCTGAGAAATTGCAAACGTCGAGCAATTGCTCAGAGATGAAAAGTGCCAGCAGTGAAAGCTGTTGCTAGCCAGCACCCTTCCTTGGAAGCGCTTTCACAGGCGCAGCAACACTGGGGCTTTGCGCTTCTCTAGCCACCAAACGTCACGGTCATTCTCTTTCTGTCTCCTAGACACGGACTGAGAAATTGCAAACGTCAAGCAATTGCTCAGAGATGAAAAGTGCCAGCACTGAAAGCTGTTGCTAGCCAGCACCCTTCCTTGGAAGCGCTTTCACAAGCGCGGTAACACTGGGGATTTGCGCTTCTTTAGTCACCAAACGTCACGGTCATTCTCTTTCCGTCTCCTAGACACGAGCTGAGAAATTGCAAACGTCGAGCAATTGCTCAGAGATGAAAAGTGCCAGCACTGGAAGCTGTTGCTAGCCAGCACCCTTCCTTGGAAGCGCTTTTGTAGGCCTAAGAACACTGGGGCTCTGGGCTTCTCTAGCCACCTCATCTTCTGCTCATCCTCTCGCGCACTCTAAAGAGAGCTCAGGTGAGAAATTGCAAACGTCCAGCAATTGCTCAGAGATGAAAAGTGCCAGCACTGAAAGCTGTTGCTAGCCAGCACCCTTCCTTGGAAGCGCTTTCACAGGCGCAGTAACACTGGGGCTTTGCGCTTCTCTAGCCATCAAAAGTCACGGTCACTACCTCTCCGTCTCGTAGACACGAGCTGAGAAATTGCAAACGTCGAGCAATTGCTCAGAGATGAAAAGTGCCAGCACTGAAAGCTGTTGCTAGCCAGCACCCTTCCTTGGAAGCGCTTTCACAGGCGCAGTAACACTGGGGATTTGCGCTTCTCTAGCCACCAAACGTCACGGTCCTTCTCTTTCCGTCTCGTAGACACGAGCTGAGAAATTGCAAACGTCAAGCAACTGCTCAGAGATGAAAAGTGCCAGCACTGAAAGCTCTTGCTAGCCAGCACCCTTCCTTGGAAGCGCTTTCACAAGCGCGGTAACACTGGGGCTTTGCGCTTCTATACGCACCAAACGTCACAGTCATTCTCTTTCTGTCTCCTAGACACGGACTGAGAAATTGCAAACGTCGAGCAATTGCTCAGAGATGAAAAGTGCCAGCACTGAAAGCTGTTGCTAGCCAGCACCCTTCCTTGGAAGCGCTTTCACAGGCGCAGTAACACTGGGGATTTGCGCTTCTCTAGCCACCAAACGTCACGGTCCTTCTCTTTCCGTCTCGTAGACACGAGCTGAGAAATTGCAAACATCGAGCAATTGCTCAGAGATGAAAAGTGCCAGCACTGAAAGCTGTTGCTAGCCAGCACCCTTCCTTGGAAGCGCTTTCACAGGCGCAGCAACACTGGGGCTTTGCGCTTCTCTAGCCACCAAACGTCACGGTCATTCTCTTTCTGTCTCCTAGACACGGACTGAGAAATTGCAAACGTCAAGCAATTGCTCAGAGATGAAAAGTGCCAGCACTGAAAGCTGTTGCTAGCCAGCACCCTTCCTTGGAAGCGCTTTCACAAGCGCGGTAACACTGGGGATTTGCGCTTCTTTAGTCACCAAACGTCACGGTCCTTCTCTTTCCGTCTCCTAGACACGAGGTGAGAAATTGCAAACGTCGAGCAATTGCTCAGAGATGAAAAGTGCCAGCACTGAAAGCTGTTGCTAGCCAGCACCCTTCCTTGGAAGCGCTTTTGTAGGCCTAAGAACAGTGGGGCTCTGGGCTTCTCTAGCCACCTCATCTTCTGCTCATCCTCTCGCGCACTCTAAAGAGAGCTCAGGGGAGAAATTGCAAATGTCGAGCAATTGCTCAGAGATGAAAAGTGCCAGCACTGAAAGCTGTTTCTAGCCAGCACCCTTCCTTGGAAGCGCTTTCACAGGCGCAGCAACACTGGGGCTTTGCGCTTCTCTAGCCACCAAACATCATGGTCCTTCTCTTTCCGTCTCGTAGACACGAGCTGAGAAATTGCAAACGTCGAGCAATTGCTCAGAGATGAAAAGTGCCAGCACTGAAAGCTGTTGCTAGCCAGCACCCTTCCTTGGAAGCGCTTTTGTAGGCCTAAGAACACTGGGGCTCTGGGCTTCTCTAGCCACCTAATCTTCTGCTCATCCTCTCGCGCACTCTGAAGAGAGCTCAGGAGAGAAATTGCAAACGTCGAGCAATTGCTCAGAGATGAAAAGTGCCAGCACTGAAAGCTGTTGCTAGCCAGCACCCTTCCTTGGAAGCGCTTTCACAAGCGCGGTAACACTGGGGCTTTGCGCTTCTCTACCCACCAAACGTCACGGTCACTATCTCCCCGTCTCGTAGACACGAGCTGAGAAATTGCAAACGTCAAGCAATTGCTCAGAGATGAAAACTGCCAGCACTGAAAGCTGTTGCTAGCCAGCACCCTTCCTTGGAAGCGCTTTCACGGGCGCAGTAACACTGGGGCTTTGCGCTTCTCTAGCCACCAAACGTCACGGTCCTTCTCTTTCCGTCTCGTAGACACGAGCTGAGAAATTGCAAACGTCGAGCAATTGCTCAGAGATGAAAAGTGCCAGCACTGAAAGCTCTTGCTAGCCAGCACCCTTCCTTGGAAGCGCTTTTGTAGGCCTAAGAACACTGGGGCTCTGGGCTTCTCTAGCCACCTCATCTTCTGCTCATCCTCTCGCGCACTCTGAAGAGAGCTCAGGTGAGAAATTGCAAACGTCAAGCAATTGCTCAGAGATGAAAAGTGCCAGCACTGAAAGCTGTTGCTAGCCAGCACCCTTCCTTGGAAGCGCTTTCACAGGCGCAGTAACACTGGGGCTTTGCGCTTCTCTACCCACCAAACGTCACGGTCACTATCTCTCCGTCTCGTAGACACGAGCTGAGAAATTGCAAACGTCGAGCAATTGCTCAGAGATGAAATGTGCCAGCACTGAAAGCTGTTGCTAGCCAGCACCCTTCCTTGGAAGCGCTTTTGTAGGCCTAAGAACACTGGGGCTCTGGGCTTCTCTAGCCACCTCATCTTCTGCTCATCCTCTCGCGCACTCTAAAGAGAGCTCAGGGGAGAAATTGCAAACGTCGAGCAATTGCTCAGAGATGAAAAGTGCCAGCACTGAAAGCTCTTGCTAGCCAGCACCCTTCCTTGGAAGCGCTTTTGTAGCCCTAAGAACATTGGGGCTATGGGCTTCTTTAGCCACCTCATCTTCTGCTCATCCTCTCGCGCACTCTGAAGAGAGCTCAGGTGAGAAATTGCAAACGTCGAGCAATTGCTCAGAGATGAAAAGTGCCAGCACTGAAAGCTCTTGCTAGCCAGCACCCTTCCTTGGAAGCGCTTTCACAGGCGCAGTAACACTGGGGCTTTGCGCTTCTCTACGCACCAAACGTCACGGTCATTCTCTTTCCGTGTCGTAGACATGAGCTGAGAAATTGCAAACGTCAAGCAATTGCTCAGAGAGGAAAAGTGCCAGCACTGAAAGCTCTTGCTAGCCAGCACCCTTCCTTGGAAGCGCTTTTGTAGGCCTAAGAACACTGGGGCTCTGGGCTTCTCTAGCCACCTCATCTTCTGCTCATCCTCTCGCGCACTCTAAAGAGAGCTCAGGTGAGAAATTGCAAACGTCGAGCAATTGCTCAGAGATGAAAAGTGCCAGCACTGAAAGCTGTTGCTAGCCAGCACCCTTCCTTGGAAGCGCTTTCACAGGCGCTGTAACACTGGGGCTTTGCGCTTCTCTAGCCATCAAAAGTCACGGTCACTATCTCTCCGTCTCGTAGACACGAGCTGAGAAATTGCAAACGTCGAGCAATTGCTCAGAGATGAAAAGTGCCAGCACTGAAAGCTGTTGCTAGCCAGCACCCTTCCTTGGAAGCGCTTTCACAGGCGCAGTAACACTGGGGATTTGCGCTTCTCTAGCCACCAAACGTCACGGTCCTTCTCTTTCCGTCTCGTAGACACGAGCTGAGAAATTGCAAACGTCAAGCAACTGCTCAGAGATGAAAAGTGCCAGCACTGAAAGCTGTTGCTAGCCAGCACCCTTCCTTGGAAGCGCTTTCACAGGCGCAGTAACACTGGGGCTTTGCGCTTCTCTACCCACCAAACGTCACGGTCATTCTCTTTCTGTCTCCTAGACACGGACTGAGAAATTGCAAACGTCAAGCAATTGCTCAGAGATGAAAAGTGCCAGCACTGAAAGCTGTTGCTAGCCAGCACCCTTCCTTGGAAGCGCTTTCACAAGCGCGGTAACACTGGGGATTTGCGCTTCTTTAGTCACCAAACGTCACGGTCATTCTCTTTCCGTCTCCTAGACACGAGCTGAGAAATTGCAAACGTCGAGCAATTGCTCAGAGATGAAAAGTGCCAGCACTGGAAGCTGTTGCTAGCCAGCACCCTTCCTTGGAAGCGCTTTTGTAGGCCTAAGAACACTGGGGCTCTGGGCTTCTCTAGCCACCTCATCTTCTGCTCATCCTCTCGCGCACTCTAAAGAGAGCTCAGGTGAGAAATTGCAAACGTCGATCAATTGCTCAGAGATGAAAAGTGCCAGCACTGAAAGCTGTTGCTAGCCAGCACCCTTCCTTGGAAGCGCTTTCACAGGCGCAGGAACACTGGGGCTTTGCGCTTCTCTAGCCACCAAACGTCACGGTCCTTCTCTTTCCGTCTCGTAGACACGAGCTGAGAAATTGCAAACGTCGAGCAATTGCTCAGAGAGGAAAAGTGCCAGCACTGAAAGCTGTTGCTAGCCAGCACCCTTCCTTGGAAGCGCTTTCACAGGCGCAGCAACACTGGGGCTTTGCGCTTCTCTACCCACCAAACGTCACGGTCACTATCTCTCCGTCTCGTAGACACGAGCTGAGAAATTGCAAACGTCGAGCAATTGCTCAGAGATGAAAAGTGCCAGCACTGGAAGCTGTTGCTAGCCAGCACCCTTCCTTGGAAGCGCTTTTGTAGGCCTAAGAACACTGGGGCTCTGGGCTTCTCTAGCCACCTCATCTTCTGCTCATCCTCTCGCGCACTCTAAAGAGAGCTCAGGGGAGAAATTGCAAACGTCGAGCAATTGCTCAGAGATGAAAAGTGCCAGCACTGAAAGCTGTTGCTAGCCAGCACCCTTCCTTGGAAGCGCTTTTGTAGGCCTAAGAACACTGGGGCTCTGGGCTTCTCTAGCCACCTCATCTTCTGCTCATCCTCTCGCGCACTCTGAAGAGAGCTCAGGTGAGAAATTGCAAACGTCGAGCAATTGCTCAGAGATGAAAAGTGCCAGCACTGAAAGCTGTTGCTAGCCAGCACCCTTCCTTGGAAGCGCTTTCACAAGCGCGGTAACACTGGGGCTTTGCGCTTCTCTACCCACCAAACGTCACGGTCACTATCTCCCCGTCTCGTAGACACGAGCTGAGAAATTGCAAACGTCGAGCAATTGCTCAGAGATGAAAAGTGCCAGCACTGAAAGCTCTTGCTAGCCAGCACCCTTCCTTGGAAGCGCTTTTGTAGGCCTAAGAACACTGGGGCTCTGGGCTTCTCTAGCCACCTCATCTTCTGCTCATCCTCTCGCGCACTCTAAAGAGAGCTCAGGTGAGAAATTGCAAACATCAAGCAATTGCTCAGAGATGAAAAGTGCCAGCACTGAAAGCTGTTGCTAGCCAGCACCCTTCCTTGGAAGCGCTTTCACAGGCGCAGTAACACTGGGGCTTTGCGCTTCTCTACCCACCAAACGTCACGGTCACTATCTCTCCGTCTCGTAGACAGGAGCTGAGAAATTGCAAACGTCGAGCAATAGCTCAGAGAGGAAAAGTGCCAGCACTGAAAGCTGTTGCTAGCCAGCACCCTTCCTTGGAAGCGCTTTTGTAGGCCTAAGAACACTGGGGCTCTGGGCTTCTCTAGCCACCTCATCTTTTGCTCATCCTCTCGCGCACTCTAAAGAGAGCTCAGGGGAGAAATTGCAAACGTCGAGCAATTGCTCAGAGATGAAAAGTGCCAGCACTGAAAGCTGTTGCTAGCCAGCACCCTTCCTTGGAAGCGCTTTTGTAGCCCTAAGAACATTGGGGCTATGGGCTTCTCTAGCCACCTCATCTTCTGCTCATCCTCTCGCGCACTCTGAAGAGAGCTCAGGTGAGAAATTGCAAACGTCGAGCAATTGCTCAGAGATGAAAAGTGCCAGCACTGAAAGCTGTTGCTAGCCAGCACCCTTCCTTGGAAGCGCTTTCACAGGCGCAGTAACACTGGGGCTTTGCGCTTCTCTACGCACCAAACGTCACGGTCATTCTCTTTCCGTGTCGTAGACATGAGCTGAGAAATTGCAAACGTCAAGCAATTGCTCAGAGAGGAAAAGTGCCAGCACTGGAAGCTGTTGCTAGCCAGCACCCTTCCTTGGAAGCGCTTTTGTAGGCCTAAGAACACTGGGGCTCTGGGCTTCTCTAGCCACCTCCTCTTCTGCTCATCCTCTCGCGCACTCTAAAGAGAGCTCAGGGGAGAAATTGCAAACGTCGAGCAATTGCTCAGAGATGAAAAGTGCCAGCACTGAAAGCTGTTGCTAGCCAGCACCCTTCCTTGGAAGCGCTTTCACAGGCGCAGCAACACTGTGGCTTTGCGCTTCTCTAGCCATCAAAAGTCACGGTCACTATCTCTCCGTCTCGTAGACACGAGCTGAGAAATTGCAAACGTCGAGCAATTGCTCAGAGATGAAAAGTGCCAGCACTGAAAGCTCTTGCTAGCCAGCACCCTTCCTTGGAAGCGCTTTCACAGGCGCAGTAACACTGGGGATTTGCGCTTCTCTAGCCACCAAACGTCACGGTCCTTCTCTTTCCGTCTCGTAGACACGAGCTGAGGAATTGCAAACGTCAAGCAATTGCTCAGAGATGAAAAGTGCCAGCACTGAAAGCTGTTGCTAGCCAGCACCCTTCCTTGGAAGCGCTTTCACAAGCGCGGTAACACTGGGGTTTGCACTTCTATACGCACCAAACGTCACAGTCATTCTCTTTCCGTCTCGTAGACATGAGCTGAGAAATTGCAAACGTCGAGCAATTGCTCAGAGATGAAAAGTGCCAGCACTGAAAGCTCTTGCTAGCCAGCACCCTTCCTTGGAAGCGCTTTCACAGGCGCAGGAACACTGGGGCTTTGCGCTTCTCTAGCCACCAAACGTCACGGTCATTCTCTTTCTGTCTCCTAGACACGGACTGAGAAATTGCAAACGTCAAGCAATTGCTCAGAGATGAAAAGTGCCAGCACTGAAAGCTGTTGCTAGCCAGCACCCTTCCTTGGAAGCGCTTTCACAATCGTGGTAACACTGGGGATTTGCGCTTCTTTAGTCACCAAACGTCACGGTCCTTCTCTTTCCGTCTCCTAGACACGAGCTGAGAAATTGCAAACGTCGAGCAATTGCTCAGAGATGAAAAGTGCCAGCACTGAAAGCTGTTGCTAGCCAGCACCCTTCCTTGGAAGCGCTTTCACAGGCGCAGCAACACTGGGGCTTTGCGCTTCTCTACCCACCAAACATCATGGTCCTTCTCTTTCCGTCTCGTAGACACGAGCTGAGAAATTGCAAACGTCGAGCAATTGCTCAGAGATGAAAAGTGCCAGCTCTGAAAGCTCTTGCTAGCCAGCACCCTTCCTTGGAAGCGCTTTCACAGGCGCAGCAACACTGGGGCTTTGCGCTTCTCTACCCACCAAACGTCACGGTCACTATCTCTCCGTCTCGTAGACACGAGCTGAGAAATTGCAAACGTCGAGCAATTGCTCAGAGATGAAAAGTGCCAGCACTGGAAGCTGTTGCTAGCCAGCACCCTTCCTTGGAAGCGCTTTTGTAGGCCTAAGAACACTGGGGCTCTGGGCTTCTTTAGCCACCTAATCTTCTGCTCATCCTCTCGCGCACTCTAAAGAGAGCTCAGGTGAGAAATTGCAAACGTCGAGCAATTGCTCAGAGATGAAAAGTGCCAGCACTGAAAGCTGTTGCTAGCCAGCACCCTTCCTTGGAAGCGCTTTTGTAGGCCTAAGAACACTGGGGCTCTGGGCTTCTCTAGCCACCTCATCTTCTGCTCATCCTCTCGCGCACTCTAAAGAGTGCTCAGGTGAGAAATTGCAAACGTCGAGCAATTGCTCAGAGATGAAAAGTGCCAGCACTGAAAGCTGTTGCTAGCCAGCACCCTTCCTTGGAAGCGCTTTCACAAGCGCGGTAACACTGGGGCTTTGCGCTTCTCTAGCCACCAAACGTCACGGTCCTTCTCTTTCCGTCTCGTAGACACGAGCTGAGAAATTGCAAACGTCGAGCAATTGCTCAGAGATGAAAAGTGCCAGCACTGAAAGCTGTTGCTAGCCAGCACCCTTCCTTGGAAGCGCTTTTGTAGGCCTAAGAACACTGGGGCTCTGGGCTTCTCTAGCCACCTCATCTTCTGCTCATCCTCTCGCGCACTCTAAAGAGAGCTCAGGTGAGAAATTGCAAACGTCGAGCAATTGCTCAGAGATGAAAAGTGCCAGCACTGAAAGCTCTTGCTAGCCAGCGCCCTTCCTTGGAAGCGCTTTTGTAGGCCTAAGAACACTGGGGCTCTGGGCTTCTCTAGCCACCTCATCTTCTGCTCATCCTCTCGCGCACTCTAAAGAGAGCTCAGGGGAGAAATTGCAAACGTCGAGCAATTGCTCAGAGATGAAAAGTGCCAGCACTGAAAGCTGTTGCTAGCCAGCACCCTTCCTTGGAAGCGCTTTCACAGGCGCAGTAACACTGGGGCTTTGTGCTTCTCTACCCACCAAACGTCACGGTCATTCTCTTTCCATCTCCTAGACACGAGCTGAGAAATTGCAAACGTCGAGCAATTGCTCAGAGATGAAAAGTGCCAGCACTGAAAGCTCTTGCTAGCCAGCACCCTTCCTTGGAAGCGCTTTTGTAGGCCTAAGAACACTGGGGCTCTGGGCTTCTCTAGCCACCTCATCTTCTGCTCATCCTCTCGCGCACTCTAAAGAGAGCTCAGGGGAGAAATTGCAAACGTCGAGCAATTGCTCAGAGATGAAAAGTGCCAGCACTGAAAGCTGTTGCTAG
This sequence comes from Sarcoramphus papa, assembly GCA_037962945.1. Taxonomy (NCBI): domain Eukaryota; kingdom Metazoa; phylum Chordata; class Aves; order Accipitriformes; family Cathartidae; genus Sarcoramphus; species Sarcoramphus papa. The sequence goes on from JBBMRM010000088.1 coordinate 2,613,895, forward strand.
CCAGCACCCTTCCTTGGAAGCGCTTTCACGGGCGCAGTAACACTGGGGCTTTGCGCTTCTCTAGCCACCAAACGTCACGGTCCTTCTCTTTCCGTCTCGTAGACACGAGCTGAGAAATTGCAAACGTCGAGCAATTGCTCAGAGATGAAAAGTGCCAGCACTGAAAGCTCTTGCTAGCCAGCACCCTTCCTTGGAAGCGCTTTTGTAGGCCTAAGAACACTGGGGCTCTGGGCTTCTCTAGCCACCTCATCTTCTGCTCATCCTCTCGCGCACTCTGAAGAGAGCTCAGGTGAGAAATTGCAAACGTCAAGCAATTGCTCAGAGATGAAAAGTGCCAGCACTGAAAGCTGTTGCTAGCCAGCACCCTTCCTTGGAAGCGCTTTCACAGGCGCAGTAACACTGGGGCTTTGCGCTTCTCTAGCCACCAAACGTCACGGTCACTATCTCTCCGTCTCGTAGACACGAGCTGAGAAATTGCAAACGTCGAGCAATTGCTCAGAGATGAAATGTGCCAGCACTGAAAGCTGTTGCTAGCCAGCACCCTTCCTTGGAAGCGCTTTTGTAGGCCTAAGAACACTGGGGCTCTGGGCTTCTCTAGCCACCTCATCTTCTGCTCATCCTCTCGCGCACTCTAAAGAGAGCTCAGGGGAGAAATTGCAAACGTCGAGCAATTGCTCAGCGACGAAAAGTGCCAGCACTGAAAGCTGTTGCTAGCCAGCACCCTTCCTTGGAAGCGCTTTTGTAGGCCTAAGAACACTGGGGCTATGGGCTTCTCTAGCCACCTCATCTTCTGCTCATCCTCTCGCGCACTCTGAAGAGAGCTCAGGTGAGAAATTGCAAACGTCGAGCAATTGCTCAGAGATGAAAAGTGCCAGCACTGAAAGCTGTTGCTAGCCAGCACCCTTCCTTGGAAGCGCTTTCACAGGCGCAGTAACACTGGGGCTTTGCGCTTCTCTAGCCATCAAAAGTCACGGTCACTATCTCTCCGTCTCGTAGACACGAGCTGAGAAATTGCAAACGTCGAGCAATTGCTCAGAGATGAAAAGTGCCAGCACTGAAAGCTGTTGCTAGCCAGCACCCTTCCTTGGAAGCGCTTTCACAGGCGCAGTAACACTGGGGATTTGCGCTTGTCTAGCCACCAAACGTCACGGTCCTTCTCTTTCCGTCTCGTAGACACGAGCTGAGGAATTGCAAACGTCAAGCAATTGCTCAGAGATGAAAAGTGCCAGCACTGAAAGCTGTTGCTAGCCAGCACCCTTCCTTGGAAGCGCTTTCACAAGCGCGGTAACACTGGGGATTTGCGCTTCTTTAGTCACCAAACGTCACGGTCCTTCTCTTTCCGTCTCCTAGACACGAGCTGAGAAATTGCAAACGTCGAGCAATTGCTCAGAGATGAAAAGTGCCAGCACTGAAAGCTGTTGCTAGCCAGCACCCTTCCTTGGAAGCGCTTTCACAGGCGCAGCAACACTGGGGCTTTGCGCTTCTCTAGCCACCAAACATCATGGTCCTTCTCTTTCCGTCTCGTAGACACGAGCTGAGAAATTGCAAACGTCGAGCAATTGCTCAGAGATGAAAAGTGCCAGCTCTGAAAGCTGTTGCTAGCCAGCACCCTTCCTTGGAAGCGCTTTCACAGGCGCAGCAACACTGGGGCTTTGCGCTTCTCTACCCACCAAACGTCACGGTCACTATCTCTCCGTCTCGTAGACACGAGCTGAGAAATTGCAAACGTCGAGCAATTGCTCAGAGATGAAAAGTGCCAGCACTGGAAGCTGTTGCTAGCCAGCACCCTTCCTTGGAAGCGCGTTTGTAGGCCTAAGAACACTGGGGCTCTGGGCTTCTTTAGCCACCTAATCTTCTGCTCATCCTCTCGCGCACTCTAAAGAGAGCTCAGGTGAGAAATTGCAAACGTCGAGCAATTGCTCAGAGATGAAAAGTGCCAGCACTGAAAGCTGTTGCTAGCCAGCACCCTTCCTTGGAAGCGCTTTTGTAGGCCTAAGAACACTGGGGCTCTGGGCTTCTCTAGCCACCTCATCTTCTGCTCATCCTCTCGCGCACTCTAAAGAGTGCTCAGGTGAGAAATTGCAAACGTCGAGCAATTGCTCAGAGATGAAAAGTGCCAGCACTGAAAGCTGTTGCTAGCCAGCACCCTTCCTTGGAAGCGCTTTCACAAGCGCGGTAACACTGGGGCTTTGCGCTTCTCTAGCCACCAAACGTCACGGTCCTTCTCTTTCCGTCTCGTAGACACGAGCTGAGAAATTGCAAACGTCGAGCAATTGCTCAGAGATGAAAAGTGCCAGCACTAAAAGCTCTTGCTAGCCAGCACCCTTCCTTGGAAGCGCTTTTGTAGGCCTAAGAACACTGGGGCTCTGGGCTTCTCTAGCCACCTCATCTTCTGCTCATCCTCTCGCGCACTCTAAAGAGAGCTCAGGGGAGAAATTGCAAACGTCGAGCAATTGCTCAGAGATGAAAAGTGCCAGCACTGAAAGCTCTTGCTAGCCAGCGCCCTTCCTTGGAAGCGCTTTTGTAGGCCTAAGAACACTGGGGCTCTGGGCTTCTCTAGCCACCTCATCTTCTGCTCATCCTCTCGCGCACTCTAAAGAGAGCTCAGGTGAGAAATTGCAAACGTCGAGCAATTGCTCAGAGATGAAAAGTGCCAGCACTGAAAGCTGTTGCTAGCCAGCACCCTTCCTTGGAAGCGCTTTCACAGGCGCAGTAACACTGGGGCTTTGCGCTTCTCTACCCACCAAACGTCACGGTCATTCTCTTTCCATCTCCTAGACACGAGCTGAGAAATTGCAAACGTCGAGCAATTGCTCAGAGATGAAAAGTGCCAGCACTGAAAGCTGTTGCTAGCCAGCACCCTTCCTTGGAAGCGCTTTCACAGGCGCAGCAACACTGGGGCTTTGCGCTTCTCTACCCACCAAACGTCACGGTCATTCTCTTTCCGTCTCCTAGACACGAGCTGAGAAATTGCAAACGTCGAGCAATTGCTCAGAGATGAAAAGTGCCAGCACTGAAAGCTGTTGCTAGCCAGCACCCTTCCTTGGAAGCGCTTTTGTTGGCCTAAGAACACTGGGGCTCTGGGCTTCTCTAGCCACCTCATCTTCTGCTCATCCTCTCGCGCACTCTAAAGAGAGCTCAGGTGAGAAATTGCAAACGTCGAGCAATTGCTCAGAGATGAAAAGTGCCAGCACTGAAAGCTGTTGCTAGCCAGCACCCTTCCTTGGAAGCGCTTTCACAGGCGCAGCAACACTGTGGCTTTGCGCTTCTCTAGCCACCAAACATCATGGTCCTTCTCTTTCCGTCTCCTAGACACGAGCTGAGAAATTGCAAACGTCGAGCAATTGCTCAGAGATGAAAAGTGCCAGCACTGAAAGCTCTTGCTAGACAGCACCCTTCCTTGGAAGCGCTTTTGTAGGCCTAAGAACACTGGGGCTCTGGGCTTCTCTAGCCACCTAATCTTCTGCTCATCCTCTCGCGCACTCTAAAGAGAGCTCAGGTGAGAAATTGCAAACGTCGAGCAATTGCTCAGAGATGAAAAGTGCCAGCACTGAAAGCTGTTGCTAGCCAGCACCCTTCCTTGGAAGCGCTTTTGTAGCCCTTAGAACACTGGGGCTCTGGGCTTCTCTAGCCACCTCATCTTCTGCTCATCCTCTCGCGCACTCTAAAGAGAGCTCAGGGGAGAAATTGCAAACGTCGAGCAATTGCTCAGAGATGAAAAGTGCCAGCACTGAAAGCTCTTGCTAGCCAGCACCCTTCCTTGGAAGCGCTTTCACAGGCGCAGTAACACTGGGGCTTTGCGCTTCTCTACCCACCAAACGTCACGGTCCTTCTCTTTCCGTCTCGTAGACAAGAGCTGAGAAATTGCAAACGTCGAGCAATTGCTCAGAGATGAAAAGTGCCAGCACTGAAAGCTGTTGCTAGCCAGCACCCTTCCTTGGAAGCGCTTTTGTAGGCCTAAGAACACTGGGGCTCTGGGCTTCTCTAGCCACCTAATCTTCTGCTCATCCTCTCGCGCACTCTAAAGAGAGCTCAGGTGAGAAATTGCAAACGTCGAGCAATTGCTCAGAGATGAAAAGTGCCAGCCCTGAAAGCTGTTGCTAGCCAGCACCCTTCCTTGGAAGCGCTTTCACAGGCGCAGCAACACTGGGGCTTTGCGCTTCTCTAGCCACCAAACATCATGGTCCTTCTCTTTCCGTCTCGTAGACACGAGCTGAGAAATTGCAAACGTCGAGCAATTGCTCAGAGATGAAAAGTGCCAGCTCTGAAAGCTCTTGCTAGCCAGCACCCTTCCTTGGAAGCGCTTTCACAGGCGCAGTAACACTGGGGCTTTGCGCTTCTCTACCCACCAAACGTCACGGTCACTATCTCTCCGTCTCGTAGACACGAGCTGAGAAATTGCAAACGTCGAGCAATTGCTCAGAGATGAAAAGTGCCAGCACTGGAAGCTGTTGCTAGCCAGCACCCTTCCTTGGAAGCGCTTTTGTAGGCCTAAGAACACTGGGGCTCTGGGCTTCTCTAGCCACCTCATCTTCTGCTCATCCTCTCGCGCACTCTGAAGAGAGCTCAGGTGAGAAATTGCAAACGTCGAGCAATTGCTCAGAGATGAAAAGTGCCAGCACTGAAAGCTGTTGCTAGCCAGCACCCTTCCTTGGAAGCGCTTTCACAAGCGCGGTAACACTGGGGCTTTGCGCTTCTCTACCCACCAAACGTCACGGTCACTATCTCCCCGTCTCGTAGACACGAGCTGAGAAATTGCAAACGTCAAGCAATTGCTCAGAGATGAAAAGTGCCAGCACTGAAAGCTGTTGCTAGCCAGCACCCTTCCTTGGAAGCGCTTTCACGGGCGCAGTAACACTGGGGCTTTGCGCTTCTCTAGCCACCAAACGTCACGGTCCTTCTCTTTCCGTCTCGTAGACACGAGCTGAGAAATTGCAAACGTCGAGCAATTGCTCAGAGATGAAAAGTGCCAGCACTGAAAGCTCTTGCTAGCCAGCACCCTTCCTTGGAAGCGCTTTTGTAGGCCTAAGAACACTGGGGCTCTGGGCTTCTCTAGCCACCTCATCTTCTGCTCATCCTCTCGCGCACTCTGAAGAGAGCTCAGGTGAGAAATTGCAAACGTCAAGCAATTGCTCAGAGATGAAAAGTGCCAGCACTGAAAGCTGTTGCTAGCCAGCACCCTTCCTTGGAAGCGCTTTCACAGGCGCAGTAACACTGGGGCTTTGCGCTTCTCTACCCACCAAACGTCACGGTCACTATCTTTCCGTCTCGTAGACACGAGCTGAGAAATTGCAAACGTCGAGCAATTGCTCAGAGATGAAAAGTGCCAGCACTGAAAGCTCTTGCTAGCCAGCACCCTTCCTTGGAAGCGCTTTTGTAGGCCTAAGAACACTGGGGCTTTGCGCTTCTCTAGCCACCTCATCTTCTGCTCATCCTCTCGCGCACTCTAAAGAGAGCTCAGGGGAGAAATTGCAAACGTCGAGCAATTGCTCAGCGATGAAAAGTGCCAGCACTGAAAGCTGTTGCTAGCCAGCACCCTTCCTTGGAAGCGCTTTTGTAGCCCTAAGAACATTGGGGCTATGGGCTTCTTTAGCCACCTCATCTTCTGCTCATCCTCTCGCGCACTCTGAAGAGAGCTCAGGTGAGAAATTGCAAACGTCGAGCAATTGCTCAGAGATGAAAAGTGCCAGCACTGAAAGCTGTTGCTAGCCAGCACCCTTCCTTGGAAGCGCTTTCACAGGCGCAGTAACACTGGGGCTTTGCGCTTCTCTACGCACCAAACGTCACGGTCATTCTCTTTCCGTGTCGTAGACATGAGCTGAGAAATTGCAAACGTCAAGCAATTGCTCAGAGAGGAAAAGTGCCAGCACTGGAAGCTGTTGCTAGCCAGCACCCTTCTTTGGAAGCGCTTTTGTAGGCCTAAGAACACTGGGGCTCTGGGCTTCTCTAGCCACCTCATCTTCTGCTCATCCTCTCGCGCACTCTAAAGAGAGCTCAGGTGAGAAATTGCAAACGTCGAGCAATTGCTCAGAGATGAAAAGTGCCAGCACTGAAAGCTGTTGCTAGCCAGCACCCTTCCTTGGAAGCGCTTTCACAGGCGCAGCAACACTGGGGCTTTGCGCTTCTCTAGCCATCAAAAGTCACGGTCACTATCTCTCCGTCTCGTAGACACGAGCTGAGAAATTGCAAACGTCGAGCAATTGCTCAGAGATGAAAAGTGCCAGCACTGAAAGCTGTTGCTAGCCAGCACCCTTCCTTGGAAGCGCTTTCACAGGCGCAGTAACACTGGGGATTTGCGCTTCTCTAGCCACCAAACGTCACGGTCCTTCTCTTTCCGTCTCGTAGACACGAGCTGAGAAATTGCAAACGTCGAGCAACTGCTCAGAGATGAAAAGTGCCAGCACTGAAAGCTGTTGCTAGCCAGCACCCTTCCTTGGAAGCGCTTTCACAAGCGCGGTAACACTGGGGCTTTGCGCTTCTATACGCACCAAACGTCACAGTCATTCTCTTTCCGTCTCGTAGACATGAGCTGAGAAATTGCAAACGTCGAGCAATTGCTCAGAGATGAAAAGTGCCAGCAGTGAAAGCTGTTGCTAGCCAGCACCCTTATTGGAAGCGCTTTCACAGGCGCAGCAACACTGGGGCTTTGCGCTTCTCTAGCCACCAAACGTCACGGTCATTCTCTTTCTGTCTCCTAGACACGGACTGAGAAATTGCAAACGTCAAGCAATTGCTCAGAGATGAAAAGTGCCAGCACTGAAAGCTGTTGCTAGCCAGCACCCTTCCTTGGAAGCGCTTTCACAAGCGCGGTAACACTGGGGATTTGCACTTCTTTAGTCACCAAACGTCACGGTCATTCTCTTTCCGTCTCCTAGACACGAGCTGAGAAATTGCAAACGTCGAGCAATTGCTCAGAGATGAAAAGTGCCAGCACTGGAAGCTGTTGCTAGCCAGCACCCTTCCTTGGAAGCGCTTTTGTAGGCCTAAGAACACTGGGGCTCTGGGCTTCTCTAGCCACCTCATCTTCTGCTCATCCTCTCGCGCACTCTAAAGAGAGCTCAGGTGAGAAATTGCAAACGTCGATCAATTGCTCAGAGATGAAAAGTGCCAGCACTGAAAGCTGTTGCTAGCCAGCACCCTTCCTTGGAAGCGCTTTCACAGGCGCAGGAACACTGGGGCTTTGCGCTTCTCTAGCCACCAAACGTCACGGTCCTTCTCTTTCCGTCTCGTAGACACGAGCTGAGAAATTGCAAACGTCGAGCAATTGCTCAGAGAGGAAAAGTGCCAGCACTGAAAGCTGTTGCTAGCCAGCACCCTTCCTTGGAAGCGCTTTTGTAGCCCTAAGAACATTGGGGCTATGGGCTTCTTTAGCCACCTCATCTTCTGCTCATCCTCTCGCGCACTCTGAAGAGAGCTCAGGTGAGAAATTGCAAACGTCAAGCAATTGCTCAGAGATGAAAAGTGCCAGCACTGAAAGCTGTTGCTAGCCAGCACCCTTCCTTGGAAGCGCTTTCACAGGCGCAGTAACACTGGGGCTTTGCGCTTCTCTACGCACCAAACGTCACAGTCATTCTCTTTCCGTCTCGTAGACATGAGCTGAGAAATTGCAAACGTCGAGCAATTGCTCAGAGATGAAAAGTGCCAGCAGTGAAAGCTGTTGCTAGCCAGCACCCTTCCTTGGAAGCGCTTTCACAGGCGCAGCAACACTGGGGCTTTGCGCTTCTCTAGCCACCAAACGTCACGGTCATTCTCTTTCTGTCTCCTAGACACGGACTGAGAAATTGCAAACGTCAAGCAATTGCTCAGAGATGAAAAGTGCCAGCACTGAAAGCTGTTGCTAGCCAGCACCCTTCCTTGGAAGCGCTTTCACAAGCGCGGTAACACTGGGGATTTGCGCTTCTTTAGTCACCAAACGTCACGGTCATTCTCTTTCCGTCTCCTAGACACGAGCTGAGAAATTGCAAACGTCGAGCAATTGCTCAGAGATGAAAAGTGCCAGCACTGGAAGCTGTTGCTAGCCAGCACCCTTCCTTGGAAGCGCTTTTGTAGGCCTAAGAACACTGGGGCTCTGGGCTTCTCTAGCCACCTCATCTTCTGCTCATCCTCTCGCGCACTCTAAAGAGAGCTCAGGTGAGAAATTGCAAACGTCCAGCAATTGCTCAGAGATGAAAAGTGCCAGCACTGAAAGCTGTTGCTAGCCAGCACCCTTCCTTGGAAGCGCTTTCACAGGCGCAGTAACACTGGGGCTTTGCGCTTCTCTAGCCATCAAAAGTCACGGTCACTATCTCTCCGTCTCGTAGACACGAGCTGAGAAATTGCAAACGTCGAGCAATTGCTCAGAGATGAAAAGTGCCAGCACTGAAAGCTGTTGCTAGCCAGCACCCTTCCTTGGAAGCGCTTTCACAGGCGCAGTAACACTGGGGATTTGCGCTTCTCTAGCCACCAAACGTCACGGTCCTTCTCTTTCCGTCTCGTAGACACGAGCTGAGAAATTGCAAACGTCAAGCAACTGCTCAGAGATGAAAAGTGCCAGCACTGAAAGCTCTTGCTAGCCAGCACCCTTCCTTGGAAGCGCTTTCACAAGCGCGGTAACACTGGGGCTTTGCGCTTCTATACGCACCAAACGTCACAGTCATTCTCTTTCCGTCTCCTAGACACGGACTGAGAAATTGCAAACGTCGAGCAATTGCTCAGAGATGAAAAGTGCCAGCACTGAAAGCTGTTGCTAGCCAGCACCCTTCCTTGGAAGCGCTTTCACAGGCGCAGTAACACTGGGGATTTGCGCTTCTCTAGCCACCAAACGTCACGGTCCTTCTCTTTCCGTCTCGTAGACACGAGCTGAGAAATTGCAAACATCGAGCAATTGCTCAGAGATGAAAAGTGCCAGCACTGAAAGCTGTTGCTAGCCAGCACCCTTCCTTGGAAGCGCTTTCACAGGCGCAGCAACACTGGGGCTTTGCGCTTCTCTAGCCACCAAACGTCACGGTCATTCTCTTTCTGTCTCCTAGACACGGACTGAGAAATTGCAAACGTCAAGCAATTGCTCAGAGATGAAAAGTGCCAGCACTGAAAGCTGTTGCTAGCCAGCACCCTTCCTTGGAAGCGCTTTCACAAGCGCGGTAACACTGGGGATTTGCGCTTCTTTAGTCACCAAACGTCACGGTCCTTCTCTTTCCGTCTCCTAGACACGAGGTGAGAAATTGCAAACGTCGAGCAATTGCTCAGAGATGAAAAGTGCCAGCACTGAAAGCTGTTGCTAGCCAGCACCCTTCCTTGGAAGCGCTTTTGTAGGCCTAAGAACACTGGGGCTCTGGGCTTCTCTAGCCACCTCATCTTCTGCTCATCCTCTCGCGCACTCTAAAGAGAGCTCAGGGGAGAAATTGCAAATGTCGAGCAATTGCTCAGAGATGAAAAGTGCCAGCACTGAAAGCTGTTTCTAGCCAGCACCCTTCCTTGGAAGCGCTTTCACAGGCGCAGCAACACTGGGGCTTTGCGCTTCTCTAGCCACCAAACATCATGGTCCTTCTCTTTCCGTCTCGTAGACACGAGCTGAGAAATTGCAAACGTCGAGCAATTGCTCAGAGATGAAAAGTGCCAGCACTGAAAGCTGTTGCTAGCCAGCACCCTTCCTTGGAAGCGCTTTTGTAGGCCTAAGAACACTGGGGCTCTGGGCTTCTCTAGCCACCTAATCTTCTGCTCATCCTCTCGCGCACTCTGAAGAGAGCTCAGGAGAGAAATTGCAAACGTCGAGCAATTGCTCAGAGATGAAAAGTGCCAGCACTGAAAGCTGTTGCTAGCCAGCACCCTTCCTTGGAAGCGCTTTCACAAGCGCGGTAACACTGGGGCTTTGCGCTTCTCTACCCACCAAACGTCACGGTCACTATCTCCCCGTCTCGTAGACACGAGCTGAGAAATTGCAAACGTCAAGCAATTGCTCAGAGATGAAAACTGCCAGCACTGAAAGCTGTTGCTAGCCAGCACCCTTCCTTGGAAGCGCTTTCACGGGCGCAGTAACACTGGGGCTTTGCGCTTCTCTAGCCACCAAACGTCACGGTCCTTCTCTTTCCGTCTCGTAGACACGAGCTGAGAAATTGCAAACGTCGAGCAATTGCTCAGAGATGAAAAGTGCCAGCACTGAAAGCTCTTGCTAGCCAGCACCCTTCCTTGGAAGCGCTTTTGTAGGCCTAAGAACACTGGGGCTCTGGGCTTCTCTAGCCACCTCATCTTCTGCTCATCCTCTCGCGCACTCTGAAGAGAGCTCAGGTGAGAAATTGCAAACGTCAAGCAATTGCTCAGAGATGAAAAGTGCCAGCACTGAAAGCTTTTGCTAGCCAGCACCCTTCCTTGGAAGCGCTTTCACAGGCGCAGTAACACTGGGGCTTTGCGCTTCTCTACCCACCAAACGTCACGGTCACTATCTCTCCGTCTCGTAGACACGAGCTGAGAAATTGCAAACGTCGAGCAATTGCTCAGAGATGAAATGTGCCAGCACTGAAAGCTGTTGCTAGCCAGCACCCTTCCTTGGAAGCGCTTTTGTAGGCCTAAGAACACTGGGGCTCTGGGCTTCTCTAGCCACCTCATCTTCTGCTCATCCTCTCGCGCACTCTAAAGAGAGCTCAGGGGAGAAATTGCAAACGTCGAGCAATTGCTCAGAGATGAAAAGTGCCAGCACTGAAAGCTCTTGCTAGCCAGCACCCTTCCTTGGAAGCGCTTTTGTAGCCCTAAGAACATTGGGGCTATGGGCTTCTTTAGCCACCTCATCTTCTGCTCATCCTCTCGCGCACTCTGAAGAGAGCTCAGGTGAGAAATTGCAAACGTCGAGCAATTGCTCAGAGATGAAAAGTGCCAGCACTGAAAGCTCTTGCTAGCCAGCACCCTTCCTTGGAAGCGCTTTCACAGGCGCAGTAACACTGGGGCTTTGCGCTTCTCTACGCACCAAACGTCACGGTCATTCTCTTTCCGTGTCGTAGACATGAGCTGAGAAATTGCAAACGTCAAGCAATTGCTCAGAGAGGAAAAGTGCCAGCACTGAAAGCTCTTGCTAGCCAGCACCCTTCCTTGGAAGCGCTTTTGTAGGCCTAAGAACACTGGGGCTCTGGGCTTCTCTAGCCACCTCATCTTCTGCTCATCCTCTCGCGCACTCTAAAGAGAGCTCAGGTGAGAAATTGCAAACGTCGAGCAATTGCTCAGAGATGAAAAGTGCCAGCACTGAAAGCTGTTGCTAGCCAGCACCCTTCCTTGGAAGCGCTTTCACAGGCGCAGGAACACTGGGGCTTTGCGCTTCTCTAGCCACCAAACGTCACGGTCCTTCTCTTTCCGTCTCGTAGACACGAGCTGAGAAATTGCAAACGTCGAGCAATTGCTCAGAGAGGAAAAGTGCCAGCACTGAAAGCTGTTGCTAGCCAGCACCCTTCCTTGGAAGCGCTTTTGTAGGCCTAAGAACATTGGGGCTATGGGCTTCTTTAGCCACCTCATCTTCTGCTCATCCTCTCGCGCACTCTGAAGAGAGCTCAGGTGAGAAATTGCAAACGTCAAGCAATTGCTCAGAGATGAAAAGTGCCAGCACTGAAAGCTGTTGCTAGCCAGCACCCTTCCTTGGAAGCGCTTTCACAGGCGCAGTAACACTGGGGCTTTGCGCTTCTCTACGCACCAAACGTCACAGTCATTCTCTTTCCGTCTCGTAGACATGAGCTGAGAAATTGCAAACGTCGAGCAATTGCTCAGAGATGAAAAGTGCCAGCAGTGAAAGCTGTTGCTAGCCAGCACCCTTCCTTGGAAGCGCTTTCACAGGCGCAGCAACACTGGGGCTTTGCGCTTCTCTAGCCACCAAACGTCACGGTCATTCTCTTTCTGTCTCCTAGACACGGACTGAGAAATTGCAAACGTCAAGCAATTGCTCAGAGATGAAAAGTGCCAGCACTGAAAGCTGTTGCTAGCCAGCACCCTTCCTTGGAAGCGCTTTCACAAGCGCGGTAACACTGGGGATTTGCGCTTCTTTAGTCACCAAACGTCACGGTCATTCTCTTTCCGTCTCCTAGACACGAGCTGAGAAATTGCAAACGTCGAGCAATTGCTCAGAGATGAAAAGTGCCAGCACTGGAAGCTGTTGCTAGCCAGCACCCTTCCTTGGAAGCGCTTTTGTAGGCCTAAGAACACTGGGGCTCTGGGCTTCTCTAGCCACCTCATCTTCTGCTCATCCTCTCGCGCACTCTAAAGAGAGCTCAGGTGAGAAATTGCAAACGTCCAGCAATTGCTCAGAGATGAAAAGTGCCAGCACTGAAAGCTGTTGCTAGCCAGCACCCTTCCTTGGAAGCGCTTTCACAGGCGCAGTAACACTGGGGCTTTGCGCTTCTCTAGCCATCAAAAGTCACGGTCACTATCTCTCCGTCTCGTAGACACGAGCTGAGAAATTGCAAACGTCGAGCAATTGCTCAGAGATGAAAAGTGCCAGCACTGAAAGCTGTTGCTAGCCAGCACCCTTCCTTGGAAGCGCTTTCACAGGCGCAGTAACACTGGGGATTTGCGCTTCTCTAGCCACCAAACGTCACGGTCCTTCTCTTTCCGTCTCGTAGACACGAGCTGAGAAATTGCAAACGTCAAGCAACTGCTCAGAGATGAAAAGTGCCAGCACTGAAAGCTCTTGCTAGCCAGCACCCTTCCTTGGAAGCGCTTTCACAAGCGCGGTAACACTGGGGCTTTGCGCTTCTATACGCACCAAACGTCACAGTCATTCTCTTTCCGTCTCCTAGACACGGACTGAGAAATTGCAAACGTCGAGCAATTGCTCAGAGATGAAAAGTGCCAGCACTGAAAGCTGTTGCTAGCCAGCACCCTTCCTTGGAAGCGCTTTCACAGGCGCAGTAACACTGGGGATTTGCGCTTCTCTAGCCACCAAACGTCACGGTCCTTCTCTTTCCGTCTCGTAGACACGAGCTGAGAAATTGCAAACATCGAGCAATTGCTCAGAGATGAAAAGTGCCAGCACTGAAAGCTGTTGCTAGCCAGCACCCTTCCTTGGAAGCGCTTTCACAGGCGCAGCAACACTGGGGCTTTGCGCTTCTCTAGCCACCAAACGTCACGGTCATTCTCTTTCTGTCTCCTAGACACGGACTGAGAAATTGCAAACGTCAAGCAATTGCTCAGAGATGAAAAGTGCCAGCACTGAAAGCTGTTGCTAGCCAGCACCCTTCCTTGGAAGCGCTTTCACAAGCGCGGTAACACTGGGGATTTGCGCTTCTTTAGTCACCAAACGTCACGGTCCTTCTCTTTCCGTCTCCTAGACACGAGGTGAGAAATTGCAAACGTCGAGCAATTGCTCAGAGATGAAAAGTGCCAGCACTGAAAGCTGTTGCTAGCCAGCACCCTTCCTTGGAAGCGCTTTTGTAGGCCTAAGAACACTGGGGCTCTGGGCTTCTCTAGCCACCTCATCTTCTGCTCATCCTCTCGCGCACTCTAAAGAGAGCTCAGGGGAGAAATTGCAAATGTCGAGCAATTGCTCAGAGATGAAAAGTGCCAGCACTGAAAGCTGTTTCTAGCCAGCACCCTTCCTTGGAAGCGCTTTCACAGGCGCAGCAACACTGGGGCTTTGCGCTTCTCTAGCCACCAAACATCATGGTCCTTCTCTTTCCGTCTCGTAGACACGAGCTGAGAAATTGCAAACGTCGAGCAATTGCTCAGAGATGAAAAGTGCCAGCACTGAAAGCTGTTGCTAGCCAGCACCCTTCCTTGGAAGCGCTTTTGTAGGCCTAAGAACACTGGGGCTCTGGGCTTCTCTAGCCACCTAATCTTCTGCTCATCCTCTCGCGCACTCTGAAGAGAGCTCAGGAGAGAAATTGCAAACGTCGAGCAATTGCTCAGAGATGAAAAGTGCCAGCACTGAAAGCTGTTGCTAGCCAGCACCCTTCCTTGGAAGCGCTTTCACAAGCGCGGTAACACTGGGGCTTTGCGCTTCTCTACCCACCAAACGTCACGGTCACTATCTCCCCGTCTCGTAGACACGAGCTGAGAAATTGCAAACGTCAAGCAATTGCTCAGAGATGAAAACTGCCAGCACTGAAAGCTGTTGCTAGCCAGCACCCTTCCTTGGAAGCGCTTTCACGGGCGCAGTAACACTGGGGCTTTGCGCTTCTCTAGCCACCAAACGTCACGGTCCTTCTCTTTCCGTCTCGTAGACACGAGCTGAGAAATTGCAAACGTCGAGCAATTGCTCAGAGATGAAAAGTGCCAGCACTGAAAGCTCTTGCTAGCCAGCACCCTTCCTTGGAAGCGCTTTTGTAGGCCTAAGAACACTGGGGCTCTGGGCTTCTCTAGCCACCTCATCTTCTGCTCATCCTCTCGCGCACTCTGAAGAGAGCTCAGGTGAGAAATTGCAAACGTCAAGCAATTGCTCAGAGATGAAAAGTGCCAGCACTGAAAGCTTTTGCTAGCCAGCACCCTTCCTTGGAAGCGCTTTCACAGGCGCAGTAACACTGGGGCTTTGCGCTTCTCTACCCACCAAACGTCACGGTCACTATCTCTCCGTCTCGTAGACACGAGCTGAGAAATTGCAAACGTCGAGCAATTGCTCAGAGATGAAATGTGCCAGCACTGAAAGCTGTTGCTAGCCAGCACCCTTCCTTGGAAGCGCTTTTGTAGGCCTAAGAACACTGGGGCTCTGGGCTTCTCTAGCCACCTCATCTTCTGCTCATCCTCTCGCGCACTCTAAAGAGAGCTCAGGGGAGAAATTGCAAACGTCGAGCAATTGCTCAGAGATGAAAAGTGCCAGCACTGAAAGCTCTTGCTAGCCAGCACCCTTCCTTGGAAGCGCTTTTGTAGCCCTAAGAACATTGGGGCTATGGGCTTCTTTAGCCACCTCATCTTCTGCTCATCCTCTCGCGCACTCTGAAGAGAGCTCAGGTGAGAAATTGCAAACGTCGAGCAATTGCTCAGAGATGAAAAGTGCCAGCACTGAAAGCTCTTGCTAGCCAGCACCCTTCCTTGGAAGCGCTTTCACAGGCGCAGTAACACTGGGGCTTTGCGCTTCTCTACGCACCAAACGTCACGGTCATTCTCTTTCCGTGTCGTAGACATGAGCTGAGAAATTGCAAACGTCAAGCAATTGCTCAGAGAGGAAAAGTGCCAGCACTGAAAGCTCTTGCTAGCCAGCACCCTTCCTTGGAAGCGCTTTTGTAGGCCTAAGAACACTGGGGCTCTGGGCTTCTCTAGCCACCTCATCTTCTGCTCATCCTCTCGCGCACTCTAAAGAGAGCTCAGGTGAGAAATTGCAAACGTCGAGCAATTGCTCAGAGATGAAAAGTGCCAGCACTGAAAGCTGTTGCTAGCCAGCACCCTTCCTTGGAAGCGCTTTCACAGGCGCAGCAACACTGGGGCTTTGCGCTTCTCTAGCCATCAAAAGTCACGGTCACTATCTCTCCGTCTCGTAGACACGAGCTGAGAAATTGCAAACGTCGAGCAATTGCTCAGAGATGAAAAGTGCCAGCACTGAAAGCTGTTGCTAGCCAGCACCCTTCCTTGGAAGCGCTTTCACAGGCGCAGTAACACTGGGGATTTGCGCTTCTCTAGCCACCAAACGTCACGGTCCTTCTCTTTCCGTCTCGTAGACACGAGCTGAGAAATTGCAAACGTCAAGCAACTGCTCAGAGATGAAAAGTGCCAGCACTGAAAGCTGTTGCTAGCCAGCACCCTTCCTTGGAAGCGCTTTCACAGGCGCAGTAACACTGGGGCTTTGCGCTTCTCTACCCACCAAACGTCACGGTCATTCTCTTTCTGTCTCCTAGACACGGACTGAGAAATTGCAAACGTCAAGCAATTGCTCAGAGATGAAAAGTGCCAGCACTGAAAGCTGTTGCTAGCCAGCACCCTTCCTTGGAAGCGCTTTCACAAGCGCGGTAACACTGGGGATTTGCGCTTCTTTAGTCACCAAACGTCACGGTCATTCTCTTTCCGTCTCCTAGACACGAGCTGAGAAATTGCAAACGTCGAGCAATTGCTCAGAGATGAAAAGTGCCAGCACTGGAAGCTGTTGCTAGCCAGCACCCTTCCTTGGAAGCGCTTTTGTAGGCCTAAGAACACTGGGGCTCTGGGCTTCTCTAGCCACCTCATCTTCTGCTCATCCTCTCGCGCACTCTAAAGAGAGCTCAGGTGAGAAATTGCAAACGTCGATCAATTGCTCAGAGATGAAAAGTGCCAGCACTGAAAGCTGTTGCTAGCCAGCACCCTTCCTTGGAAGCGCTTTCACAGGCGCAGGAACACTGGGGCTTTGCGCTTCTCTAGCCACCAAACGTCACGGTCCTTCTCTTTCCGTCTCGTAGACACGAGCTGAGAAATTGCAAACGTCGAGCAATTGCTCAGAGAGGAAAAGTGCCAGCACTGAAAGCTGTTGCTAGCCAGCACCCTTCCTTGGAAGCGCTTTCACAGGCGCAGCAACACTGGGGCTTTGCGCTTCTCTACCCACCAAACGTCACGGTCACTATCTCTCCGTCTCGTAGACACGAGCTGAGAAATTGCAAACGTCGAGCAATTGCTCAGAGATGAAAAGTGCCAGCACTGGAAGCTGTTGCTAGCCAGCACCCTTCCTTGGAAGCGCTTTTGTAGGCCTAAGAACACTGGGGCTCTGGGCTTCTCTAGCCACCTCATCTTCTGCTCATCCTCTCGCGCACTCTAAAGAGAGCTCAGGGGAGAAATTGCAAACGTCGAGCAATTGCTCAGAGATGAAAAGTGCCAGCACTGAAAGCTGTTGCTAGCCAGCACCCTTCCTTGGAAGCGCTTTTGTAGGCCTAAGAACACTGGGGCTCTGGGCTTCTCTAGCCACCTCATCTTCTGCTCATCCTCTCGCGCACTCTGAAGAGAGCTCAGGTGAGAAATTGCAAACGTCGAGCAATTGCTCAGAGATGAAAAGTGCCAGCACTGAAAGCTGTTGCTAGCCAGCACCCTTCCTTGGAAGCGCTTTCACAAGCGCGGTAACACTGGGGCTTTGCGCTTCTCTACCCACCAAACGTCACGGTCACTATCTCCCCGTCTCGTAGACACGAGCTGAGAAATTGCAAACGTCGAGCAATTGCTCAGAGATGAAAAGTGCCAGCACTGAAAGCTCTTGCTAGCCAGCACCCTTCCTTGGAAGCGCTTTTGTAGGCCTAAGAACACTGGGGCTCTGGGCTTCTCTAGCCACCTCATCTTCTGCTCATCCTCTCGCGCACTCTAAAGAGAGCTCAGGTGAGAAATTGCAAACATCAAGCAATTGCTCAGAGATGAAAAGTGCCAGCACTGAAAGCTGTTGCTAGCCAGCACCCTTCCTTGGAAGCGCTTTCACAGGCGCAGTAACACTGGGGCTTTGCGCTTCTCTACCCACCAAACGTCACGGTCACTATCTCTCCGTCTCGTAGACAGGAGCTGAGAAATTGCAAACGTCGAGCAATAGCTCAGAGAGGAAAAGTGCCAGCACTGAAAGCTGTTGCTAGCCAGCACCCTTCCTTGGAAGCGCTTTTGTAGGCCTAAGAACACTGGGGCTCTGGGCTTCTCTAGCCACCTCATCTTTTGCTCATCCTCTCGCGCACTCTAAAGAGAGCTCAGGGGAGAAATTGCAAACGTCGAGCAATTGCTCAGAGATGAAAAGTGCCAGCACTGAAAGCTGTTGCTAGCCAGCACCCTTCCTTGGAAGCGCTTTTGTAGCCCTAAGAACATTGGGGCTATGGGCTTCTCTAGCCACCTCATCTTCTGCTCATCCTCTCGCGCACTCTGAAGAGAGCTCAGGTGAGAAATTGCAAACGTCGAGCAATTGCTCAGAGATGAAAAGTGCCAGCACTGAAAGCTGTTGCTAGCCAGCACCCTTCCTTGGAAGCGCTTTCACAGGCGCAGTAACACTGGGGCTTTGCGCTTCTCTACGCACCAAACGTCACGGTCATTCTCTTTCCGTGTCGTAGACATGAGCTGAGAAATTGCAAACGTCAAGCAATTGCTCAGAGAGGAAAAGTGCCAGCACTGGAAGCTGTTGCTAGCCAGCACCCTTCCTTGGAAGCGCTTTTGTAGGCCTAAGAACACTGGGGCTCTGGGCTTCTCTAGCCACCTCCTCTTCTGCTCATCCTCTCGCGCACTCTAAAGAGAGCTCAGGGGAGAAATTGCAAACGTCGAGCAATTGCTCAGAGATGAAAAGTGCCAGAACTGAAAGCTGTTGCTAGCCAGCACCCTTCCTTGGAAGCGCTTTCACAGGCGCAGCAACACTGTGGCTTTGCGCTTCTCTAGCCATCAAAAGTCACGGTCACTATCTCTCCGTCTCGTAGACACGAGCTGAGAAATTGCAAACGTCGAGCAATTGCTCAGAGATGAAAAGTGCCAGCACTGAAAGCTCTTGCTAGCCAGCACCCTTCCTTGGAAGCGCTTTCACAGGCGCAGTAACACTGGGGATTTGCGCTTCTCTAGCCACCAAACGTCACGGTCCTTCTCTTTCCGTCTCGTAGACACGAGCTGAGGAATTGCAAACGTCAAGCAATTGCTCAGAGATGAAAAGTGCCAGCACTGAAAGCTGTTGCTAGCCAGCACCCTTCCTTGGAAGCGCTTTCACAAGCGCGGTAACACTGGGGTTTGCACTTCTATACGCACCAAACGTCACAGTCATTCTCTTTCCGTCTCGTAGACATGAGCTGAGAAATTGCAAACGTCGAGCAATTGCTCAGAGATGAAAAGTGCCAGCACTGAAAGCTCTTGCTAGCCAGCACCCTTCCTTGGAAGCGCTTTCACAGGCGCAGGAACACTGGGGCTTTGCGCTTCTCTAGCCACCAAACGTCACGGTCATTCTCTTTCTGTCTCCTAGACACGGACTGAGAAATTGCAAACGTCAAGCAATTGCTCAGAGATGAAAAGTGCCAGCACTGAAAGCTGTTGCTAGCCAGCACCCTTCCTTGGAAGCGCTTTCACAATCGTGGTAACACTGGGGATTTGCGCTTCTTTAGTCACCAAACGTCACGGTCCTTCTCTTTCCGTCTCCTAGACACGAGCTGAGAAATTGCAAACGTCGAGCAATTGCTCAGAGATGAAAAGTGCCAGCACTGAAAGCTGTTGCTAGCCAGCACCCTTCCTTGGAAGCGCTTTCACAGGCGCAGCAACACTGGGGCTTTGCGCTTCTCTACCCACCAAACATCATGGTCCTTCTCTTTCCGTCTCGTAGACACGAGCTGAGAAATTGCAAACGTCGAGCAATTGCTCAGAGATGAAAAGTGCCAGCTCTGAAAGCTCTTGCTAGCCAGCACCCTTCCTTGGAAGCGCTTTCACAGGCGCAGCAACACTGGGGCTTTGCGCTTCTCTACCCACCAAACGTCACGGTCACTATCTCTCCGTCTCGTAGACACGAGCTGAGAAATTGCAAACGTCGAGCAATTGCTCAGAGATGAAAAGTGCCAGCACTGGAAGCTGTTGCTAGCCAGCACCCTTCCTTGGAAGCGCTTTTGTAGGCCTAAGAACACTGGGGCTCTGGGCTTCTTTAGCCACCTAATCTTCTGCTCATCCTCTCGCGCACTCTAAAGAGAGCTCAGGTGAGAAATTGCAAACGTCGAGCAATTGCTCAGAGATGAAAAGTGCCAGCACTGAAAGCTGTTGCTAGCCAGCACCCTTCCTTGGAAGCGCTTTTGTAGGCCTAAGAACACTGGGGCTCTGGGCTTCTCTAGCCACCTCATCTTCTGCTCATCCTCTCGCGCACTCTAAAGAGTGCTCAGGTGAGAAATTGCAAACGTCGAGCAATTGCTCAGAGATGAAAAGTGCCAGCACTGAAAGCTGTTGCTAGCCAGCACCCTTCCTTGGAAGCGCTTTCACAAGCGCGGTAACACTGGGGCTTTGCGCTTCTCTAGCCACCAAACGTCACGGTCCTTCTCTTTCCGTCTCGTAGACACGAGCTGAGAAATTGCAAACGTCGAGCAATTGCTCAGAGATGAAAAGTGCCAGCACTGAAAGCTGTTGCTAGCCAGCACCCTTCCTTGGAAGCGCTTTTGTAGGCCTAAGAACACTGGGGCTCTGGGCTTCTCTAGCCACCTCATCTTCTGCTCATCCTCTCGCGCACTCTAAAGAGAGCTCAGGTGAGAAATTGCAAACGTCGAGCAATTGCTCAGAGATGAAAAGTGCCAGCACTGAAAGCTCTTGCTAGCCAGCGCCCTTCCTTGGAAGCGCTTTTGTAGGCCTAAGAACACTGGGGCTCTGGGCTTCTCTAGCCACCTCATCTTCTGCTCATCCTCTCGCGCACTCTAAAGAGAGCTCAGGGGAGAAATTGCAAACGTCGAGCAATTGCTCAGAGATGAAAAGTGCCAGCACTGAAAGCTGTTGCTAGCCAGCACCCTTCCTTGGAAGCGCTTTCACAGGCGCAGTAACACTGGGGCTTTGTGCTTCTCTACCCACCAAACGTCACGGTCATTCTCTTTCCATCTCCTAGACACGAGCTGAGAAATTGCAAACGTCGAGCAATTGCTCAGAGATGAAAAGTGCCAGCACTGAAAGCTCTTGCTAGCCAGCACCCTTCCTTGGAAGCGCTTTTGTAGGCCTAAGAACACTGGGGCTCTGGGCTTCTCTAGCCACCTCATCTTCTGCTCATCCTCTCGCGCACTCTAAAGAGAGCTCAGGGGAGAAATTGCAAACGTCGAGCAATTGCTCAGAGATGAAAAGTGCCAGCACTGAAAGCTGTTGCTAGCCAGCACCCTTCCTTGGAAGCGCTTTCACGGGCGCAGTAACACTGGGGCTTTGCGCTTCTCTAGCCACCAAACGTCACGGTCCTTCTCTTTCCGTCTCGTAGACACGAGCTGAGAAATTGCAAACGTCGAGCAATTGCTCAGAGATGAAAAGTGCCAGCACTGAAAGCTCTTGCTAGCCAGCACCCTTCCTTGGAAGCGCTTTTGTAGGCCTAAGAACACTGGGGCTCTGGGCTTCTCTAGCCACCTCATCTTCTGCTCATCCTCTCGCGCACTCTGAAGAGAGCTCAGGTGAGAAATTGCAAACGTCAAGCAATTGCTCAGAGATGAAAAGTGCCAGCACTGAAAGCTGTTGCTAGCCAGCACCCTTCCTTGGAAGCGCTTTCACAGGCGCAGTAACACTGGGGCTTTGCGCTTCTCTAGCCACCAAACGTCACGGTCACTATCTCTCCGTCTCGTAGACACGAGCTGAGAAATTGCAAACGTCGAGCAATTGCTCAGAGATGAAATGTGCCAGCACTGAAAGCTGTTGCTAGCCAGCACCCTTCCTTGGAAGCGCTTTTGTAGGCCTAAGAACACTGGGGCTCTGGGCTTCTCTAGCCACCTCATCTTCTGCTCATCCTCTCGCGCACTCTAAAGAGAGCTCAGGGGAGAAATTGCAAACGTCGAGCAATTGCTCAGCGACGAAAAGTGCCAGCACTGAAAGCTGTTGCTAGCCAGCACCCTTCCTTGGAAGCGCTTTTGTAGGCCTAAGAACACTGGGGCTATGGGCTTCTCTAGCCACCTCATCTTCTGCTCATCCTCTCGCGCACTCTGAAGAGAGCTCAGGTGAGAAATTGCAAACGTCGAGCAATTGCTCAGAGATGAAAAGTGCCAGCACTGAAAGCTGTTGCTAGCCAGCACCCTTCCTTGGAAGCGCTTTCACAGGCGCAGTAACACTGGGGCTTTGCGCTTCTCTAGCCATCAAAAGTCACGGTCACTATCTCTCCGTCTCGTAGACACGAGCTGAGAAATTGCAAACGTCGAGCAATTGCTCAGAGATGAAAAGTGCCAGCACTGAAAGCTGTTGCTAGCCAGCACCCTTCCTTGGAAGCGCTTTCACAGGCGCAGTAACACTGGGGATTTGCGCTTGTCTAGCCACCAAACGTCACGGTCCTTCTCTTTCCGTCTCGTAGACACGAGCTGAGGAATTGCAAACGTCAAGCAATTGCTCAGAGATGAAAAGTGCCAGCACTGAAAGCTGTTGCTAGCCAGCACCCTTCCTTGGAAGCGCTTTCACAAGCGCGGTAACACTGGGGATTTGCGCTTCTTTAGTCACCAAACGTCACGGTCCTTCTCTTTCCGTCTCCTAGACACGAGCTGAGAAATTGCAAACGTCGAGCAATTGCTCAGAGATGAAAAGTGCCAGCACTGAAAGCTGTTGCTAGCCAGCACCCTTCCTTGGAAGCGCTTTCACAGGCGCAGCAACACTGGGGCTTTGCGCTTCTCTAGCCACCAAACATCATGGTCCTTCTCTTTCCGTCTCGTAGACACGAGCTGAGAAATTGCAAACGTCGAGCAATTGCTCAGAGATGAAAAGTGCCAGCTCTGAAAGCTGTTGCTAGCCAGCACCCTTCCTTGGAAGCGCTTTCACAGGCGCAGCAACACTGGGGCTTTGCGCTTCTCTACCCACCAAACGTCACGGTCACTATCTCTCCGTCTCGTAGACACGAGCTGAGAAATTGCAAACGTCGAGCAATTGCTCAGAGATGAAAAGTGCCAGCACTGGAAGCTGTTGCTAGCCAGCACCCTTCCTTGGAAGCGCGTTTGTAGGCCTAAGAACACTGGGGCTCTGGGCTTCTTTAGCCACCTAATCTTCTGCTCATCCTCTCGCGCACTCTAAAGAGAGCTCAGGTGAGAAATTGCAAACGTCGAGCAATTGCTCAGAGATGAAAAGTGCCAGCACTGAAAGCTGTTGCTAGCCAGCACCCTTCCTTGGAAGCGCTTTTGTAGGCCTAAGAACACTGGGGCTCTGGGCTTCTCTAGCCACCTCATCTTCTGCTCATCCTCTCGCGCACTCTAAAGAGTGCTCAGGTGAGAAATTGCAAACGTCGAGCAATTGCTCAGAGATGAAAAGTGCCAGCACTGAAAGCTGTTGCTAGCCAGCACCCTTCCTTGGAAGCGCTTTCACAAGCGCGGTAACACTGGGGCTTTGCGCTTCTCTAGCCACCAAACGTCACGGTCCTTCTCTTTCCGTCTCGTAGACACGAGCTGAGAAATTGCAAACGTCGAGCAATTGCTCAGAGATGAAAAGTGCCAGCACTAAAAGCTCTTGCTAGCCAGCACCCTTCCTTGGAAGCGCTTTTGTAGGCCTAAGAACACTGGGGCTCTGGGCTTCTCTAGCCACCTCATCTTCTGCTCATCCTCTCGCGCACTCTAAAGAGAGCTCAGGGGAGAAATTGCAAACGTCGAGCAATTGCTCAGAGATGAAAAGTGCCAGCACTGAAAGCTCTTGCTAGCCAGCGCCCTTCCTTGGAAGCGCTTTTGTAGGCCTAAGAACACTGGGGCTCTGGGCTTCTCTAGCCACCTCATCTTCTGCTCATCCTCTCGCGCACTCTAAAGAGAGCTCAGGTGAGAAATTGCAAACGTCGAGCAATTGCTCAGAGATGAAAAGTGCCAGCACTGAAAGCTGTTGCTAGCCAGCACCCTTCCTTGGAAGCGCTTTCACAGGCGCAGTAACACTGGGGCTTTGCGCTTCTCTACCCACCAAACGTCACGGTCATTCTCTTTCCATCTCCTAGACACGAGCTGAGAAATTGCAAACGTCGAGCAATTGCTCAGAGATGAAAAGTGCCAGCACTGAAAGCTGTTGCTAGCCAGCACCCTTCCTTGGAAGCGCTTTCACAGGCGCAGCAACACTGGGGCTTTGCGCTTCTCTACCCACCAAACGTCACGGTCATTCTCTTTCCGTCTCCTAGACACGAGCTGAGAAATTGCAAACGTCGAGCAATTGCTCAGAGATGAAAAGTGCCAGCACTGAAAGCTGTTGCTAGCCAGCACCCTTCCTTGGAAGCGCTTTTGTTGGCCTAAGAACACTGGGGCTCTGGGCTTCTCTAGCCACCTCATCTTCTGCTCATCCTCTCGCGCACTCTAAAGAGAGCTGAGGTGAGAAATTGCAAACGTCGAGCAATTGCTCAGAGATGAAAAGTGCCAGCACTGAAAGCTGTTGCTAGCCAGCACCCTTCCTTGGAAGCGCTTTCACAGGCGCAGCAACACTGTGGCTTTGCGCTTCTCTAGCCACCAAACATCATGGTCCTTCTCTTTCCGTCTCCTAGACACGAGCTGAGAAATTGCAAACGTCGAGCAATTGCTCAGAGATGAAAAGTGCCAGCACTGAAAGCTCTTGCTAGACAGCACCCTTCCTTGGAAGCGCTTTTGTAGGCCTAAGAACACTGGGGCTCTGGGCT
This sequence comes from Sarcoramphus papa, assembly GCA_037962945.1. Classification (NCBI taxonomy): domain Eukaryota; kingdom Metazoa; phylum Chordata; class Aves; order Accipitriformes; family Cathartidae; genus Sarcoramphus; species Sarcoramphus papa. The sequence continues at coordinate 2,638,004 of JBBMRM010000088.1, forward strand.
TCTCTAGCCACCTAATCTTCTGCTCATCCTCTCGCGCACTCTAAAGAGAGCTCAGGTGAGAAATTGCAAACGTCGAGCAATTGCTCAGAGATGAAAAGTGCCAGCACTGAAAGCTGTTGCTAGCCAGCACCCTTCCTTGGAAGCGCTTTTGTAGCCCTTAGAACACTGGGGCTCTGGGCTTCTCTAGCCACCTCATCTTCTGCTCATTCTCTCGCGCACTCTAAAGAGAGCTCAGGGGAGAAATTGCAAACGTCGAGCAATTGCTCAGAGATGAAAAGTGCCAGCACTGAAAGCTCTTGCTAGCCAGCACCCTTCCTTGGAAGCGCTTTCACAGGCGCAGTAACACTGGGGCTTTGCGCTTCTCTACCCACCAAACGTCACGGTCCTTCTCTTTCCGTCTCGTAGACAAGAGCTGAGAAATTGCAAACGTCGAGCAATTGCTCAGAGATGAAAAGTGCCAGCACTGAAAGCTGTTGCTAGCCAGCACCCTTCCTTGGAAGCGCTTTTGTAGGCCTAAGAACACTGGGGCTCTGGGCTTCTCTAGCCACCTAATCTTCTGCTCATCCTCTCGCGCACTCTAAAGAGAGCTCAGGTGAGAAATTGCAAACGTCGAGCAATTGCTCAGAGATGAAAAGTGCCAGCCCTGAAAGCTGTTGCTAGCCAGCACCCTTCCTTGGAAGCGCTTTCACAGGCGCAGCAACACTGGGGCTTTGCGCTTCTCTAGCCACCAAACATCATGGTCCTTCTCTTTCCGTCTCGTAGACACGAGCTGAGAAATTGCAAACGTCGAGCAATTGCTCAGAGATGAAAAGTGCCAGCTCTGAAAGCTCTTGCTAGCCAGCACCCTTCCTTGGAAGCGCTTTCACAGGCGCAGTAACACTGGGGCTTTGCGCTTCTCTACCCACCAAACGTCACGGTCACTATCTCTCCGTCTCGTAGACACGAGCTGAGAAATTGCAAACGTCGAGCAATTGCTCAGAGATGAAAAGTGCCAGCACTGGAAGCTGTTGCTAGCCAGCACCCTTCCTTGGAAGCGCTTTTGTAGGCCTAAGAACACTGGGGCTCTGGGCTTCTTTAGCCACCTCATCTTCTGCTCATCCTCTCGCGCACTCTAAAGAGAGCTCAGGTGAGAAATTGCAAACGTCGAGCAATTGCTCAGAGATGAAAAGTGCCAGCACTGAAAGCTGTTGCTAGCCAGCACCCTTCCTTGGAAGCGCTTTTGTAGGCCTAAGAACACTGGGGCTCTGGGCTTCTCTAGCCACCTCATCTTCTGCTCATCCTCTCGCGCACTCTAAAGAGTGCTCAGGTGAGAAATTGCAAACGTCGAGCAATTGCTCAGAGATGAAAAGTGCCAGCACTGAAAGCTGTTGCTAGCCAGCACCCTTCCTTGGAAGCGCTTTTACAAGCGCGGTAACACTGGGGCTTTGCGCTTCTCTAGCCACCAAACGTCACGGTCACTATCTCCCCGTCTCGTAGACACGAGCTGAGAAATTGCAAACGTCGAGCAATTGCTCAGAGATGAAAAGTGCCAGCACTGAAAGCTCTTGCTAGCCAGCACCCTTCCTTGGAAGCGCTTTCACAGGCGCAGCAACACTGGGGCTTTGCGCTTCTCTAGCCACCAAACGTCACGGTCCTTCTCTTTCCGTCTCGTAGACACGAGCTGAGAAATTGCAAACGTCGAGCAATTGCTCAGAGATGAAAAGTGCCAGCACTGAAAGCTGTTGCTAGCCAGCACCCTTCCTTGGAAGCGCTTTTGTAGGCCTAAGAACACTGGGGCTCTGGGCTTCTCTAGCCACCTCATCTTCTGCTCATCCTCTCGCGCACTCTAAAGAGAGCTCAGGTGAGAAATTGCAAACGTTGAGCAATTGCTCAGAGATGAAAAGTGCCAGCACTGAAAGCTGTTGCTAGCCAGCACCCTTCCTTGGAAGCGCTTTTGTAGGCCTAAGAACACTGGGGCTCTGGGCTTCTCTAGCCACCTCATCTTCTGCTCATCCTCTCGCGCACTCTAAAGAGAGCTCAGGTGAGAAATTGCAAACGTCGAGCAATTGCTCAGAGATGAAAAGTGCCAGCACTGAAAGCTGTTGCTAGCCAGCACCCTTCCTTGGAAGCGCTTTCACAGGCGCAGTAACACTGGGGCTTTGCGCTTCTCTAGCCACCAAACGTCACGGTCATTCTCTTTCCGTCTCCTAGACACGAGCTGAGAAATTGCAAACGTCGAGCAATTGCTCAGAGATGAAAAGTGCCAGCACTGAAAGCTGTTGCTAGCCAGCCCCCTTCCTTGGAAGCGCTTTCACAGGCGCAGCAACACTGGGGCTTTGCGCTTCTCTACCCACCAAACGTCACGGTCCTTCTCTTTCCGTCTCCTAGACACAAGCTGAGAAATTGCAAACGTCGAGCAATTGCTCAGAGATGAAAAGTGCCAGCACTGAAAGCTCTTGCTAGCCAGCACCCTTCCTTGGAAGCGCTTTTGTAGGCCTAAGAACACTGGGGCTCTGGGCTTCTCTAGCCACCTCATCTTCTGCTCATCCTCTCGCGCACTCTAAAGAGAGCTCAGGTGAGAAATTGCAAACGTCGAGCAATTGCTCAGAGATGAAAAGTGGCAGCACTGAAAGCTGTTGCTAGCCAGCACCCTTCCTTGGAAGCGCTTTCACAGGCGCAGTAACACTGGGGCTTTGCGCTTCTCTAGCCACCAAACGTCACGGTCATTCTCTTTCCGTCTCCTAGACACGAGCTGAGAAATTGCAAACGTCGAGCAATTGCTCAGAGATGAAAAGTGCCAGCACTGAAAGCTCTTGCTAGCCAGCACCCTTCCTTGGAAGCGCTTTTGTAGGCCTAAGAACACTGGGGCTCTGGGCTTCTCTAGCCACCTCATCTTCTGCTCATCCTCTCGCGCACTCTAAAGAGAGCTCAGGGGAGAAATTGCAAACGTCGAGCAATTGCTCAGAGATGAAAAGTGCCAGCACTGAAAGCTGTTGCTAGCCAGCACCCTTCCTTGGAAGCGCTTTCACAGGCGCAGTAACACTGGGGCTTTGCGCTTCTCTACCCACCAAACGTCACGGTCATTCTCTTTCCGTCTCCTAGACACGAGCTGAGAAATTGCAAACATCGAGCAATTGCTCAGAGATGAAAAGTGCCAGCACTGAAAGCTGTTGCTAGCCAGCACCCTTCCTTGGAAGCGCTTTCACAGGCGCAGCAACACTGGGGCTTTGCGCTTCTCTACCCACCAAACGTCACGGTCATTCTCTTTCCGTCTCCTAGACACGAGCTGAGAAATTGCAAACGTCGAGCAATTGCTCAGAGATGAAAAGTGCCAGCACTGAAAGCTGTTGCTAGCCAGCACCCTTCCTTGGAAGCGCTTTTGTAGGCCTAAGAACACTGGGGCTCTGGGCTTCTCTAGCCACCTCATCTTCTGCTCATCCTCTCGCGCACTCTAAAGAGAGCTCAGGTGAGAAATTGCAAACGTCGAGCAATTGCTCAGAGATGAAAAGTGCCAGCACTGAAAGCTGTTGCTAGCCAGCACCCTTCCTTGGAAGCGCTTTCACAGGCGCAGCAACACTGGGGCTTTGCGCTTCTCTAGCCACCAAACATCATGGTCCTTCTCTTTCCGTCTCGTAGACACGAGCTGAGAAATTGCAAACGTCGAGCAATTGCTCAGAGATGAAAAGTGCCAGCACTGAAAGCTCTTGCTAGCCAGCACCCTTCCTTGGAAGCGCTTTCACAGGCGCAGTAACACTGGGGCTTTGCGCTTCTCTACCCACCAAACGTCACGGTCACTATCTCTCCGTCTCGTAGACACGAGCTGAGAAATTGCAAACGTCGAGCAATTGCTCAGAGATGAAAAGTGCCAGCACTGGAAGCTGTTGCTAGCCAGCACCCTTCCTTGGAAGCGCTTTTGTAGGCCTAAGAACACTGGGGCTCTGGGCTTCTTTAGCCACCTAATCTTCTGCTCATCCTCTCGCGCACTCTAAAGAGAGCTCAGGTGAGAAATTGCAAACGTCGAGCAATTGCTCAGAGATGAAAAGTGCCAGCACTGAAAGCTGTTGCTAGCCAGCACCCTTCCTTGGAAGCGCTTTTGTAGGCCTAAGAACACTGGGGCTCTGGGCTTCTCTAGCCACCTCATCTTCTGCTCATCCTCTCGCGCACTCTAAAGAGTGCTCAGGTGAGAAATTGCAAACGTCGAGCAATTGCTCAGAGATGAAAAGTGCCAGCACTGAAAGCTGTTGCTAGCCAGCACCCTTCCTTGGAAGCGCTTTCACAAGCGCGGTAACACTGGGGCTTTGCGCTTCTCTAGCCACCAAACGTCATGGTCACTATCTCCCCGTCTCGTAGACACGAGCTGAGAAATTGCAAACGTCGAGCAATTGCTCAGAGATGAAAAGTGCCAGCACTGAAAGCTCTTGCTAGCCAGCACCCTTCCTTGGAAGCGCTTTCACAGGCGCAGCAACACTGGGGCTTTGCGCTTCTCTAGCCACCAAACGTCACGGTCCTTCTCTTTCCGTCTCGTAGACACGAGCTGAGAAATTGCAAACGTCGAGCAATTGCTCAGAGATGAAAAGTGCCAGCACTGAAAGCTGTTGCTAGCCAGCACCCTTCCTTGGAAGCGCTTTTGTAGGCCTAAGAACACTGGGGCTCTGGGCTTCTCTAGCCACCTAATCTTCTGCTCATCCTCTCGCGCACTCTAAAGAGAGCTCAGGTGAGAAATTGCAAACGTTGAGCAATTGCTCAGAGATGAAAAGTGCCAGCACTGAAAGCTGTTGCTAGCCAGCGCCCTTCCTTGGAAGCGCTTTTGTAGGCCTAAGAACACTGGGGCTCTGGGCTTCTCTAGCCACCTCATCTTCTGCTCATCCTCTCGCGCACTCTAAAGAGAGCTCAGGGGAGAAATTGCAAACGTCGAGCAATTGCTCAGAGATGAAAAGTGCCAGCACTGAAAGCTCTTGCTAGCCAGCACCCTTCCTTGGAAGCGCTTTCACAGGCGCAGTAACACTGGGGCTTTGCGCTTCTCTAGCCACCAAACGTCACGGTCATTCTCTTTCCGTCTCCTAGACACGAGCTGAGAAATTGCAAACGTCGAGCAATTGCTCAGAGATGAAAAGTGCCAGCACTGAAAGCTGTTGCTAGCCAGCCCCCTTCCTTGGAAGCGCTTTCACAGGCGCAGCAACACTGGGGCTTTGCGCTTCTCTACCCACCAAACGTCACGGTCCTTCTCTTTCCGTCTCCTAGACACAAGCTGAGAAATTGCAAACGTCGAGCAATTGCTCAGAGATGAAAAGTGCCAGCACTGAAAGCTCTTGCTAGCCAGCACCCTTCCTTGGAAGCGCTTTTGTAGGCCTAAGAACACTGGGGCTCTGGGCTTCTCTAGCCACCTCATCTTCTGCTCATCCTCTCGCGCACTCTAAAGAGAGCTCAGGGGAGAAATTGCAAACGTCGAGCAATTGCTCAGAGATGAAAAGTGGCAGCACTGAAAGCTGTTGCTAGCCAGCACCCTTCCTTGGAAGCGCTTTCACAGGCGCAGTAACACTGGGGCTTTGCGCTTCTCTAGCCACCAAACGTCACGGTCATTCTCTTTCCGTCTCGTAGACACGAGCTGAGAAATTGCAAACGTCGAGCAATTGCTCAGAGATGAAAAGTGCCAGCACTGAAAGCTGTTGCTAGCCAGCACCCTTCCTTGGAAGCGCTTTTGTAGGCCTAAGAACACTGGGGCTCTGGGCTTCTCTAGCCACCTCATCTTCTGCTCATCCTCTCGCGCACTCTAAAGAGAGCTCAGGGGAGAAATTGCAAACGTCGAGCAATTGCTCAGAGATGAAAAGTGCCAGCACTGAAAGCTGTTGCTAGCCAGCACCCTTCCTTGGAAGCGCTTTCACAGGCGCAGTAACACTGGGGCTTTGCGCTTCTCTACCCACCAAACGTCACGGTCATTCTCTTTCCGTCTCCTAGACACGAGCTGAGAAAATGCAAACATCGAGCAATTGCTCAGAGATGAAAAGTGCCAGCACTGAAAGCTGTTGCTAGCCAGCACCCTTCCTTGGAAGCGCTTTCACAGGCGCAGCAACACTGGGGCTTTGCGCTTCTCTACCCACCAAAAGTCACGGTCATTCTCTTTCCGTCTCCTAGACACGAGCTGAGAAATTGCAAACGTCGAGCAATTGCTCAGAGATGAAAAGTGCCAGCACTGAAAGCTGTTGCTAGCCAGCACCCTTCCTTGGAAGCGCTTTTGTTGGCCTAAGAACACTGGGGCTCTGGGCTTCTCTAGCCACCTAATCTTCTGCTCATCCTCTCGCGCACTCTAAAGAGAGCTCAGGTGAGAAATTGCAAACGTCGAGCAATTGCTCAGAGATGAAAAGTGCCAGCACTGAAACCTCTTGCTAGCCAGCACCCTTCCTTGGAAGCGCTTTCACAGGCGCAGCAACACTGTGGCTTTGCGCTTCTCTAGCCACCAAACGTCATGGTCCTTCTCTTTCCGTCTCCTAGACACGAGCTGAGAAATTGCAAACGTCGAGCAATTGCTCCGAGATGAAAAGTGCCAGCACTGAAAGCTCTTGCTAGCCAGCACCCTTCCTTGGAAGCGCTTTTGTAGGCCTAAGAACACTGGGGCTCTGGGCTTCTCTAGCCACCTCATCTTCTGCTCATCCTCTCGCGCACTCTAAAGAGAGCTCAGGTGAGAAATTGCAAACGTCGAGCAATTGCTCAGAGATGAAAAGTGCCAGCACTGAAAGCTGTTGCTAGCCAGCACCCTTCCTTGGAAGCGCTTTTGTAGGCCTAAGAACACTGGGGCTCTGGGCTTCTCTAGCCACCTAATCTTCTGCTCATCCTCTCGCGCACTCTAAAGAGAGCTCAGGTGAGAAATTGCAAACGTCGAGCAATTGCTCAGAGATGAAAAGTGCCAGCACTGAAAGCTGTTGCTAGCCAGCACCCTTCCTTGGAAGCGCTTTTGTAGGCCTAAGAACACTGGGGCTCTGGGCTTCTCTAGCCACCTCATCTTCTGCTCATCCTCTCGCGCACTCTAAAGAGAGCTCAGGGGAGAAATTGCAAACGTCGAGCAATTGCTCAGAGATGAAAAGTGCCAGCACTGAAAGCTGTTGCTAGCCAGCACCCTTCCTTGGAAGCGCTTTACAGGCGCAGTAACACTGGGGCTTTGTGCTTCTCTAGCCACCAAACGTCACGGTCCTTTTCTTTCCGTCTCCTAGACACGAGCTGAGAAATTGCAAACGTCGAGCAATTGCTCAGAGATGAAAAGTGCCAGCACTGAAAGCTGTTGCTAGCCAGCACCCTTCCTTGGAAGCGCTTTTGTAGGCCTAAGAACACTGGGGCTCTGGGCTTCTCTAGCCACCTCATCTTCTGCTCATCCTCTCGCGCACTCTAAAGAGAGCTCAGGGGAGAAATTGCAAACGTCGAGCAATTGCTCAGAGATGAAAAGTGGCAGCACTGAAAGCTGTTGCTAGCCAGCACCCTTCCTTGGAAGCGCTTTCACAGGCGCAGTAACACTGGGGCTTTGCGCTTCTCTAGCCACCAAACGTCACGGTCATTCTCTTTCCGTCTCGTAGACACGAGCTGAGAAATTGCAAACGTCGAGCAATTGCTCAGAGATGAAAAGTGCCAGCACTGAAAGCTGTTGCTAGCCAGCACCCTTCCTTGGAAGCGCTTTTGTAGGCCTAAGAACACTGGGGCTCTGGGCTTCTCTAGCCACCTCATCTTCTGCTCATCCTCTCGCGCACTCTAAAGAGAGCTCAGGGGAGAAATTGCAAACGTCGAGCAATTGCTCAGAGATGAAAAGTGCCAGCACTGAAAGCTGTTGCTAGCCAGCACCCTTCCTTGGAAGCGCTTTCACAGGCGCAGCAGCACTGGGGCTTTGCGCTTCTCTACCCACCAAACGTCACGGTCATTCTCTTTCCGTCTCCTAGACACGAGCTGAGAAATTGCAAACGTCGAGCAATTGCTCAGAGATGAAAAGTGCCAGCACTGAAAGCTGTTGCTAGCCAGCACCCTTCCTTGGAAGCGCTTTTGTAGGCCTAAGAACACTGGGGCTCTGGGCTTCTCTAGCCACCTCATCTTCTGCTCATCCTCTCGCACACTCTAAAGAGAGCTCAGGTGAGAAATTGCAAACGTCGAGCAATTGCTCAGAGATGAAAAGTGCCAGCACTGAAAGCTGTTGCTAGCCAGCACCCTTCCTTGGAAGCGCTTTTGTAGGCCTAAGAACACTGGGGCTCTGGGCTTCTCTAGCCACCTAATCTTCTGCTCATCCTCTCGCGCACTCTAAAGAGAGCTCAGGTGAGAAATTGCAAACGTCGAGCAATTGCTCAGAGATGAAAAGTGCCAGCACTGAAAGCTGTTGCTAGCCAGCACCCTTCCTTGGAAGCGCTTTTGTAGGCCTAAGAACACTGGGGCTCTGGGCTTCTCTAGCCACCTCATCTTCTGCTCATCCTCTCGCGCACTCTAAAGAGAGCTCAGGGGAGAAATTGCAAACGTCGAGCAATTGCTCAGAGATGAAAAGTGCCAGCACTGAAAGCTGTTGCTAGCCAGCACCCTTCCTTGGAAGCGCTTTACAGGCGCAGTAACACTGGGGCTTTGTGCTTCTCTAGCCACCAAACGTCACGGTCCTTTTCTTTCCGTCTCCTAGACACGAGCTGAGAAATTGCAAACGTCGAGCAATTGCTCAGAGATGAAAAGTGCCAGCACTGAAAGCTGTTGCTAGCCAGCACCCTTCCTTGGAAGCGCTTTTGTAGGCCTAAGAACACTGGGGCTCTGGGCTTCTCTAGCCACCTCATCTTCTGCTCATCCTCTCGCGCACTCTAAAGAGAGCTCAGGTGAGAAATTGCAAACGTCGAGCAATTGCTCAGAGATGAAAAGTGCCAGCACTGAAAGCTGTTGCTAGCCAGCACCCTTCCTTGGAAGCGCTTTTGTAGGCCTAAGAACACTGGGGCTCTGGGCTTCTCTAGCCACCTCATCTTCTGCTCATCCTCTCGCGCACTCTAAAGAGAGCTCAGGGGAGAAATTGCAAACGTCGAGCAATTGCTCAGAGATGAAAAGTGCCAGCACTGAAAGCTGTTGCTAGCCAGCACCCTTCCTTGGAAGCGCTTTCACAGGTGCTGTAACACTGGGGCTTTGCGCTTCTCTAGCCACCAAACGTCACGGTCCTTCTCTTTCTGTGTCGTAGACACAAGCTCAGAAATTGCAAACGTCGAGCAATTGCTCAGAGAGGAAAAGTGCCAGCACTGAAAGCTGTTGCTAGCCAGCACCCTTCCTTGGAAGCGCTTTTGTAGCCCTTAGAACACTGGGGCTCTGGGCTTCTCTAGACACCTAATCTTCTGCTCATCCTCTCGCGCACTCTAAAGAGAGCTCAGGTGAGAAATTGCAAACGTCGAGCAATTGTCAGAGATGAAAAGTGCCAGCACTGAAAGCTGTTGCTAGCCAGCACCCTTCCTTGGAAGCGCTTTTGCAGACCTAAGAACACTGGGGCTCTGGGCTTCTCTAGCCACCTCATCTTCTGCTCATCCTCTCGCGCACTCTAAAGAGAGCTCAGGTGAGAAATTGCAAACGTCGAGCAATTGTCAGAGATGAAAAGTGCCAGCACTGAAAGCTCTTGCTAGCCAGCACCCTTCCTTGGAAGCGCTTTCACAGGCGCAGCAACACTGGGGCTTTGCGCTTCTCTAGCCATCAAAAGTCACGGTCACTATCTCTCCGTCTCGGAGACACGAGCTGAGAAATTGCAAACGTCGAGCAATTGCTCCGAGATGAAAAGTGCCAGCACTGAAAGCTGTTGCTAGCCAGCACCCTTCCTTGGAAGCGCTTTTGTAGCCCTTAGAACACTGGGGCTCTGGGCTTCTCTAGCCACCTAATCTTCTGCTCATCCTCTCGCGCACTCTGAAGAGAGCTCAGGGGAGAAATTGCAAACGTCGAGCAATTGCTCAGAGATGAAAAGTGCCAGCACTGAAAGCTGTTGCTAGCCAGCGCCCTTCCTTGGAAGCGCTTTTGTAGCCCTAAGAACACTGGGGCTCTGGGCTTCTCTAGCCACCTCATCTTCTGCTCATCCTCTCGCGCACTCTAAAGAGAGCTCAGGTGAGAAATTGCAAACGTCGAGCAATTGCTCAGAGATGAAAAGTGCCAGCACTGAAAGCTCTTGCTAGCCAGCACCCTTCCTTGGAAGCGCTTTCACAGGCGCAGTAACACTGGGGCTTTGCGCTTCTCTAGCCACCAAACGTCACGGTCACTATCTCTCTGTCTCGTAGACATGAGCTGAGAAATTGCAAACGTCGAGCAATTGCTCAGAGATGAAAAGTGCCAGCACTGAAAGCTCTTGCTAGCCAGCACCCTTCCTTGGAAGCGCTTTCACAGGCGCAGTAACACTGGGGCTTTGCGCTTCTCTACCCACCAAACGTCACGGTCATTCTCTTTCCGTCTCGTAGACACGAGCTGAGAAATTGCAAACGTCGAGCAATTGTCAGAGATGAAAAGTGCCAGCACTGAAAGCTGTTGCTAGCCAGCACCCTTCCTTGGAAGCGCTTTTATAGGCCTAAGAACACTGGGGCTCTGGGCTTCTCTAGCCACCTAATCTTCTGCTCATCCTCTCGCGCACTCTAAAGAGAGCTCAGGTGAGAGATTGCAAACGTCGAGCAATTGCTCAGAGATGAAAAGTGCCAGCACTGAAAGCTGTTGCTAGCCAGCACCCTTCCTTGGAAGCGCTTTCACAGGTGCAGTAACACTGGGGCTTTGCGCTTCTCTAGCCATCAAAAGTCACGGTCACTATCTCTCTGTCTCGTAGACACGAGCTGAGAAATTGCAAACGTCAAGCAATTGCTCAGAGATGAAAAGTGCCAGCACTGAAAGCTGTTGCTAGCCAGCACCCTTCCTTGGAAGTGCTTTTGTAGGCCTAAGAAGACTGGGGCTCTGGGCTTCTCTAGCCACCTCATCTTCTGCTAATCCTCTCGCGCACTCTAAAGAGAGCTCAGGTGAGAAATTGCAAACGTCGAGCAATTGCTCAGAGATGAAAAGTGCCAGCACTGAAAGCTGTTGCTAGCCAGCACCCTTCCTTGGAAGCGCTTTCACAGGTGCAGTAACAATGGGGCTTTGCGCTTCTCTAGCCACCAAACGTCACGGTCATTCTCTTTCCGTCTCGTAGACACGAGCTGAGAAATTGCAAACGTCGAGCAATTGCTCAGAGATGAAAAGTGCCAGCACTGAAAGCTGTTGCTAGCCAGCACCCTTCCTTAGAAGCGCTTTCACAGGCGCAGTAACACTGGGGCTTTGCGCTTCTCTAGCCACCAAACGTCACGGTCACTATCTCTCCGTCTCGTAGACACGAGCTGAGAAATTGCAAACGTCGAGCAATTGCTCAGAGATGAAAAGTGCCAGCACTGAAAGCTGTTGCTAGCCAGCACCCTTCCTTGGATGCGCTTTTGTAGCCCTTAGAACACTGGGGCTCTGGGCTTCTCTAGCCACCTAATCTTCTGCTCATCCTCTCGCGCACTCTAAAGAGAGCTCAGGGGAGAAATTGCAAACGTCGAGCAATTGCTCAGAGATGAAAAGTGCCAGCACTGAAAGCTGTTGCTAGCCAGCACCCTTCCTTGGAAGTGCTTTCACAGGCGCAGCAACTCTGGGGCTTTGCGCTTCTCTAGCCACCAAACGTCACGGTCCTTCTCTTTCCGTCTCGTAGACACGAGCTGAGAAATTGCAAACGTCGAGCAATTGCTCAGAGATGAAAAGTGCCAGCACTGAAAGCTGTTGCTAGCCAGCACCCTTCCTTGGAAGCGCTTTTGTTGGCCTAAAAACACTGGGGCTCTGGGCTTCTCTAGCCACCTAATCTTCTGCTCATCCTCTCGCGCACTCTAAAGAGAGCTCAGGTGAGAAATTGCAAACGTCAAGCAATTGCTCAGAGATGAAAAGTGCCAGCACTGAAAGCTGTTGCTAGCCAGCACCCTTCCTTGGAAGCGCTTTCACAGGCGCAGCAACACTGGGGCTTTGCGCTTCTCTAGCCACCAAACGTCACGGTCATTCTCTTTCCGTCTCGTAGACACGAGCTGAGAAATTGCAAACGTCGAGCAATTGCTCAGAGATGAAAAGTGCCAGCACTGAAAGCTGTTGCTAGCCAGCACCCTTCCTTGGAAGCGCTTTTGTAGCCCTAAGAACAGTCGGGCTCTGGGCTTCTCTAGCCACCTCATCTTCTGCTCATCCTCTCGCGCACTCTAAAGAGAGCTCAGGGGAGAAATTGCAAACGTCGAGCAATTGCTGAGAGATGAAAAGTGCCAGCACTGAAAGCTGTTGCTAGCCAGCACCCTTCCTTGGAAGCGCTTTTGTAGGCCTAAGAACACTGGGGCTCTGGGCTTCTCTAGCCACCTCATCTTCTGCTCATCCTCTCGCGCACTCTAAAGAGAGCTCAGGTGAGAAATTGCAAACGTCGAGCAATTGCTCAGAGATGAAAAGTGCCAGCACTGAAAGCTGTTGCTAGCCAGCACCCTTCCTTGGAAGCGCTTTTGTAGGCCTAAGAACACTTGGGCTCTGGGCTTCTCTAGCCACCTCATCTTCTGCTCATCCTCTCGCGCACTCTAAAGAGAGCTCAGGTGAGAAATTGCAAACGTCGAGCAATTGCTCAGAGATGAAAAGTGCCAGCACTGAAAGCTGTTGCTAGCCAGCACCCTTCCTTGGAAGCGCTTTCACAGGCGCAGTAACAGTGGGGCTTTGTGCTTCTCTACCCACCAAACGTCACAGTCATACTCTTTCCGTCTCGTAGACACGAGCTGAGAAATTGCAAACGTCGAGCAATTGCTCAGAGATGAAAAGTGCCAGCACTGAAAGCTGTTGCTAGCCAGCACCCTTCCTTGGAAGCGCTTTTGTAGCCCTTAGAACACTGGGGCTCTGGGCTTCTCTAGCCACCTCATCTTCTGCTCATCCTCTCGCGCACTCTAAAGAGAGCTCAGGTGAGAAATTGCAAACGTCGAGCAATTGCTCAGAGATGAAAAGTGCCAGCACTGAAAGCTGTTGCTAGCCAGCACCCTTCCTTGGAAGTGCTTTTTTAGGCCTAAGAACACTGGGGCTCTGGGCTTCTCTAGCCACCTCATCTTCTGCTCATCCTCTCGCGCACTCTAAAGAGAGCTCAGGTGAGAAATTGCAAACGTCGAGCAATTGCTCAGAGATGAAAAGTGCCAGCACTGAAAGCTCTTGCTAGCCAGCACCCTTCCTTGGAAGCGCTTTCACAGGCGCAGCAACACTGGGGCTTTGCGCTTCTCTACCCACCAAACGTCACGGTCATTCTCTTTCCGTCTCCTAGACACGAGCTGAGAAATTGCAAACGTCGAGCAATTGCTCAGAGATGAAAAGTGCCAGCACTGAAAGCTGTTGCTAGCCAGCCCCCTTCCTTGGAAGCGCTTTTGTAGGCCTAAGAACACTGGGGCTCTGGGCTTCTTTAGCCACCTCATCTTCTGCTCATCCTCTCGCGCACTCTAAAGAGAGCTCAGGGGAGAAATTGCAAACGTCGAGCAATTGCTCAGAGATGAAAAGTGCCAGCACTGAAAGCTCTTGCTAGCGAGAACCCTTCCTTGGAAGCGCTTTCACAGGCGCTGTAACAGTGGGGCTTTGCGCTTCTCTACCCACCAAACGTCACGGACATTCTCTTTCCGTCTCCTAGACACGAGCTGAGAAATTGCAAACGTAGAGCAATTGCTCAGAGAGGAAAAGTGCCAGCACTGAAAGCTCTTGCTAGCCAGCACCCTTCCTTGGAAGTGCTTTTGTAGGCCTAAGAACACTGGGGCTCTGGGCTTCTCTAGCCACCTCATCTTCTGCTCATCCTCTCGCGCACTCTAAAGAGAGCTCAGGTGAGAAATTGCAAACGTCGAGCAATTGCTCAGAGATGAAAAGTGCCAGCACTGAAAGCTGTTGCTAGCCAGCACCCTTCCTTGGAAGCGCTTTCACAGGCGCAGCAACACTGGGGCTTTGCGCTTCTCTAGCCACCAAAAGTCACGGTCCTTCTCTTTCCGTCTCGTAGACACGAGCTGAGAAATTGCAAACGTCGAGCAATTGCTCAGAGATGAAAAGTGCCAGCACTGAAAGCTCTTGCTAGCCAGCCCCCTTCCTTGGAAGCGCTTTTGTAGGCCTAAGAACACTGGGGCTCTGGGCTTCTCTAGCCACCTCATCTTCTGCTCATCCTCTCGCGCACTCTGAAGAGAGCTCAGGTGAGAAATTGCAAACGTTGAGCAATTGCTCAGAGATGAAAAGTGCCAGCACTGAAAGCTGTTGCTAGCCAGCCCCCTTCCTTGGAAGCGCTTTTGTAGGCCTAAGAACACTGGGGCTCTGGGCTTCTCTAGCCACCTCATCTTCTGCTCATCCTCTCGCGCACTCTAAAGAGAGCTCAGGGGAGAAATTGCAAACGTCGAGCAATTGCTCAGAGATGAAAAGTGCCAGCACTGAAAGCTGTTGCTAGCCAGCACCCTTCCTTGGAAGCGCTTTCACAGGCGCAGCAACACTGGGGCTTTGCGCTTCTCTACCCACCAAACGTCACGGTCATTCTCTTTCCGTCTCCTAGACACGAGCTGAGAAATTGCAAACGTCGAGCAATTGCTCAGAGATGAAAAGTGCCAGCACTGAAAGCTGTTGCTAGCCAGCACCCTTCCTTGGAAGCGCTTTCACAGGCGCAGCAACACTGGGGCTTTGCGCTTCTCTACCCACCAAACGTCACGGTCCTTCTCTTTCCGTGTCGTAGACACAAGCTGAGAAATTGCAAACGTCGAGCAATTGCTCAGAGATGAAAAGTGCCAGCACTGAAAGCTGTTGCTAGCCAGCACCCTTCCTTGGAAGCGCTTTTGTAGGCCTAAGAACACTGGGGCTCTGGGCTTCTCTAGCCACCTCATCTTCTGCTCATCCTCTCGCGCACTCTAAAGAGAGCTCAGGGGAGAAATTGCAAACGTCGAGCAATTGCTCAGAGATGAAAAGTGCCAGCACTGAAAGCTGTTGCTAGCCAGCACCCTTCCTTGGAAGCGCTTTCACAGGCGCAGTAACACTGGGGCTTTGCGCTTCTCTAGCCACCAAACGTCACGGTCCTTCTCTTTCCGTCTCCTAGACACGAGCTGAGAAATTGCAAACGTCGAGCAATTGCTCAGAGATGAAAAGTGCCAGCACTGAAAGCTGTTGCTAGCCAGCACCCTTCCTTGGAAGCGCTTTCACAGGCGCAGCAACACTGGGGCTCTGGGCTTCTCTAGCCACCTAATCTTCTGCTCATCCTCTCGCGCACTCTAAAGAGAGCTCAGGGGAGAAATTGCAAACGTCGAGCAATTGCTCAGAGATGAAAAGTGCCAGCACTGAAAGCTGTTGCTAGCCAGCACCCTTCCTTGGAAGCGCTTTCACAGGCGCAGTAACACTGGGGCTTTGCGCTTCTCTAGCCACCAAACGTCACGGTCCTTCTCTTTCCGTCTCCTAGACACGAGCTGAGAAATTGCAAACGTCGAGCAATTGCTCAGAGATGAAAAGTGCCAGCACTGAAAGCTGTTGCTAGCCAGCACCCTTCCTTGGAAGCGCTTTCACAGGCGCAGCAACACTGGGGCTTTGCGCTTCTCTACCCACCAAACGTCACGGTCCTTCTCTTTCCGTGTCGTAGACACGAGCTGAGAAATTGCAAACGTCGAGCAATTGCTCAGAGATGAAAAGTGCCAGCACTGAAAGCTGTTGCTAGCCAGCACCCTTCCTTGGAAGCGCTTTTGTAGCCCTTAGAACACTGGGGCTCTGGGCTTCTCTAGCCACCTCATCTTCTGCTCATCCTCTCGCGCACTCTAAAGAGAGCTCAGGGGAGAAATTGCAAACGTTGAGCAATTGCTCAGAGATGAAAAGTGCCAGCACTGAAAGCTGTTGCTAGCCAGCACCCTTCCTTGGAAGCACTTTCACAGGCGCAGTAACACTGGGGCTTTGCGCTTCTCTAGCCACCAAACGTCACGGTCCTTCTCTTTCCGTCTCGTAGACACGAGCTGAGAAATTGCAAACGTCGAGCAATTGCTCAGAGATAAAAAGTGCCAGCACTGAAAGCTGTTGCTAGCCAGCACCCTTCCTTGGAAGCGCTTTTGTAGGCCTAAGAACACTGGGGCTCTGGGCTTCTCTAGCCACCTAATCTTCTGCTCATCCTCTCGCGCACTCTAAAGAGAGCTCAGGTGAGAAATTGCAAACGTCGAGCAATTGCTCAGAGATGAAAAGTGCCAGCACTGAAAGCTGTTGCTAGCCAGCACCCTTCCTTGGAAGCGCTTTTGTAGGCCTAAGAACACTGGGGCTCTGGGCTTCTTTAGCCACCTCATCTTCTGCTCATCCTCTCGCGCACTCTAAAGAGAGCTCAGGTGAGAAATTGCAAACGTCCAGCAATTGCTCAGAGATGAAAAGTGCCAGCACTGAAAGCTCTTGCTAGCCAGCATCCTTCCTTGGAAGCGCTTTCACAGGCGCTGTAACACTGGGGCTTTGCGCTTCTCTACCCACCAAACGTCACGGTCCTTCTCTTTCCGTCTCCTAGACACGAGCTGAGAAATTGCAAACGTCGAGCAATTGCTCAGAGATGAAAAGTGCCAGCACTGAAAGCTGTTGCTAGCCAGCACCCTTCCTTGGAAGCGCTTTCACAGGCGCAGCAACACTGGGGCTTTGCGCTTCTCTACCCACCAAAGGTCACGGTCCTTCTCTTTCCGTGTCGTAGACACAAGCTGAGAAATTGCAAACGTCGAGCAATTGCTCAGAGATGAAAAGTGCCAGCACTGAAAGCTGTTGCTAGCCAGCATCCTTCCTTGGAAGCGCTTTTGTAGGCCTAAGAACACTGGGGCTCTGGGCTTCTCTAGCCACCTCATCTTCTGCTCATCCTCTCGCGCACTCTAAAGAGAGCTCAGGGGAGAAATTGCAAACGTTGAGCAATTGCTCAGAGATGAAAAGTGCCAGCGCTGAAAGCTGTTGCTAGCCAGCACCCTTCCTTGGAAGCGCTTTCACAGGCGCAGTAACACTGGGGCTTTGCGCTTCTCTAGCCACCAAATGTCACGGTCCTTCTCTTTCCGTCTCGTAGACACGAGCTGAGAAATTGCAAACGTCGAGCAATTGCTCAGAGATGAAAAGTGCCAGCACTGAAAGCTGTTGCTAGCCAGCACCCTTCCTTGGAAGCGCTTTCACAGGCGCAGCAACACTGGGGCTTTGCGCTTCTCTAGCCACCAAACGTCACGGTCCTTCTCTTTCCGTGTCGTAGACACAAGCTGAGAAATTGCAAACGTCGAGCAATTGCTCAGAGATGAAAAGTGCCAGCACTGAAAGCTGTTGCTAGCCAGCACCCTTCCTTGGAAGCGCTTTTGTAGGCCTAAGAACACTGGGGCTCTGGGCTTCTCTAGCCACCTCATCTTCTGCTCATCCTCTCGCGCACTCTAAAGAGAGCTCAGGGGAGAAATTGCAAACGTTGAGCAATTGCTCAGAGACGAAAAGTGCCAGCACTGAAAGCTCTTGCTAGCCAGCACCCTTCCTTGGAAGCGCTTTCACAGGCGCAGCAACACTGGGGCTTTGCGCTTCTCTACCCACCAAACGTCACGGTCCTTCTCTTTCCGTGTCGTAGACACAAGCTGAGAAATTGCAAACGTCGAGCAATTGCTCAGAGATGAAAAGTGCCAGCACTGAAAGCTGTTGCTAGCCAGCACCCTTCCTTGGAAGCGCTTTTGTAGGCCTAAGAACACTGGGGCTCTGGGCTTCTCTAGCCACCTCATCTTCTGCTCATCCTCTCGCGCACTCTAAAGAGAGCTCAGGTGAGAAATTGCAAACGTCGAGCAATTGCTCAGAGATGAAAAGTGCCAGCACTGAAAGCTCTTGCTAGCCAGCACCCTTCCTTGGAAGCGCTTTCACAGGCGCAGTAACACTGGGGCTTTGCGCTTCTCTACCCACCAAACGTCACGGTCATTCTCTTTCCGTCTCGTAGACACGAGCTGAGAAATTGCAAACGTCGAGCAATTGCTCAGAGATGAAAAGTGCCAGCACTGAAAGCTGTTGCTAGCCAGCACCCTTCCTTGGAAGCGCTTTTGTAGGCCTAAGAACACTGGGGCTATGGGCTTCTCTAGCCACCTCATCTTCTGCTCATCCTCTCGCGCACTCTAAAGAGTGCTCAGGTGAGAAATTGCAAACGTCCAGCAATTGCTCAGAGATGAAAAGTGCCAGCACTGAAAGCTGTTGCTAGCCAGCACCCTTCCTTGGAAGCGCTTTCACAGGCGCAGCAACACTGGGGCTTTGTGCTTCTCTAGCCACCAAACGTCACGGTCATTCTCTTTCCGTCTCCTAGACACGAGCTGAGAAATTGCAAACGTCGAGCAATTGCTCAGAGATGAAAAGTGCCAGCACTGAAAGCTGTTGCTAGCCAGCACCCTTCCTTGGAAGCGCTTTTGTAGCCCTTAGAACACTGGGGCTCTGGGCTTCTCTAGCCACCTGATCTTCTGCTCATCCTCTCGCGCACTCTAAAGAGAGCTCAGGTGAGAAATTGCAAACGTCGAGCAATTGCTCAGAGATGAAAAGTGCCAGCACTGAAAGCTGTTGCTAGCCAGCACCCTTCCTTGGAAGCGCTTTTTTAGGCCTAAGAACACTGGGGCTCTGGGCTTCTCTAGCCACCTCATCTTCTGCTCATCCTCTCGCGCACTCTAAAGAGAGCTCAGGGGAGAAATTGCAAACGTTGAGCAATTGCTCAGAGATGAAAAGTGCCAGCACTGAAAGCTGTTGCTAGCCAGCACCCTTCCTTGGAAGCACTTTCACAGGCGCAGTAACACTGGGGCTTTGCGCTTCTCTACCCACCAAACGTCACGGTCCTTCTCTTTCCGTCTCCTAGACACGAGCTGAGAAATTGCAAACGTCGAGCAATTGCTCAGAGATGAAAAGTGCCAGCACTGAAAGCTGTTGCTAGCCAGCACCCTTCCTTGGAAGCGCTTTCACAGGCGCAGCAACACTGGGGCTTTGCGCTTCTCTACCCACCAAAGGTCACGGTCCTTCTCTTTCCGTGTCGTAGACACAAGCTGAGAAATTGCAAACGTCGAGCAATTGCTCAGAGATGAAAAGTGCCAGCACTGAAAGCTGTTGCTAGCCAGCATCCTTCCTTGGAAGCGCTTTTGTAGGCCTAAGAACACTGGGGCTCTGGGCTTCTCTAGCCACCTCATCTTCTGCTCATCCTCTCGCGCACTCTAAAGAGAGCTCAGGGGAGAAATTGCAAACGTTGAGCAATTGCTCAGAGATGAAAAGTGCCAGCGCTGAAAGCTGTTGCTAGCCAGCACCCTTCCTTGGAAGCGCTTTCACAGGCGCAGTAACACTGGGGCTTTGCGCTTCTCTACCCACCAAACGTCACGGTCCTTCTCTTTCCGTCTCGTAGACACGAGCTGAGAAATTGCAAACGTCGAGCAATTGCTCAGAGATGAAAAGTGCCAGCACTGAAAGCTGTTGCTAGCCAGCACCCTTCCTTGGAAGCGCTTTCACAGGCGCAGCAACACTGGGGCTTTGCGCTTCTCTAGCCACCAAACGTCACGGTCCTTCTCTTTCCGTGTCGTAGACACAAGCTGAGAAATTGCAAACGTCGAGCAATTGCTCAGAGATGAAAAGTGCCAGCACTGAAAGCTGTTGCTAGCCAGCACCCTTCCTTGGAAGCGCTTTTGTAGGCCTAAGAACACTGGGGCTCTGGGCTTCTCTAGCCACCTCATCTTCTGCTCATCCTCTCGCGCACTCTAAAGAGAGCTCAGGGGAGAAATTGCAAACGTTGAGCAATTGCTCAGAGACGAAAAGTGCCAGCACTGAAAGCTCTTGCTAGCCAGCACCCTTCCTTGGAAGCGCTTTCACAGGCGCAGCAACACTGGGGCTTTGCGCTTCTCTAGCCACCAAACGTCACGGTCCTTCTCTTTCCGTGTCGTAGACACGAGCTGAGAAATTGCAAACGTCGAGCAATTGCTCAGAGATGAAAAGTGCCAGCACTGAAAGCTGTTGCTAGCCAGCACCCTTCCTTGGAAGCGCTTTTGTAGGCCTAAGAACACTGGGGCTCTGGGCTTCTCTAGCCACCTCATCTTCTGCTCATCCTCTCGCGCACTCTAAAGAGAGCTCAGGTGAGAAATTGCAAACGTTGAGCAATTGCTCAGAGATGAAAAGTGCCAGCACTGAAAGCTGTTGCTAGCCAGCACCCTTCCTTGGAAGCGCTTTCACAGGCGCAGTAACACTGGGGCTTTGCGCTTCTCTACCCACCAAACGTCACGGTCCTTCTCTTTCCGTCTCCTAGACACGAGCTGAGAAATTGCAAACGTCGAGCAATTGCTCAGAGATGAAAAGTGCCAGCACTGAAAGCTGTTGCTAGCCAGCACCCTTCCTTGGAAGCGCTTTCACAGGCGCAGCAACACTGGGGCTTTGCGCTTCTCTAGCCACCAAACGTCACGGTCCTTCTCTTTCCGTGTCGTAGACACAAGCTGAGAAATTGCAAACGTCGAGCAATTGCTCAGAGATGAAAAGTGCCAGCACTGAAAGCTGTTGCTAGCGAGCACCCTTCCTTGGAAGCGCTTTTGTAGGCCTAAGAACACTGGGGCTCTGGGCTTCTCTAGCCACCTCATCTTCTGCTCATCCTGTCGCGCACTCTAAAGAGAGCTCAGGGGAGAAATTGCAAACGTTGAGCAATTGCTCAGAGATGAAAAGTGCCAGCACTGAAAGCTGTTGCTAGCCAGCACCCTTCCTTGGAAGCGCTTTCACAGGCGCAGTAACACTGGGGCTTTGCGCTTCTCTACCCACCAAACGTCACGGTCATTCTCTTTCCGTCTCCTAGACACGAGCTGAGAAATTGCAAACGTCGAGCAATTGCTCAGAGATGAAAAGTGCCAGCACTGAAAGCTGTTGCTAGCCAGCACCCTTCCTTGGAAGCGCTTTTGTAGGCCTAAGAACACTGGGGCTATGGGCTTCTCTAGCCACCTCATCTTCTGCTCATCCTCTCGCGCACTCTAAAGAGTGCTCAGGTGAGAAATTGCAAACGTCCAGCAATTGCTCAGAGATGAAAAGTGCCAGCACTGAAAGCTGTTGCTAGCCAGCACCCTTCCTTGGAAGCGCTTTCACAGGCGCAGCAACACTGGGGCTTTGCGCTTCTCTAGCCACCAAACGTCACTGTCATTCTCTTTCCGTCTGGTAGACACGAGCTGAGAAATTGCAAACGTCGAGCAATTGCTCAGAGATGAAAAGTGCCAGCACTGAAAGCTGTTGCTAGCCAGCACCCTTCCTTGGAAGCGCTTTTGTAGCCCTTAGAACACTGGGGCTCTGGGCTTCTCTAGCCACCTGATCTTCTGCTCATCCTCTCGCGCACTCTAAAGAGAGCTCAGGTGAGAAATTGCAAACGTCGAGCAATTGCTCAGAGATGAAAAGTGCCAGCACTGAAAGCTGTTGCTAGCCAGCACCCTTCCTTGGAAGCGCTTTTTTAGGCCTAAGAACACTGGGGCTCTGGGCTTCTCTAGCCACCTCATCTTCTGCTCATCCTCTCGCGCACTCTAAAGAGAGCTCAGGTGAGAAATTGCAAACGTCGAGCAATTGCTCAGAGATGAAAAGTGCCAGCACTGAAAGCTCTTGCTAGCCAGCACCCTTCCTTGGAAGCGCTTTTGTAGGCCTAAGAACACTGGGGCTCTGGGCTTCTTTAGCCACCTCATCTTCTGCTCATCCTCTCGCGCACTCTAAAGAGAGCTCAGGTGAGAAATTGCAAACGTCGAGCAATTGCTCAGAGATGAAAAGTGCCAGCACTGAAAGCTGTTGCTAGCCAGCACCCTTCCTTGGAAGTGCTTTTGTAGGCCTAAGAACACTGGGGCTCTGGGCTTCTCTAGCCACCTCATCTTCTGCTCATCCTCTCGCGCACTCTAAAGAGAGCTCAGGGGAGAAATTGCAAACGTCGAGCAATTGCTCAGAGATGAAAAGTGCCAGCACTGAAAGCTGTTGCTAGCCAGCACCCTTCCTTGGAAGCGCTTTCACAGGCGCAGCAACACTGGGGCTTTGTGCTTCTCTAGCCACCAAAAGTCACGGTCCTTCTCTTTCCGTCTCGTAGACATGAGCTGAGAAATTGCAAACGTCGAGCAATTGCTCAGAGATGAAAAGTGCCAGCACTGAAAGCTGTTGCTAGCCAGCACCCTTCCTTGGAAGCGCTTTTGTAGGCCTAAGAACACTGGGGCTCTGGGCTTCTCTAGCCACCTAATCTTCTGCTCATCCTCTCGCGCACTCTGAAGAGAGCTCAGGTGAGAAATTGCAAACGTTGAGCAATTGCTCAGAGATGAAAAGTGCCAGCACTGAAAGCTGTTGCTAGCCAGCGCCCTTCCTTGGAAGCGCTTTTGTAGGCCTAAGAACACTGGGGCTCTGGGCTTCTCTAGCCACCTCATCTTCTGCTCATCCTCTCGCGCACTCTAAAGAGAGCTCAGGGGAGAAATTGCAAACGTCGAGCAATTGCTCAGAGATGAAAAGTGCCAGCACTGAAAGCTGTTGCTAGCCAGCACCCTTCCTTGGAAGCGCTTTCACAGGCGCAGCAGCACTGGGGCTTTGCGCTTCTCTAGCCACCAAACGTCACGGTCATTCACTTTCCGTCTCCTAGACACGAGCTGAGAAATTGCAAACGTCGAGCAATTGCTCAGAGATGAAAAGTGCCAGCACTGAAAGCTGTTGCTAGCCAGCACCCTTCCTTGGAAGCGCTTTCACAGGCGCAGTATACACTGGGGCTTTGCGCTTCTCTACCCACCAAACGTCACGGTCCTTCTCTTTCCGTCTCCTAGACACGAGCTGAGAAATTGCAAACGTCGAGCAATTGCTCAGAGATGAAAAGTGCCAGCACTGAAAGCTGTTGCTAGCCAGCACCCTTCCTTGGAAGCGCTTTCACAGGCGCAGCAACACTGGGGCTTTGCGCTTCTCTACCCACCAAAGGTCACGGTCCTTCTCTTTCCGTGTCGTAGACACAAGCTGAGAAATTGCAAACGTCGAGCAATTGCTCAGAGATGAAAAGTGCCAGCACTGAAAGCTGTTGCTAGCCAGCACCCTTCCTTGGAAGCGCTTTTGTAGGCCTAAGAACACTGGGGCTCTGGGCTTCTCTAGCCACCTCATCTTCTGCTCATCCTCTCGCGCACTCTAAAAAGAGCTCAGGGGAGAAATTGCAAACGTTGAGCAATTGCTCAGAGATGAAAAGTGCCAGCACTGAAAGCTGTTGCTAGCCAGCACCCTTCCTTGGAAGCGCTTTCACAGGCGCAGTAACACTGGGGCTTTGCGCTTCTCTACCCACCAAACGTCACGGTCCTTCTCTTTCCGTCTCCTAGACACGAGCTGAGAAATTGCAAACGTCGAGCAATTGCTCAGAGATGAAAAGTGCCAGCACTGAAAGCTGTTGCTAGCCAGCACCCTTCCTTGGAAGCGCTTTTGTAGGCCCAAGAACACTGGGGCTATGGGCTTCTCTAGCCACCTCATCTTCTGCTCATCCTCTCGCGCACTCTAAAGAGTGCTCAGGGGAGAAATTGCAAACGTCGAGCAATTGCTCAGAGATGAAAAGTGCCAGCACTGAAAGCTGTTGCTAGCCAGCACCCTTCCTTGGAAGCGCTTTACAGGCGCAGTAACACTGGGGCTTTGTGCTTCTCTACCCACCAAACGTCACAGTCATACTCTTTCCGTCTCGTAGACACGAGCTGAGAAATTGCAAACGTCGAGCAATTGCTCAGAGATGAAAAGTGCCAGCACTGAAAGCTCTTGCTAGCCAGCACCCTTCCTTGGAAGCGCTTTTGTAGCCCTTAGAACACTGGGGCTCTGGGCTTCTCTAGCCACCTAATCTTCTGCTCATCCTCTTGCGCACTCTAAAGAGAGCTCAGGTGAGAAATTGCAAACGTCGAGCAATTGCTCAGAGATGAAAAGTGCCAGCACTGAAAGCTGTTGCTAGCCAGCACCCTTCCTTGGAAGCGCTTTTGTAGGCCTAAGAACACTGGGGCTCTGGGCTTCTCTAGCCACCTCATCTTCTGCTCATCCTCTCGCGCACTCTAAAGAGAGCTCAGGGGAGAAATTGCAAACGTCGAGCAATTGCTCAGAGATGAAAAGTGCCAGCCCTGAAAGCTGTTGCTAGCCAGCACCCTTCCTTGGAAGCGCTTTCACAGGCGCAGCAACACTGGGGCTTTGTGCTTCTCTAGCCACCAAACGTCACTGTCATTCTCTTTCCGTCTCGTAGACACGAGCTGAGAAATTGCAAACGTCGAGCAATTGCTCAGAGATGAAAAGTGCCAGCACTGAAAGCTGTTGCTAGCCAGCACCCTTCCTTGGAAGCGCTTTTGTAGCCCTTAGAACACTGGGGCTCTGGGCTTCTCTAGCCACCTGATCTTCTGCTCATCCTCTCGCGCACTCTAAAGAGAGCTCAGGTGAGAAATTGCAAACGTCGAGCAATTGCTCAGAGATGAAAAGTGCCAGCACTGAAAGCTGTTGCTAGCCAGCACCCTTCCTTGGAAGCGCTTTTTTAGGCCTAAGAACACTGGGGCTCTGGGCTTCTCTAGCCACCTCATCTTCTGCTCATCCTCTCGCGCACTCTAAAGAGAGCTCAGGTGAGAAATTGCAAACGTCGAGCAATTGCTCAGAGATGAAAAGTGCCAGCACTGAAAGCTCTTGCTAGCCAGCACCCTTCCTTGGAAGCGCTTTTGTAGGCCTAAGAACACTGGGGCTCTGGGCTTCTTTAGCCACCTCATCTTCTGCTCATCCTCTCGCGCACTCTAAAGAGAGCTCAGGTGAGAAATTGCAAACGTCGAGCAATTGCTCAGAGATGAAAAGTGCCAGCACTGAAAGCTCTTGCTAGCCAGCACCCTTCCTTGGAAGCGCTTTCACAGGCGCAGTAACACTGGGGATTTGCGCTTCTCTAGCCACCAAACGTCACGGTCCTTCTCTTTCCGTCTCGTAGACACGAGCTGAGAAATTGCAAACGTTGAGCAATTGCTCAGAGATGAAAAGTGCCAGCACTGAAAGCTGTTGCTAGCCAGCACCCTTCCTTGGAAGTGCTTTTGTAGGCCTAAGAACACTGGGGCTCTGGGCTTCTCTAGCCACCTCATCTTCTGCTCATCCTCTCGCGCACTCTAAAGAGAGGTCAGGTGAGAAATTGCAAACGTCGAGCAATTGCTCAGAGATGAAAAGTGCCAGCACTGAAAGCTGTTGCTAGCCAGCACCCTTCCTTGGAAGCGCTTTCACAGGCACAGCAACACTGGGGCTTTGTGCTTCTCTAGCCACCAAAAGTCACGGTCCTTCTCTTTCCGTCTCGTAGACATGAGCTGAGAAATTGCAAACGTCGAGCAATTGCTCAGAGATGAAAAGTGCCAGCACTGAAAGCTGTTGCTAGCCAGCACCCTTCCTTGGAAGCGCTTTCACAGGCACAGCAACACTGGGGCTTTGTGCTTCTCTAGCCACCAAAAGTCACGGTCCTTCTCTTTCCGTCTCGTAGACATGAGCTGAGAAATTGCAAACGTCGAGCAATTGCTCAGAGATGAAAAGTGCCAGCACTGAAAGCTCTTGCTAGCCAGCACCCTTCCTTGGAAGCGCTTTCACAGGCGCAGTAACACTGGGGATTTGCGCTTCTCTAGCCACCAAACGTCACGGTCCTTCTCTTTCCGTCTCCTAGACACGAGCTGAGAAATTGCAAACGTCGAGCAATTGCTCAGAGATGAAAAGTGCCAGCACTGAAAGCTGTTGCTAGCCAGCACCCTTCCTTGGAAGTGCTTTTGTAGGCCTAAGAACACTGGGGCTCTGGGCTTCTCTAGCCACCTCATCTTCTGCTCATCCTCTCGCGCACTCTAAAGAGAGCTCAGGGGAGAAATTGCAAACGTCGAGCAATTGCTCAGAGATGAAAAGTGCCAGCACTGAAAGCTGTTGCTAGCCAGCACCCTTCCTTGGAAGCGCTTTCACAGGCACAGCAACACTGGGGCTTTGTGCTTCTCTAGCCACCAAAAGTCACGGTCCTTCTCTTTCCGTCTCGTAGACACGAGCTGAGAAATTGCAACCGTCGAGCAATTGCTCAGAGATGAAAAGTGCCAGCACTGAAAGCTGTTGCTAGCCAGCGCCCTTCCTTGGAAGCGCTTTTGTAGGCCTAAGAACACTGGGGCTCTGGGCTTCTCTAGCCACCTCATCTTCTGCTCATCCTCTCGCGCACTCTAAAGAGAGCTCAGGTGAGAAATTGCAAACGTCGAGCAATTGCTCAGAGATGAAAAGTGCCAGCACTGAAAGCTGTTGCTAGCCAGCACCCTTCCTTGGAAGCGCTTTCACAGGCGCAGTAACACTGGGGCTTTGCGCTTCTCTAGCCACCAAACGTCACGGTCATTCACTTTCCGTCTCCTAGACACGAGCTGAGAAATTGCAAACGTCGAGCAATTGCTCAGAGATGAAAAGTGCCAGCACTGAAAGCTGTTGCTAGCCAGCACCCTTCCTTGGAAGCGCTTTCACAGGCGCAGCAACACTGGGGCTTTGCGCTTCTCTAGCCACCAAACGTCACGGTCCTTCTCTTTCCGTGTCGTAGACACAAGCTGAGAAATTGCAAACGTCGAGCAATTGCTCAGAGATGAAAAGTGCCAGCACTGAAAGCTGTTGCTAGCCAGCACCCTTCCTTGGAAGCGCTTTTGTAGGCCTAAGAACACTGGGGCTCTGGGCTTCTCTAGCCACCTCATCTTCTGCTCATCCTCTCGCGCACTCTAAAGAGAGCTCAGGGGAGAAATTGCAAACGTCGAGCAATTGCTCAGAGATGAAAAGTGCCAGCACTGAAAGCTGTTGCTAGCCAGCACCCTTCCTTGGAAGCGCTTTCACAGGCGCAGTAACACTGGGGCTTTGCGCTTCTCTACCCACCAAACGTCACGGTCCTTCTCTTTCCGTCTCCTAGACACGAGCTGAGAAATTGCAAACGTCGAGCAATTGCTCAGAGATGAAAAGTGCCAGCACTGAAAGCTGTTGCTAGCCAGCACCCTTCCTTGGAAGCGCTTTTGTAGGCCTAAGAACACTGGGGCTCTGGGCTTCTCTAGCCACCTGATCTTCTGCTCATCCTCTCGCGCACTCTAAAGAGAGCTCAGGGGAGAAATTGCAAACGTCGAGCAATTGCTCAGAGATGAAAAGTGCCAGCACTGAAAGCTGTTGCTAGCCAGCACCCTTCCTTGGAAGCGCTTTCACAGGCGCAGTAACACTGGGGCTTTGCGCTTCTCTACCCACCAAACGTCACGGTCCTTCTCTTTCCGTCTCCTAGACACGAGCTGAGAAATTGCAAACGTCGAGCAATTGCTCAGAGATGAAAAGTGCCAGCACTGAAAGCTGTTGCTAGCCAGCACCCTTCCTTGGAAGCGCTTTCACAGGCGCAGCAACACTGGGGCTTTGCGCTTCTCTACCCACCAAACGTCACGGTCATTCTCTTTCCGTCTCGTGGACACGAGCTGAGAAATTGCAAACGTCGAGCAATTGCTCAGAGATGAAAAGTGCCAGCACTGAAAGCTGTTGCTAGCCAGCACCCTTCCTTGGAAGCGCTTTTGTAGGCCTAAGAACACTGGGGCTCTGGGCTTCTCTAGCCACCTAATCTTCTGCTCATCCTCTCGCGCACTCTAAAGAGAGCTCAGGTGAGAAATTGCAAACGTCGAGCAATTGCTCAGAGATGAAAAGTGCCAGCACTGAAAGCTCTTGCTAGCCAGCACCCTTCCTTGGAAGCGCTTTCACAGGCGCAGCAACACTGGGGCTTTGCGCTTCTCTAGCCACCAAACGTCACTGTCATTCTCTTTCCGTCTCGTAGACACGAGCTGAGAAATTGCAAACGTCGAGCAATTGCTCAGAGATGAAAAGTGCCAGCACTGAAAGCTGTTGCTAGCCAGCACCCTTCCTTGGAAGCGCTTTTGTAGCCCTTAGAACACTGGGGCTCTGGGCTTCTCTAGCCACCTGATCTTCTGCTCATCCTCTCGCGCACTCTAAAGAGAGCTCAGGTGAGAAATTGCAAACGTCGAGCAATTGCTCAGAGATGAAAAGTGCCAGCACTGAAAGCTGTTGCTAGCCAGCACCCTTCCTTGGAAGCGCTTTTTTAGGCCTAAGAACACTGGGGCTCTGGGCTTCTCTAGCCACCTCATCTTCTGCTCATCCTCTCGCGCACTCTAAAGAGAGCTCAGGTGAGAAATTGCAAACGTCGAGCAATTGCTCAGAGATGAAAAGTGCCAGCACTGAAAGCTCTTGCTAGCCAGCACCCTTCCTTGGAAGCGCTTTTGTAGGCCTAAGAACACTGGGGCTCTGGGCTTCTTTAGCCACCTCATCTTCTGCTCATCCTCTCGCGCACTCTAAAGAGAGCTCAGGGGAGAAATTGCAAACATCCAGCAATTGCTCAGAGATGAAAAGTGCCAGCACTGAAAGCTGTTGCTAGCCAGCACCCTTCCTTGGAAGCGCTTTCACAGGCGCAGTAACACTGGGGATTTGCGCTTCTCTAGCCACCAAACGTCACGGTCCTTCTCTTTCCGTCTCCTAGACACGAGCTGAGAAATTGCAAACGTCGAGCAATTGCTCAGAGATGAAAAGTGCCAGCACTGAAAGCTGTTGCTAGCCAGCACCCTTCCTTGGAAGTGCTTTTGTAGGCCTAAGAACACTGGGGCTCTGGGCTTCTCTAGCCACCTCATCTTCTGCTCATCCTCTCGCGCACTCTAAAGAGAGCTCAGGGGAGAAATTGCAAACGTCGAGCAATTGCTCAGAGATGAAAAGTGCCAGCACTGAAAGCTGTTGCTAGCCAGCACCCTTCCTTGGAAGCGCTTTCACAGGCACAGCAACACTGGGGCTTTGTGCTTCTCTAGCCACCAAAAGTCACGGTCCTTCTCTTTCCGTCTCGTAGACATGAGCTGAGAAATTGCAAACGTCGAGCAATTGCTCAGAGATGAAAAGTGCCAGCACTGAAAGCTGTTGCTAGCCAGCACCCTTCCTTGGAAGCGCTTTCACAGGCACAGCAACACTGGGGCTTTGTGCTTCTCTAGCCACCAAAAGTCACGGTCCTTCTCTTTCCGTCTCGTAGACATGAGCTGAGAAATTGCAAACGTCGAGCAATTGCTCAGAGATGAAAAGTGCCAGCACTGAAAGCTCTTGCTAGCCAGCACCCTTCCTTGGAAGCGCTTTCACAGGCGCAGTAACACTGGGGATTTGCGCTTCTCTAGCCACCAAACGTCACGGTCCTTCTCTTTCCGTCTCCTAGACACGAGCTGAGAAATTGCAAACGTCGAGCAATTGCTCAGAGATGAAAAGTGCCAGCACTGAAAGCTGTTGCTAGCCAGCACCCTTCCTTGGAAGTGCTTTTGTAGGCCTAAGAACACTGGGGCTCTGGGCTTCTCTAGCCACCTCATCTTCTGCTCATCCTCTCGCGCACTCTAAAGAGAGCTCAGGGGAGAAATTGCAAACGTCGAGCAATTGCTCAGAGATGAAAAGTGCCAGCACTGAAAGCTGTTGCTAGCCAGCACCCTTCCTTGGAAGCGCTTTCACAGGCACAGCAACACTGGGGCTTTGTGCTTCTCTAGCCACCAAAAGTCACGGTCCTTCTCTTTCCGTCTCGTAGACATGAGCTGAGAAATTGCAAACGTCGAGCAATTGCTCAGAGATGAAAAGTGCCAGCACTGAAAGCTGTTGCTAGCCAGCACCCTTCCTTGGAAGCGCTTTTGTAGGCCTAAGAACACTGGGGCTCTGGGCTTCTCTAGCCACCTAATCTTCTGCTCATCCTCTCGCGCACTCTGAAGAGAGCTCAGGTGAGAAATTGCAAACGTTGAGCAATTGCTCAGAGATGAAAAGTGCCAGCACTGAAAGCTGTTGCTAGCCAGCGCCCTTCCTTGGAAGCGCTTTTGTAGGCCTAAGAACCCTGGGGCTCTGGGCTTCTCTAGCCACCTCATCTTCTGCTCATCCTCTCGCGCACTCTAAAGAGAGCTCAGGGGAGAAATTGCAAACGTCGAGCAATTGCTCAGAGATGAAAAGTGCCAGCACTGAAAGCTCTTGCTAGCCAGCACCCTTCCTTGGAAGCGCTTTCACAGGCGCAGTAACACTGGGGCTTTGCGCTTCTCTAGCCACCAAACGTCACGGTCATTCACTTTCCGTCTCGTAGACATGAGCTGAGAAATTGCAAACGTCGAGCAATTGCTCAGAGATGAAAAGTGCCAGCACTGAAAGCTCTTGCTAGCCAGCACCCTTCCTTGGAAGCGCTTTCACAGGCGCAGCAACACTGGGGCTTTGCGCTTCTCTACCCACCAAACGTCACGGTCCTTCTCTTTCCGTGTCGTAGACACAAGCTGAGAAATTGCAAACGTCGAGCAATTGCTCAGAGATGAAAAGTGCCAGCACTGAAAGCTGTTGCTAGCCAGCACCCTTCCTTGGAAGCACTTTTGTAGGCCTAAGAACACTGGGGCTCTGGGCTTCTCTAGCCACCTCATCTTCTGCTCATCCTC
This sequence comes from Sarcoramphus papa, assembly GCA_037962945.1. Classification (NCBI taxonomy): domain Eukaryota; kingdom Metazoa; phylum Chordata; class Aves; order Accipitriformes; family Cathartidae; genus Sarcoramphus; species Sarcoramphus papa. Next base: position 2,668,378 of record JBBMRM010000088.1, read on the forward strand.
TCGCGCACTCTAAAGAGAGCTCAGGGGAGAAATTGCAAACGTCGAGCAATTGCTCAGAGATGAAAAGTGCCAGCACTGAAAGCTGTTGCTAGCCAGCACCCTTCCTTGGAAGCGCTTTCACAGGCGCAGTAACACTGGGGCTTTGCGCTTCTCTACCCACCAAACGTCACGGTCCTTCTCTTTCCGTCTCCTAGACACGAGCTGAGAAATTGCAAACGTCGAGCAATTGCTCAGAGATGAAAAGTGCCAGCACTGAAAGCTGTTGCTAGCCAGCACCCTTCCTTGGAAGCGCTTTTGTAGGCCTAAGAACACTGGGGCTCTGGGCTTCTCTAGCCACCTGATCTTCTGCTCATCCTCTCGCGCACTCTAAAGAGAGCTCAGGGGAGAAATTGCAAACGTCGAGCAATTGCTCAGAGATGAAAAGTGCCAGCACTGAAAGCTGTTGCTAGCCAGCACCCTTCCTTGGAAGCGCTTTCACAGGCGCAGTAACACTGGGGCTTTGCGCTTCTCTAGCCACCAAACGTCACGGTCCTTCTCTTTCCGTCTCCTAGACACGAGCTGAGAAATTGCAAACGTCGAGCAATTGCTCAGAGATGAAAAGTGCCAGCACTGAAAGCTCTTGCTAGCCAGCACCCTTCCTTGGAAGCGCTTTCACAGGCGCAGCAACACTGGGGCTTTGCGCTTCTCTAGCCACCAAACGTCACGGTCCTTCTCTTTCCGTCTCGTAGACACGAGCTGAGAAATTGCAAACGTCGAGCAATTGCTCAGAGATGAAAAGTGCCAGCACTGAAAGCTCTTGCTAGCCAGCACCCTTCCTTGGAAGCGCTTTTGTAGGCCTAAGAACACTGGGGCTCTGGGCTTCTCTAGCCACCTCATCTTCTGCTCATCCTCTCGCGCAATCTGAAGAGAGCTCAGGGGAGAAATTGCAAACGTCGAGCAATTGCTCAGAGATGAAAAGTGCCAGCACTGAAAGCTCTTGCTAGCCAGCACCCTTCCTTGGAAGCGCTTTCACAGGCGCTGTAACACTGGGGATTTGCGCTTCTCTAGCCACCAAACGTCACGGTCCTTCTCTTTCCGTCTCGTAGACACGAGCTGAGAAATTGCAAATGTCGAGCAATTGCTCAGAGATGAAAAGTGCCAGCACTGAAAGCTGTTGCTAGCCAGCACCCTTCCTTGGAAGCGCTTTCACAGGCGCAGTAACACTGGGGCTTTGCGCTTCTCTAGCCACCAAACGTCACGGTCCTTCTCTTTCCGTCTCGTAGACACGAGCTGAGAAATTGCAAACGTCGAGCAATTGCTCAGAGATGAAAAGTGCCAGCACTGAAAGCTCTTGCTAGCCAGCACCCTTCCTTGGAAGCGCTTTCACAGGCGCAGCAACACTGGGGCTTTGCGCTTCTCTACGCACCAAACGTCACGCTCATTCTCTTTCCGTCTCCTAGACACGAGCTGAGAAATTGCAAACGTCGAGCAATTGCTCAGAGATGAAAAGTGCCAGCACTGAAAGCTGTTGCTAGCCAGCACCCTTCCTTGGAAGCGCTTTTATAGGCCTAAGAACACTGGGGCTCTGGGCTTCTCTAGCCACCTCATCTTCTGCTCATCCTCTCGCGCACTCTAAAGAGAGCTCAGGTGAGAAATTGCAAACGTCGAGCAATTGCTCAGAGATGAAAAGTGCCAGCACTGAAACCTCTTGCTAGCCAGCACCCTTCCTTGGAAGCGCTTTCACAGGCGCAGCAACACTGGGGCTTTGCACTTCTCTAGCCACCAAACGTCACGGTCATTCTCTTTCCGTCTCCTAGACACGAGCTGAGAAATTGCAAACGTCGAGCAATTGCTCAGAGATGAAAAGTGCCAGCACTGCAAGCTCTTGCTAGCCAGCACCCTTCCTTGGAAGCGCTTTTGTAGGCCTAAGAACACTGGGGCTCTGGGCTTCTCTAGCCACCTCATCTTCTGCTCATCCTCTCGCACACTCTAAAGAGAGCTCAGGTGAGAAATTGCAAACGTCGAGCAATTGCTCAGAGATGAAAAGTGCCAGCACTGAAAGCTGTTGCTAGCCAGCACCCTTCCTTGGAAGCGCTTTTGTAGGCCTAAGAACACTGGGGCTCTGGGCTTCTCTAGCCACCTCATCTTCTGCTCATCCTCTCGCGCACTCTAAAGAGTGCTCAGGTGAGAAATTGCAAACGTCGAGCAATTGCTCAGAGATGAAAAGTGCCAGCACTGAAAGATGTTGCTAGCCAGCACCCTTCCTTGGAAGCGCTTTACAGGCGCAGCAACACTGGGGCTTTGTGCTTCTCTACCCACCAAACGTCACGGTCCTTCTCTTTCCGTCTCGTAGACACGAGCTGAGAAATTGCAAACGTCGAGCAATTGCTCAGAGATGAAAAGTGCCAGCACTGAAAGCTGTTGCTAGCCAGCACCCTTCCTTGGAAGCGCTTTTGTAGGCCTAAGAACACTGGGGCTCTGGGCTTCTCTAGCCACCTCATCTTCTGCTCATCCTCTCGCGCACTCTAAAGAGAGCTCAGGTGAGAAATTGCAAACGTCGAGCAATTGCTCAGAGATGAAAAGTGCCAGCACTGAAAGCTGTTGCTAGCCAGCGCCCTTCCTTGGAAGCGCTTTTGTAGGCCTAAGAACACTGGGGCTCTGGGCTTCTCTAGCCACCTCATCTTCTGCTCATCCTCTCGCGCACTCTAAAGAGAGCTCAGGTGAGAAATTGCAAACGTCCAGCAATTGCTCAGAGATTAAAAGTGCCAGCACTGAAAGCTCTTGCTAGCCAGCACCCTTCCTTGGAAGCGCTTTCACAGGCGCAGCAACACTGGGGCTTTGCGCTTCTCTAGCCACCAAACGTCACGGTCCTTCTCTTTCCGTCTCCTAGACACGAGCTGAGAAATTGCAAACGTCGAGCAATTGCTCAGAGATGAAAAGTGCCAGCACTGAAAGCTGTTGCTAGCCAGCACCCTTCCTTGGAAGCGCTTTTGTAGCCCTTAGAACACTGGGGCTCTGGGCTTCTCTAGCCACCTGATCTTCTGCTCATCCTCTCGCGCACTCTAAAGAGAGCTCAGGGGAGAAATTGCAAACGTCGAGCAATTGTCAGAGATGAAAAGTGCCAGCACTGAAAGCTGTTGCTAGCCAGCACCCTTCCTTGGAAGCGCTTTTGTAGCCCTTAGAACACTGGGGCTCTGGGCTTCTCTAGCCACCTCATCTTCTGCTCATCCTCTCGCGCACTCTAAAGAGAGCTCAGGTGAGAAATTGCAAACGTCGAGCAATTGTCAGAGATGAAAAGTGCCAGCACTGAAAGCTGTTGCTAGCCAGCACCCTTCCTTGGAAGCGCTTTTATAGGCCTAAGAACACTGGGGCTCTGGGCTTCTCTAGCCACCTCATCTTCTGCTCATCCTCTCGCGCACTCTAAAGAGAGCTCAGGTGAGAAATTGCAAACGTCGAGCAATTGCTCAGAGATGAAAAGTGCCAGCACTGAAAGCTCTTGCTAGCCAGCACCCTTCCTTGGAAGCGCTTTCACAGGCGCAGCAACACTGGGGCTTTGCACTTCTCTAGCCACCAAACGTCACGGTCCTTCTCTTTCCGTCTCCTAGACACGAGCTGAGAAATTGCAAACGTCGAGCAATTGCTCAGAGATGAAAAGTGCCAGCACTGAAAGCTCTTGCTAGCCAGCACCCTTCCTTGGAAGCGCTTTTATAGGCCTAAGAACACTGGGGCTCTGGGCTTCTCTAGCCACCTCATCTTCTGCTCATCCTCTCGCACACTCTAAAGAGAGCTCAGGTGAGAAATTGCAAACGTCGAGCAATTGCTCAGAGATGAAAAGTGCCAGCACTGAAAGCTGTTGCTAGCCAGCACCCTTCCTTGGAAGCGCTTTTGTAGGCCTAAGAACACTGGGGCTCTGGGCTTCTCTAGCCACCTCATCTTCTGCTCATCCTCTCGCGCACTCTAAAGAGAGCTCAGGTGAGAAATTGCAAACGTCGAGCAATTGCTCAGAGATGAAAAGTGCCAGCACTGAAAGCTGTTGCTAGCCAGCACCCTTCCTTGGAAGCGCTTTTGTAGCCCTAAGAACACTGGGGCTCTGGGCTTCTCTAGCCACCTCATCTTCTGCTCATCCTCTCGCGCACTCTAAAGAGTGCTCAGGTGAGAAATTGCAAACGTCGAGCAATTGCTCAGAGATGAAAAGTGCCAGCACTGAAAGATGTTGCTAGCCAGCACCCTTCCTTGGAAGCGCTTTACAGGCGCAGCAACACTGGGGCTTTGTGCTTCTCTACCCACCAAACGTCACGGTCCTTCTCTTTCCGTCTCGTAGACACGAGCTGAGAAATTGCAAACGTCGAGCAATTGCTCAGAGATGAAAAGTGCCAGCACTGAAAGCTGTTGCTAGCCAGCGCCCTTCCTTGGAAGCGCTTTTGTAGGCCTAAGAACACTGGGGCTCTGGGCTTCTCTAGCCACCTCATCTTCTGCTCATCCTCTCGCGCACTCTAAAGAGAGCTCAGGTGAGAAATTGCAAACGTCCAGCAATTGCTCAGAGATGAAAAGTGCCAGCACTGAAAGCTCTTGCTAGCCAGCACCCTTCCTTGGAAGCGCTTTCACAGGCGCAGCAACACTGGGGCTTTGCGCTTCTCTAGCCACCAAACGTCACGGTCCTTCTCTTTCCGTCTCCTAGACACGAGCTGAGAAATTGCAAACGTCGAGCAATTGCTCAGAGATGAAAAGTGCCAGCACTGAAAGCTGTTGCTAGCCAGCACCCTTCCTTGGAAGCGCTTTTGTAGGCCTAAGAACACTGGGGCTCTGGGCTTCTCTAGCCACCTCATCTTCTGCTCATCCTCTCGCGCACTCTAAAGAGAGCTCAGGGGAGAAATTGCAAACGTCGAGCAATTGTCAGAGATGAAAAGTGCCAGCACTGAAAGCTGTTGCTAGCCAGCACCCTTCCTTGGAAGCGCTTTTGTAGCCCTTAGAACACTGGGGCTCTGGGCTTCTCTAGCCACCTCATCTTCTGCTCATCCTCTCGCGCACTCTAAAGAGAGCTCAGGTGAGAAATTGCAAACGTCGAGCAATTGTCAGAGATGAAAAGTGCCAGCACTGAAAGCTGTTGCTAGCCAGCACCCTTCCTTGGAAGCGCTTTCACAGGCGCAGCAACACTGGGGCTTTGCGCTGCTCTAGCCACCAAACGTCACGGTCACTATCTCTTTCCGTCTCGTAGACACGAGCTGAGAAATTGCAAACGTCGAGCAATTGCTCAGAGATGAAAAGTGCCAGCACTGAAAGCTGTTGCTAGCCAGCACCCTTCTTTGGAAGCGCTTTTGTAGGCCTAAGAACACTGGGGCTCTGGGCTTCTCTAGCCACCTCATCTTCTGCTCATCCTCTCGCGCACTCTGAAGAGAGCTCAGGTGAGAAATTGCAAACGTCGAGCAATTGCTCAGAGATGAAAAGTGCCAGCACTGAAAGCTGTTGCTAGCCAGCACCCTTCCTTGGAAGCGCTTTCACAGGCGCAGTAACACTGGGGCTTTGTGCTTCTCTAGCCACAAACGTCACGGTCACTATCTCTCCGTCTCGTTGACACGAGCTGAGAAATTGCAAACGTCGAGCAATTGCTCAGAGATGAAAAGTGCCAGCACTGAAAGCTGTTGCTAGCCAGCACCCTTCCTTGGAAGCGCTTTTGTAGCCCTTAGAACACTGGGGCTCTGGGCTTCTCTAGCCACCTCATCTTCTGCTCATCCTCTCGCGCACTCTAAAGAGAGCTCAGGTGAGAAATTGCAAACGTCGAGCAATTGCTCAGAGATGAAAAGTGCCAGCCCTGAAAGCTGTTGCTAGCCAGCACCCTTCCTTGGAAGCGCTTTCACAGGCGCAGCAACACTGGGGCTTTGCGCTTCTCTAGCCACCAAACGTCACGGTCATTCTCTTTCCGTCTCGTAGACACGAGCTGAGAAATTGCAAACGTCGAGCAATTGCTCAGAGATGAAAAGTGCCAGCACTGAAATCTCTTGCTAGCCAGCACCCTTCCTTGGAAGCGCTTTTGTTGGCCTAAGAACACTGGGGCTCTGGGCTTCTCTAGCCACCTCATCTTCTGCTCATCCTCTCGCGCACTCTAAAGAGAGCTCAGGTGAGAAATTGCAAACGTCGAGCAATTGCTCAGAGATGAAAAGTGCCAGCACTGAAAGCTCTTGCTAGCCAGCGCCCTTCCTTGGAAGCGCTTTTGTAGGCCTAAGAACACTGGGGCTCTGGGCTTCTCTAGCCACCTCATCTTCTGCTCATCCTCTCGCGCACTCTAAAGAGAGCTCAGGGGAGAAATTGCAAACGTCGAGCAATTGCTCAGAGATGAAAAGTGCCAGCACTGAAAGCTCTTGCTAGCCAGCACCCTTCCTTGGAAGCGCTTTCACAGGCGCAGTAACACTGGGGCTTTGCGCTTCTCTAGCCACCAAACGTCACGGTCACTATCTCTCCGTCTCGTAGACACGAGCTGAGAAATTGCAAATGTCGAGCAATTGCTCAGAGATGAAAAGTGCCAGCACTGAAAGCTGTTGCTAGCCAGCACCCTTCCTTGGAAGCGCTTTTGTAGCCCTTAGAACACTGGGGCTCTGGGCTTCTCTAGCCACCTCATCTTCTGCTCATCCTCTCGCGCACTCTAAAGAGAGCTCAGGTGAGAAATTGCAAACGTCGAGCAATTGCTCAGAGATGAAAAGTGCCAGCACTGAAAGCTCTTGCTAGCCAGCACCCTTCCTTGGAAGCGCTTTCACAGGCGCAGTAACACTGGGGCTTTGCGCTTCTCTAGCCACCAAACGTCACGGTCCTTCTCTTTCCGTCTCGTAGACACGAGCTGAGAAATTGCAAACGTTGAGCAATTGCTCAGAGATGAAAAGTGCCAGCACTGAAAGCTGTTGCTAGCCAGCACCCTTCCTTGGAAGCACTTTCACAGGCGCTGTAACACTGGGGCTTTGCGCTTCTCTAGCCACCAAACGTCACGGTCCTTCTCTTTCCGTCTCCTAGACACGAGCTGAGAAATTGCAAACGTCGAGCAATTGCTCAGAGATGAAAAGTGCCAGCACTGAAAGCTGTTGCTAGCCAGCACCCTTCCTTGGAAGCGCTTTTGTAGGCCTAAGAACACTGGGGCTCTGGGCTTCTCTAGCCACCTCATCTTCTGCTCATCCTCTCGCGCACTCTAAAGAGAGCTCAGGTGAGAAATTGCAAACGTCGAGCAATTGCTCAGAGATGAAAAGTGCCAGCACTGAAAGCTGTTGCTAGCCAGCACCCTTCCTTGGAAGCGCTTTCACAGGCGCAGCAACACTGGGGCTTTGCGCTTCTCTACCCACCAAACGTCACGGTCATTCTCTTTCCGTCTCGTAGACACGAGCTGAGAAATTGCAAACGTCGAGCAATTGCTCAGAGATGAAAAGTGCCAGCAGTGAAAGCTGTTGCTAGCCAGCACCCTTCCTTGGAAGCGCTTTTGTAGGCCTAAGAACACTGGGGCTCTGGGCTTCTCTAGCCACCTCATCTTCTGCTCATCCTCTCGCGCACTCTGAAGAGAGCTCAGGTGAGAAATTGCAAACGTCGAGCAATTGCTCAGAGATGAAAAGTGCCAGCACTGAAAGCTGTTGCTAGCCAGCACCCTTCCTTGGAAGCGCTTTCACAGGCGCAGTAACACTGGGGCTTTGTGCTTCTCTAGCCACCAAACGTCACGGTCACTATCTCTCCGTCTCGTAGACACGAGCTGAGAAATTGCAAATGTCGAGCAATTGCTCAGAGATGAAAAGTGCCAGCACTGAAAGCTGTTGCTAGCCAGCCCCCTTCCTTGGAAGTGCTTTTGTAGCCCTTAGAACACTGGGGCTCTGGGCTTCTCTAGCCACCTCATCTTCTGCTCATCCTCTCGCGCACTCTAAAGAGAGCTCAGGTGAGAAATTGCAAACGTCGAGCAATTGCTCAGAGATGAAAAGTGCCAGCACTGAAAGCTCTTGCTAGCCAGCACCCTTCCTTGGAAGCGCTTTCACAGGCGCAGTAACACTGGGGCTTTGCGCTTCTCTAGCCACCAAACGTCACGGTCCTTCTCTTTCCGTCTCGTAGACACGAGCTGAGAAATTGCAAACGTCGAGCAATTGCTCAGAGATGAAAAGTGCCAGCACTGAAAGCTGTTGCTAGCCAGCGCCCTTCCTTGGAAGCGCTTTTGTAGGCCTAAGAACACTGGGGCTCTGGGCTTCTCTAGCCACCTCATCTTCTGCTCATCCTCTCGCGCACTCTAAAGAGAGCTCAGGTGAGAAATTGCAAACGTCGAGCAATTGCTCAGAGATGAAAAGTGCCAGCACTAAAAGCTGTTGCTAGCCAGCACCCTTCCTTGGAAGCGCTTTTGTAGGCCTAAGAACACTGGGGCTCTGGGCTTCTCTAGCCACCTCATCTTCTGCTCTTCCTCTCGCGCACTCTAAAGAGAGCTCAGGTGAGAAATTGCAAACGTCGAGCAATTGCTCAGAGATGAAAAGTGCCAGCACTAAAAGCTCTTGCTAGCCAGCACCCTTCCTTGGAAGCGCTTTCACAGGCGCTGTAACACTGGGGCTTTGCACTTCTCTACCCACCAAACGTCACGGTCCTTCTCTTTCCGTCTCCTAGACACGAGCTGAGAAATTGCAAACGTCGAGCAATTGCTCAGAGAGGAAAAGTGCCAGCAGTGAAAGCTGTTGCTAGCCAGCACCCTTCCTTGGAAGCGCTTTTGTAGGCCTAAGAACACTGGGGCTCTGGGCTTCTCTAGCCACCTCATCTTCTGCTCATCCTCTCGCGCACTCTAAAGAGAGCTCAGGTGAGAAATTGCAAACGCCCAGCAATTGCTCAGAGATGAAAAGTGCCAGCACTGAAAGCTGTTGCTAGCCAGCACCCTTCCTTGGAAGCGCTTTCACAGGCGCAGCAACACTGGGGCTTTGCGCTTCTCTAGCCACCAAACGTCACGGTCCTTCTCTTTCCGTCTCGTAGACACGAGCTGAGAAATTGCAAACGTCGAGCAATTGCTCAGAGATGAAAAGTGCCAGCACTGAAAGCTGTTGCTAGCCAGCACCCTTCCTTGGAAGCGCTTTCACAGGCGCAGCAACACTGGGGCTTTGCGCTTCTCTAGCCACCAAACATCACGGTCACTATCTCTCCGTCTCGTAGACACGAGCTGAGAAATTGCAAACGTCGAGCAATTGCTCAGAGATGAAAAGTGCCAGCACTGGAAGCTGTTGCTAGCCAGCACCCTTCCTTGGAAGCGCTTTTGTAGGCCTAAGAACACTGGGGCTCTGGGCTTCTCTAGCCACCTCATCTTCTGCTCATCCTCTCGCGCACTCTGAAGAGAGCTCAGGTGAGAAATTGCAAACGTCGAGCAATTGCTCAGAGATGAAAAGTGCCAGCACTGAAAGCTGTTGCTAGCCAGCACCCTTCCTTGGAAGCGCTTTTGTAGGCCTAAGAACACTGGGGCTCTGGGCTTCTCTAGCCACCTCATCTTCTGCTCATCCTCTCGCGCACTCTAAAGAGAGCTGAGGTGAGAAATTGCAAACGTCGAGCAATTGCTCAGAGATGAAAAGTGCCAGCCCTGAAAGCTGTTGCTAGCCAGCACCCTTCCTTGGAAGCGCTTTCACAGGCGCAGCAACACTGGGGCTTTGCGCTTCTCTAGCCACCAAACGTCACGGTCATTCTCTTTCCGTCTCGTAGACACGAGCTGAGAAATTGCAAACGTCGAGCAATTGCTCAGAGATGAAAAGTGCCAGCACTGAAAGCTGTTGCTAGCCAGCACCCTTCCTTGGAAGCGCTTTTGTTGGCCTAAGAACACTAGGGCTCTGGGCTTCTCTAGCCACCTCATCTTCTGCTCATCCTCTCGCGCACTCTAAAGAGAGCTCAGGTGAGAAATTGCAAACGTCGAGCAATTGCTCAGAGATGAAAAGTGCCAGCACTGAAAGCTCTTGCTAGCCAGCGCCCTTCCTTGGAAGCGCTTTTGTAGGCCTAAGAACACTGGGGCTCTGGGCTTCTCTAGCCACCTCATCTTCTGCTCATCCTCTCGCGCACTCTAAAGAGAGCTCAGGTGAGAAATTGCAAACGTCGAGCAATTGCTCAGAGATGAAAAGTGCCAGCACTGAAAGCTGTTGCTAGCCAGCACCCTTCCTTGGAAGCGCTTTCACAGGCGCTGTAACACTGGGGCTTTGCGCTTCTCTAGCCACCAAACGTCACGGTCCTTCTCTTTCCGTCTCGTAGACGCGAGCTGAGAAATTGCAAACGTCGAGCAATTGCTCAGAGATGAAAAGTGCCAGCACTGAAAGCTGTTGCTAGCCAGCACCCTTCCTTGGAAGCGCTTTTGTAGGCCTAAGAACACTGGGGCTCTGGGCTTCTCTAGCCACCTCATCTTCTGCTCATCCTCTCGCGCACTCTAAAGAGAGCTCAGGTGAGAAATTGCAAACGTCCAGCAATTGCTCAGAGATGAAAAGTGCCAGCACTGAAAGCTGTTGCTAGCCAGCACCCTTCCTTGGAAGCGCTTTCACAGGCGCAGTAACACTGGTGCTTTGCGCTTCTCTACCCACCAAACGTCACGGTCACTATCTCTCTGTCTCGTAGACATGAGCTGAGAAATTGCAAACGTCGAGCAATTGCTCAGAGATGAAAAGTGCCAGCACTGAAAGCTGTTGCTAGCCAGCACCCTTCCTTGGAAGCGCTTTCACAGGCGCAGCAACACTGGGGCTTTGCGCTTCTCTAGCCACCAAAGGTCACGGTCATTCTCTTTCCGTCTCCTAGACACGAGCTGAGAAATTGCAAACGTCGAGCAATTGCTCAGAGAGGAAAAGTGCCAGCACTGAAAGCTGTTGCTAGCCAGCACCCTTCCTTGGAAGCGCTTTTGTAGGCCTAAGAACACTGGGGCTCTGGGCTTCTCTAGCCACCTCATCTTCTGCTCATCCTCTCGCGCACTCTGAAGAGAGCTCAGGTGAGAAATTGCAAACGTCGAGCAATTGCTCAGAGATGAAAAGTGCCAGCACTGAAAGCTGTTGCTAGCCAGCACCCTTCCTTGGAAGCGCTTTTGTAGGCCTAAGAACACTGGGGCTCTGGGCTTCTCTAGCCACCTCATCTTCTGCTCATCCTCTCGCGCACTCTAAAGAGAGCTCAGGTGAGAAATTGCAAACGTCGAGCAATTGTCAGAGATGAAAAGTGCCAGCACTGAAAGCTCTTGCTAGCCAGCACCCTTCCTTGGAAGCGCTTTCACAGGCGCAGCAACACTGGGGCTTTGTGCTTCTCTAGCCACCAAACGTCACGGTCCTTCTCTTTCCGTCTCGTAGACACGAGCTGAGAAATTGCAAACGTCGAGCAATTGCTCAGAGATGAAAAGTGCCAGCACTGAAAGCTGTTGCTAGCCAGCGCCCTTCCTTGGAAGCGCTTTTGTAGGCCTAAGAAGACTGGGGCTCTGCGCTTCTCTAGCCACCTCATCTTCTGCTCATCCTCTCGCGCACTCTAAAGAGAGCTCAGGTGAGAAATTGCAAACGTCGAGCAATTGCTCAGAGATGAAAAGTGCCAGCACTGAAAGCTGTTGCTAGCCAGCACCCTTCCTTGGAAGCGCTTTACAGGCGCAGTAACACTGGGGCTTTGTGCTTCTCTACCCACCAAACGTCACAGTCCTTCTCTTTCCGTCTCGTAGACACGAGCTGAGAAATTGCAAACGTCGAGCAATTGCTCAGAGATGAAAAGTGCCAGCACTGAAAGCTGTTGCTAGCCAGCACCCTTCCTTGGAAGCACTTTTGTAGGCCTAAGAACACTGGGGCTCTGGGCTTCTCTAGCCACCTCATCTTCTGCTCATCCTCTCGCGCACTCTAAAGAGAGCTCAGGTGAGAAATTGCAAACGTCGAGCAATTGCTCAGAGATGAAAAGTGCCAGCACTGAAATCTCTTGCTAGCCAGCACCCTTCCTTGGAAGCGCTTTTGTTGGCCTAAGAACACTGGGGCTCTGGGCTTCTCTAGCCACCTCATCTTCTGCTCATCCTCTCGCGCACTCTAAAGAGAGCTCAGGTGAGAAATTGCAAACGTCGAGCAATTGTCAGAGATGAAAAGTGCCAGCACTGAAAGCTCTTGCTAGCCAGCACCCTTCCTTGGAAGCGCTTTCACAGGCGCAGCAACACTGGGGCTTTGTGCTTCTCTACCCACCAAACGTCACGGTCCTTCTCTTTCCGTCTCGTAGACACGAGCTGAGAAATTGCAAACGTCGAGCAATTGCTCAGAGATGAAAAGTGCCAGCACTGAAAGCTGTTGCTAGCCAGCGCCCTTCCTTGGAAGCGCTTTTGTAGGCCTAAGCACACTGGGGCTCTGGGCTTCTCTAGCCACCTCATCTTCTGCTCATCCTCTCGCGCACTCTAAAGAGTGCTCAGGTGAGAAATTGCAAACGTTGAGCAATTGCTCAGAGATGAAAAGTGCCAGCACTGAAAGCTCTTGCTAGCCAGCACCCTTCCTTGGAAGCGCTTTACAGGCGCAGTAACACTGGGGCTTTGTGCTTCTCTACCCACCAAACGTCACAGTCCTTCTCTTTCCGTCTCGTAGACACGAGCTGAGAAATTGCAAACGTCGAGCAATTGCTCAGAGATGAAAAGTGCCAGCACTGAAAGCTGTTGCTAGCCAGCACCCTTCCTTGGAAGCACTTTTGTAGGCCTAAGAACACTGGGGCTCTGGGCTTCTCTAGCCACCTCATCTTCTGCTCATCCTCTCGCGCACTCTAAAGAGAGCTCAGGTGAGAAATTGCAAACGTCGAGCAATTGCTCAGAGATGAAAAGTGCCAGCACTGGAAGCTGTTGCTAGCCAGCACCCTTCCTTGGAAGCGCTTTTGTAGGCCTAAGAACACTGGGGCTCTGGGCTTCTCTAGCCACCTAATCTTCTGCTCATCCTCTCGCGCACTCTAAAGAGAGCTCAGGTGAGAAATTGCAAACGTCGAGCAATTGCTCAGAGATGAAAAGTGCCAGCACTGAAAGCTGCTGCTAGCCAGCACCCTTCCTTGGAAGCGCTTTCACAGGCGCTGTAACACTGGGGCTTTGCGCTTCTCTAGCCACCAAACGTCACGGTCCTTCTCTTTCCGTCTCCTAGACACGAGCTGAGAAATTGCAAACGTCGAGCAATTGCTCAGAGATGAAAAGTGCCAGCACTGAAAGCTGTTGCTAGCCAGCACCCTTCCTTGGAAGCGCTTTTGTAGGCCTAAGAACACTGGGGCTCTGGGCTTCTCTAGCCACCTCATCTTCTGCTCATCCTCTCGCGCACTCTAAAGAGAGCTCAGGTGAGAAATTGCAAACGTCGAGCAATTGTCAGAGATGAAAAGTGCCAGCACTGAAAGCTGTTGCTAGCCAGCACCCTTCCTTGGAAGCGCTTTCACAGGCGCAGCAACACTGGGGCTTTGCGCTTCTCTACCCACCAAACGTCATGGTCATTCTCTTTCCGTCTCGTAGACACGAGCTGAGAAATTGCAAACGTCGAGCAATTGCTCAGAGATGAAAAGTGCCAGCACTGAAAGCTCTTGCTAGCCAGCACCCTTCCTTGGAAGCGCTTTTGTAGGCCTAAGAACACTGGGGCTCTGGGCTTCTCTAGCCACCTCATCTTCTGCTCATCCTCTCGCGCACTCTAAAGAGAGCTCAGGTGAGAAATTGCAAACGTCGAGCAATTGCTCAGAGATGAAAAGTGCCAGCACTGAAAGCTCTTGCTAGCCAGCACCCTTCCTTGGAAGCGCTTTCACAGGCGCAGTAACACTGGGGCTTTGTGCTTCTCTAGCCACCAAACGTCACGGTCACTATCTCTCCGTCTCGTAGACACGAGCTGAGAAATTGCAAATGTCGAGCAATTGCTCAGAGATGAAAAGTGCCAGCACTGAAAGCTGTTGCTAGCCAGCACCCTTCCTTGGAAGCGCTTTTGTAGCCCTTAGAACACTGGGGCTCTGGGCTTCTCTAGCCACCTCATCTTCTGCTCATCCTCTCGCGCACTCTAAAGAGAGCTCAGGTGAGAAATTGCAAACGTCGAGCAATTGCTCAGAGATGAAAAGTGCCAGCACTGAAAGCTGTTGCTAGCCAGCACCCTTCCTTGGAAGCGCTTTCACAGGCGCAGTAACACTGGGGCTTTGCGCTTCTCTAGCCACCAAACGTCACGGTCCTTCTCTTTCCGTCTCGTAGACACGAGCTGAGAAATTGCAAACGTCGAGCAATTGCTCAGAGATGAAAAGTGCCAGCACTGAAAGCTGTTGCTAGCCAGCACCCTTCCTTGGAAGCACTTTCACAGGCGCTGTAACACTGGGGCTTTGCGCTTCTCTACCCACCAAACGTCACGGTCCTTCTCTTTCCGTCTCCTAGACACGAGCTGAGAAATTGCAAACGTCGAGCAATTGCTCAGAGATGAAAAGTGCCAGCACTGAAAGCTGTTGCTAGCCAGCACCCTTCCTTGGAAGCGCTTTTGTAGGCCTAAGAACACTGGGGCTCTGGGCTTCTCTAGCCACCTCATCTTCTGCTCATCCTCTCGCGCACTCTAAAGAGAGCTCTGGTGAGAAATTGCAAACGTCGAGCAATTGTCAGAGATGAAAAGTGCCAGCACTGAAAGCTGTTGCTAGCCAGCACCCTTCCTTGGAAGCGCTTTCACAGGCGCAGCAACACTGGGGCTTTGCGCTTCTCTACCCACCAAACGTCACGGTCCTTCTCTTTCCGTCTCGTAGACACGAGCTGAGAAATTGCAAACGTCGAGCAATTGCTCAGAGATGAAAAGTGCCAGCACTGAAAGCTGTTGCTAGCCAGCACCCTTCCTTGGAAGCGCTTTTGTAGGCCTAAGAACACTGGGGCTCTGGGCTTCTCTAGCCACCTCATCTTCTGCTCATCCTCTCGCGCACTCTGAAGAGAGCTCAGGTGAGAAATTGCAAACGTTGAGCAATTGCTCAGAGATGAAAAGTGCCAGCACTGAAAGCTGTTGCTAGCCAGCACCCTTCCTTGGAAGCGCTTTTGTAGGCCTAAGAACACTGGGGCTCTGGGCTTCTCTAGCCACCTCATCTTCTGCTCTTCCTCTCGCGCACTCTAAAGAGAGCTCAGGTGAGAAATTGCAAACGTCGAGCAATTGCTCAGAGATGAAAAGTGCCAGCACTGAAAGCTGTTGCTAGCCAGCACCCTTCCTTGGAAGCGCTTTCACAGGCGCTGTAACACTGGGGCTTTGCACTTCTCTACCCACCAAACGTCACGGTCATTCTCTTTCCGTCTCCTAGACACGAGCTGAGAAATTGCAAACGTCGAGCAATTGCTCAGAGAGGAAAAGTGCCAGCACTGAAAGCTGTTGCTAGCCAGCACCCTTCCTTGGAAGCGCTTTTGTAGGCCCAAGAACACTGGGGCTCTGGGCTTCTCTAGCCACCTCATCTTCTGCTCATCCTCTCGCGCACTCTAAAGAGAGCTCAGGTGAGAAATTGCAAACGCCCAGCAATTGCTCAGAGATGAAAAGTGCCAGCACTGAAAGCTGTTGCTAGCCAGCACCCTTCCTTGGAAGCGCTTTCACAGGCGCAGCAACACTGGGGCTTTGCGCTTCTCTAGCCACCAAACGTCACGGTCCTTCTCTTTCCGTCTCGTAGACACGAGCTGAGAAATTGCAAACGTCGAGCAATTGCTCAGCGATGAAAAGTGCCAGCACTGAAAGCTGTTGCTAGCCAGCACCCTTCCTTGGAAGCGCTTTCACAGGCGCAGCAACACTGGGGCTTTGCGCTTCTCTAGCCACCAAACGTCACGGTCACTATCTCTCCGTCTCGTAGACACGAGCTGAGAAATTGCAAACGTCGAGCAATTGCTCAGAGATGAAAAGTGCCAGCACTGGAAGCTGTTGCTAGCCAGCACCCTTCCTTGGAAGCGCTTTTGTAGGCCTAAGAACACTGGGGCTCTGGGCTTCTCTAGCCACCTCATCTTCTGCTCATCCTCTCGCGCACTCTGAAGAGAGCTCAGGTGAGAAATTGCAAACGTCGAGCAATTGCTCAGAGATGAAAAGTGCCAGCACTGAAAGCTGTTGCTAGCCAGCACCCTTCCTTGGAAGCGCTTTTGTAGGCCTAAGAACACTGGGGCTCTGGGCTTCTCTAGCCACCTCATCTTCTGCTCATCCTCTCGCGCACTCTAAAGAGAGCTCAGGGGAGAAATTGCAAACGTCGAGCAATTGCTCAGAGATGAAAAGTGCCAGCACTGAAAGCTGTTGCTAGCCAGCACCCTTCCTTGGAAGCGCTTTCACAGGCGCAGCAACACTGGGGCTTTGCGCTTCTCTAGCCACCAAACGTCACGGTCCTTCTCTTTCCGTCTCCTAGACACGAGCTGAGAAATTGCAAACGTCGAGCAATTGCTCAGAGATGAAAAGTGCCAGCACTGAAAGCTGTTGCTAGCCAGCACCCTTCCTTGGAAGCGCTTTTGTAGGCCTAAGAACACTGGGGCTCTGGGCTTCTCTAGCCACCTCATCTTCTGCTCATCCTCTCGCGCAATCTGAAGAGAGCTCAGGTGAGAAATTGCAAACGTCGAGCAATTGCTCAGAGATGAAAAGTGCCAGCACTGAAAGCTCTTGCTAGCCAGCACCCTTCCTTGGAAGCGCTTTCACAGGCGCTGTAACACTGGGGATTTGCGCTTCTCTACCCACCAAACGTCACGGTCCTTCTCTTTCCGTCTCCTAGACACGAGCTGAGAAATTGCAAACGTCGAGCAATTGCTCAGAGAGGAAAAGTGCCAGCACTGAAAGCTGTTGCTAGCCAGCACCCTTCCTTGGAAGTGCTTTTGTAGGCCTAAGAACACTGGGGCTCAGGGCTTCATTAGCCACCTAATCTTCTGCTCATCCTCTCACGCACTCTAAAGAGAGCTCAGGGGAGAAATTGCAAACGTCGAGCAATTGCTCAGAGATGAAAAGTGCCAGCACTGAAAGCTGTTGCTAGCCAGCACCCTTCCTTGGAAGCGCTTTCACAGGCGCAGTAACACTGGGGCTTTGTGCTTCTCTAGCCACCAAAAGTCACGGTCCTTCTCTTTCCGTCTCGTAGACACGAGCTGAGAAATTGCAAACGTCGAGCAATTGCTCAGAGATGAAAAGTGCCAGCACTGAAAGCTCTTGCTAGTTAGCACCCTTCCTTGGAAGCGCTTTTGTAGGCCTAAGAACACTGGGGCTCTGGGCTTCTCTAGCCACCTCATCTTCTGCTCATCCTCTCGCGCACTCTAAAGAGAGCTCAGGGGAGAAATTGCAAACGTCGAGCAATTGCTCAGAGATGAAAAGTGCCAGCACTGAAAGCTCTTGCTAGCCAGCACCCTTCCTTGGAAGCGCTTTCACAGGCGCAGTAACACTGGGGCTTTGCGCTTCTCTACCCACCAAACGTCACGGTCCTTCTCTTTCCGTCTCGTAGACACGAGCTGAGAAATTGCAAACGTCGAGCAATTGCTCAGAGATGAAAAGTGCCAGCACTGAAAGCTCTTGCTAGCCAGCACCCTTCCTTGGAAGCGCTTTCACAGGCGCAGCAACACTGGGGCTTTGCGCTTCTCTACCCACCAAACGTCACGGTCATTCTCTTTCCATGTCGTAGACACGAGCTGAGAAATTGCAAACGTCGAGCAATTGCTCAGAGATGAAAAGTGCCAGCACTGAAAGCTGTTGCTAGCCAGCACCCTTCCTTGGAAGCGCTTTTGTAGGCCTAAGAACACTGGGGCTCTGGGCTTCTCTAGCCACCTCATCTTCTGCTCATCCTCTCGCGCACTCTGAAGAGAGCTCAGGGGAGAAATTGCAAACGTCGAGCAATTGCTCAGAGATGAAAAGTGCCAGCACTGAAAGCTCTTGCTAGCCAGCACCCTTCCTTGGAAGCGCTTTCACAGGCGCAGCAACACTGGGGCTTTGCGCTTCTCTAGCCACCAAACGTCACGGTCCTTCTCTTTCCGTCTCGTAGACGCAAGCTGAGAAATTGCAAACGTCGAGCAATTGCTCAGAGATGAAAAGTGCCAGCACTGAAAGCTCTTGCTAGCCAGCACCCTTCCTTGGAAGCGCTTTTGTAGGCCTAAGAACACTGGGGCTCTGGGCTTCTCTAGCCACCTCATCTTCTGCTCATCCTCTCGCGCACTCTAAAGAGAGCTCAGGTGAGAAATTGCAAACGTCGAGCAATTGCTCAGAGATGAAAAGTGCCAGCACTGAAAGCTCTTGCTAGCCAGCACCCTTCCTTGGAAGCGCTTTCACAGGCGCAGTAACACTGGGGCTTTGCGCTTCTCTAGCCACCAAACGTTACGGTCATTCTCTTTCCGTCTCCTAGACACGAGCTGAGAAATTGCAAACGTCGAGCAATTGCTCAGAGATGAAAAGTGCCAGCACTGAAAGCTCTTGCTAGCCAGCACCCTTCCTTGGAAGCGCTTTCACAGGCGCAGCAACACTGGGGCTTTGCGCTTCTCTACACACCAAACGTCACGCTCATTCTCTTTCCGTCTCCTAGACACGAGCTGAGAAATTGCAAACGTCGAGCAATTGCTCAGAGATGAAAAGTGCCAGCACTGCAAGCTGTTGCTAGCCAGCACCCTTCCTTGGAAGCGCTTTTGTAGGCCTAAGAACACTGGGGCTCTGGGCTTCTCTAGCCACCTCATCTTCTGCTCATCCTCTCGCGCACTCTAAAGAGAGCTCAGGTGAGAAATTGCAAACGTCGAGCAATTGCTCAGAGATGAAAAGTGCCAGCACTGAAAGCTGTTGCTAGCCAGCGCCCTTCCTTGGAAGCGCTTTTGTAGGCCTAAGAACACTGGGGCTCTGGGCTTCTCTAGCCACCTCATCTTCTGCTCATCCTCTCGCGCACTCTAAAGAGAGCTCAGGTGAGAAATTGCAAACGTCGAGCAATTGCTCAGAGATGAAAAGTGCCAGCACTGAAAGCTCTTGCTAGCCAGCACCCTTCCTTGGAAGCGCTTTCACAGGCGCAGCAACACTGGGGTTTTGCGCTTCTCTAGCCACCAAACGTCACGGTCCTTCTCTTTCAGTCTCCTAGACACGAGCTGAGAAATTGCAAACGTCGAGCAATTGCTCAGAGATGAAAAGTGCCAGCACTGAAAGCTGTTGCTAGCCAGCACCCTTCCTTGGAAGCGCTTTTGTAGCCCTTAGAACACTGGGGCTCTGGGCTTCTCTAGCCACCTCATCTTCTGCTCATCCTCTCGCGCACTCTAAAGAGAGCTCAGGTGAGAAATTGCAAACGTCGAGCAATTGTCAGAGATGAAAAGTGCCAGCACTGAAAGCTGTTGCTAGCCAGCACCCTTCCTTGGAAGCGCTTTCACAGGCGCAGCAACACTGGGGCTTTGCGCTTCTCTAGCCACCAAACGTCACGGTCATTCTCTTTCCGTCTCGTAGACACGAGCTGAGAAATTGCAAACGTCGAGCAATTGCTCAGAGAGGAAAAGTGCCAGCACTGAAAGCTGTTGCTAGCCAGCACCCTTCCTTGGAAGCGCTTTTGTAGGCCTAAGAACACTGGGGCTCTGGGCTTCTCTAGCCACCTCATCTTCTGCTCATCCTCTCGCGCACTCTGAAGAGAGCTCAGGTGAGAAATTGCAAACGTCGAGCAATTGCTCAGAGATGAAAAGTGCCAGCACTGAAAGCTGTTGCTAGCCAGCACCCTTCCTTGGAAACGCTTTCACAGGCGCAGTAACACTGGGGCTTTGTGCTTCTCTAGCCACAAACGTCACGGTCACTATCTCTCCGTCTCGTTGACACGAGGTGAGAAATTGCAAACGTCGAGCAATTGCTCAGAGATGAAAAGTGCCAGCAGTGAAAGCTGTTGCTAGCCAGCACCCTTCCTTGGAAGCGCTTTTGTAGCCCTTAGAACACTGGGGCTCTGGGCTTCTCTAGCCACCTCATCTTCTGCTCATCCTCTCGCGCACTCTAAAGAGAGCTGAGGTGAGAAATTGCAAACGTCGAGCAATTGCTCAGAGATGAAAAGTGCCAGCCCTGAAAGCTGTTGCTAGCCAGCACCCTTCCTTGGAAGCGCTTTCACAGGCGCAGCAACACTGGGGCTTTGCGCTTCTCTACCCACCAAACGTCACGGTCACTATCTCTCCGTCTCGTAGACACGAGCTGAGAAATTGCAAACGTCGAGCAATTGCTCAGAGATGAAAAGTGCCAGCACTGAAAGCTGTTGCTAGCCAGCACCCTTCCTTGGAAGCGCTTTTGTTGGCCTAAGAACACTGGGGCTCTGGGCTTCTCTAGCCACCTCATCTTCTGCTCATCCTCTCGCGCACTCTAAAGAGAGCTCAGGTGAGAAATTGCAAACGTCGAGCAATTGCTCAGAGATGAAAAGTGCCAGCACTGAAAGCTCTTGCTAGCCAGCACCCTTCCTTGGAAGCGCTTTTGTAGGCCTAAGAACACTGGGGCTCTGGGCTTCTCTAGCCACCTAATCTTCTGCTCATCCTCTCGCGCACTCTAAAGAGAGCTCAGGTGAGAAATTGCAAACGTCGAGCAATTGCTCAGAGATGAAAAGTGCCAGCACTGAAAGCTGTTGCTAGCCAGCACCCTTCCTTCGAAGCGCTTTCACAGGCGCAGCAACACTGGGGCTTTGCGCTTCTCTACCCACCAAACGTCACGGTCCTTCTCTTTCCGTCTCGTAGACACGAGCTGAGAAATTGCAAACGTCGAGCAATTGCTCAGAGATGAAAAGTGCCAGCACTGAAAGCTGTTGCTAGCCAGCCCCCTTCCTTGGAAGCGCTTTTGTAGGCCTAAGAACACTGGGGCTCTGGGCTTCTTTAGCCACCTCATCTTCTGCTCATCCTCTCGCGCACTCTGAAGAGAGCTCAGGTGAGAAATTGCAAACGTCGAGCAATTGCTCAGAGATGAAAAGTGCCAGCACTGAAAGCTGTTGCTAGCCAGCACCCTTCCTTGGAAGTGCTTTCACAGGCGCAGTAACACTGGGGCTTTGCGCTTCTCTAGCCACGAAACGTCACGGTCATTCTCTTTCCGTCTCGTAGACACGAGCTGAGAAATTGCAAACGTCGAGCAATTGCTCAGAGATGAAAAGTGCCAGCACTGAAAGCTGTTGCTAGCCAGCACCCTTCCTTGGAAGCGCTTTTGTAGGCCTAAGAACACTGGGGCTCTGGGCTTCTCTAGCCACCTCATCTTCTGCTCATCCTCTCGCGCACTCTAAAGAGAGCTCAGGTGAGAAATTGCAAACGTCGAGCAATTGCTCAGAGATGAAAAGTGCCAGCACTGAAAGCTCTTGCTAGCCAGCACCCTTCCTTGGAAGCGCTTTTGTAGGCCTAAGAAGACTCGGGCTCTGGGCTTCTCTAGCCACCTAATCTTCTGCTCATCCTCTCGCGCACTCTAAAGAGAGCTCAGGTGAGAAATTGCAAACGTCGAGCAATTGCTCAGAGATGAAAAGTGCCAGCACTGAAAGCTGTTGCTAGCCAGCACCCTTCCTTGGAAGCGCTTTCACAGGCGCAGCAGCACTGGGGTTTTGCGCTTCTCTAGCCACCAAACGTCACGGTCCTTCTCGTTCCGTCTCGTAGACACGAGCTGAGAAATTGCAAACATCGAGCAATTGCTCAGAGATGAAAAGTGCCAGCACTGAAAGCTCTTGCTAGCCAGCACCCTTCCTTGGAAGCGCTTTAGTAGCCCTAAGAACACTGGGGCTCTGGGCTTCTCTAGCCACCTAATCTTCTGCTCATCCTCTCGCGCACTCTAAAGAGAGCTCAGGTGAGAAATTGCAAACGTCCAGCAATTGCTCAGAGATGAAAAGTGCCAGCACTGAAAGCTCTTGCTAGCCAGCGCCCTTCCTTGGAAGCGCTTTTGTAGGCCTAAGAACACTGGGGCTCTGGGCTTCTCTAGCCACCTCATCTTCTGCTCATCCTCTCGCGCACTCTAAAGAGAGCTCAGGTGAGAAATTGCAAACGTCGAGCAATTGCTCAGAGATGAAAAGTGCCAGCACTGAAAGCTGTTGCTAGCCAGCACCCTTCCTTGGAAGCGCTTTCACAGGCGCTGTAACACTGGGGCTTTGCGCTTCTCTAGCCACCAAACGTCACGGTCCTTCTCTTTCCGTGTCGTAGACACAAGCTGAGAAATTGCAAATGTCGAGCAATTGCTCAGAGATGAAAAGTGCCAGCACTGAAAGCTGTTGCTAGCCAGCACCCTTCCTTGGAAGCGCTTTTGTAGGCCTAAGAACACTGGGGCTCTGGGCTTCTCTAGCCACCTCATCTTCTGCTCATCCTCTCGCGCACTCTAAAGAGAGCTCAGGTGAGAAATTGCAAACGTCGAGCAATTGCTCAGAGATGAAAAGTGCCAGCACTGAAAGCTGTTGCTAGCCAGCCCCCTTCCTTGGAAGCGCTTTTGTAGGCCTAAGAACACTGGGGCTCTGGGCTTCTCTAGCCACCTCATCTTCTGCTCATCCTCTCGCGCACTCTAAAGAGAGCTCAGGTGAGAAATTGCAAACGTCGAGCACTTGCTCAGAGATGAAAAGTGCCAGCACTGAAAGCTGTTGCTAGCCAGCACCCTTCCTTGGAAGCGCTTTCACAGGCGCTGTAACACTGGGGCTTTGCACTTCTCTACCCACCAAACGTCACGGTCCTTCTCTTTCAGTCTCCTAGACACGAGCTGAGAAATTGCAAACGTCGAGCAATTGCTCAGAGATGAAAAGTGCCAGCACTGAAAGCTGTTGCTAGCCAGCACCCTTCCTTGGAAGCGCTTTTGTAGGCCTAAGAACACTGGGGCTCTGGGCTTCTCTAGCCACCTCATCTTCTGCTCATCCTCTCGCGCACTCTAAAGAGAGCTCAGGGGAGAAATTGCAAACGTCGAGCAATTGCTCAGAGATGAAAAGTGCCAGCACTGAAAGCTGTTGCTAGCCAGCGCCCTTCCTTGGAAGCGCTTTTGTAGGCCTAAGAACACTGGGGCTCTGGGCTTCTCTAGCCACCTCATCTTCTGCTCATCCTCTCGCGCACTCTAAAGAGAGCTCAGGTGAGAAATTGCAAACGTCGAGCAATTGCTCAGAGATGAAAAGTGCCAGCACTGAAAGCTCTTGCTAGCCAGCACCCTTCCTTGGAAGTGCTTTCACAGGCGCAGCAACACTGGGGCTTTGCGCTTCTCTAGCCACCAAACGTCACGGTCCTTCTCTTTCAGTCTCCTAGACACGAGCTGAGAAATTGCAAACGTCGAGCAATTGCTCAGAGATGAAAAGTGCCAGCACTGAAAGCTCTTGCTAGCCAGCACCCTTCCTTGGAAGCGCTTTTGTAGCCCTTAGAACACTGGGGCTCTGGGCTTCTCTAGCCACCTCATCTTATGCTCATCCTCTCGCGCACTCTAAAGAGAGCTCAGGTGAGAAATTGCAAACGTCGAGCAATTGTCAGAGATGAAAAGTGCCAGCACTGAAAGCTGTTGCTAGCCAGCACCCTTCCTTGGAAGCGCTTTTGTAGCCCTTAGAACACTGGGGCTCTGGGCTTCTCTAGCCACCTCATCTTCTGCTCATCCTCTCGCGCACTCTAAAGAGAGCTCAGGTGAGAAATTGCAAACGTCGAGCAATTGTCAGAGATGAAAAGTGCCAGCACTGAAAGCTGTTGCTAGCCAGCACCCTTCCTTGGAAGCGCTTTCACAGGCGCAGCAACACTGGGGCTTTGCGCTTCTCTAGCCACCAAACGTCACGGTCCTTCTCTTTCCGTCTCGTAGACACGAGCTGAGAAATTGCAAACGTCGAGCAATTGCTCAGAGATGAAAAGTGCCAGCACTGAAAGCTGTTGCTAGCCAGCACCCTTCTTTGGAAGCGCTTTTGTAGGCCTAAGAACACTGGGGCTCTGGGCTTCTCTAGCCACCTCATCTTCTGCTCATCCTCTCGCGCACTCTGAAGAGAGCTCAGGTGAGAAATTGCAAACGTCGAGCAATTGCTCAGAGATGAAAAGTGCCAGCACTGAAAGCTGTTGCTAGCCAGCACCCTTCCTTGGAAACGCTTTCACAGGCGCAGTAACACTGGGGCTTTGTGCTTCTCTAGCCACAAACGTCACGGTCACTATCTCTCCGTCTCGTTGACACGAGCTGAGAAATTGCAAACGTCGAGCAATTGCTCAGAGATGAAAAGTGCCAGCACTGAAAGCTGTTGCTAGCCAGCGCCCTTCCTTGGAAGCGCTTTTGTAGGCCTAAGAACACTGGGGCTCTGGGCTTCTCTAGCCACCTCATCTTCTGCTCATCCTCTCGCGCACTCTAAAGAGAGCTCAGGTGAGAAATTGCAAACGTCGAGCAATTGCTCAGAGATGAAAAGTGCCAGCACTGAAAGCTGTTGCTAGCCAGCACCCTTCCTTGGAAGCGCTTTCACAGGCGCAGTAACACTGGTGCTTTGCGCTTCTCTACCCACCAAACGTCACGGTCACTATCTCTCTGTCTCGTAGACATGAGCTGAGAAATTGCAAACGTCGAGCAATTGCTCAGAGATGAAAAGTGCCAGCACTGAAAGCTGTTGCTAGCCAGCACCCTTCCTTGGAAGCGCTTTCACAGGCGCAGCAACACTGGGGCTTTGCGCTTCTCTAGCCACCAAACGTCACGGTCATTCTCTTTCCGTCTCCTAGACACGAGCTGAGAAATTGCAAACGTCGAGCAATTGCTCAGAGATGAAAAGTGCCAGCACTGAAAGCTGTTGCTAGCCAGCACCCTTCCTTGGAAGCGCTTTTGTAGGCCTAAGAACACTGGGGCTCTGCGCTTCTCTAGCCACCTCATCTTCTGCTCATCCTCTCGCGCACTCTGAAGAGAGCTCAGGTGAGAAATTGCAAACGTCGAGCAATTGCTCAGAGATGAAAAGTGCCAGCACTGAAAGCTGTTGCTAGCCAGCACCCTTCCTTGGAAGCGCTTTTGTAGGCCTAAGAACACTGGGGCTCTGGGCTTCTCTAGCCACCTCATCTTCTGCTCATCCTCTCGCGCACTCTAAAGAGAGCTCAGGTGAGAAATTGCAAACGTCGAGCAATTGTCAGAGATGAAAAGTGCCAGCACTGAAAGCTCTTGCTAGCCAGCACCCTTCCTTGGAAGCGCTTTCACAGGCGCAGCAACACTGGGGCTTTGCGCTTCTCTACCCACCAAACGTCACAGTCCTTCTCTTTCCGTCTCGTAGACACGAGCTGAGAAATTGCAAACGTCGAGCAATTGCTCAGAGATGAAAAGTGCCAGCACTGAAAGCTGTTGCTAGCCAGCACCCTTCCTTGGAAGCGCTTTTGTAGGCCTAAGAACACTGGGGCTCTGGGCTTCTCTAGCCACCTCATCTTCTGCTCATCCTCTCGCGCACTCTAAAGAGAGCTCAGGGGAGAAATTGCAAACGTCGAGCAATTGCTCAGAGATGAAAAGTGCCAGCACTGAAAGCTGTTGCTAGCCAGCGCCCTTCCTTGGAAGCGCTTTTGTAGCCCTAAGAACACTGGGGCTCTGGGCTTCTCTAGCCACCTCATCTTCTGCTCATCCTCTCGCGCACTCTAAAGAGAGCTCAGGTGAGAAATTGCAAACGTCGAGCAATTGCTCAGAGATGAAAAGTGCCAGCACTGAAAGCTGTTGCTAGCCAGCACCCTTCCTTGGAAGCGCTTTCACAGGCGCTGTAACACTGGGGCTTTGCGCTTCTCTAGCCACCAAACGTCACGGTCCTTCTCTTTCCGTCTGGTAGACACGAGCTGAGAAATTGCAAACGTCGAGCAATTGCTCAGAGATGAAAAGTGCCAGCACTGAAAGCTGTTGCTAGCCAGCACCCTTCCTTGGAAGCGCTTTTGTAGGCCTAAGAACACTGGGGCTCTGGGCTTCTCTAGCCACCTCATCTTCTGCTCATCCTCTCGCGCACTCTAAAGAGAGCTCAGGTGAGAAATTGCAAACGTCGAGCAATTGTCAGAGATGAAAAGTGCCAGCACTGAAAGCTGTTGCTAGCCAGCACCCTTCCTTGGAAGCGCTTTCACAGGCGCAGCAACACTGGGGCTTTGCGCTTCTCTACCCACCAAACGTCACGGTCATTCTCTTTCCGTCTCGTAGACACGAGCTGAGAAATTGCAAACGTCGAGCAATTGCTCAGAGATGAAAAGTGCCAGCACTGAAAGCTGTTGCTAGCCAGCCCCCTTCCTTGGAAGCGCTTTTGTAGGCCTAAGAACACTGGGGCTCTGGGCTTCTCTAGCCACCTCATCTTCTGCTCATCCTCTCGCGCACTCTAAAGAGAGCTCAGGTGAGAAATTGCAAATGTCGAGCAATTGCTCAGAGATGAAAAGTGCCAGCACTGAAAGCTCTTGCTAGCCAGCACCCTTCCTTGGAAGCGCTTTCACAGGCGCAGTAACACTGGGGCTTTGTGCTTCTCTAGCCACCAAACGTCACGGTCACTATCTCTCCGTCTCGTAGACACGAGCTGAGAAATTGCAAATGTCGAGCAATTGCTCAGAGATGAAAAGTGCCAGCACTGAAAGCTGTTGCTAGCCAGCACCCTTCCTTGGAAGCGCTTTTGTAGCCCTTAGAACACTGGGGCTCTGGGCTTCTCTAGCCACCTCATCTTCTGCTCATCCTCTCGCGCACTCTAAAGAGAGCTCAGGGGAGAAATTGCAAACGTCGAGCAATTGCTCAGAGATGAAAAGTGCCAGCACTGAAAGCTCTTGCTAGCCAGCACCCTTCCTTGGAAGCGCTTTCACAGGCGCAGTAACACTGGGGCTTTGCGCTTCTCTAGCCACCAAACGTCACGGTCCTTCTCTTTCCGTCTCGTAGACACGAGCTGAGAAATTGCAAACGTTGAGCAATTGCTCAGAGATGAAAAGTGCCAGCACTGAAAGCTGTTGCTAGCCAGCCCCCTTCCTTGGAAGCGCTTTTGTAGGCCTAAGAACACTGGGGCTCTGGGCTTCTCTAGCCACCTCATCTTCTGCTCATCCTCTCGCGCACTCTAAAGAGAGCTCAGGTGAGAAATTGCAAACGTCGAGCAATTGCTCAGAGATGAAAAGTGCCAGCACTGAAAGCTGTTGCTAGCCAGCGCCCTTCCTTGGAAGCGCTTTTGTAGGCCTAAGAACACTGGGGCTCTGGGCTTCTCTAGCCACCTCATCTTCTGCTCATCCTCTCGCGCACTCTAAAGAGAGCTCAGGTGAGAAATTGCAAACGTCGAGCAATTGCTCAGAGATGAAAAGTGCCAGCACTGAAAGCTGTTGCTAGCCAGCACCCTTCCTTGGAAGCGCTTTCACAGGCGCTGTAACACTGGGGCTTTGCGCTTCTCTAGCCACCAAACGTCACGGTCCTTCTCTTTCCGTCTCGTAGACACGAGCTGAGAAATTGCAAACGTCGAGCAATTGCTCAGAGATGAAAAGTGCCAGCACTGAAAGCTGTTGCTAGCCAGCACCCTTCCTTGGAAGCGCTTTTGTAGGCCTAAGAACACTGGGGCTCTGGGCTTCTCTAGCCACCTCATCTTCTGCTCATCCTCTCGCGCACTCTAAAGAGAGCTCAGGTGAGAAATTGCAAACGTCGAGCAATTGTCAGAGATGAAAAGTGCCAGCCCTGAAAGCTGTTGCTAGCCAGCACCCTTCCTTGGAAGCGCTTTCACAGGCGCAGCAACACTGGGGCTTTGCGCTTCTCTAGCCACCAAACGTCACGGTCATTCTCTTTCCGTCTCCTAGACACGAGCTGAGAAATTGCAAACGTCGAGCAATTGCTCAGAGATGAAAAGTGCCAGCACTGAAAGCTGTTGCTAGCCAGCCCCCTTCCTTGGAAGCGCTTTTGTAGGCCTAAGAACACTGGGGCTCTGGGCTTCTCTAGCCACCTCATCTTCTGCTCATCCTCTCGCGCACTCTGAAGAGAGCTCAGGTGAGAAATTGCAAACGTCGAGCAATTGCTCAGAGATGAAAAGTGCCAGCACTGAAAGCTCTTGCTAGCCAGCACCCTTCCTTGGAAGCGCTTTCACAGGCGCAGTAACACTGGGGCTTTGTGCTTCTCTAGCCACCAAACGTCACGGTCACTATCTCTCCGTCTCGTAGACACGAGCTGAGAAATTGCAAATGTCGAGCAATTGCTCAGAGATGAAAAGTGCCAGCACTGAAAGCTATTGCTAGCCAGCACCCTTCCTTGGAAGCGCTTTTGTAGCCCTTAGAACACTGGGGCTCTGGGCTTCTCTAGCCACCTCATCTTCTGCTCATCCTCTCGCGCACTCTAAAGAGAGCTCAGGTGAGAAATTGCAAACGTCGAGCAATTGCTCAGAGATGAAAAGTGCCAGCACTGAAAGCTCTTGCTAGCCAGCACCCTTCCTTGGAAGCGCTTTCACAGGCGCAGTAACACTGGGGCTTTGCGCTTCTCTAGCCACCAAACGTCACGGTCCTTCTCTTTCCGTCTCGTAGACACGAGCTGAGAAATTGCAAACGTCGAGCAATTGCTCAGAGATGAAAAGTGCCAGCACTGAAAGCTGTTGCTAGCCAGCGCCCTTCCTTGGAAGCGCTTTTGTAGGCCTAAGAACACTGGGGCTCTGGGCTTCTCTAGCCACCTCATCTTCTCCTCATCCTCTCGCGCACTCTAAAGAGAGCTCAGGTGAGAAATTGCAAACGTCGAGCAATTGCTCAGAGATGAAAAGTGCCAGCACTGAAAGCTCTTGCTAGCCAGCACCCTTCCTTGGAAGCGCTTTTGTAGGCCTAAGAACACTGGGGCTCTGGGCTTCTCTAGCCACATCATCTTCTGCTCTTCCTCTCGCGCACTCTAAAGAGAGCTCAGGTGAGAAATTGCAAACGTCGAGCAATTGCTCAGAGATGAAAAGTGCCAGCACTGAAAGCTCTTGCTAGCCAGCACCCTTCCTTGGAAGCGCTTTCACAGGCGCAGCAACACTGCGGCTTTGCACTTCTCTACCCACCAAACGTCACGGTCCTTCTCTTTCCGTCTCGTAGACACGAGCTGAGAAATTGCAAACGTCGAGCAATTGCTCAGAGAGGAAAAGTGCCAGCACTGAAAGCTGTTGCTAGCCAGCACCCTTCCTTGGAAGCGCTTTTGTAGGCCTAAGAACACTGGGGCTCTGGGCTTCTCTAGCCACCTCATCTTCTGCTCATCCTCTCGCGCACTCTAAAGAGAGCTCAGGTGAGAAATTGCAAACGCCCAGCAATTGCTCAGAGATGAAAAGTGCCAGCACTGAAAGCTGTTGCTAGCCAGCACCCTTCCTTGGAAGCGCTTTCACAGGCGCAGCAACACTGGGGCTTTGCGCTTCTCTAGCCACCAAACGTCACGGTCCTTCTCTTTCCGTCTCGCAGACACGAGCTGAGAAATTGCAAACGTCGAGCAATTGCTCAGCGATGAAAAGTGCCAGCACTGAAAGCTGTTGCTAGCCAGCACCCTTCCTTGGAAGCGCTTTCACAGGCGCAGCAACACTGGGGCTTTGCGCTTCTCTAGCCACCAAACGTCACGGTCACTATCTCTCCGTCTCGTAGACACGAGCTGAGAAATTGCAAACGTCGAGCAATTGCTCAGAGATGAAAAGTGCCAGCACTGAAAGCTGTTGCTAGCCAGCACCCTTCCTTGGAAGCGCTTTTGTAGGCCTAAGAACACTGGGGCTCTGGGCTTCTCTAGCCACCTCATCTTCTGCTCATCCTCTCGCGCACTCTGAAGAGAGCTCAGGTGAGAAATTGCAAACGTCGAGCAATTGCTCAGAGATGAAAAGTGCCAGCACTGAAAGCTCTTGCTAGCCAGCACCCTTCCTTGGAAGCGCTTTCACAGGCGCAGTAACACTGGGGCTTTGTGCTTCTCTAGCCACCAAACGTCACGGTCACTATCTCTCCGTCTCGTAGACACGAGCTGAGAAATTGCAAATGTCGAGCAATTGCTCAGAGATGAAAAGTGCCAGCACTGAAAGCTGTTGCTAGCCAGCACCCTTCCTTGGAAGCGCTTTTGTTGGCCTAAGAACACTGGGGCTCTGGGCTTCTCTAGCCACCTCATCTTCTGCTCATCCTCTCGCGCACTCTAAAGAGAGCTCAGGTGAGAAATTGCAAACGTCGAGCAATTGCTCAGAGATGAAAAGTGCCAGCACTGAAAGCTGTTGCTAGCCAGCACCCTTCCTTGGAAGCGCTTTTGTAGGCCTAAGAACACTGGGGCTCTGGGCTTCTCTAGCCACCTCATCTTCTGCTCTTCCTCTCGCGCACTCTGAAGAGAGCTCAGGTGAGAAATTGCAAACGTCGAGCAATTGCTCAGAGATGAAAAGTGCCAGCACTAAAAGCTGTTGCTAGCCAGCACCCTTCCTTGGAAGCGCTTTCACAGGCGCAGCAACACTGGGGCTTTGCACTTCTCTACCCACCAAACGTCACGGTCCTTCTCTTTCCGTCTCCTAGACACGAGCTGAGAAATTGCAAACGTCGAGCAATTGCTCAGAGAGGAAAAGTGCCAGCACTGAAAGCTGTTGCTAGCCAGCACCCTTCCTTGGAAGCGCTTTTGTAGGCCTAAGAAAACTGGGGCTCTGGGCTTCTCTAGCCACCTCATCTTCTGCTCATCCTCTCGCGCACTCTAAAGAGAGCTCAGGTGAGAAATTGCAAACGCCCAGCAATTGCTCAGAGATGAAAAGTGCCAGCACTGAAAGCTGTTGCTAGCCAGCACCCTTCCTTGGAAGCGCTTTCACAGGCGCAGCAACACTGGGGCTTTGCGCTTCTCTACCCACCAAACGTCACGGTCCTTCTCTTTCCGTCTCGTAGACACGAGCTGAGAAATTGCAAACGTCGAGCAATTGCTCAGCGATGAAAAGTGCCAGCACTGAAAGCTGTTGCTAGCCAGCACCCTTCCTTGGAAGCGCTTTCACAGGCGCAGCAACACTGGGGCTTTGCGCTTCTCTACCCACCAAACGTCACGGTCCTTCTCTTTCCGTCTCGTAGACACGAGCTGAGAAATTGCAAACGTCGAGCAATTGCTCAGAGATGAAAAGTGCCAGCACTGGAAGCTGTTGCTAGCCAGCACCCTTCCTTGGAAGCGCTTTTGTAGGCCTAAGAACACTGGGGCTCTGGGCTTCTCTAGCCACCTCATCTTCTGCTCATCCTCTCGCGCACTCTAAAGAGAGCTCAGGTGAGAAATTGCAAACGTCGAGCAATTGCTCAGAGATGAAAAGTGCCAACACTGAAAGCTGTTGCTAGCCAGCACCCTTCCTTGGAAGCGCTTTTGTAGGCCTAAGAACACTGGGGCTCTGGGCTTCTCTAGCCACCTCATCTTCTGCTCATCCTCTCGCGCACTCTAAAGAGAGCTCAGGTGAGAAATTGCAAACGTCAAGCAATTGCTCAGAGATGAAAAGTGCCAGCACTGAAAGCTCTTGCTAGCCAGCACCCTTCCTTGGAAGCGCTTTCACAGGCAAAGCAACACTGGGGCTTTGCACTTCTCTAGCCACCAAACGTCACGGTCCTTCTCTTTCCGTCTCCTAGACACGAGCTGAGAAATTGCAAACGTCGAGCAATTGCTCAGAGAGGAAAAGTGCCAGCAGTGAAAGCTGTTGCTAGCCAGCACCCTTCCTTGGAAGCGCTTTTGTAGGCCTAAGAACACTGGGGCTCTGGGCTTCTCTAGCCACCTCATCTTCTGCTCATCCTCTCGCGCACTCTAAAGAGAGCTCAGGTGAGAAATTGCAAACGTCGAGCAATTGCTCAGAGATGAAAAGTGCCAGCACTGAAAGCTGTTGCTAGCCAGCACCCTTCCTTGGAAGCGCTTTCACAGGCGCTGTAACACTGGGGCTTTGCGCTTCTCTAGCCACCAAACGTCACGGTCATTCTCTTTCCGTCTCGTAGACACGAGCTGAGAAATTGCAAACGTCCAGCAATTGCTCAGAGATGAAAAGTGCCAGCACTGAAAGCTGTTGCTAGCCAGCACCCTTCCTTGGAAGCGCTTTTGTAGGCCTAAGAACACTGGGGCTCTGGGCTTCTTTAGCCACCTCATCTTCTGCTCATCCTCTCGCGCACTCTGAAGAGAGCTCAGGGGAGAAATTGCAAACGTCGAGCAATTGCTCAGAGATGAAAAGTGCCAGCACTGAAAGCTGTTGCTAGCCAGCACCCTTCCTTGGAAGCGCTTTACAGGCGCAGTAACACTGGGGCTTTGTGCTTCTCTACCCACCAAACGTCACAGTCCTTCTCTTTCCGTCTCGTAGACACGAGCTGAGAAATTGCAAACGTCGAGCAATTGCTCAGAGATGAAAAGTGCCAGCACTGAAAGCTGTTGCTAGCCAGCACCCTTCCTTGGAAGCGCTTTTGTAGGCCTAAGAACACTGGGGCTCTGGGCTTCTCTAGCCACCTCATCTTCTGCTCATCCTCTCGCGCACTCTAAAGAGAGCTCAGGGGAGAAATTGCAAACGTCGAGCAATTGCTCAGAGATGAAAAGTGCCAGCACTGAAAGCTGTTGCTAGCCAGCGCCCTTCCTTGGAAGCGCTTTTGTAGGCCTAAGAACACTGGGGCTCTGGGCTTCTCTAGCCACCTCATCTTCTGCTCATCCTCTCGCGCACTCTAAAGAGAGCTCAGGTGAGAAATTGCAAACGTCGAGCAATTGCTCAGAGATGAAAAGTGCCAGCACTGAAAGCTGTTGCTAGCCAGCACCCTTCCTTGGAAGCGCTTTCACAGGCGCTGTAACACTGGGGCTTTGCGCTTCTCTAGCCACCAAACGTCACGGTCCTTCTCTTTCCGTCTGGTAGACACGAGCTGAGAAATTGCAAACGTCGATCAATTGCTCAGAGATGAAAAGTGCCAGCACTGAAAGCTGTTGCTAGCCAGCACCCTTCCTTGGAAGCGCTTTTGTAGGCCTAAGAACACTGGGGCTCTGGGCTTCTCTAGCCACCTCATCTTCTGCTCATCCTCTCGCGCACTCTAAAGAGAGCTCAGGTGAGAAATTGCAAATGTCGAGCAATTGCTCAGAGATGAAAAGTGCCAGCGCTGAAAGCTCTTGCTAGCCAGCACCCTTCCTTGGAAGCGCTTTCACAGGCGCAGTAACACTGGGGCTTTGTGCTTCTCTAGCCACCAAACGTCACGGTCACTATCTCTCCGTCTCGTAGACACGAGCTGAGAAATTGCAAATGTCGAGCAATTGCTCAGAGATGAAAAGTGCCAGCACTGAAAGCTGTTGCTAGCCAGCACCCTTCCTTGGAAGCGCTTTTGTAGCCCTTAGAACACTGGGGCTCTGGGCTTCTCTAGCCACCTCATCTTCTGCTCATCCTCTCGCGCACTCCAAAGAGAGCTCAGGTGAGAAATTGCAAACGTCGAGCAATTGCTCAGAGATGAAAAGTGCCAACACTGAAAGCTGTTGCTAGCCAGCACCCTTCCTTGGAAGCGCTTTTGTAGGCCTAAGAACACTGGGGCTCTGGGCTTCTCTAGCCACCTCATCTTCTCCTCATCCTCTCGCGCACTCTAAAGAGAGCTCAGGTGAGAAATTGCAAACGTCAAGCAATTGCTCAGAGATGAAAAGTGCCAGCACTGAAAGCTGTTGCTAGCCAGCACCCTTCCTTGGAAGCGCTTTTGTAGGCCTAAGAACACTGGGGCTCTGGGCTTCTCTAGCCACCTCATCTTCTGCTCATCCTCTCGCGCACTCTAAAGAGAGCTCAGGTGAGAAATTGCAAACGTCGAGCAATTGCTCAGAGATGAAAAGTGCCAGCACTGAAAGCTCTTGCTAGCCAGCACCCTTCCTTGGAAGCGCTTTCACAGGCAAAGCAACACTGGGGCTTTGCACTTCTCTAGCCACCAAACGTCACGGTCCTTCTCTTTCCGTCTCCTAGACACGAGCTGAGAAATTGCAAACGTCGAGCAATTGCTCAGAGAGGAAAAGTGCCAGCAGTGAAAGCTGTTGCTAGCCAGCACCCTTCCTTGGAAGCGCTTTTGTAGGCCTAAGAACACTGGGGCTCTGGGCTTCTCTAGCCACCTCATCTTCTGCTCATCCTCTCGCGCACTCTAAAGAGAGCTCAGGTGAGAAATTGCAAACGTCGAGCAATTGCTCAGAGATGAAAAGTGCCAGCACTGAAAGCTGTTGCTAGCCAGCACCCTTCCTTGGAAGCGCTTTCACAGGCGCTGTAACACTGGGGCTTTGCGCTTCTCTAGCCACCAAACGTCACGGTCATTCTCTTTCCGTCTCGTAGACACGAGCTGAGAAATTGCAAACGTCCAGCAATTGCTCAGAGATGAAAAGTGCCAGCACTGAAAGCTGTTGCTAGCCAGCACCCTTCCTTGGAAGCGCTTTTGTAGGCCTAAGAACACTGGGGCTCTGGGCTTCTTTAGCCACCTCATCTTCTGCTCATCCTCTCGCGCACTCTGAAGAGAGCTCAGGGGAGAAATTGCAAACGTCGAGCAATTGCTCAGAGATGAAAAGTGCCAGCACTGAAAGCTGTTGCTAGCCAGCACCCTTCCTTGGAAGCGCTTTACAGGCGCAGTAACACTGGGGCTTTGTGCTTCTCTACCCACCAAACGTCACAGTCCTTCTCTTTCCGTCTCGTAGACACGAGCTGAGAAATTGCAAACGTCGAGCAATTGCTCAGAGATGAAAAGTGCCAGCACTGAAAGCTGTTGCTAGCCAGCACCCTTCCTTGGAAGCGCTTTTGTAGGCCTAAGAACACTGGGGCTCTGGGCTTCTCTAGCCACCTCATCTTCTGCTCATCCTCTCGCGCACTCTAAAGAGAGCTCAGGGGAGAAATTGCAAACGTCGAGCAATTGCTCAGAGATGAAAAGTGCCAGCACTGAAAGCTGTTGCTAGCCAGCGCCCTTCCTTGGAAGCGCTTTTGTAGGCCTAAGAACACTGGGGCTCTGGGCTTCTCTAGCCACCTCATCTTCTGCTCATCCTCTCGCGCACTCTAAAGAGAGCTCAGGTGAGAAATTGCAAACGTCGAGCAATTGCTCAGAGATGAAAAGTGCCAGCACTGAAAGCTGTTGCTAGCCAGCACCCTTCCTTGGAAGCGCTTTCACAGGCGCTGTAACACTGGGGCTTTGCGCTTCTCTAGCCACCAAACGTCACGGTCCTTCTCTTTCCGTCTGGTAGACACGAGCTGAGAAATTGCAAACGTCGATCAATTGCTCAGAGATGAAAAGTGCCAGCACTGAAAGCTGTTGCTAGCCAGCACCCTTCCTTGGAAGCGCTTTTGTAGGCCTAAGAACACTGGGGCTCTGGGCTTCTCTAGCCACCTCATCTTCTGCTCATCCTCTCGCGCACTCTAAAGAGAGCTCAGGTGAGAAATTGCAAACGTCGAGCAATTGTCAGAGATGAAAAGTGCCAGCACTGAAAGCTGTTGCTAGCCAGCACCCTTCCTTGGAAGCGCTTTCACAGGCGCAGCAACACTGGGGCTTTGCGCTTCTCTACCCACCAAACGTCACGGTCATTCTCTTTCCGTCTCGTAGACACGAGCTGAGAAATTGCAAACGTCGAGCAATTGCTCAGAGATGAAAAGTGCCAGCACTGAAAGCTGTTGCTAGCCAGCACCCTTCCTTGGAAGCGCTTTTGTAGGCCTAAGAACACTGGGGCTCTGGGCTTCTCTAGCCACCTCATCTTCTGCTCATCCTCTCGCGCACTCTAAAGAGAGCTCAGGTGAGAAATTGCAAATGTCGAGCAATTGCTCAGAGATGAAAAGTGCCAGCACTGAAAGCTCTTGCTAGCCAGCACCCTTCCTTGGAAGCGCTTTCACAGGCGCAGTAACACTGGGGCTTTGTGCTTCTCTAGCCACCAAACGTCACGGTCACTATCTCTCCGTCTCGTAGACACGAGCTGAGAAATTGCAAATGTCGAGCAATTGCTCAGAGATGAAAAGTGCCAGCACTGAAAGCTGTTGCTAGCCAGCACCCTTCCTTGGAAGCGCTTTTGTAGCCCTTAGAACACTGGGGCTCTGGGCTTCTCTAGCCACCTCATCTTCTGCTCATCCTCTCGCGCACTCTAAAGAGAGCTCAGGTGAGAAATTGCAAACGTCGAGCAATTGCTCAGAGATGAAAAGTGCCAGCACTGAAAGCTGTTGCTAGCCAGCACCCTTCCTTGGAAGCGCTTTCACAGGCGCAGTAACACTGGGGCTTTGCGCTTCTCTAGCCACCAAACGTCACGGTCCTTCTCTTTCCGTCTCGTAGACACGAGCTGAGAAATTGCAAACGTTGAGCAATTGCTCAGAGATGAAAAGTGCCAGCACTGAAAGCTGTTGCTAGCCAGCACCCTTCCTTGGAAGCGCTTTTGTAGGCCTAAGAACACTGGGGCTCTGGGCTTCTCTAGCCACCTCATCTTCTGCTCATCCTCTCGCGCACTCTAAAGAGAGCTCAGGTGAGAAATTGCAAACGTCGAGCAATTGCTCAGAGATGAAAAGTGCCAGCACTGAAAGCTGTTGCTAGCCAGCACCCTTCCTTGGAAGCGCTTTCACAGGCGCTGTAACACTGGGGCTTTGCGCTTCTCTAGCCACCAAACGTCACGGTCATTCTCTTTCCGTCTCGTAGAAACGAGCTGAGAAATTGCAAACGTCGATCAATTGCTCAGAGATGAAAAGTGCCAGCACTGAAAGCTGTTGCTAGCCAGCACCCTTCCTTGGAAGCGCTTTTGTAGGCCTAAGAACACTGGGGCTCTGGGCTTCTCTAGCCACCTCATCTTCTGCTCATCCTCTCGCGCACTCTAAAGAGAGCTCAGGTGAGAAATTGCAAACGTCGAGCAATTGTCAGAGATGAAAAGTGCCAGCACTGAAAGCTGTTGCTAGCCAGCACCCTTCCTTGGAAGCGCTTTCACAGGCGCAGCAACACTGGGGCTTTGCGCTTCTCTAGCCACCAAACGTCACGGTCATTCTCTTTCCGTCTCGTAGACACGAGCTGAGAAATTGCAAACGTCGAGCAATTGCTCAGAGATGAAAAGTGCCAGCACTGAAAGCTGTTGCTAGCCAGCACCCTTCCTTGGAAGCGCTTTTGTAGGCCTAAGAACACTGGGGCTCTGGGCTTCTCTAGCCACCTCATCTTCTGCTCATCCTCTCGCGCACTCTGAAGAGAGCTCAGGTGAGAAATTGCAAACGTCGAGCAATTGCTCAGAGATGAAAAGTGCCAGCACTGAAAGCTCTTGCTAGCCAGCACCCTTCCTTGGAAGCGCTTTCACAGGCGCAGTAACACTGGGGCTTTGTGCTTCTCTAGCCACCAAACGTCACGGTCACTATCTCTCCGTCTCGTAGACACGAGCTGAGAAATTGCAAATGTCGAGCAATTGCTCAGAGATGAAAAGTGCCAGCACTGAAAGCTGTTGCTAGCCAGCACCCTTCCTTGGAAGCGCTTTTGTAGCCCTTAGAACACTGGGGCTCTGGGCTTCTCTAGCCACCTCATCTTCTGCTCATCCTCTCGCGCACTCTAAAGAGAGCTCAGGTGAGAAATTGCAAATGTCGAGCAATTGCTCAGAGATGAAAAGTGCCAGCACTGAAAGCTGTTGCTAGCCAGCACCCTTCCTTGGAAGCGCTTTCACAGGCGCAGTAACACTGGGGCTTTGCGCTTCTCTAGCCACCAAACGTCACGGTCCTTCTCTTTCCGTCTCGTAGACACGAGCTGAGAAATTGCAAACGTCGAGCAATTGCTCAGAGATGAAAAGTGCCAGCACTGAAAGCTGTTGCTAGCCAGCGCCCTTCCTTGGAAGCGCTTTTGTAGGCCTAAGAACACTGGGGCTCTGGGCTTCTCTAGCCACCTCATCTTCTGCTCATCCTCTCGCGCACTCTAAAGAGAGCTCAGGTGAGAAATTGCAAACGTCGAGCAATTGCTCAGAGATGAAAAGTGCCAGCACTGAAAGCTGTTGCTAGCCAGCACCCTTCCTTGGAAGCGCTTTTGTAGGCCTAAGAACACTGGGGCTCTGGGCTTCTCTAGCCACCTCATCTTCTGCTCTTCCTCTCGCGCACTCTAAAGAGAGCTCAGGTGAGAAATTGCAAACGTCGAGCAATTGCTCAGAGATGAAAAGTGCCAGCACTAAAAGCTCTTGCTAGCCAGCACCCTTCCTTGGAAGCGCTTTCACAGGCGCAG
Organism: Sarcoramphus papa; assembly: GCA_037962945.1. Taxonomy (NCBI): domain Eukaryota; kingdom Metazoa; phylum Chordata; class Aves; order Accipitriformes; family Cathartidae; genus Sarcoramphus; species Sarcoramphus papa. The sequence goes on from JBBMRM010000088.1 coordinate 2,706,179, forward strand.
CAACACTGGGGCTTTGCACTTCTCTACCCACCAAACGTCACGGTCCTTCTCTTTCCGTCTCCTAGACACGAGCTGAGAAATTGCAAACGTCGAGCAATTGCTCAGAGAGGAAAAGTGCCAGCACTGAAAGCTGTTGCTAGCCAGCACCCTTCCTTGGAAGCGCTTTTGTAGGCCTAAGAACACTGGGGCTCTGGGCTTCTCTAGCCACCTCATCTTCTGCTCATCCTCTCGCGCACTCTAAAGAGAGCTCAGGTGAGAAATTGCAAACGCCCAGCAATTGCTCAGAGATGAAAAGTGCCAGCACTGAAAGCTGTTGCTAGCCAGCACCCTTCCTTGGAAGCGCTTTCACAGGCGCAGTAACACTGGGGCTTTGCGCTTCTCTACCCACCAAACGTCACGGTCCTTCTCTTTCCGTCTCGCAGACACGAGCTGAGAAATTGCAAACGTCGAGCAATTGCTCAGCGATGAAAAGTGCCAGCACTGAAAGCTGTTGCTAGCCAGCACCCTTCCTTGGAAGCGCTTTCACAGGCGCAGCAACACTGGGGCTTTGCGCTTCTCTAGCCACCAAACGTCACGGTCACTATCTCTCCGTCTCGTAGACACGAGCTGAGAAATTGCAAACGTCCAGCAATTGCTCAGAGATGAAAAGTGCCAGCACTGAAAGCTGTTGCTAGCCAGCACCCTTCCTTGGAAGCGCTTTTGTAGGCCTAAGAACACTGGGGCTCTGGGCTTCTCTAGCCACCTCATCTTCTGCTCATCCTCTCGCGCACTCTGAAGAGAGCTCAGGTGAGAAATTGCAAACGTCCAGCAATTGCTCAGAGATGAAAAGTGCCAGCACTGAAAGCTGTTGCTAGCCAGCACCCTTCCTTGGAAGCGCTTTCACAGGCGCAGTAACACTGGGGCTTTGCGCTTCTCTACCCACCAAACGTCACGGTCACTATCTCTCCGTCTCGTAGACACGAGCTGAGAAATTGCAAATGTCGAGCAATTGCTCAGAGATGAAAAGTGCCAGCACTGAAAGCTGTTGCTAGCCAGCCCCCTTCCTTGGAAGCGCTTTTGTAGCCCTTAGAACACTGGGGCTCTGGGCTTCTCTAGCCACCTCATCTTCTGCTCATCCTCTCGCGCACTCTAAAGAGAGCTCAGGTGAGAAATTGCAAACGTCGAGCAATTGCTCAGAGATGAAAAGTGCCAGCACTGAAAGCTGTTGCTAGCCAGCACCCTTCCTTGGAAGCGCTTTCACAGGCGCAGTAACACTGGGGCTTTGCGCTTCTCTAGCCACCAAACGTCACGGTCATTCTCTTTCCGTCTCGTAGACACAAGCTGAGAAATTGCAAACGTTGAGCAATTGCTCAGAGATGAAAAGTGCCAGCACTGAAAGCTGTTGCTAGCCAGCACCCTTCCTTGGAAGCGCTTTTGTAGGCCTAAGAACACTGGGGCTCTGGGCTTCTCTAGCCACCTCATCTTCTGCTCTTCCTCTCGCGCACTCTGAAGAGAGCTCAGGTGAGAAATTGCAAACGTCGAGCAATTGCTCAGAGATGAAAAGTGCCAGCACTAAAAGCTGTTGCTAGCCAGCACCCTTCCTTGGAAGCGCTTTCACAGGCGCAGCAACACTGGGGCTTTGCACTTCTCTACCCACCAAACGTCACGGTCCTTCTCTTTCCGTCTCCTAGACACGAGCTGAGAAATTGCAAACGTCGAGCAATTGCTCAGAGAGGAAAAGTGCCAGCACTGAAAGCTGTTGCTAGCCAGCACCCTTCCTTGGAAGCGCTTTTGTAGGCCTAAGAAAACTGGGGCTCTGGGCTTCTCTAGCCACCTCATCTTCTGCTCATCCTCTCGCGCACTCTAAAGAGAGCTCAGGTGAGAAATTGCAAACGCCCAGCAATTGCTCAGAGATGAAAAGTGCCAGCACTGAAAGCTGTTGCTAGCCAGCACCCTTCCTTGGAAGCGCTTTCACAGGCGCAGCAACACTGGGGCTTTGCGCTTCTCTAGCCACCAAACGTCACGGTCCTTCTCTTTCCGTCTCGTAGACACGAGCTGAGAAATTGCAAACGTCGAGCAATTGCTCAGCGATGAAAAGTGCCAGCACTGAAAGCTGTTGCTAGCCAGCACCCTTCCTTGGAAGCGCTTTCACAGGCGCAGCAACACTGGGGCTTTGCGCTTCTCTAGCCACCAAACGTCACGGTCACTATCTCTCCGTCTCGTAGACACGAGCTGAGAAATTGCAAACGTCGAGCAACTGCTCAGAGATGAAAAGTGCCAGCACTGGAAGCTGTTGCTAGCCAGCACCCTTCCTTGGAAGCGCTTTTGTAGGCCTAAGAACACTGGGGCTCTGGGCTTCTCTAGCCACCTCATCTTCTGCTCATCCTCTCGCGCACTCTAAAGAGAGCTCAGGTGAGAAATTGCAAACGTCGAGCAATTGCTCAGAGATGAAAAGTGCCAGCACTGAAAGCTCTTGCTAGCCAGCACCCTTCCTTGGAAGCGCTTTTGTAGGCCTAAGAACAGTGGGGCTCTGGGCTTCTTTAGCCACCTCATCTTCTGCTCATCCTCTCGCGCACTCTGAAGAGAGCTCAGGGGAGAAATTGCAAACGTCGAGCAATTGCTCAGAGATGAAAAGTGCCAGCACTGAAAGCTGTTGCTAGCCAGCACCCTTCCTTGGAAGCACTTTCACAGGCGCAGCAACACTGGGGCTTTGCGCTTCTCTAGCCACCAAACGTCACGGTCATTCTCTTTCCGTCTCGTAGACACGAGCTGAGAAATTGCAAACGTCGAGCAATTGCTCAGAGATGAAAAGTGCCAGCACTGAAAGCTGTTGCTAGCCAGCACCCTTCCTTGGAAGCGCTTTTGTAGGCCTAAGAACACTGGGGCTCTGGGCTTCTCTAGCCACCTCATCTTCTGCTCATCCTCTCGCGCACTCTAAAGAGAGCTCAGGTGAGAAATTGCAAACGTCGAGCAATTACTCAAAGATGAAAAGTGCTAGCACTGAAAGATGTTGCTAGCCAGCACCCTTGCTTGGAAGCGCTTTCACAGGCGCAGCAACACTGGGGCTTTGCGCTTCTCTAGCCACCAAACGTCACGGTCATTCTCTTTCCGTCTCGTAGACACGAGCTTAGAAATTGCAAACGTCGAACAATTGCTCAGAGAGGAAAAGTGCCAGCAGTGAAAGCTGTTGCTAGCCAGCACCCTTCCTTGGAAGCGCTTTTGTAGGCCTAAGAACACTGGGGCTCTGGGCTTCTCTAGCCACCTCATCTTCTGCTCATCCTCTCGCGCACTCTAAAGAGAGCTCAGGTGAGAAATTGCAAACGTCGAGCAATTGCTCAGAGATGAAAAGTGCCAGCACTGAAAGCTCTTGCTAGCCAGCACCCTTCCTTGGAAGCGCTTTCACAGGCGCAGCAACACTGGGGCTTTGCACTTCTCTACCCACCAAACGTCACGGTCCTTCTCTTTCCGTCTCGTAGACACGAGCTGAGAAATTGCAAACGTCGAGCAATTGCTCAGAGATGAAAAGTGCCAGCACTGAAAGCTGTTGCTAGCCAGCACCCTTCCTTGGAAGCGCTTTCACAGGCGCAGCAACACTGGGGCTTTGCGCTTCTCTAGCCACCAAACGTCACGGTCACTATCTCTCCGTCTCGTAGACACGAGCTGAGAAATTGCAAACGTCGAGCAATTGCTCAGAGATGAAAAGTGCCAGCACTGGAAGCTGTTGCTAGCCAGCACCCTTCCTTGGAAGCGCTTTTGTAGGCCTAAGAACACTGGGGCTCTGGGCTTCTTTAGCCACCTCATCTTCTGCTCATCCTCTCGCGCACAGTGAAGAGAGCTCAGGGGAGAAATTGCAAACGTCGAGCAATTGCTCAGAGATGAAAAGTGCCAGCACTGAAAGCTCTTGCTAGCCAGCACCCTTCCTTGGAAGCGCTTTCACAGGCGCAGCAACACTGGGGCTTTGCGCTTCTCTAGCCACCAAACGTCACGGTCACTATCTCTCCGTCTCGTAGACACGAGCTGAGAAATTGCAAACGTCGAGCAATTGCTCAGAGATGAAAAGTGCCAGCACTGAAAGCTGTTGCTAGCCAGCACCCTTCCTTGGAAGCGCTTTTGTAGGCCTAAGAACACTGGGGCTCTGGGCTTCTCTAGCCACCTCATCTTCTGCTCATCCTCTCGCGCACTCTGAAGAGAGCTCAGGTGAGAAATTGCAAACGTCGAGCAATTGCTCAGAGATGAAAAGTGCCAACACTGAAAGCTGTTGCTAGCCAGCACCCTTCCTTGGAAGCGCTTTTGTAGGCCTAAGAACACTGGGGCTCTGGGCTTCTCTAGCCACCTCATCTTCTGCTCATCCTCTCGCGCACTCTAAAGAGAGCTCAGGTGAGAAATTGCAAACGTCAAGCAATTGCTCAGAGATGAAAAGTGCCAGCACTGAAAGCTGTTGCTAGCCAGCACCCTTCCTTGGAAGCGCTTTTGTAGGCCTAAGAACACTGGGGCTCTGGGCTTCTCTAGCCACCTCATCTTCTGCTCATCCTCTCGCGCACTCTAAAGAGAGCTCAGGTGAGAAATTGGAAACGTCGAGCAATTGCTCAGAGATGAAAAGTGCCAGCACTGAAAGCTCTTGCTAGCCAGCACCCTTCCTTGGAAGCGCTTTCACAGGCGCAGCAACACTGGGGCTTTGCACTTCTCTACCCACCAAACGTCACGGTCCTTCTCTTTCCGTCTCCTAGACACGAGCTGAGAAATTGCAAACGTCGAGCAATTGCTCAGAGAGGAAAAGTGCCAGCAGTGAAAGCTGTTGCTAGCCAGCACCCTTCCTTGGAAGCGCTTTTGTAGGCCTAAGAACACTGGGGCTCTGGGCTTCTCTAGCCACCTCATCTTCTGCTCATCCTCTCGCGCACTCTAAAGAGAGCTCAGGGGAGAAATTGCAAACGTTGAGCAATTGCTCAGAGATGAAAAGTGCCAGCACTGAAAGCTGTTGCTAGCCAGCACCCTTCCTTGGAAGCGCTTTCACAGGCGCAGCAACACTGGGGCTTTGCGCTTCTCTAGCCACCAAACGTCACGGTCATTCTCTTTCCGTCTCGTAGACACGAGCTGAGAAATTGCAAACGTCGAGCAATTGCTCAGAGATGAAAAGTGCCAGCACTGAAAGCTGTTGCTAGCCAGCACCCTTCCTTGGAAGCGCTTTTGTAGGCCTAAGAACACTGGGGCTCTGGGCTTCTTTAGCCACCTCATCTTCTGCTCATCCTCTCGCGCACTCTGAAGAGAGCTCAGGGGAGAAATTGCAAACGTCGAGCAATTGCTCAGAGATGAAAAGTGCCAGCACTGAAAGCTGTTGCTAGCCAGCACCCTTCCTTGGAAGCACTTTCACAGGCGCAGCAACACTGGGGCTTTGCGCTTCTCTAGCCACCAAACGTCACGGTCATTCTCTTTCCGTCTCGTAGACACGAGCTGAGAAATTGCAAACGTCGAGCAATTGCTCAGAGATGAAAAGTGCCAGCACTGAAAGCTGTTGCTAGCCAGCACCCTTCCTTGGAAGCGCTTTTGTAGGCCTAAGAACACTGGGGCTCTGGGCTTCTCTAGCCACCTCATCTTCTGCTCATCCTCTCGCGCACTCTAAAGAGAGCTCAGGTGAGAAATTGCAAACGTTGAGCAATTGCTCAGAGATGAAAAGTGCTAGCACTGAAAGATGTTGCTAGCCAGCACCCTTGCTTGGAAGCGCTTTCACAGGCGCAGCAACACTGGGGCTTTGCGCTTCTCTAGCCACCAAACGTCACGGTCATTCTCTTTCCGTCTCGTAGACACGAGCTGAGAAATTGCAAACGTCGAGCAATTGCTCAGAGATGAAAAGTGCCAGCACTGAAAGCTGTTGCTAGCCAGCACCCTTCCTTGGAAGCGCTTTTGTAGGCCTAAGAACCCTGGGGCTCTGGGCTTCTCTAGCCACCTCATCTTCTGCTCATCCTCTCGCGCACTCTAAAGAGAGCTCAGGTGAGAAATTGCAAACGTCGAGCAATTGCTCAGAGATGAAAAGTGCCAGCACTGAAAGCTGTTGCTAGCCAGCACCCTTCCTTGGAAGCGCTTTCACAGGCGCAGCAACACTGGGGCTTTGCACTTCTCTACCCACCAAACGTCACGGTCCTTCTCTTTCCGTCTCCTAGACACGAGCTGAGAAATTGCAAACGTCGAGCAATTGCTCAGAGAGGAAAAGTGCCAGCACTGAAAGCTCTTGCTAGCCAGCACCCTTCCTTGGAAGCGCTTTCACAGGCGCAGCAACACTGGGGCTTTGCGCTTCTCTAGCCACCAAACGTCACGGTCACTATCTCTCCGTCTCGTAGACATGAGCTGAGAAATTGCAAACGTCGAGCAATTGCTCAGAGATGAAAAGTGCCAGCACTGGAAGCTGTTGCTAGCCAGCACCCTTCCTTGGAAGCGCTTTTGTAGGCCTAAGAACACTGGGGCTCTGGGCTTCTTTAGCCACCTCATCTTCTGCTCATCCTCTCGCGCACTCTAAAGAGAGCTCAGGTGAGAAATTGCAAACGTCGAGCAATTGCTCAGAGATGAAAAGTGCCAGCACTGAAAGCTGTTGCTAGCCAGCACCCTTCCTTGGAAGCACTTTCACAGGCGCAGAAACACTGGGGCTTTGCGCTTCTCTAGCCACCAAACGTCACGGTCATTCTCTTTCCGTCTCGTAGACACGAGCTGAGAAATTGCAAACGTCGAGCAATTGCTCAGAGATGAAAAGTGCCAGCACTGAAAGCTCTTGCTAGCCAGCACCCTTCCTTGGAAGCGCTTTTGTAGGCCTAAGAACACTGGGGCTCTGGGCTTCTCTAGCCACCTCATCTTCTGCTCATCCTCTCGCGCACTCTAAAAAGAGCTCAGATGAGAAATTGCAAACGTCGAGCAATTACTCAAAGATGAAAAGTGCTAGCACTGAAAGATGTTGCTAGCCAGCACCCTTGCTTGGAAGCGCTTTCACAGGCGCAGCAACACTGGGGCTTTGCGCTTCTCTAGCCACCAAACGTCACGGTCATTCTCTTTCCGTCTCCTAGACACAAGCTGAGAAATTGCAAACGTTGAGCAATTGCTCAGAGATGAAAAGTGCCAGCACTGAAAGCTGTTGCTAGCCAGCACCCTTCCTTGGAAGCGCTTTTGTAGGCCTAAGAACACTGGGGCTCTGGGCTTCTCTAGCCACCTCATCTTCTGCTCATCCTCTCGCGCACTCTAAAGAGAGCTCAGGGGAGAAATTGCAAACGTCGAGCAATTGCTCAGAGATGAAAAGTGCCAGCACTGAAAGCTCTTGCTAGCCAGCACCCTTGCTTGGAAGCGCTTTCACAGGCGCAGCAACACTGGGGCTTTGCGCTTCTCTAGCCACCAAACGTCACGGTCCTTCTCTTTCCGTCTCCTAGACACGAGCTGAGAAATTGCAAACGTCGAGCAATTGCTCAGAGATGAAAAGTGCCAGCACTGAAAGCTGTTGCTAGCCAGCACCCTTCCTTGGAAGCGCTTTCACAGGCGCAGCAACACTGGGGCTTTGCGCTTCTCTAGCCACCAAACGTCACGGTCACTATCTCTCCGTCTCGTAGACACGAGCTGAGAAATTGCAAACGTCGAGCAATTGCTCAGAGATGAAAAGTGCCAGCACTGGAAGCTGTTGCTAGCCAGCACCCTTCCTTGGAAGCGCTTTTGTAGGCCTAAGCACACTGGGGCTCTGGGCTTCTCTAGCCACCTCATCTTCTGCTCATCCTCTCGCGCACTCTAAAGAGAGCTCAGGTGAGAAATTGCAAACGTTGAGCAATTGCTCAGAGATGAAAAGTGCCAACACTGAAAGCTGTTGCTAGCCAGCACCCTTCCTTGGAAGCGCTTTTGTAGCCCTAAGCACACTGGGTCTCTGGGCTTCTCTAGCCACCTAATCTTCTGCTCATCCTCTCGCGCACTCTAAAGAGAGCTCAGGTGAGAAATTGCAAAACGTCAAGCAATTGCTCAGAGATGAAAAGTGCCAGCACTGAAAGCTGTTGCTAGCCAGCACCCTTCCTTGGAAGCGCTTTTGTAGGCCTAAGAACACTGGGGCTCTGGGCTTCTCTAGCCACCTCATCTTCTGCTCATCCTCTCGCGCACTCTAAAGAGAGCTCAGGGGAGAAATTGCAAACGTCGAGCAATTGCTCAGAGATGAAAAGTGCCAGCACTGAAAGCTCTTGCTAGCCAGCACCCTTCCTTGGAAGCGCTTTCACAGGCGCAGCAACACTGGGGCTTTGCACTTCTCTACCTACCAAACGTCACGGTCCTTCTCTTTCCGTCTCCTAGACACGAGCTGAGAAATTGCAAACGTCGAGCAATTGCTCAGAGAGGAAAAGTGCCAGCAGTGAAAGCTGTTGCTAGCCAGCACCCTTCCTTGGAAGCGCTTTTGTAGGCCTAAGAACACTGGGGCTCTGGGCTTCTCTAGCCACCTCATCTTCTGCTCATCCTCTCGCGCACTCTAAAGAGAGCTCAGGGGAGAAATTGCAAACGTTGAGCAATTGCTCAGAGATGAAAAGTGCCAGCACTGAAAGCTGTTGCTAGCCAGCACCCTTCCTTGGAAGCGCTTTCACAGGCGCAGCAACACTGGGGCTTTGCGCTTCTCTACCCACCAAACGTCACGGTCATTCTCTTTCCGTCTCCTAGACACGAGCTGAGAAATTGCAAACGTCGAGCAATTGCTCAGAGATGAAAAGTGCCAGTACTGAAAGCTGTTGCTAGCCAGCACCCTTCCTTGGAAGCGCTTTTGTAGGCCTAAGAACACTGGGGCTCTGGGCTTCTTTAGCCACCTCATCTTCTGCTCATCCTCTCGCGCACTCTGAAGAGAGCTCAGGTGAGAAATTGCAAACGTCGAGCAATTGCTCAGAGATGAAAAGTGCCAGCACTGAAAGCTGTTGCTAGCCAGCACCCTTCCTTGGAAGCACTTTCACAGGCGCAGCAACACTGGGGCTTTGCGCTTCTCTAGCCACCAAACGTCACGGTCACTCTCTTTCCGTCTCGTAGACACAAGCTGAGAAATTGCAAACGTCGAGCAATTGCTCAGAGATGAAAAGTGCCAGCACTGAAAGCTGTTGCTAGCCAGCACCCTTCCTTGGAAGCGCTTTTGTAGGCCTAAGAACCCTGGGGCTCTGGGCTTCTCTAGCCACCTCATCTTCTGCTCATCCTCTCGCGCACTCTAAAGAGAGCTCAGGTGAGAAATTGCAAACGTCGAGCAATTGCTCAGAGATGAAAAGTGCCAGCACTGAAAGCTCTTGCTAGCCAGCACCCTTCCTTGGAAGCGCTTTCACAGGCGCAGCAACACTGGGGCTTTGCACTTCTCTACCCACCAAACGTCACGGTCCTTCTCTTTCCGTCTCGTAGACACGAGCTGAGAAATTGCAAACGTCGAGCAATTGCTCAGAGAGGAAAAGTGCCAGCACTGAAAGCTCTTGCTAGCCAGCACCCTTCCTTGGAAGCGCTTTCACAGGCGCAGCAACACTGGGGCTTTGCGCTTCTCTAGCCACCAAACGTCACGGTCACTATCTCTCCGTCTCGTAGACACGAGCTGAGAAATTGCAAACGTCGAGCAATTGCTCAGAGAGGAAAAGTGCCAGCACTGGAAGCTGTTGCTAGCCAGCACCCTTCCTTGGAAGCGCTTTTGTAGGCCTAAGAACACTGGGGCTCTGGGCGTCTTTAGCCACCTCATCTTCTGCTCATCCTCTCGCGCACTCTAAAGAGAGCTCAGGTGAGAAATTGCAAACGTCGAGCAATTGCTCAGAGATGAAAAGTGCCAGCACTGAAAGCTCTTGCTAGCCAGCACCCTTCCTTGGAAGCACTTTCACAGGCGCAGCAACACTGGGGCTTTGCGCTTCTCTAGCCACCAAACGTCACGGTCATTCTCTTTCCGTCTCGTAGACACGAGCTGAGAAATTGCAAACGTCGAGCAATTGCTCAGAGATGAAAAGTGCCAGCACTGAAAGCTCTTGCTAGCCAGCACCCTTCCTTGGAAGCGCTTTTGTAGGCCTAAGAACACTGGGGCTCTGGGCTTCTCTAGCCACCTCATCTTCTGCTCATCCTCTCGCGCACTCTAAAAAGAGCTCAGATGAGAAATTGCAAACGTCGAGCAATTACTCAAAGATGAAAAGTGCTAGCACTGAAAGATGTTGCTAGCCAGCACCCTTGCTTGGAAGCGCTTTCACAGGCGCAGCAACACTGGGGCTTTGCGCTTCTCTAGCCACCAAACGTCACGGTCCTTCTCTTTCCATCTCGTAGACACGAGCTGAGAAATTGCAAACGTCGAGCAATTGCTCAGAGATGAAAAGTGCCAGCACTGAAAGCTCTTGCTAGCCAGCACCCTTCCTTGGAAGCGCTTTTGTAGGCCTAAGCACACTGGGGCTCTGGGCTTCTCTAGCCACCTAATCTTCTGCTCATCCTCTCGCGCACTCTAAAGAGAGCTCAGGTGAGAAATTGCAAACGTTGAGCAATTGCTCAGAGATGAAAAGTGCCAGCACTGAAAGCTGTTGCTAGCCAGCACCCTTCCTTGGAAGCGCTTTCACAGGCGCAGCAACACTGGGGCTTTGCGCTTCTCTAGCCACCAAACGTCACGGTCCTTCTCTTTCCGTCTCCTAGACACGAGCTGAGAAATTGCAAACGTCGAGCAATTGCTCAGCGATGAAAAGTGCCAGCACTGAAAGCTGTTGCTAGCCAGCACCCTTCCTTGGAAGCGCTTTCACAGGCGCAGCAACACTGGGGCTTTGCGCTTCTCTAGCCACCAAACGTCACGGTCACTATCTCTCCGTCTCGTAGACACGAGCTGAGAAATTGCAAACGTCGAGCAATTGCTCAGAGATGAAAAGTGCCAGCACTGGAAGCTGTTGCTAGCCAGCACCCTTCCTTGGAAGCGCTTTTGTAGGCCTAAGAACACTGGGGCTCTGGGCTTCTCTAGCCACCTCATCTTCTGCTCATCCTCTCGCGCACTCTAAAGAGAGCTCAGGTGAGAAATTGCAAACGTCGAGCAATTGCTCAGAGATGAAAAGTGCCAACACTGAAAGCTGTTGCTAGCCAGCACCCTTCCTTGGAAGCGCTTTTGTAGCCCTAAGCACACTGGGTCTCTGGGCTTCTCTAGCCACCTAATCTTCTGCTCATCCTCTCGCGCACTCTAAAGAGAGCTCAGGTGAGAAATTGCAAAACGTCAAGCAATTGCTCAGAGATGAAAAGTGCCAGCACTGAAAGCTGTTGCTAGCCAGCACCCTTCCTTGGAAGCGCTTTTGTAGGCCTAAGAACACTGGGGCTCTGGGCTTCTCTAGCCACCTCATCTTCTGCTCATCCTCTCGCGCACTCTAAAGAGAGCTCAGGTGAGAAATTGCAAACGTCGAGCAATTGCTCAGAGATGAAAAGTGCCAGCACTGAAAGCTCTTGCTAGCCAGCACCCTTCCTTGGAAGCGCTTTCACAGGCGCAGCAACACTGGGGCTTTGCACTTCTCTACCCACCAAACGTCACGGTCCTTCTCTTTCCGTCTCCTAGACACGAGCTGAGAAATTGCAAACGTCGAGCAATTGCTCAGAGAGGAAAAGTGCCAGCAGTGAAAGCTGTTGCTAGCCAGCACCCTTCCTTGGAAGCGCTTTTGTAGGCCTAAGAACACTGGGGCTCTGGGCTTCTCTAGCCACCTCATCTTCTGCTCATCCTCTCGCGCACTCTAAAGAGAGCTCAGGGGAGAAATTGCAAACGTTGAGCAATTGCTCAGAGATGAAAAGTGCCAGCACTGAAAGCTGTTGCTAGCCAGCACCCTTCCTTGGAAGCGCTTTCACAGGCGCAGCAACACTGGGGCTTTGCGCTTCTCTAGCCACCAAACGTCACGGTCATTCTTTCCGTCTCGTAGACACGAGCTTAGAAATTGCAAACGTCGAGCAATTGCTCAGAGATGAAAAGTGCCAGCACTGAAAGCTGTTGCTAGCCAGCACCCTTCCTTGGAAGCGCTTTTGTAGGCCTAAGAACACTGGGGCTCTGGGCTTCTCTAGCCACCTCATCTTCTGCTCATCCTCTCGCGCACTCTAAAGAGAGCTCAGGTGAGAAATTGCAAACGTCCAGCAATTGCTCAGAGATGAAAAGTGCCAGCACTGAAAGCTCTTGCTAGCCAGCACCCTTCCTTGGAAGCGCTTTCACAGGCGCAGCAACACTGGGGCTTTGCACTTCTCTACCCACCAAACGTCACGGTCCTTCTCTTTCCGTCTCCTAGACACGAGCTGAGAAATTGCAAACGTCGAGCAATTGCTCAGAGAGGAAAAGTGCCAGCACTGAAAGCTCTTGCTAGCCAGCACCCTTCCTTGGAAGCGCTTTCACAGGCGCAGCAACACTGGGGCTTTGCGCTTCTCTAGCCACCAAACGTCACGGTCACTATCTCTCCGTCTCGTAGACACGAGCTGAGAAATTGCAAACATCGAGCAATTGCTCAGAGAGGAAAAGTGCCAGCACTGGAAGCTGTTGCTAGCCAGCACCCTTCCTTGGAAGCGCTTTTGTAGGCCTAAGAACACTGGGGCTCTGGGCGTCTTTAGCCACCTCATCTTCTGCTCATCCTCTCACGCACTCTAAAGAGAGCTCAGGTGAGAAATTGCAAACGTCGAGCAATTGCTCAGAGATGAAAAGTGCCAGCACTGAAAGCTGTTGCTAGCCAGCACCCTTCCTTGGAAGCACTTTCACAGGCGCAGCAACACTGGGGCTTTGCGCTTCTCTAGCCACCAAACGTCACGGTCATTCTCTTTCCGTCTCGTAGACACGAGCTGAGAAATTGCAAACGTCGAGCAATTGCTCAGCGATGAAAAGTGCCAGCACTGAAAGCTGTTGCTAGCCAGCACCCTTCCTTGGAAGCGCTTTTGTAGGCCTAAGAACACTGGGGCTCTGGGCTTCTCTAGCCACCTCATCTTCTGCTCATCCTCTCGCGCACTCTAAAAAGAGCTCAGATGAGAAATTGCAAACGTCGAGCAATTACACAAAGATGAAAAGTGCTAGCACTGAAAGATGTTGCTAGCCAGCACCCTTGCTTGGAAGCGCTTTCACAGGCGCAGCAACACTGGGGCTTTGCGCTTCTCTAGCCACCAAACGTCACGGTCCTTCTCTTTCCATCTCGTAGACACAAGCTGAGAAATTGCAAACGTCGAGCAATTGCTCAGAGATGAAAAGTGCCAGCACTGAAAGCTGTTGCTAGCCAGCCCCCTTCCTTGGAAGCGCTTTTGTAGGCCTAAGAACACTGGGGCTCTGGGCTTCTCTAGCCACCTCATCTTCTGCTCATCCTCTCGCGCACTCTAAAGAGAGCTCAGGTGAGAAATTGCAAACGTCGAGCAATTGCTCAGAGATGAAAAGTGCCAGCACTGAAAGCTGTTGCTAGCCGGCACCCTTCCTTGGAAGCGCTTTCACAGGCGCAGCAACACTGGGGCTTTGCGCTTCTCTAGCCACCAAACGTCACGGTCATTCTCTTTCCGTCTCCTAGACACGAGCTGAGAAATTGCAAACGTCGAGCAATTGCTCCGAGATGAAAAGTGCCAGCACTGAAAGCTGTTGCTAGCCAGCACCCTTCCTTGGAAGCGCTTTTGTAGGCCTAAGAACACTGGGGCTCTGGGCTTCTTTAGCCACCTCATCTTCTGCTCATCCTCTCGTGCACTCTGAAGAGAGCTCAGGTGAGAAATTGCAAACGTCGAGCAATTGGTCAGAGATGAAAAGTGCCAGCACTGAAAGCTGTTGCTAGCCAGCACCCTTCCTTGGAAGCGCTTTCACAGGCGCAGCAGCACTGGGGCTTTGCGCTTCTCTAGCCACCAAACGTCACGGTCCTTCTCTTTCCGTCTCGTAGACACGAGCTGAGAAATTGCAAACGTTGAGCAATTGCTCAGAGATGAAAAGTGCCAGCACTGAAAGCTCTTGCTAGCCAGCACCCTTCCTTGGAAGCGCTTTTGTAGGCCTAAGAACACTGGGGCTCTGGGCTTCTCTAGCCACCTCATCTTCTGCTCATCCTCTCGCGCACTCTAAAGAGAGCTCAGGGGAGAAATTGCAAACGTCGAGCAATTGCTCAGAGATGAAAAGTGCCAGCACTGAAAGCTCTTGCTAGCCAGCACCCTTGCTTGGAAGCGCTTTCACAGACGCAGCAACACTGGGGCTTTGCGCTTCTCTAGCCACCAAACGTCACGGTCACTCTCTTTCCGTCTCGTAGACATGAGCTGAGAAATTGCAAACGTCGAGCAATTGCTCAGAGATGAAAAGTGCCAGCAGTGAAAGCTGTTGCTAGCCAGCACCCTTCCTTGGAAGCGCTTTTGTAGGCCTAAGAACACTGGGGCTCTAGGCTTCTCTAGCCACCTCATCTTCTGCTCATCCTCTCGCGCACTCTAAAGAGAGCTCAGGTGAGAAATTGCAAACGTTGAGCAATTGCTCAGAGATGAAAAGTGCCAGCACTGAAAGCTCTTGCTAGCCAGCACCCTTCCTTGGAAGTGCTTTCACAGGCGCAGCAACACTGGGGCTTTGCGCTTCTCTAGCCACCAAACGTCACGGTCCTTCTCTTTCCGTCTCGTAGACACGAGCTGAGAAATTGCAAACGTCGAGCAATTGCTCAGAGATGAAAAGTGCCAGCACTGAAAGCTCTTGCTAGCCAGCACCCTTCCTTGGAAGCGCTTTCACAGGCGCAGCAACACTGGGGCTTTGCGCTTCTCTAGCCACCAAACGTCACGGTCACTATCTCTCCGTCTCGTAGACACGAGCTGAGAAATTGCAAACGTGGAGCAATTGCTCAGAGATGAAAAGTGCCAGCACTGAAAGCTGTTGCTATCCAGCACCCTTCCTTGGAAGCGCTTTTGTAGGCCTAAGAACACTGGGGCTCTGGGCTTCTCTAGCCACCTCATCTTCTGCTCATCCTCTCGCGCACTCTAAAGAGAGCTCAGGTGAGAAATTGCAAACGTCGAGCAATTGCTCAGAGATGAAAAGTGCCAGCACTGAAAGCTGTTGCTAGCCAGCACCCTTCCTTGGAAGCGCTTTCACAGGTGCTGTAACACTGGGGCTTTGCGCTTCTCTACCCACCAAACGTCACGGTCACTATCTCTCCGTCTCGTAGACACGAGCTGAGAAATTGCAACCGTCGAGCAATTGCTCAGAGAGGAAAAGTGCCAGCACTGAAAGCTGTTGCTAGCCAGCACCCTTCCTTGGAAGCGCTTTTGTAGGCCTAAGCACACTGGGGCTCTGGGCTTCTCTAGCCACCTAATCTTCTGCTCATCCTCTCGCGCACTCTAAAGAGAGCTCAGGTGAGAAATTGCAAACGTCGAGCAATTGCTCAGAGATGAAAAGTGCCAGCACTGAAAGCTGTTGCTAGCCAGCACCCTTCCTTGGAAGCGCTTTCACAGGCGCAGCAACACTGGGGCTTTGCGCTTCTCTACTCACCAAACGTCACGGTCCTTCTCTTTCCGTCTCGTAGACACGAGCTGAGAAATTGCAAACGTCGAGCAATTGCTCAGAGATGAAAAGTGCCAGCACTGAAAGCTCTTGCTAGCCAGCACCCTTCCTTGGAAGCGCTTTTGTAGGCCTAAGAACACTGGGGCTCTGGGCTTCTTTAGCCACCTCATCTTCTGCTCATCCTCTCGTGCACTCTGAAGAGAGCTCAGGGGAGAAATTGCAAACGTCGAGCAATTGCTCAGAGATGAAAAGTGCCAGCACTGAAAGCTGTTGCTAGCCAGCACCCTTCCTTGGAAGCACTTTCACAGGCGCAGCAACACTGGGGCTTTGCGCTTCTCTAGCCACCAAACGTCACGGTCATTCTCTTTCCGTCTCGTAGACACGAGCTGAGAAATTGCAAACGTCGAGCAATTGCTCAGAGATGAAAAGTGCCAGCACTGAAAGCTGTTGCTAGCCAGCACCCTTCCTTGGAAGCGCTTTTGTAGGCCTAAGAACACTGGGGCTCTGGGCTTCTCTAGCCACCTCATCTTCTGCTCATCCTCTCGCGCACTCTAAAGAGAGCTCAGGTGAGAAATTGCAAACGTCCAGCAATTGCTCAGAGATGAAAAGTGCCAGCACTGAAAGCTCTTGCTAGCCAGCACCCTTCCTTGGAAGCGCTTTCACAGGCGCAGCAACACTGGGGCTTTGCACTTCTCTACCCACCAAACGTCACGGTCCTTCTCTTTCCGTCTCCTAGACACGAGCTGAGAAATTGCAAACGTCGAGCAATTGCTCAGAGAGGAAAAGTGCCAGCACTGAAAGCTCTTGCTAGCCAGCACCCTTCCTTGGAAGCGCTTTCACAGGCGCAGCAACACTGGGGCTTTGCGCTTCTCTAGCCACCAAACGTCACGGTCACTATCTCTCCGTCTCGTAGACACGAGCTGAGAAATTGCAAACGTCGAGCAATTGCTCAGAGATGAAAAGTGCCAGCACTGGAAGCTGTTGCTAGCCAGCACCCTTCCTTGGAAGCGCTTTTGTAGGCCTAAGAACACTGGGGCTCTGGGCTTCTTTAGCCACCTCATCTTCTGCTCATCCTCTCGCGCACTCTAAAGAGAGCTCAGGTGAGAAATTGCAAACGTCGAGCAATTGCTCAGAGATGAAAAGTGCCAGCACTGAAAGCTGTTGCTAGCCAGCACCCTTCCTTGGAAGCACTTTCACAGGCGCAGTAACACTGGGGCTTTGCGCTTCTCTAGCCACCAAACGTCACGGTCATTCTCTTTCCGTCTCGTAGACACGAGCTGAGAAATTGCAAACGTCGAGCAATTGCTCAGAGAGGAAAAGTGCCAGCAGTGAAAGCTGTTGCTAGCCAGCACCCTTCCTTGGAAGCGCTTTTGTAGGCCTAAGAACACTGGGGCTCTGGGCTTCTCTAGCCACCTCATCTTCTGCTCATCCTCTCGCGCACTCTAAAAAGAGCTCAGATGAGAAATTGCAAACGTCGAGCAATTACTCAAAGATGAAAAGTGCCAGCACTGAAAGATGTTGCTAGCCAGCACCCTTCCTTGGAAGCGCTTTCACAGGCGCAGCAACACTGGGGCTTTGCGCTTCTCTAGCCACCAAACGTCACGGTCACTATCTCTCCGTCTCGTAGACACGAGCTGAGAAATTGCAAACGTCGAGCAATTGCTCAGAGATGAAAAGTGCCAGCACTGGAAGCTGTTGCTAGCCAGCACCCTTCCTTGGAAGCGCTTTTGTAGGCCTAAGAACACTGGGGCTCTGGGCTTCTCTAGCCACCTCATCTTCTGCTCATCCTCTCGCGCACTCTAAAGAGAGCTCAGGTGAGAAATTGCAAACGTCGAGCAATTGCTCAGAGATGAAAAGTGCCAGCACTGAAAGCTGTTGCTAGCCAGCACCCTTCCTTGGAAGCGCTTTCACAGGCGCAGCAACACTGGGGCTTTGCGCTTCTCTAGCCACCAAACGTCACGGTCCTTCTCTTTCCGTCTCCTAGACACGAGCTGAGAAATTGCAAACGTCGAGCAATTGCTCAGAGATGAAAAGTGCCAGCACTGAAAGCTGTTGCTAGCCAGCACCCTTCCTTGGAAGCGCTTTTGTAGGCCTAAGAACACTGGGGCTCTGGGCTTCTCTAGCCACCTCATCTTCTGCTCATCCTCTCGCGCACTCTAAAGAGAGCTCAGGTGAGAAATTGCAAACGTCCAGCAATTGCTCAGAGATGAAAAGTGCCAGCACTGAAAGCTCTTGCTAGCCAGCACCCTTCCTTGGAAGCGCTTTCACAGGCGCAGCAACACTGGGGCTTTGCGCTTCTCTACCCACCAAACGTCACGGTCCTTCTCTTTCCGTCTCGTAGACACGAGCTGAGAAATTGCAAACGTCGAGCAATTGCTCAGAGATGAAAAGTGCCAGCACTGAAAGCTGTTGCTAGCCAGCACCCTTCCTTGGAAGCGCTTTCACAGGCGCAGCAACACTGGGGCTTTGCGCTTCTCTAGCCACCAAACGTCACGGTCACTATCTCTCCGTCTCGTAGACACGAGCTGAGAAATTCCAAACGTCGAGCAATTGCTCAGAGATGAAAAGTGCCAGCACTGAAAGCTGTTGCTATCCAGCACCCTTCCTTGGAAGCGCTTTTGTAGGCCTAAGAACACTGGGGCTCTGGGCTTCTCTAGCCACCTCATCTTCTGCTCATCCTCTCGCGCACTCTAAAGAGAGCTCAGGTGAGAAATTGCAAACGTCCAGCAATTGCTCAGAGATGAAAAGTGCCAGCACTGAAAGCTCTTGCTAGCCAGCACCCTTCCTTGGAAGCGCTTTCACAGGCGCAGCAACACTGGGGCTTTGCACTTCTCTACCCACCAAACGTCACGGTCCTTCTCTTTCCGTCTCCTAGACACGAGCTGAGAAATTGCAAACGTCGAGCAATTGCTCAGAGATGAAAAGTGCCAGCACTGAAAGCTCTTGCTAGCCAGCACCCTTCCTTGGAAGCGCTTTCACAGGCGCAGCAACACTGGGGCTTTGCGCTTCTCTAGCCACCAAACGTCACGGTCACTATCTCTCCGTCTCGTAGACACGAGCTGAGAAATTGCAAACGTCGAGCAATTGCTCAGAGAGGAAAAGTGCCAGCACTGGAAGCTGTTGCTAGCCAGCACCCTTCCTTGGAAGCGCTTTTGTAGGCCTAAGAACACTGGGGCTCTGGGCGTCTTTAGCCACCTCATCTTCTGCTCATCCTCTCGCGCACTCTGAAGAGAGCTCAGGTGAGAAATTGCAAACGTTGAGCAATTGCTCAGAGATGAAAAGTGCCAGCACTGAAAGCTGTTGCTAGCCAGCACCCTTCCTTGGAAGCGCTTTCACAGGCGCAGCAACACTGGGGCTTTGCGCTTCTCTAGCCACCAAACGTCACGGTCCTTCTCTTTCCGTCTCGTAGACACGAGCTGAGAAATTGCAAACGTCGAGCAATTGCTCAGCGATGAAAAGTGCCAGCACTGAAAGCTGTTGCTAGCCAGCACCCTTCCTTGGAAGCGCTTTCACAGGCGCAGCAACTCTGGGGCTTTGCGCTTCTCTAGCCACCAAACGTCACGGTCACTATCTCTCCGTCTCGTAGACACGAGCTGAGAAATTGCAAACGTCGAGCAATTGCTCAGAGATGAAAAGTGCCAGCACTGGAAGCTGTTGCTAGCCAGCACCCTTCCTTGGAAGCGCTTTTGTAGGCCTAAGAACACTGGGGCTCTGGGCTTCTCTAGCCACCTCATCTTCTGCTCATCCTCTCGCGCACTCTAAAGAGAGCTCAGGTGAGAAATTGCAAACGTCGAGCAATTGCTCAGAGATGAAAAGTGCCAACACTGAAAGCTGTTGCTAGCCAGCACCCTTCCTTGGAAGCGCTTTTGTAGCCCTAAGCACACTGGGTCTCTGGGCTTCTCTAGCCACCTAATCTTCTGCTCATCCTCTCGCGCACTCTAAAGAGAGCTCAGGTGAGAAATTGCAAAACGTCAAGCAATTGCTCAGAGATGAAAAGTGCCAGCACTGAAAGCTCTTGCTAGCCAGCACCCTTCCTTGGAAGCGCTTTTGTAGGCCTAAGAACACTGGGGCTCTGGGCTTCTCTAGCCACCTCATCTTCTGCTCATCCTCTCGCGCACTCTAAAGAGAGCTCAGGGGAGAAATTGCAAACGTCGAGCAATTGCTCAGAGATGAAAAGTGCCAGCACTGAAAGCTCTTGCTAGCCAGCACCCTTCCTTGGAAGTGCTTTCACAGGCGCAGCAACACTGGGGCTTTGCACTTCTCTACCCACCAAACGTCACGGTCCTTCTCTTTCCGTCTCCTAGACACGAGCTGAGAAATTGCAAACGTCGAGCAATTGCTCAGAGAGGAAAAGTGCCAGCAGTGAAAGCTGTTGCTAGCCAGCACCCTTCCTTGGAAGCGCTTTTGTAGGCCTAAGAACACTGGGGCTCTGGGCTTCTCTAGCCACCTCATCTTCTGCTCATCCTCTCGCGCACTCTAAAGAGAGCTCAGGGGAGAAATTGCAAACGTTGAGCAATTGCTCAGAGATGAAAAGTGCCAGCACTGAAAGCTGTTGCTAGCCAGCACCCTTCCTTGGAAGCGCTTTCACAGGCGCAGCAACACTGGGGCTTTGCGCTTCTCTACCCACCAAACGTCACGGTCATTCTCTTTCCGTCTCCTAGACACGAGCTGAGAAATTGCAAACGTCGAGCAATTGCTCAGAGATGAAAAGTGCCAGCACTGAAAGCTGTTGCTAGCCAGCACCCTTCCTTGGAAGCGCTTTTGTAGGGCTAAGCACACTGGGTCTCTGGGCTTCTCTAGCCACCTCATCTTCTGCTCATCCTCTCGCGCACTCTAAAGAGAGCTCAGGTGAGAAATTGCAAACGTCGAGCAATTACTCAAAGATGAAAAGTGCTAGCACTGAAAGATGTTGCTAGCCAGCACCCTTCCTTGGAAGCGCTTTCACAGGCGCAGCAACACTGGGGCTTTGCGCTTCTCTAGCCACCAAACGTCACGGTCATTCTTTCCGTCTCGTAGACACGAGCTTAGAAATTGCAAACGTCGAGCAATTGCTCAGAGATGAAAAGTGCCAGCACTGAAAGCTGTTGCTAGCCAGCACCCTTCCTTGGAAGCGCTTTTGTAGGCCTAAGAACACTGGGGCTCTGGGCTTCTCTAGCCACCTCATCTTCTGCTCATCCTCTCGCGCACTCTAAAGAGAGCTCAGGTGAGAAATTGCAAACGTCGAGCAATTGCTCAGAGATGAAAAGTGCCAGCACTGAAAGCTCTTGCTAGCCAGCACCCTTCCTTGGAAGCGCTTTCACAGGCGCAGCAACACTGGGGCTTTGCACTTCTCTACCCACCAAACGTCACGGTCCTTCTCTTTCCGTCTCGTAGACACGAGCTGAGAAATTGCAAACGTCGAGCAATTGCTCAGAGAGGAAAAGTGCCAGCACTGAAAGCTCTTGCTAGCCAGCACCCTTCCTTGGAAGCGCTTTCACAGGCGCAGCAACACTGGGGCTTTGCGCTTCTCTAGCCACCAAACGTCACGGTCACTATCTCTCCGTCTCGTAGACACGAGCTGAGAAATTGCAAACGTCGAGCAATTGCTCAGAGAGGAAAAGTGCCAGCACTGGAAGCTGTTGCTAGCCAGCACCCTTCCTTGGAAGCGCTTTTGTAGGCCTAAGAACACTGGGGCTCTGGGCGTCTTTAGCCACCTCATCTTCTGCTCATCCTCTCGCGCACTCTAAAGAGAGCTCAGGTGAGAAATTGCAAACGTCGAGCAATTGCTCAGAGATGAAAAGTGCCAGCACTGAAAGCTGTTGCTAGCCAGCACCCTTCCTTGGAAGCACTTTCACAGGCGCAGCAACACTGGGGCTTTGCGTTTCTCTAGCCACCAAACGTCACGGTCATTCTCTTTCCGTCTCGTAGACACGAGCTGAGAAATTGCAAACGTCGAGCAATTGCTCAGAGATGAAAAGTGCCAGCACTGAAAGCTCTTGCTAGCCAGCCCCCTTCCTTGGAAGCGCTTTTGTAGGCCTAAGAACACTGGGGCTCTGGGCTTCTCTAGCCACCTCATCTTCTGCTCATCCTCTCGCGCACTCTGAAGAGAGCTCAGATGAGAAATTGCAAACGTCGAGCAATTACTCAAAGATGAAAAGTGCTAGCACTGAAAGATGTTGCTAGCCAGCACCCTTGCTTGGAAGCGCTTTCACAGGCGCAGCAACACTGGGGCTTTGCGCTTCTCTACCCACCAAACGTCACGGTCCTTCTCTTTCCATCTCGTAGACACAAGCTGAGAAATTGCAAACGTCGAGCAATTGCTCAGAGATGAAAAGTGCCAGCACTGAAAGCTGTTGCTAGCCAGCCCCCTTCCTTGGAAGCGCTTTTGTAGGCCTAAGAACACTGGGGCTCTGGGCTTCTCTAGCCACCTCATCTTCTGCTCATCCTCTCGCGCACTCTAAAGAGAGCTCAGGTGAGAAATTGCAAACGTCGAGCAATTGCTCAGAGATGAAAAGTGCCAGCACTGAAAGCTGTTGCTAGCCAGCACCCTTCCTTGGAAGCGCTTTCACAGGCGCAGCAACACTGGGGCTTTGCGCTTCTCTAGCCACCAAACGTCACGGTCCTTCTCTTTCCGTCTCCTAGACACGAGCTGAGAAATTGCAAACGTCGAGCAATTGCTCAGAGATGAAAAGTGCCAGCACTGAAAGCTGTTGCTAGCCAGCACCCTTCCTTGGAAGCGCTTTTGTAGGCCTAAGAACACTGGGGCTCTGGGCTTCTTTAGCCACCTCATCTTCTGCTCATCCTCTCGTGCACTCTGAAGAGAGCTCAGGTGAGAAATTGCAAACGTCGAGCAATTGCTGAGAGATGAAAAGTGCCAGCACTGAAAGCTGTTGCTAGCCAGCACCCTTCCTTGGAAGCGCTTTCACAGGCGCAGCAGCACTGGGGCTTTGCGCTTCTCTACCCACCAAACGTCACGGTCCTTCTCTTTCCGTCTCGTAGACACGAGCTGAGAAATTGCAAACGTTGAGCAATTGCTCAGAGATGAAAAGTGCCAGCACTGAAAGCTGTTGCTAGCCAGCCCCCTTCCTTGGAAGCGCTTTTGTAGGCCTAAGAACACTGGGGCTCTGTGCTTCTCTAGCCACCTAATCTTCTGCTCATCCTCTCGCGCACTCTAAAGAGAGCTCAGGTGAGAAATTGCAAACGTCGAGCAATTGCTCAGAGATGAAAAGTGCCAGCACTGAAAGCTCTTGCTAGCCAGCACCCTTCCTTGGAAGCGCTTTCACAGACGCAGCAACACTGGGGCTTTGCGCTTCTCTAGCCACCAAACGTCACGGTCACTCTCTTTCCGTCTCGTAGACATGAGCTGAGAAATTGCAAACGTCGAGCAATTGCTCAGAGATGAAAAGTGCCAGCACTGAAAGCTGTTGCTAGCCAGCACCCTTCCTTGGAAGCGCTTTTGTAGGCCTAAGAACACTGGGGCTCTAGGCTTCTCTAGCCACCTCATCTTCTGCTCATCCTCTCGCGCACTCTAAAGAGAGCTCAGGTGAGAAATTGCAAACGTTGAGCAATTGCTCAGAGATGAAAAGTGCCAGCACTGAAAGCTCTTGCTAGCCAGCACCCTTCCTTGGAAGCGCTTTCACAGGCGCAGCAACACTGGGGCTTTGCGCTTCTCTAGCCACCAAACGTCACGGTCCTTCTCTTTCCGTCTCGTAGACACGAGCTGAGAAATTGCAAACGTCGAGCAATTGCTCAGAGATGAAAAGTGCCAGCACTGAAAGCTCTTGCTAGCCAGCACCCTTGCTTGGAAGCGCTTTCACAGGCGCAGCAACACTGGGGCTTTGCGCTTCTCTAGCCACCAAACGTCACGGTCACTATCTCTCCGTCTCGTAGACACGAGCTGAGAAATTGCAAACGTGGAGCAATTGCTCAGAGATGAAAAGTGCCAGCACTGAAAGCTGTTGCTATCCAGCACCCTTCCTTGGAAGCGCTTTTGTAGGCCTAAGAACACTGGGGCTCTGGGCTTCTCTAGCCACCTCATCTTCTGCTCATCCTCTCGCGCACTCTAAAGAGAGCTCAGGTGAGAAATTGCAAACGTCGAGCAATTGCTCAGAGATGAAAAGTGCCAGCACTGAAAGCTGTTGCTAGCCAGCACCCTTCCTTGGAAGCGCTTTCACAGGTGCTGTAACACTGGGGCTTTGCGCTTCTCTACCCACCAAACGTCACGGTCACTATCTCTCCGTCTCGTAGACACGAGCTGAGAAATTGCAACCGTCGAGCAATTGCTCAGAGAGGAAAAGTGCCAGCACTGAAAGGTCTTGCTAGCCAGCACCCTTCCTTGGAAGCGCTTTTGTAGGCCTAAGAACACTGGGGCTCTGGGCTTCTCTAGCCACCTCATCTTCTGCTCATCCTCTCGCGCACTCTAAAGAGAGCTCAGGTGAGAAATTGCAAACGTCGAGCAATTGCTCAGAGATGAAAAGTGCCAGCACTGAAAGCTGTTGCTAGCCAGCACCCTTCCTTGGAAGCGCTTTCACAGGCGCAGCAACACTGGGGCTTTGCGCTTCTCTACCCACCAAACGTCACGGTCCTTCTCTTTCCGTCTCGTAGACACGAGCTGAGAAATTGCAAACGTTGAGCAATTGCTCAGAGATGAAAAGTGCCAGCACTGAAAGCTGTTGCTAGCCAGCACCCTTCCTTGGAAGCGCTTTTGTAGGCCTAAGAACACTGGGGCTCTGGGCTTCTTTAGCCACCTCATCTTCTGCTCATCCTCTCGCGCACTCTGAAGAGAGCTCAGGGGAGAAATTGCAAACGTCGAGCAATTGCTCAGAGATGAAAAGTGCCAGCACTGAAAGCTGTTGCTAGCCAGCACCCTTCCTTGGAAGCACTTTCACAGGCGCAGCAACACTGGGGCTTTGCGCTTCTCTAGCCACCAAACGTCACGGTCATTCTCTTTCCGTCTCGTAGACACGAGCTGAGAAATTGCAAACGTCGAGCAATTGCTCAGAGATGAAAAGTGCCAGCACTGAAAGCTGTTGCTAGCCAGCACCCTTCCTTGGAAGCGCTTTTGTAGGCCTAAGAACACTGGGGCTCTGGGCTTCTCTAGCCACCTCATCTTCTGCTCATCCTCTCGCGCACTCTAAAGAGAGCTCAGGTGAGAAATTGCAAACGTCCAGCAATTGCTCAGAGATGAAAAGTGCCAGCACTGAAAGCTCTTGCTAGCCAGCACCCTTCCTTGGAAGCGCTTTCACAGGCGCAGCAACACTGGGGCTTTGCACTTCTCTACCCACCAAACGTCACGGTCCTTCTCTTTCCGTCTCCTAGACACGAGCTGAGAAATTGCAAACGTCGAGCAATTGCTCAGAGAGGAAAAGTGCCAGCACTGAAAGCTCTTGCTAGCCAGCACCCTTCCTTGGAAGCGCTTTCACAGGCGCAGCAACACTGGGGCTTTGCGCTTCTCTAGCCACCAAACGTCACGGTCACTATCTCTCCGTCTCGTAGACACGAGCTGAGAAATTGCAAACGTCGAGCAATTGCTCAGAGATGAAAAGTGCCAGCACTGGAAGCTGTTGCTAGCCAACACCCTTCCTTGGAAGCGCTTTTGTAGGCCTAAGAACACTGGGGCTCTGGGCTTCTTTAGCCACCTCATCTTCTGCTCATCCTCTCGCGCACTCTAAAGAGAGCTCAGGTGAGAAATTGCAAACGTCGAGCAATTGCTCAGAGATGAAAAGTGCCAGCACTGAAAGCTGTTGCTAGCCAGCACCCTTCCTTGGAAGCACTTTCACAGGCGCAGCAACACTGGGGCTTTGCGCTTCTCTAGCCACCAAACGTCACGGTCATTCTCTTTCCGTCTCGTAGACACGAGCTGAGAAATTGCAAACGTCGAGCAATTGCTCAGAGATGAAAAGTGCCAGCACTGAAAGCTGTTGCTAGCCAGCACCCTTCCTTGGAAGCGCTTTTGTAGGCCTAAGAACACTGGGGCTCTGGGCTTCTCTAGCCACCTCATCTTCTGCTCATCCTCTCGCGCACTCTAAAAAGAGCTCAGATGAGAAATTGCAAACGTCGAGCAATTACTCAAAGATGAAAAGTGCTAGCACTGAAAGATGTTGCTAGCCAGCACCCTTGCTTGGAAGCGCTTTCACAGGCGCAGCAACACTGGGGCTTTGCGCTTCTCTACCCACCAAACGTCACGGTCCTTCTCTTTCCATCTCGTAGACACAAGCTGAGAAATTGCAAACGTCGAGCAATTGCTCAGAGATGAAAAGTGCCAGCACTGAAAGCTCTTGCTAGCCAGCACCCTTCCTTGGAAGCGCTTTTGTAGGCCTAAGAACACTGGGGCTCTGGGCTTCTCTAGCCACCTCATCTTCTGCTCATCCTCTCGCGCACTCTAAAGAGAGCTCAGGTGAGAAATTGCAAACGTCGAGCAATTGCTCAGAGATGAAAAGTGCCAGCACTGAAAGCTGTTGCTAGCCGGCACCCTTCCTTGGAAGCGCTTTCACAGGCGCAGCAACACTGGGGCTTTGCGCTTCTCTAGCCACCAAACGTCACGGTCCTTCTCTTTCCGTCTCCTAGACACGAGCTGAGAAATTGCAAACGTCGAGCAATTGCTCAGAGATGAAAAGTGCCAGCACTGAAAGCTGTTGCTAGCCAGCACCCTTCCTTGGAAGCGCTTTTGTAGGCCTAAGAACACTGGGGCTCTGGGCTTCTCTAGCCACCTCATCTTCTGCTCATCCTCTCGCGCACTCTAAAGAGAGCTCAGGGGAGAAATTGCAAACGTCGAGCAATTGCTCAGAGATGAAAAGTGCCAGCACTGAAAGCTGTTGCTAGCCAGCACCCTTGCTTGGAAGCGCTTTCACAGGCGCAGCAACACTGGGGCTTTGCGCTTCTCTAGCCACCAAACGTCACGGTCACTCTCTTTCCGTCTCGTAGACATGAGCTGAGAAATTGCAAACGTCGAGCAATTGCTCAGAGATGAAAAGTGCCAGCACTGAAAGCTCTTGCTAGCCAGCACCCTTCCTTGGAAGCGCTTTTGTAGGCCTAAGATCACTGGGGCTCTGGGCTTCTCTAGCCACCTCATCTTCTGCTCATCCTCTCGCGCACTCTAAAGAGAGCTCAGGTGAGAAATTGCAAACGTCCAGCAATTGCTCAGAGATGAAAAGTGCCAGCACTGAAAGCTGTTGCTAGCCAGCACCCTTCCTTGGAAGCGCTTTCACAGGCGCAGCAACACTGGGGCTTTGCGCTTCTCTAGCCACCAAACGTCACGGTCATTCTCTTTCCATCTCGTAGACACGAGCTGAGAAATTGCAAACGTCGAGCAATTGCTCAGAGAGGAAAAGTGCCAGCACTGAAAGCTGTTGCTAGCCAGCCCCCTTCCTTGGAAGCGCTTTTGTAGGCCTAAGAACACTGGGGCTCTGGGCTTCTCTAGCCACCTCATCTTCTGCTCATCCTCTCGCGCACTCTAAAGAGAGCTCAGGTGAGAAATTGCAAACGTCGAGCAATTGCTCAGAGATGAAAAGTGCCAGCACTGAAAGCTGTTGCTAGCCAGCACCCTTGCTTGGAAGCGCTTTCACAGGCGCAGCAACACTGGGGCTTTGCGCTTCTCTACCCACCAAACGTCACGGTCCTTCTCTTTCCGTCTCATAGACACGAGCTGAGAAATTGCAAATGTCGAGCAATTGCTCAGAGATGAAAAGTGCCAGCACTGAAAGCTGTTGCTAGCCAGCCCCCTTCCTTGGAAGTGCTTTTGTAGCCCTTAGAACCCTGGGGCTCTAGGCTTCTCTAGCCACCTCATCTTCTGCTCATCCTCTCGCGCACTCTAAAGAGAGCTCAGGGGAGAAATTGCAAACGTCGAGCAATTGCTCAGACATGAAAAGTGCCAGCACTGAAAGCTGTTGCTAGCCAGCACCTTTCCTTGGAAGCGCTTTCACAGGCGCAGTAACACTGGGGCTTTGCGCTTCTCTACCCACCAAACGTCACGGTCCTTCTCTTTCCGTCTCGTAGACACGAGCTGAGAAATTGCAAACGTCGAGCAATTGCTCAGAGATGAAAAGTGCCAGCACTGAAAGCTCTTGCTAGCCAGCACCCTTCCTTGGAAGCGCTTTTGTAGGCCTAAGAACACTGGGGCTCTGGGCTTCTCTAGCCACCTCATCTTCTGCTCATCCTCTCGCGCACTCTGAAGAGAGCTCAGGTGAGAAATTGCAAACGTTGAGCAATTGCTCAGAGATGAAAAGTGCCAGCACTGAAAGCTGTTGCTAGCCAGCACCCTTCCTTGGAAGCGCTTTCACAGGCGCAGTAACACTGGGGCTTTGTGCTTCTCTACCCACCAAACGTCACGGTCACTATCTCTCCGTCTCGTAGACACGAGCTGAGAAATTGCAAACGTCCAGCAATTGCTCAGAGATGAAAAGTGCCAGCACTGAAAGCTGTTGCTAGCCAGCCCCCTTCCTTGGAAGCGCTTTTGTAGGCCTAAGAACACTGGGGCTCTGGGCTTCTCTAGCCACCTCATCTTCTGCTCATCCTCTCGCGCACTCTAAAGAGAGCTCAGGTGAGAAATTGCAAACGTCGAGCAATTGCTCAGAGATGAAAAGTGCCAGCACTGAAAGCTGTTGCTAGCCAGCACCCTTCCTTGGAAGCGCTTTCACAGGCGCAGTAACACTGGGGCTTTGCGCTTCTCTAGCCACCAAACGTCACGGTCCTTCTCTTTCCGTCTCCTAGACACGAGCTGAGAAATTGCAAACGTCGAGCAATTGCTCAGAGATGAAAAGTGCCAGCACTGAAAGCTGTTGCTAGCCAGCACCCTTGCTTGGAAGCGCTTTTGTTGGCCTAAGAACACTGGGGCTCTGTGCTTCTCTAGCCACCTAATCTTCTGCTCATCCTCTCGCGCACTCTAAAGAGAGCTCAGGTGAGAAATTGCAAACGTCGAGCAATTGCTCAGAGATGAAAAGTGCCAGCACTGAAAGCTGTTGCTAGCCGGCACCCTTCCTTGGAAGCGCTTTTGTAGGCCTAAGAACACTGGGGCTCTGGGCTTCTCTAGCCACCTCATCTTCTGCTCATCCTCTCACGCACTCTAAAGAGAGCTCAGGTGAGAAATTGCAAACGTCGAGCAATTGCTCAGAGATGAAAAGTGCCAGCACTGAAAGCTGTTGCTAGCCAGCACCCTTCCTTGGAAGCGCTTTCACAGGCGCAGCAACACTGGGGCTTTGCGCTTCTCTAGCCACCAAACGTCACGGTCCTTCTCTTTCCGTCTCGTAGACACGAGCTGAGAAATTGCAAACGTCCAGCAATTGCTCAGAGATGAAAAGTGCCAGCACTGAAAGCTGTTGCTAGCCGGCACCCTTCCTTGGAAGCGCTTTCACAGGCGCAGCAACACTGGGGCTTTGCGCTTCTCTAGCCACCAAACGTCACGGTCATTCTCTTTCCGTCTCCTAGACACAAGCTGAGAAATTGCAAACGTCGAGCAATTGCTCAGAGATGAAAAGTGCCAGCACTGAAAGCTCTTGCTAGCCAGCACCCTTCCTTGGAAGCGCTTTTGTAGGCCTAAGAACACTGGGGCTCTGGGCTTCTTTAGCCACCTCATCTTCTGCTCATCCTCTCGCGCACTCTGAAGAGAGCTCAGGTGAGAAATTGCAAACGTCGAGCAATTGCTCAGAGATGAAAAGTGCCAGCACTGAAAGCTCTTGCTAGCCAGCACCCTTGCTTGGAAGCGCTTTCACAGGCGCAGCAACACTGGGGCTTTGCGCTTCTCTAGCCACCAAACGTCACGGTCACTATCTCTCCGTCTCGTAGACACGAGCTGAGAAATTGCAAATGTCGAGCAATTGCTCAGAGATGAAAAGTGCCAGCACTGGAAGCTGTTGCTAGCCAGCACCCTTCCTTGGAAGCGCTTTTGTAGGCCTAAGAACACTGGGGCTCTGGGCTTCTCTAGCCACCTCATCTTCTGCTCATCCTCTCGCGCACTCTAAAGAGAGCTCAGGTGAGAAATTGCAAACGTCGAGCAATTGCTCAGAGATGAAAAGTGCCAGCCCTGAAAGCTGTTGCTAGCCAGCCCCCTTCCTTGGAAGCGCTTTTGTAGGCCTAAGAACACTGGGGCTCTTGGCTTCTCTAGCCACCTCATCTTCTGCTCATCCTCTCGCGCACTCTAAAGAGAGCTCAGGTGAGAAATTGCAAACGTCGAGCAATTGCTCAGAGAGGAAAAGTGCCAGCACTGAAAGCTGTTGCTAGCCAGCACCCTTCCTTGGAAGTGCTTTCACAGGCGCAGTAACACTGGGGCTTTGCGCTTCTCTAGCCACCAAACGTCACGGTCCTTCTCTTTCCGTCTCGTAGACACGAGCTGAGAAATTGCAAACGTCGAGCAATTGCTCAGAGATGAAAAGTGCCAGCACTGAAAGCTGTTGCTAGCCAGCACCCTTCCTTGGAAGCGCTTTTGTAGGCCTAAGAACACTGGGGCTCTGGGCTTCTCTAGCCACCTAATCTTCTGCTCATCCTCTCGCGCACTCTAAAGAGAGCTCAGGTGAGAAATTGCAAACGTCGAGCAATTGCTCAGAGATGAAAAGTGCCAGCACTGAAAGCTCTTGCTAGCCAGCACCCTTCCTTGGAAGCGCTTTTGTAGGCCTAAGAACACTGGGGCTCTGGGCTTCTCTAGCCACCTCATCTTCTGCTCATCCTCTCGCGCACTCTAAAGAGAGCTCAGGTGAGAAATTGCAAACGTCCAGCAATTGCTCAGAGATGAAAAGTGCCAGCACTGAAAGCTCTTGCTAGCCAGCACCCTTCCTTGGAAGCGCTTTCACAGGCGCAGCAACACTGGGGCTTTGCACTTCTCTACCCACCAAACGTCACGGTCATTCTCTTTCCGTCTCCTAGACACGAGCTGAGAAATTGCAAACGTCGAGCAATTGCTCAGAGAGGAAAAGTGCCAGCAGTGAAAGCTGTTGCTAGCCAGCACCCTTCCTTGGAAGCGCTTTTGTAGGCCTAAGAACACTGGGGCTCTGGGCTTCTCTAGCCACCTCATCTTCTGCTCATCCTCTCGCGCACTCTAAAGAGAGCTCAGGTGAGAAATTGCAAACGTTGAGCAATTGCTCAGAGATGAAAAGTGCCAGCACTGAAAGCTGTTGCTAGCCAGCACCCTTCCTTGGAAGCGCTTTCACAGGCGCAGCAACACTGGGGCTTTGCGCTTCTCTAGCCACCAAACGTCACGGTCATTCTCTTTCCGTCTCGTAGACACGAGCTGAGAAATTGTAAACGTCGAGCAATTGCTCAGAGATGAAAAGTGCCAGCACTGAAAGCTCTTGCTAGCCAGCACCCTTCCTTGGAAGCGCTTTCACAGGCGCAGCAACACTGGGGCTTTGCGCTTCTCTACCCACCAAACGTCACGGTCACTATCTCTCCGTCTCGTAGACACGAGCTGAGAAATTGCAAACGTCGAGCAATTGCTCAGAGATGAAAAGTGCCAGCACTGGAAGCTGTTGCTAGCCAGCACCCTTCCTTGGAAGTGCTTTTGTAGGCCTAAGAAGACTGGGGCTCTGGGCTTCTCTAGCCACCTCATCTTTGCTCATCCTCTCGCGCACTCTAAAGAGAGCTCAGGGGAGAAATTGCAAACGTCGAGCAATTGCTCAGAGATGAAAAGTGCCAGCACTGAAAGCTCTTGCTAGCCAGCACCCTTCCTTGGAAGCGCTTTCACAGGCGCAGCAACACTGGGGCTTTGCACTTCTCTACCCACCAAACGTCACGGTCCTTCTCTTTCCGTCTCCTAGACACGAGCTGAGAAATTGCAAACGTCGAGCAATTGCTCAGAGATGAAAAGTGCCAGCACTGAAAGCTCTTGCTAGCCAGCACCCTTCCTTGGAAGCGCTTTTGTAGGCCTAAGAACACTGGGGCTCTAGGCTTCTCTAGCCACCTCATCTTCTGCTCATCCTCTCGCGCACTCTAAAGAGAGCTCAGGTGAGAAATTGCAAACGTCCAGCAATTGCTCATAGATGAAAAGTGCCAGCACTGAAAGCTCTTGCTAGCCAGCACCCTTCCTTGGAAGCGCTTTCACAGGCGCAGCAACACTGGGGCTTTGCGCTTCTCTAGCCACCAAACGTCACGGTCCTTCTCTTTCCGTCTCGTAGACACGAGCTGAGAAATTGCAAACGTGGAGCAATTGCTCAGAGATGAAAAGTGCCAGCACTGAAAGCTGTTGCTATCCAGCACCCTTCCTTGGAAGCGCTTTTGTAGGCCTAAGAACACTGGGGCTCTGGGCTTCTCTAGCCACCTCATCTTCTGCTCATCCTCTCGCGCACTCTAAAGAGAGCTCAGGTGAGAAATTGCAAACGTCCAGCAATTGCTCAGAGATGAAAAGTGCCAGCACTGAAAGCTGTTGCTAGCCAGCACCCTTGCTTGGAAGCGCTTTCACAGGCGCAGCAACACTGGGGCTTTGCGCTTCTCTACCCACCAAACGTCACGGTCCTTCTCTTTCCGTCTCATAGACACGAGCTGAGAAATTGCAAATGTCGAGCAATTGCTCAGAGATGAAAAGTGCCAGCACTGAAAGCTGTTGCTAGCCAGCCCCCTTCCTTGGAAGTGCTTTTGTAGCCCTTAGAACCCTGGGGCTCTGGGCTTCTCTAGCCACCTCATCTTCTGCTCATCCTCTCGCGCACTCTAAAGAGAGCTCAGGTGAGAAATTGCAAACATTGAGCAATTGCTCAGAGATGAAAAGTGCCAGCACTGAAAGCTGTTGCTAGCCAGCACCCTTCCTTGGAAGCGCTTTCACAGGCGCAGTAACACTGGGGCTTTGCGCTTCTCTACCCACCAAACGTCACGGTCCTTCTCTTTCCGTCTCCTAGACACGAGCTGAGAAATTGCAAACGTCGAGCAATTGCTCAGAGATGAAAAGTGCCAGCACTGAAAGCTGTTGCTAGCCAGCACCCTTCCTTGGAAGCGCTTTTGTAGGCCTAAGAACAGTGGGGCTCTGGGCTTCTCTAGCCACCTCATCTTCTGCTCATCCTCTCGCGCACTCTGAAGAGAGCTCAGGGGAGAAATTGCAAACGTTGAGCAATTGCTCAGAGATGAAAAGTGCCAGCACTGAAAGCTGTTGCTAGCCAGCACCCTTCCTTGGAAGCGCTTTCACAGGCGCAGTAACACTGGGGCTTTGTGCTTCTCTACCCACCAAACGTCACGGTCACTATCTCTCCGTCTCGTAGACACGAGCTGAGAAATTGCAAACGTCCAGCAATTGCTCAGAGATGAAAAGTGCCAGCACTGAAAGCTGTTGCTAGCCAGCACCCTTCCTTGGAAGCGCTTTTGTAGCCCTTAGAACACTGGGGCTCTGGGCTTCTCTAGCCACCTAATCTTCTGCTCATCCTCTCGCGCACTCTGAAGAGAGCTCAGGGGAGAAATTGCAAACGTCGAGCAATTGCTCAGAGATGAAAAGTGCCAGCACTGAAAGCTCTTGCTAGCCAGCACCCTTCCTTGGAAGCGCTTTCACAGGCGCAGTAACACTGGGGCTTTGCGCTTCTCTACCCACCAAACGTCACGGTCCTTCTCTTTCCGTCTCCTAGACACGAGCTGAGAAATTGCAAACGTCGAGCAATTGCTCAGAGATGAAAAGTGCCAGCACTGAAAGCTGTTGCTAGCCAGCACCCTTCCTTGGAAGCGCTTTTGTAGGCCTAAGAACACTGGGGCTCTGTGCTTCTCTAGCCACCTAATCTTCTGCTCATCCTCTCGCGCACTCTAAAGAGAGCTCAGGTGAGAAATTGCAAACGTCGAGCAATTGCTCAGAGATGAAAAGTGCCAGCACTGAAAGCTGTTGCTAGCCGGCACCCTTCCTTGCAAGCGCTTTTGTAGGCCTAAGAACACTGGGGCTCTGGGCTTCTCTAGCCACCTAATCTTCTGCTCATCCTCTCACGCACTCTAAAGAGAGCTCAGGTGAGAAATTGCAAACGTCGAGCAATTGCTCAGAGATGAAAAGTGCCAGCACTGAAAGCTGTTGCTAGCCAGCACCCTTCCTTGGAAGCGCTTTCACAGGCGCAGCAACACTGGGGCTTTGCGCTTCTCTACCCACCAAACGTCACGGTCCTTCTCTTTCCGTCTCGTAGACACGAGCTGAGAAATTGCAAACGTCGAGCAATTGCTCAGAGAGGAAAAGTGCCAGCACTGAAAGCTGTTGCTAGCCAGCACCCTTCCTTGGAAGCGCTTTCACAGGCGCAGCAACACTGGGGCTTTGCGCTTCTCTAGCCACCAAACGTCACGGTCACTATCTCTCCGTCTCCTAGACACGAGCTGAGAAATTGCAAACGTCGAGCAATTGCTCAGCGATGAAAAGTGCCAGCAGTGAAAGCTGTTGCTAGCCAGCACCCTTCCTTGGAAGCGCTTTTGTAGGCCTAAGAACACTGGGGCTCTGGGCTTCTCTAGCCACCTAATCTTCTGCTCATCCTCTCGCGCACTCTAAAGAGAGCTCAGGTGAGAAATTGCAAACGTCGAGCAATTGCTCAGAGATGAAAAGTGCCAGCACTGAAAGCTCTTGCTAGCCAGCACCCTTCCTTGGAAGCGCTTTTGTAGGCCTAAGAACAGTGGGGCTCTGGGCTTCTCTAGCCACCTCATCTTCTGCTCATCCTCTCGCGCACTCTAAAGAGAGCTCAGGGGAGAAATTGCAAACGTTGAGCAATTGCTCAGAGATGAAAAGTGCCAGCACTGAAAGCTGTTGCTAGCCAGCACCCTTCCTTGGAAGCGCTTTCACAGGCGCAGCAACACTGGGGCTTTGCGCTTCTCTAGCCACCAAACGTCACGGTCATTCTCTTTCCGTCTCGTAGACACGAGCTGAGAAATTGCAAACGTCGAGCAATTGCTCAGAGATGAAAAGTGCCAGCACTGAAAGCTCTTGCTAGCCAGCACCCTTCCTTGGAAGCGCTTTCACAGGCGCAGCAACACTGGGGCTTTGCGCTTCTCTACCCACCAAACGTCACGGTCGCTATCTCTCCGTCTCGTAGACACGAGCTGAGAAATTGCAAACGTCGAGCAATTGCTCAGAGATGAAAAGTGCCAGCACTGGAAGCTGTTGCTAGCCAGCACCCTTCCTTGGAAGTGCTTTTGTAGGCCTAAGAACACTGGGGCTCTGGGCTTCTCTAGCCACCTCATCTTCTGCTCATCCTCTCGCGCACTCTAAAGAGAGCTCAGGTGAGAAATTGCAAACGTCGAGCAATTGCTCAGAGATGAAAAGTGCCAGCACTGAAAGCTCTTGCTAGCCAGCACCCTTCCTTGGAAGCGCTTTCACAGGCGCAGCAACACTGGGGCTTTGCACTTCTCTACCCACCAAACGTCACGGTCCTTCTCTTTCCGTCTCCTAGACACGAGCTGAGAAATTGCAAACGTCGAGCAATTGCTCAGAGAGGAAAAGTGCCAGCACTGAAAGCTGTTGCTAGCCAGCACCCTTCCTTGGAAGCGCTTTTGTAGGCCTAAGAACACTGGGGCTCTGGGCTTCTCTAGCCACCTCATCTTCTCCTCATCCTCTCGCGCACTCCAAAGAGAGCTCAGGTGAGAAATTGCAAACGTCGAGCAATTGCTCAGAGATGAAAAGTGCCAGCACTGAAAGCTCTTGCTAGCCAGCACCCTTCCATGGAAGTGTTTTCACAGGCGCAGCAACACTGGGGCTTTGCGCTTCTCTAGCCACCAAACGTCACGGTCCTTCTCTTTCCGTCTCGTAGACACGAGCTGAGAAATTGCAAACGTCGAGCAATTGCTCAGAGATGAAAAGTGCCAGCACTGAAAGCTGTTGCTAGCCAGCACCCTTCCTTGGAAGCGCTTTCACAGGCGCAGCAACACTGGGGCTTTGCGCTTCTCTAGCCACCAAACGTCACGGTCACTATCTCTCCGTCTCGTAGACACGAGCTGAGAAATTGCAAACGTCGAGCAATTGCTCAGAGATGAAAAGTGCCAGCACTGGAAGCTGTTGCTAGCCAGCACCCTTCCTTGGAAGCGCTTTTGTAGGCCTAAGAACACTGGGGCTCTGGGCTTCTCTAGCCACCTCATCTTCTGCTCATCCTCTCGCGCACTCTAAAGAGAGCTCAGGTGAGAAATTGCAAACGTCGAGCAATTACTCAGAGATGAAAAGTGCCAGCACTGAAAGCTCTTGCTAGCCAGCACCCTTCCTTGGAAGCGCTTTTGTAGGCCTAAGAACACTGGGGCTCTGGGCTTCTCTAGCCACCTCATCTTCTGCTCATCCTCTCGCGCACTCTAAAGAGAGCTCAGGTGAGAAATTGCAAACGTCGAGCAATTGTCAGAGATGAAAAGTGCCAGCAC
This sequence comes from Sarcoramphus papa, assembly GCA_037962945.1. Taxonomy (NCBI): domain Eukaryota; kingdom Metazoa; phylum Chordata; class Aves; order Accipitriformes; family Cathartidae; genus Sarcoramphus; species Sarcoramphus papa. The sequence goes on from JBBMRM010000088.1 coordinate 2,741,814, forward strand.
TGAAAGCTGTTGCTAGCCAGCACCCTTCCTTGGAAGCGCTTTCACAGGCGCAGCAACACTGGGGCTTTGCGCTTCTCTACCCACCAAACGTCACGGTCCTTCTCTTTCCATCTCGTAGACACAAGCTGACAAATTGCAAACGTCGAGCAATTGCTCAGAGATGAAAAGTGCCAGCACTGAAAGCTGTTGCTAGCCAGCACCCTTCCTTGGAAGCGCTTTTGTAGGCCTAAGAACACTGGGGCTCTGGGCTTCTCTAGCCACCTCATCTTCTGCTCATCCTCTCGCGCACTCTAAAGAGAGCTCAGGTGAGAAATTGCAAACGTTGAGCAATTGCTCAGAGATGAAAAGTGCCAGCACTGAAAGCTGTTGCTAGCCAGCACCCTTCCTTGGAAGCGCTTTCACAGGCGCAGCAACACTGGGGCTTTGCGCTTCTCTAGCCACCAAACGTCACGGTCCTTCTCTTTCCGTCTCCTAGACACGAGCTGAGAAATTGCAAACATCGAGCAATTGCTCAGAGATGAAAAGTGCCAGCACTGAAAGCTGTTGCTAGCCAGCACCCTTCCTTGGAAGCGCTTTTGTAGGCCTAAGAACACTGGGGCTCTGGGCTTCTTTAGCCACCTCATCTTCTGCTCATCCTCTCGCGCACTCTGAAGAGAGCTCAGGTGAGAAATTGCAAACGTCGAGCAATTGCTCAGAGATGAAAAGTGCCAGCACTGAAAGCTGTTGCTAGCCAGCACCCTTCCTTGGAAGCGCTTTCACAGGCGCAGCAGCACTGGGGCTTTGCGCTTCTCTAGCCACCAAACGTCACGGTCCTTCTCTTTCCGTCTCGTAGACACGAGCTGAGAAATTGCAAACGTGGAGCAATTGCTCAGAGATGAAAAGTGCCAGCACTGAAAGCTGTTGCTAGCCAGCACCCTTCCTTGGAAGCGCTTTTGTAGGCCTAAGAACACTGGGGCTCTGGGCTTCTCTAGCCACCTAATCTTCTGCTCATCCTCTCGCGCACTCTAAAGAGAGCTCAGGTGAGAAATTGCAAACGTCGAGCAATTGCTCAGAGAGGAAAAGTGCCAGCACTGAAAGCTGTTGCTAGCCAGCACCCTTCCTTGGAAGCGCTTTTGTAGGCCTAAGAACACTGGGGCTCTGGGCTTCTCTAGCCACCTCATCTTCTGCTCATCCTCTCGCGCACTCTAAAGAGAGCTCAGGGGAGAAATTGCAAACGTCGAGCAATTGCTCAGAGATGAAAAGTGCCAGCACTGAAAGCTGTTGCTAGCCAGCACCCTTCCTTGGAAGCGCTTTCACAGGCGCAGCAACACTGGGGCTTTGTGCTTCTCTACCCACCAAACGTCACGGTCCTTCTCTTTCCGTCTCGTAGACACGAGCTGAGAAATTGCAAACGTCGAGCAATTGCTCAGAGATGAAAAGTGCCAGCACTGAAAGCTGTTGCTAGCCAGCACCCTTCCTTGGAAGCGCTTTTGTAGGCCTAAGAACACTGGGGCTCTGGGCTTCTCTAGCCACCTCATCTTCTGCTCATCCTCTCGCGCACTCTAAAGAGAGCTCAGGTGAGAAATTGCAAACGTTGAGCAATTGCTCAGAGATGAAAAGTGCCAGCACTGAAAGCTGTTGCTAGCCAGCACCCTTCCTTGGAAGTGCTTTCACAGGTGCAGTAACACTGGGGCTTTGCGCTTCTCTACCCACCAAACGTCACGGTCCTTCTCTTTCCGTCTCCTAGACACGAGCTGAGAAATTGCAAACGTCGAGCAATTGCTCAGAGATGAAAAGTGCCAGCACTGAAAGCTGTTGCTAGCCAGCACCCTTCCTTGGAAGCGCTTTTGTAGGCCTAAGAACACTGGGGCTCTGGGCTTCTCTAGCCACCTAATCTTCTGCTCATCCTCTCGCGCACTCTGAAGAGAGCTCAGGTGAGAAATTGCAAACGTCGAGCAATTGCTCAGAGATGAAAAGTGCCAGCACTGAAAGCTCTTGCTAGCCAGCACCCTTCCTTGGAAGCACTTTCACAGGCGCAGCAACACTGGGGCTTTGCGCTTCTCTAGCCACCAAACGTCACGGTCATTCTCTTTCCGTCTCGTAGACACGAGCTGAGAAATTGCAAACGTCGAGCAATTGCTCAGAGATGAAAAGTGCCAGCACTGAAAGCTGTTGCTAGCCAGCACCCTTCCTTGGAAGCGCTTTTGTAGGCCTAAGAACACTGGGGCTCTGGGCTTCTCTAGCCACCTCATCTTCTGCTCATCCTCTCGCGCACTCTAAAGAGAGCTCAGGTGAGAAATTGCAAACGTCGAGCAATTGCTCAGAGATGAAAAGTGCCAGCACTGAAAGCTCTTGCTAGCCAGCACCCTTCCTTGGAAGTGCTTTCACAGGCGCAGCAACACTGGGGCTTTGCGCTTCTCTAGCCACCAAACGTCACGGTCCTTCTCTTTCCGTCTCGTAGACACGAGCTGAGAAATTGCAAACGTCGAGCAATTGCTCAGAGATGAAAAGTGCCAGCACTGAAAGCTCTTGCTAGCCAGCACCCTTCCTTGGAAGTGCTTTTGTAGCCCTAAGAACACTGGGGCTCTGGGCTTCTCTAGCCACCTCATCTTCTGCTCATCCTCTCGCGCACTCTGAAGAGAGCTCAGGTGAGAAATTGCAAACGTCGAGCAATTGCTCAGAGATGAAAAGTGCCAGCACTGAAAGCTGTTGCTAGCCAGCACCCTTCCTTGGAAGCACTTTCACAGGCGCAGCAACACTGGGGCTTTGCGCTTCTCTAGCCACCAAACGTCACGGTCCTTCTCTTTCCGTCTCGTAGACACGAGCTGAGAAATTGCAAACGTCGAGCAATTGCTCAGAGATGAAAAGTGCCAACACTGAAAGCTCTTGCTAGCCAGCACCCTTCCTTGGAAGCGCTTTCACAGGCGCAGCAACACTGGGGCTTTGCGCTTCTCTAGCCACCAAACGTCACGGTCACTATCTTTCCGTCTCGTAGACACGAGCTGAGAAATTGCAAACGTCGAGCAATTGCTCAGAGATGAAAAGTGCCAGCACTGGAAGCTGTTGCTAGCCAGCACCCTTCCTTGGAAGCGCTTTTGTAGGCCTAAGAACACTGGGGCTCTGGGCTTCTCTAGCCACCTCATCTTCTGCTCATCCTCTCGCGCACTCTAAAGAGAGCTCAGGTGAGAAATTGCAAACGTCGAGCAATTACTCAAAGATGAAAAGTGCCAGCACTGAAAGCTCTTGCTAGCCAGCACCCTTCCTTGGAAGCGCTTTTGTAGGCCTAAGAACACTGGGGCTCTGGGCTTCTCTAGCCACCTCATCTTCTGCTCATCCTCTCGCGCACTCTAAAGAGAGCTCAGGTGAGAAATTGCAAACGTCGAGCAATTGTCAGAGATGAAAAGTGCCAGCACTGAAAGCTGTTGCTAGCCAGCACCCTTCCTTGGAAGCGCTTTCACAGGCGCAGCAACACTGGGGCTTTGCGCTTCTCTACCCACCAAACGTCACGGTCCTTCTCTTTCCATCTCGTAGACACGAGCTGACAAATTGCAAACGTCGAGCAATTGCTCAGAGATGAAAAGTGCCAGCACTGAAAGCTGTTGCTAGCCAGCACCCTTCCTTGGAAGCGCTTTTGTAGGCCTAAGAACACTGGGGCTCTGGGCTTCTCTAGCCACCTCATCTTCTGCTCATCCTCTCGCGCACTCTAAAGAGAGCTCAGGTGAGAAATTGCAAACGTCCAGCAATTGCTCAGAGATGAAAAGTGCCAGCACTGAAAGCTGTTACTAGCCAGCACCCTTCCTTGGAAGCGCTTTCACAGGCGCAGCAACACTGGGGCTTTGCGCTTCTCTAGCCACCAAACGTCACGGTCCTTCTCTTTCCGTCTCCTAGACACGAGCTGAGAAATTGCAAACATCGAGCAATTGCTCAGAGATGAAAAGTGCCAGCACTGAAAGCTGTTGCTAGCCAGCACCCTTCCTTGGAAGCGCTTTTGTAGGCCTAAGAACACTGGGGCTCTGGGCTTCTTTAGCCACCTCATCTTCTGCTCATCCTCTCGCGCACTCTGAAGAGAGCTCAGGTGAGAAATTGCAAACGTCGAGCAATTGCTCAGAGATGAAAAGTGCCAGCACTGAAAGCTGTTGCTAGCCAGCACCCTTCCTTGGAAGCGCTTTCACAGGCGCAGCAGCACTGGGGCTTTGCGCTTCTCTAGCCACCAAACGTCACGGTCCTTCTCTTTCCGTCTCGTAGACACGAGCTGAGAAATTGCAAACGTTGAGCAATTGCTCAGAGATGAAAAGTGCCAGCACTGAAAGCTGTTGCTAGCCAGCACCCTTCCTTGGAAGCGCTTTTGTAGGCCTAAGAACACTGGGGCTCTGGGCTTCTCTAGCCACCTAATCTTCTGCTCATCCTCTCGCGCACTCTAAAGAGAGCTCAGGTGAGAAATTGCAAACGTCGAGCAATTGCTCAGAGAGGAAAAGTGCCAGCACTGAAAGCTGTTGCTAGCCAGCACCCTTCCTTGGAAGCGCTTTTGTAGGCCTAAGAACACTGGGGCTCTGGGCTTCTCTAGCCACCTCATCTTCTGCTCATCCTCTCGCGCACTCTAAAGAGAGCTCAGGGGAGAAATTGCAAACGTCCAGCAATTGCTCAGAGATGAAAAGTGCCAGCACTGAAAGCTGTTGCTAGCCAGCACCCTTCCTTGGAAGCGCTTTCACAGGCGCAGCAACACTGGGGCTTTGTGCTTCTCTACCCACCAAACGTCACGGTCCTTCTCTTTCCGTCTCGTAGACACGAGCTGAGAAATTGCAAACGTCGAGCAATTGCTCAGAGATGAAAAGTGCCAGCACTGAAAGCTGTTGCTAGCCAGCACCCTTCCTTGGAAGCGCTTTTGTAGGCCTAAGAACACTGGGGCTCTGGGCTTCTCTAGCCACCTCATCTTCTGCTCATCCTCTCGCGCACTCTAAAGAGAGCTCAGGTGAGAAATTGCAAACGTTGAGCAATTGCTCAGAGATGAAAAGTGCCAGCACTGAAAGCTGTTGCTAGCCAGCACCCTTCCTTGGAAGTGCTTTCACAGGCGCAGCAACACTGGGGCTTTGCGCTTCTCTAGCCACCAAACGTCACGGTCCTTCTCTTTCCGTCTCGTAGACACGAGCTGAGAAATTGCAAACGTCGAGCAATTGCTCAGAGATGAAAAGTGCCAGCACTGAAAGCTGTTGCTAGCCAGCACCCTTCCTTGGAAGCGCTTTTGTAGGCCTAAGAACACTGGGGCTCTGGGCTTCTCTAGCCACCTAATCTTCTGCTCATCCTCTCGCGCACTCTGAAGAGAGCTCAGGTGAGAAATTGCAAACGTCGAGCAATTGCTCAGAGATGAAAAGTGCCAGCACTGAAAGCTCTTGCTAGCCAGCACCCTTCCTTGGAAGCACTTTCACAGGCGCAGCAACACTGGGGCTTTGCGCTTCTCTAGCCACCAAACGTCACGGTCATTCTCTTTCCGTCTCGTAGACACGAGCTGAGAAATTGCAAACGTCGAGCAATTGCTCAGAGATGAAAAGTGCCAGCACTGAAAGCTGTTGCTAGCCAGCACCCTTCCTTGGAAGCGCTTTTGTAGGCCTAAGAACACTGGGGCTCTGGGCTTCTCTAGCCACCTCATCTTCTGCTCATCCTCTCGCGCACTCTAAAGAGAGCTCAGGTGAGAAATTGCAAACGTCGAGCAATTGCTCAGAGATGAAAAGTGCCAGCACTGAAAGCTCTTGCTAGCCAGCACCCTTCCTTGGAAGTGCTTTACAGGCGCAGCAACACTGGGGCTTTGCGCTTCTCTAGCCACCAAACGTCACGGTCCTTCTCTTTCCGTCTCGTAGACACGAGCTGAGAAATTGCAAACGTCGAGCAATTGCTCAGAGATGAAAAGTGCCAGCACTGAAAGCTCTTGCTAGCCAGCACCCTTCCTTGGAAGTGCTTTTGTAGCCCTAAGAACACTGGGGCTCTGGGCTTCTCTAGCCACCTCATCTTCTGCTCATCCTCTCGCGCACTCTGAAGAGAGCTCAGGTGAGAAATTGCAAACGTCGAGCAATTGCTCAGAGATGAAAAGTGCCAGCACTGAAAGCTGTTGCTAGCCAGCACCCTTCCTTGGAAGCACTTTCACAGGCGCAGCAACACTGGGGCTTTGCGCTTCTCTAGCCACCAAACGTCACGGTCCTTCTCTTTCCGTCTCGTAGACACGAGCTGAGAAATTGCAAACGTCGAGCAATTGCTCAGAGATGAAAAGTGCCAACACTGAAAGCTCTTGCTAGCCAGCACCCTTCCTTGGAAGCGCTTTTGTAGGCCTAAGAACACTGGGGCTCTGGGCTTCTCTAGCCACCTCATCTTCTGCTCATCCTCTCGCGCACTCTAAAGAGAGCTCAGGTGAGAAATTGCAAACGTCGAGCAATTGCTCAGAGATGAAAAGTGCTAGCACTGAAAGCTGTTGCTAGCCAGCACCCTTCCTTGGAAGCGCTTTCACAGGCGCAGCAACACTGGGGCTTTGCGCTTCTCTAGCCACCAAATGTCACGGTCCTTTTCTTTCCATCTCGTAGACATGAGCTGAGAAATTGCAAACGTCGAGCAATTGCTCAGAGATGAAAAGTGCCAGCACTGGAAGCTGTTGCTAGCCAGCACCCTTCCTTGGAAGCGCTTTCACAGGCGCAGTAACACTGGGGCTTTGCGCTTCTCTACCCACCAAACGTCATGGTCACTATCTCTCCGTCTCGTAGACATGAGCTGAGAAATTGCAAACGTCGAGCAATTGCTCAGAGATGAAAAGTGCCAGCACTGAAAGCTGTTGCTATCCAGCACCCTTCCTTGGAAGCGCTTTTGTAGGCCTAAGAACACTGGGGCTCTGGGCTTCTCTAGCCACCTCATCTTCTGGTCATCCTCTCACGCACTCTAAAGAGAGCTCAGGTGAGAAATTGCAAACGTCGAGCAATTGCTCAGAGATGAAAAGTGCCAGCACTGAAAGCTCTTGCTAGCCAGCACCCTTCCTTGGAAGCGCTTTCACAGGCGCAGCAACACTGGGGCTTTGCACTTCTCTACCCACCAAACGTCACGGTCCTTCTCTTTCCGTCTCCTAGACACGAGCTGAGAAATTGCAAACGTCGAGCAATTGCTCAGAGAGGAAAAGTGCCAGCAGTGAAAGCTGTTGCTAGCCAGCACCCTTCCTTGGAAGCGCTTTTGTAGGCCTAAGAACACTGGGGCTATGGGCTTCTCTAGCCACCTCATCTTCTGCTCATCCTCTCGCGCACTCTAAAGAGAGCTCAGGTGAGAAATTGCAAACGTCGAGCAATTGCTCAGAGATGAAAAGTGCCAGCACTGAAAGCTCTTGCTAGCCAGCACCCTTCCTTGGAAGTGCTTTCACAGGCGCAGCAACACTGGGGCTTTGCGCTTCTCTACCCACCAAACGTCACGGTCCTTCTCTTTCCGTCTCGTAGACACGAGCTGAGAAATTGCAAACGTCGAGCAATTGCTCAGAGATGAAAAGTGCCAGCACTGAAAGCTGTTGCTAGCCAGCACCCTTCCTTGGAAGCGCTTTTGTAGGCCTAAGAACACTGGGGCTCTGGGCTTCTCTAGCCACCTCATCTTCTGCTCATCCTCTCGCGCACTCTAAAGAGAGCTCAGGGGAGAAATTGCAAACGTCCAGCAATTGCTCAGAGATAAAAAGTGCCAGCACTGAAAGCTGTTGCTAGCCAGCACCCTTCCTTGGAAGCGCTTTCACAGGCGCAGCAACACTGGGGCTTTGCGCTTCTATACGCACCAAACGTCACGGTCCTTCTCTTTCCGTCTCCTAGACACGAGCTGAGAAATTGCAAACGTCGAGCAATTGCTCAGAGATGAAAAGTGCCAGCACTGAAAGCTGTTGCTAGCCAGCACCCTTCCTTGGAAGCGCTTTTGTAGGCCTAAGAACACTGGGGCTCTGGGCTTCTTTAGCCACCTCATCTTCTGCTCATCCTCTCGCGCACTCTGAAGAGAGCTCAGGTGAGAAATTGCAAACGTCGAGCAATTGCTGAGAGATGAAAAGTGCCAGCACTGAAAGCTCTTGCTAGCCAGCACCCTTCCTTGGAAGCGCTTTCACAGGCGCAGCAGCACTGGGGCTTTGCACTTCTCTACCCACCAAACGTCACGGTCCTTCTCTTTCCGTCTCGTAGACACGAGCTGAGAAATTGCAAACGTCGAGCAATTGCTCAGAGATGAAAAGTGCCAGCACTGAAAGCTGTTGCTAGCCAGCACCCTTCCTTGGAAGCGCTTTTGTAGGCCTAAGAACACTGGGGCTCTGGGCTTCTCTAGCCACCTCATCTTCTGCTCATCCTCTCGCGCACTCTAAAGAGAGCTCAGGTGAGAAATTGCAAACGTCGAGCAATTGCTCAGAGATGAAAAGTGCCAGCACTGAAAGCTCTTGCTAGCCAGCACCCTTCCTTGGAAGCGCTTTCACAGGCGCAGTAACACTGGGGCTTTGCGCTTCTCTACCCACCAAACGTCACGGTCACTATCTCTCTGTCTCGTAGACATGAGCTGAGAAATTGCAAACGTCGAGCAATTGCTCAGAGATGAAAAGTGCCAGCACTGAAAGCTGTTGCTAGCCAGCACCCTTCCTTGGAAGCGCTTTCACAGGCGCAGCAACACTGGGGCTTTGCGCTTCTCTACCCACCAAACGTCACGGTCATTCTCTTTCCGTCTCCTAGACACGAGCTGAGAAATTGCAAACGTCGAGCAATTGCTCAGAGATGAAAAGTGCCAGCACTGAAAGCTGTTGCTAGCCAGCACCCTTCCTTGGAAGCGCTTTTGTAGGCCTAAGAACACTGGGGCTCTGGGCTTCTCTAGCCACCTAATCTTCTGCTCATCCTCTCGCGCACTCTGAAGAGAGCTCAGGTGAGAAATTGCAAACGTCGAGCAATTGCTCAGAGATGAAAAGTGCCAGCACTGAAAGCTGTTGCTAGCCAGCACCCTTCCTTGGAAGCGCTTTCACAGGCGCAGCAACACTGGGGCTTTGCGCTTCTCTAGCCACCAAACGTCACGGTCATTCTCTTTCCGTCTCGTAGACACGAGCTGAGAAATTGCAAAAGTCGAGCAATTGCTCAGAGATGAAAAGTGCCAGCACTGAAAGCTCTTGCTAGCCAGCACCCTTCCTTGGAAGCGCTTTTGTAGGCCTAAGAACACTGGGGCTCTGGGCTTCTCTAGCCACCTCATCTTCTGCTCATCCTCTCGCGCACTCTAAAGAGAGCTCAGGTGAGAAATTGCAAAGGTCGAGCAATTGCTCAGAGATGAAAAGTGCCAGCACTGAAAGCTCTTGCTAGCCAGCACCCTTCCTTGGAAGCGCTTTCACAGGCGCAGCAACACTGGGGCTTTGCGCTTCTCTACCCACCAAATGTCACGGTCCTTTTCTTTCCATCTCGTAGACACAAGCTGAGAAATTGCAAACGTCGAGCAATTGCTCAGAGATGAAAAGTGCCAGCACTGAAAGCTGTTGCTAGCCAGCACCCTTCCTTGGAAGCGCTTTTGTAGGCCTAAGAACACTGGGGCTCTGGGCTTCTCTAGCCACCTCATCTTCTGCTCATCCTCTCGCGCACTCTAAAGAGAGCTCAGGTGAGAAATTGCAAACGTCCAGCAATTGCTCAGAGATGAAAAGTGCCAGCACTGAAAGCTGTTGCTAGCCGGCACCCTTCCTTGGAAGCGCTTTCACAGGCGCAGCAACACTGGGGCTTTGCGCTTCTCTAGCCACCAAACGTCACGGTCCTTCTCTTTCCGTCTCCTAGACACGAGCTGAGAAATTGCAAACGTCGAGCAATTGCTCAGAGATGAAAAGTGCCAGCACTGAAAGCTCTTGCTAGCCAGCACCCTTCCTTGGAAGCGCTTTTGTAGGCCTAAGAACACTGGGGCTCTGGGCTTCTCTAGCCACCTCATCTTCTGCTCATCCTCTCGCGCACTCTAAAGAGAGCTCAGGGGAGAAATTGCAAACGTCGAGCAATTGCTCAGAGATGAAAAGTGCCAGCACTGAAAGCTCTTGCTAGCCAGCACCCTTCCTTGGAAGCGCTTTCACAGGCGCAGTAACACTGGGGCTTTGCGCTTCTCTACCCACCAAACGTCATGGTCACTATCTCTCCGTCTCGTAGACATAAGCTGAGAAATTGCAAACGTCGAGCAATTGCTCAGAGATGAAAAGTGCCAGCACTGAAAGCTGTTGCTAGCCAGCCCCCTTCCTTGGAAGCGCTTTTGTAGGCCTAAGAACACTGGGGCTCTGGGCTTCTCTAGCCACCTCATCTTCTGCTCATCCTCTCGCGCACTCTGAAGAGAGCTCAGGTGAGAAATTGCAAACGTCGAGCAATTGCTCAGAGATGAAAAGTGCCAGCACTGAAAGCTCTTGCTAGCCAGCACCCTTCCTTGGAAGCGCTTTCACAGGCGCAGCAACACTGGGGCTTTGCACTTCTCTACCCACCAAACGTCACGGTCCTTCTCTTTCCGTCTCCTAGACACGAGCTGAGAAATTGCAAACATCCAGCAATTGCTCAGAGATGAAAAGTGCCAGCAGTGAAAGCTGTTGCTAGCCAGCACCCTTCCTTGGAAGCGCTTTTGTAGGCCTAAGAACACTGGGGCTCTGGGCTTCTCTAGCCACCTCATCTTCTGCTCATCCTCTCGCGCACTCTAAAGAGAGCTCAGGTGAGAAATTGCAAACGTTGAGCAATTGCTCAGAGATGAAAAGTGCCAGCACTGAAAGCTCTTGCTAGCCAGCACCCTTCCTTGGAAGTGCTTTCACAGGCGCAGCAACACTGGGGCTTTGCGCTTCTCTACCCACCAAACGTCACGGTCCTTCTCTTTCCGTCTCGTAGACACGAGCTGAGAAATTGCAAACGTCGAGCAATTGCTCAGAGATGAAAAGTGCCAGCACTGAAAGCTCTTGCTAGCCAGCACCCTTCCTTGGAAGCGCTTTTGTAGGCCTAAGAACACTGGGGCTCTGGGCTTCTCTAGCCACCTCATCTTCTGCTCATCCTCTCGCGCACTCTAAAGAGAGCTCAGGTGAGAAATTGCAAACGTCGAGCAATTGCTCAGAGATGAAAAGTGCCAGCACTGAAAGCTGTTGCTAGCTGGCACCCTTCCTTGGAAGCGCTTTCACAGGCGCAGCAACACTGGGGCTTTGCGCTTCTCTACCCACCAAACGTCACGGTCCTTCTCTTTCCGTCTCGTAGACACGAGCTGAGAAATTGCAAACGTCGAGCAATTGCTCAGAGATGAAAAGTGCCAGCACTGAAAGCTGTTGCTAGCCAGCACCCTTCCTTGGAAGCGCTTTTGTAGGCCTAAGAACACTGGGGCTCTGGGCTTCTTTAGCCACCTCATCTTCTGCTCATCCTCTCGCGCACTCTGAAGAGAGCTCAGGTGAGAAATTGCAAACGTCGAGCAATTGCTGAGAGATGAAAAGTGCCAGCACTGAAAGCTCTTGCTAGCCAGCACCCTTCCTTGGAAGCGCTTTCACAGGCGCAGCAGCGCTGGGGCTTTGCACTTCTCTACCCACCAAACGTCACGGTCCTTCTCTTTCCGTCTCCTAGACACGAGCTGAGAAATTGCAAACGTCGAGCAATTGCTCAGAGATGAAAAGTGCCAGCACTGAAAGCTGTTGCTAGCCAGCACCCTTCCTTGGAAGCGCTTTTGTAGGCCTAAGAACACTGGGGCTCTGGGCTTCTCTAGCCACCTCATCTTCTGCTCATCCTCTCGCGCACTCTAAAGAGAGCTCAGGTGAGAAATTGCAAACGTCGAGCAATTGCTCAGAGATGAAAAGTGCCAGCACTGAAAGCTCTTGCTAGCCAGCACCCTTCCTTGGAAGCGCTTTCACAGGCGCAGTAACACTGGGGCTTTGCGCTTCTCTACCCACCAAACGTCATGGTCACTATCTCTCCGTCTCGTAGACATGAGCTGAGAAATTGCAAACGTCGAGCAATTGCTCAGAGATGAAAAGTGCCAGCACTGAAAGCTGTTGCTAGCCAGCACCCTTCCTTGGAAGCGCTTTTGTAGGCCTAAGAACACTGGGGCTCTGGGCTTCTCTAGCCACCTCATCTTCTGCTCATCCTCTCGCGCACTCTAAAGAGAGCTCAGGTGAGAAATTGCAAACGTCGAGCAATTGCTCAGAGATGAAAAGTGCCAGCACTGAAAGCTCTTGCTAGCCAGCACCCTTCCTTGGAAGCGCTTTTGTAGGCCTAAGAACACTGGGGCTCTGGGCTTCTCTAGCCACCTCATCTTCTGCTCATCCTCTCGCGCACTCTGAAGAGAGCTCAGGTGAGAAATTGCAAACGTCGAGCAATTGCTCAGAGATGAAAAGTGCCAGCACTGAAAGCTCTTGCTAGCCAGCACCCTTGCTTGGAAGCGCTTTCACAGGCGCAGCAACACTGGGGCTTTGCGCTTCTCTAGCCACCAAACGTCACGGTCACTCTCTTTCCGTCTCCTAGACACAAGCTGAGAAATTGCAAACGTCGAGCAATTGCTCAGAGATGAAAAGTGCCAGCACTGAAAGCTGTTGCTAGCCAGCACCCTTCCTTCGAAGCGCTTTTGTAGGCCTAAGAACACTGGGGCTCTAGGCTTCTCTAGCCACCTCATATTCTGCTCATCCTCTCGCGCACTCTAAAGAGAGCTCAGGTGAGAAATTGCAAACGTTGAGCAATTGCTCAGAGATGAAAAGTGCCAGCACTGAAAGCTGTTGCTAGCCAGCACCCTTCCTTGGAAGCGCTTTCACAGGCGCAGCAACACTGGGGCTTTGCGCTTCTCTACCCACCAAACGTCACGGTCCTTCTCTTTCCGTCTCGTAGACACGAGCTGAGAAATTGCAAACGTCGAGCAATTGCTCAGAGATGAAAAGTGCCAGCACTGAAAGCTCTTGCTAGCCAGCACCCTTCCTTGGAAGCGCTTTCACAGGCGCAGCAACACTGGGGCTTTGCGCTTCTCTACCCACCAAACGTCACGGTCACTATCTCTCCGTCTCGTAGACACGAGCTGAGAAATTGCAAACGTCGAGCAATTGCTCAGAGATGAAAAGTGCCAGCACTGAAAGCTCTTGCTAGCCAGCACCCTTCCTTGGAAGCGCTTTTGTAGGCCTAAGAACACTGGGGCTCTGGGCTTCTCTAGCCACCTCATCTTCTGCTCATCCTCTCGCGCACTCTGAAGAGAGCTCAGGTGAGAAATTGCAAACGTCGAGCAATTGCTGAGAGATGAAAAGTGCCAGCACTGAAAGCTGTTGCTAGCCAGCACCCTTCCTTGGAAGCGCTTTCACAGGTGCTGTAACACTGGGGCTTTGCGCTTCTCTACCCACCAAACGTCACGGTCACTATCTCTCCGTCTCGTAGACACGAGCTGAGAAATTGCAACCGTCGAGCAATTGCTCAGAGAGGAAAAGTGCCAGCACTGAAAGCTGTTGCTAGCCAGCACCCTTCCTTGGAAGCGCTTTTGTAGGCCTAAGCACACTGGGGCTCTGGGCTTCTTTAGCCACCTCATCTTCTGCTCATCCTCTCGCGCACTCTAAAGAGAGCTCAGGTGAGAAATTGCAAACGTCGAGCAATTGCTCAGAGATGAAAAGTGCCAGCACTGAAAGCTGTTGCTAGCCAGCACCCTTCCTTGGAAGCGCTTTCACAGGCGCAGCAACACTGGGGCTTTGCACTTCTCTACCCACCAAACGTCACGGTCATTCTCTTTCCGTCTCGTAGACACGAGCTGAGAAATTGCAAACGTCAAGCAATTGCTCAGAGAGGAAAAGTGCCAGCACTGAAAGCTCTTGCTAGCCAGCACCCTTCCTTGGAAGCGCTTTTGTAGGCCTAAGCACACTGGGGCTCTGGGCTTCTCTAGCCACCTCATCTTCTGCTCATCCTCTCGCGCACTCTAAAGAGAGCTCAGGTGAGAAATTGAAAACGTTGAGCAATTGCTCAGAGATGAAAAGTGCCAGCACTGAAAGCTGTTGCTAGCCAGCACCCTTCCTTGGAAGCGCTTTTGTAGCCCTTAGAACACTGGGGCTCTGGGCTTCTCTAGCCACCTCATCTTCTGCTCATCCTCTCGCGCACTCTAAAGAGAGCTCAGGTGAGAAATTGCAGACGTCGAGCAATTGTCAGAGATGAAAAGTGCCAGCACTGAAAGCTGTTGCTAGCCAGCACCCTTCCTTGGAAGCGCTTTCACAGGCGCAGCAACACTGGGGCTTTGCGCTTCTCTACCCACCAAACGTCACGGTCCTTCTCTTTCCGTCTCGTAGACACGAGCTGAGAAATTGCAAATGTCGAGCAATTGCTCAGAGATGAAAAGTGCCAGCACTGAAAGCTGTTGCTAGCCAGCCCCCTTCCTTGGAAGTGCTTTTGTAGCCCTTAGAACACTGGGGCTCTGGGCTTCTCTAGCCACCTCATCTTCTGCTCATCCTCTCGCGCACTCTGAAGAGAGCTCAGGTGAGAAATTGCAAACGTCGAGCAATTGCTCAGAGATGAAAAGTGCCAGCACTGAAAGTTGTTGCTAGCCAGCACCCTTCCTTGGAAGCGCTTTCACAGGTGCTGTAACACTGGGGCTTTGCGCTTCTCTACCCACCAAACGTCACGGTCACTATCTCTCCGTCTCGTAGACACGAGCTGAGAAATTGCAACCGTCGAGCAATTGCTCAGAGATGAAAAGTGCCAGCACTGAAAGCTCTTGCTAGCCAGCACCCTTCCTTGGAAGCGCTTTTGTAGGCCTAAGAACACTGGGGCTCTGGGCTTCTCTAGCCACCTCATCTTCTGCTCATCCTCTCGCGCACTCTAAAGAGAGCTCAGGTGAGAAATTGCAAACGTCGAGCAATTGCTCAGAGATGAAAAGTGCCAGCACTGAAAGTTGTTGCTAGCCAGCACCCTTCCTTGGAAGCGCTTTCACAGGTGCTGTAACACTGGGGCTTTGCGCTTCTCTACCCACCAAACGTCACGGTCACTATCTCTCCGTCTCGTAGACACGAGCTGAGAAATTGCAACCGTCGAGCAATTGCTCAGAGATGAAAAGTGCCAGCACTGAAAGCTCTTGCTAGCCAGCACCCTTGCTTGGAAGCGCTTCCACAGGCGCAGCAACACTGGGGCTTTGCGCTTCTCTAGCCACCAAACGTCACGGTCACTATCTTTCCGTCTCCTAGACACGAGCTGAGAAATTGCAAACATCCAGCAATTGCTCAGAGATGAAAAGTGCCAGCACTGAAAGCTGTTGCTAGCCAGCACCCTTCCTTGGAAGCGCTTTTGTAGGCCTAAGAAGACTGGGGCTCTGGGCTTCTCTAGCCACCTCATCTTCTGCTCATCCTCTCGCGCACTCTGAAGAGAGCTCAGGTGAGAAATTGCAAACGTCGAGCAATTGCTCAGAGATGAAAAGTGCCAGCACTGAAAGCTGTTGCTAGCCAGCACCCTTCCTTGGAAGCGCTTTCACAGGCGCTGTAACACTGGGGCTTTGCGCTTCTCTACCCACCAAACGTCACGGTCACTATCTCTCCGTCTCGTAGACACGAGCTGAGAAATTGCAAACGTCGATCAATTGCTCAGAGATGAAAAGTGCCAGCACTGAAAGCTGTTGCTAGCCAGCACCCTTCCTTGGAAGCGCTTTTGTAGGCCTAAGCACACTGGGGCTCTGGGCTTCTCTAGCCACCTAATCTTCTGCTCATCCTCTCGCGCACTCTAAAGAGAGCTCAGGTGAGAAATTGCAAACGTCGAGCAATTGCTCAGAGATGAAAAGTGCCAGCACTGAAAGCTGTTGCTAGCCAGCACCCTTCCTTGGAAGCGCTTTCACAGGCGCAGCAACACTGGGGCTTTGCACTTCTCTACCCACCAAACGTCACGGTCATTCTCTTTCCGTCTCGTAGACACGAGCTGAGAAATTGCAAACGTCAAGCAATTGCTCAGAGAGGAAAAGTGCCAGCAGTGAAAGCTGTTGCTAGCCAGCACCCTTCCTTGGAAGCGCTTTTGTAGGCCTAAGAACACTGGGGCTCTGGGCTTCTCTAGCCACCTCATCTTCTGCTCATCCTCTCGCGCACTCTAAAGAGAGCTCAGGTGAGAAATTGCAAACATCCAGCAATTGCTCAGAGATGAAAAGTGCCAGCACTGAAAGCTGTTGCTAGCCAGCACCCTTCCTTGGAAGCGCTTTTGTAGCCCTTAGAACACTGGGGCTCTGGGCTTCTCTAGCCACCTCATCTTCTGCTCATCCTCTCGCGCACTCTAAAGAGAGCTCAGGTGAGAAATTGCAAACGTCGAGCAATTGTCAGAGATGAAAAGTGCCAGCACTGAAAGCTGTTGCTAGCCAGCACCCTTCCTTGGAAGCGCTTTCACAGGCGCAGCAACACTGGGGCTTTGCGCTTCTCTACCCACCAAACGTCACGGTCCTTCTCTTTCCGTCTCCTAGACACGAGCTGAGAAATTGCAAATGTCGAGCAATTGCTCAGAGATGAAAAGTGCCAGCACTGAAAGCTGTTGCTAGCCAGCCCCCTTCCTTGGAAGTGCTTTTGTAGCCCTTAGAACACTGGGGCTCTGGGCTTCTCTAGCCACCTCATCTTCTGCTCATCCTCTCGCGCACTCTAAAGAGAGCTCACGTGAGAAATTGCAAACGTCGAGCAATTGCTCAGAGATGAAAAGTGCCAGCACTGAAAGCTCTTGCTAGCCAGCACCCTTCCTTGGAAGCGCTTTCACAGGCGCAGTAACACTGGGGCTTTGCGCTTCTCTAGCCACCAAACGTCACGGTCCTTCTCTTTCCGTCTCGTAGACACGAGCTGAGAAATTGCAAACGTCGAGCAATTGCTCAGAGAGGAAAAGTGCCAGCACTGAAAGCTGTTGCTAGCCAGCACCCTTCCTTGGAAGCGCTTTTGTAGGCCTAAGAACACTGGGGCTCTGGGCTTCTCTAGCCACCTCATCTTCTGCTCATCCTCTCGCGCACTCCAAAGAGAGCTCAGGTGAGAAATTGCAAACGTCGAGCAATTGCTCAGAGATGAAAAGTGCCAGCACTGAAAGCTCTTGCTAGCCAGCACCCTTCCATGGAAGTGCTTTCACAGGCGCAGCAACACTGGGGCTTTGCGCTTCTCTACCCACCAAACGTCACGGTCCTTCTCTTTCCGTCTCGTAGACACGAGCTGAGAAATTGCAAACGTCGAGCAATTGCTCAGAGATGAAAAGTGCCAGCACTGAAAGCTGTTGCTAGCCAGCACCCTTCCTTGGAAGCGCTTTCACAGGCGCAGCAACACTGGGGCTTTGCGCTTCTCTAGCCACCAAACGTCACGGTCACTATCTCTCCGTCTCGTAGACACGAGCTGAGAAATTGCAAACGTCGAGCAATTGCTCAGAGATGAAAAGTGCCAGCACTGGAAGCTGTTGCTAGCCAGCACCCTTCCTTGGAAGCGCTTTTGTAGGCCTAAGAACACTGGGGCTCTGGGCTTCTCTAGCCACCTCATCTTCTGCTCATCCTCTCGTGCACTCTAAAGAGAGCTCAGGTGAGAAATTGCAAACGTCGAGCAATTACTCAAAGATGAAAAGTGCCAGCACTGAAAGCTCTTGCTAGCCAGCACCCTTCCTTGGAAGCGCTTTTGTAGGCCTAAGAACACTGGGGCTCTGGGCTTCTCTAGCCACCTCATCTTCTGCTCATCCTCTCGCGCACTCTAAAGAGAGCTCAGGGGAGAAATTGCAAACGTCGAGCAATTGCTCAGAGATGAAAAGTGCCAGCACTGAAAGCTCTTGCTAGCCAGCACCCTTCCTTGGAAGCGCTTTCACAGGCGCAGCAACACTGGGGCTTTGCGCTTCTCTACCCACCAAACGTCACGGTCCTTCTCTTTCCATCTCGTAGACACAAGATGAGAAATTGCAAACGTCGAGCAATTGCTCAGAGATGAAAAGTGCCAGCACTGAAAGCTGTTGCTAGCCAGCACCCTTCCTTGGAAGCGCTTTAGTAGGCCTAAGAACACTGGGGCTCTGTGCTTCTCTAGCCACCTCATCTTCTGCTCATCCTCTCGCGCACTCTAAAGAGAGCTCAGGTGAGAAATTGCAAACGTCCAGCAATTGCTCAGAGATGAAAAGTGCCAGCACTGAAAGCTGTTGCTAGCCGGCACCCTTCCTTGGAAGCGCTTTCACAGGCGCAGCAACACTGGGGCTTTGCGCTTCTCTAGCCACCAAACGTCACGGTCCTTCTCTTTCCGTCTCCTAGACACGAGCTGAGAAATTGCAAACGTCGAGCAATTGCTCAGAGATGAAAAGTGCCAGCACTGAAAGCTCTTGCTAGCCAGCACCCTTCCTTGGAAGCGCTTTTGTAGGCCTAAGAACACTGGGGCTCTGGGCTTCTTTAGCCACCTCATCTTCTGCTCATCCTCTCGCGCACTCTGAAGAGAGCTCAGGTGAGAAATTGCAAACGTCGAGCAATTGCTGAGAGATGAAAAGTGCCAGCACTGAAAGCTGTTGCTAGCCAGCACCCTTCCTTGGAAGCGCTTTCACAGGCGCAGCAGCACTGGGGCTTTGCGCTTCTCTAGCCACCAAACGTCACGGTCCTTCTCTTTCCGTCTCGTAGACACGAGCTGAGAAATTGCAAACGTTGAGCAATTGCTCAGAGATGAAAAGTGCCAGCACTGAAAGCTGTTGCTAGCCAGCACCCTTCCTTGGAAGCGCTTTTGTAGGCCTAAGAACACTGGGGCTCTGGGCTTCTCTAGCCACCTAATCTTCTGCTCATCCTCTCGCGCACTCTAAAGAGAGCTCAGGTGAGAAATTGCAAACGTTGAGCAATTGCTCAGAGATGAAAAGTGCCAGCACTGAAAGCTGTTGCTAGCCAGCACCCTTCCTTGGAAGCGCTTTCACAGGCGCAGCAACACTGGGGCTTTGCGCTTCTCTAGCCACCAAACGTCACGGTCATTCTCTTTCCGTCTCGTAGACACGAGCTGAGAAATTGCAAACGTCGAGCAATTGCTCAGAGATGAAAAGTGCCAGCACTGAAAGCTGTTGCTAGCCAGCACCCTTCCTTGGAAGCGCTTTCACAGGCGCAGCAACACTGGGGCTTTGCGCTTCTCTAGCCACCAAACGTCACGGTCCTTCTCTTTCCGTCTCCTAGACACGAGCTGAGAAATTGCAAACGTCGAGCAATTGCTCAGAGAGGAAAAGTGCCAGCACTGAAAGCTGTTGCTAGCCAGCACCCTTCCTTGGAAGCGCTTTTGTAGGCCTAAGAACACTGGGGCTCTGGGCTTCTCTAGCCACCTCATCTTCTGCTCATCCTCTCGCGCACTCTAAAGAGAGCTCAGGTGAGAAATTGCAAACGTTGAGCAATTGCTCAGAGATGAAAAGTGCCAGCACTGAAAGCTCTTGCTAGCCAGCACCCTTCCTTGGAAGCGCTTTCACAGGCGCAGCAACACTGGGGCTTTGCGCTTCTCTACCCACCAAACGTCACGGTCCTTCTCTTTCCGTCTCGTAGACACGAGCTGAGAAATTGCAAACGTCGAGCAATTGCTCAGAGATGAAAAGTGCCAGCACTGAAAGCTGTTGCTAGCCAGCACCCTTCCTTGGAAGCGCTTTCACAGGCGCAGCAACACTGGGGCTTTGCGCTTCTCTAGCCACCAAACGTCACGGTCACTATCTTTCCGTCTCCTAGACACGAGCTGAGAAATTGCAAACATCCAGCAATTGCTCAGAGATGAAAAGTGCCAGCACTGAAAGCTGTTGCTAGCCAGCACCCTTCCTTGGAAGCGCTTTTGTAGGCCTAAGAAGACTGGGGCTCTGGGCTTCTCTAGCCACCTCATCTTCTGCTCATCCTCTCGCGCACTCTGAAGAGAGCTCAGGTGAGAAATTGCAAACGTCGAGCAATTGCTCAGAGATGAAAAGTGCCAGCACTGAAAGCTGTTGCTAGCCAGCACCCTTCCTTGGAAGCGCTTTCACAGGCGCTGTAACACTGGGGCTTTGCGCTTCTCTACCCACCAAACGTCACGGTCACTATCTCTCCGTCTCGTAGACACGAGCTGAGAAATTGCAACCGTCGAGCAATTGCTCAGAGATGAAAAGTGCCAGCACTGAAAGCTGTTGCTAGCCAGCACCCTTCCTTGGAAGCGCTTTTGTAGGCCTAAGCACACTGGGGCTCTGGGCTTCTCTAGCCACCTCATCTTCTGCTCATCCTCTCGCGCACTCTAAAGAGAGCTCAGGTGAGAAATTGCAAACGTCGAGCAATTGCTCAGAGATGAAAAGTGCCAGCACTGAAAGCTGTTGCTAGCCAGCACCCTTCCTTGGAAGCGCTTTCACAGGCGCAGCAACACTGGGGCTTTGCGCTTCTCTAGCCACCAAACGTCACGGTCACTATCTCTCCGTCTCGTAGACACGAGCTGAGAAATTGCAAACGTCGAGCAATTGCTCAGAGATGAAAAGTGCCAGCACTGGAAGCTGTTGCTAGCCAGCACCCTTCCTTGGAAGCGCTTTTGTAGGCCTAAGAACACTGGGGCTCTGGGCTTCTCTAGCCACCTCATCTTCTGCTCATCCTCTCGCGCACTCTGAAGAGAGCTCAGGTGAGAAATTGCAAACGTCGAGCAATTACTCAAAGATGAAAAGTGCCAGCACTGAAAGCTCTTGCTAGCCAGCACCCTTCCTTGGAAGCGCTTTTGTAGGCCTAAGAACACTGGGGCTCTGTGCTTCTCTAGCCACCTCATCTTCTGCTCATCCTCTCGCGCACTCTAAAGAGAGCTCAGGTGAGAAATTGCAAACGTCGAGCAATTGCTCAGAGATGAAAAGTGCCAGCACTGAAAGCTGTTGCTAGCCGGCACCCTTCCTTGGAAGCGCTTTCACAGGCGCAGCAACACTGGGGCTTTGCGCTTCTCTAGCCACCAAACGTCACGGTCCTTCTCTTTCCGTCTCGTAGACACAAGATGAGAAATTGCAAACGTCGAGCAATTGCTCAGAGATGAAAAGTGCCAGCACTGAAAGCTGTTGCTAGCCAGCACCCTTCCTTGGAAGCGCTTTTGTAGGCCTAAGAACACTGGGGCTCTGGGCTTCTTTAGCCACCTCATCTTCTGCTCATCCTCTCGCGCACTCTGAAGAGAGCTCAGGTGAGAAATTGCAAACGTCGAGCAATTGCTGAGAGATGAAAAGTGCCAGCACTGAAAGCTGTTGCTAGCCAGCACCCTTCCTTGGAAGCGCTTTCACAGGCGCAGCAGCACTGGGGCTTTGCGCTTCTCTAGCCACCAAACGTCACGGTCCTTCTCTTTCCGTCTCGTAGACACGAGCTGAGAAATTGCAAACGTTGAGCAATTGCTCAGAGATGAAAAGTGCCAGCACTGAAAGCTGTTGCTAGCCAGCACCCTTCCTTGGAAGCGCTTTTGTAGGCCTAAGAACACTGGGGCTCTGGGCTTCTCTAGCCACCTAATCTTCTGCTCATCCTCTCGCGCACTCTAAAGAGAGCTCAGGTGAGAAATTGCAAACGTCGAGCAATTGTCAGAGATGAAAAGTGCCAGCACTGAAAGCTCTTGCTAGCCAGCACCCTTCCTTGGAAGCGCTTTCACAGGCGCAGCAACACTGGGGCTTTGCGCTTCTCTAGCCACCAAACGTCACGGTCATTCTCTTTCCGTCTCGTAGACACGAGCTGAGAAATTGCAAACGTCGAGCAATTGCTCAGAGATGAAAAGTGCCAGCACTGAAAGCTGTTGCTAGCCAGCACCCTTCCTTGGAAGCGCTTTCACAGGCGCAGCAACACTGGGGCTTTGCGCTTCTCTAGCCACCAAACGTCACGGTCCTTCTCTTTCCGTCTCCTAGACACGAGCTGAGAAATTGCAAACGTCGAGCAATTGCTCAGAGAGGAAAAGTGCCAGCACTGAAAGCTGTTGCTAGCCAGCACCCTTCCTTGGAAGCGCTTTTGTAGGCCTAAGAACACTGGGGCTCTGGGCTTCTCTAGCCACCTCATCTTCTGCTCATCCTCTCGCGCACTCTAAAGAGAGCTCAGGTGAGAAATTGCAAACGTTGAGCAATTGCTCAGAGATGAAAAGTGCCAGCACTGAAAGCTCTTGCTAGCCAGCACCCTTCCTTGGAAGTGCTTTCACAGGCGCAGCAACACTGGGGCTTTGCGCTTCTCTACCCACCAAACGTCACGGTCCTTCTCTTTCCGTCTCGTAGACACGAGCTGAGAAATTGCAAACGTCGAGCAATTGCTCAGAGATGAAAAGTGCCAGCACTGAAAGCTCTTGCTAGCCAGCACCCTTCCTTGGAAGCGCTTTTGTAGGCCTAAGAACACTGGGGCTCTGGGCTTCTCTAGCCACCTCATCTTCTGCTCATCCTCTCACGCACTCTGAAGAGAGCTCAGGTGAGAAATTGCAAACGTGGAGCAATTACTCAGAGAAGAAAAGTGCCAGCACTGAAAGCTCTTGCTAGCCAGCACCCTTCCTTGGAAGCGCTTTCACAGGCGCAGCAACACTGGGGCTTTGCGCTTCTCTAGCCACCAAACGTCACGGTCATTCTCTTTCCGTCTCGTAGACACGAGCTGAGAAATTGCAAACGTCGAGCAATTGCTCAGAGATGAAAAGTGCCAGCACTGAAAGCTCTTGCTAGACAGCACCCTTCCTTGGAAGCGCTTTTGTAGGCCTAAGAACACTGGGGCTCTGTGCTTCTCTAGCCACCTAATCTTCTGCTCATCCTCTCGCGCACTCTAAAGAGAGCTCAGGTGAGAAATTGCAAACGTCCAGCAATTGCTCAGAGATGAAAAGTGCCAGCACTGAAAGCTGTTGCTAGCCAGCACCCTTCCTTGGAAGTGCTTTCACAGGCGCAGCAACACTGGGGCTTTGCGTTTCTCTACCCACCAAACGTCACGGTCCTTCTCTTTCCGTCTCGTAGACACGAGCTGAGAAATTGCAAACGTCGAGCAATTGCTCAGAGATGAAAAGTGCCAGCAGTGAAAGCTGTTGCTAGCCAGCACCCTTCCTTGGAAGCGCTTTTGTAGGCCTAAGAACACTGGGGCTCTGGGCTTCTCTAGCCACCTCATCTTCTGCTCATCCTCTCACGCACTCTGAAGAGAGCTCAGGTGAGAAATTGCAAACGTGGAGCAATTACTCAGAGAAGAAAAGTGCCAGCACTGAAAGCTCTTGCTAGCCAGCACCCTTCCTTGGAAGCGCTTTTGTAGGCCTAAGAACACTGGGGCTCTGGGCTTCTCTAGCCACCTCATCTTCTGCTCATCCTCTCGCGCACTCTAAAGAGAGCTCAGGGGAGAAATTGCAAACGTCGAGCAATTGCTCAGAGATGAAAAGTGCCAGCACTGAAAGCTCTTGCTAGCCAGCACCCTTCCTTGGAAGCGCTTTCACAGGCGCAGCAACACTGGGGCTTTGCGCTTCTCTAGCCACCAAACGTCACGGTCATTCTCTTTCCGTCTCGTAGACACGAGCTGAGAAATTGCAAACGTCGAGCAATTGCTCAGAGATGAAAAGTGCCAGCACTGAAAGCTCTTGCTAGACAGCACCCTTCCTTGGAAGCGCTTTTGTAGGCCTAAGAACACTGGGGCTCTGTGCTTCTCTAGCCACCTCATCTTCTGCTCATCCTCTCGCGCACTCTAAAGAGAGCTCAGGTGAGAAATTGCAAACGTCCAGCAATTGCTCAGAGATGAAAAGTGCCAGCACTGAAAGCTGTTGCTAGCCGGCACCCTTGCTTGGAAGCGCTTTCACAGGCGCAGCAACACTGGGGCTTTGCGCTTCTCTAGCCACCAAACGTCACGGTCCTTCTCTTTCCGTCTCCTAGACACGAGCTGAGAAATTGCAAACGTCGAGCAATTGCTCAGAGATGAAAAGTGCCAGCACTGAAAGCTGTTGCTAGCCAGCACCCTTCCTTCGAAGCGCTTTTGTAGGCCTAAGAACACTGGGGCTCTGGGCTTCTTTAGCCACCTCATCTTCTGCTCATCCTCTCGCGCACTCTGAAGAGAGCTCAGGTGAGAAATTGCAAACGTCGAGCAATTGCTGAGAGATGAAAAGTGCCAGCACTGAAAGCTGTTGCTAGCCAGCACCCTTCCTTGGAAGCGCTTTCACAGGCGCAGCAACACTGGGGCTTTGCGCTTCTCTACCCACCAAACGTCACGGTCCTTCTCTTTCCGTCTCGTAGACACGAGCTGAGAAATTGCAAACGTTGAGCAATTGCTCAGAGATGAAAAGTGCCAGCACTGAAAGCTGTTGCTAGCCAGCACCCTTCCTTGGAAGCGCTTTTGTAGGCCTAAGAACACTGGGGCTCTCGGCTTCTCTAGCCACCTCATCTTCTGCTCATCCTCTCGCGCACTCTAAAGAGAGCTCAGGTGAGAAATTGCAAACGTCGAGCAATTGCTCAGAGATGAAAAGTGCCAGCACTGAAAGCTCTTGCTAGCCAGCACCCTTGCTTGGAAGCACTTTCACAGGCGCAGCAACACTGGGGCTTTGCGCTTCTCTAGCCACCAAACGTCACGGTCATTCTCTTTCCGTCTCGTAGACACGAGCTGAGAAATTGCAAACGTCGAGCAATTGCTCAGAGATGAAAAGTGCCAGCACTGAAAGCTCTTGCTAGCCAGCACCCTTCCTTGGAAGCGCTTTTGTAGCCCTAAGAACACTGGGGCTCTAGGCTTCTCTAGCCACCTCATCTTCTGCTCATCCTCTCGCGCACTCTAAAGAGAGCTCAGGTGAGAAATTGCAAACGTTGAGCAATTGCTCAGAGATGAAAAGTGCCAGCACTGAAAGCTGTTGCTAGCCAGCACCCTTCCTTGGAAGCGCTTTCACAGGCGCAGCAACACTGGGGCTTTGCGCTTCTCTAGCCACCAAACGTCACGGTCCTTCTCTTTCCGTCTCGTAGACACGAGCTGAGAAATTGCAAACGTCGAGCAATTGCTCAGAGATGAAAAGTGCCAGCACTGAAAGCTGTTGCTAGCCAGCACCCTTCCTTGGAAGCGCTTTCACAGGCGCAGCAACACTGGGGCTTTGCGCTTCTCTAGCCACCAAACGTCACGGTCACTATCTCTCCGTCTCGTAGACACGAGCTGAGAAATTGCAAACATCCAGCAATTGCTCAGAGATGAAAAGTGCCAGCACTGAAAGCTGTTGCTAGCCAGCACCCTTCCTTGGAAGCGCTTTTGTAGGCCTAAGAACACTGGGGCTCTGGGCTTCTCTAGCCACCTCATCTTCTGCTCATCCTCTCGCGCACTCTAAAGAGAGCTCAGGGGAGAAATTGCAAACGTCGAGCAATTGCTGAGAGATGAAAAGTGCCAGCACTGAAAGCTGTTGCTAGCCAGCACCCTTCCTTGGAAGCGCTTTCACAGGTGCTGTAACACTGGGGCTTTGCGCTTCTCTACCCACCAAACGTCACGGTCACTATCTCTCCGTCTCGTAGACACGAGCTGAGAAATTGCAACCGTCGAGCAATTGCTCAGAGATGAAAAGTGCCAGCACTGAAAGCTGTTGCTAGCCAGCACCCTTCCTTGGAAGCGCTTTTGTAGGCCTAAGCACACTGGGGCTCTGGGCTTCTCTAGCCACCTAATCTTCTGCTCATCCTCTCGCGCACTCTAAAGAGAGCTCAGGTGAGAAATTGCAAACGTCCAGCAATTGCTCAGAGATGAAAAGTGCCAGCACTGAAAGCTGTTGCTAGCCAGCACCCTTCCTTGGAAGCGCTTTCACAGGCGCAGCAACACTGGGGCTTTGCGCTTCTCTAGCCACCAAACGTCACGGTCATTCTCTTTCCGTCTCGTAGACACGAGCTGAGAAATTGCAAACGTCAAGCAATTGCTCAGAGAGGAAAAGTGCCAGCAGTGAAAGCTGTTGCTAGCCAGCACCCTTCCTTGGAAGCGCTTTTGTAGGCCTAAGCACACTGGGGCTCTGGGCTTCTCTAGCCACCTCATCTTCTGCTCATCCTCTCGCGCACTCTAAAGAGAGCTCAGGGGAGAAATTGCAAACGTCCAGCAATTGCTCAGAGATGAAAAGTGCCAGCACTGAAAGCTGTTGCTAGCCAGCACCCTTCCTTGGAAGCGCTTTTGTAGCCCTTAGAACACTGGGGCTCTGGGCTTCTCTAGCCACCTCATCTTCTGCTCATCCTCTCGCGCACTCTAAAGAGAGCTCAGGTGAGAAATTGCAAACGTCGAGCAATTGTCAGAGATGAAAAGTGCCAGCACTGAAAGCTGTTGCTAGCCAGCACCCTTCCTTGGAAGCGCTTTCACAGGCGCAGCAACACTGGGGCTTTGCGCTTCTCTACCCACCAAATGTCACGGTCCTTCTCTTTCCGTCTCGTAGACACGAGCTGAGAAATTGCAAATGTCGAGCAATTGCTCAGAGATGAAAAGTGCCAGCACTGAAAGCTGTTGCTAGCCAGCACCCTTCCTTGGAAGCGCTTTTGTAGGCCTAAGAACACTGGGGCTCTGGGCTTCTCTAGCCACCTCATCTTCTGCTCATCCTCTCGCGCACTCTAAAGAGAGCTGAGGTGAGAAATTGCAAACGTCGAGCAATTGCTCAGAGATGAAAAGTGCCAGCACTGAAAGCTGTTGCTAGCCAGCACCCTTCCTTGGAAGCGCTTTCACAGGCGCAGTAACACTGGGGCTTTGCGCTTCTCTACCCACCAAACGTCACGGTCCTTCTCTTTCCGTCTCGTAGACACGAGCTGAGAAATTGCAAACGTCGAGCAATTGCTCAGAGATGAAAAGTGCCAGCACTGAAAGCTGTTGCTAGCCAGCACCCTTCCTTGGAAGCGCTTTTGTTGCCCTAAGAACACTGGGGCTCTGGGCTTCTCTAGCCACCTAATCTTCTGCTCATCCTCTCGCGCACTCTAAAGAGAGCTCAGGGGAGAAATTGCAAACGTCGAGCAATTGCTCAGAGATGAAAAGTGCCAGCACTGAAAGCTGTTGCTAGCCAGCACCCTTCCTTGGAAGCGCTTTCACAGGCGCAGCAACACTGGGGCTTTGCGCTTCTCTAGCCACCAAACGTCACGGTCCTTCTCTTTCCGTCTCCTAGACACAAGCTGAGAAATTGCAAACGTCGAGCAATTGCTCAGAGATGAAAAGTGCCAGCACTGAAAGCTGTTGCTAGCCAGCACCCTTCCTTGGAAGCGCTTTTGTAGGCCTAAGAACACTGGGGCTCTGGGCTTCTCTAGCCACCTCATCTTCTGCTCATCCTCTCGCGCACTCTAAAGAGAGCTCAGGGGAGAAATTGCAAACGTCCAGCAATTGCTCAGAGATGAAAAGTGCCAGCACTGAAAGCTCTTGCTAGCCAGCACCCTTCCTTGGAAGCGCTTTTGTAGGCCTTAGAACACTGGGGCTTTGCACTTCTCTACCCACCAAACGTCACGGTCCTTCTCTTTCCGTCTCGTAGACACGAGCTGAGAAATTGCAAACGTTGAGCAATTGCTCAGAGATGAAAAGTGCCAGCACTGAAAGCTGTTGCTAGCCAGCACCCTTCCTTGGAAGCGCTTTTGTAGGCCTAAGAACACTGGGGCTCTGGGCTTCTCTAGCCACCTAATCTTCTGCTCATCCTCTCGCGCACTCTAAAGAGAGCTCAGGTGAGAAATTGCAAACGTTGAGCAATTGCTCAGAGATGAAAAGTGCCAGCACTGAAAGCTGTTGCTAGCCAGCACCCTTCCTTGGAAGCGCTTTCACAGGCGCAGCAACACTGGGGCTTTGCGCTTCTCTAGCCACCAAACGTCACGGTCATTCTCTTTCCGTCTCGTAGACACGAGCTGAGAAATTGCAAACGTTGAGCAATTGCTCAGAGATGAAAAGTGCCAGCACTGAAAGCTGTTGCTAGCCAGCACCCTTCCTTGGAAGCGCTTTCACAGGCGCAGCAACACTGGGGCTTTGCGCTTCTCTAGCCACCAAACGTCACGGTCCTTCTCTTTCCGTCTCGTAGACACGAGCTGAGAAATTGCAAACGTCGAGCAATTGCTCAGAGAGGAAAAGTGCCAGCACTGAAAGCTGTTGCTAGCCAGCACCCTTCCTTGGAAGCGCTTTTGTAGGCCTAAGAACACTGGGGCTCTGGGCTTCTCTAGCCACCTCATCTTCTGCTCATCCTCTCGCGCACTCTAAAGAGAGCTCAGGTGAGAAATTGCAAACGTTGAGCAATTGCTCAGAGATGAAAAGTGCCAGCACTGAAAGCTCTTGCTAGCCAGCACCCTTCCTTGGAAGTGCTTTCACAGGCGCAGCAACACTGGGGCTTTGCGCTTCTCTACCCACCAAACGTCACGGTCCTTCTCTTTCCGTCTCGTAGACACGAGCTGAGAAATTGCAAACGTCGAGCAATTGCTCAGAGATGAAAAGTGCCAGCACTGAAAGCTCTTGCTAGCCAGCACCCTTCCTTGGAAGCGCTTTTGTAGGCCTAAGAACACTGGGGCTCTGGGCTTCTCTAGCCACCTCATCTTCTGCTCATCCTCTCACGCACTCTGAAGAGAGCTCAGGTGAGAAATTGCAAACGTGGAGCAATCACTCAGAGAAGAAAAGTGCCAGCACTGAAAGCTCTTGCTAGCCAGCACCCTTCCTTGGAAGCGCTTTCACAGGCGCAGCAACACTGGGGCTTTGCGCTTCTCTAGCCACCAAACGTCACGGTCCTTCTCTTTCCGTCTCGTAGACACGAGCTGAGAAATTGCAAACGTCGAGCAATTGCTCAGAGATGAAAAGTGCCAGCACTGAAAGCTCTTGCTAGACAGCACCCTTCCTTGGAAGCGCTTTTGTAGGCCTAAGAACACTGGGGCTCTGTGCTTCTCTAGCCACCTCATCTTCTGCTCATCCTCTCGCGCACTCTAAAGAGAGCTCAGGTGAGAAATTGCAAACGTCCAGCAATTGCTCAGAGATGAAAAGTGCCAGCACTGAAAGCTGTTGCTAGCCGGCACCCTTCCTTGGAAGCGCTTTCACAGGCGCAGCAACACTGGGGCTTTGCGCTTCTCTACCCACCAAACGTCACGGTCCTTCTCTTTCCGTCTCCTAGACACGAGCTGAGAAATTGCAAACGTCGAGCAATTGCTCAGAGATGAAAAGTGCCAGCACTGAAAGCTGTTGCTAGCCAGCACCCTTCCTTCGAAGCGCTTTTGTAGGCCTAAGAACACTGGGGCTCTGGGCTTCTTTAGCCACCTCATCTTCTGCTCATCCTCTCGCGCACTCTGAAGAGAGCTCAGGTGAGAAATTGCAAACGTCGAGCAATTGCTGAGAGATGAAAAGTGCCAGCACTGAAAGCTGTTGCTAGCCAGCACCCTTCCTTGGAAGCGCTTTCACAGGCGCAGCAGCACTGGGGCTTTGCACTTCTCTACCCACCAAACGTCACGGTCCTTCTCTTTCCGTCTCGTAGACACGAGCTGAGAAATTGCAAACGTCGAGCAATTGCTCAGAGAGGAAAAGTGCCAGCACTGAAAGCTGTTGCTAGCCAGCACCCTTCCTTGGAAGCGCTTTTGTAGGCCTAAGAACACTGGGGCTCTCGGCTTCTCTAGCCACCTCATCTTCTGCTCATCCTCTCGCGCACTCTAAAGAGAGCTCAGGTGAGAAATTGCAAACGTCGAGCAATTGCTCAGAGATGAAAAGTGCCAGCACTGAAAGCTCTTGCTAGCCAGCACCCTTGCTTGGAAGCACTTTCACAGGCGCAGCAACACTGGGGCTTTGCGCTTCTCTAGCCACCAAACGTCACGGTCCTTCTCTTTCCGTCTCGTAGACACGAGCTGAGAAATTGCAAACGTCGAGCAATTGCTCAGAGATGAAAAGTGCCAGCACTGAAAGCTGTTGCTAGCCAGCACCCTTCCTTGGAAGCGCTTTTGTAGGCCTAAGAACACTGGGGCTCTAGGCTTCTCTAGCCACCTCATCTTCTGCTCATCCTCTCGCGCACTCTAAAGAGAGCTCAGGTGAGAAATTGCAAACGTTGAGCAATTGCTCAGAGATGAAAAGTGCCAGCACTGAAAGCTGTTGCTAGCCAGCACCCTTCCTTGGAAGCGCTTTCACAGGCGCAGCAACACTGGGGCTTTGCGCTTCTCTAGCCACCAAACGTCACGGTCCTTCTCTTTCCGTCTCGTAGACACGAGCTGAGAAATTGCAAACGTCGAGCAATTGCTCAGAGATGAAAAGTGCCAGCACTGAAAGCTGTTGCTAGCCAGCACCCTTCCTTGGAAGCGCTTTCACAGGCGCAGCAACACTGGGGCTTTGCGCTTCTCTAGCCACCAAACGTCACGGTCACTATCTCTCCGTCTCCTAGACACGAGCTGAGAAATTGCAAACATCCAGCAATTGCTCAGAGATGAAAAGTGCCAGCACTGAAAGCTGTTGCTAGCCAGCACCCTTCCTTGGAAGCGCTTTTGTAGGCCTAAGCACACTGGGGCTCTGGGCTTCTCTAGCCACCTAATCTTCTGCTCATCCTCTCGCGCACTCTAAAGAGAGCTCAGGTGAGAAATTGCAAACGTCGAGCAATTGCTCAGAGATGAAAAGTGCCAGCACTGAAAGCTGTTGCTAGCCAGCACCCTTCCTTGGAAGCGCTTTCACAGGCGCAGCAACACTGGGGCTTTGCGCTTCTCTACCCACCAAACGTCACGGTCATTCTCTTTCCGTCTCGTAGACACGAGCTGAGAAATTGCAAACGTCAAGCAATTGCTCAGAGAGGAAAAGTGCCAGCAGTGAAAGCTGTTGCTAGCCAGCACCCTTCCTTGGAAGCGCTTTTGTAGGCCTAAGAACAGTGGGGCTCTGGGCTTCTCTAGCCACCTCATCTTCTGCTCATCCTCTCGCGCACTCTAAAGAGAGCTCAGGGGAGAAATTGCAAATGTCGAGCAATTGCTCAGAGATGAAAAGTGCCAGCACTGAAAGCTGTTGCTAGCCAGCACCCTTCCTTGGAAGCGCTTTTGTAGGCCTAAGAACACTGGGGCTCTGGGCTTCTCTAGCCACCTCATCTTCTGCTCATCCTCTCGCGCACTCTAAAGAGAGCTCAGGTGAGAAATTGCAAACGTCGAGCAATTGTCAGAGATGAAAAGTGCCAGCACTGAAAGCTGTTGCTAGCCAGCACCCTTCCTTGGAAGCGCTTTCACAGGCGCAGCAACACTGGGGCTTTGCGCTTCTCTACCCACCAAATGTCACGGTCCTTCTCTTTCCGTCTCGTAGACACGAGCTGAGAAATTGCAAATGTCGAGCAATTGCTCAGAGATGAAAAGTGCCAGCACTGAAAGCTGTTGCTAGCCAGCACCCTTCCTTGGAAGCGCTTTTGTAGGCCTAAGAAGACTGGGGCTCTGGGCTTCTCTAGCCACCTCATCTTCTGCTCATCCTCTCGCGCACTCTAAAGAGAGCTCAGGTGAGAAATTGCAAACGTCGAGCAATTGCTCAGAGATGAAAAGTGCCAGCACTGAAAGCTGTTGCTAGCCAGCACCCTTCCTTGGAAGCGCTTTCACAGGCGCAGTAACACTGGGGCTTTGCGCTTCTCTACCCACCAAACGTCACGGTCCTTCTCTTTCCGTCTCGTAGACACGAGCTGAGAAATTGCAAACGTCGAGCAATTGCTCAGAGATGAAAAGTGCCAGCACTGAAAGCTCTTGCTAGCCAGCACCCTTCCTTGGAAGCGCTTTTGTTGCCCTAAGAACACTGGGGCTCTGGGCTTCTCTAGCCACCTAATCTTCTGCTCATCCTCTCGCGCACTCTAAAGAGAGCTCAGGGGAGAAATTGCAAACGTCGAGCAATTGCTCAGAGATGAAAAGTGCCAGCACTGAAAGCTGTTGCTAGCCAGCACCCTTCCTTGGAAGCGCTTTCACAGGCGCAGCAACACTGGGGCTTTGCGCTTCTCTAGCCACCAAACGTCACGGTCCTTCTCTTTCCGTCTCCTAGACACAAGCTGAGAAATTGCAAACGTCGAGCAATTGCTCAGAGAGGAAAAGTGCCAGCACTGAAAGCTGTTGCTAGCCAGCACCCTTCCTTGGAAGCGCTTTTGTAGGCCTAAGAACACTGGGGCTCTGGGCTTCTTTAGCCACCTCATCTTCTGCTCATCCTCTCGCGCACTCTAAAGAGAGCTCAGGTGAGAAATTGCAAACGTCGAGCAATTGCTCAGAGATGAAAAGTGCCAGCACTGAAAGCTGTTGCTAGCCAGCACCCTTCCTTGGAAGCGCTTTCACAGGCGCTGTAACACTGGGGCTTTGTGCTTCTCTACCCACCAAACGTCACGGTCCTTCTCTTTCCGTCTCGTAGACACGAGCTGAGAAATTGCAAACGTCGAGCAATTGCTCAGAGATGAAAAGTGCCAGCACTGAAAGCTGTTGCTAGCCAGCACCCTTCCTTGGAAGCGCTTTTGTAGGCCTAAGAACACTGGGGCTCTGGGCTTCTCTAGCCACCTCATCTTCTGCTCATCCTCTCGCGCACTCTAAAGAGAGCTCAGGTGAGAAATTGCAAACGTCCAGCAATTGCTCAGAGATGAAAAGTGCCAGCACTGAAAGCTGTTGCTAGCCAGCACCCTTCCTTGGAAGCGCTTTCACAGGCGCAGCAACACTGGGGCTTTGCGCTTCTCTAGCCACCAAACGTCATGGTCACTATCTCTCCGTCTCGTAGACATGAGCTGAGAAATTGCAAATGTCGAGCAATTGCTCAGAGATGAAAAGTGCCAGCACTGAAAGCTGTTGCTAGCCAGCACCCTTCCTTGGAAGCGCTTTTGTAGGCCTAAGAACACTGGGGCTCTGGGCTTCTTTAGCCACCTCATCTTCTGCTCATCCTCTCGCGCACTCTAAAGAGAGCTCAGGTGAGAAATTGCAAACGTCGAGCAATTGCTCAGAGATGAAAAGTGCCAGCACTGAAAGCTCTTGCTAGCCAGCCCCCTTCCTTGGAAGCGCTTTTGTAGGCCTAAGAACACTGGGGCTCTGGGCTTCTCTAGCCACCTCATCTTCTGCTCATCCTCTCGCGCACTCTAAAGAGAGCTCAGGTGAGAAATTGCAAACGTTGAGTAATTGCTCAGAGATGAAAAGTGCCAGCACTGAAAGCTGTTGCTAGCCAGCACCCTTCCTTGGAAGCGCTTTCACAGGCGCAGCAACACTGGGGCTTTGCGCTTCTCTACCCACCAAACGTCACGGTCCTTCTCTTTCCGTCTCGTAGACACGAGCTGAGAAATTGCAAACGTCGAGCAATTGCTCAGAGATGAAAAGTGCCAGCACTGAAAGCTGTTGCTAGCCAGCACCCTTCCTTGGAAGCGCTTTCACAGGCGCAGCAACACTGGGGCTTTGCGCTTCTCTACCCACCAAACGTCACGGTCATTCTCTTTCCGTCTCGTAGACACGAGCTGAGAAATTGCAAACGTCAAGCAATTGCTCAGAGAGGAAAAGTGCCAGCAGTGAAAGCTGTTGCTAGCCAGCACCCTTCCTTGGAAGCGCTTTTGTAGGCCTAAGAACACTGGGGCTCTGGGCTTCTCTAGCCACCTCATCTTCTGCTCATCCTCTCGCGCACTCTAAAGAGAGCTCAGGGGAGAAATTGCAAACGTCCAGCAATTGCTCAGAGATGAAAAGTGCCAGCACTGAAAGCTGTTGCTAGCCAGCACCCTTCCTTGGAAGCGCTTTTGTAGCCCTTAGAACACTGGGGCTCTGGGCTTCTCTAGCCACCTCATCTTCTGCTCATCCTCTCGCGCACTCTAAAGAGAGCTCAGGTGAGAAATTGCAAACGTCGAGCAATTGTCAGAGATGAAAAGTGCCAGCACTGAAAGCTCTTGCTAGCCAGCACCCTTCCTTGGAAGCGCTTTCACAGGCGCAGCAACACTGGGGCTTTGCGCTTCTCTACCCACCAAACGTCACGGTCCTTCTCTTTCCGTCTCGTAGACACGAGCTGAGAAATTGCAAATGTCGAGCAATTGCTCAGAGATGAAAAGTGCCAGCACTGGAAGCTGTTGCTAGCCAGCACCCTTCCTTGGAAGCGCTTTTGTAGGCCTAAGAACACTGGGGCTCTGGGCTTCTCTAGCCACCTCATCTTCTGCTCATCCTCTCGCGCACTCTAAAGAGAGCTGAGGTGAGAAATTGCAAACGTCGAGCAATTGCTCAGAGATGAAAAGTGCCAGCACTGAAAGCTGTTGCTAGCCAGCACCCTTCCTTGGAAGCGCTTTCACAGGCGCAGTAACACTGGGGCTTTGCGCTTCTCTAGCCACCAAACGTCACGGTCCTTCTCTTTCCGTCTCGTAGACACGAGCTGAGAAATTGCAAATGTCGAGCAATTGCTCAGAGATGAAAAGTGCCAGCACTGAAAGCTGTTGCTAGCCAGCACCCTTCCTTGGAAGCGCTTTTGTTGCCCTAAGAACACTGGGGCTCTGGGCTTCTCTAGCCACCTCATCTTCTGCTCATCCTCTCGCGCACTCTAAAGAGAGCTCAGGGGAGAAATTGCAAACGTCGAGCAATTGCTCAGAGATGAAAAGTGCCAGCACTGAAAGCTGTTGCTAGCCAGCACCCTTCCTTGGAAGCGCTTTTGTAGGCCTAAGAACACTGGGGCTCTCGGCTTCTCTAGCCACCTCATCTTCTGCTCATCCTCTCACGCACTCTAAAGAGAACTCAGGTGAGAAATTGCAAACGTCGAGCAATTGCTCAGAGATGAAAAGTGCCAGCACTGAAAGCTGTTGCTAGCCAGCACCCTTCCTTGGAAGCGCTTTCACAGGCGCAGTAACACTGGGGCTTTGCGCTTCTCTAGCCACCAAACGTCACGGTCCTTCTCTTTCCGTCTCCTAGACACAAGCTGAGAAATTGCAAACGTCGAGCAATTGCTCAGAGATGAAAAGTGCCAGCACTGAAAGCTGTTGCTA
Organism: Sarcoramphus papa; assembly: GCA_037962945.1. Taxonomy (NCBI): domain Eukaryota; kingdom Metazoa; phylum Chordata; class Aves; order Accipitriformes; family Cathartidae; genus Sarcoramphus; species Sarcoramphus papa. The sequence continues at coordinate 2,776,450 of JBBMRM010000088.1, forward strand.
GCCAGCACCCTTCCTTGGAAGCGCTTTTGTAGGCCTAAGAACACTGGGGCTCTGGGCTTCTCTAGCCACCTCATCTTCTGCTCATCCTCTCGCGCACTCTAAAGAGAGCTCAGGTGAGAAATTGCAAACGTCCAGCAATTGCTCAGAGATGAAAAGTGCCAGCACTGAAAGCTGTTGCTAGCCAGCACCCTTCCTTGGAAGCGCTTTCACAGGCGCAGTAACACTGGGGCTTTGCGCTTCTCTACCCACCAAACGTCACGGTCACTATCTCTCCGTCTCGTAGACATGAGCTGAGAAATTGCAAACGTCGAGCAATTGCTCAGAGATGAAAAGTGCCAGCACTGAAAGCTGTTGCTAGCCAGCACCCTTCCTTGGAAGCGCTTTTGTAGGGCTAAGAACACTGGGGCTCTGGGCTTCTCTAGCCACCTCATCTTCTGCTCATCCTCTCGCGCACTCTAAAGAGAGCTCAGGTGAGAAATTGCAAACGTCGAGCAATTGCTCAGAGATGAAAAGTGCCAGCACTGAAAGCTCTTGCTAGCCAGCCCCCTTCCTTGGAAGCGCTTTTGTAGGCCTAAGAACACTGGGGCTCTGGGCTTCTCTAGCCACCTCATCTTCTGCTCATCCTCTCGCGCACTCTAAAGAGAGCTCAGGTGAGAAATTGCAAACGTCCAGCAATTGCTCAGAGATGAAAAGTGCCAGCACTGAAAGCTCTTGCTAGCCAGCACCCTTGCTTGGAAGCGCTTTCACAGGCGCAGCAACACTGGGGCTTTGCGCTTCTCTACCCACCAAACGTCACGGTCACTCTCTTTCCGTCTCCTAGACACAAGCTGAGAAATTGCAAACGTCGAGCAATTGCTCAGAGATGAAAAGTGCCAGCACTGAAAGCTGTTGCTAGCCAGCACCCTTCCTTGGAAGCGCTTTTGTAGGCCTAAGCACACTGGGGCTCTAGGCTTCTCTAGCCACCTCATCTTCTGCTCATCCTCTCGCGCACTCTAAAGAGAGCTCAGGTGAGAAATTGCAAACGTTGAGCAATTGCTCAGAGATGAAAAGTGCCAGCACTGAAAGCTGTTGCTAGCCAGCACCCTTCCTTGGAAGCGCTTTCACAGGCGCAGCAACACTGGGGCTTTGCGCTTCTCTAGCCACCAAACGTCACGGTCCTTCTCTTTCCGTCTCGTAGACACGAGCTGAGAAATTGCAAACGTCGAGCAATTGCTCAGAGATGAAAAGTGCCAGCACTGAAAGCTGTGGCTAGCCAGCACCCTTCCTTGGAAGCGCTTTCACAGGCGCAGCAACACTGGCGCTTTGCGCTTCTCTAGCCACCAAACGTCACGGTCACTATCTCTCCGTCTCCTAGACACGAGCTGAGAAATTGCAAACATCCAGCAATTGCTCAGAGATGAAAAGTGCCAGCACTGAAAGCTGTTGCTAGCCAGCACCCTTCCTTGGAAGCGCTTTTGTAGGCCTAAGAACACTGGGGCTCTGGGCTTCTCTAGCCACCTCATCTTCTGCTCATCCTCTCGCGCACTGTAAAAGAGCTCAGGTGAGAAATTGCAAACGTCGAGCAATTGCTCAGAGATGAAAAGTGCCAGCACTGAAAGCTGTTGCTAGCCAGCACCCTTCCTTGGAAGCGCTTTCACAGGTGCTGTAACACTGGGGCTTTGTGCTTCTCTACCCACCAAACGTCACGGTCCTTCTCTTTCCGTCTCGTAGACACGAGCTGAGAAATTGCAAACGTCGAGCAATTGCTCAGAGATGAAAAGTGCCAGCACTGAAAGCTGTTGCTAGCCAGCACCCTTCCTTGGAAGCGCTTTTGTAGGCCTAAGAACACTGGGGCTCTGGGCTTCTCTAGCCACCTCATCTTCTGCTCATCCTCTCGCGCACTCTAAAGAGAGCTCAGGTGAGAAATTGCAAACGTCCAGCAATTGCTCAGAGAGGAAAAGTGCCAGCACTGAAAGCTGTTGCTAGCCAGCACCCTTCCTTGGAAGCGCTTTCACAGGCGCAGCAACACTGGGGCTTTGCGCTTCTCTAGCCACCAAACGTCACGGTCCTTCTCTTTCCGTCTCGTAGACACGAGCTGAGAAATTGCAAATGTCGAGCAATTGCTCAGAGATGAAAAGTGCCAGCACTGAAAGCTGTTGCTAGCCAGCCCCCTTCCTTGGAAGTGCTTTTGTATTCCTTAGAACACTGGGGCTCTGGGCTTCTCTAGCCACCTCATCTTCTGCTCATCCTCTCGCGCACTCTAAAGAGAGCTCAGGGGAGAAATTGCAAACGTCGAGCAATTGCTCAGAGATGAAAAGTGCCAGCACTGAAAGCTCTTGCTAGCCAGCACCCTTCCTTGGAAGCGCTTTCACAGGCGCAGTAACACTGGGGCTTTGCGCTTCTCTAGCCACCAAACGTCACTGTCCTTCTCTTTCCGTCTCGTAGACACGAGCTGAGAAATTGCAAACGTCGATCAATTGCTCAGAGATGAAAAGTGCCAGCACTGAAAGCTCTTGCTAGCCAGCACCCTTCCTTGGAAGCGCTTTTGTAGGCCTAAGAACACTGGGGCTCTGGGCTTCTCTAGCCACCTCATCTTCTGCTCATCCTCTCGCGCACTCTGAAGAGAGCTCAGGTGAGAAATTGCAGACGTCGAGCAATTGCTCAGAGATGAAAAGTGCCAGCACTGAAAGCTCTTGCTAGCCAGCACCCTTCCTTGGAAGCGCTTTCACAGGCGCAGTAACACTGGGGCTTTGTGCTTCTCTACCCACCAAACGTCACGGTCACTATCTCTCCGTCTCGTAGACACGAGCTGACAAATTGCAAACGTCGAGCAATTGCTCAGAGATGAAAAGTGCCAGCACTGAAAGCTGTTGCTAGCCAGCACCCTTCCTTGGAAGCGCTTTTGTAGGCCTAAGAACACTGGGGCTCTGGGCTTCTTTAGCCACCTCATCTTCTGCTCATCCTCTCGCGCACTCTAAAGAGAGCTCAGGTGAGAAATTGCAAACGTCGAGCAATTGCTCAGAGATGAAAAGTGCCAGCACTGAAAGCTGTTGCTAGCCAGCACCCTTCCTTGGAAGCGCTTTTGTAGGCCTAAGAACACTGGGGCTCTGGGCTTCTCTAGCCACCTCATCTTCTGCTCATCCTCTCGCGCACTCTAAAGAGAGCTCAGGTGAGAAATTGCAAACATCGAGCAATTGTCAGAGATGAAAAGTGCCAGCACTGAACCTGTTGCTAGCCAGCACCCTTCCTTGGAAGCGCTTTCACAGGCGCAGTAACACTGGGGCTTTGTGCTTCTCTAGCCACCAAACGTCACGGTCACTATCTCTCCGTCTCGTAGACACGAGCTGAGAAATTGCAAACGTCGAGCAATTGCTCAGAGATGAAAAGTGCCAGCACTGAAAGCTGTTGCTAGCCAGCACCCTTCCTTGGAAGCGCTTTTGTAGGCCTAAGAACACTGGGGCTTTGCGCTTCTCTACCCACCTCATCTTCTGCTCATCCTCTCGCGCAGTCTCAAGACAGCTCAGGTGAGAAATTGCAAACGTCGAGCAATTGCTCAGAGATGAAAAGTGCCAGCACTGAAAGCTCTTGCTAGCCAGCACCCTTCCTTGGAAGCGCTTTCACAGGCGCGGCAACACTGGGGCTTTGCGCTTCTCTACCCACCAAACGTCACGGTCCTTCTCTTTCCGTCTCGTAGACACGAGCTGAGAAATTGCAAACGTCGAGCAATTGCTCAGAGAGGAAAAGTGCCAGCAGTGAAAGCTGTTGCTAGCCAGCACCCTTCCTTGGAAGCGCTTTTGTAGGCCTAAGAACACTGGGGCTCTGGGCTTCTCTAGCCACCTCATCTTCTCCTCATCCTCTCGCGCACTCTAAAGAGAGCTCAGGTGAGAAATTGCAAACGTCCAGCAATTGCTCAGAGATGAAAAGTGCCAGCACTGAAAGCTCTTGCTAGCCAGCACCCTTCCTTGGAAGCGCTTTCACAGGCGCAGCAACACTGGGGCTTTGCGCTTCTCTAGCCACCAAACGTCACGGTCACTATCTCTCCGTCTCGTAGACACGAGCTGAGAAATTGCAAACGTCAAGCAATTGCTCAGAGATGAAAAGTGCCAGCACTGGAAGCTGTTGCTAGCCAGCACCCTTCCTTGGAAGCGCTTTTGTAGGCCTAAGAACACTGGGGCTCTGGGCTTCTCTAGCCACCTCATCTTCTGCTCATCCTCTCGCGCACTCTAAAGAGAGCTCAGGTGAGAAATTGCAAACGTCCAGCAATTGCTCAGAGATGAAAAGTGCCAGCACTGAAAGCTGTTGCTAGCCAGCCCCCTTCCTTGGAAGCGCTTTTGTAGGCCTAAGAACACTGGGGCTCTGGGCTTCTCTAGCCACCTCATCTTCTGCTCATCCTCTCGCGCACTCTAAAGAGAGCTCAGGTGAGAAATTGCAAACGTCGAGCAATTGCTCAGAGATGAAAAGTGCCAGCACTGAAAGCTGTTGCTAGCCAGCACCCTTCCTTGGAAGCGCTTTCACAGGCGCAGTAACACTGGGGCTTTGCGCTTCTCTAGCCACCAAACGTCACGGTCCTTCTCTTTCCGTCTCCTAGACACGAGCTGAGAAATTGCAAACGTCGAGCAATTGCTCAGAGATGAAAAGTGCCAGCACTGAAAGCTGTTGCTAGCCAGCACCCTTCCTTGGAAGCGCTTTTGTAGGCCTAAGAAGACTGGGGCTCTGGGCTTCTCTAGCCACCTCATCTTCTGCTCATCCTCTCGCGCACTCTAAAGAGAGCTGAGGTGAGAAATTGCAAACGTCGAGCAATTGCTCAGAGATGAAAAGTGCCAGCACTGAAAGCTGTTGCTAGCCAGCACCCTTCCTTGGAAGCGCTTTCACAGGCGCAGTAACACTGGGGCTTTGCGCTTCTCTACCCACCAAACGTCACGGTCCTTCTCTTTCCGTCTCGTAGACACGAGCTGAGAAATTGCAAACGTCGAGCAATTGCTCAGAGATGAAAAGTGCCAGCACTGAAAGCTGTTGCTAGCCAGCACCCTTCCTTGGAAGCGCTTTTGTAGGCCTAAGAACACTGGGGCTCTGGGCTTCTCTAGCCACCTCATCTTCTGCTCATCCTCTCGCGCACTCTGAAGAGAGCTCAGGTGAGAAATTGCAGACGTCGAGCAATTGCTCAGAGATGAAAAGTGCCAGCACTGAAAGCTCTTGCTAGCCAGCACCCTTCCTTGGAAGCGCTTTCACAGGCGCAGTAACACTGGGGCTTTGTGCTTCTCTACCCACCAAACGTCACGGTCACTATCTCTCCGTCTCGTAGACACGAGCTGAGAAATTGCAAACGTCGAGCAATTGCTCAGAGATGAAAAGTGCCAGCACTGAAAGCTGTTGCTAGCCAGCACCCTTCCTTGGAAGCGCTTTTGTTGGCCTAAGAACACTGGGGCTCTGGGCTTCTCTAGCCACCTCATCTTCTGCTCATCCTCTCGCGCACTCTGAAGAGAGCTCAGGGGAGAAATTGCAAACGTCGAGCAATTGCTCAGAGATGAAAAGTGCCAGCACTGAAAGATGTTGCTAGCCAGCACACTTCCTTGGAAGCGCTTTTGTAGGCCTAAGAACACTGGGGCTCTCGGCTTCTCTAGCCACCTCATCTTCTGCTCATCCTCTCACGCACTCTAAAGAGAGCTCAGGTGAGAAATTGCAAACGTCGAGGAATTGCTCAGCGATGAAAAGTGCCAGCACTGAAAGCTGTTGCTAGCCAGCACCCTTCCTTGGAAGCGCTTTCACAGGCGCAGCAACACTGGGGCTTTGCGCTTCTCTAGCCACCAAACGTCACGGTCCTTCTCTTTCCGTCTTGTAGATACAAGCTGAGAAATTGCAAACGTCCAGCAATTGCTCAGAGATGAAAAGTGCCAGCACTGAAAGCTGTTGCTAGCCAGCACCCTTCCTTGGAAGCGCTTTTGTAGGCCTAAGAACACTGGGGCTCTGGGCTTCTTTAGCCACCTCATCTTCTGCTCATCCTCTCGCGCACTCTGAAGAGAGCTCAGGTGAGAAATTGCAAACGTCCAGCAATTGCTCAGAGATGAAAAGTGCCAGCACTGAAAGCTGTTGCTAGCCAGCACCCTTCCTTGGAAGCGCTTTTGTAGGCCTAAGAACACTGGGGCTCTGGGCTTCTCTAGCCACCTCATCTTCTGCTCATCGTCTCGCGCACTCTAAAGAGAGCTCAGGTGAGAAATTGCAAACATCGAGCAATTGTCAGAGATGAAAAGTGCCAGCACTGAACCTGTTGCTAGCCAGCACCCTTCCTTGGAAGCGCTTTCACAGGCGCAGCAACACTGGGGCTTTGCGCTTCTCTAGCCACCAAACGTCACGGTCATTCTCTTTCCGTCTCGTAGACACGAGCTGAGAAATTGCAAACGTCGAGCAATTGCTCCGAGATGAAAAGTGCCAGCACTGAAAGCTGTTGCTAGCCAGCACCCTTCCTTGGAAGCGCTTTTGTAGGCCTAAGAACACTGGGGCTCTGGGCTTCTCTAGCCACCTCATCTTCTGCTCATCCTCTCGCGCACTCTAAAGAGAGCTCAGGTGAGAAATTGCAAACGTCGAGCAATTGCTCAGAGATGAAAAGTGCCAGCACTGAAAGCTGTTGCTAGCCAGCACCCTTCCTTGGAAGCGCTTTCACAGGCGCAGTAACACTGGGGCTTTGCGCTTCTCTAGCCACCAAACGTCACGGTCACTATCTCTCCGTCTCGTAGACACGAGCTGAGAAATTGCAAACGTCGAGCAATTGCTCAGAGATGAAAAGTGCCAGCACTGAAAGCTGTTGCTAGCCAGCACCCTTCCTTGGAAGCGCTTTTGTAGCCCTTAGAACACTGGGGCTCTGGGCTTCTCTAGCCACCTCATCTTCTGCTCATCCTCTCGCGCACTCTAAAGAGAGCTCAGGTGAGAAATTGCAAACGTTGAGCAATTGCTCAGAGATGAAAAGTGCCAGCACTGAAAGCTCTTGCTAGCCAGCACCCTTCATTGGAAGCGCTTTCACAGGCGCAGCAACACTGGGGCTTTGCACTTCTCTACCCACCAAACGTCACGGTCCTTCTCTTTCCGTCTCCTAGACACGAGCTGAGAAATTGCAAACGTCGAGCAATTGCTCAGAGAGGAAAAGTGCCAGCAGTGAAAGCTGTTGCTAGCCAGCACCCTTCCTTGGAAGCGCTTTTGTAGGCCTAAGAACACTGGGGCTCTGGGCTTCTCTAGCCACCTCATCTTCTGCTCATCCTCTCGCGCACTCTAAAGAGAGCTCAGGTGAGAAATTGCAAATGTCCAGCAATTGCTCAGAGATGAAAAGTGCCAGCACTGAAAGCTCTTGCTAGCCAGCACCCTTCCTTGGAAGCGCTTTCACAGGCGCAGCAACACTGGGGCTTTGCGCTTCTCTAGCCACCAAACGTCACGGTCACTATCTCTCCGTCTCGTAGACACGAGCTGAGAAATTGCAAACGTCGAGCAATTGCTCAGAGATGAAAAGTGCCAGCACTGGAAGCTGTTGCTAGCCAGCACCCTTCCTTGGAAGCGCTTTTGTAGGCCTAAGAACACTGGGGCTCTGGGCTTCTCTAGCCACCTCATCTTCTGCTCATCCTCTCGCGCACTCTAAAGAGAGCTCAGGTGAGAAATTGCAAACGTCGAGCAATTGCTCAGAGATGAAAAGTGCCAGCACTGAAAGCTGTTGCTAGCCAGCCCCCTTCCTTGGAAGCGCTTTTGTAGGCCTAAGAACACTGGGGCTCTGGGCTTCTCTAGCCACCTCATCTTCTGCTCATCCTCTCGCGCACTCTAAAGAGAGCTCAGGGGAGAAATTGCAAACGTCGAGCAATTGCTCAGAGATGAAAAGTGCCAGCACTGAAAGCTCTTGCTAGCCAGCACCCTTCCTTGGAAGCGCTTTCACAGGCGCAGTAACACTGGGGCTTTGCGCTTCTCTAGCCACCAAACGTCACGGTCCTTCTCTTTCCGTCTCGTAGACACGAGCTGAGAAATTGCAAACGTCGAGCAATTGCTCAGAGATGAAAAGTGCCAGCACTGAAAGCTGTTGCTAGCCAGCACCCTTCCTTGGAAGCGCTTTTGTAGGCCTAAGAACACTGGGGCTCTGGGCTTCTCTAGCCACCTCATCTTCTGCTCATCCTCTCGCGCACTCTAAAGAGAGCTCAGGGGAGAAATTGCAAACGTCGAGCAATTGCTCAGAGATGAAAAGTGCCAGCACTGAAAGCTCTTGCTAGCCAGCACCCTTCCTTGGAAGCGCTTTTGTAGGCCTAAGAACACTGGGGCTCTGGGCTTCTTTAGCCACCTCATCTTCTGCTCATCGTCTCGCGCACTCTAAAGAGAGCTCAGGTGAGAATTTGCAAATGTCCAGCAATTGCTCAGAGATGAAAAGTGCCAGCACTGAAAGCTGTTGCTAGCCAGCACCCTTCCTTGGAAGCGCTTTCACAGGCGCAGTAACACTGGGGCTTTGCGCTTCTCTAGCCACCAAACGTCACGGTCACTATCTCTCCGTCTCGTAGACACGAGCTGAGAAATTGCAAACGTCGAGCAATTGCTCAGAGATGAAAAGTGCCAGCAGTGAAAGCTGTTGCTAGCCAGCACCCTTCCTTGGAAGCGCTTTTGTAGGCCTAAGAACACTGGGGCTATGGGCTTCTCTAGCCACCTCATCTTGTGCTCATCCTCTCGCGCACTCTAAAGAGAGCTCAGGTGAGAAATTGCAAACGTCCAGCAATTGCTCAGAGATGAAAAGTGCCAGCACTGAAAGCTCTTGCTAGCCAGCACCCTTCCTTGGAAGCACTTTCACAGGCGCAGCAACACTGGGGCTTTGCGCTTCTCTAGCCACCAAACGTCACGGTCCTTCTCTTTCCGTCTCGTAGACACGAGCTGAGAAATTGCAAACGTCGAGCAATTGCTCAGAGAGGAAAAGTGCCAGCAGTGAAAGCTGTTGCTAGCCAGCACCCTTCCTTGGAAGCGCTTTTGTAGGCCTAAGAACACTGGGGCTCTGGGCTTCTCTAGCCACCTAATCTTCTGCTCATCCTCTCGCGCACTCTAAAGAGAGCTCAGGTGAGAAATTGCAAACGTTGAGCAATTGCTCAGAGATGAAAAGTGCCAGCACTGAAAGCTGTTGCTAGCCAGCACCCTTCCTTGGAAGCGCTTTCACAGGCGCAGCAACACTGGGGCTTTGCGCTTCTCTACCCACCAAACGTCACGGTCATTCTCTTTCCGTCTCGTAGACACGAGCTGAGAAATTGCAAACGTCGAGCAATTGCTCAGAGATGAAAAGTGCCAGCACTGAAAGCTGTTGCTAGCCAGCACCCTTCCTTGGAAGCGCTTTCACAGGCGCAGCAACACTGGGGCTTTGCGCTTCTCTAGCCACCAAACGTCACGGTCACTATCTCTCCGTCTCGTAGACACGAGCTGAGAAATTGCAAACGTCGAGCAATTGCTCAGAGATGAAAAGTGCCAGCACTGGAAGCTCTTGCTAGCCAGCCCCCTTCCTTGGAAGCGCTTTTGTAGGCCTAAGAACACTGGGGCTCTGGGCTTCTCTAGCCACCTCATCTTCTGCTCATCCTCTCGCGCACTCTAAAGAGAGCTCAGGTGAGAAATTGCAAACGTCGAGCAATTGCTCAGAGATGAAAAGTGCCAGCACTGAAAGCTGTTGCTAGCCAGCACCCTTCCTTGGAAGCACTTTCACAGGCGCAGCAACACTGGGGCTTTGCGCTTCTCTAGCCACCAAACGTCACGGTCCTTCTCTTTCCGTCTCGTAGACACGAGCTGAGAAATTGCAAACGTCGAGCAATTGCTCAGAGATGAAAAGTGCCAGCACTGAAAGCTGTTGCTAGCCAGCACCCTTCCTTGGAAGCGCTTTTGTAGGCCTAAGAACACTGGGGCTCTGGGCTTCTCTAGCCACCTCATCTTCTGCTCATCCTCTCGCGCACTCTGAAGAGAGCTCAGGTGAGAAATTGCAAACGTCGAGCAATTGCTCAGAGATGAAAAGTGCCAGCACTGAAAGATGTTGCTAGCCAGCACCCTTCCTTGGAAGCGCTTTCACAGGCGCAGCAACACTGGGGCTTTGCGCTTCTCTAGCCACCAAACGTCACGGTCCTTCTCTTTCCGTCTCGTAGACACAAGCTGAGAAATTGCAAACGTCGAGCAATTGCTCCGAGATGAAAAGTGCCAGCACTGAAAGCTGTTGCTAGCCAGCACCCTTCCTTGGAAGCGCTTTTGTAGGCCTAAGAACACTGGGGCTCTGGGCTTCTCTAGCCACCTAATCTTCTGCTTATCCTCTCGCGCACTCTAAAGAGAGCTCAGGTGAGAAATTGCAAACGTCCAGCAATTGCTCAGAGATGAAAAGTGCCAGCACTGAAAGCTCTTGCTAGCCGGCACCCTTCCTTGGAAGCGCTTTCACAGGCGCAGCAACACTGGGGCTTTGCGCTTCTCTACCCACCAAACGTCACGGTCATTCTCTTTCTGTCTCCTAGACACGAGCTGAGAAATTGCAAACGTCGAGCAATTGCTCAGAGATGAAAAGTGCCAGCACTGAAAGCTGTTGCTAGCCAGCACCCTTCCTTGGAAGCGCTTTTGTAGGCCTAAGAACACTGGGGCTCTGGGCTTCTTTAGCCACCTCATCTTCTGCTCATCCTCTCGCGCTCTCTAAAGAGAGCTCAGGGGAGAAATTGCAAACGTCGAGCAATTGCTCAGAGATGAAAAGTGCCAGCACTGAAAGCTCTTGCTAGCCAGCACCCTTCCTTGGAAGCGCTTTCACAGGCGCAGCAACACTGGGGCTTTGCGCTTCTCTAGCCACCAAACGTCACGGTCCTTCTCTTTCCGTCTCGTAGACACGAGCTGAGAAATTGCAAACGTCGAGCAATTGCTCAGAGATGAAAAGTGCCAGCACTGAAAGCTGTTGCTAGCCAGCACCCTTCCTTGGAAGCGCTTTTGTAGGCCTAAGAAGACTGGGGCTCTGGGCTTCTCTAGCCACCTCATCTTCTGCTCATCCTCTCGCGCACTCTAAAGAGAGCTCAGGGGAGAAATTGCAAACGTCGAGCAATTGCTCAGAGATGAAAAGTGCCAGCACTGAAAGCTGTTGCTAGCCAGCACCCTTCCTTGGAAGCGCTTTCACAGGCGCAGTAACACTGGGGCTTTGCGCTTCTCTACCCACCAAAGGTCACTGTCACTATCTCTCCGTCTCGTAGACATGAGCTGAGAAATTGCAACCGTCGAGCAATTGCTCAGAGATGAAAAGTGCCAGCACTGAAAGCTGTTGCTAGCCAGCACCCTTCCTTGGAAGCGCTTTTGTAGGCCTAAGAACACTGGGGCTCTGGGCTTCTTTAGCCACCTCATCTTCTGCTCATCCTCTCGCGCACTCTAAAGAGAGCTCAGGTGAGAAATTGCAAACGTCGAGCAATTGCTCAGAGATGAAAAGTGCCAGCACTGAAAGCTCTTGCTAGCCAGCACCCTTCCTTGGAAGCGCTTTTGTAGGCCTAAGAACACTGGGGCTCTGGGCTTCTCTAGCCACCTCATCTTCTGCTCATCCTCTCGCGCACTCTAAAGAGAGCTCAGGTGAGAAATTGCAAACGTCGAGCAATTGCTCAGAGATGAAAAGTGCCAGCACTGAAAGCTCTTGCTAGCCAGCACCCTTCCTTGGAAGCGCTTTCACAGGCGCAGCAACACTGGGGCTTTGCGCTTCTCTAGCCACCAAACGTCACGGTCCTTCTCTTTCCGTCTCCTAGACACAAGCTGAGAAATTGCAAACGTCGAGCAATTGCTCAGAGATGAAAAGTGCCAGCACTGAAAGCTGTTGCTAGCCAGCACCCTTCCTTGGAAGCGCTTTTGTAGGCCTAAGAACACTGGGGCTCTGGGCTTCTTTAGCCACCTCATCTTCTGCTCATCCTCTCGCGCACTCTAAAGAGAGCTCAGGGGAGAAATTGCAAACGCCCAGCAATTGCTCAGAGATGAAAAGTGCCAGCACTGAAAGCTGTTGCTAGCCAGCACCCTTCCTTGGAAGCGCTTTCACAGGCGCAGCAACACTGGGGCTTTGCGCTTCTCTAGCCACCAAACGTCACGGTCCTTCTCTTTCCGTCTCCTAGACACGAGCTGAGAAATTGAAAACGTTGAGCAATTGCTCAGAGATGAAAAGTGCCAGCACTGAAAGCTGTTGCTAGCCGGCACCCTTCCTTGGAAGCGCTTTTGTAGGCCTAAGAAGACTGGGGCTCTGGGCTTCTCTAGCCACCTCATCTTCTGCTCATCCTCTCGCGCACTCTAAAGAGAGCTCAGGGGAGAAATTGCAAACGTCGAGCAATTGCTCAGAGATGAAAAGTGCCAGCACTGAAAGCTGTTGCTAGCCAGCACCCTTCCTTGGAAGCGCTTTCACAGGCGCAGTAACACTGGGGCTTTGCGCTTCTCTACCCACCAAACGTCACGGTCACTATCTCTCCGTCTCGTAGACATGAGCTGAGAAATTGCAACCGTCGAGCAATTGCTCAGAGATGAAAAGTGCCAGCACTGAAAGCTGTTGCTAGCCAGCACCCTTCCTTGGAAGCGCTTTTGTAGGCCTAAGAACACTGGGGCTCTGGGCTTCTTTAGCCACCTCATCTTCTGCTCATCCTCTCGCGCACTCTAAAGAGAGCTCAGGTGAGAAATTGCAAACGTCGAGCAATTGCTCAGAGATGAAAAGTGCCAGCACTGAAAGCTCTTGCTAGCCAGCACCCTTCCTTGGAAGCGCTTTTGTAGGCCTAAGAACAGTGGGGCTCTGGGCTTCTCTAGCCACCTCATCTTCTGCTCATCCTCTCGCGCACTCTAAAGAGAGCTCAGGTGAGAAATTGCAAACGTCGAGCAATTGCTCAGAGATGAAAAGTGCCAGCACTGAAAGCTCTTGCTAGCCAGCACCCTTCCTTGGAAGCGCTTTCACAGGCGCAGCAACACTGGGGCTTTGCGCTTCTCTAGCCACCAAACGTCACGGTCCTTCTCTTTCCGTCTCCTAGACACAAGCTGAGAAATTGCAAACGTCGAGCAATTGCTCAGAGATGAAAAGTGCCAGCACTGAAAGCTGTTGCTAGCCAGCACCCTTCCTTGGAAGCGCTTTTGTAGGCCTAAGAACACTGGGGCTCTGGGCTTCTTTAGCCACCTCATCTTCTGCTCATCCTCTCGCGCACTCTAAAGAGAGCTCAGGTGAGAAATTGCAAACATTGAGCAATTGCTCAGAGATGAAAAGTGCCAGCACTGAAAGCTGTTGCTAGCCAGCACCCTTCCTTGGAAGCGCTTTCACAGGCGCAGCAACACTGGGGCTTTGCGCTTCTCTAGCCACCAAACGTCACGGTCCTTCTCTTTCCGTCTCGTAGACACGAGCTGAGAAATTGAAAACGTTGAGCAATTGCTCAGAGATGAAAAGTGCCAGCACTGAAAGCTGTTGCTAGCCGGCACCCTTCCTTGGAAGCGCTTTTGTAGGCCTAAGAAGACTGGGGCTCTGGGCTTCTCTAGCCACCTAATCTTCTGCACATCCTCTCGCGCACTCTAAAGAGAGCTCAGGTGAGAAATTGCAAACGTTGAGCAATTGCTCAGAGATGAAAAGTGCCAGCACTGAAAGCTGTTGCTAGCCAGCACCCTTCCTTGGAAGCGCTTTCACAGGCGCAGCAACACTGGGGCTTTGCGCTTCTCTAGCCACCAAACGTCACGGTCACTATCTCTCCGTCTCGTAGACACGAGCTGAGAAATTGCAAACGTCGAGCAATTGCTCAGAGATGAAAAGTGCCAGCACTGAAAGCTGTTGCTAGCCAGCACCCTTCCTTGGAAGCGCTTTTGTAGGCCTAAGAACACTGGGGCTCTGGGCTTCTCTAGCCACCTCATCTTCTGCTCATCCTCTCGCGCACTCTAAAGAGAGCTCAGGTGAGAAATTGCAAACGTCCAGCAATTGCTCAGAGATGAAAAGTGCCAGCACTGAAAGCTGTTGCTAGCCAGCACCCTTCCTTGGAAGCGCTTTCACAGGCGCAGTAACACTGGGGCTTTGGGCTTCTCTACCCACCAAACGTCACGGTCACTATCTCTCCGTCTCGTAGACACGAGCTGAGAAATTGCAAACGTCGAGCAATTGCTCAGAGATGAAAAGTGCCAGCACTGAAAGCTGTTGCTAGCCAGCACCCTTCCTTGGAAGCGCTTTTGTAGGCCTAAGAACACTGGGGCTCTGGGCTTCTCTAGCCACCTCATCTTCTGCTCATCCTCTCGCGCACTCTAAAGAGAGCTCAGGTGAGAAATTGCAAACGCCCAGCAATTGCTCAGAGATGAAAAGTGCCAGCACTGAAAGCTGTTGCTAGCCAGCACCCTTCCTTGGAAGCGCTTTCACAGGCGCAGCAACACTGGGGCTTTGCGCTTCTCTAGCCACCAAACGTCACGGTCATTCTCTTTCCGTCTCGTAGACACGAGCTGAGAAATTGCAAACGTCGAGCAATTGCTCAGAGAGGAAAAGTGCCAGCACTGAAAGCTGTTGCTAGCCAGCACCCTTCCTTGGAAGCGCTTTTGTAGGCCTAAGAACACTGGGGCTCTGGGCTTCTCTAGCCACCTCATCTTCTGCTCATCCTCTCGCGCACTCTAAAGAGAGCTCAGGTGAGAAATTGCAAACGTCGAGCAATTGCTCAGAGATGAAAAGTGCCAGCACTGAAAGCTGTTGCTAGCCAGCACCCTTCCTTGGAAGCGCTTTTGTAGCCCTTAGAACACTGGGGCTCTGGGCTTCTCTAGACACCTAATCTTCTGCTCATCCTCTCGCGCACTCTAAAGAGAGCTCAGGTGAGAAATTGCAAACGTCGAGCAATTGTCAGAGATGAAAAGTGCCAGCACTGAAAGCTCTTGCTAGCCAGCACCCTTCCTTGGAAGCGCTTTCACATGCGCAGCAACACTGGGGCTTTGCGCTTCTCTACCCACCAAACGTCACGGTCCTTCTCTTTCCGTCTCGTAGACACAAGCTGAGAAATTGCAAATGTCGAGCAATTGCTCAGAGATGAAAAGTGCCAGCACTGAAAGCTGTTGCTAGCCAGCACCCTTGCTTGGAAGCGCTTTCACAGGCGCAGCAACACTGGGTCTTTGCGCTTCTCTACCCACCAAACGTCACGGTCCTTCTCTTTCCGTCTCGTAGACACGAGCTGAGAAATTGCAAACGTCGAGCAATTGCTCCGAGATGAAAAGTGCCAGCACTGAAAGCTGTTGCTAGCCAGCACCCTTCCTTGGAAGCGCTTTTGTAGGCCTAAGAACACTGGGGCTCTGGGCTTCTCTAGCCACCTCATCTTCTGCTCATCCTCTCGCGCACTCTGAAGAGAGCTCAGGTGAGAAATTGCAAACGTCGAGCAATTGCTCAGAGATGAAAAGTGCCAGCACTGAAAGCTCTTGCTAGCCAGCACCCTTCCTTGGAAGCGCTTTCACAGGCGCAGTAACACTGGGGCTTTGTGCTTCTCTACCCACCAAACGTCACGGTCACTATCTCTCCGTCTCGTAGACACGAGCTGAGAAATTGCAAACGTCGAGCAATTGCTCAGAGATGAAAAGTGCCAGCACTGAAAGCTGTTGCTAGCCAGCACCCTTCCTTGGAAGCGCTTTTGTAGGCCTAAGAACACTGGGGCTCTGGGCTTCTCTAGCCACCTCATCTTCTGCTCATCCTCTCGCGCACTCTAAAGAGAGCTCAGGGGAGAAATTGCAAACGTCGAGCAATTGCTCAGAGATGAAAAGTGCCAGCACTGAAAGCTCTTGCTAGCCAGCACCCTTCCTTGGAAGCGCTTTCACAGGCGCAGCAACACTGGGGCTTTGCGCTTCTCTAGCCACCAAACCTCACGGTCCTTCTCTTTCCGTCTCCTAGACACAAGCTGAGAAATTGCAAACGTCGAGCAATTGCTCAGAGATGAAAAGTGCCAGCACTGAAAGCTCTTGCTAGCCAGCACCCTTCCTTGGAAGCGCTTTTGTAGGCCTAAGAACACTGGGGCTCTGGGCTTCTTTAGCCACCTCATCTTCTGCTCATCCTCTCGCGCACTCTAAAG
Source organism: Sarcoramphus papa (assembly GCA_037962945.1). NCBI lineage: Eukaryota > Metazoa > Chordata > Aves > Accipitriformes > Cathartidae > Sarcoramphus > Sarcoramphus papa. The sequence goes on from JBBMRM010000088.1 coordinate 2,792,445, forward strand.
AGAGCTCAGGGGAGAAATTGCAAACGTTGAGCAATTGCTCAGAGATGAAAAGTGCCAGCACTGAAAGCTGTTGCTAGCCAGCACCCTTCCTTGGAAGCGCTTTCACAGGCGCAGCAACACTGGGGCTTTGCGCTTCTCTAGCCACCAAACGTCACGGTCCTTCTCTTTCCGTCTCGTAGACACGAGCTGAGAAATTGCAAACGTCGAGCAATTGCTCAGAGATGAAAAGTGCCAGCACTGAAAGCTGTTGCTAGCCAGCACCCTTCCTTGGAAGCGCTTTCACAGGCGCAGCAACACTGGGGCTTTGCGCTTCTCTAGCCACCAAACGTCACGGTCACTATCTCTCCGTCTCGTAGACACGAGCTGAGAAATTGCAAACGTCGAGCAATTGCTCAGAGATGAAAAGTGCCAACACTGAAAGCTGTTGCTAGCCAGCACCCTTCCTTGGAAGCGCTTTTGTAGGCCTAAGAACACTGGGGCTCTGGGCTTCTCTAGCCACCTCATCTTCTGCTCATCCTCTCGCACACTCTAAAGAGAGCTCAGGTGAGAAATTGCAAACGTCCAGCAATTGCTCAGAGATGAAAAGTGCCAGCACTGAAAGCTGTTGCTAGCCAGCACCCTTCCTTGGAAGCGCTTTCACAGGCGCAGTAACACTGGGGCTTTGGGCTTCTCTACCCACCAAACGTCACGGTCACTATCTCTCCGTCTCGTAGACACGAGCTGAGAAATTGCAAACGTCGAGCAATTGCTCAGAGATGAAAAGTGCCAGCACTGAAAGCTGTTGCTAGCCAGCACCCTTCCTTGGAAGCGCTTTTGTAGGCCTAAGAACACTGGGGCTCTGGGCTTCTCTAGCCACCTAATCTTCTGCTCATCCTCTCGCGCACTCTGAAGAGAGCTCAGGGGAGAAATTGCAAACGCCCAGCAATTGCTCAGAGATGAAAAGTGCCAGCACTGAAAGCTGTTGCTAGCCAGCACCCTTCCTTGGAAGCGCTTTCACAGGCGCAGCAACACTGGGGCTTTGCGCTTCTCTAGCCACCAAACGTCACGGTCATTCTCTTTCCGTCTCGTAGACACGAGCTGAGAAATTGCAAACGTCGAGCAATTGCTCAGAGATGAAAAGTGCCAGCACTGAAAGCTGTTGCTAGCCAGCACCCTTCCTTGGAAGCGCTTTTGTAGGCCTAAGAACACTGGGGCTCTGGGCTTCTCTAGCCACCTCATCTTCTGCTCATCCTCTCGCGCACTCTAAAGAGAGCTCAGGTGAGAAATTGCAAACGTCGAGCAATTGCTCAGAGATGAAAAGTGCCAGCACTGAAAGCTGTTGCTAGCCAGCACCCTTCCTTGGAAGCGCTTTCACAGGCGCAGTAACACTGGGGCTTTGCGCTTCTCTACCCACCAAACGTCACGGTCACTATCTCTCTGTCTCGTAGACACGAGCTGAGAAATTGCAAACGTCGAGCAATTGCTCAGAGATGAAAAGTGCCAGCACTGAAAGCTGTTGCTAGCCAGCACCCTTCCTTGGAAGCGCTTTCACAGGCGCAGCAACACTGGGGCTTTGCGCTTCTCTAGCCACCAAACGTCACGGTCATTCTCTTTCCGTCTCGTAGACACGAGCTGAGAAATTGCAAACGTCGAGCAATTGCTCAGAGATGAAAAGTGCCAGCACTGAAAGCTGTTGCTAGCCAGCACCCTTCCTTGGAAGCGCTTTTGTAGGCCTAAGAACACTGGGTCTCTGGGCTTCTCTAGCCACCTCATCTTCTGCTCATCCTCTCGCGCACTCTAAAGAGAGCTCAGGTGAGAAATTGCAAACGTCGAGCAATTGCTCAGAGATGAAAAGTGCCAGCACTGAAAGCTCTTGCTAGCCAGCACCCTTCCTTGGAAGCGCTTTCACAGGCGCAGTAACACTGGGGCTTTGCGCTTCTCTACCCACCAAACGTCACGGTCACTATCTCTCTGTCTCGTAGACACGAGCTGAGAAATTGCAAACGTCGAGCAATTGCTCAGAGATGAAAAGTGCCAGCACTGAAAGCTGTTGCTAGCCAGCACCCTTCCTTGGAAGCGCTTTTGTAGGCGCAGCAACACTGGGGCTTTGCGCTTCTCTAGCCACCAAACGTCACGGTCCTTCTCTTTCCGTCTCGTAGACACAAGCTGAGAAATTGCAAACGTCGAGCAATTGCTCAGAGATGAAAAGTGCCAGCACTGAAAGCTGTTGCTAGCCAGCACCCTTCCTTGGAAGCGCTTTTGTAGGCCTAAGAACACTGGGGCTCTGGGCTTCTCTAGCCACCTCATCTTCTGCTCATCCTCTCGCGCACTCTAAAGAGAGCTCAGGTGAGAAATTGCAAACGCCCAGCAATTGCTCAGAGATGAAAAGTGCCAGCACTGAAAGCTGTTGCTAGCCAGCACCCTTCCTTGGAAGCGCTTTCACAGGCGCAGCAACACTGGGGCTTTGCGCTTCTCTAGCCACCAAACGTCACGGTCATTCTCTTTCCGTCTCGTAGACACGAGCTGAGAAATTGCAAACGTCGAGCAATTGCTCAGAGAGGAAAAGTGCCAGCACTGAAAGCTGTTGCTAGCCAGCACCCTTCCTTGGAAGCGCTTTTGTAGGCCTAAGAACACTGGGGCTCTGGGCTTCTCTAGCCACCTCATCTTCTGCTCATCCTCTCGCGCACTCTAAAGAGAGCTCAGGTGAGAAATTGCAAACGTCGAGCAATTGCTCAGAGATGAAAAGTGCCAGCACTGAAAGCTGTTGCTAGCCAGCACCCTTCCTTGGAAGCGCTTTTGTAGCCCTTAGAACACTGGGGCTCTGGGCTTCTCTAGACACCTAATCTTCTGCTCATCCTCTCGCGCACTCTAAAGAGAGCTCAGGTGAGAAATTGCAAACGTCGAGCAATTGTCAGAGATGAAAAGTGCCAGCACTGAAAGCTCTTGCTAGCCAGCACCCTTCCTTGGAAGCGCTTTCACATGCGCAGCAACACTGGGGCTTTGCGCTTCTCTACCCACCAAACGTCACGGTCCTTCTCTTTCCGTCTCGTAGACACAAGCTGAGAAATTGCAAATGTCGAGCAATTGCTCAGAGATGAAAAGTGCCAGCACTGAAAGCTGTTGCTAGCCAGCACCCTTGCTTGGAAGCGCTTTCACAGGCGCAGCAACACTGGGTCTTTGCGCTTCTCTACCCACCAAACGTCACGGTCCTTCTCTTTCCGTCTCCTAGACACGAGCTGAGAAATTGCAAACGTCGAGCAATTGCTCAGAGATGAAAAGTGCCAGCACTGAAAGCTGTTGCTAGCCAGCACCCTTCCTTGGAAGCGCTTTTGTAGGCCTAAGAACACTGGGGCTCTGGGCTTCTCTAGCCACCTCATCTTCTGCTCATCCTCTCGCGCACTCTGAAGAGAGCTCAGGTGAGAAATTGCAAACGTCGAGCAATTGCTCAGAGATGAAAAGTGCCAGCACTGAAAGCTCTTGCTAGCCAGCACCCTTCCTTGGAAGCGCTTTCACAGGCGCAGTAACACTGGGGCTTTGTGCTTCTCTACCCACCAAACGTCACGGTCACTATCTCTCCGTCTCGTAGACACGAGCTGAGAAATTGCAAACGTCGAGCAATTGCTCAGAGATGAAAAGTGCCAGCACTGAAAGCTGTTGCTAGCCAGCACCCTTCCTTGGAAGCGCTTTTGTAGGCCTAAGAACACTGGGGCTCTGGGCTTCTCTAGCCACCTCATCTTCTGCTCATCCTCTCGCGCACTCTAAAGAGAGCTCAGGGGAGAAATTGCAAACGTCGAGCAATTGCTCAGAGATGAAAAGTGCCAGCACTGAAAGCTCTTGCTAGCCAGCACCCTTCCTTGGAAGCGCTTTCACAGGCGCAGCAACACTGGGGCTTTGCGCTTCTCTAGCCACCAAACCTCACGGTCCTTCTCTTTCCGTCTCCTAGACACAAGCTGAGAAATTGCAAACGTCGAGCAATTGCTCAGAGATGAAAAGTGCCAGCACTGAAAGCTCTTGCTAGCCAGCACCCTTCCTTGGAAGCGCTTTTGTAGGCCTAAGAACACTGGGGCTCTGGGCTTCTTTAGCCACCTCATCTTCTGCTCATCCTCTCGCGCACTCTAAAGAGAGCTCAGGGGAGAAATTGCAAACGTTGAGCAATTGCTCAGAGATGAAAAGTGCCAGCACTGAAAGCTCTTGCTAGCCAGCACCCTTCCTTGGAAGCGCTTTCACAGGCGCAGCAACACTGGGGCTTTGCGCTTCTCTAGCCACCAAACGTCACGGTCCTTCTCTTTCCGTCTCGTAGACACGAGCTGAGAAATTGCAAACGTCGAGCAATTGCTCAGAGATGAAAAGTGCCAGCACTGAAAGCTGTTGCTAGCCAGCACCCTTCCTTGGAAGCGCTTTCACAGGCGCAGCAACACTGGGGCTTTGCGCTTCTCTAGCCACCAAACGTCACGGTCACTATCTCTCCGTCTCGTAGACACGAGCTGAGAAATTGCAAACGTCGAGCAATTGCTCAGAGATGAAAAGTGCCAACACTGAAAGCTGTTGCTAGCCAGCACCCTTCCTTGGAAGCGCTTTTGTAGGCCTAAGAACACTGGGGCTCTGGGCTTCTCTAGCCACCTCATCTTCTGCTCATCCTCTCGCACACTCTAAAGAGAGCTCAGGTGAGAAATTGCAAACGTCCAGCAATTGCTCAGAGATGAAAAGTGCCAGCACTGAAAGCTGTTGCTAGCCAGCACCCTTCCTTGGAAGCGCTTTCACAGGCGCAGTAACACTGGGGCTTTGGGCTTCTCTACCCACCAAACGTCACGGTCACTATCTCTCCGTCTCGTAGACACGAGCTGAGAAATTGCAAACGTCGAGCAATTGCTCAGAGATGAAAAGTGCCAGCACTGAAAGCTGTTGCTAGCCAGCACCCTTCCTTGGAAGCGCTTTTGTAGGCCTAAGAACACTGGGGCTCTGGGCTTCTCTAGCCACCTAATCTTCTGCTCATCCTCTCGCGCACTCTGAAGAGAGCTCAGGGGAGAAATTGCAAACGCCCAGCAATTGCTCAGAGATGAAAAGTGCCAGCACTGAAAGCTGTTGCTAGCCAGCACCCTTCCTTGGAAGCGCTTTCACAGGCGCAGCAACACTGGGGCTTTGCGCTTCTCTAGCCACCAAACGTCACGGTCATTCTCTTTCCGTCTCGTAGACACGAGCTGAGAAATTGCAAACGTCGAGCAATTGCTCAGAGATGAAAAGTGCCAGCACTGAAAGCTGTTGCTAGCCAGCACCCTTCCTTGGAAGCGCTTTTGTAGGCCTAAGAACACTGGGTCTCTGGGCTTCTCTAGCCACCTCATCTTCTGCTCATCCTCTCGCGCACTCTAAAGAGAGCTCAGGTGAGAAATTGCAAACGTCGAGCAATTGCTCAGAGATGAAAAGTGCCAGCACTGAAAGCTCTTGCTAGCCAGCACCCTTCCTTGGAAGCGCTTTCACAGGCGCAGTAACACTGGGGCTTTGCGCTTCTCTACCCACCAAACGTCACGGTCACTATCTCTCTGTCTCGTAGACACGAGCTGAGAAATTGCAAACGTCGAGCAATTGCTCAGAGATGAAAAGTGCCAGCACTGAAAGCTGTTGCTAGCCAGCACCCTTCCTTGGAAGCGCTTTTGTAGGCGCAGCAACACTGGGGCTTTGCGCTTCTCTAGCCACCAAACGTCACGGTCCTTCTCTTTCCGTCTCGTAGACACAAGCTGAGAAATTGCAAACGTCGAGCAATTGCTCAGAGATGAAAAGTGCCAGCAGTGAAAGCTGTTGCTAGCCAGCACCCTTCCTTGGAAGCGCTTTTGTAGGCCTAAGAACACTGGGGCTCTGGGCTTCTTTAGCCACCTCATCTTCTGCTCATCCTCTCGCGCACTCTAAAGAGAGCTCAGGGGAGAAATTGCAAACGTCGAGCAATTGCTCAGAGATGAAAAGTGCCAGCACTGAAAGCTGTTGCTAGCCAGCACCCTTCCTTGGAAGCGCTTTCACAGGCGCAGCAACACTGGGGCTTTGCGCTTCTCTAGCCACCAAACGTCACGGTCCTTCTCTTTCCGTCTCCTAGACACAAGCTGAGAAATTGCAAACGTCGAGCAATTGCTCAGAGATGAAAAGTGCCAGCACTGAAAGCTGTTGCTAGCCAGCACCCTTCCTTGGAAGCGCTTTCACAGGCGCAGCAACACTGGGGCTTTGCGCTTCTCTACCCACCAAAGGACACGGTCCTTCTCTTTCCGTCCCGTAGACACGAGCTGAGAAATTGCAAACGTCGAGCAATTGCTCAGAGATGAAAAGTGCCAGCACTGAAAGCTCTTGCTAGCCAGCACCCTTCCTTGGAAGCGCTTTCACAGGCGCAGCAACACTGGGGCTTTGCGCTTCTCTAGCCACCAAACGTCACGGTCACTATCTCTCCGTCTCGTAGACACGAGCTGAGAAATTGCAAACGTCAAGCAATTGCTCAGAGATGAAAAGTGCCAACACTGAAAGCTGTTGCTAGCCAGCACCCTTCCTTGGAAGCGCTTTTGTAGGCCTAAGAACACTGGGGCTCTGGGCTTCTCTAGCCACCTCATCTTCTGCTCATCCTCTCGCGCACTCTAAAGAGAGCTCAGGGGAGAAATTGCAAACGTCCAGCAATTGCTCAGAGATGAAAAGTGCCAGCACTGAAAGCTGTTGCTAGCCAGCACCCTTCCTTGGAAGCGCTTTCACAGGCGCAGTAACACTGGGGCTTTGTGCTTCTCTACCCACCAAACGTCACGGTCACTATCTCTCCGTCTCGTAGACACGAGCTGAGAAATTGCAAACGTCGAGCAATTGCTCAGAGATGAAAAGTGCCAGCACTGGAAGCTCTTGCTAGCCAGCACCCTTCCTTGGAAGCGCTTTTGTAGGCCTAAGAACACTGGGGCTCTGGGCTTCTCTAGCCACCTAATCTTCTGCTCATCCTCTCGCGCACTCTAAAGAGAGCTCAGGTGAGAAATTGCAAACGTCGAGCAATTGCTCAGAGATGAAAAGTGCCAGCACTGAAAGCTGTTGCTAGCCAGCACCCTTCCTTGGAAGCGCTTTCACAGGCGCAGCAACACTGGGGCTTTGCGCTTCTCTAGCCACCAAACGTCACGGTCCTTCTCTTTCCGTCTCGTAGACACGAGCTGAGAAATTGCAAACGTCGAGCAATTGCTCAGAGAGGAAAAGTGCCAGCACTGAAAGCTGTTGCTAGCCAGCACCCTTCCTTGGAAGCGCTTTTGTAGGCCTAAGAACACTGGGGCTCTGGGCTTCTCTAGCCACCTCATCTTCTGCTCATCCTCTCGCGCACTCTAAAGAGAGCTCAGGTGAGAAATTGCAAACGTCGAGCAATTGCTCAGAGATGAAAAGTGCCAGCACTGAAAGCTGTTGCTAGCCAGCACCCTTCCTTGGAAGCGCTTTTGTAGCCCTTAGAACACTGGGGCTCTGGGCTTCTCTAGCCACCTCATCTTCTGCTCATCCTCTCGCGCACTCTAAAGAGAGCTCAGGGGAGAAATTGCAAACGTCGAGCAATTGCTCAGAGATGAAAAGTGCCAGCACTGAAAGCTGTTGCTAGCCAGCACCCTTCCTTGGAAGCGCTTTCACAGGCGCAGTAACACTGGCGCTTTGCGCTTCTCTACCCACCAAACGTCACGGTACTTCTCTTTCCGTCTCGTAGACACGAGCTGAGAAATTGCAAACGTCGAGCAATTGCTCAGAGATGAAAAGTGCCAGCACTGAAAGCTGTTGCTAGCCAGCACCCTTCCTTGGAAGCGCTTTTGTTGGCCTAAGAACACTGGGGCTCTGGGCTTCTCTAGCCACCTCATATTCTGCTCATCCTCTCGCGCACTCTAAAGAGAGCTCAGGTGAGAAATTGCAAACGTCGAGCAATTGCTCAGAGATGAAAAGTGCCAGCACTGAAAGCTGTTGCTAGCCAGCACCCTTCCTTGGAAGCGCTTTTGTAGGCCTAAGAACACTGGGGCTCTGGGCTTCTCTAGCCACCTAATCTTCTGCTCATCCTCTCGCGCACTCTAAAGAGAGCTCAGGCGAGAAATTGCAAACGTCGAGCAATTGCTCAGAGATGAAAAGTGCCAGCACTGAAAGCTCTTGCTAGCCAGCACCCTTCCTTGGAAGTGCTTTCACAGGCGCAGCAACACTGGGGCTTTGTGCTTCTCTAGCCACCAAACGTCACGGTCCTTCTCTTTCCGTCTCGTAGACACAAGCTGAGAAATTGCAAACGTCCAGCAATTGCTCAGAGATGAAAAGTGCCAGCACTGAAAGCTGTTGCTAGCCAGCACCCTTCCTTGGAAGCGCTTTCACAGGCGCAGCAACACTGGGGCTTTGCGCTTCTCTAGCCACCAAACGTCACGGTACTTCTCTTTCCGTCTCGTAGACACGAGCTGAGAAATTGCAAACGTCGAGCAATTGCTCAGAGATGAAAAGTGCCAGCACTGAAAGCTGTTGCTAGCCAGCACCCTTCCTTGGAAGCGCTTTTGTAGGCCTAAGAACACTGGGGCTCTGGGCTTCTCTAGCCACCTCATCTTCTGCTCATCCTCTCGCGCACTCTGAAGAGAGCTCAGGTGAGAAATTGCAAAAGTCGAGCAATTGCTCAGAGATGAAAAGTGCCAGCACTGAAAGCTGTTGCTAGCCAGCACCCTTCCTTGGAAGCGCTTTCACAGGCGCAGTAACACTGGGGCTTTGCGCTTCTCTAGCCACCAAACGTCACGGTCCTTCTCTTTCCGTCTCCTAGACACAAGCTGAGAAATTGCAAACGTCGAGCAATTGCTCAGAGATGAAAAGTGCCAGCACTGAAAGCTGTTGCTAGCCAGCACCCTTCCTTGGAAGCGCTTTTGTAGGCCTAAGAACACTGGGGCTCTGGGCTTCTCTAGCCACCTAATCTTCTGCTCATCCTCTCGCGCACTCTAAAGAGAGCTCAGGTGAGAAATTGCAAACGTCGAGCAATTGCTCAGAGATGAAAAGTGCCAGCACTGAAAGCTGTTGCTAGCCAGCACCCTTCCTTGGAAGCGCTTTCACAGGCGCAGTAACACTGGGGCTTTGCGCTTGTCTACCCACCAAACGTCACGGTCACTATCTCTCTGTCTCGTAGACACGAGCTGAGAAATTGCAAACGTCGAGCAATTGCTCAGAGATGAAAAGTGCCAGCACTGAAAGCTGTTGCTAGCCAGCACCCTTCCTTGGAAGCGCTTTTGTAGGCGCAGCAACACTGGGGCTTTGCGCTTCTCTAGCCACCAAACGTCACGGTCCTTCTCTTTCCGTCTCGTAGACACAAGCTGAGAAATTGCAAACGTCGAGCAATTGCTCAGAGATGAAAAGTGCCAGCACTGAAAGCTGTTGCTAGCCAGCACCCTTCCTTGGAAGCGCTTTTGTAGGCCTAAGAACACTGGGGCTCTGGGCTTCTTTAGCCACCTCATCTTCTGCTCATCCTCTCGCGCACTCTAAAGAGAGCTCAGGGGAGAAATTGCAAACGTCGAGCAATTGCTCAGAGATGAAAAGTGCCAGCACTGAAAGCTCTTGCTAGCCAGCACCCTTCCTTGGAAGCGCTTTCACAGGCGCAGCAACACTGGGGCTTTGCGCTTCTCTAGCCACCAAACGTCACGGTCCTTCTCTTTCCGTCTCGTAGACACGAGCTGAGAAATTGCAAACGTCGAGCAATTGCTCAGAGATGAAAAGTGCCAGCACTGAAAGCTGTTGCTAGCCAGCACCCTTCCTTGGAAGCGCTTTCACAGGCGCAGCAACACTGGGGCTTTGCGCTTCTCTACCCACCAAACGTCACGGTCACTATCTCTCCGTCTCGTAGACACGAGCTGAGAAATTGCAAACGTCGAGCAATTGCTCAGAGATGAAAAGTGCCAACACTGAAAGCTGTTGCTAGCCAGCACCCTTCCTTGGAAGCGCTTTTGTAGGCCTAAGAACACTGGGGCTCTGGGCTTCTCTAGCCACCTCATCTTCTGCTCATCCTCTCGCGCACTCTAAAGAGAGCTGAGGGGAGAAATTGCAAACGTCCAGCAATTGCTCAGAGATGAAAAGTGCCAGCACTGAAAGCTGTTGCTAGCCAGCACCCTTCCTTGGAAGCGCTTTCACAGGCGCAGTAACACTGGGGCTTTGTGCTTCTCTAGCCACCAAACGTCACGGTCACTATCTCTCCGTCTCGTAGACACGAGCTGAGAAATTGCAAACGTCGAGCAATTGCTCAGAGATGAAAAGTGCCAGCACTGAAAGCTGTTGCTAGCCAGCACCCTTCCTTGGAAGCGCTTTTGTAGGCCTAAGAACACTGGGGCTCTGGGCTTCTCTAGCCACCTCATCTTCTGCTCATCCTCTCGCGCACTCTAAAGAGAGCTCAGGGGAGAAATTGCAAACGTCGAGCAATTGCTCAGAGATGAAAAGTGCCAGCACTGAAAGCTGTTGCTAGCCAGCACCCTTCCTTGGAAGCGCTTTCACAGGCGCAGTAACACTGGGGCTTTGCGCTTCTCTACCCACCAAACGTCACGGTCACTATCTCTCTGTCTCGTAGACACGAGCTGAGAAATTGCAAACGTCGAGCAATTGCTCAGAGATGAAAAGTGCCAGCACTGAAAGCTGTTGGTAGCCAGCACCCTTCCTTGGAAGCGCTTTTGTAGGCGCAGCAACACTGGGGCTTTGCGCTTCTCTCGCCACCAAACGTCACGGTCCTTCTCTTTCCGTCTCGTAGACACGAGCTGAGAAATTGCAAACGTCAAGCAATTGCTCAGAGATGAAAAGTGCCAGCACTGAAAGCTGTTGCTAGCCAGCACCCTTCCTTGGAAGCGCTTTTGTAGGCCTAAGAAGACTGGGGCTCTGGGCTTCTCTAGCCACCTCATCTTCTGCTCATCCTCTCGCGCACTCTAAAGAGAGCTCAGGGGAGAAATTGCAAACGTCGAGCAATTGCTCAGAGATGAAAAGTGCCAGCACTGAAAGCTGTTGCTAGCCAGCACCCTTCCTTGGAAGCGCTTTCACAGGCGCAGCAACACTGGGGCTTTGCGCTTCTCTAGCCACCAAACGTCACGGTCCTTCTCTTTCCGTCTCCTAGACACAAGCTGAGAAATTGCAAACGTCGAGCAATTGCTCAGAGATGAAAAGTGCCAGCACTGAAAGCTGTTGCTAGCCAGCACCCTTCCTTGGAAGCGCTTTTGTAGGCCTAAGAACACTGGGGCTCTGGGCTTCTTTAGCCACCTCATCTTCTGCTCATCCTCTCGCGCACTCTAAAGAGAGCTCAGGGGAGAAATTGCAAACGTTGAGCAATTGCTCAGAGATGAAAAGTGCCAGCACTGAAAGCTGTTGCTAGCCAGCACCCTTCCTTGGAAGCGCTTTCACAGGCCCAGCAACACTGGGGCTTTGCGCTTCTCTACCCACCAAACGTCACGGTCACTATCTCTCCGTCTCGTAGACACGAGCTGAGAAATTGCAAACGTCGAGCAATTGCTCAGAGATGAAAAGTGCCAACACTGAAAGCTGTTGCTAGCCAGCACCCTTCCTTGGAAGCGCTTTTGTAGGCCTAAGAACACTGGGGCTCTGGGCTTCTCTAGCCACCTCATCTTCTGCTCATCCTCTCGCGCACTCTAAAGAGAGCTCAGGGGAGAAATTGCAAACGTCCAGCAATTGCTCAGAGATGAAAAGTGCCAGCACTGAAAGCTGTTGCTAGCCAGCACCCTTCCTTGGAAGCGCTTTCACAGGCGCAGTAACACTGGGGCTTTGTGCTTCTCTACCCACCAAACGTCACGGTCACTATCTCTCCGTCTCGTAGACACGAGCTGAGAAATTGCAAACGTCGAGCAATTGCTCAGAGATGAAAAGTGCCAGCACTGAAAGCTGTTGCTAGCCAGCACCCTTCCTTGGAAGCGCTTTTGTAGGCCTAAGAACACTGGGGCTCTCGGCTTCTCTAGCCACCTCATCTTCTGCTCATCCTCTCGCGCACTCTAAAGAGAGCTCAGGTGAGAAATTGCAAACGTCGAGCAATTGCTCAGAGATGAAAAGTGCCAGCACTGAAAGCTGTTGCTAGCCAGCACCCTTCCTTGGAAGCGCTTTCACAGGCGCAGCAACACTGGGGCTTTGCGCTTCTCTACCCACCAAACGTCACGGTCATTCTCTTTCCGTCTCGTAGACACGAGCTGAGAAATTGCAAACGTCGAGCAATTGCTCAGAGAGGAAAAGTGCCAGCACTGAAAGCTGTTGCTAGCCAGCACCCTTCCTTGGAAGCGCTTTTGTAGGCCTAAGAACACTGGGGCTCTGGGCTTCTCTAGCCACCTCATCTTCTGCTCATCCTCTCGCGCACTCTAAAGAGAGCTCAGGTGAGAAATTGCAAACGTCGAGCAATTGCTCAGAGATGAAAAGTGCCAGCACTGAAAGCTGTTGCTAGCCAGCACCCTTCCTTGGAAGCGCTTTTGTAGGCCTAAGAACACTGGGGCTCTGGGCTTCTCTAGACACCTAATCTTCTGCTCATCCTCTCGCGCACTCTAAAGAGAGCTCAGGTGAGAAATTGCAAGCGTCGAGCAATTGTCAGAGATGAAATGTGCCAGCACTGAAAGCTGTTGCTAGCCAGCACCCTTCCTTGGAAGCGCTTTCACAGGCGCAGCAACACTGGGGCTTTGCGCTTCTCTAGCCACCAAACGTCACGGTCCTTCTCTTTCCGTCTCGTAGACACGAGCTGAGAAATTGCAAATGTCGAGCAATTGCTCAGAGATGAAAAGTGCCAGCACTGAAAGCTGTTGCTAGCCAGCACCCTTGCTTGGAAGCGCTTTCACAGGCGCAGCAACACTGGGGCTTTGCGCTTCTCTACCCACCAAACGTCACGGTCATTCTCTTTCCGTCTCGTAGACACGAGCTGAGAAATTGCAAACGTCGAGCAATTGCTCAGAGATGAAAAGTGCCAGCACTGAAAGCTCTTGCTAGCCAGCACCCTTCCTTGGAAGCGCTTTTGTAGGCCTAAGAACACTGGGGCTCTGGGCTTCTCTAGCCACCTCATCTTCTGCTCATCCTCTCGCGCACTCTGAAGAGAGCTCAGGTGAGAAATTGCAAACGTCGAGCAATTGCTCAGAGATGAAAAGTGCCAGCACTGAAAGCTGTTGCTAGCCAGCACCCTTCCTTGGAAGCGCTTTCACAGGCGCAGTAACACTGGGGCTTTGGGCTTCTCTAGCCACCAAACGTCACGGTCACTATCTCTCCGTCTCGTAGACACGAGCTGAGAAATTGCAAACGTCGAGCAATTGCTCAGAGATGAAAAGTGCCAGCACTGAAAGCTCTTGCTAGCCAGCACCCTTCCTTGGAAGCGCTTTTGTAGGCCTTAGAACACTGGGGCTCTGGGCTTCTCTAGCCACCTCATCTTCTGCTCATCCTCTCGCGCACTCTAAAGAGAGCTCAGGTGAGAAATTGCAAACGTCGAGCAATTGCTCAGAGATGAAAAGTGCCAGCACTGAAAGCTGTTGCTAGCCAGCACCCTTCCTTGGAAGCGCTTTCACAGGCGCAGTAACACTGGGGCTTTGCGCTTCTCTAGCCACCAAACGTCACGGTCCTTCTCTTTCCGTCTCGTAGACACGAGCTGAGAAATTGCAAACGTCGAGCAATTGCTCAGAGATGAAAAGTGCCAGCACTGAAAGCTGTTGCTAGCCAGCACCCTTCCTTGGAAGCGCTTTTGTAGGCCTAAGAACACTGGGGCTCTGGGCTTCTCTAGCCACCTCATCTTCTGCTCATCCTCTCGCGCACTCTAAAGAGAGCTCAGGTGAGAAATTGCAAACGTCGAGCAATTGCTCAGAGATGAAAAGTGCCAGCACTGAAAGCTGTTGCTAGCCAGCCCCCTTCCTTGGAAGCGCTTTTGTAGGCCTAAGAACACTGGGGCTCTGGGCTTCTCTAGCCACCTCATCTTCTGCTCATCCTCTCGCGCACTCTAAAGAGAGCTCAGGGGAGAAATTGCAAACGTCGAGCAATTGCTCAGAGATGAAAAGTGCCAGCACTGAAAGCTCTTGCTAGCCAGCACCCTTCCTTGGAAGCGCTTTCACAGGCGCAGCAACACTGTGGCTTTGTGCTTCTCTACCCACCAAACGTCACGGTCCTTCTCTTTCCGTCTCGTAGACACAAGCTGAGAAATTGCAAACGTCCAGCAATTGCTCAGAGATGAAAAGTGCCAGCACTGAAAGCTGTTGCTAGCCGGCACCCTTCCTTGGAAGCGCTTTCACAGGCGCAGCAACACTGGGGCTTTGCGCTTCTCTAGCCACCAAACGTCACGGTACTTCTCATTCCGTCTCGTAGACACGAGCTGAGAAATTGCAAACGTCGAGCAATTGCTCAGAGATGAAAAGTGCCAGCACTGAAAGCTGTTGCTAGCCAGCACCCTTCCTTGGAAGCGCTTTTGTAGGCCTAAGAACACTGGGGCTCTGGGCTTCTCTAGCCACCTCATCTTCTGCTCATCCTCTCGCGCACTCTGAAGAGAGCTCAGGTGAGAAATTGCAAAAGTCGAGCAATTGCTCAGAGATGAAAAGTGCCAGCACTGAAAGCTCTTGCTAGCCAGCACCCTTCCTTGGAAGCGCTTTCACAGGCGCAGTAACACTGGGGCTTTGCGCTTCTCTAGCCACCAAACGTCACGGTCCTTCACTTTCCGTCTCGTAGACACGAGCTGAGAAATTGCAAACGTCGAGCAATTGCTCAGAGATGAAAAGTGCCAGCACTGAAAGCTGTTGCTAGCCAGCACCCTTCCTTGGAAGCGCTTTTGTAGGCCTAAGAACACTGGGGCTCTGGGCTTCTCTAGCCACCTCATCTTCTGCTCATACTCTCGCGCACTCAAAAGAGAGCTCAGGTGAGAAATTGCAAACGTCGAGCAATTGCTCAGAGATGAAAAGTGCCAGCACTGAAAGCTGTTGCTAGCCAGCACCCTTCCTTGGAAGCGCTTTCACAGGCGCAGTAACACTGGGGCTTTGCGCTTCTCAACCCACCAAACGTCACGGTCACTATCTCTCTGTCTCGTAGACACGAGCTGAGAAATTGAAAACGTCGAGCAATTGCTCAGAGATGAAAAGTGCCAGCACTGAAAGCTGTTGCTAGCCAGCACCCTTCCTTGGAAGCGCTTTCACAGGCGCAGTAACACTGGGGCTTTGTGCTTCTCTACCCACCAAACGTCACGGTCACTATCTCTCCGTCTCGTAGACACGAGCTGAGAAATTGCAAACGTCGAGCAATTGCTCAGAGATGAAAAGTGCCAGCACTGAAAGCTGTTGCTAGCCAGCCCCCTTCCTTGGAAGCGCTTTTGTAGGCCTAAGAACACTGGGGCTCTGGGCTTCTCTAGCCACCTCATCTTCTGCTCATCCTCTCGCGCACTCTAAAGAGAGCTCAGGGGAGAAATTGCAAACGTCCAGCAATTGCTCAGAGATGAAAAGTGCCAGCACTGAAAGCTGTTGCTAGCCAGCACCCTTCCTTGGAAGCGCTTTCACAGGCGCAGCAACACTGGGGCTTTGCGCTTCTCTAGCCACCAAACGTCACGGTCATTCTCTTTCCGTCTCGTAGACACGAGCTGAGAAATTGCAAACGTCGAGCAATTGCTCAGAGATGAAAAGTGCCAGCACTGAAAGCTGTTGCTAGCCAGCACCCTTCCTTGGAAGCGCTTTTGTAGGCCTAAGAACACTGGGGCTCTGGGCTTCTCTAGCCACCTCATCTTCTGCTCATCCTCTCGCGCATTCTAAAGAGAGCTCAGGTGAGAAATTGCAAACGTCGAGCAATTGCTCAGAGATGAAAAGTGCCAGCACTGAAAGCTGTTGCTAGCCAGCACCCTTCCTTGGAAGCGCTTTCACAGGCGCAGTAACACTGGGGCTTTGCGCTTCTCTAGCCACCAAACGTCACGGTCACTATCTCTCCGTCTCGTAGACACGAGCTGAGAAATTGCAAACGTCGAGCAATTGCTCAGAGATGAAAAGTGCCAGCACTGAAAGCTGTTGCTAGCCAGCCCCCTTCCTTGGAAGCGCTTTTGTAGGCCTAAGAACACTGGGGCTCTGGGCTTCTCTAGCCACCTCATCTTCTGCTCATCCTCTCGCGCACTCTAAAGAGAGCTCAGGGGAGAAATTGCAAACGTGGAGCAATTGCTCAGAGATGAAAAGTGCCAGCACTGAAAGCTCTTGCTAGCCAGCACCCTTCCTTGGAAGCGCTTTCACAGGCGCAGTAACACTGGGGCTTTGCGCTTCTCTACCCACCAAACGTCACGGTCCTTCTCTTTCCGTCTCGTAGACTCAAGCTGAGAAATTGCAAACGTCCAGCAATTGCTCAGAGATGAAAAGTGCCAGCACTGAAAGCTGTTGCTAGCCGGCACCCTTCCTTGGAAGCGCTTTCACAGGCGCAGCAACACTGGGGCTTTGCGCTTCTCTAGCCACCAAACGTCACGGTCATTCTCTTTCCGTCTCCTAGACACAAGCTGAGAAATTGCAAACGTCGAGCAATTGCTCAGAGATGAAAAGTGCCAGCACTGAAAGCTCTTGCTAGCCAGCACCCTTCCTTGGAAGCGCTTTTGTAGGCCTAAGAACACTGGGGCTCTGGGCTTCTCTAGCCACCTCATCTTCTGCTCATCCTCTCGCGCACTCTGAAGAGAGCTCAGGTGAGAAATTGCAAACGTCGAGCAATTGCTGACAGATGAAAAGTGCCAGCACTGAAAGCTGTTGCTAGCCAGCACCCTTCCTTGGAAGCGCTTTCACAGGCGCAGTAACACTGGGGCTTTGCGCTTCTCTAGCCACCAAACGTCACGGTCCTTCTCTTTCCGTCTCGTAGACACGAGCTGAGAAATTGCAAACGTCGAGCAATTGCTCAGAGATGAAAAGTGCCAGCACTGAAAGCTGTTGCTAGCCAGCACCCTTCCTTGGAAGCGCTTTTGTAGGCCTAAGAACAGTGGGGCTCTGGGCTTCTCTAGCCACCTCATCTTCTGCTCATCCTCTCGCGCACTCTAAAGAGAGCTCAGGTGAGAAATTGCAAACGTCGAGCAATTGCTCAGAGATGAAAAGTGCCAGCACTGAAAGCTGTTGCTAGCCAGCACCCTTCCTTGGAAGCGCTTTCACAGGCGCAGTAACACTGGGGCTTTGCGCTTCTCAACCCACCAAACGTCACGGTCACTATCTCTCTGTCTCGTAGACACGAGCTGAGAAATTGAAAACGTCGAGCAATTGCTCAGAGATGAAAAGTGCCAGCACTGAAAGCTGTTGCTAGCCAGCCCCCTTCCTTGGAAGCGCTTTTGTAGGCCTAAGAACACTGGGGCTCTGGGCTTCTCTAGCCACCTCATCTTCTGCTCATCCTCTCGCGCACTCTAAAGAGAGCTCAGGGGAGAAATTGCAAACGTGGAGCAATTGCTCAGAGATGAAAAGTGCCAGCACTGAAAGCTCTTGCTAGCCAGCACCCTTCCTTGGAAGCGCTTTCACAGGCGCAGTAACACTGGGGCTTTGCGCTTCTCTAGCCACCAAACGTCACGGTCCTTCTCTTTCCGTCTCGTAGACACGAGCTGAGAAATTGCAAACGTCGAGCAATTGCTCAGAGATGAAAAGTGCCAGCACTGAAAGCTGTTGCTAGCCAGCACCCTTCCTTGGAAGCGCTTTTGTAGGCCTAAGAACAGTGGGGCTCTGGGCTTCTCTAGCCACCTCATCTTCTGCTCATCCTCTCGCGCATTCTAAAGAGAGCTCAGGTGAGAAATTGCAAACGTCGAGCAATTGCTCAGAGATGAAAAGTGCCAGCACTGAAAGCTGTTGCTAGCCAGCACCCTTCCTTGGAAGCGCTTTCACAGGCGCAGTAACACTGGGGCTTTGCGCTTCTCTAGCCACCAAACGTCACGGTCACTATCTCTCCGTCTCGTAGACACGAGCTGAGAAATTGCAAACGTCGAGCAATTGCTCAGAGATGAAAAGTGCCAGCACTGAAAGCTGTTGCTAGCCAGCCCCCTTCCTTGGAAGCGCTTTTGTAGGCCTAAGAACACTGGGGCTCTGGGCTTCTCTAGCCACCTCATCTTCTGCTCATCCTCTCGCGCACTCTAAAGAGAGCTCAGGGGAGAAATTGCAAACGTGGAGCAATTGCTCAGAGATGAAAAGTGCCAGCACTGAAAGCTCTTGCTAGCCAGCACCCTTCCTTGGAAGCGCTTTCACAGGCGCAGTAACACTGGGGCTTTGCGCTTCTCTACCCACCAAACGTCACGGTCCTTCTCTTTCCGTCTCGTAGACTCAAGCTGAGAAATTGCAAACGTCCAGCAATTGCTCAGAGATGAAAAGTGCCAGCACTGAAAGCTGTTGCTAGCCGGCACCCTTCCTTGGAAGCGCTTTCACAGGCGCAGCAACACTGGGGCTTTGCGCTTCTCTAGCCACCAAACGTCACGGTCATTCTCTTTCCGTCTCCTAGACACAAGCTGAGAAATTGCAAACGTCGAGCAATTGCTCAGAGATGAAAAGTGCCAGCACTGAAAGCTCTTGCTAGCCAGCACCCTTCCTTGGAAGCGCTTTTGTAGGCCTAAGAACACTGGGGCTCTGGGCTTCTCTAGCCACCTCATCTTCTGCTCATCCTCTCGCGCACTCTGAAGAGAGCTCAGGTGAGAAATTGCAAACGTCGAGCAATTGCTGACAGATGAAAAGTGCCAGCACTGAAAGCTGTTGCTAGCCAGCACCCTTCCTTGGAAGCGCTTTCACAGGCGCAGTAACACTGGGGCTTTGCGCTTCTCTAGCCACCAAACGTCACGGTCCTTCTCTTTCCGTCTCGTAGACACGAGCTGAGAAATTGCAAACGTCGAGCAATTGCTCAGAGATGAAAAGTGCCAGCACTGAAAGCTGTTGCTAGCCAGCACCCTTCCTTGGAAGCGCTTTTGTAGGCCTAAGAACAGTGGGGCTCTGGGCTTCTCTAGCCACCTCATCTTCTGCTCATCCTCTCGCGCACTCTAAAGAGAGCTCAGGTGAGAAATTGCAAACGTCGAGCAATTGCTCAGAGATGAAAAGTGCCAGCACTGAAAGCTGTTGCTAGCCAGCACCCTTCCTTGGAAGCGCTTTCACAGGCGCAGTAACACTGGGGCTTTGCGCTTCTCAACCCACCAAACGTCACGGTCACTATCTCTCTGTCTCGTAGACACGAGCTGAGAAATTGAAAACGTCGAGCAATTGCTCAGAGATGAAAAGTGCCAGCACTGAAAGCTGTTGCTAGCCAGCACCCTTCCTTGGAAGCGCTTTCACAGGCGCAGTAACACTGGGGCTTTGCGCTTCTCTAGCCACCAAACGTCACGGTCACTATCTCTCCGTCTCGTAGACACGAGCTGAGAAATTGCAAACGTCGAGCAATTGCTCAGAGATGAAAAGTGCCAGCACTGAAAGCTGTTGCTAGCCAGCCCCCTTCCTTGGAAGCGCTTTTGTAGGCCTAAGAACACTGGGGCTCTGGGCTTCTCTAGCCACCTCATCTTCTGCTCATCCTCTCGCGCACTCTAAAGAGAGCTCAGGGGAGAAATTGCAAACGTGGAGCAATTGCTCAGAGATGAAAAGTGCCAGCACTGAAAGCTCTTGCTAGCCAGCACCCTTCCTTGGAAGCGCTTTCACAGGCGCAGTAACACTGGGGCTTTGCGCTTCTCTACCCACCAAACGTCACGGTCCTTCTCTTTCCGTCTCGTAGACTCAAGCTGAGAAATTGCAAACGTCCAGCAATTGCTCAGAGATGAAAAGTGCCAGCACTGAAAGCTGTTGCTAGCCGGCACCCTTCCTTGGAAGCGCTTTCACAGGCGCAGCAACACTGGGGCTTTGCGCTTCTCTAGCCACCAAACGTCACGGTCATTCTCTTTCCGTCTCCTAGACACAAGCTGAGAAATTGCAAACGTCGAGCAATTGCTCAGAGATGAAAAGTGCCAGCACTGAAAGCTCTTGCTAGCCAGCACCCTTCCTTGGAAGCGCTTTTGTAGGCCTAAGAACACTGGGGCTCTGGGCTTCTCTAGCCACCTCATCTTCTGCTCATCCTCTCGCGCACTCTGAAGAGAGCTCAGGTGAGAAATTGCAAACGTCGAGCAATTGCTGACAGATGAAAAGTGCCAGCACTGAAAGCTGTTGCTAGCCAGCACCCTTCCTTGGAAGCGCTTTCACAGGCGCAGTAACACTGGGGCTTTGCGCTTCTCTAGCCACCAAACGTCACGGTCCTTCTCTTTCCGTCTCGTAGACACGAGCTGAGAAATTGCAAACGTCGAGCAATTGCTCAGAGATGAAAAGTGCCAGCACTGAAAGCTGTTGCTAGCCAGCACCCTTCCTTGGAAGCGCTTTTGTAGGCCTAAGAACAGTGGGGCTCTGGGCTTCTCTAGCCACCTCATCTTCTGCTCATCCTCTCGCGCACTCTAAAGAGAGCTCAGGTGAGAAATTGCAAACGTCGAGCAATTGCTCAGAGATGAAAAGTGCCAGCACTGAAAGCTGTTGCTAGCCAGCACCCTTCCTTGGAAGCGCTTTCACAGGCGCAGTAACACTGGGGCTTTGCGCTTCTCAACCCACCAAACGTCACGGTCACTATCTCTCTGTCTCGTAGACACGAGCTGAGAAATTGAAAACGTCGAGCAATTGCTCAGAGATGAAAAGTGCCAGCACTGAAAGCTGTTGCTAGCCAGCACCCTTCCTTGGAAGCGCTTTCACAGGCGCAGCAACACTGGGGCTTTGCGCTTCTCTACCCACCAAACGTCACGGTCCTTCTCTTTCCGTCTCGTAGACACAAGCTGAGAAATTGCAAACGTCGAGCAATTGCTCAGAGATGAAAAGTGCCAGCACTGAAAGCTGTTGCTAGCCAGCACCCTTCCTTGGAAGCGCTTTTGTAGGCCTAAGAACACTGGGGCTCTGGGCTTCTTTAGCCACCTCATCTTCTGCTCATCCTCTCGCGCACTCTAAAGAGAGCTGAGGGGAGAAATTGCAAACGTCCAGCAATTGCTCAGAGATGAAAAGTGCCAGCACTGAAAGCTGTTGCTAGCCAGCACCCTTCCTTGGAAGCGCTTTCACAGGCGCAGCAACACTGGGGCTTTGCGCTTCTCTAGCCACCAAACGTCACGGTCCTTCTCTTTCCGTCTCCTAGACACAAGCTGAGAAATTGCAAACGTCGAGCAATTGCTCAGAGAGGAAAAGTGCCAGCACTGAAAGCTGTTGCTAGCCAGCACCCTTCCTTGGAAGCGCTTTTGTAGGCCTAAGAACACTGGGGCTCTGGGCTTCTCTAGCCACCTCATCTTCTGCTCATCCTCTCGCGCACTCTAAAGAGAGCTCAGGGGAGAAATTGCAAACGTTGAGCAATTGCTCAGAGATGAAAAGTGCCAGCACTGAAAGCTGTTGCTAGCCAGCACCCTTCCTTGGAAGCGCTTTTGTAGGCCTAAGAACACTGGGGCTTTGCGCTTCTCTACCCACCAAACGTCACGGTCCTTCTCTTTCCGTCTCCTAGACACGAGCTGAGAAATTGCAAACGTCGAGCAATTGCTCAGAGATGAAAAGTGCCAGCACTGAAAGCTGTTGCTAGCCAGCACCCTTCCTTGGAAGCGCTTTCACAGGCGCAGCAACACTGGGGCTTTGCGCTTCTCTAGCCACCAAACGTCACGGTCACTATCTCTCCGTCTCGTAGACACGAGCAGAGAAATTGCAAACGTCGAGCAATTGCTCAGAGATGAAAAGTGCCAACACTGAAAGCTCTTGCTAGCCAGCACCCTTCCTTGGAAGCGCTTTTGTAGGCCTAAGAACACTGGGGCTCTGGGCTTCTCTAGCCACCTCATCTTCTGCTCATCCTCTCGCGCACTCTAAAGAGAGCTCAGGGGAGAAATTGCAAACGTCGAGCAATTGCTCAGAGATGAAAAGTGCCAGCACTGAAAGCTGTTGCTAGCCAGCACCCTTCCTTGGAAGCGCTTTCACAGGCGCAGTAACACTGGGGCTTTGTGCTTCTCTACCCACCAAACGTCACGGTCACTATCTCTCCGTCTCGTAGACACGAGCTGAGAAATTGCAAACGTCGAGCAATTGCTCAGAGATGAAAAGTGCCAGCACTGAAAGCTGTTGCTAGCCAGCACCCTTCCTTGGAAGCGCTTTTGTAGGCCTAAGAACACTGGGGCTCTGGGCTTCTCTAGCCACCTCATCTTCTGCTCATCCTCTCGCGCACTCTAAAGAGAGCTCAGGTGAGAAATTGCAAACGTCGAGCAATTGCTCAGAGATGAAAAGTGCCAGCACTGAAAGCTGTTGCTAGCCAGCACCCTTCCTTGGAAGCGCTTTCACAGGCGCAGTAACACTGGGGCTTTGCGCTTCTCTAGCCACCAAACGTCACGGTCCTTCTCTTTCCGTCTCGTAGACACGAGCTGAGAAATTGCAAACGTCGAGCAATTGCTCAGAGATGAAAAGTGCCAGCACTGAAAGCTGTTGCTAGCCAGCACCCTTCCTTGGAAGCGCTTTTGTAGGCCTAAGAACAGTGGGGCTCTGGGCTTCTCTAGCCACCTCATCTTCTGCTCATCCTCTCGCGCACTCTAAAGAGAGCTCAGGTGAGAAATTGCAAACGTCGAGCAATTGCTCAGAGATGAAAAGTGCCAGCACTGAAAGCTGTTGCTAGCCAGCACCCTTCCTTGGAAGCGCTTTCACAGGCGCAGTAACACTGGGGCTTTGCGCTTCTCAACCCACCAAACGTCACGGTCACTATTTCTCTGTCTCGTAGACACGAGCTGAGAAATTGCAAACGTCGAGCAATTGCTCAGAGATGAAAAGTGCCAGCACTGAAAGCTGTTGCTAGCCAGCACCCTTCCTTGGAAGCGCTTTCACAGGCGCAGCAACACTGGGGCTTTGCGCTTCTCTACCCACCAAACGTCACGGTCCTTCTCTTTCCGTCTCGTAGACACAAGCTGAGAAATTGCAAACGTCGAGCAATTGCTCAGAGATGAAAAGTGCCAGCACTGAAAGCTGTTGCTAGCCAGCACCCTTCCTTGGAAGCGCTTTTGTAGGCCTAAGAACACTGGGGCTCTGGGCTTCTTTAGCCACCTCATCTTCTGCTCATCCTCTCGCGCACTCTAAAGAGAGCTCAGGTGAGAAATTGCAAACGTCGAGCAATTGCTCAGAGATGAAAAGTGCCAGCACTGAAAGCTGTTGCTAGCCAGCACCCTTCCTTGGAAGCGCTTTCACAGGCGCAGCAACACTGGGGCTTTGCGCTTCTCTAGCCACCAAACGTCACGGTCCTTCTCTTTCCGTCTCCTAGACACAAGCTGAGAAATTGCAAACGTCGAGCAATTGCTCAGAGATGAAAAGTGCCAGCACTGAAAGCTGTTGCTAGCCAGCACCCTTCCTTGGAAGCGCTTTTGTAGGCCTAAGAACACTGGGGCTCTGGGCTTCTTTAGCCACCTAATCTTCTGCTCATCCTCTCGCGCACTCTAAAGAGAGCTCAGGGGAGAAATTGCAAACGTTGAGCAATTGCTCAGAGATGAAAAGTGCCAGCACTGAAAGCTGTTGCTAGCCAGCACCCTTCCTTGGAAGCGCTTTTGTAGGCCTAAGAACACTGGGGCTTTGCGCTTCTCTAGCCACCAAACGTCACGGTCCTTCTCTTTCCGTCTCGTAGACACGAGCTGAGAAATTGCAAACGTCGAGCAATTGCTCAGAGATGAAAAGTGCCAGCACTGAAAGCTGTTGCTAGCCAGCACCCTTCCTTGGAAGCGCTTTCACAGGCGCAGCAACACTGGGGCTTTGCGCTTCTCTAGCCACCAAACGTCACGGTCACTATCTCTCCGTCTCGTAGACACGAGCAGAGAAATTGCAAACGTCGAGCAATTGCTCAGAGATGAAAAGTGCCAACACTGAAAGCTCTTGCTAGCCAGCACCCTTCCTTGGAAGCGCTTTTGTAGGCCTAAGAACACTGGGGCTCTGGGCTTCTCTAGCCACCTCATCTTCTGCTCATCCTCTCGCGCACTCTAAAGAGAGCTGAGGTGAGAAATTGCAAACGTCGAGCAATTGCTCAGAGATGAAAAGTGCCAGCACTGAAAGCTGTTGCTAGCCAGCACCCTTCCTTGGAAGCGCTTTCACAGGCGCAGTAACACTGGGGCTTTGTGCTTCTCTAGCCACCAAACGTCACGGTCACTATCTCTCCGTCTCGTAGACACGAGCTGAGAAATTGCAAACGTCGAGCAATTGCTCAGAGATGAAAAGTGCCAGCACTGAAAGCTGTTGCTAGCCAGCACCCTTCCTTGGAAGCGCTTTTGTAGGCCTAAGAACAGTGGGGCTCTGGGCTTCTCTAGCCACCTAATCTTCTGCTCATCCTCTCGCGCACTCTAAAGAGAGCTCAGGTGAGAAATTGCAAACGTCGAGCAATTGCTCAGAGATGAAAAGTGCCAGCACTGAAAGCTGTTGCTAGCCAGCACCCTTCCTTGGAAGCGCTTTTGTAGCCCTTAGAACACTGGGGCTCTGGGCTTTTCTAGACACCTAATCTTCTGCTCATCCTCTCGCGCACTCTAAAGAGAGCTCAGGGGAGAAATTGCAAACGTCGAGCAATTGCTCAGAGATGAAAAGTGCCAGCACTGAAAGCTGTTGCTAGCCAGCACCCTTCCTTGGAAGCGCTTTCACAGGCGCAGCAACACTGGGGCTTTGCGCTTCTCTAGCCACCAAACGTCACGGTCCTTCTCTTTCCGTCTCGTAGACACGAGCTGAGAAATTGCAAATGTCGAGCAATTGCTCAGAGATGAAAAGTGCCAGCACTGAAAGCTGTTGCTAGCCAGCACCCTTGCTTGGAAGCGCTTTCACAGGCGCAGCAACACTGGGGCTTTGCGCTTCTCTACCCACCAAACGTCACGGTCATTCTCTTTCCGTCTCGTAGACACGAGCTGAGAAATTGCAAACGTCGAGCAATTGCTCAGAGATGAAAAGTGCCAGCACTGAAAGCTGTTGCTAGCCAGCACCCTTCCTTGGAAGCGCTTTTGTAGGCCTAAGAACACTGGGGCTCTGGGCTTCTCTAGCCACCTCATCTTCTGCTCATCCTCTCGCGCACTCTGAAGAGAGCTCAGGTGAGAAATTGCAAACGTCCAGCAATTGCTCAGAGATGAAAAGTGCCAGCACTGAAAGCTGTTGCTAGCCAGCACCCTTCCTTGGAAGCGCTTTCACAGGCGCAGTAACACTGGGGCTTTGTGCTTCTCTACCCACCAAACGTCACGGTCACTATCTCTCCGTCTCATAGACACGAGCTGAGAAATTGCAAACGTCGAGCAATTGCTCAGAGATGAAAAGTGCCAGCACTGGAAGCTGTTGGTAGCCAGCACCCTTCCTTGGAAGCGCTTTTGTAGGCCTTAGAACACTGGGGCTCTGGGCTTCTCTAGCCACCTCATCTTCTGCTCATCCTCTCGCGCACTCTAAAGAGAGCTCAGGTGAGAAATTGCAAACGTCGAGCAATTGCTCAGAGATGAAAAGTGCCAGCACTGAAAGCTGTTGCTAGCCAGCACCCTTCCTTGGAAGCGCTTTCACAGGCGCAGTAACACTGGGGCTTTGCGCTTCTCTAGCCACCAAACGTCACGGTCCTTCTCTTTCCGTCTCGTAGACACGAGCTGAGAAATTGCAAACGTCGAGCAATTGCTCAGAGATGAAAAGTGCCAGCACTGAAAGCTGTTGCTAGCCAGCACCCTTCCTTGGAAGCGCTTTTGTAGGCCTAAGAACACTGGGGCTCTGGGCTTCTCTAGCCACCTCATCTTCTGCTCATCCTCTCGCGCACTCTAAAGAGAGCTCAGGGGAGAAATTGCAAACGTCGAGCAATTGCTCAGAGATGAAAAGTGCCAGCACTGAAAGCTGTTGCTAGCCGGCACCCTTCCTTGGAAGCGCTTTCACAGGCGCAGCAACACTGGGGCTTTGCGCTTCTCTAGCCACCAAACGTCACGGTACTTCTCTTTCCGTCTCGTAGACACGAGCTGAGAAATTGCAAACGTCGAGCAATTGCTCAGAGATGAAAAGTGCCAGCACTGAAAGCTGTTGCTAGCCAGCACCCTTCCTTGGAAGCGCTTTTGTAGGCCTAAGAACACTGGGGCTCTGGGCTTCTCTAGCCACCTCATCTTCTGCTCATCCTCTCGCGCACTCTGAAGAGAGCTCAGGTGAGAAATTGCAAACGTCGAGCAATTGCTCACAGATGAAAAGTGCCAGCACTGAAAGCTCTTGCTAGCCAGCACCCTTCCTTGGAAGCGCTTTCACAGGCGCAGTAACACTGGGGCTTTGCGCTTCTCTACCCACCAAACGTCACGGTCCTTCTCTTTCCGTCTCGTAGACACGAGCTGAGAAATTGCAAACGTCGAGCAATTGCTCAGAGATGAAAAGTGCCAGCACTGAAAGCTGTTGCTAGCCAGCACCCTTCCTTGGAAGCGCTTTTGTAGGCCTAAGAACAGTGGGGCTCTGGGCTTCTCTAGCCACCTCATCTTCTGCTCATCCTCTCGCGCACTCTAAAGAGAGCTCAGGTGAGAAATTGCAAACGTCGAGCAATTGCTCCGAGATGAAAAGTGCCAGCACTGAAAGCTGTTGCTAGCCAGCACCCTTCCTTGGAAGCGCTTTCACAGGCGCAGTAACACTGGGGCTTTGCGCTTCTCTACCCACCAAACGTCACGGTCACTATCTCTCTGTCTCGTAGACACGAGCTGAGAAATTGCAAACGTCGAGCAATTGCTCAGAGATGAAAAGTGCCAGCACTGGAAGCTGTTGCTAGCCAGCACCCTTCCTTGGAAGCACTTTCACAGGCGCAGCAACACTGGGGCTTTGCGCTTCTCTAGCCACCAAACGTCACGGTCACTATCTCTCCGTCTCGTAGACACGAGCTGAGAAATTGCAAACGTCGAGCAATTGCTCAGAGATGAAAAGTGCCAACACTGAAAGCTGTTGCTAGCCAGCACCCTTCCTTGGAAGCGCTTTTGTAGGCCTAAGAACACTGGGGCTCTGGGCTTCTCTAGCCACCTAATCTTCTGCTCATCCTCTCGCGCACTCTAAAGAGAGCTCAGGGGAGAAATTGCAAACGTCCAGCAATTGCTCAGAGATGAAAAGTGCCAGCACTGAAAGCTGTTGCTAGCCAGCACCCTTCCTTGGAAGCGCTTTCACAGGCGCAGCAACACTGGGGCTTTGCGCTTCTCTACCCACCAAACGTCACGGTCCTTCTCTTTCCGTCTCGTAGACACGAGCTGAGAAATTGCAAATGTCGAGCAATTGCTCAGAGATGAAAAGTGCCAGCACTGAAAGCTCTTGCTA
The DNA here is from genome assembly GCA_037962945.1 of Sarcoramphus papa. Classification (NCBI taxonomy): domain Eukaryota; kingdom Metazoa; phylum Chordata; class Aves; order Accipitriformes; family Cathartidae; genus Sarcoramphus; species Sarcoramphus papa. The sequence goes on from JBBMRM010000088.1 coordinate 2,819,621, forward strand.
GCCAGCACCCTTCCTTGGAAGCGCTTTTGTAGGCCTAAGAACAGTGGGGCTCTGGGCTTCTCTAGCCACCTCATCTTCTGCTCATCCTCTCGCGCACTCTGAAGAGAGCTCAGGTGAGAAATTGCAAACGTCGAGCAATTGCTCACAGATGAAAAGTGCCAGCACTGAAAGCTGTTGCTAGCCAGCACCCTTCCTTGGAAGCGCTTTCACAGGCGCAGTAACACTGGGGCTTTGTGCTTCTCTACCCACCAAACGTCACGGTCACTATCTCTCCGTCTCGTAGACATGAGCTGAGAAATTGCAAACGTCGAGCAATTGCTCAGAGATGAAAAGTGCCAGCACTGAAAGCTGTTGCTAGCCAGCACCCTTCCTTGGAAGCGCTTTTGTAGGCCTTAGAACACTGGGGCTCTGGGCTTCTCTAGCCACCTCATCTTCTGCTCATCCTCTCGCGCACTCTAAAGAGAGCTCAGGTGAGAAATTGCAAACGTCGAGCAATTGCTCAGAGATGAAAAGTGCCAGCACTGAAAGCTGTTGCTAGCCAGCACCCTTGCTTGGAAGCGCTTTCACAGGCGCAGTAACACTGGGGCTTTGCGCTTCTCTAGCCACCAAACGTCACGGTCCTTCTCTTTCCGTCTCGTAGACACGAGCTGAGAAATTGCAAACGTCGAGCAATTGCTCAGAGATGAAAAGTGCCAGCACTGAAAGCTGTTGCTAGCCAGCACCCTTCCTTGGAAGCGCTTTTGTAGGCCTAAGAACACTGGGGCTCTGGGCTTCTCTAGCCACCTCATCTTCTGCTCATCCTCTCGCGCACTCTAAAGAGAGCTCAGGGGAGAAATTGCAAACGTCGAGCAATTGCTCAGAGATGAAAAGTGCCAGCACTGAAAGCTGTTGCTAGCCAGCACCCTTCCTTGGAAGCGCTTTTGTAGGCCTAAGAACACTGGGGCTCTGGGCTTCTCTAGCCACCTCATCTTCTGCTCATCCTCTCGCGCACTCTAAAGAGAGCTCAGGGGAGAAATTGCAAACGTCGAGCAATTGCTCAGAGATGAAAAGTGCCAGCACTGAAAGCTCTTGCTAGCCAGCACCCTTCCTTGGAAGCGCTTTCACAGGCGCAGCAACACTGGGGCTTTGCGCTTCTCTAGCCACCAAACGTCACGGTCCTTCTCTTTCCGTCTCGTAGACACAAGCTGAGAAATTGCAAACGTCCAGCAATTGCTCAGAGATGAAAAGTGCCAGCACTGAAAGCTGTTGCTAGCCGGCACCCTTCCTTGGAAGCGCTTTCACAGGCGCAGCAACACTGGGGCTTTGCGCTTCTCTAGCCACCAAACGTCACGGTAATTCTCTTTCCGTCTCGTAGACACGAGCTGAGAAATTGCAAACGTCGAGCAATTGCTCAGAGATGAAAAGTGCCAGCACTGAAAGCTGTTGCTAGCCAGCACCCTTCCTTGGAAGCGCTTTTGTAGGCCTAAGAACACTGGGGCTCTGGGCTTCTCTAGCCACCTCATCTTCTGCTCATCCTCTCGCGCACTCTGAAGAGAGCTCAGGTGAGAAATTGCAAACGTCGAGCAATTGCTCAGAGATGAAAAGTGCCAGCACTGAAAGCTGTTGCTAGCCAGCACCCTTCCTTGGAAGCGCTTTCACAGGCGCAGTAACACTGGGGCTTTGCGCTTCTCTAGCCACCAAACGTCACGGTCCTTCTCTTTCCGTCTCGTAGACACGAGCTGAGAAATTGCAAACGTCGAGCAATTGCTCAGAGATGAAAAGTGCCAGCACTGAAAGCTGTTGCTAGCCAGCACCCTTCCTTGGAAGCGCTTTTGTAGGCCTAAGAACACTGGGGCTCTGGGCTTCTCTAGCCACCTCATCTTCTGCTCATCCTCTCGCGCACTCTAAAGAGAGCTCAGGTGAGAAATTGCAAACGTCGAGCAATTGCTCAGAGATGAAAAGTGCCAGCACTGAAAGCTGTTGCTAGCCAGCACCCTTCCTTGGAAGCGCTTTTGTAGGCCTAAGAACACTGGGGCTCTGGGCTTCTCTAGCCACCTCATCTTCTGCTCATCCTCTCGCGCACTCTAAAGAGAGCTCAGGGGAGAAATTGCAAACGTCGAGCAATTGCTCAGAGATGAAAAGTGCCAGCACTGAAAGCTCTTGCTAGCCAGCACCCTTCCTTGGAAGCGCTTTCACAGGCGCAGCAACACTGGGGCTTTGCGCTTCTCTAGCCACCAAACGTCACGGTCCTTCTCTTTCCGTCTCGTAGACACAAGCTGAGAAATTGCAAACGTCGAGCAATTGCTCAGAGATGAAAAGTGCCAGCACTGAAAGCTGTTGCTAGCCAGCACCCTTCCTTGGAAGCGCTTTTGTAGGCCTTAGAACACTGGGGCTCTGGGCTTCTCTAGCCACCTCATCTTCTGCTCATCCTCTCGCGCACTCTAAAGAGAGCTCAGGTGAGAAATTGCAAACGTCGAGCAATTGCTCAGAGATGAAAAGTGCCAGCACTGAAAGCTGTTGCTAGCCAGCACCCTTGCTTGGAAGCGCTTTCACAGGCGCAGTAACACTGGGGCTTTGCGCTTCTCTAGCCACCAAACGTCACGGTCCTTCTCTTTCCGTCTCGTAGACACGAGCTGAGAAATTGCAAACGTCGAGCAATTGCTCAGAGATGAAAAGTGCCAGCACTGAAAGCTGTTGCTAGCCAGCACCCTTCCTTGGAAGCGCTTTTGTAGGCCTAAGAACACTGGGGCTCTGGGCTTCTCTAGCCACCTCATCTTCTGCTCATCCTCTCGCGCACTCTAAAGAGAGCTCAGGTGAGAAATTGCAAACGTCGAGCAATTGCTCAGAGATGAAAAGTGCCAGCACTGAAAGCTGTTGCTAGCCAGCACCCTTCCTTGGAAGCGCTTTTGTAGGCCTAAGAACACTGGGGCTCTGGGCTTCTCTAGCCACCTCATCTTCTGCTCATCCTCTCGCGCACTCTAAAGAGAGCTCAGGGGAGAAATTGCAAACGTCGAGCAATTGCTCAGAGATGAAAAGTGCCAGCACTGAAAGCTCTTGCTAGCCAGCACCCTTCCTTGGAAGCGCTTTCACAGGCGCAGCAACACTGGGGCTTTGCGCTTCTCTAGCCACCAAACGTCACGGTCCTTCTCTTTCCGTCTCGTAGACACAAGCTGAGAAATTGCAAACGTCCAGCAATTGCTCAGAGATGAAAAGTGCCAGCACTGAAAGCTGTTGCTAGCCGGCACCCTTCCTTGGAAGCGCTTTCACAGGCGCAGCAACACTGGGGCTTTGCGCTTCTCTAGCCACCAAACGTCACGGTAATTCTCTTTCCGTCTCGTAGACACGAGCTGAGAAATTGCAAACGTCGAGCAATTGCTCAGAGATGAAAAGTGCCAGCACTGAAAGCTGTTGCTAGCCAGCACCCTTCCTTGGAAGCGCTTTTGTAGGCCTAAGAACACTGGGGCTCTGGGCTTCTCTAGCCACCTCATCTTCTGCTCATCCTCTCGCGCACTCTGAAGAGAGCTCAGGTGAGAAATTGCAAACGTCGAGCAATTGCTCACAGATGAAAAGTGCCAGCACTGAAAGCTGTTGCTAGCCAGCACCCTTCCTTGGAAGCGCTTTCACAGGCGCAGTAACACTGGGGCTTTGCGCTTCTCTAGCCACCAAACGTCACGGTCCTTCTCTTTCCGTCTCGTAGACACGAGCTGAGAAATTGCAAACGTCGAGCAATTGCTCAGAGATGAAAAGTGCCAGCACTGAAAGCTGTTGCTAGCCAGCACCCTTCCTTGGAAGCGCTTTTGTAGGCCTAAGAACACTGGGGCTCTGGGCTTCTCTAGCCACCTAATCTTCTGCTCATCCTCTCGCGCACTCTAAAGAGAGCTCAGGTGAGAAATTGCAAACGTCGAGCAATTGCTCAGAGATGAAAAGTGCCAGCACTGAAAGCTGTTGCTAGCCAGCACCCTTCCTTGGAAGCGCTTTTGTAGGCCTAAGAACACTGGGGCTCTGGGCTTCTCTAGCCACCTCATCTTCTGCTCATCCTCTCGCGCACTCTAAAGAGAGCTCAGGGGAGAAATTGCAAACGTCGAGCAATTGCTCAGAGATGAAAAGTGCCAGCACTGAAAGCTCTTGCTAGCCAGCACCCTTCCTTGGAAGCGCTTTCACAGGCGCAGCAACACTGGGGCTTTGCGCTTCTCTAGCCACCAAACGTCACGGTCCTTCTCTTTCCGTCTCGTAGACACGAGCTGAGAAATTGCAAACGTCGAGCAATTGCTCAGAGATGAAAAGTGCCAGCACTGAAAGCTGTTGCTAGCCAGCACCCTTCCTTGGAAGCGCTTTTGTAGGCCTAAGAACACTGGGGCTCTGGGCTTCTCTAGCCACCTCATCTTCTGCTCATCCTCTCGCGCACTCTAAAGAGAGCTCAGGTGAGAAATTGCAAACGTCGAGCAATTGCTCAGAGATGAAAAGTGCCAGCACTGAAAGCTGTTGCTAGCCAGCACCCTTCCTTGGAAGCGCTTTTGTAGGCCTAAGAACACTGGGGCTCTGGGCTTCTCTAGCCACCTCATCTTCTGCTCATCCTCTCGCGCACTCTAAAGAGAGCTCAGGGGAGAAATTGCAAACGTCGAGCAATTGCTCAGAGATGAAAAGTGCCAGCACTGAAAGCTCTTGCTAGCCAGCACCCTTCCTTGGAAGCGCTTTCACAGGCGCAGCAACACTGGGGCTTTGCGCTTCTCTAGCCACCAAACGTCACGGTCCTTCTCTTTCCGTCTCGTAGACACAAGCTGAGAAATTGCAAACGTCCAGCAATTGCTCAGAGATGAAAAGTGCCAGCACTGAAAGCTGTTGCTAGCCGGCACCCTTCCTTGGAAGCGCTTTCACAGGCGCAGCAACACTGGGGCTTTGCGCTTCTCTAGCCACCAAACGTCACGGTAATTCTCTTTCCGTCTCGTAGACACGAGCTGAGAAATTGCAAACGTCGAGCAATTGCTCAGAGATGAAAAGTGCCAGCACTGAAAGCTGTTGCTAGCCAGCACCCTTCCTTGGAAGCGCTTTTGTAGGCCTAAGAACACTGGGGCTCTGGGCTTCTCTAGCCACCTCATCTTCTGCTCATCCTCTCGCGCACTCTGAAGAGAGCTCAGGTGAGAAATTGCAAACGTCGAGCAATTGCTCACAGATGAAAAGTGCCAGCACTGAAAGCTGTTGCTAGCCAGCACCCTTCCTTGGAAGCGCTTTCACAGGCGCAGTAACACTGGGGCTTTGCGCTTCTCTAGCCACCAAACGTCACGGTCCTTCTCTTTCCGTCTCGTAGACACGAGCTGAGAAATTGCAAACGTCGAGCAATTGCTCAGAGATGAAAAGTGCCAGCACTGAAAGCTGTTGCTAGCCAGCACCCTTCCTTGGAAGCGCTTTTGTAGGCCTAAGAACACTGGGGCTCTGGGCTTCTCTAGCCACCTAATCTTCTGCTCATCCTCTCGCGCACTCTAAAGAGAGCTCAGGTGAGAAATTGCAAACGTCGAGCAATTGCTCAGAGATGAAAAGTGCCAGCACTGAAAGCTGTTGCTAGCCAGCACCCTTCCTTGGAAGCGCTTTTGTAGGCCTAAGAACACTGGGGCTCTGGGCTTCTCTAGCCACCTCATCTTCTGCTCATCCTCTCGCGCACTCTAAAGAGAGCTCAGGGGAGAAATTGCAAACGTCGAGCAATTGCTCAGAGATGAAAAGTGCCAGCACTGAAAGCTCTTGCTAGCCAGCACCCTTCCTTGGAAGCGCTTTCACAGGCGCAGCAACACTGGGGCTTTGCGCTTCTCTAGCCACCAAACGTCACGGTCCTTCTCTTTCCGTCTCGTAGACACAAGCTGAGAAATTGCAAACGTCCAGCAATTGCTCAGAGATGAAAAGTGCCAGCACTGAAAGCTGTTGCTAGCCGGCACCCTTCCTTGGAAGCGCTTTCACAGGCGCAGCAACACTGGGGCTTTGCGCTTCTCTAGCCACCAAACGTCATGGTACTTCTCTTTCCGTCTCGTAGACACGAGCTGAGAAATTGCAAACGTCGAGCAATTGCTCAGAGATGAAAAGTGCCAGCACTGAAAGCTGTTGCTAGCCAGCACCCTTCCTTGGAAGCGCTTTTGTAGGCCTAAGAACACTGGGGCTCTGGGCTTCTCTAGCCACCTCATCTTCTGCTCATCCTCTCGCGCACTCTGAAGAGAGCTCAGGTGAGAAATTGCAAACGTCGAGCAATTGCTCACAGATGAAAAGTGCCAGCACTGAAAGCTCTTGCTAGCCAGCACCCTTCCTTGGAAGCGCTTTCACAGGCGCAGTAACACTGGGGCTTTGCGCTTCTCTAGCCACCAAACGTCACGGTCCTTCTCTTTCCGTCTCGTAGACACGAGCTGAGAAATTGCAAACGTCGAGCAATTGCTCAGAGATGAAAAGTGCCAGCACTGAAAGCTGTTGCTAGCCAGCACCCTTCCTTGGAAGCGCTTTTGTAGGCCTAAGAACACTGGGGCTCTCGGCTTCTCTAGCCACCTCATCTTCTGCTCATCCTCTCGCGCACTCTAAAGAGAGCTCAGGTGAGAAATTGCAGACGTCGAGCAATTGCTCAGAGATGAAAAGTGCCAGCACTGAAAGCTGTTGCTAGCCAGCACCCTTCCTTGGAAGCGCTTTCACAGGCGCAGTAACACTGGGGCTTTGCGCTTCTCTACCCACCAAACGTCACGGTCACTATCTCTCTGTCTCGTAGACACGAGCTGAGAAATTGCAAACGTCGAGCAATTGCTCAGAGATGAAAAGTGCCAGCACTGAAAGCTCTTGCTAGCCAGCACCCTTCCTTGGAAGCACTTTCACAGGCGCAGCAACACTGGGGCTTTGCGCTTCTCTAGCCACCAAACGTCACGGTCACTATCTCTCCGTCTCGTAGACACGAGCTGAGAAATTGCAAACGTCGAGCAATTGCTCAGAGATGAAAAGTGCCAACACTGAAAGCTGTTGCTAGCCAGCACCCTTCCTTGGAAGCGCTTTTGTAGGCCTAAGAACACTGGGGCTCTGGGCTTCTCTAGCCACCTCATCTTCTGCTCATCCTCTCGCGCACTCTAAAGAGAGCTCAGGGGAGAAATTGCAAACGTCCAGCAATTGCTCAGAGATGAAAAGTGCCAGCACTGAAAGCTGTTGCTAGCCAGCACCCTTCCTTGGAAGCGCTTTCACAGGCGCAGCAACACTGGGGCTTTGCGCTTCTCTACCCACCAAACGTCACGGTCCTTCTCTTTCCGTCTCGTAGACACGAGCTGAGAAATTGCAAATGTCGAGCAATTGCTCAGAGATGAAAAGTGCCAGCACTGAAAGCTGTTGCTAGCCAGCACCCTTCCTTGGAAGCGCTTTTGTAGGCCTAAGAACACTGGGGCTCAGGGCTTCTCTAGCCACCTAATCTTCTGCTCATCCTCTCGCGCACTCTAAAGAGAGCTCAGGGGAGAAATTGCAAACGTCCAGCAATTGCTCAGAGATGAAAAGTGCCAGCACTGAAAGCTGTTGCTAGCCAGCACCCTTCCTTGGAAGCGCTTTCACAGGCGCAGCAACACTGGGGCTTTGCGCTTCTCTACCCACCAAACGTCACGGTCCTTCTCTTTCCGTCTCGTAGACACGAGCTGAGAAATTGCAAATGTCGAGCAATTGCTCAGAGATGAAAAGTGCCAGCACTGAAAGCTGTTGCTAGCCAGCACCCTTCCTTGGAAGCGCTTTTGTAGGCCTAAGAACACTGGGGCTCTGGGCTTCTCTAGCCACCTAATCTTCTGCTCATCCTCTCGCGCACTCTAAAGAGAGCTCAGGGGAGAAATTGCAAACGTCGAGCAATTGCTCAGAGATGAAAAGTGCCAGCACTGAAAGCTGTTGCTAGCCAGCACCCTTCCTTGGAAGCGCTTTCACAGGCGCAGTAACACTGGGGCTTTGCGCTTCTCTACCCACCAAACGTCACGGTCACTATCTCTCTGTCTCGTAGACACGACCTGAGAAATTGCAAACGTCGAGCAATTGCTCAGAGATGAAAAGTGCCAGCACTGAAAGCTCTTGCTAGCCAGCACCCTTCCTTGGAAGCACTTTCACAGGCGCAGCAACACTGGGGCTTTGCGCTTCTCTAGCCACCAAACGTCACGGTCACTATCTCTCCGTCTCGTAGACACGAGCTGAGAAATTGCAAACGTCGAGCAATTGCTCAGAGATGAAAAGTGCCAACACTGAAAGCTGTTGCTAGCCAGCACCCTTCCTTGGAAGCGCTTTTGTAGGCCTAAGAACACTGGGGCTCTGGGCTTCTCTAGCCACCTCATCTTCTGCTCATCCTCTCGCGCACTCTAAAGAGAGCTCAGGGGAGAAATTGCAAACGTCCAGCAATTGCTCAGAGATGAAAAGTGCCAGCACTGAAAGCTGTTGCTAGCCAGCACCCTTCCTTGGAAGCGCTTTCACAGGCGCAGTAACACTGGGGCTTTGTGCTTCTCTACCCACCAAACGTCACGGTCACTATCTCTCCGTCTCGTAGACACGAGCTGAAAAATTGCAAACGTCGAGCAATTGCTCAGAGATGAAAAGTGCCAGCACTGAAAGCTCTTGCTAGCCAGCACCCTTCCTTGGAAGCGCTTTTGTAGGCCTAAGAACACTGGGGCTCTGGGCTTCTCTAGCCACCTAATCTTCTGCTCATCCTCTCGCGCACTCTAAAGAGAGCTCAGGTGAGAAATTGCGAACGTCGAGCAATTGCTCAGAGATGAAAAGTGCCAGCACTGAAAGCTGTTGCTAGCCAGCACCCTTCCTTGGAAGCGCTTTCACAGGCGCAGCAACACTGGGGCTTTGCGCTTCTCTACCCACCAAACGTCACGGTCCTTCTCTTTCCGTCTCGTAGACACGAGCTGAGAAATTGCAAACGTCGAGCAATTGCTCAGAGAGAAAAAGTGCCAGCACTGAAAGCTGTTGCTAGCCAGCACCCTTCCTTGGAAGCGCTTTTGTAGGCCTAAGAACACTGGGGCTCTGGGCTTCTCTAGCCACCTCATCTTCTGCTCATCCTCTCGCGCACTCTAAAGAGAGCTCAGGTGAGAAATTGCAAACGTCGAGCAATTGCTCAGAGATGAAAAGTGCCAGCACTGAAAGCTGTTGCTAGCCAGCACCCTTCCTTGGAAGCGCTTTTGTAGGCCTTAGAACACTGGGGCTCTGGGCTTCTCTAGACACCTAATCTTCTGCTCATCCTCTCGCGCACTCTAAAGAGAGCTCAGGTGAGAAATTGCAAACGTCGAGCAATTGCTCAGAGATGAAAAGTGCCAGCACTGAAAGCTCTTGCTAGCCAGCACCCTTCCTTGGAAGCGCTTTCACAGGCGCAGCAACACTGGGGCTTTGCGCTTCTCTACCCACCAAACGTCACGGTCCTTCTCTTTCCGTCTCGTAGACACGAGCTGAGAAATTGCAAATGTCGAGCAATTGCTCAGAGATGAAAAGTGCCAGCACTGAAAGCTGTTGCTAGCCAGCACCCTTCCTTGGAAGCGCTTTCACAGGCGCAGTAACACTGGCGCTTTGCGCTTCTCTACCCACCAAACGTCACGGTCCTTCTCTTTCCGTCTCGTAGACACGAGCTGAGAAATTGCAAACGTCGAGCAATTGCTCCGAGATGAAAAGTGCCAGCACTGAAAGCTGTTGCTAGCCAGCACCCTTCCTTGGAAGCGCTTTTGTAGGCCTAAGAACACTGGGGCTCTGGGCTTCTCTAGCCACCTCATCTTCTGCTCATCCTCTCGCGCACTCTAAAGAGAGCTCAGGGGAGAAATTGCAAACGTCGAGCAATTGCTCAGAGATGAAAAGTGCCAGCACTGAAAGCTGTTGCTAGCCAGCACCCTTCCTTGGAAGCGCTTTCACAGGCGCAGTAACACTGGGGCTTTGCGCTTCTCTACCCACCAAACGTCACGGTCATTCTCTTTCCGTCTCGTAGACACGAGCTGAGAAATTGCAACCGTCGAGCAATTGCTCAGAGATGAAAAGTGCCAGCACTGAAAGCTGTTGCTAGCCAGCACCCTTCCTTGGAAGCGCTTTTGTTGGCCTAAGAACACTGGGGCTCTGGGCTTCTCTAGCCACCTCATCTTCTGCTCATCCTCTCGCGCACTCTAAAGAGAGCTCAGGTGAGAAATTGCAAACGTCGAGCAATTGCTCAGAGATGAAAAGTGCCAGCACTGAAAGCTGTTGCTAGCCAGCACCCTTCCTTGGAAGCGCTTTTCTAGGCCTAAGAACACTGGGGCTCTGGGCTTCTCTAGACACCTAATCTTCTGCTCATCCTCTCGCGCACTCTAAAGAGAGCTCAGGTGAGAAATTGCAAACGTCGCGCAATTGCTCAGAGATGAAAAGTGCCAGCACTGAAAGCTGTTGCTAGCCAGCACCCTTCCTTGGAAGCGCTTTCACAGGCGCAGTAACACTGGGGCTTTGCGCTTCTCTACCCACCAAACGTCACGGTCATTCTCTTTCCGTCTCATAGACACGAGCTGAGAAATTGCAAACGTCGAGCAATTGCTCAGAGATGAAAAGTGCCAGCACTGAAAGCTGTTGCTAGCCAGCACCCTTCCTTGGAAGCGCTTTTGTTGGCCTAAGAACACTGGGGCTCTGGGCTTCTCTAGCCACCTCATCTTCTGCTCATCCTCTCGCGCACTCTAAAGAGAGCTCAGGTGAGAAATTGCAAACGTCGAGCAATTGCTCAGAGATGAAAAGTGCCAGCACTGAAAGCTCTTGCTAGCCAGCACCCTTCCTTGGAAGCGCTTTCACAGGCGCAGCAACACTGGGGCTTTGCGCTTCTCTACCCACCAAACGTCACGGTCCTTCTCTTTCCGTCTCGTAGACACGAGCTGAGAAATTGCAAATGTCGAGCAATTGCTCAGAGATGAAAAGTGCCAGCACTGAAAGCTGTTGCTAGCCAGCACCCTTCCTTGGAAGCGCTTTCACAGGCGCAGTAACACTGGCGCTTTGCGCTTCTCTACCCACCAAACGTCACGGTCCTTCTCTTTCCGTCTCGTAGACACGAGCTGAGAAATTGCAAACGTCGAGCAATTGCTCCGAGATGAAAAGTGCCAGCACTGAAAGCTGTTGCTAGCCAGCCCCCTTCCTTGGAAGCGCTTTTGTAGGCCTAAGAACACTGGGGCTCTGGGCTTCTCTAGCCACCTCATCTTCTGCTCATCCTCTCGCGCACTCTGAAGAGAGCTCAGGTGAGAAATTGGAAACGTCGAGCAATTGCTCAGAGATGAAAAGTGCCAGCACTGAAAGCTCTTGCTAGCCAGCACCCTTCCTTGGAAGCGCTTTCACAGGCGCAGTAACACTGGGGCTTTGTGCTTCTCTAGCCACCAAACGTCACGGTCACTATCTCTCCGTCTCGTAGACACGAGCTGAGAAATTGCAAACGTCGAGCAATTGCTCAGAGATGAAAAGTGCCAGCACTGAAAGCTGTTGCTAGCCAGCACCCTTCCTTGGAAGCGCTTTTGTAGCCCTTAGAACACTGGGGCTCTGGGCTTCTCTAGCCACCTCATCTTCTGCTCATCCTCTCGCGCACTCTAAAGAGAGCTCAGGGGAGAAATTGCAAACGTCGAGCAATTGCTCAGAGATGAAAAGTGCCAGCACTGAAAGCTGTTGCTAGCCAGCACCCTTCCTTGGAAGCGCTTTCACAGGCGCAGTAACACTGGGGCTTTGCGCTTCTCTACCCACCAAACGTCACGGTCATTCTCTTTCCGTCTCGTAGACACGAGCTGAGAAATTGCAACCGTCGAGCAATTGCTCAGAGATGAAAAGTGCCAGCACTGAAAGCTGTTGCTAGCCAGCACCCTTCCTTGGAAGCGCTTTTGTTGGCCTAAGAACACTGGGGCTCTGGGCTTCTCTAGCCACCTCATCTTCTGCTCATCCTCTCGCGCACTCTAAAGAGAGCTCAGGTGAGAAATTGCAAACGTCGAGCAATTGCTCAGAGATGAAAAGTGCCAGCACTGAAAGCTGTTGCTAGCCAGCACCCTTCCTTGGAAGCGCTTTTCTAGGCCTAAGAACACTGGGGCTCTGGGCTTCTCTAGACACCTAATCTTCTGCTCATCCTCTCGCGCACTCTAAAGAGAGCTCAGGTGAGAAATTGCAAACGTCGCGCAATTGCTCAGAGATGAAAAGTGCCAGCACTGAAAGCTGTTGCTAGCCAGCACCCTTCCTTGGAAGCGCTTTCACAGGCGCAGCAACACTGGGGCTTTGTGCTTCTCTAGCCACCAAACGTCACGGTCACTCTCTTTCCGTCTCCTAGACACAAGCTGAGAAATTGCAAACGTCGAGCAATTGCTCAGAGATGAAAAGTGCCAGCACTGAAAGCTGTTGCTAGCCGGCACCCTTCCTTGGAAGCGCTTTCACAGGCGCAGCAACACTGGGGCTTTGCGCTTCTCTAGCCACCAAACGTCACGGTCCTTCTCTTTCCGTCTCGTAGACACAAGCTGAGAAATTGCAAACGTCGAGCAATTGCTCAGAGATGAAAAGTGCCAGCACTGAAAGCTGTTGCTAGCCAGCACCATTCCTTGGAAGCGCTTTTGTAGGCCTAAGAACACTGGGGCTCTGGGCTTCTCTAGCCACCTAATCTTCTGCTCATCCTCTCGCGCACTCTAAAGAGAGCTCAGGTGAGAAATTGCAAACGTCGAGCAATTGCTCAGAGATGAAAAGTGCCAGCACTGAAAGCTGTTGCTAGCCAGCACCCTTCCTTGGAAGCGCTTTCACAGGCGCAGTAACACTGGGGCTTTGCGCTTCTCTACCCACCAAACGTCACGGTCACTATCTCTCTGTCTCGTAGACATGAGCTGAGAAATTGCAAACGTCGAGCAATTGCTCAGAGATGAAAAGTGCCAGCACTGAAAGCTATTGCTAGCCAGCACCCTTCCTTGGAAGCGCTTTTGTAGGCCTAAGAACACTGGGGCTCTGGGCTTCTCTAGCCACCTCATCTTCTGCTCATCCTCTCGCGCACTCTAAAGAGAGCTCAGGTGAGAAATTGCAAACGTCGAGCAATTGCTCAGAGATGAAAAGTGCCAGCACTGAAAGCTGTTGCTAGCCAGCACCCTTCCTTGGAAGCGCTTTTGTAGGCCTAAGATCACTGGGGCTCTGGGCTTCTCTAGCCACCTCATCTTCTGCTCATCCTCTCGCGCACTCTAAAGAGAGCTCAGGTGAGAAATTGCAAACGTCGAGCAATTGCTCAGAGATGAAAAGTGCCAGCACTGAAAGCTGTTGCTAGCCAGAACCCTTCCTTGGAAGCGCTTTCACAGGCGCAGCAACACTGGGGCTTTGCGCTTCTCTAGCCACCAAACGTCACGGTCACTCTCTTTCCGTCTCCTAGACACAAGCTGAGAAATTGCAAACGTCGAGCAATTGCTCAGAGATGAAAAGTGCCAGCACTGAAAGCTGTTGCTAGCCAGCACCCTTCCTTGGAAGCGCTTTTGTAGGCCTAAGAACACTGGGGCTCTGGGCTTCTCTAGCCACCTCATCTTCTGCTCATCCTCTCGCGCACTCTGAAGAGAGCTCAGGTGAGAAATTGCAAACGTCGAGCAATTGCTCAGAGATGAAAAGTGCCAGCACTGAAAGCTGTTGCTAGCCAGCACCCTTCCTTGGAAGCGCTTTTGTAGGCCTAAGAACACTGGGGCTCTGGGCTTCTCTAGCCACCTCATCTTCTGCTCATCCTCTCGCGCACTCTGAAGAGAGCTCAGGTGAGAAATTGCAAAAGTCGAGCAATTGCTCAGAGATGAAAAGTGCCAGCACTGAAAGCTGTTGCTAGCCAGCACCCTTCCTTGGAAGCGCTTTCACAGGCGCAGCAACACTGGGGCTTTGTGCTTCTCTAGACACCAAACGTCACGGTCCTTCTCTTTCCGTCTCGTAGACACAAGCTGAGAAATTGCAAACGTCGAGCAATTGCTCAGAGATGAAAAGTGCCAGCACTGAAAGCTGTTGCTAGCCGGCACCCTTCCTTGGAAGCGCTTTCACAGGCGCAGCAACACTGGGGCTTTGCGCTTCTCTAGCCACCAAACGTCACGATACTTCTCTTTCCATCTCCTAGACACAAGCTGAGAAATTGCAAACGTCGAGCAATTGCTCAGAGATGAAAAGTGCCAGCACTGAAAGCTGTTGCTAGCCAGCACCCTTCCTTGGAAGCGCTTTTGTAGGCCTAAGAACACTGGGGCTCAGGGCTTCTCTAGCCACCTCATCTTCTGCTCATCCTCTCGCGCACTCTGAAGAGAGCTCAGCTGAGAAATTGCAAACGTCGAGCAATTGCTCAGAGATGAAAAGTGCCAGCACTGAAAGCTCTTGCTAGCCAGCACCCTTCCTTGGAAGCGCTTTCACAGGCGCAGTAACACTGGGGCTTTGCGCTTCTCTACCCACCAAACGTCACGGTCCTTCTCTTTCCGTCTCGTAGACACGAGCTGAGAAATTGCAAACGTCGAGCAATTGCTCAGAGATGAAAAGTGCCAGCACTGAAAGCTGTTGCTAGCCAGCACCCTTCCTTGGAAGCGCTTTTGTAGGCCTAAGAACACTGGGGCTCTGGGCTTCTCTAGCCACCTCATCTTCTGCTCATCCTCTCGCGCACTCTAAAGAGAGCTCAGGTGAGAAATTGCAAACGTCGAGCAATTGCTCAGAGATGAAAAGTGCCAGCACTGAAAGCTGTTGCTAGCCAGCACCCTTCCTTGGAAGCGCTTTTGTAGGCCTAAGAACACTGGGGCTCTGGGCTTCTCTAGCCACCTCATCTTCTGCTCATCCTCTCGCGCACTCTGAAGAGAGCTCAGGTGAGAAATTGCAAACGTCGAGCAATTGCTCAGAGATGAAAAGTGCCAGCACTGAAAGCTGTTGCTAGCCAGCACCCTTCCTTGGAAGCGCTTTTGTAGGCCTAAGAACACTGGGGCTCTGGGCTTCTCTAGCCACCTCATCTTCTGCTCATCCTCTCGCGCACTCTAAAGAGAGCTCAGGTGAGAAATTGCAAACGTCGAGCAATTGCTCAGAGATGAAAAGTGCCAGCACTGAAAGCTGTTGCTAGCCAGCACCCTTCCTTGGAAGCGCTTTCACAGGCGCAGTAACACTGGGGCTTTGCGCTTCTCTACCCACCAAACGTCACGGTCACTATCTCTCCGTCTCGTAGACACGAGCTGAGAAATTGCAAACGTCGAGCAATTGCTCAGAGATGAAAAGTGCCAGCACTGAAAGCTGTTGCTAGCCAGCACCCTGCCTTGGAAGCGCTTTTGTTGGCCTAAGAACACTGGGGCTCTGGGCTTCTCTAGCCACCTAATCTTCTGCTCATCCTCTCGCGCACTCTAAAGAGAGCTCAGGTGAGAAATTGCAAACGTCGAGCAATTGCTCAGAGATGAAAAGTGCCAGCACTGAAAGCTGTTGCTAGCCAGCACCCTTCCTTGGAAGCGCTTTTGTAGGCCTAAGAACACTGGGGCTCTGGGCTTCTCTAGACACCTCATCTTCTGCTCATCCTCTCGCGCACTCTAAAGAGAGCTCAGGTGAGAAATTGCAAACGTCGCGCAATTGCTCAGAGATGAAAAGTGCCAGCACTGAAAGCTGTTGCTAGCCAGCACCCTTCCTTGGAAGCGCTTTCACAGGCGCAGCAACACTGGGGCTTTGTGCTTCTCTAGCCACCAAACGTCACGGTCCTTCTCTTTCCGTCTCGTAGACACAAGCTGAGAAATTGCAAACGTCCAGCAATTGCTCAGAGATGAAAAGTGCCAGCACTGAAAGCTCTTGCTAGCCGGCACCCTTCCTTGGAAGCGCTTTCACAGGCGCAGCAACACTGGGGCTTTGCGCTTCTCTACCCACCAAACGTCACGGTCCTTCTCTTTCCGTCTCGTAGACACGAGCTGAGAAATTGCAAACGTCGAGCAATTGCTCAGAGATGAAAAGTGCCAGCA
Organism: Sarcoramphus papa; assembly: GCA_037962945.1. Classification (NCBI taxonomy): domain Eukaryota; kingdom Metazoa; phylum Chordata; class Aves; order Accipitriformes; family Cathartidae; genus Sarcoramphus; species Sarcoramphus papa. The sequence continues at coordinate 2,835,496 of JBBMRM010000088.1, forward strand.
CTGAAAGCTGTTGCTAGCCAGCACCCTTCCTTGGAAGCGCTTTTGTAGGCCTAAGAACACTGGGGCTCTGGGCTTCTCTAGCCACCTCATCTTCTGCTCATCCTCTCGCGCACTCTAAAGAGAGCTCAGGTGAGAAATTGCAAACGTCGAGCAATTGCTCAGAGATGAAAAGTGCCAGCACTGAAAGCTGTTGCTAGCCAGCACCCTTCCTTGGAAGCGCTTTCACAGGCGCAGTAACACTGGGGCTTTGCGCTTCTCTAGCCACCAAACGTCACGGTCACTATCTCTCTGTCTCGTAGACATGAGCTGAGAAATTGCAAACGTCGAGCAATTGCTCAGAGATGAAAAGTGCCAGCACTGAAAGCTCTTGCTAGCCAGCACCCTTCCTTGGAAGCGCTTTTGTAGGCCTAAGAACACTGGGGCTCTGGGCTTCTCTAGCCACCTCATCTTCTGCTCATCCTCTCGCGCACTCTGAAGAGAGCTCAGGTGAGAAATTGCAAACGTCGAGCAATTGCTCAGAGATGAAAAGTGCCAGCACTGAAAGCTGTTGCTAGCCAGCACCCTTCCTTGGAAGCGCTTTTGTAGGCCTAAGAACACTGGGGCTCTGGGCTTCTCTAGCCACCTCATCTTCTGCTCATCCTCTCGCGCACTCTAAAGAGAGCTCAGGTGAGAAATTGCAAACGTCGAGCAATTGCTCAGAGATGAAAAGTGCCAGCACTGAAAGCTCTTGCTAGCCAGCACCCTTCCTTGGAAGCGCTTTCACAGGCGCACCAACACTGGGGCTTTGCGCTTCTCTAGCCACCAAACGTCACCGTCACTCTCTTTCCGTCTCCTAGACACAAGCTGAGAAATTGCAAACGTCGAGCAATTGCTCAGAGATGAAAAGTGCCAGCAATGAAAGCTGTTGCTAGCCGGCACCCTTCCTTGGAAGCGCTTTCACAGGCGCAGCAACACTGGGGCTTTGCGCTTCTCTAGCCACCAAACGTCACGGTACTTCTCTTTCCGTCTCCTAGACACAAGCTGAGAAATTGCAACCGTCGAGCAATTGCTCAGAGATGAAAAGTGCCAGCACTGAAAGCTCTTGCTAGCCAGCACCCTTCCTTGGAAGCGCTTTTGTAGGCCTAAGAACACTGGGGCTCAGGGCTTCTCTAGCCACCTCATCTTCTGCTCATCCTCTCGCGCACTCTGAAGAGAGCTCAGCTGAGAAATTGCAAAAGTCGAGCAATTGCTCAGAGATGAAAAGTGCCAGCACTGAAAGCTCTTGCTAGCCAGCACCCTTCCTTGGAAGCGCTTTCACAGGCGCAGTAACACTGGGGCTTTGCGCTTCTCTACCCACCAAACGTCACGGTCCTTCTCTTTCCGTCTCGTAGACACGAGCTGAGAAATTGCAAACGTCGAGCAATTGCTCAGAGATGAAAAGTGCCAGCACTGAAAGCTGTTGCTAGCCAGCACCCTTCCTTGGAAGCGCTTTTGTAGGCCTAAGAACACTGGGGCTCTGGGCTTCTCTAGCCACCTAATCTTCTGCTCATCCTCTCGCGCACTCTAAAGAGAGCTCAGGTGAGAAATTGCAAACGTCGAGCAATTGCTCAGAGATGAAAAGTGCCAGCACTGAAAGCTCTTGCTAGCCAGCACCCTTCCTTGGAAGCGCTTTCACAGGCGCAGTAACACTGGGGCTTTGCGCTTCTCTAGCCACCAAACGTCACGGTCACTATCTCTCTGTCTCGTAGACATGAGCTGAGAAATTGCAAACGTCGAGCAATTGCTCAGAGATGAAAAGTGCCAGCACTGAAAGCTCTTGCTAGCCAGCACCCTTCCTTGGAAGCGCTTTTGTAGGCCTAAGAACACTGGGGCTCTGGGCTTCTCTAGCCACCTCATCTTCTGCTCATCCTCTCGCGCACTCTGAAGAGAGCTCAGGTGAGAAATTGCAAACGTCGAGCAATTGCTCAGAGATGAAAAGTGCCAGCACTGAAAGCTGTTGCTAGCCAGCCCCCTTCCTTGGAAGCGCTTTTGTAGGCCTAAGAACACTGGGGCTCTGGGCTTCTCTAGCCACCTCATCTTCTGCTCATCCTCTCGCGCACTCTGAAGAGAGCTCAGGTGAGAAATTGCAAACGTCGAGCAATTGCTCACAGATGAAAAGTGCCAGCACTGAAAGCTGTTGCTAGCCAGCACCCTTCCTTGGAAGCGCTTTCACAGGCACAGTAACACTGGGGCTTTGTGCTTCTCTACCCACCAAACGTCACGGTCACTATCTCTCCGTCTCGTAGACACGAGCTGAGAAATTGCAAACGTCGAGCAATTGCTCAGAGATGAAAAGTGCCAGCACTGAAAGCTCTTGCTAGCCAGCACCCTTCCTTGGAAGCGCTTTTGTAGCCCTTAGAACACTGGGGCTCTGGGCTTCTCTAGCCACCTCATCTTCTGCTCATCCTCTCGCGCACTCTAAAGAGAGCTCAGGGGAGAAATTGCAAACGTCGAGCAATTGCTCAGAGATGAAAAGTGCCAGCACTGAAAGCTCTTGCTAGCCAGCACCCTTCCTTGGAAGCGCTTTCACAGGCGCAGTAACACTGGGGCTTTGCGCTTCTCTACCCACCAAACGTCACGGTACTTCTCTTTCCGTCTCGTAGACACGAGCTGAGAAATTGCAAACGTCGAGCAATTGCTCAGAGATGAAAAGTGCCAGCACTGAAAGCTGTTGCTAGCCAGCACCCTGCCTTGGAAGCGCTTTTGTTGGCCTAAGAACACTGGGGCTCTGGGCTTCTCTAGCCACCTAATCTTCTGCTCATCCTCTCGCGCACTCTAAAGAGAGCTCAGGTGAGAAATTGCAAACGTCGAGCAATTGCTCAGAGATGAAAAGTGCCAGCACTGAAAGCTGTTGCTAGCCAGCACCCTTCCTTGGAAGCGCTTTTGTAGGCCTAAGAACACTGGGGCTCTGGGCTTCTCTAGCCACCTCATCTTCTGCTCATCCTCTCGCGCACTCTAAAGAGAGCTCAGGGGAGAAATTGCAAACGTCGCGCAATTGCTCAGAGATGAAAAGTGCCAGCACTGAAAGCTGTTGCTAGCCAGCACCCTTCCTTGGAAGCGCTTTCACAGGCGCAGTAACACTGGGGCTTTGTGCTTCTCTAGCCACCAAACGTCACGGTCCTTCTCTTTCCGTCTCGTAGACACAAGCTGAGAAATTGCAAACGTCCAGCAATTGCTCAGAGATGAAAAGTGCCAGCACTGAAAGCTGTTGCTAGCCGGCACCCTTCCTTGGAAGCGCTTTCACAGGCGCAGCAACACTGGGGCTTTGCGCTTCTCTAGCCACCAAACGTCACGGTACTTCTCTTTCCGTCTCCTAGACACAAGCTGAGAAATTGCAAACGTCGAGCAATTGCTCAGAGATGAATAGTGCCAGCACTGAAAGCTGTTGCTAGCCAGCACCCTTCCTTGGAAGCGCTTTTGTAGGCCTAAGAACACTGGGGCTCTGGGCTTCTCTAGCCACCTCATCTTCTGCTCATCCTCTCGCGCACTCTGAAGAGAGCTCAGCTGAGAAATTGCAAAAGTCGAGCAATTGCTCAGAGATGAAAAGTGCCAGCACTGAAAGCTGTTGCTAGCCAGCACCCTTCCTTGGAAGCGCTTTCACAGGCGCAGTAACACTGGGGCTTTGCGCTTCTCTAGCCACCAAACGTCACGGTCCTTCTCTTTCCGTCTCGTAGACACGAGCTGAGAAATTGCAAACGTCGAGCAATTGCTCAGAGATGAAAAGTGCCAGCACTGAAAGCTCTTGCTAGCCAGCACCCTTCCTTGGAAGCGCTTTTGTAGGCCTAAGAACACTGGGGCTCTGGGCTTCTCTAGCCACCTCATCTTCTGCTCATCCTCTTGCGCACTCTGAAGAGAGCTCAGGTGAGAAATTGCAAACGTCGAGCAATTGCTCAGAGATGAAAAGTGCCAGCACTGAAAGCTGTTGCTAGCCAGCACCCTTCCTTGGAAGCGCTTTTGTAGGCCTAAGAACACTGGGGCTCTGGGCTTCTCTAGCCACCTCATCTTCTGCTCATCCTCTCGCGCACTCTGAAGAGAGCTCAGGTGATAAATTGCAAACGTCGAGCAATTGCTCAGAGATGAAAAGTGCCAGCACTGAAAGCTGTTGCTAGCCAGCACCCTTCCTTGGAAGCGCTTTCACAGGCGCAGCAACACTGGGGCTTTGTGCTTCTCTAGCCACCAAACGTCACGGTCACTATCTCTCCGTCTCGTAGACACGAGCTGAGAAATTGCAAACGTCGAGCAATTGCTCAGAGATGAAAAGTGCCAGCACTGAAAGCTGTTGCTAGCCAGCACCCTTCCTTGGAAGCGCTTTTGTAGCCCTTAGAACACTGGGGCTCTGGGCTTCTCTAGCCACCTCATCTTCTGCTCATCCTCTCGCGCACTCTAAAGAGAGCTCAGGGGAGAAATTGCAAACGTCGAGCAATTGCTCAGAGATGAAAAGTGCCAGCACTGAAAGCTGTTGCTAGCCAGCACCCTTCCTTGGAAGCGCTTTCACAGGCGCAGTAACACTGGGGCTTTGCGCTTCTCTAGCCACCAAATGTCACGGTCCTTCTCTTTCCGTCTCGTAGACACGAGCTGAGAAATTGCAAACGTCGAGCAATTGCTCAGAGAGGAAAAGTGCCAGCACTGAAAGCTGTTGCTAGCCAGCACCCTTCCTTGGAAGCGCTTTTGTAGGCCTAAGAACACTGGGGCTCTGGGCTTCTCTAGCCACCTAATCTTCTGCTCATCCTCTCGCGCACTCTAAAGAGAGCTCAGGGGAGAAATTGCAAACGTCGAGCAATTGCTCAGAGATGAAAAGTGCCAGCACTGAAAGCTGTTGCTAGCCAGCACCCTTCCTTGGAAGCGCTTTTGTAGGCCTAAGAACACTGGGGCTCTGGGCTTCTCTAGCCACCTCATCTTCTGGTCATCCTCTCTCGCACTCTAAAGAGAGCTCAGGGGAGAAATTGCAAACGTCGCGCAATTGCTCAGAGATGAAAAGTGCCAGCACTGAAAGCTCTTGCTAGCCAGCACCCTTCCTTGGAAGCGCTTTCACAGGCGCAGCAACACTGGGGCTTTGTGCTTGTCTAGCCACCAAACGTCACGGTCCTTCTCTTTCCGTCTCGTAGACACAAGCTGAGAAATTGCAAACGTCCAGCAATTGCTCAGAGATGAAAAGTGCCAGCACTGAAAGCTGTTGCTAGCCGGCACCCTTCCTTGGAAGCGCTTTCACAGGCGCAGCAACACTGGGGCTTTGCGCTTCTCTAGCCACCAAACGTCACGGTACTTCTCTTTCCGTCTCCTAGACACAAGCTGAGAAATTGCAAACGTCGAGCAATTGCTCAGAGATGAAAAGTGCCAGCACTGAAAGCTGTTGCTAGCCAGCACCCTTCCTTGGAAGCGCTTTTGTAGGCCTAAGAACACTGGGGCTCTGGGCTTCTCTAGCCACCTCATCTTCTGCTCATCCTCTTGCGCACTCTGAAGAGAGCTCAGGTGAGAAATTGCAAAAGTCGAGCAATTGCTCAGAGATGAAAAGTGCCAGCACTGAAAGCTGTTGCTAGCCAGCACCCTTCCTTGGAAGCGCTTTCACAGGCGCAGTAACACTGGGGCTTTGCGCTTCTCTAGCCACCAAACGTCACGGTCCTTCTCTTTCCGTCTCGTAGACACGAGCTGAGAAATTGCAAACGTCGAGCAATTGCTCCGAGATGAAAAGTTGCAGCACTGAAAGCTGTTGCTAGCCAGCACCCTTCCTTGGAAGCGCTTTTGTAGGCCTAAGAACAGTGGGGCTCTGGGCTTCTCTAGCCACCTAATCTTCTGCTCATCTTCTCGCGCACTCTAAAGAGAGCTCAGGGGAGAAATTGCAAACGTCGAGCAATTGCTCAGAGATGAAAAGTGCCAGCACTGAAAGCTGTTGCTAGCCAGCACCCTTCCTTGGAAGCGCTTTCACAGGCGCAGTAACACTGGGGCTTTGCGCTTCTCTACCCACCAAACGTCACGGTCACTATCTCTCTGTCTCGTAGACATGAGCTGAGAAATTGCAAACGTCCAGCAATTGCTCAGAGATGAAAAGTGCCAGCACTGAAAGCTCTTGCTAGCCAGCACCCTTCCTTGGAAGCGCTTTTGTAGGCCTAAGAACACTGGGGCTCTGGGCTTCTCTAGCCACCTCATCTTCTGCTCATCCTCTCGCGCACTCTGAAGAGAGCTCAGGTGAGAAATTGCAAACGTCGAGCAATTGCTCAGAGATGAAAAGTGCCAGCACTGAAAGCTGTTGCTAGCCAGCACCCTTCCTTGGAAGCGCTTTTGTAGGCCTAAGAACACTGGGGCTCTGGGCTTCTCTAGCCACCTCATCTTCTGCTCATCCTCTCGCGCACTCTGAAGAGAGCTCAGGTGATAAATTGCAAACGTCGAGCAATTGCTCAGAGATGAAAAGTGCCAGCACTGAAAGCTGTTGCTAGCCAGCACCCTTCCTTGGAAGCGCTTTCACAGGCGCAGCAACACTGGGGCTTTGTGCTTCTCTACCCACCAAACGTCACGGTCACTATCTCTCCGTCTCGTAGACACGAGCTGAGAAATTGCAAACGTCGAGCAATTGCTCAGAGATGAAAAGTGCCAGCACTGAAAGCTGTTGCTAGCCAGCACCCTTCCTTGGAAGCGCTTTTGTAGCCCTTAGAACACTGGGGCTCTGGGCTTCTCTAGCCACCTCATCTTCTGCTCATCCTCTCGCGCACTCTAAAGAGAGCTCAGGGGAGAAATTGCAAACGTCGAGCAATTGCTCAGAGATGAAAAGTGCCAGCACTGAAAGCTCTTGCTAGCCAGCACCCTTCCTTGGAAGCGCTTTCACAGGCGCAGTAACACTGGGGCTTTGCGCTTCTCTAGCCACCAAACGTCACGGTCCTTCTCTTTCCGTCTCGTAGACACGAGCTGAGAAATTGCAAACGTCGAGCAATTGCTCAGAGAGGAAAAGTGCCAGCACTGAAAGCTGTTGCTAGCCAGCACCCTTCCTTGGAAGCGCTTTTGTAGGCCTAAGAACACTGGGGCTCTGGGCTTCTCTAGCCACCTAATCTTCTGCTCATCCTCTCGCGCACTCTAAAGAGAGCTCAGGGGAGAAATTGCAAACGTCGAGCAATTGCTCAGAGATGAAAAGTGCCAGCACTGAAAGCTGTTGCTAGCCAGCACCCTTCCTTGGAAGCGCTTTTGTAGGCCTAAGAACACTGGGGCTCTGGGCTTCTCTAGCCACCTCATCTTCTGGTCATCCTCTCTCGCACTCTAAAGAGAGCTCAGGGGAGAAATTGCAAACGTCGCGCAATTGCTCAGAGATGAAAAGTGCCAGCACTGAAAGCTCTTGCTAGCCAGCACCCTTCCTTGGAAGCGCTTTCACAGGCGCAGTAACACTGGGGCTTTGCGCTTCTCTAGCCACCAAACGTCACGGTCCTTCTCTTTCCGTCTCGTAGACACGAGCTGAGAAATTGCAAACGTCGAGCAATTGCTCCGAGATGAAAAGTTGCAGCACTGAAAGCTGTTGCTAGCCAGCACCCTTCCTTGGAAGCGCTTTTGTAGGCCTAAGAACACTGGGGCTCTGGGCTTCTCTAGCCACCTAATCTTCTGCTCATCTTCTCGCGCACTCTAAAGAGAGCTCAGGGGAGAAATTGCAAACGTCGAGCAATTGCTCAGAGATGAAAAGTGCCAGCACTGAAAGCTCTTGCTAGCCAGCACCCTTCCTTGGAAGCGCTTTCACAGGCGCAGTAACACTGGGGCTTTGCGCTTGTCTACCCACCAAACGTCACGGTCACTATCTCTCTGTCTCGTAGACATGAGCTGAGAAATTGCAAACGTCCAGCAATTGCTCAGAGATGAAAAGTGCCAGCACTGAAAGCTCTTGCTAGCCAGCACCCTTCCTTGGAAGCGCTTTTGTTGGCCTAAGAACACTGGGGCTCTGGGCTTCTCTAGCCACCTAATCTTCTGCTCATCCTCTCGGGCACTCTAAAGAGAGCTCAGGTGAGAAATTGCAAACGTCGAGCAATTGCTCAGAGATGAAAAGTGCCAGCACTGAAAGCTCTTGCTAGCCAGCACCCTTCCTTGGAAGCGCTTTTGTAGGCCTAAGAACACTGGGGCTCTGGGCTTCTCTAGCCACCTCATCTTCTGGTCATCCTCTCTCGCACTCTAAAGAGAGCTCAGGGGAGAAATTGCAAACGTCCAGCAATTGCTCAGAGATGAAAAGTGCCAGCACTGAAAGCTCTTGCTAGCCAGCACCCTTCCTTGGAAGTGCTTTCACAGGCGCAGCAACACTGGGGCTTTGTGCTTCTCTAGCCACCAAACGTCACGGTCCTTCTCTTTCCGTCTCGTAGACACAAGCTGAGAAATTGCAAACGTCCAGCAATTGCTCAGAGATGAAAAGTGCCAGCACTGAAAGCTGTTGCTAGCCGGCACCCTTCCTTGGAAGCGCTTTCACAGGCGCAGCAACACTGGGGCTTTGCGCTTCTCTAGCCACCAAACGTCACATTACTTCTCTTTCCGTCTCCTAGACACAAGCTGAGAAATTGCAAACGTCGAGCAATTGCTCAGAGATGAAAAGTGCCAGCACTGAAAGCTGTTGCTAGCCAGCCCCCTTCCTTGGAAGCGCTTTTGTAGGCCTAAGAACACTGGGGCTCTGGGCTTCTCTAGCCACCTCATCTTCTGCTCATCCTCTCGCGCACTCTGAAGAGAGCTCAGGTGAGAAATTGCAAAAGTCGAGCAATTGCTCAGAGATGAAAAGTGCCAGCACTGAAAGCTGTTGCTAGCCAGCACCCTTCCTTGGAAGCGCTTTCACAGGCGCAGTAACACTGGGGCTTTGCGCTTCTCTAGCCACCAAACGTCACGGTCCTTCTCTTTCCGTCTCGTAGACACGAGCTGAGAAATTGCAAACGTCGAGCAATTGCTCAGAGATGAAAAGTGCCAGCACTGAAAGCTGTTGCTAGCCAGCACCCTTCCTTGGAAGCGCTTTTGTAGGCCTAAGAACACTGGGGCTCTGGGCTTCTCTAGCCACCTAATCTTCTGCTCATCCTCTCGCGCACTCTAAAGAGAGCTCAGGTGAGAAATTGCAAACGTCGAGCAATTGCTCAGAGATGAAAAGTGCCAGCACTGAAAGCTGTTGCTAGCCAGCACCCTTCCTTGGAAGCGCTTTCACAGGCGCAGTAACACTGGGGCTTTGCGCTTCTCTACCCACCAAACGTCACGGTCACTATCTCTCTGTCTCCTAGACACGAGCTGAGAAATTGCAAACGTCGAGCAATTGCTCAGAGATGAAAAGTGCCAGCACTGAAAGCTCTTGCTAGCCAGCACCCTTCCTTGGAAGCGCTTTTGTAGGCCTAAGAACACTGGGGCTCTGGGCTTCTCTAGCCACCTCATCTTCTGCTCATCCTCTCGCGCACTCTGAAGAGAGCTCAGGTGAGAAATTGCAAACGTCGAGCAATTGCTCAGAGATGAAAAGTGCCAGCACTGAAAGCTGTTGCTAGCCAGCACCCTTCCTTGGAAGCGCTTTTGTAGGCCTAAGAACACTGGGGCTCTGGGCTTCTCTAGCCACCTCATCTTCTGCTCATCCTCTCGTGCACTCTAAAGAGAGCTCAGGGGAGAAATTGCAAACGTCGCGCAATTGCTCAGAGATGAAAAGTGCCAGCACTGAAAGCTGTTGCTAGCCAGCCCCCCTCCTTGGAAGCGCTTTCACAGGCGCAGCAACACTGGGGCTTTGTGCTTCTCTAGCCACCAAACGTCACGGTCCTTCTCTTTCCGTCTCGTAGACACAAGCTGAGAAATTGCAAACGTCCAGCAATTGCTCAGAGATGAAAAGTGCCAGCACTGAAAGCTGTTGCTAGCCAGCACCCTTCCTTGGAAGCGCTTTCACAGGCGCAGCAACACTGGGGCTTTGTGCTTCTCTAGCCACCAAACGTCACGGTCACTCTCTTTCCGTCTCCTAGACACGAGCTGAGAAATTGCAAACGTCGAGCAATTGCTCAGAGATGAAAAGTGCCAGCACTGAAAGCTGTTGCTAGCCAGCACCCTTCCTTGGAAGCGCTTTTGTAGGCCTAAGAACACTGGGGCTCTGGGCTTCTCTAGCCACCTCATCTTCTGCTCATCCTCTCGCGCACTCTGAAGAGAGCTCAGCTGAGAAATTGCAAAAGTCGAGCAATTGCTCAGAGATGAAAAGTGCCAGCACTGAAAGCTCTTGCTAGCCAGCACCCTTCCTTGGAAGCGCTTTCACAGGCGCAGTAACACTGGGGCTTTGCGCTTCTCTACCCACCAAACGTCACGGTCCTTCTCTTTCCGTCTCGTAGACACGAGCTGAGAAATTGCAAACGTCGAGCAATTGCTCAGAGATGAAAAGTGCCAGCACTGAAAGCTGTTGCTAGCCAGCACCCTTCCTTGGAAGCGCTTTTGTAGGCCTAAGAACACTGGGGCTCTGGGCTTCTCTAGCCACCTCATCTTCTGCTCATCCTCTCGCGCACTCTAAAGAGAGCTCAGGTGAGAAATTGCAAACGTCGAGCAATTGCTCAGAGATGAAAAGTGCCAGCACTGAAAGCTGTTGCTAGCCAGCACCCTTCCTTGGAAGCGCTTTCACAGGCGCAGTAACACTGGGGCTTTGCGCTTCTCTAGCCACCAAACGTCACGGTCACTATCTCTCTGTCTCGTAGACATGAGCTGAGAAATTGCAAACGTCGAGCAATTGCTCAGAGATGAAAAGTGCCAGCACTGAAAGCTCTTGCTAGCCAGCACCCTTCCTTGGAAGCGCTTTTGTAGGCCTAAGAACACTGGGGCTCTGGGCTTCTCTAGCCACCTCATCTTCTGCTCATCCTCTCGCGCACTCTGAAGAGAGCTCAGGTGAGAAATTGCAAACGTCGAGCAATTGCTCAGAGATGAAAAGTGCCAGCACTGAAAGCTGTTGCTAGCCAGCACCCTTCCTTGGAAGCGCTTTTGTAAGCCTAAGAACACTGGGGCTCTGGGCTTCTCTAGCCACCTCATCTTCTGCTCATCCTCTCGCGCACTCTAAAGAGAGCTCAGGTGAGAAATTGCAAACGTCCAGCAATTGCTCAGAGATGAAAAGTGCCAGCACTGAAAGCTGTTGCTAGCCAGCACCCTTCCTTGGAAGCGCTTTCACAGGCGCAGTAACACTGGGGCTTTGTGCTTCTCTAGCCACCAAACGTCACCGTCACTCTCTTTCCGTCTCCTAGACACAAGCTGAGAAATTGCAAACGTCGAGCAATTGCTCAGAGATGAAAAGTGCCAGCACTGAAAGCTGTTGCTAGCCGGCACCCTTCCTTGGAAGCGCTTTCACAGGCGCAGCAACACTGGGGCTTTGCGCTTCTCTAGCCACCAAACGTCACGGTACTTCTCTTTCCGTCTCCTAGACACAAGCTGAGAAATTGCAAACGTCGAGCAATTGCTCAGAGATGAAAAGTGCCAGCACTGAAAGCTCTTGCTAGCCAGCACCCTTCCTTGGAAGCGCTTTTGTAGGCCTAAGAACACTGGGGCTCAGGGCTTCTCTAGCCACCTCATCTTCTGCTCATCCTCTCGCGCACTCTGAAGAGAGCTCAGCTGAGAAATTGCAAAAGTCGAGCAATTGCTCAGAGATGAAAAGTGCCAGCACTGAAAGCTCTTGCTAGCCAGCACCCTTCCTTGGAAGCGCTTTCACAGGCGCAGTAACACTGGGGCTTTGCGCTTCTCTAGCCACCAAACGTCACGGTCCTTCTCTTTCCGTCTCGTAGACACGAGCTGAGAAATTGCAAACGTCGAGCAATTGCTCAGAGATGAAAAGTGCCAGCACTGAAAGCTGTTGCTAGCCAGCACCCTTCCTTGGAAGCGCTTTTGTAGGCCTAAGAACACTGGGGCTCTGGGCTTCTCTAGCCACCTAATCTTCTGCTCATCCTCTCGCGCACTCTAAAGAGAGCTCAGGTGAGAAATTGCAAACGTCGCGCAATTGCTCAGAGATGAAAAGTGCCAGCACTGAAAGCTGTTGCTAGCCAGCACCCTTCCTTGGAAGCGCTTTCACAGGCGCAGTAACACTGGGGCTTTGCGCTTCTCTAGCCACCAAACGTCACGGTCACTATCTCTCTGTCTCGTAGACATGAGCTGAGAAATTGCAACCGTCGAGCAATTGCTCAGAGATGAAAAGTGCCAGCACTGAAAGCTCTTGCTAGCCAGCACCCTTCCTTGGAAGCGCTTTTGTAGGCCTAAGAACACTGGGGCTCTGGGCTTCTCTAGCCACCTCATCTTCTGCTCATCCTCTCGCGCACTCTGAAGAGAGCTCAGGTGAGAAATTGCAAACGTCGAGCAATTGCTCAGAGATGAAAAGTGCCAGCACTGAAAGCTCTTGCTAGCCAGCACCCTTCCTTGGAAGCGCTTTTGTAGGCCTAAGAACACTGGGGCTCTGGGCTTCTCTAGCCACCTCATCTTCTGCTCATCCTCTCGCGCACTCTGAAGAGAGCTCAGGTGAGAAATTGCAAACGTCGAGCAATTGCTCACAGATGAAAAGTGCCAGCACTGAAAGCTGTTGCTAGCCAGCACCCTTCCTTGGAAGCGCTTTCACAGGCACAGTAACACTGGGGCTTTGTGCTTCTCTACCCACCAAACGTCACGGTCACTATCTCTCCGTCTCGTAGACACGAGCTGAGAAATTGCAAACGTCGAGCAATTGCTCAGAGATGAAAAGTGCCAGCACTGAAAGCTGTTGCTAGCCAGCACCCTTCCTTGGAAGCGCTTTTGTAGCCCTTAGAACACTGGGGCTCTGGGCTTCTCTAGCCACCTCATCTTCTGCTCATCCTCTCGCGCACTCTAAAGAGAGCTCAGGGGAGAAATTGCAAACGTCGAGCAATTGCTCAGAGATGAAAAGTGCCAGCACTGAAAGCTCTTGCTAGCCAGCACCCTTCCTTGGAAGCGCTTTCACAGGCGCAGTAACACTGGGGCTTTGCGCTTCTCTACCCACCAAACGTCACGGTACTTCTCTTTCCGTCTCGTAGACACGAGCTGAGAAATTGCAAACGTCGAGCAATTGCTCAGAGATGAAAAGTGCCAGCACTGAAAGCTGTTGCTAGCCAGCACCCTGCCTTGGAAGCGCTTTTGTTGGCCTAAGAACACTGGGGCTCTGGGCTTCTCTAGCCACCTAATCTTCTGCTCATCCTCTCGCGCACTCTAAAGAGAGCTCAGGTGAGAAATTGCAAACGTCGAGCAATTGCTCAGAGATGAAAAGTGCCAGCACTGAAAGCTGTTGCTAGCCAGCACCCTTCCTTGGAAGCGCTTTTGTAGGCCTAAGAACACTGGGGCTCTGGGCTTCTCTAGCCACCTCATCTTCTGCTCATCCTCTCGCGCACTCTAAAGAGAGCTCAGGGGAGAAATTGCAAACGTCGCGCAATTGCTCAGAGATGAAAAGTGCCAGCACTGAAAGCTCTTGCTAGCCAGCACCCTTCCTTGGAAGCGCTTTCACAGGCGCAGTAACACTGGGGCTTTGTGCTTCTCTAGCCACCAAACGTCACGGTCCTTCTCTTTCCGTCTCGTAGACACAAGCTGAGAAATTGCAAACGTCGAGCAATTGCTCAGAGATGAAAAGTGCCAGCACTGAAAGCTGTTGCTAGCCGGCACCCTTCCTTGGAAGCGCTTTCACAGGCGCAGCAACACTGGGGCTTTGCGCTTCTCTAGCCACCAAACGTCACGGTACTTCTCTTTCCGTCTCCTAGACACAAGCTGAGAAATTGCAAACGTCGAGCAATTGCTCAGAGATGAAAAGTTGCAGCACTGAAAGCTGTTGCTAGCCAGCACCCTTCCTTGGAAGCGCTTTTGTAAGCCTAAGAACACTGGGGCTCTGGGCTTCTCTAGCCACCTCATCTTCTGCTCATCCTCTCGCGCACTCTGAAGAGAGCTCAGCTGAGAAATTGCAAAAGTCGAGCAATTGCTCAGAGATGAAAAGTGCCAGCACTGAAAGCTGTTGCTAGCCAGCACCCTTCCTTGGAAGCGCTTTCACAGGCGCAGTAACACTGGGGCTTTGCGCTTCTCTAGCCACCAAACGTCACGGTCCTTCTCTTTCCGTCTCGTAGACACGAGCTGAGAAATTGCAAACGTCGAGCAATTGCTCAGAGATGAAAAGTGCCAGCACTGAAAGCTCTTGCTAGCCAGCACCCTTCCTTGGAAGCGCTTTTGTAGGCCTAAGAACACTGGGGCTCTGGGCTTCTCTAGCCACCTCATCTTCTGCTCATCCTCTCGCGCACTCTGAAGAGAGCTCAGGTGAGAAATTGCAAACGTCGAGCAATTGCTCAGAGATGAAAAGTGCCAGCACTGAAAGCTGTTGCTAGCCAGCACCCTTCCTTGGAAGCGCTTTTGTAGGCCTAAGAACACTGGGGCTCTGGGCTTCTCTAGCCACCTCATCTTCTGCTCATCCTCTCGCGCACTCTGAAGAGAGCTCAGGTGATAAATTGCAAACGTCGAGCAATTGCTCAGAGATGAAAAGTGCCAGCACTGAAAGCTGTTGCTAGCCAGCACCCTTCCTTGGAAGCGCTTTCACAGGCGCAGCAACACTGGGGCTTTGTGCTTCTCTACCCACCAAACGTCACGGTCACTATCTCTCCGTCTCGTAGACACGAGCTGAGAAATTGCAAACGTCGAGCAATTGCTCAGAGATGAAAAGTGCCAGCACTGAAAGCTGTTGCTAGCCAGCACCCTTCCTTGGAAGCGCTTTTGTAGCCCTTAGAACACTGGGGCTCTGGGCTTCTCTAGCCACCTCATCTTCTGCTCATCCTCTCGCGCACTCTAAAGAGAGCTCAGGGGAGAAATTGCAAACGTCGAGCAATTGCTCAGAGATGAAAAGTGCCAGCACTGAAAGCTGTTGCTAGCCAGCACCCTTCCTTGGAAGCGCTTTCACAGGCGCAGTAACACTGGGGCTTTGCGCTTCTCTAGCCACCAAACGTCACGGTCCTTCTCTTTCCGTCTCGTAGACACGAGCTGAGAAATTGCAAACGTCGAGCAATTGCTCAGAGAGGAAAAGTGCCAGCACTGAAAGCTGTTGCTAGCCAGCACCCTTCCTTGGAAGCGCTTTTGTAGGCCTAAGAACACTGGGGCTCTGGGCTTCTCTAGCCACCTCATCTTCTGCTCATCCTCTCGCGCACTCTAAAGAGAGCTCAGGTGAGAAATTGCAAACGTCGAGCAATTGCTCAGAGATGAAAAGTGCCAGCACTGAAAGCTGTTGCTAGCCAGCACCCTTCCTTGGAAGCGCTTTTGTAGGCCTAAGAACACTGGGGCTCTGGGCTTCTCTAGCCACCTCATCTTCTGGTCATCCTCTCTCGCACTCTAAAGAGAGCTCAGGGGAGAAATTGCAAACGTCGCGCAATTGCTCAGAGATGAAAAGTGCCAGCACTGAAAGCTGTTGCTAGCCAGCACCCTTCCTTGGAAGCGCTTTCACAGGCGCAGCAACACTGGGGCTTTGCGCTTCTCTAGCCACCAAACGTCACGGTACTTCTCTTTCCGTCTCCTAGACACAAGCTGAGAAATTGCAAACGTCGAGCAATTGCTCAGAGATGAAAAGTGCCAGCACTGAAAGCTCTTGCTAGCCAGCACCCTTCCTTGGAAGCGCTTTTGTAGGCCTAAGAACACTGGGGCTCAGGGCTTCTCTAGCCACCTCATCTTCTGCTCATCCTCTCGCGCACTCTGAAGAGAGCTCAGCTGAGAAATTGCAAAAGTCGAGCAATTGCTCAGAGATGAAAAGTGCCAGCACTGAAAGCTCTTGCTAGCCAGCACCCTTCCTTGGAAGCGCTTTCACAGGCGCAGTAACACTGGGGCTTTGCGCTTCTCTAGCCACCAAACGTCACGGTCCTTCTCTTTCCGTCTCGTAGACACGAGCTGAGAAATTGCAAACGTCGAGCAATTGCTCAGAGATGAAAAGTGCCAGCACTGAAAGCTGTTGCTAGCCAGCACCCTTCCTTGGAAGCGCTTTTGTAGGCCTAAGAACACTGGGGCTCTGGGCTTCTCTAGCCACCTAATCTTCTGCTCATCCTCTCGCGCACTCTAAAGAGAGCTCAGGTGAGAAATTGCAAACGTCGAGCAATTGCTCACAGATGAAAAGTGCCAGCACTGAAAGCTGTTGCTAGCCAGCACCCTTCCTTGGAAGCGCTTTCACAGGCGCAGTAACACTGGGGCTTTGCGCTTCTCTAGCCACCAAACGTCACGGTCACTATCTCTCTGTCTCGTAGACATGAGCTGAGAAATTGCAACCGTCGAGCAATTGCTCAGAGATGAAAAGTGCCAGCACTGAAAGCTCTTGCTAGCCAGCACCCTTCCTTGGAAGCGCTTTTGTAGGCCTAAGAACACTGGGGCTCTGGGCTTCTCTAGCCACCTCATCTTCTGCTCATCCTCTCGCGCACTCTGAAGAGAGCTCAGGTGAGAAATTGCAAACGTCGAGCAATTGCTCAGAGATGAAAAGTGCCAGCACTGAAAGCTCTTGCTAGCCAGCACCCTTCCTTGGAAGCGCTTTTGTAGGCCTAAGAACACTGGGGCTCTGGGCTTCTCTAGCCACCTCATCTTCTGCTCATCCTCTCGCGCACTCTGAAGAGAGCTCAGGTGAGAAATTGCAAACGTCGAGCAATTGCTCACAGATGAAAAGTGCCAGCACTGAAAGCTGTTGCTAGCCAGCACCCTTCCTTGGAAGCGCTTTCACAGGCACAGTAACACTGGGGCTTTGTGCTTCTCTACCCACCAAACGTCACGGTCACTATCTCTCCGTCTCGTAGACACGAGCTGAGAAATTGCAAACGTCGAGCAATTGCTCAGAGATGAAAAGTGCCAGCACTGAAAGCTGTTGCTAGCCAGCACCCTTCCTTGGAAGCGCTTTTGTAGCCCTTAGAACACTGGGGCTCTGGGCTTCTCTAGCCACCTCATCTTCTGCTCATCCTCTCGCGCACTCTAAAGAGAGCTCAGGGGAGAAATTGCAAACGTCGAGCAATTGCTCAGAGATGAAAAGTGCCAGCACTGAAAGCTCTTGCTAGCCAGCACCCTTCCTTGGAAGCGCTTTCACAGGCGCAGTAACACTGGGGCTTTGCGCTTCTCTACCCACCAAACGTCACGGTACTTCTCTTTCCGTCTCGTAGACACGAGCTGAGAAATTGCAAACGTCGAGCAATTGCTCAGAGATGAAAAGTGCCAGCACTGAAAGCTGTTGCTAGCCAGCACCCTGCCTTGGAAGCGCTTTTGTTGGCCTAAGAACACTGGGGCTCTGGGCTTCTCTAGCCACCTAATCTTCTGCTCATCCTCTCGCGCACTCTAAAGAGAGCTCAGGTGAGAAATTGCAAACGTCGAGCAATTGCTCAGAGATGAAAAGTGCCAGCACTGAAAGCTGTTGCTAGCCAGCACCCTTCCTTGGAAGCGCTTTTGTAGGCCTAAGAACACTGGGGCTCTGGGCTTCTCTAGCCACCTCATCTTCTGCTCATCCTCTCGCGCACTCTAAAGAGAGCTCAGGGGAGAAATTGCAAACGTCGCGCAATTGCTCAGAGATGAAAAGTGCCAGCACTGAAAGCTGTTGCTAGCCAGCACCCTTCCTTGGAAGCGCTTTCACAGGCACAGTAACACTGGGGCTTTGTGCTTCTCTAGCCACCAAACGTCACGGTCCTTCTCTTTCCGTCTCGTAGACACAAGCTGAGAAATTGCAAACGTCGAGCAATTGCTCAGAGATGAAAAGTGCCAGCACTGAAAGCTGTTGCTAGCCGGCACCCTTCCTTGGAAGCGCTTTCACAGGCGCAGCAACACTGGGGCTTTGCGCTTCTCTAGCCACCAAACGTCACGGTACTTCTCTTTCCGTCTCCTAGACACAAGCTGAGAAATTGCAAACGTCGAGCAATTGCTCAGAGATGAAAAGTTGCAGCACTGAAAGCTGTTGCTAGCCAGCACCCTTCCTTGGAAGCGCTTTTGTAGGCCTAAGAACACTGGGGCTCTGGGCTTCTCTAGCCACCTCATCTTCTGCTCATCCTCTCGCGCACTCTGAAGAGAGCTCAGCTGAGAAATTGCAAAAGTCGAGCAATTGCTCAGAGATGAAAAGTGCCAGCACTGAAAGCTGTTGCTAGCCAGCACCCTTCCTTGGAAGCGCTTTCACAGGCGCAGTAACACTGGGGCTTTGCGCTTCTCTAGCCACCAAACGTCACGGTCCTTCTCTTTCCGTCTCGTAGACACGAGCTGAGAAATTGCAAACGTCGAGCAATTGCTCAGAGATGAAAAGTGCCAGCACTGAAAGCTCTTGCTAGCCAGCACCCTTCCTTGGAAGCGCTTTTGTAGGCCTAAGAACACTGGGGCTCTGGGCTTCTCTAGCCACCTCATCTTCTGCTCATCCTCTCGCGCACTCTGAAGAGAGCTCAGGTGAGAAATTGCAAACGTCGAGCAATTGCTCAGAGATGAAAAGTGCCAGCACTGAAAGCTGTTGCTAGCCAGCACCCTTCCTTGGAAGCGCTTTTGTAGGCCTAAGAACACTGGGGCTCTGGGCTTCTCTAGCCACCTCATCTTCTGCTCATCCTCTCGCGCACTCTGAAGAGAGCTCAGGTGATAAATTGCAAACGTCGAGCAATTGCTCAGAGATGAAAAGTGCCAGCACTGAAAGCTGTTGCTAGC
Organism: Sarcoramphus papa; assembly: GCA_037962945.1. NCBI lineage: Eukaryota > Metazoa > Chordata > Aves > Accipitriformes > Cathartidae > Sarcoramphus > Sarcoramphus papa. The sequence goes on from JBBMRM010000088.1 coordinate 2,854,093, forward strand.
CAGCACCCTTCCTTGGAAGCGCTTTCACAGGCGCAGCAACACTGGGGCTTTGTGCTTCTCTACCCACCAAACGTCACGGTCACTATCTCTCCGTCTCGTAGACACGAGCTGAGAAATTGCAAACGTCGAGCAATTGCTCAGAGATGAAAAGTGCCAGCACTGAAAGCTGTTGCTAGCCAGCACCCTTCCTTGGAAGCGCTTTTGTAGCCCTTAGAACACTGGGGCTCTGGGCTTCTCTAGCCACCTCATCTTCTGCTCATCCTCTCGCGCACTCTAAAGAGAGCTCAGGGGAGAAATTGCAAACGTCGAGCAATTGCTCAGAGATGAAAAGTGCCAGCACTGAAAGCTGTTGCTAGCCAGCACCCTTCCTTGGAAGCGCTTTCACAGGCGCAGTAACACTGGGGCTTTGCGCTTCTCTAGCCACCAAACGTCACGGTCCTTCTCTTTCCGTCTCGTAGACACGAGCTGAGAAATTGCAAACGTCGAGCAATTGCTCAGAGAGGAAAAGTGCCAGCACTGAAAGCTGTTGCTAGCCAGCACCCTTCCTTGGAAGCGCTTTTGTAGGCCTAAGAACACTGGGGCTCTGGGCTTCTCTAGCCACCTCATCTTCTGCTCATCCTCTCGCGCACTCTAAAGAGAGCTCAGGTGAGAAATTGCAAACGTCGAGCAATTGCTCAGAGATGAAAAGTGCCAGCACTGAAAGCTGTTGCTAGCCAGCACCCTTCCTTGGAAGCGCTTTTGTAGGCCTAAGAACACTGGGGCTCTGGGCTTCTCTAGCCACCTCATCTTCTGCTCATCCTCTCTCGCACTCTAAAGAGAGCTCAGGGGAGAAATTGCAAACGTCGCGCAATTGCTCAGAGATGAAAAGTGCCAGCACTGAAAGCTCTTGCTAGCCAGCACCCTTCCTTGGAAGCGCTTTCACAGGCGCAGCAACACTGGGGCTTTGTGCTTCTCTAGCCACCAAACGTCACGGTCCTTCTCTTTCCGTCTCGTAGACACAAGCTGAGAAATTGCAAACGTCCAGCAATTGCTCAGAGATGAAAAGTGCCAGCACTGAAAGCTGTTGCTAGCCGGCACCCTTCCTTGGAAGCGCTTTCACAGGCGCAGCAACACTGGGGCTTTGCGCTTCTCTAGCCACCAAAGGACACGGTACTTCTCTTTCCGTCTCCTAGACACAAGTTGAGAAATTGCAAACGTCGAGCAATTGCTCAGAGATGAAAAGTGCCAGCACTGAAAGCTGTTGCTAGCCAGCACCCTTCCTTGGAAGCGCTTTCACAGGCGCAGTAACACTGGGGCTTTGCGCTTCTCTAGCCACCAAACGTCACGGTCCTTCTCTTTCCGTCTCGTAGACACGAGCTGAGAAATTGCAAACGTCGAGCAATTGCTCCGAGATGAAAAGTTGCAGCACTGAAAGCTGTTGCTAGCCAGCACCCTTCCTTGGAAGCGCTTTTGTAGGCCTAAGAACACTGGGGCTCTGGGCTTCTCTAGCCACCTAATCTTCTGCTCATCTTCTCGCGCACTCTAAAGAGAGCTCAGGGGAGAAATTGCAAACGTCGAGCAATTGCTCAGAGATGAAAAGTGCCAGCACTGAAAGCTGTTGCTAGCCAGCACCCTTCCTTGGAAGCGCTTTCACAGGCGCAGTAACACTGGGGCTTTGCGCTTCTCTACCCACCAAACGTCACGGTCACTATCTCTCTGTCTCGTAGACATGAGCTGAGAAATTGCAAACGTCCAGCAATTGCTCAGAGATGAAAAGTGCCAGCACTGAAAGCTCTTGCTAGCCAGCACCCTTCCTTGGAAGCGCTTTTGTAGGCCTAAGAACACTGGGGCTCTGGGCTTCTCTAGCCACCTCATCTTCTGCTCATCCTCTCGCGCACTCTGAAGAGAGCTCAGGTGAGAAATTGCAAACGTCGAGCAATTGCTCAGAGATGAAAAGTGCCAGCACTGAAAGCTGTTGCTAGCCAGCACCCTTCCTTGGAAGCGCTTTTGTAGGCCTAAGAACACTGGGGCTCTGGGCTTCTCTAGCCACCTCATCTTCTGCTCATCCTCTCATGCACTCTGAAGAGAGCTCAGGGGAGAAATTGCAAACGTCGAGCAATTGCTCAGAGATGAAAAGTGCCAGCACTGAAAGCTGTTGCTAGCCAGCACCCTTCCTTGGAAGCGCTTTCACAGGCGCAGTAACACTGGGGCTTTGTGCTTCTCTACCCACCAAACGTCACGGTCACTATCTCTCCGTCTCGTAGACATGAGCTGAGAAATTGCAAACGTCGAGCAATTGCTCAGAGATGAAAAGTGCCAGCACTGAAAGCTGTTGCTAGCCAGCACCCTTCCTTGGAAGCGCTTTTGTAAGCCTAAGAACACTGGGGCTCTGGGCTTCTCTAGCCACCTCATCTTCTGCTCATCCTCTCGCGCACTCTAAAGAGAGCTCAGGTGAGAAATTGCAAACGTCCAGCAATTGCTCAGAGATGAAAAGTGCCAGCACTGAAAGCTGTTGCTAGCCAGCACCCTTCTTTGGAAGCGCTTTCACAGGCGCAGTAACACTGGGGCTTTGTGCTTCTCTAGCCACCAAACGTCACCGTCACTCTCTTTCCGTCTCCTAGACACAAGCTGAGAAATTGCAAACGTCGAGCAATTGCTCAGAGATGAAAAGTGCCAGCACTGAAAGCTGTTGCTAGCCAGCACCCTTCCTTGGAAGCGCTTTTGTTGGCCTAAGAACACTGGGGCTCTGGGCTTCTCTAGCCACCTAATCTTCTGCTCATCCTCTCGGGCACTCTAAAGAGAGCTCAGGTGAGAAATTGCAAACGTCGAGCAATTGCTCAGAGATGAAAAGTGCCAGCACTGAAAGCTGTTGCTAGCCAGCACCCTTCCTTGGAAGCGCTTTTGTAGGCCTAAGAACACTGGGGCTCTGGGCTTCTCTAGCCACCTCATCTTCTGGTCATCCTCTCTCGCACTCTAAAGAGAGCTCAGGGGAGAAATTGCAAACGTCCAGCAATTGCTCAGAGATGAAAAGTGCCAGCACTGAAAGCTCTTGCTAGCCAGCACCCTTCCTTGGAAGTGCTTTCACAGGCGCAGCAACACTGGGGCTTTGTGCTTCTCTAGCCACCAAACGTCACGGTCCTTCTCTTTCCGTCTCGTAGACACAAGCTGAGAAATTGCAAACGTCCAGCAATTGCTCAGAGATGAAAAGTGCCAGCACTGAAAGCTGTTGCTAGCCGGCACCCTTCCTTGGAAGCGCTTTCACAGGCGCAGCAACACTGGGGCTTTGCGCTTCTCTAGCCACCAAACGTCACATTACTTCTCTTTCCGTCTCCTAGACACAAGCTGAGAAATTGCAAACGTCGAGCAATTGCTCAGAGATGAAAAGTGCCAGCACTGAAAGCTGTTGCTAGCCAGCCCCCTTCCTTGGAAGCGCTTTTGTAGGCCTAAGAACACTGGGGCTCTGGGCTTCTCTAGCCACCTCATCTTCTGCTCATCCTCTCGCGCACTCTGAAGAGAGCTCAGGTGAGAAATTGCAAAAGTCGAGCAATTGCTCAGAGATGAAAAGTGCCAGCACTGAAAGCTGTTGCTAGCCAGCACCCTTCCTTGGAAGCGCTTTCACAGGCGCAGTAACACTGGGGCTTTGCGCTTCTCTAGCCACCAAACGTCACGGTCCTTCTCTTTCCGTCTCCTAGACACGAGCTGAGAAATTGCAAACGTCGAGCAATTGCTCAGAGATGAAAAGTGCCAGCACTGAAAGCTGTTGCTAGCCAGCACCCTTCCTTGGAAGCGCTTTTGTAGGCCTAAGAACACTGGGGCTCTGGGCTTCTCTAGCCACCTAATCTTCTGCTCATCCTCTCGCGCACTCTAAAGAGAGCTCAGGTGAGAAATTGCAAACGTCGAGCAATTGCTCAGAGATGAAAAGTGCCAGCACTGAAAGCTGTTGCTAGCCAGCACCCTTCCTTGGAAGCGCTTTCACAGGCGCAGTAACACTGGGGCTTTGCGCTTCTCTACCCACCAAACGTCACGGTCACTATCTCTCTGTCTCCTAGACACAAGCTGAGAAATTGCAAACGTCGAGCAATTGCTCAGAGATGAAAAGTGCCAGCACTGAAAGCTGTTGCTAGCCAGCACCCTTCCTTGGAAGCGCTTTTGTAGGCCTAAGAACACTGGGGCTCTGGGCTTCTCTAGCCACCTCATCTTCTGCTCATCCTCTCGCGCACTCTGAAGAGAGCTCAGGTGAGAAATTGCAAACGTCGAGCAATTGCTCAGAGATGAAAAGTGCCAGCACTGAAAGCTGTTGCTAGCCAGCACCCTTCCTTGGAAGCGCTTTTGTAGGCCTAAGAACACTGGGGCTCTGGGCTTCTCTAGCCACCTAATCTTCTGCTCATCCTCTCGTGCACTCTAAAGAGAGCTCAGGGGAGAAATTGCAAACGTCGCGCAATTGCTCAGAGATGAAAAGTGCCAGCACTGAAAGCTGTTGCTAGCCAGCCCCCCTCCTTGGAAGCGCTTTCACAGGCGCAGCAACACTGGGGCTTTGTGCTTCTCTAGCCACCAAACGTCACGGTCCTTCTCTTTCCGTCTCGTAGACACAAGCTGAGAAATTGCAAACGTCCAGCAATTGCTCAGAGATGAAAAGTGCCAGCACTGAAAGCTGTTGCTAGCCAGCACCCTTCCTTGGAAGCGCTTTCACAGGCGCAGCAACACTGGGGCTTTGCGCTTCTCTAGCCACCAAACGTCACGGTCACTCTCTTTCCGTCTCCTAGACACAAGCTGTGAAATTGCAAACGTCGAGCAATTGCTCAGAGATGAAAAGTGCCAGCACTGAAAGCTGTTGCTAGCCAGCACCCTTCCTTGGAAGCGCTTTTGTAGGCCTAAGAACACTGGGGCTCTGGGCTTCTCTAGCCACCTCATCTTCTGCTCATCCTCTCGCGCACTCTGAAGAGAGCTCAGCTGAGAAATTGCAAAAGTCGAGCAATTGCTCAGAGATGAAAAGTGCCAGCACTGAAAGCTGTTGCTAGCCAGCACCCTTCCTTGGAAGCGCTTTCACAAGCGCAGTAACACTGGGGCTTTGCGCTTCTCTAGCCACCAAACGTCACGGTCCTTCTCTTTCCGTCTCGTAGACACGAGCTGAGAAATTGCAAACGTCGAGCAATTGCTCAGAGATGAAAAGTGCCAGCACTGAAAGCTGTTGCTAGCCAGCACCCTTCCTTGGAAGCGCTTTTGTAGGCCTAAGAACACTGGGGCTCTGGGCTTCTCTAGCCACCTCATCTTCTGCTCATCCTCTCGCGCACTCTAAAGAGAGCTCAGGTGAGAAATTGCAAACGTCGAGCAATTGCTCAGAGATGAAAAGTGCCAGCACTGAAAGCTGTTGCTAGCCAGCACCCTTCCTTGGAAGCGCTTTCACAGGCGCAGTAACACTGGGGCTTTGCGCTTCTCTACCCACCAAACGTCACGGTCACTATCTCTCTGTCTCGTAGACATGAGCTGAGAAATTGCAAACGTCGAGCAATTGCTGAGAGATGAAAAGTGCCAGCACTGAAAGCTCTTGCTAGCCAGCACCCTTCCTTGGAAGCGCTTTTGTAGGCCTAAGAACACTGGGGCTCTGGGCTTCTCTAGCCACCTCATCTTCTGCTCATCCTCTCGCGCACTCTGAAGAGAGCTCAGGTGAGAAATTGCAAACGTCGAGCAATTGCTCAGAGATGAAAAGTGCCAGCACTGAAAGCTGTTGCTAGCCAGCACCCTTCCTTGGAAGCGCTTTTGTAGGCCTAAGAACACTGGGGCTCTGGGCTTCTCTAGCCACCTCATCTTCTGCTCATCCTCTCGCGCACTCTAAAGAGAGCTCAGGGGAGAAATTGCAAACGTCGAGCAATTGCTCAGAGATGAAAAGTGCCAGCACTGAAAGCTGTTGCTAGCCAGCACCCTTCCTTGGAAGCGCTTTCACAGGCGCAGCAACACTGGGGCTTTGCGCTTCTCTAGCCACCAAACGTCACGGTCACTCTCTTTCCGTCTCCTAGACACAAGCTGTGAAATTGCAAACGTCGAGCAATTGCTCAGAGATGAAAAGTGCCAGCACTGAAAGCTGTTGCTAGCCAGCACCCTTCCTTGGAAGCGCTTTTGTAGGCCTAAGAACACTGGGGCTCTGGGCTTCTCTAGCCACCTCATCTTCTGCTCATCCTCTCGCGCACTCTGAAGAGAGCTCAGGTGAGAAATTGCAAACGTCGAGCAATTGCTCAGAGATGAAAAGTGCCAGCACTGAAAGCTCTTGCTAGCCAGCACCCTTCCTTGGAAGCGCTTTCACAGGCGCAGTAACACTGGGGCTTTGCGCTTCTCTACCCACCAAACGTCACGGTACTTCTCTTTCCGTCTCGTAGACACGAGCTGAGAAATTGCAAACGTCGAGCAATTGCTCAGAGATGAAAAGTGCCAGCACTGAAAGCTGTTGCTAGCCAGCACCCTTCCTTGGAAGCGCTTTTGTTGGCCTAAGAACACTGGGGCTCTGGGCTTCTCTAGCCACCTCATCTTCTGCTCATCCTCTCGCGCACTCTGAAGAGAGCTCAGCTGAGAAATTGCAAAAGTCGAGCAATTGCTCAGAGATGAAAAGTGCCAGCACTGAAAGCTGTTGCTAGCCAGCACCCTTCCTTGGAAGCGCTTTCACAAGCGCAGTAACACTGGGGCTTTGCGCTTCTCTAGCCACCAAACGTCACGGTCCTTCTCTTTCCATCTCGTAGACACGAGCTGAGAAATTGCAAACGTCGAGCAATTGCTCAGAGATGAAAAGTGCCAGCACTGAAAGCTGTTGCTAGCCAGCACCCTTCCTTGGAAGCGCTTTTGTAGGCCTAAGAACACTGGGGCTCTGGGCTTCTCTAGCCACCTCATCTTCTGCTCATCCTCTCGCGCACTCTAAAGAGAGCTCAGGTGAGAAATTGCAAACGTCGAGCAATTGCTCAGAGATGAAAAGTGCCAGCACTGAAAGCTGTTGCTAGCCAGCACCCTTCCTTGGAAGCGCTTTCACAGGCGCAGTAACACTGGGGCTTTGCGCTTCTCTACCCACCAAACGTCACGGTCACTATCTCTCTGTCTCGTAGACATGAGCTGAGAAATTGCAAACGTCGAGCAATTGCTGAGAGATGAAAAGTGCCAGCACTGAAAGCTCTTGCTAGCCAGCACCCTTCCTTGGAAGCGCTTTTGTAGGCCTAAGAACACTGGGGCTCTGGGCTTCTCTAGCCACCTCATCTTCTGCTCATCCTCTCGCGCACTCTGAAGAGAGCTCAGGTGAGAAATTGCAAACGTCGAGCAATTGCTCAGAGATGAAAAGTGCCAGCACTGAAAGCTGTTGCTAGCCAGCACCCTTCCTTGGAAGCGCTTTTGTAGGCCTAAGAACACTGGGGCTCTGGGCTTCTCTAGCCACCTCATCTTCTGCTCATCCTCTCGCGCACTCTAAAGAGAGCTCAGGGGAGAAATTGCAAACGTCGAGCAATTGCTCAGAGATGAAAAGTGCCAGCACTGAAAGCTGTTGCTAGCCAGCACCCTTCCTTGGAAGCGCTTTCACAGGCGCAGCAACACTGGGGCTTTGCGCTTCTCTAGCCACCAAACGTCACGGTCACTCTCTTTCCGTCTCCTAGACACAAGCTGAGAAATTGCAAACGTCGAGCAATTGCTCAGAGATGAAAAGTGCCAGCACTGAAAGCTGTTGCTAGCCAGCACCCTTCCTTGGAAGCGCTTTTGTAGGCCTAAGAACACTGGGGCTCTGGGCTTCTCTAGCCACCTCATCTTCTGCTCATCCTCTCGCGCACTCTGAAGAGAGCTCAGGTGAGAAATTGCAAACGTCGAGCAATTGCTCAGAGATGAAAAGTGCCAGCACTGAAAGCTCTTGCTAGCCAGCACCCTTCCTTGGAAGCGCTTTCACAGGCGCAGTAACACTGGGGCTTTGCGCTTCTCTACCCACCAAACGTCACGGTACTTCTCTTTCCGTCTCGTAGACACGAGCTGAGAAATTGCAAACGTCGAGCAATTGCTCAGAGATGAAAAGTGCCAGCACTGAAAGCTGTTGCTAGCCAGCACCCTTCCTTGGAAGCGCTTTTGTTGGCCTAAGAACACTGGGGCTCTGGGCTTCTCTAGCCACCTAATCTTCTGCTCATCCTCTCGCGCACTCTAAAGAGAGCTCAGGTGAGAAATTGCAAACGTCGAGCAATTGCTCAGAGATGAAAAGTGCCAGCACTGAAAGCTGTTGCTAGCCAGCACCCTTCCTTGGAAGCGCTTTTGTAGGCCTAAGAACACTGGGGCTCTGGGCTTCTCTAGCCACCTCATCTTCTGCTCATCCTCTCTCGCACTCTAAAGAGAGCTCAGGGGAGAAATTGCAAACGTCCAGCAATTGCTCAGAGATGAAAAGTGCCAGCACTGAAAGCTCTTGCTAGCCAGCACCCTTCCTTGGAAGTGCTTTCACAGGCGCAGCAACACTGGGGCTTTGTGCTTCTCTAGCCACCAAACATCACGGTCCTTCTCTTTCCGTCTCGTAGACACAAGCTGAGAAATTGCAAACGTCCAGCAATTGCTCAGAGATGAAAAGTGCCAGCACTGAAAGCTGTTGCTAGCCGGCACCCTTCCTTGGAAGCGCTTTCACAGGCGCAGCAACACTGGGGCTTTGCGCTTCTCTAGCCACCAAACGTCACATTACTTCTCTTTCCGTCTCCTAGACACAAGCTGAGAAATTGCAAACGTCGAGCAATTGCTCAGAGATGAAAAGTGCCAGCACTGAAAGCTGTTGCTAGCCAGCCCCCTTCATTGGAAGCGCTTTTGTAGGCCTAAGAACACTGGGGCTCTGGGCTTCTCTAGCCACCTCATCTTCTGCTCATCCTCTCGCGCACTCTGAAGAGAGCTCAGGTGAGAAATTGCAAAAGTCGAGCAATTGCTCAGAGATGAAAAGTGCCAGCACTGAAAGCTCTTGCTAGCCAGCACCCTTCCTTGGAAGCGCTTTCACAGGCGCAGTAACACTTGGGCTTTGCGCTTCTCTAGCCACCAAACGTCACGGTCCTTCTCTTTCCGTCTCGTAGACACGAGCTGAGAAATTGCAAACGTCGAGCAATTGCTCAGAGATGAAAAGTGCCAGCACTGAAAGCTGTTGCTAGCCAGCACCCTTCCTTGGAAGCGCTTTTGTAGGCCTAAGAACACTGGGGCTCTGGGCTTTTTTAGCCACCTCATCTTCTGCTCATCCTCTCGCGCACTCTAAAGAGAGCTCAGGTGAGAAATTGCAAACGTCGAGCAATTGCTCAGAGATGAAAAGTGCCAGCACTGAAAGCTGTTGCTAGCCAGCACCCTTCCTTGGAAGCGCTTTCACAGGCGCAGTAACACTGGGGCTTTGCGCTTCTCTACCCACCAAACGTCACGGTCACTATCTCTCTGTCTCGTAGACATGAGCTGAGAAATTGCAAACGTCGAGCAATTGCTCAGAGATGAAAAGTGCCAGCACTGAAAGCTCTTGCTAGCCAGCACCCTTCCTTGGAAGCGCTTTTGTAGGCCTAAGAACACTGGGGCTCTGGGCTTCTCTAGCCACCTCATCTTCTGCTCATCCTCTCGCGCACTCTGAAGAGAGCTCAGGTGAGAAATTGCAAACGTCGAGCAATTGCTCAGAGATGAAAAGTGCCAGCACTGAAAGCTGTTGCTAGCCAGCACCCTTCCTTGGAAGCGCTTTTGTAGGCCTAAGAACACTGGGGCTCTGGGCTTCTCTAGCCACCTAATCTTCTGCTCATCCTCTCGCGCACTCTAAAGAGAGCTCAGGTGAGAAATTGCAAACGTCGAGCAATTGCTCAGAGATGAAAAGTGCCAGCACTGAAAGCTCTTGCTAGCCAGCACCCTTCCTTGGAAGCGCTTTCACAGGCGCAGCAACACTGGGGCTTTGCGCTTCTCTAGCCACCAAATGTCACGGTCACTCTCTTTCCGTCTCCTAGACACAAGCTGAGAAATTGCAAACGTCGAGCAATTGCTCAGAGATGAAAAGTGCCAGCACTGAAAGCTGTTGCTAGCCAGCACCCTTCCTTGGAAGCGCTTTTGTAGGCCTAAGAACACTGGGGCTCTGGGCTTCTCTAGCCACCTCATCTTCTGCTCATCCTCTCGCGCACTCTGAAGAGAGCTCAGGTGAGAAATTGCAAACGTCGAGCAATTGCTCAGAGATGAAAAGTGCCAGCACTGAAAGCTGTTGCTAGCCAGCACCCTTCCTTGGAAGCGCTTTTGTAGGCCTAAGAACACTGGGGCTCTGGGCTTCTCTAGCCACCTCATCTTCTGCTCATCCTCTCGTGCACTCTAAAGAGAGCTCAGGGGAGAAATTGCAAACGTTGCGCAATTGCTCAGAGATGAAAAGTGCCAGCACTGAAAGCTGTTGCTAGCCAGCACCCTTCCTTGGAAGCGCTTTCACAGGCGCAGTAACACTGGGGCTTTGCGCTTCTCTACCCACCAAACGTCACGGTCACTCTCTTTCCGTCTCCTAGACACGAGCTGAGAAATTGCAAACGTCGAGCAATTGCTCAGAGATGAAAAGTGCCAGCACTGAAAGCTCTTGCTAGCCAGCACCCTTCCTTGGAAGCGCTTTTGTAGGCCTAAGAACACTGGGGCTCTGGGCTTCTCTAGCCACCTCATCTTCTGCTCATCCTCTCGCGCACTCTGAAGAGAGCTCAGCTGAGAAATTGCAAAAGTCGAGCAATTGCTCAGAGATGAAAAGTGCCAGCACTGAAAGCTCTTGCTAGCCAGCACCCTTCCTTGGAAGCGCTTTCACAGGCGCAGTAACACTGGGGCTTTGCGCTTCTCTAGCCACCAAACGTCACGGTCCTTCTCTTTCCGTCTCGTAGACACGAGCTGAGAAATTGCAAACGTCGAGCAATTGCTCAGAGATGAAAAGTGCCAGCACTGAAAGCTGTTGCTAGCCAGCACCCTTCCTTGGAAGCGCTTTTGTAGGCCTAAGAACACTGGGGCTCTGGGCTTCTCTAGCCACCTCATCTTCTGCTCATCCTCTCGCGCACTCTAAAGAGAGCTCAGGTGAGAAATTGCAAACGTCGAGCAATTGCTCAGAGATGAAAAGTGCCAGCACTGAAAGCTCTTGCTAGCCAGCACCCTTCCTTGGAAGCGCTTTCACAGGCGCAGTAACACTGGGGCTTTGCGCTTCTCTACCCACCAAACGTCACGGTCACTATCTCTCTGTCTCGTAGACATGAGCTGACAAATTGCAAACGTCGAGCAATTGCTCAGAGATGAAAAGTGCCAGCACTGAAAGCTCTTGCTAGCCAGCACCCTTCCTTGGAAGCGCTTTTGTAGGCCTAAGAACACTGGGGCTCTGGGCTTCTCTAGCCACCTCATCTTCTGCTCATCCTCTCGCGCACTCTGAAGAGAGCTCAGGTGAGAAATTGCAAACGTCGAGCAATTGCTCAGAGATGAAAAGTGCCAGCACTGAAAGCTGTTGCTAGCCAGCACCCTTCCTTGGAAGCGCTTTCACAGGCGCAGCAACACTGGGGCTTTGCGCTTCTCTAGCCACCAAACGTCACGGTCACTCTCTTTCCGTCTCCTACACACAAGCTGAGAAATTGCAAACGTCGAGCAATTGCTCAGAGATGAAAAGTGCCAGCACTGAAAGCTGTTGCTAGCCAGCACCCTTCCTTGGAAGCGCTTTTGTAGGCCTAAGAACACTGGGGCTCTGGGCTTCTCTAGCCACCTAATCTTCTGCTCATCCTCTCGCGCACTCTGAAGAGAGCTCAGGTGAGAAATTGCAAACGTCGAGCAATTCCTCAGAGATGAAAAGTGCCAGCACTGAAAGCTCTTGCTAGCCAGCACCCTTCCTTGGAAGCGCTTTCACAGGCGCAGCAACACTGGGGCTTTGCGCTTCTCTACCCACCAAACGTCACGGTCACTATCTCTCCGTCTCGTAGACACGAGCTGAGAAGTTGCAAACGTCGAGCAATTGCTCAGAGATGAAAAGTGCCAGCACTGAAAGCTGTTGCTAGCCAGCACCCTTCCTTGGAAGCGCTTTTGTAGGCCTAAGAACACTGGGGCTCTGGGCTTCTCTAGCCACCTCATCTTCTGCTCATCCTCTCGCGCACTCTAAAGAGAGCTCAGGGGAGAAATTGCAAACGTCGACCAATTGCTCAGAGATGAAAAGTGCCAGCACTGAAAGCTCTTGCTAGCCAGCACCCTTCCTTGGAAGCGCTTTTGTAGGCCTAAGAACACTGGGGCTCTGGGCTTCTCTAGCCACCTCATCTTCTGCTCATCCTCTCGCGCACTCTAAAGAGAGCTCAGGTGAGAAATTGCAAACGTCGAGCAATTGCTCAGAGATGAAAAGTGCCAGCACTGAAAGCTCTTGCTAGCCAGCACCCTTCCTTGGAAGCGCTTTCACAGGCGCAGTAACACTGGGGCTTTGCGCTTCTCTACCCACCAAACGTCACGGTCACTATCTCTCCGTCTCGTAGACACGAGCTGAGAAATTGCAACCGTCGAGCAATTGCTCAGAGAGGAAAAGTGCCAGCACTGAAAGCTGTTGCTAGCCAGCACCCTTCCTTGGAAGCGCTTTTGTAGGCCTAAGCACACTGGGGCTCTGGGCTTCTCTAGCCACCTCATCTTCTGCTCATCCTCTCGCGCACTCTAAAGAGAGCTCAGGTGACAAATTGCAAACATCGAGCAATTGCTCAGAGATGAAAAGTGCCAGCACTGAAAGCTCTTGCTAGCCAGCACCCTTCCTTGGAAGCGCTTTCACAGGCGCAGCAACACTGGGGCTTTGCGCTTCTCTAGCTATCAAACGTCACGTTCATTCTCTTTCCGTCTCGTAGACACGAGCTGAGAAATTGCAAACGTCGAGCAATTGCTCAGAGATGAAAAGTGCCAGCACTGAAAGCTCTTGCTAGCCAGCACCCTTCCTTGGAAGCGCTTTTGTAGGCCTAAGAACACTGGGGCTCTGGGCTTCTCTAGCCACCTCATCTTCTGCTCATCCTCTCGCGCACTCTAAAGAGAGCTCAGGTGAGAAATTGCAAACGTCGAGCAATTGCTCAGAGATGAAAAGTGCCAGCACTGAAAGCTCTTGCTAGCCAGCACCCTTCCTTGGAAGCGCTTTCACAGGCGCAGTAACACTGGGGCTTTGCGCTTCTCTAGCCACCAAACGTCACGGTCACTATCTCTCCGTCTCGTAGACACGAGCTGAGAAATTGCAACCGTCGAGCAATTGCTCAGAGATGAAAAGTGCCAGCACTGAAAGCTGTTGCTAGCCAGCACCCTTCCTTGGAAGCGCTTTTGTAGGCCTAAGAACACTGGGGCTCTGGGCTTCTCTAGCCACCTCATCTTCTGCTCATCCTCTCGCGCACTCTAAAGAGAGCTCAGGGGAGAAATTGCAAACGTCGAGCAATTGCTCAGAGATGAAAAGTGCCAGCACTGAAAGCTGTTGCTAGCCAGCACCCTTCCTTGGAAGCGCTTTCACAGGCGCAGTAACACTGGGGCTTTGCGCTTCTCTAGCCACCAAACGTCACGGTCCTTCTCTTTCCGTCTCGTAGACACAAGCTGAGAAATTGCAAAGGTCGAGCAATTGCTCAGAGATGAAAAGTGCCAGCACTGAAAGCTGTTGCTAGCCAGCACCCTTCCTTGGAAGCGCTTTTGTTGGCCTAAGAACACTGGGGCTCTGGGCTTCTCTAGCCACCTAATCTTCTGCTCATCCTCTCGCGCACTCTAAAGAGAGCTCAGGTGAGAAATTGCAAACGTCGAGCAATTGCTCAGAGATGAAAAGTGCCAGCACTGAAAGCTGTTGCTAGCCAGCACCCTTCCTTGGAAGCGCTTTTGTAGGCCTAAGAACACTGGGGCTCTGGGCTTCTCTAGCCACCTCATCTTCTGCTCATCCTCTCGCGCACTCTAAAGAGAGCTCAGGTGAGAAATTGCAAACGTCGAGCAATTGCTCAGAGATGAAAAGTGCCAGCACTGAAAGCTCTTGCTAGCCAGCACCCTTCCTTGGAAGCGCTTTCACAGGCGCAGCAACACTGGGGCTTTGCGCTTCTCTAGCCACCAAACGTCACGGTCCTTCTCTTTCCGTCTCCTAGACACGAGCTGAGAAATTGCAAACGTCGAGCAATTGCTCAGAGATGAAAAGTGCCAGCACTGAAAGCTGTTGCTAGCCAGCACCCTTCCTTGGAAGCGCTTTTGTAGGCCTAAGAACACTGGGGCTCTGGGCTTCTCTAGCCACCTCATCTTCTGCTCATCCTCTCGCGCACTCTGAAGAGAGCTCAGGTGAGAAATTGCAAACGTCGCGCAATTGCTCAGAGATGAAAAGTGCCAGCACTGAAAGCTGTTGCTAGCCAGCACCCTTCCTTGGAAGCGCTTTCACAGGCGCAGCAACACTGGGGCTTTGCGCTTCTCTAGCCACCAAACGTCACGGTCATTCTCTTTCCGTCTCGTAGACACGAGCTGAGAAATTGCAAACGTCGAGCAATTGCTCAGAGATGAAAAGTGCCAGCACTGAAAGCTGTTGCTAGCCAGCACCCTTCCTTGGAAGCGCTTTCACAGGCGCAGCAACACTGGGGCTTTGCGCTTCTCTAGCCACCAAACGTCACGGTCACTATCTCTCCGTCTCGTAGACACGAGCTGAGAAATTGCAAACGTCGAGCAATTGCTCAGAGAGGAAAAGTGCCAGCACTGAAAGCTGTTGCTAGCCAGCACCCTTCCTTGGAAGCGCTTTTGTAGGCCTAAGAACACTGGGGCTCTGGGCTTCTCTAGCCACCTCATCTTCTGCTCATCCTCTCGCGCACTCTAAAGAGAGCTCAGGTGAGAAATTGCAAACGTCGAGCAATTGCTCAGAGATGAAAAGTGCCAGCACTGAAAGCTGTTGCTAGCCAGCACCCTTCCTTGGAAGCGCTTTCACAGGCGCAGCAACGCTGGGGCTTTGCGCTTCTCTAGCTATCAAACGTCACGTTCATTCTCTTTCCGTCTCGTAGACACGAGCTGAGAAATTGCAAACGTCGAGCAATTGCTCAGAGATGAAAATTGCCAGCACTGAAAGCTGTTGCTAGCCAGCACCCTTCCTTGGAAGCACTTTTGTAGGCCTAAGAACACTGGGGCTCTGGGCTTCTCTAGCCACCTCATCTTCTGCTCATCCTCTCGCGCACTCTAAAGAGAGCTCAGGTGAGAAATTGCAAACGTCGAGCAATTGCTCAGAGATGAAAAGTGCCAGCACTGAAAGCTGTTGCTAGCCAGCACCCTTCCTTGGAAGCGCTTTCACAGGCGCAGCAACACTGGGGCTTTGCGCTTCTCTACCCACCAAACGTCACGGTCACTCTCTTTCCGTCTCGTAGACACAAGCTGAGAAATTGCAAACGTCGAGCAATTGCTCAGAGATGAAAAGTGCCAGCACTGAAAGCTGTTGCTAGCCAGCACCCTTCCTTGGAAGCGCTTTTGTAGGCCTAAGAACACTGGGGCTCTGGGCTTCTCTAGCCACCTCATCTTCTGCTCATCCTCTCGCGCACTCTAAAGAGAGCTCAGGTGAGAAATTGCAAACGTTGAGCAATTGCTCAGAGATGAAAAGTGCCAGCACTGAAAGCTGTTGCTAGCCAGCACCCTTCCTTGGAAGCGCTTTTGTAGGCCTAAGAACACTAGGGCTCTGGGCTTCTCTAGCCACCTCATCTTCTGCTCATCCTCTCGCGCACTCTGAAGAGAGCTCAGGTGAGAAATTGCAAACGTCGAGCAATTGCTCAGAGATGAAAAGTGCCAGCACTGAAAGCTCTTGCTAGCCAGCACCCTTCCTTGGAAGCGCTTTCACAGGCGCAGCAACACTGGGGCTTTGCGCTTCTCTAGCCACCAAACGTCACGGTCACTCTCTTTCCGTCTTGTAGATACAAGCTGAGAAATTGCAAACGTCGAGCAATTGCTCAGAGATGAAAAGTGCCAGCACTGAAAGCTGTTGCTAGCCAGCACCCTTCCTTGGAAGCGCTTTTGTAGGCCTAAGAACACTGGGGCTCTGGGCTTCTCTAGCCACCTCATCTTCTGCTCATCCTCTCGCGCACTCTAAAGAGAGCTCAGGTGAGAAATTGCAAACGTTGAGCAATTGCTCAGAGATGAAAAGTGCCAGCACTGAAAGCTGTTGCTAGCCAGCACCCTTCCTTGGAAGCGCTTTCACAGGCGCAGTAACACTGGGGCTTTGTGCTTCTCTAGCCACCAAACGTCACGGTCACTATCTCTCCGTCTCGTAGACACAAGCTGAGAAATTGCAAACGTCGAGCAATTGCTCAGAGATGAAAAGTGCCAGCACTGAAAGCTGTTGCTAGCCAGCACCCTTCCTTGGAAGCGCTTTTGTAGCCCTTAGAACACTGGGGCTCTGGGCTTCTCTAGCCACCTCATCTTCTGCTCATCCTCTCGCGCAGTCTAAAGAGAGCTCAGGTGAGAAATTGCAAACGTCGAGCAATTGCTCAGAGATGAAAAGTGCCAGCACTGAAAGCTGTTGCTAGCCAGCACCCTTCCTTGGAAGCGCTTTTGTAGGCCTAAGAACACTGGGGCTCTGGGCTTCTCTAGCCACCTCATCTTCTGCTCATCCTCTCGCGCACTCTAAAGAGAGCTCAGGTGAGAAATTGCAAACGTTGAGCAATTGCTCAGAGATGAAAAGTGCCAGCACTGAAAGCTGTTGCTAGCCAGCACCCTTCCTTGGAAGCGCTTTCACAGGCGCAGCAACACTGGGGCTTTGCGCTTCTCTAGCCACCAAACGTCACGGTCATTCTCTTTCCGTCTCGTAGACACGAGCTGAGAAATTGCAAACGTCGAGCAATTGCTCAGAGATGAAAAGTGCCAGCACTGAAAGCTGTTGCTAGCCAGCACCCTTCCTTGGAAGCGCTTTTGTAGGCCTAAGAACACTAGGGCTCTGGGCTTCTCTAGCCACCTCATCTTCTGCTCATCCTCTCGCGCACTCTAAAGAGAGCTCAGGTGAGAAATTGCAAACGTCGAGCAATTGCTCAGAGAGGAAAAGTGCCAGCACTGAAAGCTGTTGCTAGCCAGCCCCCTTCCTTGGAAGCGCTTTTGTAGGCCTAAGAACACTGGGGCTCTGGGCTTCTCTAGCCACCTCATCTTCTGCTCATCCTCTCGCGCACTCTAAAGAGAGCTCAGGTGAGAAATTGCAAACGTCGAGCAATTGCTCAGAGATGAAAAGTGCCAGCACTGAAAGCTGTTGCTAGCCAGCACCCTTCCTTGGAAGCGCTTTCACAGGCGCAGCAACACTGGGGCTTTGCGCTTCTCTACCCACCAAACGTCACGGTCACTCTCTTTCCGTCTCGTAGACACAAGCTGAAAAATTGCAAACGTCGAGCAATTGCTCAGAGATGAAAAGTGCCAGCACTGAAAGCTGTTGCTAGCCAGCCCCCTTCCTTGGAAGCGCTTTTGTAGGCCTAAGAACACTGGGGCTCTGGGCTTCTCTAGCCACCTCATCTTCTGCTCATCCTCTCGCGCACTCTAAAGAGAGCTCAGGTGAGAAATTGCAAACGTTGAGCAATTGCTCAGAGATGAAAAGTGCCAGCACTGAAAGCTGTTGCTAGCCAGCACCCTTCCTTGGAAGCGCTTTTGTAGGCCTAAGAACACTAGGGCTCTGGGCTTCTCTAGCCACCTCATCTTCTGCTCATCCTCTCGCGCACTCTGAAGAGAGCTCAGGTGAGAAATTGCAAACGTCGAGCAATTGCTCAGAGATGAAAAGTGCCAGCACTGAAAGCTCTTGCTAGCCAGCACCCTTCCTTGGAAGCGCTTTCACAGGCGCAGCAACACTGGGGCTTTGCGCTTCTCTAGCCACCAAACGTCACGGTCACTCTCTTTCCGTCTCGTAGACACAAGCTGAGAAATTGCAAACGTCGAGCAATTGCTCAGAGATGAAAAGTGCCAGCACTGAAAGCTGTTGCTAGCCAGCACCCTTCCTTGGAAGCGCTTTTGTAGGCCTAAGAACACTGGGGCTCTGGGCTTCTCTAGCCACCTCATCTTCTGCTCATCCTCTCGCGCACTCTAAAGAGAGCTCAGGTGAGAAATTGCAAACGTTGAGCAATTGCTCAGAGATGAAAAGTGCCAGCACTGAAAGCTGTTGCTAGCCAGCACCCTTCCTTGGAAGCGCTTTCACAGGCGCAGTAACACTGGGGCTTTGTGCTTCTCTAGCCACCAAACGTCACGGTCACTATCTCTCCGTCTCGTAGACACAAGCTGAGAAATTGCAAACGTCGAGCAATTGCTCAGAGATGAAAAGTGCCAGCACTGAAAGCTGTTGCTAGCCAGCACCCTTCCTTGGAAGCGCTTTTGTAGCCCTTAGAACACTGGGGCTCTGGGCTTCTCTAGCCACCTCATCTTCTGCTCATCCTCTCGCGCAGTCTAAAGAGAGCTCAGGTGAGAAATTGCAAACGTCGAGCAATTGGTCAGAGATGAAAAGTGCCAGCACTGAAAGCTGTTGCTAGCCAGCACCCTTCCTTGGAAGCGCTTTCACAGGCGCAGTAACACTGGGGCTTTGCGCTTATCTACCCACCAAACGTCACGGTACTTCTCTTTCCGTCTCGTAGACACGAGCTGAGAAATTGCAAACGTCGAGCAATTGCTCAGAGATGAAAAGTGCCAGCACTGAAAGCTCTTGCTAGCCAGCACCCTTCCTTGGAAGCGCTTTTGTTGGCCTAAGAACACTGGGGCTCTGGGCTTCTCTAGCCACCTAATCTTCCGCTCATCCTCTTGCGCAGTCTAAAGAGAGCTCAGGTGAGAAATTGCAAACGTTGAGCAATTGCTCAGAGATGAAAAGTGCCAGCACTGAAAGCTGTTGCTAGCCAGCACCCTTCCTTGGAAGCGCTTTTGTAGGCCTAAGAACACTTGGGCTCTGGGCTTCTCTAGCCACCTCATCTTCTGCTCATCCTCTCGCGCACTCTAAAGAGAACTCAGGTGAGAAATTGCAAACGTTGAGCAATTGCTCAGAGATGAAAAGTGCCAGCACTGAAAGCTGTTGCTAGCCAGCACCCTTCCTTGGAAGCGCTTTCACAGGCGCAGCAACACTGGGGCTTTGCGCTTCTCTACCCACCAAACGTCACGGTCATTCTCTTTCCGTCTCGTAGACACGAGCTGAGAAATTGCAAACGTCGAGCAATTGCTCAGAGATGAAAAGTGCCAGCACTGAAAGCTGTTGCTAGCCAGCACCCTTCCTTGGAAGCGCTTTCACAGGCGCAGTAACACTGGGGCTTTGCGCTTCTCTAGCCACCAAACGTCACGGTCCTTCTCTTTCCGTCTCGTAGACACGAGCTGAGAAATTGCAAACGTCGAGCAATTGCTCAGAGATGAAAAGTGCCAGCACTGGAAGCTGTTGCTAGCCAGCACCCTTCCTTGGAAGCGCTTTTGTAGGCCTAAGAACACTGGGGCTCTGGGCTTCTCTAGCCACCTCATCTTCTGCTCATCCTCTCGCGCACTCTAAAGAGAGCTCAGGTGAGAAATTGCAAACGTTGAGCAATTGCTCAGAGATGAAAAGTGCCAGCACTGAAAGCTGTTGCTAGCCAGCACCCTTCCTTGGAAGTGCTTTCACAGGCGCAGCAACACTGGGGCTTTGCGCTTCTCTAGCCACCAAACGTCACGGTCCTTCTCTTTCCGTCTCGTAGACACGAGCTGAGAAATTGCAAACGTCGAGCAATTGCTCAGAGATGAAAAGTGCCAGCACTGAAAGCTGTTGCTAGCCAGCCCCCTTCCTTGGAAGCGCTTTTGTAGGCCTAAGAACACTGGGGCTCTGGGCTTCTCTAGCCACCTAATCTTCTGCTCATCCTCTCGCGCACTCTAAAGAGAGCTCAGGTGAGAAATTGCAAACGCCCAGCAATTGCTCAGAGATGAAAAGTGCCAGCACTGAAAGCTGTTGCTAGCCGGCACCCTTCCTTGGAAGCGCTTTCACAGGCGCAGCAACACTGGGGCTTTGCGCTTCTCTAGCCACCAAACATCATGGTCATTCTCTTTCCGTCTCGTAGACACGAGCTGAGAAATTGCAAACGTCGAGCAATTGCTCAGAGATGAAAAGTGCCAGCACTGAAAGCTGTTGCTAGCCAGCACCCTTCCTTGGAAGCGCTTTTGTAGGCCTAAGAACACTGGGGCTCTGGGCTTCTCTAGCCACCTCATCTTCTGCTCATCCTCTCGCGCACTCTGAAGAGAGCTCAGGGGAGAAATTGCAAACGTCGAGCAATTGCTCAGAGAGGAAAAGTGCCAGCACTGAAAGCTCTTGCTAGCCAGCACCCTTCCTTGGAAGCGCTTTCACAGGCGCAGCAACACTGGGGCTTTGTGCTTCTCTAGCCACCAAACGTCACGGTCCTTCTCTTTCCGTCTCGTAGACACAAGCTGAGAAATTGCAAACGTCGAGCAATTGCTCAGAGATGAAAAGTGCCAGCACTGAAAGCTGTTGCTAGCCAGCACCCTTCCTTGGAAGCGCTTTTGTAGGCCTAAGAACACTGGGGCTCTGGGCTTCTTTAGCCACCTCATCTTCTGCTCATCCTCTCGCGCACTCTAAAGAGAGCTCAGGTGAGAAATTGCAAACGTCCAGCAATTGCTCAGAGATGAAAAGTGCCAGCACTGAAAGCTGTTGCTAGCCAGCACCCTTACTTGGAAGCGCTTTTGTAGGCCTAAGAACACTGGGGCTCTGGGCTTCTCTAGCCACCTCATCTTCTGCTCAACCTCTCGCGCACTCTAAAGAGAGCTCAGGTGAGAAATTGCAAACGTCGAGCAATTGCTCAGAGATGAAAAGTGCCAGCACTGAAAGCTCTTGCTAGCCAGCACCCTTCCTTGGAAGCGCTTTCACAGGCGCAGCAACACTGGGGCTTTGTGCTTCTCTAGCCACCAAACGTCACGGTCACTCTCTTTCCGTCTCCTAGACACAAGCTGAGAAATTGCAAACGTCGAGCAATTGCTCAGAGATGAAAAGTGCCAGCACTGAAAGCTGTTGCTAGCCAGCACCCTTCCTTGGAAGCGCTTTTGTAGGCCTAAGAACACTGGGGCTCTGGGCTTCTCTAGCCACCTCCTCTTCTGCTCATCCTCTCGCGCACTCTAAAGAGAGCTCAGGTGACAAATTGCAAACGTCGAGCAATTGCTCAGAGATGAAAAGTGCCAGCACTGAAAGCTGTTGCTAGCCAGCACCCTTCCTTGGAAGCGCTTTTGTAGCCCTTAGAACACTGGGGCTCTGGGCTTCTCTAGACACCTAATCTTCTGCTCATCCTCTCGCGCACTCTAAAGAGAGCTCAGGTGAGAAATTGCAAACGTCGAGCAATTGCTCAGAGATGAAAAGTGCCAGCACTGAAAGCTGTTGCTAGCCAGCACCCTTCCTTGGAAGCGCTTTCACAGGCGCAGTAACATTGGGGCTTTGCGCTTCTCTAGCCACCAAACGTCACGGTCCTTCTCTTTCCGTCTCGTAGACACGAGCTGAGAAATTGCAAACGTCGAGCAATTGCTCAGAGATGAAAAGTGCCAGCACTGAAAGCTGTTGCTAGCCAGCACCCTTCCTTGGAAGTGCTTTTGTAGGCCTAAGAACACTGGGGCTCTGGGCTTCTCTAGCCACCTCATCTTCTGCTCATCCTCTCGCGCACTCTAAAGAGAGCTCAGGTGAGAAATTGCAAACGTCGAGCAATTGCTCAGAGATGAAAAGTGCCAGCACTGAAAGCTGTTGCTAGCCAGCACCCTTCCTTGGAAGCGCTTTCACAGGCGCAGCAACACTGGGGCTTTGCGCTTCTCTACCCACCAAACGTCACGTTCACTATCTCTCCGTCTCGTAGACATGAGCTGAGAAATTGCAAATGTCGAGCAATTGCTCAGAGATGAAAAGTGCCAGCACTGAAAGCTCTTGCTAGCCAGCACCCTTCCTTGGAAGCGCTTTTGTAGGCCTAAGAACACTGGGGCTCTGGGCTTCTTTAGCCACCTCATCTTCTGCTCATCCTCTCGCGCACTCTAAAGAGAGCTCAGGTGAGAAATTGCAAACGTCGAGCAATTGCTCAGAGATGAAAAGTGCCAGCACTGAAAGCTGTTGCTAGCCAGCACCCTTCCTTGGAAGCGCTTTCACAGGCGCAGTAACACTGGGGCTTTGTGCTTCTCTAGCCACCAAACGTCACGGTCACTATCTCTCCGTCTCGTAGACACGAGCTGAGAAATTGCAAACGTCGAGCAATTGCTCAGAGATGAAAAGTGCCAGCACTGGAAGCTGTTGCTAGCCAGCACCCTTCCTTGGAAGCGCTTTTGTAGGCCTAAGAACACTGGGGCTCTGGGCTTCTCTAGCCACCTCATCTTCTGCACATCCTCTCGCGCACTCTAAAGAGAGCTCAGGGGAGAAATTGCAAACGTCGAGCAATTGCTCAGAGATGAAAAGTGCCAGCACTGAAAGCTGTTGCTAGCCAGCACCCTTCCTTGGAAGCGCTTTCACAGGCGCAGTAACACTGGGGCTTTGCGCTTCTCTAGCCACCAAACGTCACGGTCCTTCTCTTTCCGTCTCGTAGACACGAGCTGAGAAATTGCAAACGTCGAGCAATTGCTCAGAGATGAAAAGTGCCAGCACTGAAAGCTGTTGCTAGCCAGCACCCTTCCTTGGAAGCGCTTTTGTAGCCCTTAGAACACTGGGGCTCTGGGCTTCTTTAGCCACCTCATCTTCTGCTCATCCTCTCGCGCACTCTAAAGAGAGCTCAGGTGAGAAATTGCAAACGTCGAGCAATTGCTCAGAGATGAAAAGTGCCAGCACTGAAAGCTGTTGCTAGCCAGCACCCTTCCTTGGAAGCGCTTTCACAGGCGCAGTAACACTGGGGCTTTGTGCTTCTCTAGCCACCAAACGTCACGGTCACTATCTCTCCGTCTCGTAGACACGAGCTGAGAAATTGCAAACGTCGAGCAATTGCTCAGAGATGAAAAGTGCCAGCACTGAAAGCTGTTGCTAGCCAGCCCCCTTCCTTGGAAGCGCTTTTGTAGGCCTAAGAACACTGGGGCTCTGGGCTTCTCTAGCCACCTAATCTTCTGCACATCCTCTCGCGCACTCTAAAGAGAGCTCAGGTGAGAAATTGCAAACGTTGAGCAATTGCTCAGAGATGAAAAGTGCCAGCACTGAAAGCTCTTGCTAGCCAGCACCCTTCCTTGGAAGCGCTTTCACAGGCGCAGCAACACTGGGGCTTTGCGCTTCTCTAGCCACCAAACGTCACGGTCCTTCTCTTTCCGTCTCCTAGACACAAGCTGAGAAATTGCAAACGTCGAGCAATTGCTCAGAGATGAAAAGTTGCAGCACTGAAAGCTGTTGCTAGCCAGCACCCTTCCTTGGAAGTGCTTTTGTAGCCCTTAGAACACTGGGGCTCTGGGCTTCTCTAGCCACCTCATCTTCTGCTCATCCTCTCGCGCACTCTAAAGAGAGCTCAGGTGAGAAATTGCAAACGTCGAGCAATTGCTCAGAGATGAAAAGTGCCAGCACTGAAAGCTGTTGCTAGCCAGCACCCTTCCTTGGAAGCGCTTTCACAGGCGCAGTAACATTGGGGCTTTGCGCTTCTCTAGCCACCAAACGTCACGGTCCTTCTCTTTCCGTCTCGCAGACACGAGCTGAGAAATTGCAAACGTCGAGCAATTGCTCAGAGATGAAAAGTGCCAGCACTGAAAGCTCTTGCTAGCCAGCACCCTTCCTTGGAAGCGCTTTTGTAGGCCTAAGCACACTGGGGCTCTGGGCTTCTCTAGCCACCTCATCTTCTGCTCATCCTCTCGCGCACTCTAAAGAGAGCTCAGGTGAGAAATTGCAAACGTTGAGCAATTGCTCAGAGATGAAAAGTGCCAGCACTGAAAGCTGTTGCTAGCCAGCACCCTTCCTTGGAAGCGCTTTCACAGGCGCAGTAACACTGGGGCTTTGCGCTTCTCTACCCACCAAACGTCACGGTCACTATCTCTCTGTCTCGTAGACATGAGCTGAGAAATTGCAAACGTCGAGCAATTGCTCAGAGATGAAAAGTGCCAGCACTGAAAGCTGTTGCTAGCCAGCACCCTTCCTTGGAAGCGCTTTTGTAGCCCTTAGAACACTGGGGCTCTGGGCTTCTCTAGCCACCTAATCTTCTGCTCATCCTCTCGCGCACTCTAAAGAGAGCTCAGGTGAGAAATTGCAAACGTTGAGCAATTGCTCAGAGATGAAAAGTGCCAGCACTGAAAGCTGTTGCTAGCCAGCACCCTTCCTTGGAAGCGCTTTCACAGGCGCAGCAACACTGGGGCTTTGCGCTTCTCTAGCCACCAAACGTCACGGTCCTTCTCTTTCCGTCTCGTAGACACGAGCTGAGAAATTGCAAATGTCGAGCAATTGCTCAGAGATGAAAAGTGCCAGCACTGAAAGCTCTTGCTAGCCAGCACCCTTCCTTGGAAGCGCTTTTGTAGGCCTAAGAACACTGGGGCTCTGGGCTTCTTTAGCCACCTCATCTTCTGCTCATCCTCTCGCGCACTCTAAAGAGAGCTCAGGTGAGAAATTGCAAACGTCGAGCAATTGCTCAGAGATGAAAAGTGCCAGCACTGAAAGCTGTTGCTAGCCAGCACCCTTCCTTGGAAGCGCTTTCACAGGCGCAGTAACACTGGGGCTTTGTGCTTCTCTAGCCACCAAACGTCACGGTCACTATCTCTCCGTCTCGTAGACACGAGCTGAGAAATTGCAAACGTCGAGCAATTGCTCAGAGATGAAAAGTGCCAGCACTGAAAGCTGTTGCTAGCCAGCACCCTTCCTTGGAAGCGCTTTTGTAGGCCTAAGAACACTGGGGCTCTGGGCTTCTCTAGCCACCTCATCTTCTGCACATCCTCTCGCGCACTCTAAAGAGAGCTCAGGGGAGAAATTGCAAACGTCGAGCAATTGCTCAGAGATGAAAAGTGCCAGCACTGAAAGCTGTTGCTAGCCAGCACCCTTCCTTGGAAGCGCTTTCACAGGCGCAGTAACACTGGGGCTTTGCGCTTCTCTAGCCACCAAACGTCACGGTACTTCTCTTTCCGTCTCGTAGACACGAGCTGAGAAATTGCAAACGTCGAGCAATTGCTCAGAGATGAAAAGTGCCAGCACTGAAAGCTGTTGCTAGCCAGCACCCTTCCTTGGAAGTGCTTTTGTAGCCCTTAGAACACTGGGGCTCTGGGCTTCTTTAGCCACCTCATCTTCTGCTCATCCTCTCGCGCACTCTAAAGAGAGCTCAGGTGAGAAATTGCAAACGTCGAGCAATTGCTCAGAGATGAAAAGTGCCAGCACTGAAAGCTGTTGCTAGCCAGCACCCTTCCTTGGAAGCGCTTTCACAGGCGCAGTAACACTGGGGCTTTGTGCTTCTCTAGCCACCAAACGTCACGGTCACTATCTCTCCGTCTCGTAGACACGAGCTGAGAAATTGCAAACGTCGAGCAATTGCTCAGAGATGAAAAGTGCCAGCACTGAAAGCTGTTGCTAGCCAGCCCCCTTCCTTGGAAGCGCTTTTGTAGGCCTAAGAACACTGGGGCTCTGGGCTTCTCTAGCCACCTAATCTTCTGCACATCCTCTCGCGCACTCTAAAGAGAGCTCAGGTGAGAAATTGCAAACGTTGAGCAATTGCTCAGAGATGAAAAGTGCCAGCACTGAAAGCTCTTGCTAGCCAGCACCCTTCCTTGGAAGCGCTTTCACAGGCGCAGCAACACTGGGGCTTTGCGCTTCTCTAGCCACCAAACGTCACGGTACTTCTCTTTCCGTCTCCTAGACACAAGCTGAGAAATTGCAAACGTCGAGCAATTGCTCAGAGATGAAAAGTGCCAGCACTGAAAGCTGTTGCTAGCCAGCACCCTTCCTTGGAAGTGCTTTTGTAGCCCTTAGAACACTGGGGCTCTGGGCTTCTCTAGCCACCTCATCTTCTGCTCATCCTCTCGCGCACTCTAAAGAGAGCTCAGGTGAGAAATTGCAAACGTCGAGCAATTGCTCAGAGATGAAAAGTGCCAGCACTGAAAGCTGTTGCTAGCCAGCACCCTTCCTTGGAAGCGCTTTCACAGGCGCAGTAACATTGGGGCTTTGCGCTTCTCTAGCCACCAAACGTCACGGTCCTTCTCTTTCCGTCTCGCAGACACGAGCTGAGAAATTGCAAACGTCGAGCAATTGCTCAGAGAGGAAAAGTGCCAGCACTGAAAGCTCTTGCTAGCCAGCACCCTTCCTTGGAAGCGCTTTTGTAGCCCTAAGCACACTGGGGCTCTGGGCTTCTCTAGCCACCTCATCTTCTGCTCATCCTCTCGCGCACTCTAAAGAGAGCTCAGGTGAGAAATTGCAAACGTTGAGCAATTGCTCAGAGATGAAAAGTGCCAGCACTGAAAGCTGTTGCTAGCCAGCACCCTTCCTTGGAAGCGCTTTCACAGGCGCAGTAACACTGGGGCTTTGCGCTTCTCTACCCACCAAACGTCACGGTCACTATCTCTCTGTCTCGTAGACATGAGCTGAGAAATTGCAAACGTCGAGCAATTGCTCAGAGATGAAAAGTGCCAGCACTGAAAGCTGTTGCTAGCCAGCACCCTTCCTTGGAAGCGCTTTTGTAGCCCTTAGAACACTGGGGCTCTGGGCTTCTCTAGCCACCTAATCTTCTGCTCATCCTCTCGCGCACTCTAAAGAGAGCTCAGGGGAGAAATTGCAAAAGTTGAGCAATTGCTCAGAGATGAAAAGTGCCAGCACTGAAAGCTGTTGCTAGCCAGCACCCTTCCTTGGAAGCGCTTTCACAGGCGCAGCAACACTGGGGCTTTGCGCTTCTCTAGCCACCAAACGTCACGGTCCTTCTCTTTCCGTCTCGTAGACACGAGCTGAGAAATTGCAAATGTCGAGCAATTGCTCAGAGATGAAAAGTGCCAGCACTGAAAGCTCTTGCTAGCCAGCACCCTTCCTTGGAAGCGCTTTTGTAGGCCTAAGAACACTGGGGCTCTGGGCTTCTTTAGCCACCTCATCTTCTGCTCATCCTCTCGCGCACTCTAAAGAGAGCTCAGGTGAGAAATTGCAAACGTCGAGCAATTGCTCAGAGATGAAAAGTGCCAGCACTGAAAGCTGTTGCTAGCCAGCACCCTTCCTTGGAAGCGCTTTCACAGGCGCAGTAACACTGGGGCTTTGTGCTTCTCTAGCCACCAAACGTCACGGTCACTATCTCTCCGTCTCGTAGACACGAGCTGAGAAATTGCAAACGTCGAGCAATTGCTCAGAGATGAAAAGTGCCAGCACTGAAAGCTGTTGCTAGCCAGCCCCCTTCCTTGGAAGCGCTTTTGTAGGCCTAAGAACACTGGGGCTCTGGGCTTCTCTAGCCACCTCATCTTCTGCACATCCTCTCGCGCACTCTAAAGAGAGCTCAGGGGAGAAATTGCAAACGTTGAGCAATTGCTCAGAGATGAAAAGTGCCAGCACTGAAAGCTCTTGCTAGCCAGCACCCTTCCTTGGAAGCGCTTTCACAGGCGCAGCAACACTGGGGCTTTGCGCTTCTCTAGCCACCAAACGTCACGGTCCTTCTCTTTCCGTCTCCTAGACACAAGCTGAGAAATTGCAAACGTCGAGCAATTGCTCAGAGATGAAAAGTGCCAGCACTGAAAGCTGTTGCTAGCCAGCACCCTTCCTTGGAAGTGCTTTTGTAGCCCTTAGAACACTGGGGCTCTGGGCTTCTCTAGCCACCTCATCTTCTGCTCATCCTCTCGCGCACTCTAAAGAGAGCTCAGGTGAGAAATTGCAAACGTCGAGCAATTGCTCAGAGATGAAAAGTGCCAGCACTGAAAGCTGTTGCTAGCCAGCACCCTTCCTTGGAAGCGCTTTCACAGGCGCAGTAACATTGGGGCTTTGCGCTTCTCTAGCCACCAAACGTCACGGTCCTTCTCTTTCCGTCTCGTAGACACGAGCTGAGAAATTGCAAACGTCGAGCAATTGCTCAGAGATGAAAAGTGCCAGCACTGAAAGCTGTTGCTAGCCAGCACCCTTCCTTGGAAGCGCTTTTGTAGGCCTAAGCACACTGGGGCTCTGGGCTTCTCTAGCCACCTCATCTTCTGCTCATCCTCTCGCGCACTCTAAAGAGAGCTCAGGTGAGAAATTGCAAACGTTGAGCAATTGCTCAGAGATGAAAAGTGCCAGCACTGAAAGCTGTTGCTAGCCAGCACCCTTTTTGGAAGCGCTTTCACAGGCGCAGCAACACTGGGGCTTTGCGCTTCTCTAGCCACCAAACGTCACGGTCCTTCTCTTTCCGTCTCGTAGACACGAGCTGAGAAATTGCAAACGTCGAGCAATTGCTCAGAGATGAAAAGTGCCAGCACTGAAAGCTGTTGCTAGCCAGCACCCTTCCTTGGAAGCGCTTTCACAGGCGCAGTAACACTGGGGCTTTGTGCTTCTCTACCCACCAAACGTCACGGTCACTATCTCTCCGTCTCGTAGACACGAGCTGAGAAATTGCAAACGTCGAGCAATTGCTCAGAGATGAAAAGTGCCAGCACTGAAAGCTGTTGCTAGCCAGCACCCTTCCTTGGAAGCGCTTTTGTAGCCCTTAGAACACTGGGGCTCTGGGCTTCTCTAGCCACCTCATCTTCTGCTCATCCTCTCGCGCACTCTAAAGAGAGCTCAGGTGAGAAATTGCAAACGTTGAGCAATTGCTCAGAGATGAAAAGTGCCAGCACTGAAAGCTGTTGCTAGCCAGCACCCTTCCTTGGAAGCGCTTTCACAGGCGCAGCAACACTGGGGCTTTGCGCTTCTCTAGCCACCAAACGTCACGGTCCTTCTCTTTCCGTCTCGTAGACACGAGCTGAGAAATTGCAACCGTCGAGCAATTGCTCAGAGATGAAAAGTGCCAGCACTGAAAGCTGTTGCTAGCCAGCACCCTTCGTTGGAAGCGCTTTTGTAGGCCTAAGAACACTGGGGCTCTGGGCTTCTTTAGCCACCTCATCTTCTGCTCATCCTCTCGCGCACTCTAAAGAGAGCTCAGGTGAGAAATTGCAAACGTCGAGCAATTGCTCAGAGATGAAAAGTGCCAGCACTGAAAGCTGTTGCTAGCCAGCACCCTTCCTTGGAAGCGCTTTCACAGGCGCAGTAACACTGGGGCTTTGCGCTTCTCTAGCCACCAAACGTCACGGTCATTCTCTTTCCGTCTCCTAGACACGAGCTGAGAAATTGCAAACGTCGAGCAATTGCTCAGAGATGAAAAGTGCCAGCACTGAAAGCTGTTGCTAGCCAGCACCCTTCCTTGCAAGCGCTTTTGTAGGCCTAAGAACACTGGGGCTCTGGGCTTCTCTAGCCACCTCATCTTCTGCTCATCCTCTCGCGCACTCTAAAGAGAGCTCAGGTGAGAAATTGCAAACGTCGAGCAATTGCTCAGAGATGAAAAGTGCCAGCACTGAAAGCTGTTGCTAGCCAGCACCCTTCCTTGGAAGCGCTTTCACAGGCGCAGTAACACTGGGGCTTTGCGCTTCTCTAGCCACCAAACGTCACGGTCACTATCTCTCCGTCTCGTAGACACGAGCTGAGAAATTGCAAACGTCGAGCAATTGCTCAGAGATGAAAAGTGCCAGCACTGAAAGCTGTTGCTAGCCAGCCCCCTTCCTTGGAAGCGCTTTTGTAGGCCTAAGAACACTGGGGCTCTGGGCTTCTCTAGACACCTCATCTTCTGCTCATCCTCTCGCGCACTCTAAAGAGAGCTCAGGTGAGAAATTGCAAACGTTGAGCAATTGCTCAGAGATGAAAAGTGCCAGCACTGAAAGCTGTTGCTAGCCAGCACCCTTCCTTGGAAGCGCTTTCACAGGCGCAGCAACACTGGGGCTTTGCGCTTCTCTAGCCACCAAACGTCACGGTACTTCTCTTTCCGTCTCCTAGACACAAGCTGAGAAATTGCAAACGTCGAGCAATTGCTCAGAGATGAAAAGTGCCAGCACTGAAAGCTGTTGCTAGCCAGCACCCTTCCTTGGAAGTGCTTTTGTAGCCCTTAGAACACTGGGGCTCTGGGCTTCTCTAGCCACCTCATCTTCTGCTCATCCTCTCGCGCACTCTAAAGAGAGCTCAGGGGAGAAATTGCAAACGTCGAGCAATTGCTCAGACATGAAAAGTGCCAGCACTGAAAGCTGTTGCTAGCCAGCACCCTTCCTTGGAAGCGCTTTCACAGGCGCAGCAACACTGGGGCTTTGCGCTTCTCTAGCCACCAAACGTCATGGTCATTCTCTTTCCGTCTCGTAGACACGAGCTGAGAAATTGCAAACGTCGAGCAATTGCTCAGAGATGAAAAGTGCCAGCACTGAAAGCTCTTGCTAGCCAGCACCCTTCCTTGGAAGCGCTTTTGTAGGCCTAAGCACACTGGGGCTCTGGGCTTCTCTAGCCACCTCATCTTCTGCTCATCCTCTCGCGCACTCTAAAGAGAGCTCAGGTGAGAAATTGCAAACGTTGAGCAATTGCTCAGAGATGAAAAGTGCCAGCACTGAAAGCTGTTGCTAGCCAGCACCCTTTTTGGAAGCGCTTTCACAGGCGCAGCAACACTGGGGCTTTGCGCTTCTCTACCCACCAAACGTCACGGTCCTTCTCTTTCCGTCTCGTAGACACGAGCTGAGAAATTGCAAACGTCGAGCAATTGCTCAGAGATGAAAAGTGCCAGCACTGAAAGCTCTTGCTAGCCAGCACCCTTCCTTGGAAGCGCTTTCACAGGCGCAGTAACACTGGGGCTTTGTGCTTCTCTACCCACCAAACGTCACGGTCACTATCTCTCCGTCTCGTAGACACGAGCTGAGAAATTGCAAACGTCGAGCAATTGCTCAGAGATGAAAAGTGCCAGCACTGAAAGCTGTTGCTAGCCAGCACCCTTCCTTGGAAGTGCTTTTGTAGCCCTTAGAACACTGGGGCTCTGGGCTTCTCTAGCCACCTCATCTTCTGCTCATCCTCTCGCGCACTCTAAAGAGAGCTCAGGTGAGAAATTGCAAACGTCGAGCAATTGCTCAGAGATGAAAAGTGCCAGCACTGAAAGCTGTTGCTAGCCAGCACCCTTCCTTGGAAGCGCTTTCACAGGCGCAGTAACATTGGGGCTTTGCGCTTCTCTAGCCACCAAACGTCACGGTCCTTCTCTTTCCGTCTCGTAGACACGAGCTGAGAAATTGCAAACGTCGAGCAATTGCTCAGAGATGAAAAGTGCCAGCACTGAAAGCTCTTGCTAGCCAGCACCCTTCCTTGGAAGCGCTTTTGTAGCCCTAAGCACACTGGGGCTCTGGGCTTCTTTAGCCAATTAATCTTCTGCTCATCCTCTCGCGCACTCTAAAGAGAGCTCAGGGGAGAAATTGCAAACGTTGAGCAATTGCTCAGAGATGAAAAGTGCCAGCACTGAAAGCTGTTGCTAGCCAGCACCCTTTTTGGAAGCGCTTTCACAGGCGCAGCAACACTGGGGCTTTGCGCTTCTCTACCCACCAAACGTCACGGTCCTTCTCTTTCCGTCTCGTAGACACGAGCTGAGAAATTGCAAACGTCGAGCAATTGCTCAGAGATGAAAAGTGCCAGCACTGAAAGCTCTTGCTAGCCAGCACCCTTCCTTGGAAGCGCTTTCACAGGCGCAGTAACACTGGGGCTTTGTGCTTCTCTACCCACCAAACGTCACGGTCACTATCTCTCCGTCTCGTAGACACGAGCTGAGAAATTGCAAACGTCGAGCAATTGCTCAGAGATGAAAAGTGCCAGCACTGAAAGCTGTTGCTAGCCAGCACCCTTCCTTGGAAGCGCTTTTGTAGCCCTTAGAACACTGGGGCTCTGGGCTTCTCTAGCCACCTCATCTTCTGCTCATCCTCTCGCGCACTCTAAAGAGAGCTCAGGGGAGAAATTGCAAACGTTGAGCAATTGCTCAGAGATGAAAAGTGCCAGCACTGAAAGCTGTTGCTAGCCAGCACCCTTCCTTGGAAGCGCTTTCACAGGCGCAGCAACACTGGGGCTTTGCGCTTCTCTAGCCACCAAACGTCACGGTCCTTCTCTTTCCGTCTCGTAGACACGAGCTGAGAAATTGTAACCGTCGAGCAATTGCTCAGAGATGAAAAGTGCCAGCACTGAAAGCTGTTGCTAGCCAGCACCCTTCCTTGGAAGCGCTTTGGTAGCCCTAAGAACAGTAGGGTTCTGGGCTTCTTTAGCCACCTAATCTTCTGCTCATCCTCTCACGCACTCTAAAGAGAGCTCAGGTGAGAAATTGCAAACGTCGAGCAATTGCTCAGAGATGAAAAGTGCCAGCACTGAAAGCTCTTGCTAGCCAGCACCCTTCCTTGGAAGCGCTTTCACAGGCGCAGCAACACTGGGGCTTTGCGCTTCTCTAGCCACCAAACGTCACGGTCCTTCTCTTTCCGTCTCGTAGACACGAGCTGAGAAATTGCAAACGTCGAGCAATTGCTCAGAGATGAAAAGTGCCAGCACTGAAAGCTGTTGCTAGCCAGCACCCTTCCTTGCAAGCGCTTTTGTAGGCCTAAGCACACTGGGGCTCTGGGCTTCTCTAGCCACCTCATCTTCTGCTCATCCTCTCGCGCACTCTGAAGAGAGCTCAGGTGAGAAATTGCAAACGTCGAGCAATTGCTCAGAGATGAAAAGTGCCAGCACTGAAAGCTGTTGCTAGCCAGCACCCTTCCTTGGAAGCGCTTTCACAGGCGCAGTAACACTGGGGCTTTGTGCTTCTCTAGCCACCAAACATCACGGTCACTATCTCTCCGTCTCGTAGACACGAGCTGAGAAATTGCAAACGTCGAGCAATTGCTCAGAGATGAAAAGTGCCAGCACTGAAAGCTGTTGCTAGCCAGCCCCCTTCCTTGGAAGCGCTTTTGTAGGCCTAAGAACACTGGGGCTCTGGGCTTCTCTAGCCACCTAATCTTCTGCACATCCTCTCGCGCACTCTAAAGAGAGCTCAGGTGAGAAATTGCAAACGTTGAGCAATTGCTCAGAGATGAAAAGTGCCAGCACTGAAAGCTCTTGCTAGCCAGCACCCTTCCTTGGAAGCGCTTTCACAGGCGCAGCAACACTGGGGCTTTGCGCTTCTCTAGCCACCAAACGTCACGGTACTTCTCTTTCCGTCTCCTAGACACAAGCTGAGAAATTGCAAACGTCGAGCAATTGCTCAGAGATGAAAAGTGCCAGCACTGAAAGCTGTTGCTAGCCAGCACCCTTCCTTGGAAGTGCTTTTGTAGCCCTTAGAACACTGGGGCTCTGGGCTTCTCTAGCCACCTCATCTTCTGCTCATCCTCTCGCGCACTCTAAAGAGAGCTCAGGTGAGAAATTGCAAACGTCGAGCAATTGCTCAGAGATGAAAAGTGCCAGCACTGAAAGCTCTTGCTAGCCAGCACCCTTCCTTGGAAGCGCTTTCACAGGCGCAGTAACACTGGGGCTTTGCGCTTCTCTAGCCACCAAACGTCACGGTCCTTCTCTTTCCGTCTCGTAGACACGAGCTGAGAAATTGCAAACGTCGAGCAATTGCTCAGAGATGAAAAGTGCCAGCACTGAAAGCTCTTGCTAGCCAGCACCCTTCCTTGGAAGCGCTTTTGTAGGCCTAAGCACACTGGGGCTCTGGGCTTCTCTAGCCACCTCATCTTCTGCTCATCCTCTCGCGCACTCTAAAGAGAGCTCAGGTGAGAAATTGCAAACGTTGAGCAATTGCTCAGAGATGAAAAGTGCCAGCACTGAAAGCTGTTGCTAGCCAGCACCCTTTTTGGAAGCGCTTTCACAGGCGCAGCAACACTGGGGCTTTGCGCTTCTCTAGCCACCAAACGTCACGGTCCTTCTCTTTCCGTCTCGTAGACACGAGCTGAGAAATTGCAAACGTCGAGCAATTGCTCAGAGATGAAAAGTGCCAGCACTGAAAGCTCTTGCTAGCCAGCACCCTTCCTTGGAAGCGCTTTCACAGGCGCAGTAACACTGGGGCTTTGTGCTTCTCTAGCCACCAAACGTCACGGTCACTATCTCTCCGTCTCGTAGACACGAGCTGAGAAATTGCAAACGTCGAGCAATTGCTCAGAGATGAAAAGTGCCAGCACTGAAAGCTGTTGCTAGCCAGCACCCTTCCTTGGAAGCGCTTTTGTAGCCCTTAGAACACTGGGGCTCTGGGCTTCTCTAGCCACCTCATCTTCTGCTCATCCTCTCGCGCACTCTAAAGAGAGCTCAGGGGAGAAA
Source organism: Sarcoramphus papa (assembly GCA_037962945.1). NCBI lineage: Eukaryota > Metazoa > Chordata > Aves > Accipitriformes > Cathartidae > Sarcoramphus > Sarcoramphus papa. The sequence continues at coordinate 2,888,132 of JBBMRM010000088.1, forward strand.
TTGCAAACGTTGAGCAATTGCTCAGAGATGAAAAGTGCCAGCACTGAAAGCTGTTGCTAGCCAGCACCCTTCCTTGGAAGCGCTTTCACAGGCGCAGCAACACTGGGGCTTTGCGCTTCTCTAGCCACCAAACGTCACGGTCCTTCTCTTTCCGTCTCCTAGACACGAGCTGAGAAATTGCAAACGTCGAGCAATTGCTCAGAGATGAAAAGTGCCAGCACTGAAAGCTGTTGCTAGCCAGCACCCTTCCTTGGAAGTGCTTTTGTAGCCCTTAGAACAGTGGGGCTCTGGGCTTCTCTAGCCACCTCATCTTCTGCTCATCCTCTCGCGCACTCTAAAGAGAGCTCAGGTGAGAAATTGCAAACGTCGAGCAATTGCTCAGAGATGAAAAGTGCCAGCACTGAAAGCTCTTGCTAGCCAGCACCCTTCCTTGGAAGCGCTTTCACAGGCGCAGTAACATTGGGGCTTTGCGCTTCTATGTGCACCAAACATCACGGTCCTTCTCTTTCCGTCTCGTAGACACGAGCTGAGAAATTGCAAACGTCGAGCAATTGCTCAGAGATGAAAAGTGCCAGCACTGAAAGCTCTTGCTAGCCAGCACCCTTCCTTGGAAGTGCTTTTGTAGGCCTAAGAACACTGGGGCTCTGGGCTTCTCTAGCCACCTAATCTTCTGCTCATCCTCTCGCGCACTCTAAAGAGAGCTCAGGTGAGAAATTGCAAACGTCGAGCAATTGCTCAGAGATGAAAAGTGCCAGCACTGAAAGCTGTTGCTAGCCAGCACCCTTCCTTGGAAGCGCTTTCACAGGCGCAGTAACATTGGGGCTTTGCGCTTCTCTAGCCACCAAACGTCACGGTTACTATCTCTCCGTCTCGTAGACACGAGCTGAGAAATTGCAAACGTCGAGCAATTGCTCAGAGATGAAAAGTGCCAGCACTGAAAGCTGTTGCTAGCCAGCACCCTTCCTTGGAAGCGCTTTTGTAGGCCTAAGAACACTGGGGCTCTGGGCTTCTCTAGCCACCTCATCTTCTGCTCATCCTCTCGCACACTCTAAAGAGAGATCAGGTGAGAAATTGCAAACGTTGAGCAATTGCTCAGAGATGAAAAGTGCCAGCACTGAAAGCTCTTGCTAGCCAGCACCCTTCCTTGGAAGCGCTTTTGTAGGCCTAAGAACACTGGGGCTCTGGGCTTCTCTAGCCACCTCATCTTCTGCTCATCCTCTCGCGCACTCTAAAGAGAGCTCAGGTGAGAAATTGCAAACGTCGAGCAATTGCTCAGAGATGAAAAGTGCCAGCACTGAAAGCTGTTGCTAGCCAGCACCCTTCCTTGGAAGCGCTTTCACAGGCGCAGCAACACTGGGGCTTTGCGCTTCTCTACCCACCAAACGTCACGGTCCTTCTCTTTCCGTCTCGTAGACACGAGCTGAGAAATTGCAAACGTCGAGCAATTGCTCAGAGATGAAAAGTGCCAGCACTGAAAGCTGTTGCTAGCCAGCACCCTTCCTTGGAAGTGCTTTCACAGGCGCAGTAACACTGGGGCTTTGTGCTTCTCTAGCCACCAAACGTCACGGTCACTATCTCTCCGTCTCGTAGAAACGAGCTGAGAAATTGCAAACGTCGAGCAATTGCTCAGAGATGAAAAGTGCCAGCACTGAAAGCTGTTGCTAGCCAGCCCCCTTCCTTGGAAGCGCTTTTGTAGGCCTAAGAACACTGGGGCTCTGGGCTTCTCTAGCCACCTCATCTTCTGCTCATCCTCTCGCGCACTCTAAAGAGAGCTCAGGTGAGAAATTGCAAACGTTGAGCAATTGCTCAGAGATGAAAAGTGCCAGCACTGAAAGCTCTTGCTAGCCAGCACCCTTCCTTGGAAGCGCTTTCACAGGCGCAGCAACACTGGGGCTTTGTGCTTCTCTAGCCACCAAACGTCACAGTCATTCTCTTTCCGTCTCGTAGACACGAGCTGAGAAATTGCAAACGTCGAGCAATTGCTCAGAGATGAAAAGTGCCAGCACTGAAAGCTGTTGCTAGCCAGCACCCTTCCTTGGAAGTGCTTTCACAGGCGCAGTAACACTGGGGCTTTGTGCTTCTCTAGCCACCAAACGTCACGGTCACTATCTCTCCGTCTCGTAGAAACGAGCTGAGAAATTGCAAACGTCGAGCAATTGCTCAGAGATGAAAAGTGCCAGCACTGAAAGCTGTTGCTAGCCAGCCCCCTTCCTTGGAAGCGCTTTTGTAGCCCTTAGAACACTGGGGCTCTGGGCTTCTCTAGCCACCTCATCTTCTGCTCATCCTCTCGCGCACTCTAAAGAGAGCTCAGGTGAGAAATTGCAAACGTCGAGCAATTGCTCAGAGATGAAAAGTGCCAGCACTGAAAGCTCTTGCTAGCCAGCACCCTTCCTTGGAAGCGCTTTCACAGGCGCAGCAACACTGGGGCTTTGCGCTTCTCTAGCCACCAAACGTCACAGTCATTCTCTTTCCGTCTCGTAGACACGAGCTGAGATATTGCAAACGTCGAGCAATTGCTCAGAGATGAAAAGTGCCAGCACTGAAAGCTGTTGCTAGCCAGCACCCTTCCTTGGAAGCGCTTTTGTAGCCCTTAGAACACTGGGGCTCTGGGCTTCTCTAGCCACCTCATCTTCTGCTCATCCTCTCGCGCACTCTAAAGAGAGCTCAGGGGAGAAATTGCAAACGTCGAGCAATTGCTCAGAGATGAAAAGTGCCAGCACTGAAAGCTGTTGCTAGCCAGCACCCTTCCTTGGAAGCGCTTTCACAGGCGCAGCAACACTGGGGCTTTGCGCTTCTATATGCACCAAACGTCACGGTCATTCTCTTTCCGTCTCCTAGACACGAGCTGAGAAATTGCAAACGTCGAGCAATTGCTCCGAGATGAAAAGTGCCAGCACTGAAAGCTGTTGCTAGCCAGCACCCTTCCTTGCAAGCGCTTTTGTAGGCCTAAGAACACTGGGGCTCTGGGCTTCTCTAGCCACCTCATCTTCTGCTCATCCTCTCGCGCACTCTGAAGAGAGCTCAGATGAGAAATTGCAAACGTCGAGCAATTGCTCAGAGATGAAAAGTGCCAGCACTGAAAGCTCTTGCTAGCCAGCACCCTTCCTTGGAAGCGCTTTCACAGGCGCAGCAACACTGGGGCTTTGTGCTTCTCTAGCCACCAAACGTCACGGTCACTATCTCTCCGTCTCGTAGACACGAGCTGAGAAATTGCAAACGTCGAGCAATTGCTCAGAGATGAAAAGTGCCAGCACTGAAAGCTCTTGCTAGCCAGCACCCTTCCTTGGAAGCGCTTTTGTAACCCTTAGAACACTGGGGCTCTGGGCTTCTCTAGACACCTCATCTTCTGCTCATCCTCTCGCGCACTCTAAAGAGAGCTCAGGTGAGAAATTGCAAACGTCGAGCAATTGCTCAGAGATGAAAAGTGCCAGCACTGAAAGCTGTTGCTAGCCAGCACCCTTCCTTGGAAGCGCTTTCACAGGCGCAGCAACACTGGGGCTTTGCGCTTCTCTAGCCACCAAACGTCACGGTCATTCTCTTTCCGTCTCGTAGACACGAGCTGAGAAATTGCAAACGTCGAGCAATTGCTCAGAGATGAAAAGTGCCAGCACTGAAAGCTGTTGCTAGCCAGCACCCTTCCTTGCAAGCGCTTTTGTAGGCCTAAGCACACTGGGGCTCTGGGCTTCTCTAGCCACCTCATCTTCTGCTCATCCTCTCGCGCACTCTAAAGAGAGCTCAGGTGAGAAATTGCAAACGTCGAGCAATTGCTCAGAGATGAAAAGTGCCAGCACTGAAAGCTGTTGCTAGCCAGCACCCTTCCTTGGAAGCGCTTTCACAGGCGCAGTAACACTGGGGCTTTGTGCTTCTCTAGCCACCAAACGTCACGGTCACTATCTCTCCGTCTCGTAGACACGAGCTGAGAAATTGCAAACGTCGAGCAATTGCTCAGAGATGAAAAGTGCCAGCACTGAAAGCTGTTGCTAGCCAGCCCCCTTCCTTGGAAGCGCTTTTGTAGGCCTAAGAACACTGGGGCTCTGGGCTTCTCTAGCCACCTAATTTTCTGCACATCCTCTCGCGCACTCTAAAGAGAGCTCAGGTGAGAAATTGCAAACGTTGAGCAATTGCTCAGAGATGAAAAGTGCCAGCACTGAAAGCTCTTGCTAGCCAGCACCCTTCCTTGGAAGCGCTTTCACAGGCGCAGCAACACTGGGGCTTTGCGCTTCTCTAGCCACCAAACGTCACGGTCCTTCTCTTTCCGTCTCCTAGACACAAGCTGAGAAATTGCAAACGTCGAGCAATTGCTCAGAGATGAAAAGTGCCAGCACTGAAAGCTGTTGCTAGCCAGCACCCTTCCTTGGAAGTGCTTTTGTAGCCCTTAGAACACTGGGGCTCTGGGCTTCTCTAGCCACCTCATCTTCTGCTCATCCTCTCGCGCACTCTAAAGAGAGCTCAGGTGAGAAATTGCAAACGTCGAGCAATTGCTGACAGATGAAAAGTGCCAGCACTGAAAGCTGTTGCTAGCCAGCACCCTTCCTTGGAAGCGCTTTCACAGGCGCAGTAACACTGGGGCTTTGCGCTTCTCTAGCCACCAAACGTCACGGTCCTTCTCTTTCCGTCTCGTAGACACGAGCTGAGAAATTGCAAACGTCGAGCAATTGCTCAGAGATGAAAAGTGCCAGCACTGGAAGCTGTTGCTAGCCAGCACCCTTCCTTGGAAGCGCTTTTGTAGGCCTAAGAACAGTGGGGCTCTGGGCTTCTCTAGCCACCTCATCTTCTGCTCATCCTCTCGCGCACTCTAAAGAGAGCTCAGGTGAGAAATTGCAAACGTCGAGCAATTGCTCAGAGATGAAAAGTGCCAGCACTGAAAGCTGTTGCTAGCCAGCACCCTTCCTTGGAAGCGCTTTCACAGGCGCAGTAACACTGGGGCTTTGCGCTTCTCAACCCACCAAACGTCACGGTCACTATCTCTCTGTCTCGTAGACACGAGCTGAGAAATTGCAAACGTCGAGCAATTGCTCAGAGATGAAAAGTGCCAGCACTGAAAGCTGTTGCTAGCCAGCACCCTTCCTTGGAAGCGCTTTCACAGGCGCAGCAACACTGGGGCTTTGCGCTTCTCTACCCACCAAACGTCACGGTCCTTCTCTTTCCGTCTCGTAGACACAAGCTGAGAAATTGCAAACGTCGAGCAATTGCTCAGAGATGAAAAGTGCCAGCACTGAAAGCTGTTGCTAGCCAGCACCCTTCCTTGGAAGCGCTTTTGTAGGCCTAAGAACACTGGGGCTCTGGGCTTCTTTAGCCACCTCATCTTCTGCTCATCCTCTCGCGCACTCTAAAGAGAGCTGAGGGGAGAAATTGCAAACGTCCAGCAATTGCTCAGAGATGAAAAGTGCCAGCACTGAAAGCTGTTGCTAGCCAGCACCCTTCCTTGGAAGCGCTTTCACAGGCGCAGCAACACTGGGGCTTTGCGCTTCTCTAGCCACCAAACGTCACGGTCCTTCTCTTTCCGTCTCGTAGACACGAGCTGAGAAATTGCAACCGTCGAGCAATTGCTCAGAGATGAAAAGTGCCAGCACTGAAAGCTGTTGCTAGCCAGCACCCTTCCTTGGAAGCGCTTTTGTAGGCCTAAGAACACTGGGGCTCTGGGCTTCTTTAGCCACCTAATCTTCTGCTCATCCTCTCGCGCACTCTAAAGAGAGCTCAGGTGAGAAATTGCAAACGTCGAGCAATTGGTCAGAGATGAAAAGTGCCAGCACTGAAAGCTGTTGCTAGCCAGCACCCTTCCTTGGAAGCGCTTTCACAGGCGCAGCAACACTGGGGCTTTGCGCTTCTCTACCCACCAAACGTCATGGTCATTCTCTTTCCGTCTCGTAGACACGAGCTGAGAAATTGCAAACGTCGAGCAATTGCTCAGAGATGAAAAGTGCCAGCACTGAAAGCTGTTGCTAGCCAGCACCCTTCCTTGCAAGCGCTTTTGTAGGCCTAAGCACACTGGGGCTCTGGGCTTCTCTAGCCACCTCATCTTCTGCTCATCCTCTCGCGCACTCTAAAGAGAGCTCAGGTGAGAAATTGCAAACGTCGAGCAATTGCTCAGAGATGAAAAGTGCCAGCACTGAAAGCTGTTGCTAGCCAGCACCCTTCCTTGGAAGCGCTTTTGTAGGCCTAAGAACACTGGGGCTCTGGGCTTCTCTAGCCACCTAATCTTCTGCTCATCCTCTCGCGCACTCTAAAGAGAGCTCAGGTGAGAAATTGCAAACGTCGAGCAATTGCTCAGAGATGAAAAGTGCCAGCACTGAAAGCTCTTGCTATCCAGCACCCTTCCTTGGAAGCGCTTTCACAGGCGCAGTAACATTGGGGCTTTGCGCTTCTATGTGCACCAAACATCACGGTCCTTCTCTTTCCGTCTCGTAGACACGAGCTGAGAAATTGCAAACGTCGAGCAATTGCTCAGAGATGAAAAGTGCCAGCACTGAAAGCTCTTGCTAGCCAGCACCCTTCCTTGGAAGTGCTTTTGTAACCCTTAGAACACTGGGGCTCTGGGCTTCTCTAGACACCTCATCTTCTGCTCATCCTCTCGCGCACTTTAAAGAGAGCTCAGGTGAGAAATTGCAAACGTCGAGCAATTGCTCAGAGATGAAAAGTGCCAGCACTGAAAGCTGTTGCTAGCCAGCACCCTTCCTTGGAAGCGCTTTCACAGGCGCAGCAACACTGGGGCTTTGCGCTTCTCTAGCCACCAAACGTCACGGTCATTCTCTTTCCGTCTCGTAGACACGAGCTGAGAAATTGCAAACGTCGAGCAATTGCTCAGAGATGAAAAGTGCCAGCACTGAAAGCTGTTGCTAGCCAGCACCCTTCCTTGCAAGCGCTTTTGTAGGCCTAAGCACACTGGGGCTCTGGGCTTCTCTAGCCACCTCATCTTCTGCTCATCCTCTCGCGCACTCTAAAGAGAGCTCAGGTGAGAAATTGCAAACGTCGAGCAATTGCTCAGAGATGAAAAGTGCCAGCACTGAAAGCTCTTGCTAGCCAGCACCCTTCCTTGGAAGCGCTTTCACAGGCGCAGTAACACTGGGGCTTTGTGCTTCTCTAGCCACCAAACGTCACGGTCACTATCTCTCCGTCTCGTAGACACGAGCTGAGAAATTGCAAACGTCGAGCAATTGCTCAGAGATGAAAAGTGCCAGCACTGAAAGCTGTTGCTAGCCAGCCCCCTTCCTTGGAAGTGCTTTTGTAGCCCTTAGAACACTGGGGCTCTGGGCTTCTCTAGCCACCTCATCTTCTGCTCATCCTCTCGCGCACTCTAAAGAGAGCTCAGGTGAGAAATTGCAAACGTCGAGCAATTGCTGACAGATGAAAAGTGCCAGCACTGAAAGCTGTTGCTAGCCAGCACCCTTCCTTGGAAGCGCTTTCACAGGCGCAGTAACACTGGGGCTTTGCGCTTCTCTAGCCACCAAACGTCACGGTCCTTCTCTTTCCGTCTCGTAGACACGAGCTGAGAAATTGCAAACGTCGAGCAATTGCTCAGAGATGAAAAGTGCCAGCACTGAAAGCTGTTGCTAGCCAGCACCCTTCCTTGGAAGCGCTTTTGTAGGCCTAAGAACAGTGGGGCTCTGGGCTTCTCTAGCCACCTCATCTTCTGCTCATCCTCTCGCGCACTCTAAAGAGAGCTCAGGTGAGAAATTGCAAACGTCGAGCAATTGCTCAGAGATGAAAAGTGCCAGCACTGAAAGCTGTTGCTAGCCAGCACCCTTCCTTGGAAGCGCTTTCACAGGCGCAGTAACACTGGGGCTTTGCGCTTCTCAACCCACCAAACGTCACGGTCACTATCTCTCTGTCTCGTAGACACGAGCTGAGAAATTGCAAACGTCGAGCAATTGCTCAGAGATGAAAAGTGCCAGCACTGAAAGCTGTTGCTAGCCAGCACCCTTCCTTGGAAGCGCTTTCACAGGCGCAGCAACACTGGGGCTTTGCGCTTCTCTACCCACCAAACGTCACGGTCCTTCTCTTTCCGTCTCGTAGACACAAGCTGAGAAATTGCAAACGTCGAGCAATTGCTCAGAGATGAAAAGTGCCAGCACTGAAAGCTGTTGCTAGCCAGCACCCTTCCTTGGAAGCGCTTTTGTAGGCCTAAGAACACTGGGGCTCTGGGCTTCTTTAGCCACCTCATCTTCTGCTCATCCTCTCGCGCACTCTAAAGAGAGCTGAGGGGAGAAATTGCAAACGTCCAGCAATTGCTCAGAGATGAAAAGTGCCAGCACTGAAAGCTGTTGCTAGCCAGCACCCTTCCTTGGAAGCGCTTTTGTAGGCCTAAGAACACTGGGGCTCTGGGCTTCTCTAGCCACCTAATCTTCTGCTCATCCTCTCGCGCACTCTAAAGAGAGCTCAGGTGAGAAATTGCAAACGTCGAGCAATTGCTCAGAGATGAAAAGTGCCAGCACTGAAAGCTCTTGCTATCCAGCACCCTTCCTTGGAAGCGCTTTCACAGGCGCAGTAACATTGGGGCTTTGCGCTTCTATGTGCACCAAACATCACGGTCCTTCTCTTTCCGTCTCGTAGACACGAGCTGAGAAATTGCAAACGTCGAGCAATTGCTCAGAGATGAAAAGTGCCAGCACTGAAAGCTGTTGCTAGCCAGCACCCTTCCTTGGAAGCGCTTTTGTAGGCCTAAGAACACTGGGGCTCTGGGCTTCTCTAGCCACCTCATCTTCTGCTCATCCTCTCGCACACTCTAAAGAGAGATCAGGTGAGAAATTGCAAACGTTGAGCAATTGCTCAGAGATGAAAAGTGCCAGCACTGAAAGCTCTTGCTAGCCAGCACCCTTCCTTGGAAGCGCTTTTGTAGGCCTAAGAACACTGGGGCTCTGGGCTTCTCTAGCCACCTCATCTTCTGCTCATCCTCTCGCGCACTCTAAAGAGAGCTCAGGTGAGAAATTGCAAACGTTGAGCAATTGCTCAGAGATGAAAAGTGCCAGCACTGAAAGCTCTTGCTAGCCAGCACCCTTCCTTGGAAGCGCTTTCACAGGCGCAGCAACACTGGGGCTTTGCGCTTCTCTAGCCACCAAACGTCACAGTCATTCTCTTTCCGTCTCGTAGACACGAGCTGAGAAATTGCAAACGTCGAGCAATTGCTCAGAGATGAAAAGTGCCAGCACTGAAAGCTGTTGCTAGCCAGCACCCTTCCTTGGAAGTGCTTTCACAGGCGCAGCAACACTGGGGCTTTGTGCTTCTCTAGCCACCAAACGTCACGGTCACTATCTCTCCGTCTCGTAGAAACGAGCTGAGAAATTGCAAACGTCGAGCAATTGCTCAGAGATGAAAAGTGCCAGCACTGAAAGCTGTTGCTAGCCAGCCCCCTTCCTTGGAAGCGCTTTTGTAGGCCTAAGAACACTGGGGCTCTGGGCTTCTCTAGCCACCTCATCTTCTGCTCATCCTCTCGCGCACTCTAAAGAGAGCTCAGGTGAGAAATTGCAAACGTCGAGCAATTGCTCAGAGATGAAAAGTGCCAGCACTGAAAGCTGTTGCTAGCCAGCACCCTTCCTTGGAAGCGCTTTCACAGGCGCAGCAACACTGGGGCTTTGCGCTTCTCTACCCACCAAACGTCACGGTCACTATCTCTCCGTCTCGTAGACACGAGCTGAGAAATTGCAAACGTCGAGCAATTGCTCAGAGATGAAAAGTGCCAGCACTGGAAGCTGTTGCTAGCCAGCCCCCTTCCTTGGAAGCGCTTTTGTAGGCCTAAGAACACTGGGGCTCTGGGCTTCTCTAGCCACCTCATCTTCTGCTCATCCTCTCGCGCACTCTAAAGAGAGCTCAGGTGAGAAATTGCAAACGTCGAGCAATTGCTCAGAGATGAAAAGTGCCAGCACTGAAAGCTGTTGCTAGCCAGCACCCTTCCTTGGAAGCGCTTTCACAGGCGCAGCAACACTGGGGCTTTGCGCTTCTCTAGCCACCAAACGTCACGGTCCTTCTCTTTCCGTCTCGTAGACACGAGCTGAGAAATTGCAAACGTCGAGCAATTGCTCAGAGATGAAAAGTGCCAGCACTGAAAGCTGTTGCTAGCCAGCACCCTTCCTTGGAAGCGCTTTTGTAACCCTTAGAACACTGGGGCTCTGGGCTTCTCTAGACACCTCATCTTCTGCTCATCCTCTCGCGCACTCTAAAGAGAGCTCAGGTGAGAAATTGCAAACGTCGAGCAATTGCTCAGAGATGAAAAGTGCCAGCACTGAAAGCTGTTGCTAGCCAGCACCCTTCCTTGGAAGCGCTTTCACAGGCGCAGCAACACTGGGGCTTTGCGCTTCTCTAGCCACCAAACGTCACGGTCATTCTCTTTCCGTCTCGTAGACACGAGCTGAGAAATTGCAAACGTCGAGCAATTGCTCAGAGATGAAAAGTGCCAGCACTGAAAGCTGTTGCTAGCCAGCACCCTTCCTTGCAAGCGCTTTTGTAGGCCTAAGCACACTGGGGCTCTGGGCTTCTCTAGCCACCTCATCTTCTGCTCATCCTCTCGCGCACTCTAAAGAGAGCTCAGGTGAGAAATTGCAAACGTCGAGCAATTGCTCAGAGATGAAAAGTGCCAGCACTGAAAGCTGTTGCTAGCCAGCACCCTTCCTTGGAAGCGCTTTCACAGGCGCAGTAACACTGGGGCTTTGTGCTTCTCTAGCCACCAAACGTCACGGTCACTATCTCTCCGTCTTGTAGACACGAGCTGAGAAATTGCAAACGTCGAGCAATTGCTCAGAGATGAAAAGTGCCAGCACTGAAAGCTGTTGCTAGCCAGCCCCCTTCCTTGGAAGCGCTTTTGTAGGCCTAAGAACACTGGGGCTCTGGGCTTCTCTAGCCATCTAATTTTCTGCACATCCTCTCGCGCACTCTAAAGAGAGCTCAGGTGAGAAATTGCAAACGTTGAGCAATTGCTCAGAGATGAAAAGTGCCAGCACTGAAAGCTCTTGCTAGCCAGCACCCTTCCTTGGAAGCGCTTTCACAGGCGCAGCAACACTGGGGCTTTGCGCTTCTCTAGCCACCAAACGTCACGGTCCTTCTCTTTCCGTCTCCTAGACACAAGCTGAGAAATTGCAAACGTCGAGCAATTGCTCAGAGATGAAAAGTGCCAGCACTGAAAGCTGTTGCTAGCCAGCACCCTTCCTTGGAAGTGCTTTTGTAGCCCTTAGAACACTGGGGCTCTGGGCTTCTCTAGCCACCTCATCTTCTGCTCATCCTCTCGCGCACTCTAAAGAGAGCTCAGGTGAGAAATTGCAAACGTCGAGCAATTGCTCAGAGATGAAAAGTGCCAGCACTGAAAGCTCTTGCTAGCCAGCACCCTTCCTTGGAAGCGCTTTCACAGGCGCAGTAACATTGGGGCTTTGCGCTTCTCTAGCCACCAAACGTCACGGTCCTTCTCTTTCCGTCTCGTAGACACGAGCTGAGAAATTGCAAACGTCGAGCAATTGCTCAGAGATGAAAAGTGCCAGCACTGAAAGCTCTTGCTAGCCAGCACCCTTCCTTGGAAGCGCTTTTGTAGGCCTAAGCACACTGGGGCTCTGGGCTTCTCTAGCCACCTCATCTTCTGCTCATCCTCTCGCGCACTCTAAAGAGAGCTCAGGTGAGAAATTGCAAACGTTGAGCAATTGCTCAGAGATGAAAAGTGCCAGCACTGAAAGCTGTTGCTAGCCAGCACCCTTTTTGGAAGCGCTTTCACAGGCGCAGCAACACTGGGGCTTTGCGCTTCTCTAGCCACCAAACGTCACGGTCCTTCTCTTTCCGTCTCGTAGACACGAGCTGAGAAATTGCAAACGTCGAGCAATTGCTCAGAGATGAAAAGTGCCAGCACTGAAAGCTCTTGCTAGCCAGCACCCTTCCTTGGAAGCGCTTTCACAGGCGCAGTAACACTGGGGCTTTGTGCTTCTCTAGCCACCAAATGTCACGGTCACTATCTCTCCGTCTCGTAGACACGAGCTGAGAAATTGCAAACGTCGAGCAATTGCTCAGAGATGAAAAGTGCCAGCACTGAAAGCTGTTGCTAGCCAGCACCCTTCCTTGGAAGCGCTTTTGTAGCCCTTAGAACACTGGGGCTCTGGGCTTCTCTAGCCACCTCATCTTCTGCTCATCCTCTCGCGCACTCTAAAGAGAGCTCAGGTGAGAAATTGCAAACGTTGAGCAATTGCTCAGAGATGAAAAGTGCCAGCACTGAAAGCTGTTGCTAGCCAGCACCCTTCCTTGGAAGCGCTTTCACAGGCGCAGCAACACTGGGGCTTTGCGCTTCTCTAGCCACCAAACGTCACGGTCCTTCTCTTTCCGTCTCGTAGACACGAGCTGAGAAATTGCAACCGTCGAGCAATTGCTCAGAGATGAAAAGTGCCAGCACTGAAAGCTGTTGCTAGCCAGCACCCTTCCTTGGAAGCGCTTTTGTAGGCCTAAGAACACTGGGGCTCTGGGCTTCTTTAGCCACCTAATCTTCTGCTCATCCTCTCGCGCACTCTAAAGAGAGCTCAGGTGAGAAATTGCAAACGTCGAGCAATTGCTCAGAGATGAAAAGTGCCAGCACTGAAAGCTGTTGCTAGCCAGCACCCTTCCTTGGAAGCGCTTTCACAGGCGCAGCAACACTGGGGCTTTGCGCTTCTCTAGCCACCAAACGTCATGGTCATTCTCTTTCCGTCTCGTAGACACGAGCTGAGAAATTGCAAACGTCGAGCAATTGCTCAGAGATGAAAAGTGCCAGCACTGAAAGCTGTTGCTAGCCAGCACCCTTCCTTGCAAGCGCTTTTGTAGGCCTAAGCACACTGGGGCTCTGGGCTTCTCTAGCCACCTCATCTTCTGCTCATCCTCTCGCGCACTCTAAAGAGAGCTCAGGTGAGAAATTGCAAACGTCGAGCAATTGCTCAGAGATGAAAAGTGCCAGCACTGAAAGCTCTTGCTAGCCAGCACCCTTCCTTGGAAGCGCTTTTGTAGGCCTAAGAACACTGGGGCTCTGGGCTTCTCTAGCCACCTAATCTTCTGCACATCCTCTCGCGCACTCTAAAGAGAGCTCAGGTGAGAAATTGCAAACGTCGAGCAATTGCTCAGAGATGAAAAGTGCCAGCACTGAAAGCTCTTGCTATCCAGCACCCTTCCTTGGAAGCGCTTTCACAGGCGCAGTAACATTGGGGCTTTGCGCTTCTATGTGCACCAAACATCACGGTCCTTCTCTTTCCGTCTCGTAGACACGAGCTGAGAAATTGCAAACGTCGAGCAATTGCTCAGAGATGAAAAGTGCCAGCACTGAAAGCTCTTGCTAGCCAGCACCCTTCCTTGGAAGTGCTTTTGTAGGCCTAAGAACACTGGGGCTCTGGGCTTCTCTAGCCACCTAATCTTCTGCTCATCCTCTCGCGCACTCTAAAGAGAGCTCAGGTGAGAAATTGCAAACGTCGAGCAATTGCTCAGAGATGAAAAGTGCCAGCACTGAAAGCTGTTGCTAGCCAGCACCCTTCCTTGGAAGCGCTTTCACAGGCGCAGTAACATTGGGGCTTTGCGCTTCTCTAGCCACCAAACGTCACGGTTACTATCTCTCCGTCTCGTAGACACGAGCTGAGAAATTGCAAACGTCGAGCAATTGCTCAGAGATGAAAAGTGCCAGCACTGAAAGCTGTTGCTAGCCAGCACCCTTCCTTGGAAGCGCTTTTGTAGGCCTAAGAACACTGGGGCTCTGGGCTTCTCTAGCCACCTCATCTTCTGCTCATCCTCTCGCACACTCTAAAGAGAGATCAGGTGAGAAATTGCAAACGTTGAGCAATTGCTCAGAGATGAAAAGTGCCAGCACTGAAAGCTCTTGCTAGCCAGCACCCTTCCTTGGAAGCGCTTTTGTAGGCCTAAGAACACTGGGGCTCTGGGCTTCTCTAGCCACCTCATCTTCTGCTCATCCTCTCGCGCACTCTAAAGAGAGCTCAGGTGAGAAATTGCAAACGTTGAGCAATTGCTCAGAGATGAAAAGTGCCAGCACTGAAAGCTCTTGCTAGCCAGCACCCTTCCTTGGAAGCGCTTTCACAGGCGCAGCAACACTGGGGCTTTGCGCTTCTCTAGCCACCAAACGTCACAGTCATTCTCTTTCCGTCTCGTAGACACGAGCTGAGAAATTGCAAACGTCGAGCAATTGCTCAGAGATGAAAAGTGCCAGCACTGAAAGCTGTTGCTAGCCAGCACCCTTCCTTGGAAGTGCTTTCACAGGCGCAGTAACACTGGGGCTTTGTGCTTCTCTAGCCACCAAACGTCACGGTCACTATCTCTCCGTCTCGTAGAAACGAGCTGAGAAATTGCAAACGTCGAGCAATTGCTCAGAGATGAAAAGTGCCAGCACTGAAAGCTGTTGCTAGCCAGCCCCCTTCCTTGGAAGCGCTTTTGTAGGCCTAAGAACACTGGGGCTCTGGGCTTCTCTAGCCACCTCATCTTCTGCTCATCCTCTCGCGCACTCTAAAGAGAGCTCAGGTGAGAAATTGCAAACGTCGAGCAATTGCTCAGAGATGAAAAGTGCCAGCACTGAAAGCTCTTGCTAGCCAGCACCCTTCCTTGGAAGCGCTTTCACAGGCGCAGCAACACTGGGGCTTTGCGCTTCTCTAGCCACCAAACGTCACAGTCATTCTCTTTCCGTCTCGTAGACACGAGCTGAGATATTGCAAACGTCGAGCAATTGCTCAGAGATGAAAAGTGCCAGCACTGAAAGCTGTTGCTAGCCAGCACCCTTCCTTGGAAGCGCTTTTGTAGGCCTAAGAACACTGGGGCTCTGGGCTTCTCTAGCCACCTCATCTTCTGCTCATCCTCTCGCGCACTCTAAAGAGAGCTCAGGTGAGAAATTGCAAACGTCGAGCAATTGCTCAGAGATGAAAAGTGCCAGCACTGAAAGCTGTTGCTAGCCAGCACCCTTCCTTGGAAGCGCTTTCACAGGCGCAGCAACACTGGGGCTTTGCGCTTCTATATGCACCAAACGTCACGGTCATTCTCTTTCCGTCTCCTAGACACGAGCTGAGAAATTGCAAACGTCGAGCAATTGCTCCGAGATGAAAAGTGCCAGCACTGAAAGCTGTTGCTAGCCAGCACCCTTCCTTGGAAGCGCTTTTGTAGGGCTAAGAACACTGGGGCTCTGGGCTTCTCTAGCCACCTCATCTTCTGCTCATCCTCTCGCGCACTCTGAAGAGAGCTCAGATGAGAAATTGCAAACGTCGAGCAATTGCTCAGAGATGAAAAGTGCCAGCACTGAAAGCTGTTGCTAGCCAGCACCCTTCCTTGGAAGCGCTTTCACAGGCGCAGCAACACTGGGGCTTTGCGCTTCTCTAGCCACCAAACGTCACGGTACTTCTCTTTCCGTCTCGTAGACACGAGCTGAGAAATTGCAAACGTCGAGCAATTGCTCAGAGATGAAAAGTGCCAGCACTGAAAGCTGTTGCTAGCCAGCACCCTTCCTTGGAAGCGCTTTTGTAACCCTTAGAACACTGGGGCTCTGGGCTTCTCTAGACACCTCATCTTCTGCTCATCCTCTCGCGCACTCTAAAGAGAGCTCAGGTGAGAAATTGCAAACGTCGAGCAATTGCTCAGAGATGAAAAGTGCCAACACTGAAAGCTGTTGCTAGCCAGCACCCTTCCTTGGAAGCGCTTTCACAGGCGCAGCAACACTGGGGCTTTGCGCTTCTCTAGCCACCAAAGGACACGGTCCTTCTCTTTCCGTCTCGTAGACACGAGCTGAGAAATTGCAAACGTCGAGCAATTGCTCAGAGATGAAAAGTGCCAGCACTGAAAGCTCTTGCTAGCCAGCACCCTTCCTTGGAAGTGCTTTTGTAGGCCTAAGAACACTGGGGCTCTGGGCTTCTCTAGCCACCTAATCTTCTGCTCATCCTCTCGCGCACTCTAAAGAGAGCTCAGGTGAGAAATTGCAAACGTCGAGCAATTGCTCAGAGATGAAAAGTGCCAGCACTGAAAGCTGTTGCTAGCCAGCACCCTTCCTTGGAAGCGCTTTCACAGGCGCAGTAACATTGGGGCTTTGCGCTTCTCTAGCCACCAAACGTCACGGTTACTATCTCTCCGTCTCGTAGACACGAGCTGAGAAATTGCAAACGTCGAGCAATTGCTCAGAGATGAAAAGTGCCAGCACTGAAAGCTGTTGCTAGCCAGCACCCTTCCTTGGAAGCGCTTTTGTAGGCCTAAGAACACTGGGGCTCTGGGCTTCTCTAGCCACCTCATCTTCTGCTCATCCTCTCGCACACTCTAAAGAGAGATCAGGTGAGAAATTGCAAACGTTGAGCAATTGCTCAGAGATGAAAAGTGCCAGCACTGAAAGCTCTTGCTAGCCAGCACCCTTCCTTGGAAGCGCTTTTGTAGGCCTAAGAACACTGGGGCTCTGGGCTTCTCTAGCCACCTCATCTTCTGCTCATCCTCTCGCGCACTCTAAAGAGAGCTCAGGTGAGAAATTGCAAACGTTGAGCAATTGCTCAGAGATGAAAAGTGCCAGCACTGAAAGCTCTTGCTAGCCAGCACCCTTCCTTGGAAGCGCTTTCACAGGCGCAGCAACACTGGGGCTTTGCGCTTCTCTAGCCACCAAACGTCACAGTCATTCTCTTTCCGTCTCGTAGACACGAGCTGAGAAATTGCAAACGTCGAGCAATTGCTCAGAGATGAAAAGTGCCAGCACTGAAAGCTGTTGCTAGCCAGCACCCTTCCTTGGAAGTGCTTTCACAGGCGCAGTAACACTGGGGCTTTGTGCTTCTCTAGCCACCAAACGTCACGGTCACTATCTCTCCGTCTCGTAGAAACGAGCTGAGAAATTGCAAACGTCGAGCAATTGCTCAGAGATGAAAAGTGCCAGCACTGAAAGCTGTTGCTAGCCAGCCCCCTTCCTTGGAAGCGCTTTTGTAGGCCTAAGAACACTGGGGCTCTGGGCTTCTCTAGCCACCTCATCTTCTGCTCATCCTCTCGCGCACTCTAAAGAGAGCTCAGGTGAGAAATTGCAAACGTCGAGCAATTGCTCAGAGATGAAAAGTGCCAGCACTGAAAGCTCTTGCTAGCCAGCACCCTTCCTTGGAAGCGCTTTCACAGGCGCAGCAACACTGGGGCTTTGCGCTTCTCTAGCCACCAAACGTCACGGTACTTCTCTTTCCGTCTCGTAGACACGAGCTGAGATATTGCAAACGTCGAGCAATTGCTCAGAGATGAAAAGTGCCAGCACTGAAAGCTGTTGCTAGCCAGCACCCTTCCTTGGAAGCGCTTTTGTAGGCCTAAGAACACTGGGGCTCTGGGCTTCTCTAGCCACCTCATCTTCTGCTCATCCTCTCGCGCACTCTAAAGAGAGCTCAGGTGAGAAATTGCAAACGTCGAGCAATTGCTCAGAGATGAAAAGTGCCAGCACTGAAAGCTGTTGCTAGCCAGCACCCTTCCTTGGAAGCGCTTTCACAGGCGCAGCAACACTGGGGCTTTGCGCTTCTATATGCACCAAACGTCACGGTCATTCTCTTTCCGTCTCCTAGACACGAGCTGAGAAATTGCAAACGTCGAGCAATTGCTCCGAGATGAAAAGTGCCAGCACTGAAAGCTGTTGCTAGCCAGCACCCTTCCTTGGAAGCGCTTTTGTAGGGCTAAGAACACTGGGGCTCTGGGCTTCTCTAGCCACCTCATCTTCTGCTCATCCTCTCGCGCACTCTGAAGAGAGCTCAGATGAGAAATTGCAAACGTCGAGCAATTGCTCAGAGATGAAAAGTGCCAGCACTGAAAGCTGTTGCTAGCCAGCACCCTTCCTTGGAAGCGCTTTCACAGGCGCAGCAACACTGGGGCTTTGCGCTTCTCTAGCCACCAAACGTCACGGTACTTCTCTTTCCGTCTCGTAGACACGAGCTGAGAAATTGCAAACGTCGAGCAATTGCTCAGAGATGAAAAGTGCCAGCACTGAAAGCTGTTGCTAGCCAGCACCCTTCCTTGGAAGCGCTTTTGTAACCCTTAGAACACTGGGGCTCTGGGCTTCTCTAGACACCTCATCTTCTGCTCATCCTCTCGCGCACTCTAAAGAGAGCTCAGGTGAGAAATTGCAAACGTCGAGCAATTGCTCAGAGATGAAAAGTGCCAACACTGAAAGCTGTTGCTAGCCAGCACCCTTCCTTGGAAGCGCTTTCACAGGCGCAGCAACACTGGGGCTTTGCGCTTCTCTAGCCACCAAAGGACACGGTCATTCTCTTTCCGTCTCGTAGACACGAGCTGAGAAATTGCAAACGTCGAGCAATTGCTCAGAGATGAAAAGTGCCAGCACTGAAAGCTCTTGCTAGCCAGCACCCTTCCTTGGAAGCGCTTTTGTAGGCCTAAGAACACTGGGGCTCTGGGCTTCTCTAGCCACCTCATCTTCTGCTCATCCTCTCGCGCACTCTGAAGAGAGCTCAGGTGAGAAATTGCAAACGTCGAGCAATTGCTCAGAGATGAAAAGTGCCAGCACTGAAAGCTGTTGCTAGCCAGCACCCTTCCTTGGAAGCGCTTTCACAGGCGCAGTAACATTGGGGCTTTGCGCTTCTCTAGCCACCAAACGTCACGGTCACTATCTCTCCGTCTCGTAGACACGAGCTGAGAAATTGCAAACGTCGAGCAATTGCTCAGAGATGAAAAGTGCCAGCACTGAAAGCTGTTGCTAGCCAGCACCCTTCCTTGGAAGCGCTTTTGTAGGGCTAAGCACACTGGGGCTCTGGGCTTCTCTAGCCACCTCATCTTCTGCTCATCCTCTCGCGCACTCTAAAGAGAGCTCAGGTGAGAAATTGCAAACGTCGAGCAATTGCTCAGAGAGGAAAAGTGCCAGCACTGAAAGCTGTTGCTAGCCAGCACCCTTCCTTGGAAGCGCTTTTGTAGGCCTAAGAACACTGGGGCTGTGGGCTTCTCTAGCCACCTCATCTTCTGCTCATCCTCTCGCGCACTCTAAAGAGAGCTCAGGTGAGAAATTGCAAACGTCGAGCAATTGCTCAGAGATGAAAAGTGCCAGCACTGAAAGCTGTTGCTAGCCAGCACCCTTCCTTGGAAGCGCTTTCACAGGCGCAGCAACACTGGGGCTTTGCGCTTCTATATGCACCAAACGTCACGGTCATTCTCTTTCCGTCTCCTAGACACGAGCTGAGAAATTGCAAACGTCGAGCAATTGCTCCGAGATGAAAAGTGCCAGCACTGAAAGCTGTTGCTAGCCAGCACCCTTCCTTGGAAGCGCTTTTGTAGCCCTTAGAACACTGGGGCTCTGGGCTTCTCTAGACACCTCATCTTCTGCTCATCCTCTCGCGCACTCTAAAGAGAGCTCAGGTGAGAAATTGCAAACGTCGAGCAATTGCTCAGAGATGAAAAGTGCCAACACTGAAAGCTGTTGCTAGCCAGCACCCTTCCTTGGAAGCGCTTTCACAGGCGCAGCAACACTGGGGCTTTGCGCTTCTCTAGCCACCAAAGGACACGGTCATTCTCTTTCCGTCTCGTAGACACGAGCTGAGAAATTGCAAACGTCGAGCAATTGCTCAGAGATGAAAAGTGCCAGCACTGAAAGCTGTTGCTAGCCAGCACCCTTCCTTGGAAGCGCTTTTGTAGGCCTAAGAACACTGGGGCTCTGGGCTTCTCTAGCCACCTCATCTTCTGCTCATCCTCTCGCGCACTCTAAAGAGAGCTCAGGTGAGAAATTGCAAACGTCGAGCAATTGCTCAGAGATGAAAAGTGCCAGCACTGAAAGCTGTTGCTAGCCAGCACCCTTCCTTGGAAGCGCTTTCACAGGCGCAGCAACACTGGGGCTTTGCGCTTCTCTAGCCACCAAAGGACACGGTCCTTCTCTTTCCGTCTCCTAGACATGAGCTGAGAAATTGCAAACGTCGAGCAATTGCTCAGAGATGAAAAGTGCCAGCACTGAAAGCTGTTGCTAGCCAGCACCCTTCCTTGGAAGCGCTTTCACAGGCGCAGTAACACTGGGGCTTTGTGCTTCTCTAGCCACCAAACGTCACGGTCACTATCTCTCCGTCTCGTAGACACGAGCTGAGAAATTGCAAACGTCGAGCAATTGCTCAGAGATGAAAAGTGCCAGCACTGAAAGCTGTTGCTAGCCAGCACCCTTCCTTGGAAGCGCTTTTGTAGGCCTAAGAACACTGGGGCTCTGGGCTTCTCTAGCCACCTCATCTTCTGCTCATCCTCTCGCGCACTCTAAAGAGAGCTCAGGTGAGAAATTGCAAACGTTGAGCAATTGCTCAGAGATGAAAAGTGCCAGCACTGAAAGCTGTTGCTAGCCAGCACCCTTCCTTGGAAGTGCTTTCACAGGCGCAGCAACACTGGGGCTTTGCGCTTCTCTAGCCACCAAACGTCACGGTCCTTCTCTTTCCGTCTCGTAGACACGAGCTGAGAAATTGCAAACGTCGAGCAATTGCTCAGAGATGAAAAGTGCCAGCACTGAAAGCTGTTGCTAGCCAGCACCCTTCCTTGGAAGCGCTTTTGTAGGCCTAAGAACACTGGGGCTCTGGGCTTTTTTAGCCACCTCATCTTCTGCTCATCCTCTCGCGCACTCTAAAGAGAGCTCAGGTGACAAATTGCAAACGTCGAGCAATTGCTCAGAGATGAAAAGTGCCAGCACTGAAAGCTGTTGCTAGCCAGCACCCTTCCTTGGAAGCGCTTTCACAGGCGCAGCAACACTGGGGTTTTGCACTTCTCTACGCACCAAACGTCACGGTCCTTCTCTTTCCGTCTCGTAGACACGAGCTGAGAAATTGCAACCGTCGAGCAATTGCTCAGAGATGAAAAGTGCCAGCACTGAAAGCTGTTGCTAGCCAGCACCCTTCCTTGGAAGCGCTTTTGTAGGCCTAAGAACACTGGGGCTCTGGGCTTCTTTAGCCACTTAATCTTCTGCTCATCCTCTCGCGCACTCTGAAGAGAGCTCAGGTGAGAAATTGCAAACGTTGAGCAATTGCTCAGAGATGAAAAGTGCCAGCACTGAAAGCTCTTGCTAGCCAGCACCCTTCCTTGGAAGCGCTTTCACAGGCGCAGCAACACTGGGGCTTTGCGCTTCTCTAGCCACCAAACATCACGGTCCTTCTCTTTCCGTCTCCTAGACACGAGCTGAGAAATTGCAAACGTCGAGCAATTGCTCAGAGATGAAAAGTGCCAGCACTGAAAGCTCTTGCTAGCCAGCACCCTTCCTTGGAAGTGCTTTTGTAGGCCTAAGAACACTGGGGCTCTGGGCTTCTCTAGCCACCTCATCTTCTGCTCATCCTCTCGCGCACTCTAAAGAGAGCTCAGGTGAGAAATTGCAAACGTCGAGCAATTGCTCAGAGATGAAAAGTGCCAGCACTGAAAGCTGTTGCTAGCCAGCACCCTTCCTTGGAAGCGCTTTCACAGGCGCAGTAACATTGGGGCTTTGCGCTTCTCTAGCCACCAAACGTCAAGGTCACTATCTCTCCGTCTCGTAGACACGAGCTTAGAAATTGCAAACGTCCAGCAATTGCTCAGAGATGAAAAGTGCCAGCACTGAAAGCTGTTGCTAGCCAGCACCCTTCCTTGGAAGCGCTTTTGTAACCTAAGAACACTGGGGCTCTGGGCTTCTCTAGCCACCTCATCTTCTGCTCATCCTCTCGCGCACTCTGAAGAGAGCTCAGATGACAAATTGCAAACGTCGAGCAATTGCTCAGAGATGAAAAGTGCCAGCACTGAAAGCTGTTGCTAGCCAGCACCCTTCCTTGGAAGCGCTTTCACAGGCGCAGCAACACTGGGGCTTTGCGCTTCTATATGCACCAAACATCACGGTCATTCTCTTTCCGTCTCCTAGACACGAGCTGAGAAATTGCAAACGTCGAGCAATTGCTCAGAGATGAAAAGTGCCAGCACTGAAAGCTGTTGCTAGCCGGCACCCTTCCTTGGAAGCGCTTTCACAGGCGCAGCAACACTGGCGCTTTGCGCTTCTCTAGCCACCAAACGTCACGGTCATTCTCTTTCCGTCTCGTAGACACGAGCTGAGAAATTGCAAACGTCGAGCAATTGCTCAGAGATGAAAAGTGCCAGCACTGAAAGCTGTTGCTAGCCAGCACCCTTCCTTGGAAGCGCTTTTGTAGCCCTAAGCACACTGGGGCTCTCGGCTTCTCTAGCCACCTCATCTTCTGCTCATCCTCTCGCGCACTCTGAAGAGAGCTCAGGTGAGAAATTGCAAACGTCGAGCAATTGGTCAGAGATGAAAAGTGCCAGCACTGAAAGCTGTTGCTAGCCAGCACCCTTCCTTGGAAGCGCTTTTGTAGGCCTAAGAACACTGGGGCTCTGGGCTTCTCTAGCCACCTCATCTTCTGCTCATCCTCTCGCGCACTCTAAAGAGAGCTCAGGTGAGAAATTGCAAACGTCGAGCAATTGGTCAGAGATGAAAAGTGCCAGCACTGAAAGCTGTTGCTAGCCAGCACCCTTCCTTGGAAGCGCTTTCACAGGCGCAGCAACACTGGGGCTTTGCGCTTCTATGTGCACCAAACATCACGGTCATTCTCTTTCCGTCTCCTAGACACAAGCTGAGAAATTGCAAACGTCGAGCAATTGCTCAGAGATGAAAAGTGCCAGCACTGAAAGCTGTTGCTAGCCAGCACCCTTCCTTGGAAGCGCTTTTGTAGGCCTAAGAACACTGGGGCTCTGGGCTTCTCTAGCCACCTCATCTTCTGCTCATCCTCTCGCGCACTCTAAAGAGAGCTCAGGTGAGAAATTGCAAACGTCGAGCAATTGCTCAGAGATGAAAAGTGCCAGCACTGAAAGCTGTTGCTAGCCAGCACCCTTCCTTGGAAGCGCTTTCACAGGCGCAGCAACACTGGGGCTTTGCGCTTCTCTACGCACCAAACGTCACGGTCCTTCTCTTTCCGTCTCGTAGACACGAGCTGAGAAATTGCAAACGTCGAGCAATTGCTCAGAGATGAAAAGTGCCAGCACTGAAAGCTGTTGCTAGCCAGCACCCTTCCTTGGAAGCGCTTTTGTAGGGCTAAGAACACTGGGGCTCTGGGCTTCTCTAGCCACCTCATCTTCTGCTCATCCTCTCGCGCACTCTAAAGAGAGCTCAGGTGAGAAATTGCAAAGGTCGAGCAATTGCTCAGAGATGAAAAGTGCCAACACTGAAAGCTGTTGCTAGCCAGCACCCTTCCTTGGAAGCGCTTTCACAGGCGCAGCAACACTGGGGCTTTGCGCTTCTCTAGCCACCAAAGGACACAGTCATTCTCTTTCCGTCTCGTAGACACGAGCTGAGAAATTGCAAACGTCCAGCAATTGCTCAGAGATGAAAAGTGCCAGCACTGAAAGCTGTTGCTAGCCAGCACCCTTCCTTGGAAGCGCTTTTGTAGGCCTAAGAACACTGGGGCTCTGGGCTTCTCTAGCCACCTCATCTTCTGCTCATCCTCTCGCGCACTCTAAAGAGAGCTCAGGTGAGAAATTGCAAACGTTGAGCAATTGCTCAGAGATGAAAAGTGCCAGCACTGAAAGCTGTTGCTAGCCAGCACCCTTCCTTGGAAGCGCTTTCACAGGCGCAGCAACACTGGGGCTTTGCGCTTCTCTAGCCACCAAACGTCACGGTCCTTCTCTTTCCGTCTCGTAGACACGAGCTGAGAAATTGCAAACGTCGAGCAATTGCTCAGAGATGAAAAGTGCCAGCACTGAAAGCTGTTGCTAGCCAGCACCCTTCCTTGGAAGTGCTTTTGTAGCCCTTAGAACACTGGGGCTCTGGGCTTCTCTAGCCACCTCATCTTCTGCTCATCCTCTCGCGCACTCTAAAGAGAGCTCAGGTGAGAAATTGCAAACGTCGAGCAATTGCTCAGAGATGAAAAGTGCCAGCACTGAAAGCTCTTGCTAGCCAGCACCCTTCCTTGGAAGCGCTTTCACAGGCGCAGTAACATTGGGGCTTTGCGCTTCTCTAGCCACCAAACGTCACGGTCACTATCTCTCCATCTCGTAGACACGAGCTGAGAAATTGCAAACGTCGAGCAATTGCTCAGAGATGAAAAGTGCCAGCACTGAAAGCTGTTGCTAGCCAGCACCCTTCCTTGGAAGCGCTTTTGTAGCCCTAAGCACACTGGGTCTCTGGGCTTCTCTAGCCACCTAATCTTCTGCTCATCCTCTCGCGCACTCTAAAGAGAGCTCAGGTGAGAAATTGCAAACGTCGAGCAATTGCTCAGAGATGAAAAGTGCCAGCACTGAAAGCTGTTGCTAGCCAGCACCCTTCCTTGGAAGCGCTTTTGTAGGCCTAAGAACACTGGGGCTCTGGGCTTCTCTATCCACCTCATCTTCTGCTCATCCTCTCGCGCACTCTAAAGAGAGCTCAGGGGAGAAATTGCAAACGTCGAGCAATTGCTCAGAGATGAAAAGTGCCAGCACTGAAAGCTGTTGCTAGCCAGCACCCTTCCTTGGAAGCGCTTTCACAGGCGCAGTAACACTGGGGCTTTGCGCTTCTCTAGCCACCAAACGTCACAGTCATTCTCTTTCCGTCTCGTAGACAAGAGCTGAGAAATTGCAAACGTCGAGCAATTGCTCAGAGATGAAAAGTGCCAGCACTGAAAGCTGTTGCTAGCCAGCACCCTTCCTTGGAAGCGCTTTCACAGGCGCAGCAACACTGGGGCTTTGCGCTTCTATACGCACCAAACGTCACGGTCATTCTCTTTCCGTCTCCTAGACACGAGCTGAGAAATTGCAAACGTCGAGCAATTGCTCAGAGATGAAAAGTGCCAGCACTGAAAGCTCTTGCTAGCCAGCACCCTTCCTTGGAAGCGCTTTTGTAGGCCTAAGAACACTGGGGCTCTGGGCTTCTCTAGCCACCTCATCTTCTGCTCATCCTCTCGCGCACTCTAAAGAGAGCTCAGGTGAGAAATTGCAAACGTCGAGCAATTGCTCAGAGATGAAAAGTGCCAGCACTGAAAGCTCTTGCTAGCCAGCACCCTTCCTTGGAAGCGCTTTCACAGGCGCAGTAACACTGGGGCTTTGCGCTTCTCTAGCCACCAAACGTCACGGTCCTTCTCTTTCCGTCTCGTAGACACGAGCTGAGAAATTGCAAACATCGAGCAATTGCTCAGAGATGAAAAGTGCCAGCACTGAAAGCTGTTGCTAGCCAGCACCCTTCCTTGGAAGCGCTTTTGTAGGCCTAAGAACACTGGGGCTCTGGGCTTCTTTAGCCACTTAATCTTCTGCTCATCCTCTCGCGCACTCTAAAGAGAGCTCAGGTGAGAAATTGCAAACGTCGAGCAATTGCTCAGAGATGAAAAGTGCCAGCACTGAAAGCTCTTGCTAGCCAGCACCCTTCCTTGGAAGCGCTTTCACAGGCGCAGGAACACTGGGGCTTTGCGCTTCTCTAGCCACCAAACATCACGGTCCTTCTCTTTCCGTCTCCTAGACACGAGCTGAGAAATTGCAAACGTCGAGCAATT
The DNA here is from genome assembly GCA_037962945.1 of Sarcoramphus papa. Classification (NCBI taxonomy): domain Eukaryota; kingdom Metazoa; phylum Chordata; class Aves; order Accipitriformes; family Cathartidae; genus Sarcoramphus; species Sarcoramphus papa. The sequence goes on from JBBMRM010000088.1 coordinate 2,913,493, forward strand.
GCTCAGAGATGAAAAGTGCCAGCACTGAAAGCTGTTGCTAGCCAGCACCCTTCCTTGGAAGTGCTTTTGTAGGCCTAAGAACACTGGGGCTCTGGGCTTCTCTAGCCACCTAATCTTCTGCTCATCCTCTCGCGCAGTCTAAAGAGAGCTCAGGTGAGAAATTGCAAACGTCGAGCAATTGCTCAGAGATGAAAAGTGCCAGCACTGAAAGCTGTTGCTAGCCAGCACCCTTCCTTGGAAGCGCTTTCACAGGCGCAGTAACATTGGGGCTTTGCGCTTCTCTAGCCACCAAACGTCACGGTCACTATCTCTCCGTCTCGTAGACACGAGCTTAGAAATTGCAAACGTCCAGCAATTGCTCAGAGATGAAAAGTGCCAGCACTGAAAGCTCTTGCTAGCCAGCACCCTTCCTTGGAAGCGCTTTCACAGGCGCAGCAACACTGGGGCTTTGCGCTTCTCTAGCCACCAAACGTCACGGTCATTCTCTTTCCGTCTCCTAGACACGAGCTGAGAAATTGCAAACGTCGAGCAATTGCTCAGAGATGAAAAGTGCCAGCACTGAAAGCTGTTGCTAGCCAGCACCCTTCCTTGGAAGCGCTTTCACAGGCGCAGCAACACTGGGGCTTTGCGCTTCTCTAGCCACCAAACGTCACGGTCATTCTCTTTCCGTCTCCTAGACACGAGCTGAGAAATTGCAAACGTCCAGCAATTGCTCAGAGATGAAAAGTGCCAGCACTGAAAGCTCTTGCTAGCCAGCACCCTTCCTTGGAAGCGCTTTTGTAGCCCTAAGCACACTGGGGCTCTGGGCTTCTCTAGCCACCTCATCTTCTGCTCATCCTCTCGCGCACTCTGAAGAGAGCTCAGGTGAGAAATTGCAAACATCGAGCAATTGCTCAGAGATGAAAAGTGCCAGCACTGAAAGCTGTTGCTAGCCAGCACCCTTCCTTGGAAGCGCTTTTGTAGGCCTAAGAACACTGGGGCTCTGGGCTTCTCTAGCCACCTCATCTTCTGCTCATCCTCTCGCGCACTCTAAAGAGAGCTCAGGTGAGAAATTGCAAACGTCGAGCAATTGCTCAGAGATGAAAAGTGCCAGCACTGAAAGCTGTTGCTAGCCAGCACCCTTCCTTGGAAGCGCTTTCACAGGCGCAGCAACACTGGGGCTTTGCGCTTCTCTAGCCACCAAAGGACACGGTCATTCTCTTTCCGTCTCGTAGACACGAGCTGAGAAATTGCAAACGTCGAGCAATTGCTCAGAGATGAAAAGTGCCAGCACTGAAAGCTGTTGCTAGCCAGCACCCTTCCTTGGAAGCGCTTTTGTAGGCCTAAGAACACTGGGGCTCTGGGCTTCTCTAGCCACCTCATCTTCTGCTCATCCTCTCGCGCAGTCTAAAGAGAGCTCAGGGGAGAAATTGCAAACGTCGAGCAATTGCTCAGAGATGAAAAGTGCCAGCACTGAAAGCTGTTGCTAGCCAGCACCCTTCCTTGGAAGCGCTTTCACAGGCGCAGCAACACTGGGGCTTTGCGCTTCTCTAGCCACCAAACGTCACGGTCCTTCTCTTTCCGTCTCGTAGACACGAGCTGAGAAATTGCAAACGTCGAGCAATTGCTCAGAGATGAAAAGTGCCAGCACTGAAAGCTGTTGCTAGCCAGCACCCTTCCTTGGAAGCGCTTTTGTAGGGCTAAGAACACTGGGGCTCTGGGCTTCTCTAGCCACCTCATCTTCTGCTCATCCTCTCGCGCACTCTAAAGAGAGCTCAGGTGAGAAATTGCAAACGTCGAGCAATTGCTCAGAGATGAAAAGTGCCAACACTGAAAGCTGTTGCTAGCCAGCACCCTTCCTTGGAAGCGCTTTCACAGGCGCAGCAGCACTGGGGCTTTGCGCTTCTCTAGCCACCAAAGGACACGGTCATTCTCTTTCCGTCTCGTAGACACGAGCTGAGAAATTGCAAACGTCCAGCAATTGGTCAGAGATGAAAAGTGCCAGCACTGAAAGCTGTTGCTAGCCAGCACCCTTCCTTGGAAGCGCTTTTGTAGGCCTAAGAACACTGGGGCTCTGGGCTTCTCTAGCCACCTCATCTTCTGCTCATCCTCTCGCGCACTCTAAAGAGAGCTCAGGTGAGAAATTGCAAACGTCAAGCAATTGCTCAGAGATGAAAAGTGCCAGCACTGAAAGCTCTTGCTAGCCAGCACCCTTCCTTGGAAGCGCTTTCACAGGCGCAGCAACACTGGGGCTTTGCGCTTCTCTAGCCACCAAACGTCACGGTCCTTCTCTTTCCGTCTCGTAGACACGAGCTGAGAAATTGCAAACGTCGAGCAATTGCTCAGAGATGAAAAGTGCCAGCACTGAAAGCTGTTGCTAGCCAGCACCCTTCCTTGGAAGTGCTTTTGTAGCCCTTAGAACACTGGGGCTCTGGGCTTCTCTAGCCACCTCATCTTCTGCTCATCCTCTCGCGCACTCTAAAGAGAGCTCAGGTGAGAAATTGCAAACGTCGAGCAATTGCTCCGAGATGAAAAGTGCCAGCACTGAAAGCTGTTGCTAGCCAGCACCCTTCCTTGGAAGCGCTTTCACAGGCGCAGTAACATTGGGGCTTTGCGCTTCTCTAGCCACCAAACGTCACGGTCACTATCTCTCCATCTCGTAGACACGAGCTGAGAAATTGCAAACGTCGAGCAATTGCTCAGAGATGAAAAGTGCCAGCACTGAAAGCTGTTGCTAGCCAGCACCCTTCCTTGGAAGCGCTTTTGTAGGCCTAAGAACACTGGGTCTCTGGGCTTCTCTAGCCACCTAATCTTCTGCTCATCCTCTCGCGCACTCTAAAGAGAGCTCAGGTGAGAAATTGCAAACGTCGAGCAATTGCTCAGAGATGAAAAGTGCCAGCACTGAAAGCTCTTGCTAGCCAGCACCCTTCCTTGGAAGCGCTTTTGTAGGCCTAAGAACACTGGGGCTCTGGGCTTCTCTAGCCACCTCATCTTCTGCTCATCCTCTCGCGCACTCTAAAGAGAGCTCAGGTGAGAAATTGCAAACGTCGAGCAATTGCTCAGAGATGAAAAGTGCCAGCACTGAAAGCTGTTGCTAGCCAGCACCCTTCCTTGGAAGCGCTTTCACAGGCGCAGCAACACTGGGGCTTTGCGCTTCTCTAGCCACCAAACGTCACGGTCATTCTCTTTCCGTCTCCTAGACACGAGCTGAGAAATTGCAAACGTCGAGCAATTGCTCAGAGATGAAAAGTGCCAGCACTGAAAGCTGTTGCTAGCCAGCACCCTTCCTTGGAAGCGCTTTCACAGGCGCAGTAACATTGGGGCTTTGCGCTTCTCTAGCCACCAAACGTCACGGTCACTATCTCTCCGTCTCGTAGACACGAGCTTAGAAATTGCAAACGTCCAGCAATTGCTCAGAGATGAAAAGTGCCAGCACTGAAAGCTCTTGCTAGCCAGCACCCTTCCTTGGAAGCGCTTTCACAGGCGCAGCAACACTGGGGCTTTGCGCTTCTCTAGCCACCAAACGTCACGGTCATTCTCTTTCCGTCTCCTAGACACGAGCTGAGAAATTGCAAACGTCGAGCAATTGCTCAGAGATGAAAAGTGCCAGCACTGAAAGCTGTTGCTAGCCAGCACCCTTCCTTGGAAGCGCTTTCACAGGCGCAGCAACACTGGGGCTTTGCGCTTCTCTAGCCACCAAACGTCACGGTCATTCTCTTTCCGTCTCCTAGACACGAGCTGAGAAATTGCAAACGTCCAGCAATTGCTCAGAGATGAAAAGTGCCAGCACTGAAAGCTCTTGCTAGCCAGCACCCTTCCTTGGAAGCGCTTTTGTAGCCCTAAGCACACTGGGGCTCTGGGCTTCTCTAGCCACCTCATCTTCTGCTCATCCTCTCGCGCACTCTGAAGAGAGCTCAGGTGAGAAATTGCAAACATCGAGCAATTGCTCAGAGATGAAAAGTGCCAGCACTGAAAGCTGTTGCTAGCCAGCACCCTTCCTTGGAAGCGCTTTTGTAGGCCTAAGAACACTGGGGCTCTGGGCTTCTCTAGCCACCTCATCTTCTGCTCATCCTCTCGCGCACTCTAAAGAGAGCTCAGGTGAGAAATTGCAAACGTCGAGCAATTGCTCAGAGATGAAAAGTGCCAGCACTGAAAGCTGTTGCTAGCCAGCACCCTTCCTTGGAAGCGCTTTCACAGGCGCAGCAACACTGGGGCTTTGCGCTTCTCTAGCCACCAAAGGACACGGTCATTCTCTTTCCGTCTCGTAGACACGAGCTGAGAAATTGCAAACGTCGAGCAATTGCTCAGAGATGAAAAGTGCCAGCACTGAAAGCTGTTGCTAGCCAGCACCCTTCCTTGGAAGCGCTTTTGTAGGCCTAAGAACACTGGGGCTCTGGGCTTCTCTAGCCACCTCATCTTCTGCTCATCCTCTCGCGCAGTCTAAAGAGAGCTCAGGGGAGAAATTGCAAACGTCGAGCAATTGCTCAGAGATGAAAAGTGCCAGCACTGAAAGCTGTTGCTAGCCAGCACCCTTCCTTGGAAGCGCTTTCACAGGCGCAGCAACACTGGGGCTTTGCGCTTCTCTAGCCACCAAACGTCACGGTCCTTCTCTTTCCGTCTCGTAGACACGAGCTGAGAAATTGCAAACGTCGAGCAATTGCTCAGAGATGAAAAGTGCCAGCACTGAAAGCTGTTGCTAGCCAGCACCCTTCCTTGGAAGCGCTTTTGTAGGGCTAAGAACACTGGGGCTCTGGGCTTCTCTAGCCACCTCATCTTCTGCTCATCCTCTCGCGCACTCTAAAGAGAGCTCAGGTGAGAAATTGCAAACGTCGAGCAATTGCTCAGAGATGAAAAGTGCCAACACTGAAAGCTGTTGCTAGCCAGCACCCTTCCTTGGAAGCGCTTTCACAGGCGCAGCAGCACTGGGGCTTTGCGCTTCTCTAGCCACCAAAGGACACGGTCATTCTCTTTCCGTCTCGTAGACACGAGCTGAGAAATTGCAAACGTCCAGCAATTGGTCAGAGATGAAAAGTGCCAGCACTGAAAGCTGTTGCTAGCCAGCACCCTTCCTTGGAAGCGCTTTTGTAGGCCTAAGAACACTGGGGCTCTGGGCTTCTCTAGCCACCTCATCTTCTGCTCATCCTCTCGCGCACTCTAAAGAGAGCTCAGGTGAGAAATTGCAAACGTCAAGCAATTGCTCAGAGATGAAAAGTGCCAGCACTGAAAGCTCTTGCTAGCCAGCACCCTTCCTTGGAAGCGCTTTCACAGGCGCAGCAACACTGGGGCTTTGCGCTTCTCTAGCCACCAAACGTCACGGTCCTTCTCTTTCCGTCTCGTAGACACGAGCTGAGAAATTGCAAACGTCGAGCAATTGCTCAGAGATGAAAAGTGCCAGCACTGAAAGCTGTTGCTAGCCAGCACCCTTCCTTGGAAGTGCTTTTGTAGCCCTTAGAACACTGGGGCTCTGGGCTTCTCTAGCCACCTCATCTTCTGCTCATCCTCTCGCGCACTCTAAAGAGAGCTCAGGTGAGAAATTGCAAACGTCGAGCAATTGCTCCGAGATGAAAAGTGCCAGCACTGAAAGCTGTTGCTAGCCAGCACCCTTCCTTGGAAGCGCTTTCACAGGCGCAGTAACATTGGGGCTTTGCGCTTCTCTAGCCACCAAACGTCACGGTCACTATCTCTCCATCTCGTAGACACGAGCTGAGAAATTGCAAACGTCGAGCAATTGCTCAGAGATGAAAAGTGCCAGCACTGAAAGCTGTTGCTAGCCAGCACCCTTCCTTGGAAGCGCTTTTGTAGGCCTAAGAACACTGGGTCTCTGGGCTTCTCTAGCCACCTAATCTTCTGCTCATCCTCTCGCGCACTCTAAAGAGAGCTCAGGTGAGAAATTGCAAACGTCGAGCAATTGCTCAGAGATGAAAAGTGCCAGCACTGAAAGCTCTTGCTAGCCAGCACCCTTCCTTGGAAGCGCTTTTGTAGGCCTAAGAACACTGGGGCTCTGGGCTTCTCTAGCCACCTCATCTTCTGCTCATCCTCTCGCGCACTCTAAAGAGAGCTCAGGTGAGAAATTGCAAACGTCGAGCAATTGCTCAGAGATGAAAAGTGCCAGCACTGAAAGCTGTTGCTAGCCAGCACCCTTCCTTGGAAGCGCTTTCACAGGCGCAGCAACACTGGGGCTTTGCGCTTCTCTAGCCACCAAACGTCACGGTCATTCTCTTTCCGTCTCCTAGACACGAGCTGAGAAATTGCAAACGTCGAGCAATTGCTCAGAGATGAAAAGTGCCAGCACTGAAAGCTGTTGCTAGCCAGCACCCTTCCTTGGAAGCGCTTTCACAGGCGCAGCAACACTGGGGCTTTGCGCTTCTCTAGCCACCAAACGTCACGGTCATTCTCTTTCCGTCTCCTAGACACGAGCTGAGAAATTGCAAACGTCCAGCAATTGCTCAGAGATGAAAAGTGCCAGCACTGAAAGCTCTTGCTAGCCAGCACCCTTCCTTGGAAGCGCTTTTGTAGCCCTAAGCACACTGGGGCTCTGGGCTTCTCTAGCCACCTCATCTTCTGCTCATCCTCTCGCGCACTCTGAAGAGAGCTCAGGTGAGAAATTGCAAACATCGAGCAATTGCTCAGAGATGAAAAGTGCCAGCACTGAAAGCTGTTGCTAGCCAGCACCCTTCCTTGGAAGCGCTTTTGTAGGCCTAAGAACACTGGGGCTCTGGGCTTCTCTAGCCACCTCATCTTCTGCTCATCCTCTCGCGCACTCTAAAGAGAGCTCAGGTGAGAAATTGCAAACGTCGAGCAATTGCTCAGAGATGAAAAGTGCCAGCACTGAAAGCTGTTGCTAGCCAGCACCCTTCCTTGGAAGCGCTTTCACAGGCGCAGCAACACTGGGGCTTTGCGCTTCTCTAGCCACCAAAGGACACGGTCATTCTCTTTCCGTCTCGTAGACACGAGCTGAGAAATTGCAAACGTCGAGCAATTGCTCAGAGATGAAAAGTGCCAGCACTGAAAGCTGTTGCTAGCCAGCACCCTTCCTTGGAAGCGCTTTTGTAGGCCTAAGAACACTGGGGCTCTGGGCTTCTCTAGCCACCTCATCTTCTGCTCATCCTCTCGCGCACTCTAAAGAGAGCTCAGGGGAGAAATTGCAAACGTCGAGCAATTGCTCAGAGATGAAAAGTGCCAGCACTGAAAGCTGTTGCTAGCCAGCACCCTTCCTTGGAAGCGCTTTCACAGGCGCAGCAACACTGGGGCTTTGCGCTTCTCTAGCCACCAAACGTCACGGTCCTTCTCTTTCCGTCTCGTAGACACGAGCTGAGAAATTGCAAACGTCGAGCAATTGCTCAGAGATGAAAAGTGCCAGCACTGAAAGCTGTTGCTAGCCAGCACCCTTCCTTGGAAGCGCTTTTGTAGGGCTAAGAACACTGGGGCTCTGGGCTTCTCTAGCCACCTCATCTTCTGCTCATCCTCTCGCGCACTCTAAAGAGAGCTCAGGTGAGAAATTGCAAACGTCGAGCAATTGCTCAGAGATGAAAAGTGCCAACACTGAAAGCTGTTGCTAGCCAGCACCCTTCCTTGGAAGCGCTTTCACAGGCGCAGCAGCACTGGGGCTTTGCGCTTCTCTAGCCACCAAAGGACACGGTCATTCTCTTTCCGTCTCGTAGACACGAGCTGAGAAATTGCAAACGTCCAGCAATTGGTCAGAGATGAAAAGTGCCAGCACTGAAAGCTGTTGCTAGCCAGCACCCTTCCTTGGAAGCGCTTTTGTAGGCCTAAGAACACTGGGGCTCTGGGCTTCTCTAGCCACCTCATCTTCTGCTCATCCTCTCGCGCACTCTAAAGAGAGCTCAGGTGAGAAATTGCAAACGTCAAGCAATTGCTCAGAGATGAAAAGTGCCAGCACTGAAAGCTCTTGCTAGCCAGCACCCTTCCTTGGAAGCGCTTTCACAGGCGCAGCAACACTGGGGCTTTGCGCTTCTCTAGCCACCAAACGTCACGGTCCTTCTCTTTCCGTCTCGTAGACACGAGCTGAGAAATTGCAAACGTCGAGCAATTGCTCAGAGATGAAAAGTGCCAGCACTGAAAGCTGTTGCTAGCCAGCACCCTTCCTTGGAAGTGCTTTTGTAGCCCTTAGAACACTGGGGCTCTGGGCTTCTCTAGCCACCTCATCTTCTGCTCATCCTCTCGCGCACTCTAAAGAGAGCTCAGGTGAGAAATTGCAAACGTCGAGCAATTGCTCCGAGATGAAAAGTGCCAGCACTGAAAGCTGTTGCTAGCCAGCACCCTTCCTTGGAAGCGCTTTCACAGGCGCAGTAACATTGGGGCTTTGCGCTTCTCTAGCCACCAAACGTCACGGTCACTATCTCTCCATCTCGTAGACACGAGCTGAGAAATTGCAAACGTCGAGCAATTGCTCAGAGATGAAAAGTGCCAGCACTGAAAGCTGTTGCTAGCCAGCACCCTTCCTTGGAAGCGCTTTTGTAGGCCTAAGAACACTGGGTCTCTGGGCTTCTCTAGCCACCTAATCTTCTGCTCATCCTCTCGCGCACTCTAAAGAGAGCTCAGGTGAGAAATTGCAAACGTCGAGCAATTGCTCAGAGATGAAAAGTGCCAGCACTGAAAGCTCTTGCTAGCCAGCACCCTTCCTTGGAAGCGCTTTTGTAGGCCTAAGAACACTGGGGCTCTGGGCTTCTCTAGCCACCTCATCTTCTGCTCATCCTCTCGCGCACTCTAAAGAGAGCTCAGGTGAGAAATTGCAAACGTCGAGCAATTGCTCAGAGATGAAAAGTGCCAGCACTGAAAGCTGTTGCTAGCCAGCATCCTTCCTTGGAAGCGCTTTCACAGGCGCAGTAACACTGGGGCTTTGCGCTTCTCTAGCCACCAAACGTCACAGTCATTCTCTTTCCGTCTCGTAGACACGAGCTGAGAAATTGCAAACGTCGAGCAATTGCTCAGAGATGAAAAGTGCCAGCACTGAAAGCTGTTGCTAGCCAGCACCCTTCCTTGGAAGCGCTTTCACAGGCGCAGCAACACTGGGGCTTTGCGCTTCTATACGCACCAAACGTCACGGTCATTCTCTTTCCGTCTCCTAGACACGAGCTGAGAAATTGCAAACGTCGAGCAATTGCTCAGAGATGAAAAGTGCCAGCACTGAAAGCTCTTGCTAGCCAGCACCCTTCCTTGGAAGCGCTTTTGTAGGCCTAAGAACACTGGGGCTCTGGGCTTCTCTAGCCACCTCATCTTCTGCTCATCCTCTCGCGCACTCTAAAGAGAGCTCAGGTGAGAAATTGCAAACGTCGAGCAATTGCTCAGAGATGAAAAGTGCCAGCACTGAAAGCTCTTGCTAGCCAGCACCCTTCCTTGGAAGCGCTTTCACAGGCGCAGTAACACTGGGGCTTTGCGCTTCTCTAGCCACCAAACGTCACGGTCCTTCTCTTTCCGTCTCGTAGACACGAGCTGAGAAATTGCAAACATCGAGCAATTGCTCAGAGATGAAAAGTGCCAGCACTGAAAGCTGTTGCTAGCCAGCACCCTTCCTTGGAAGCGCTTTTGTAGGCCTAAGAACACTGGGGCTCTGGGCTTCTCTAGCCACCTAATCTTCTGCTCATCCTCTCGGGCACTCTGAAGAGAGCTCAGGTGAGAAATTGCAAACGTCGAGCAATTGCTCAGAGATGAAAAGTGCCAGCACTGAAAGCTGTTGCTAGCCAGCACCCTTCCTTGGAAGCGCTTTTGTAGCCCTAAGCACACTGGGGCTCTGGGCTTCTCTAGCCACCTCATCTTCTGCTCATCCTCTCGCGCACTCTGAAGAGAGCTCAGGTGAGAAATTGCAAACGTCGAGCAATTGGTCAGAGATGAAAAGTGCCAGCACTGAAAGCTGTTGCTAGCCAGCACCCTTCCTTGGAAGCGCTTTTGTAGGCCTAAGAACACTGGGGCTCTGGGCTTCTCTAGCCACCTCATCTTCTGCTCATCCTCTCGCACACTCTAAAGAGAGCTCAGGGGAGAAATTGCAAACGTCGAGCAATTGCTCAGAGATGAAAAGTGCCAGCACTGAAAGCTGTTGCTAGCCAGCACCCTTCCTTGGAAGCGCTTTTGTAGGCCTAAGAACACTGGGGCTCTGGGCTTCTCTAGCCACCTCATCTTCTGCTCATCCTCTCGCGCACTCTAAAGAGAGCTCAGGGGAGAAATTGCAAACGTCGAGCAATTGCTCAGAGATGAAAAGTGCCAGCACTGAAAGCTCTTGCTAGCCAGCACCCTTCCTTGGAAGCGCTTTCACAGGCGCAGCAACACTGGGGCTTTGCGCTTCTCTAGCCACCAAACGTCACGGTCCTTCTCTTTCCGTCTCCTAGACACGAGCTGAGAAATTGCAAACGTCGAGCAATTGCTCAGAGATGAAAAGTGCCAGCACTGAAAGCTGTTGCTAGCCAGCACCCTTCCTTGGAAGCGCTTTTGTAGGGCTAAGAATACTGGGGCTCTGGGCTTCTCTAGACACCTCATCTTCTGCTCATCCTCTCGCGCACTCTAAAGAGAGCTCAGGTGAGAAATTGCAAACGTCGAGCAATTGCTCAGAGATGAAAAGTGCCAGCACTGAAAGCTGTTGCTAGCCAGCACCCTTCCTTGGAAGCGCTTTCACAGGCGCAGCAACACTGGGGCTTTGCGCTTCTCTAGCCACCAAAGGACACGGTCATTCTCTTTCCGTCTCGTAGACACGAGCTGAGAAATTGCAAACGTCCAGCAATTGCTCAGAGATGAAAAGTGCCAGCACTGAAAGCTGTTGCTAGCCAGCACCCTTCCTTGGAAGCGCTTTTGTAGCCCTAAGCACACTGGGGCTCTGGGCTTCTCTAGCCACCTCATCTTCTGCTCATCCTCTCGCGCACTCTAAAGAGAGCTCAGGTGAGAAATTGCAAACGTTGAGCAATTGCTCAGAGATGAAAAGTGCCAGCACTGAAAGCTCTTGCTAGCCAGCACCCTTCCTTGGAAGCGCTTTCACAGGCGCAGCAACACTGGGGCTTTGCGCTTCTCTAGCCACCAAACGTCACGGTCCTTCTCTTTCCGTCTCGTAGACACGAGCTGAGAAATTGCAAACGTCGAGCAATTGCTCAGAGATGAAAAGTGCCAGCACTGAAAGCTGTTGCTAGCCAGCACCCTTCCTTGGAAGTGCTTTTGTAGCCCTTAGAACACTGGGGCTCTGGGCTTCTCTAGCCACCTAATCTTCTGCTCATCCTCTCGCGCACTCTAAAGAGAGCTCAGGTGAGAAATTGCAAACGTCGAGCAATTGCTCAGAGATGAAAAGTGCCAGCACTGAAAGCTGTTGCTAGCCAGCACCCTTCCTTGGAAGCGCTTTCACAGGCGCAGTAACACTGGGGCTTTGCGCTTCTCTAGCCACCAAACGTCACGGTCACTATCTCTCCGTCTCGTAGACACGAGCTGAGAAATTGCAAACGTCGAGCAATTGCTCAGAGATGAAAAGTGCCAGCACTGAAAGCTCTTGCTAGCCAGCACCCTTCCTTGGAAGCGCTTTTGTAGGCCTAAGCACACTGGGTCTCTGGGCTTCTCTAGCCACCTAATCTTCTGCTCATCCTCTCGCGCACTCTAAAGAGAGCTCAGGTGAGAAATTGCAAACGTCGAGCAATTGCTCAGAGATGAAAAGTGCCAGCACTGAAAGCTCTTGCTAGCCAGCACCCTTCCTTGGAAGCGCTTTTGTAGGCCTAAGAACACTGGGGCTCTGGGCTTCTCTAGCCACCTCATCTTCTGCTCATCCTCTCGCGCACTCTAAAGAGAGCTCAGGTGAGAAATTGCAAACGTCGAGCAATTGCTCAGAGATGAAAAGTGCCAGCACTGAAAGCTCTTGCTAGCCAGCATCCTTCCTTGGAAGCGCTTTCACAGGCGCAGTAACACTGGGGCTTTGCGCTTCTCTAGCCACCAAACGTCACAGTCATTCTCTTTCCGTCTCGTAGACACGAGCTGAGAAATTGCAAACGTCGAGCAATTGCTCAGAGATGAAAAGTGCCAGCACTGAAAGCTCTTGCTAGCCAGCACCCTTCCTTGGAAGCGCTTTCACAGGCGCAGCAACACTGGGGCTTTGCGCTTCTATACGCACCAAACGTCACGGTCATTCTCTTTCCGTCTCCTAGACACGAGCTGAGAAATTGCAAACGTCGAGCAATTGCTCAGAGATGAAAAGTGCCAGCACTGAAAGCTCTTGCTAGCCAGCACCCTTCCTTGGAAGCGCTTTTGTAGGCCTAAGAACACTGGGGCTCTGGGCTTCTCTAGCCACCTAATCTTCTGCTCATCCTCTCGCGCACTCTAAAGAGAGCTCAGGTGAGAAATTGCAAACGTCGAGCAATTGCTCAGAGATGAAAAGTGCCAGCACTGAAAGCTCTTGCTAGCCAGCACCCTTCCTTGGAAGCGCTTTCACAGGCGCAGTAACACTGGGGCTTTGCGCTTCTCTAGCCACCAAACGTCACGGACCTTCTCTTTCCGTCTCGTAGACACGAGCTGAGAAATTGCAAACATCGAGCAATTGCTCAGAGATGAAAAGTGCCAGCACTGAAAGCTGTTGCTAGCCAGCACCCTTCCTTGGAAGCGCTTTTGTAGGCCTAAGAACACTGGGGCTCTGGGCTTCTCTAGCCACCTAATCTTCTGCTCATCCTCTCGGGCACTCTGAAGAGAGCTCAGGTGAGAAATTGCAAACGTCGAGCAATTGCTCAGAGATGAAAAGTGCCAGCACTGAAAGCTGTTGCTAGCCAGCACCCTTCCTTGGAAGCGCTTTTGTAGCCCTAAGCACACTGGGGCTCTGGGCTTCTCTAGCCACCTCATCTTCTGCTCATCCTCTCGCGCACTCTGAAGAGAGCTCAGGTGAGAAATTGCAAACGTCGAGCAATTGGTCAGAGATGAAAAGTGCCAGCACTGAAAGCTGTTGCTAGCCAGCACCCTTCCTTGGAAGCGCTTTTGTAGGCCTAAGAACACTGGGGCTCTGGGCTTCTCTAGCCACCTCATCTTCTGCTCATCCTCTCGCGCACTCTGAAGAGAGCTCAGATGAGAAATTGCAAACGTCGAGCAATTGCTCAGAGATGAAAAGTGCCAGCACTGAAAGCTGTTGCTAGCCAGCACCCTTCCTTGGAAGCGCTTTTGTAGGCCTAAGAACACTGGGGCTCTGGGCTTCTCTAGCCACCTCATCTTCTGCTCATCCTCTCGCGCACTCTAAAGAGAGCTCAGGGGAGAAATTGCAAACGTCGAGCAATTGCTCAGAGATGAAAAGTGCCAGCACTGAAAGCTCTTGCTAGCCAGCACCCTTCCTTGGAAGCGCTTTCACAGGCGCAGCAACACTGGGGCTTTGCGCTTCTCTAGCCACCAAACGTCACGGTCCTTCTCTTTCCGTCTCGTAGACACGAGCTGAGAAATTGCAAACGTCGAGCAATTGCTCAGAGATGAAAAGTGCCAGCACTGAAAGCTGTTGCTAGCCAGCCCCCTTCCTTGGAAGCGCTTTTGTAGGGCTAAGAATACTGGGGCTCTGGGCTTCTCTAGCCACCTCATCTTCTGCTCATCCTCTCGCGCACTCTAAAGAGAGCTCAGGTGAGAAATTGCAAACGTCGAGCAATTGCTCAGAGATGAAAAGTGCCAACACTGAAAGCTGTTGCTAGCCAGCACCCTTCCTTGGAAGCGCTTTCACAGGCGCAGCAACACTGGGGCTTTGCGCTTCTCTAGCCACCAAAGGACACGGTCATTCTCTTTCCGTCTCGTAGACAGGAGCTGAGAAATTGCAAACGTCGAGCAATTGCTCAGAGATGAAAAGTGCCAGCACTGAAAGCTGTTGCTAGCCAGCACCCTTCCTTGGAAGTGCTTTTGTAGCCCTTAGAACACTGGGGCTCTGGGCTTCTCTAGCCACCTAATCTTCTGCTCATCCTCTCGCGCACTCTAAAGAGAGCTCAGGTGAGAAATTGCAAACGTCGAGCAATTGCTCAGAGATGAAAAGTGCCAGCACTGAAAGCTGTTGCTAGCCAGCACCCTTCCTTGGAAGCGCTTTCACAGGCGCAGTAACATTGGGGCTTTGCGCTTCTCTAGCCACCAAACGTCACGGTCACTATCTCTCCGTCTCGTAGACACGAGCTGAGAAATTGCAAACGTCGAGCAATTGCTCAGAGATGAAAAGTGCCAGCACTGAAAGCTGTTGCTAGCCAGCACCCTTCCTTGGAAGCGCTTTTGTAGCCCTAAGCACACTGGGTCTCTGGGCTTCTCTAGCCACCTAATCTTCTGCTCATCCTCTCGCGCACTCTAAAGAGAGCTCAGGTGAGAAATTGCAAACGTTGAGCAATTGCTCAGAGATGAAAAGTGCCAGCACTGAAAGCTGTTGCTAGCCAGCACCCTTCCTTGGAAGCGCTTTTGTAGGCCTAAGAACACTGGGGCTCTGGGCTTCTCTAGCCACCTCATCTTCTGCTCATCCTCTCGCGCACTCTAAAGAGAGCTCAGGGGAGAAATTGCAAACGTCGAGCAATTGCTCAGAGATGAAAAGTGCCAGCACTGAAAGCTGTTGCTAGCCAGCATCCTTCCTTGGAAGCGCTTTCACAGGCGCAGTAACACTGGGGCTTTGCGCTTCTCTAGCCACCAAACGTCACAGTCATTCTCTTTCCGTCTCGTAGACAAGAGCTGAGAAATTGCAAACGTCGAGCAATTGCTCAGAGATGAAAAGTGCCAGCACTGAAAGCTGTTGCTAGCCAGCACCCTTCCTTGGAAGCGCTTTCACAGGCGCAGCAGCACTGGGGCTTTGCGCTTCTATACGCACCAAACGTCACGGTCATTCTCTTTCCGTCTCGTAGACACGAGCTGAGAAATTGCAAACGTCGAGCAATTGCTCAGAGATGAAAAGTGCCAGCACTGAAAGCTCTTGCTAGCCAGCACCCTTCCTTGGAAGCGCTTTTGTAGGCCTAAGAACACTGGGGCTCTGGGCTTCTCTAGCCACCTCATCTTCTGCTCATCCTCTCGCGCACTCTAAAGAGTGCTCAGGTGATAAATTGCAAACGTCGAGCAATTGCTCAGAGATGAAAAGTGCCAGCACTGAAAGCTCTTGCTAGCCAGCACCCTTCCTTGGAAGCGCTTTCACAGGCGCAGTAACACTGGGGCTTTGCGCTTCTCTAGCCACCAAACGTCACGGTCCTTCTCTTTCCGTCTCGTAGACACGAGCTGAGAAATTGCAAACATCGAGCAATTGCTCAGAGATGAAAAGTGCCAGCACTGAAAGCTGTTGCTAGCCAGCACCCTTCCTTGGAAGCGCTTTTGTAGGCCTAAGAACACTGGGTCTCTGGGCTTCTCTAGCCACCTCATCTTCTGCTCATCCTCTCGGGCACTCTGAAGAGAGCTCAGGTGAGAAATTGCAAACGTCGAGCAATTGCTCAGAGATGAAAAGTGCCAGCACTGAAAGCTGTTGCTAGCCAGCACCCTTCCTTGGAAGCGCTTTCACAGGCGCAGCAACACTGGGGTTTTGCACTTCTCTACGCACCAAACGTCACTGTCATTCTCTTTCCGTCTCGTAGACACGAGCTGAGAAATTGCAAACGTCGAGCAATTGCTCAGAGATGAAAAGTGCCAGCACTGAAAGCTGTTGCTAGCCAGCACCCTTCCTTGGAAGCGCTTTCACAGGCGCAGCAACACTGGGGCTTTGCGCTTCTCTAGCCACCAAAGGACACGGTCCTTCTCCTTCCGTCTCCTAGACACGAGCTGAGAAATTGCAAACGTCGAGCAATTGCTCAGAGATGAAAAGTGCCAGCACTGAAAGCTGTTGCTAGCCAGCACCCTTCCTTGGAAGCGCTTTTGTAGGCCTAAGAACACTGGGGCTCTGGGCTTCTTTAGCCACTTAATCTTCTGCTCATCCTCTCGCGCACTCTGAAGAGAGCTCAGGTGAGAAATTGCAAACGTTGAGCAATTGCTCAGAGATGAAAAGTGCCAGCACTGAAAGCTGTTGCTAGCCAGCACCCTTCCTTGGAAGCGCTTTCACAGGCGCAGCAACACTGGGGCTTTGCGCTTCTATACGCACCAAATGTCACGGTCATTCTCTTTCCGTCTCCTAGACACGAGCTGAGAAATTGCAAACGTCGAGCAATTGCTCAGAGATGAAAAGTGCCAGCACTGAAAGCTCTTGCTAGCCAGCACCCTTCCTTGGAAGCGCTTTTGTAGGCCTAAGAACACTGGGGCTCTGGGCTTCTCTAGCCACCTCATCTTCTGCTCATCCTCTCGCGCACTCTAAAGAGAGCTCAGGTGAGAAATTGCAAACGTCGAGCAATTGCTCAGAGATGAAAAGTGCCAGCACTGAAAGCTGTTGCTAGCCAGCACCCTTCCTTGGAAGCGCTTTCACAGGCGCAGTAACATTGGGGCTTTGCGCTTCTCTAGCCACCAAACGTCACGGTCACTATCTCTCCGTCTCGTAGACACGAGCTTAGAAATTGCAAACGTCCAGCAATTGCTCAGAGATGAAAAGTGCCAGCACTGAAAGCTGTTGCTAGCCAGCACCCTTCCTTGGAAGCGCTTTTGTAACCTAAGAACACTGGGGCTCTGGGCCTCTCTAGCCACCTCATCTTCTGCTCATCCTCTCGTGCACTCTGAAGAGAGCTCAGATGAGAAATTGCAAACGTCGAGCAATTGCTCAGAGATGAAAAGTGCCAGCACTGAAAGCTGTTGCTAGCCAGCACCCTTCCTTGGAAGCGCTTTCACAGGCGCAGCAACACTGGGGCTTTGCGCTTCTATATGCACCAAACGTCACGGTCATTCTCTTTCCGTCTCGTAGACACGAGCTGAGAAATTGCAAACGTCGAGCAATTGCTCAGAGATGAAAAGTGCCAGCACTGAAAGCTGTTGCTAGCCAGCACCCTTCCTTGGAAGCGCTTTCACAGGCGCAGCAACACTGGGGCTTTGCGCTTCTCTAGCCACCAAACGTCACGGTCATTCTCTTTCCGTCTCGTAGACACGAGCTGAGAAATTGCAAACGTCGAGCAATTGCTCAGAGATGAAAAGTGCCAGCACTGAAAGCTGTTGCTAGCCAGCACCCTTCCTTGGAAGCGCTTTTGTAGCCCTTAGAACAGTGGGGCTCTGGGCTTCTCTAGCCACCTCATCTTCTGCTCATCCTCTCGCGCACTCTGAAGAGAGCTCAGGTGAGAAATTGCAAACGTCGAGCAATTGGTCAGAGATGAAAAGTGCCAGCACTGAAAGCTGTTGCTAGCCAGCACCCTTCCTTGGAAGCGCTTTTGTAGGCCTAAGAACACTGGGTCTCTGGGCTTCTCTAGCCACCTCATCTTCTGCTCATCCTCTCGGGCACTCTGAAGAGAGCTCAGGTGAGAAATTGCAAACGTCGAGCAATTGCTCACAGATGAAAAGTGCCAGCACTGAAAGCTCTTGCTAGCCAGCACCCTTCCTTGGAAGCGCTTTCACAGGCGCAGCAACACTGGGGTTTTGCACTTCTCTACGCACCAAACGTCACTGTCATTCTCTTTCCGTCTCGTAGACACGAGCTGAGAAATTGCAAACGTCGAGCAATTGCTCAGAGATGAAAAGTGCCAGCACTGAAAGCTGTTGCTAGCCAGCACCCTTCCTTGGAAGCGCTTTCACAGGCGCAGCAACACTGGGGCTTTGCGCTTCTCTAGCCACCAAAGGACACGGTCCTTCTCTTTCCGTCTCCTAGACACGAGCTGAGAAATTGCAAACGTCGAGCAATTGCTCAGAGATGAAAAGTGCCAGCACTGAAAGCTGTTGCTAGCCAGCACCCTTCCTTGGAAGCGCTTTTGTAGGCCTAAGAACACTGGGGCTCTGGGCTTCTTTAGCCACTTAATCTTCTGCTCATCCTCTCGCGCACTCTGAAGAGAGCTCAGGTGAGAAATTGCAAACGTCGAGCAATTGCTCAGAGATGAAAAGTGCCAGCACTGAAAGCTGTTGCTAGCCAGCACCCTTCCTTGGAAGCGCTTTCACAGGCGCAGCAACACTGGGGCTTTGCGCTTCTATACGCACCAAATGTCACGGTCATTCTCTTTCCGTCTCCTAGACACGAGCTGAGAAATTGCAAACGTCGAGCAATTGCTCAGAGATGAAAAGTGCCAGCACTGAAAGCTGTTGCTAGCCAGCACCCTTCCTTGGAAGCGCTTTTGTAGGCCTAAGAACACTGGGGCTCTGGGCTTCTCTAGCCACCTCATCTTCTGCTCATCCTCTCGCGCACTCTAAAGAGAGCTCAGGGGAGAAATTGCAAACGTCGAGCAATTGCTCAGAGATGAAAAGTGCCAGCACTGAAAGCTCTTGCTAGCCAGCACCCTTCCTTGGAAGCGCTTTCACAGGCGCAGTAACATTGGGGCTTTGCGCTTCTCTAGCCACCAAACGTCACGGTCACTATCTCTCCGTCTCGTAGACACGAGCTTAGAAATTGCAAACGTCCAGCAATTGCTCAGAGATGAAAAGTGCCAGCACTGAAAGCTGTTGCTAGCCAGCACCCTTCCTTGGAAGCGCTTTTGTAACCTAAGAACACTGGGGCTCTGGGCTTCTCTAGCCACCTCATCTTCTGCTCATCCTCTCGCGCACTCTGAAGAGAGCTCAGATGAGAAATTGCAAACGTCGAGCAATTGCTCAGAGATGAAAAGTGCCAGCACTGAAAGCTGTTGCTAGCCAGCACCCTTCCTTGGAAGCGCTTTCACAGGCGCAGCAACACTGGGGCTTTGCGCTTCTATATGCACCAAACGTCACGGTCATTCTCTTTCCGTCTCCTAGACACGAGCTGAGAAATTGCAAACGTCGAGCAATTGCTCAGAGATGAAAAGTGCCAGCACTGAAAGCTGTTGCTAGCCAGCACCCTTCCTTGGAAGCGCTTTCACAGGCGCAGCAACACTGGGGCTTTGCGCTTCTCTAGCCACCAAACGTCACGGTCATTCTCTTTCCGTCTCCTAGACACGAGCTGAGAAATTGCAAACGTCGAGCAATTGCTCAGAGATGAAAAGTGCCAGCACTGAAAGCTGTTGCTAGCCAGCACCCTTCCTTGGAAGCGCTTTTGTAGCCCTAAGCACACTGGGGCTCTGGGCTTCTCTAGCCACCTCATCTTCTGCTCATCCTCTCGCGCACTCTGAAGAGAGCTCAGGTGAGAAATTGCAAACGTCGAGCAATTGCTCAGAGATGAAAAGTGCCAGCACTGAAAGCTGTTGCTAGCCAGCACCCTTCCTTGGAAGCGCTTTTGTAGGCCTAAGAACACTGGGGCTCTGGGCTTCTCTAGCCACCTCATCTTCTGCTCATCCTCTCGCGCACTCTAAAGAGAGCTCAGGGGAGAAATTGCAAACGTCGAGCAATTGCTCAGAGATGAAAAGTGCCAGCACTGAAAGCTCTTGCTAGCCAGCACCCTTCCTTGGAAGCGCTTTCACAGGCGCAGCAACACTGGGGCTTTGCGCTTCTATACGCACCAAATGTCACGGTCATTCTCTTTCCGTCTCCTAGACACGAGCTGAGAAATTGCAAACGTCGAGCAATTGCTCAGAGATGAAAAGTGCCAGCACTGAAAGCTGTTGCTAGCCAGCACCCTTCCTTGGAAGCGCTTTTGTAGGCCTAAGAACACTGGGGCTCTGGGCTTCTCTAGCCACCTCATCTTCTGCTCATCCTCTCACGCACTCTAAAGAGAGCTCAGGTGAGAAATTGCAAACGTCGAGCAATTGCTCAGAGATGAAAAGTGCCAGCACTGAAAGCTCTTGCTAGCCAGCACCCTTCCTTGGAAGCGCTTTCACAGGCGCAGTAACACTGGGGCTTTGCGCTTCTCTAGCCACCAAACGTCACGGTCCTTCTCTTTCCGTCTCGTAGACACGAGCTGAGAAATTGCAAACGTCGAGCAATTGCTCAGAGATGAAAAGTGCCAGCACTGAAAGCTGTTGCTAGCCAGCACCCTTCCTTGGAAGCGCTTTTGTAGCCCTTAGAACACTGGGGCTCTGGGCTTCTCTAGCCACCTCATCTTCTGCTCATCCTCTCGCGCACTCTAAAGAGAGCTCAGGGGAGAAATTGCAAACGTCGAGCAATTGCTCAGAGATGAAAAGTGCCAACACTGAAAGCTGTTGCTAGCCAGCACCCTTCCTTGGAAGCGCTTTCACAGGCGCAGCAACACTGGGGCTTTGCGCTTCTCTAGCCACCAAAGGACACGGTCATTCTCTTTCCGTCTCGTAGACACGAGCTGAGAAATTGCAAACGTTGAGCAATTGCTCAGAGATGAAAAGTGCCAGCACTGAAAGCTGTTGCTAGCCAGCACCCTTCCTTGGAAGCGCTTTTGTAGGCCTAAGAACACTGGGGCTCTGGGCTTCTCTAGCCACCTCATCTTCTGCTCATCCTCTCGCGCACTCTAAAGAGAGCTCAGGTGAGAAATTGCAAACGTCGAGCAATTGCTCAGAGATGAAAAGTGCCAGCACTGAAAGCTGTTGCTAGCCAGCACCCTTCCTTGGAAGCGCTTTCACAGGCGCAGCAACACTGGGGCTTTGCGCTTCTCTAGCCACCAAACGTCACGGTCCTTCTCTTTCCGTCTCGTAGACACGAGCTGAGAAATTGCAAACGTCGAGCAATTGCTCAGAGATGAAAAGTGCCAGCACTGAAAGCTGTTGCTAGCCAGCACCCTTCCTTGGAAGTGCTTTTGTAGGCCTAAGAACACTGGGGCTCTGGGCTTCTCTAGCCACCTCATCTTCTGCTCATCCTCTCGCGCACTCTAAAGAGAGCTCAGGTGAGAAATTGCAAACGTCGAGCAATTGCTCAGAGATGAAAAGTGCCAGCACTGAAAGCTGTTGCTAGCCAGCACCCTTCCTTGGAAGCGCTTTCACAGGCGCAGTAACATTGGGGCTTTGCGCTTCTCTAGCCACCAAACGTCACGGTCACTATCTCTCCATCTCGTAGACACGAGCTGAGAAATTGCAAACGTCGAGCAATTGCTCAGAGATGAAAAGTGCCAGCACTGAAAGCTGTTGCTAGCCAGCACCCTTCCTTGGAAGCGCTTTTGTAGCCCTAAGCACACTGGGGCTCTGGGCTTCTCTAGCCACCTCATCTTCTGCTCATCCTCTCGCGCACTCTAAAGAGAGCTCAGGTGAGAAATTGCAAACGTTGAGCAATTGCTCAGAGATGAAAAGTGCCAGCACTGAAAGCTGTTGCTAGCCAGCACCCTTCCTTGGAAGCGCTTTTGTAGGCCTAAGAAGACTGGGGCTCTGGGCTTCTCTAGCCACCTCATCTTCTGCTCATCCTCTCGCGCACTCTAAAGAGAGCTCAGGTGAGAAATTGCAAACGTCGAGCAATTGCTCAGAGATGAAAAGTGCCAGCACTGAAAGCTGTTGCTAGCCAGCACCCTTCCTTGGAAGCGCTTTCACAGGCGCAGCAACACTGGGGTTTTGCACTTCTCTACGCACCAAACGTCAAGGTCATTCTCTTTCCGTCTCGTAGACACGAGCTGAGAAATTGCAAACGTCGAGCAATTGCTCAGAGATGAAAAGTGCCAGCACTGAAAGCTCTTGCTAGCCAGCACCCTTCCTTGGAAGCGCTTTCACAGGCGCAGCAACACTGGGGCTTTGCGCTTCTATACGCACCAAACGTCACGGTCATTCTCTTTCCGTCTCCTAGACACGAGCTGAGAAATTGCAAACGTCGAGCAATTGGTCAGAGATGAAAAGTGCCAGCACTGAAAGCTGTTGCTAGCCAGCACCCTTCCTTGGAAGCGCTTTCACAGGCGCAGTAACACTGGGGCTTTGTGCTTCTCTATCCACCAAACATCACGGTCACTATCTCTCCGTCTCGTAGACACGAGCTGAGAAATTGCAAACGTCGAGCAATTGCTCAGAGATGAAAAGTGCCAGCACTGAAAGCTATTGCTAGCCAGCACCCTTCCTTGGAAGCGCTTTTGTAGCCCTTAGAACACTGGGGCTCTGGGCTTCTCTAGCCACCTCATCTTCTGCTCATCCTCTCGCGCACTCTAAAGAGAGCTCAGGGGAGAAATTGCAAACGTCGAGCAATTGCTCAGAGATGAAAAGTGCCAGCCCTGAAAGCTGTTGCTAGCCAGCATCCTTCCTTGGAAGCGCTTTCACAGGCGCAGTAACACTGGGGCTTTGCGCTTCTCTAGCCACCAAACGTCACAGTCATTCTCTTTCCGTCTCGTAGACACGAGCTGAGAAATTGCAAATGTCGAGCAATTGCTCAGAGATGAAAAGTGCCAGCACTGAAAGCTGTTGCTAGCCAGCACCCTTCCTTGGAAGCGCTTTTGTAGCCCTTAGAACACTGGGGCTCTAGGCTTCTCTAGACACCTCATCTTCTGCTCATCCTCTCGCGCACTCTAAAGAGAGCTCAGGTGAGAAATTGCAAACGTCGAGCAATTGCTCAGAGATGAAAAGTGCCAGCACTGAAAGCTGTTGCTAGCCAGCACCCTTCCTTGGAAGCGCTTTCACAGGCGCAGCAACACTGGGGCTTTGCGCTTCTCTAGCCACCAAAGGACACGGTCATTCTCTTTCCGTCTCGTAGACACGAGCTGAGAAATTGCAAACGTCGAGCAATTGCTCAGAGATGAAAAGTGCCAGCACTGAAAGCTGTTGCTAGCCAGCACCCTTCCTTGGAAGCGCTTTTGTAGCCCTAAGCACACTGGGGCTCTGGGCTTCTCTAGCCACCTCATCTTCTGCTCATCCTCTCGCGCACTCTGAAGAGAGCTCAGGTGAGAAATTGCAAACGTCGAGCAATTGGTCAGAGATGAAAAGTGCCAGCACTGAAAGCTGTTGCTAGCCAGCACCCTTCCTTGGAAGCGCTTTTGTAGGCCTAAGCACACTGGGGCTCTGGGCTTCTCTAGCCACCTCATCTTCTGCTCATCCTCTCGCACACTCTAAAGAGAGCTCAGGTGAGAAATTGCAAACGTCGAGCAATTGCTCAGAGATGAAAAGTGCCAGCACTGAAAGCTGTTGCTAGCCAGCACCCTTCCTTGGAAGCGCTTTTGTAGGCCTAAGAACACTGGGGCTCTGGGCTTCTCTAGCCACCTCATCTTCTGCTCATCCTCTCGCGCACTCTAAAGAGAGCTCAGGGGAGAAATTGCAAACGTCGAGCAATTGCTCAGAGATGAAAAGTGCCAGCACTGAAAGCTGTTGCTAGCCAGCACCCTTCCTTGGAAGCGCTTTCACAGGCGCAGCAACACTGGGGCTTTGCGCTTCTCTAGCCACCAAACGTCACGGTCCTTCTCTTTCCGTCTCCTAGACACGAGCTGAGAAATTGCAAACGTCGAGCAATTGCTCAGAGATGAAAAGTGCCAGCACTGAAAGCTGTTGCTAGCCAGCACCCTTCCTTGGAAGCGCTTTTGTAGGGCTAAGAATACTGGGGCTCTGGGCTTCTCTAGACACCTCATCTTCTGCTCATCCTCTCGCGCACTCTAAAGAGAGCTCAGGTGAGAAATTGCAAACGTCGAGCAATTGCTCAGAGATGAAAAGTGCCAACACTGAAAGCTGTTGCTAGCCAGCACCCTTCCTTGGAAGCGCTTTCACAGGCGCAGCAACACTGGGGCTTTGCGCTTCTCTAGCCACCAAAGGACACGGTCATTCTCTTTCCGTCTCGTAGACACGAGCTGAGAAATTGCAAACGTCCAGCAATTGCTCAGAGATGAAAAGTGCCAGCACTGAAAGCTGTTGCTAGCCAGCACCCTTCCTTGGAAGCGCTTTTGTAGCCCTAAGCACACTGGGGCTCTGGGCTTCTCTAGCCACCTCATCTTCTGCTCATCCTCTCGCGCACTCTAAAGAGAGCTCAGGTGAGAAATTGCAAACGTTGAGCAATTGCTCAGAGATGAAAAGTGCCAGCACTGAAAGCTCTTGCTAGCCAGCACCCTTCCTTGGAAGCGCTTTCACAGGCGCAGCAACACTGGGGCTTTGCGCTTCTCTAGCCACCAAACGTCACGGTCCTTCTCTTTCCGTCTCGTAGACACGAGCTGAGAAATTGCAAACGTCGAGCAATTGCTCAGAGATGAAAAGTGCCAGCACTGAAAGCTGTTGCTAGCCAGCACCCTTCCTTGGAAGTGCTTTTGTAGCCCTTAGAACACTGGGGCTCTGGGCTTCTCTAGCCACCTAATCTTCTGCTCATCCTCTCGCGCACTCTAAAGAGAGCTCAGGTGAGAAATTGCAAACGTCGAGCAATTGCTCAGAGATGAAAAGTGCCAGCACTGAAAGCTGTTGCTAGCCAGCACCCTTCCTTGGAAGCGCTTTCACAGGCGCAGTAACGTTGGGGCTTTGCGCTTCTCTAGCCACCAAACGTCACGGTCACTATCTCTCCGTCTCGTAGACACGAGCTGAGAAATTGCAAACGTCGAGCAATTGCTCAGAGATGAAAAGTGCCAGCACTGAAAGCTGTTGCTAGCCAGCACCCTTCCTTGGAAGCGCTTTTGTAGCCCTAAGCACACTGGGGCTCTGGGCTTCTCTAGCCACCTCATCTTCTGCTCATCCTCTCGCGCACTCTAAAGAGAGCTCAGGTGAGAAATTGCAAACGTTGAGCAATTGGTCAGAGATGAAAAGTGCCAGCACTGAAAGCTGTTGCTAGCCAGCACCCTTCCTTGGAAGCGCTTTTGTAGGCCTAAGAAGACTGGGGCTCTGGGCTTCTCTAGCCACCTCATCTTCTGCTCATCCTCTCGCGCACTCTAAAGAGAGCTCAGGTGAGAAATTGCAAACGTCGAGCAATTGCTCAGAGATGAAAAGTGCCAGCACTGAAAGCTGTTGCTAGCCAGCATCCTTCCTTGGAAGCGCTTTCACAGGCGCAGTAACACTGGGGCTTTGCGCTTCTCTAGCCACCAAACGTCACAGTCATTCTCTTTCCGTCTCGTAGACAAGAGCTGAGAAATTGCAAACGTCGAGCAATTGCTCAGAGATGAAAAGTGCCAGCACTGAAAGCTGTTGCTAGCCAGCACCCTTCCTTGGAAGCGCTTTCACAGGCGCAGCAGCACTGGGGCTTTGCGCTTCTATACGCACCAAACGTCACGGTCATTCTCTTTCCGTCTCGTAGACACGAGCTGAGAAATTGCAAACGTCGAGCAATTGCTCAGAGATGAAAAGTGCCAGCACTGAAAGCTCTTGCTAGCCAGCACCCTTCCTTGGAAGCGCTTTTGTTGGCCTAAGAACACTGGGGCTCTGGGCTTCTCTAGCCACCTCATCTTCTGCTCATCCTCTCGCGCACTCTAAAGAGAGCTCAGGTGAGAAATTGCAAACGTCGAGCAATTGCTCAGAGATGAAAAGTGCCAGCACTGAAAGCTCTTGCTAGCCAGCACCCTTCCTTGGAAGCGCTTTCACAGGCGCAGCAACACTGGGGCTTTGCGCTTCTCTAGCCACCAAACGTCACGGTCCTTCTCTTTCCGTCTCGTAGACACGAGCTGAGAAATTGCAAACGTCGAGCAATTGCTCAGAGATGAAAAGTGCCAGCACTGAAAGCTGTTGCTAGCCAGCACCCTTCCTTGGAAGTGCTTTTGTAGCCCTTAGAACACTGGGGCTCTGGGCTTCTCTAGCCACCTCATCTTCTGCTCATCCTCTCGCGCACTCTAAAGAGAGCTCAGGTGAGAAATTGCAAACGTCGAGCAATTGCTCCGAGATGAAAAGTGCCAGCACTGAAAGCTGTTGCTAGCCAGCACCCTTCCTTGGAAGCGCTTTCACAGGCGCAGTAACATTGGGGCTTTGCGCTTCTCTAGCCACCAAACGTCACGGTCACTATCTCTCCATCTCGTAGACACGAGCTGAGAAATTGCAAACGTCGAGCAATTGCTCAGAGATGAAAAGTGCCAGCACTGAAAGCTGTTGCTAGCCAGCACCCTTCCTTGGAAGCGCTTTTGTAGCCCTAAGCACACTGGGTCTCTGGGCTTCTCTAGCCACCTAATCTTCTGCTCATCCTCTCGCACACTCTAAAGAGAGCTCAGGTGAGAAATTGCAAACGTCGAGCAATTGCTCAGAGATGAAAAGTGCCAGCACTGAAAGCTGTTGCTAGCCAGCACCCTTCCTTGGAAGCGCTTTTGTAGGCCTAAGAACACTGGGGCTCTGGGCTTCTCTAGCCACCTCATCTTCTGCTCATCCTCTCGCGCACTCTAAAGAGAGCTCAGGTGAGAAATTGCAAACGTCGAGCAATTGCTCAGAGATGAAAAGTGCCAGCACTGAAAGCTGTTGCTAGCCAGCATCCTTCCTTGGAAGCGCTTTCACAGGCGCAGTAACACTGGGGCTTTGCGCTTCTCTAGCCACCAAACGTCACAGTCATTCTCTTTCCGTCTCGTAGACACGAGCTGAGAAATTGCAAACGTCGAGCAATTGCTCAGAGATGAAAAGTGCCAGCACTGAAAGCTCTTGCTAGCCAGCACCCTTCCTTGGAAGCGCTTTCACAGGCGCAGCAACACTGGGGCTTTGCGCTTCTATACGCACCAAACGTCACGGTCATTCTCTTTCCGTCTCCTAGACACGAGCTGAGAAATTGCAAACGTCGAGCAATTGCTCAGAGATGAAAAGTGCCAGCACTGAAAGCTCTTGCTAGCCAGCACCCTTCCTTGGAAGCGCTTTTGTAGGCCTAAGAACACTGGGGCTCTGGGCTTCTCTAGCCACCTCATCTTCTGGTCATCCTCTCTCGCACTCTAAAGAGAGCTCAGGTGAGAAATTGCAAACGTCGAGCAATTGCTCAGAGATGAAAAGTGCCAGCCCTGAAAGCTCTTGCTAGCCAGCACCCTTCCTTGGAAGCGCTTTCACAGGCGCAGTAACACTGGGGCTTTGCGCTTCTCTAGCCACCAAACGTCACGGTCCTTCTCTTTCCGTCTCGTAGACACGAGCTGAGAAATTGCAAACATCGAGCAATTGCTCAGAGATGAAAAGTGCCAGCACTGAAAGCTGTTGCTAGCCAGCACCCTTCCTTGGAAGCGCTTTTGTAGGCCTAAGAACACTGGGGCTCTGGGCTTCTCTAGCCACCTAATCTTCTGCTCATCCTCTCGGGCACTCTGAAGAGAGCTCAGGTGAGAAATTGCAAACGTCGAGCAATTGCTCAGAGATGAAAAGTGCCAGCACTGAAAGCTGTTGCTAGCCAGCACCCTTCCTTGGAAGCGCTTTTGTAGCCCTAAGCACACTGGGGCTCTGGGCTTCTCTAGCCACCTCATCTTCTGCTCATCCTCTCGCGCACTCTGAAGAGAGCTCAGGTGAGAAATTGCAAACGTCGAGGAATTGCTCAGAGATGAAAAGTGCCAGCACTGAAAGCTGTTGCTAGCCAGCACCCTTCCTTGG
This sequence comes from Sarcoramphus papa, assembly GCA_037962945.1. Lineage (NCBI taxonomy): Eukaryota > Metazoa > Chordata > Aves > Accipitriformes > Cathartidae > Sarcoramphus > Sarcoramphus papa. Next base: position 2,940,690 of record JBBMRM010000088.1, read on the forward strand.
AAGCGCTTTTGTAGGCCTAAGAACACTGGGGCTCTGGGCTTCTCTAGCCACCTCATCTTCTGCTCATCCTCTCGCGCACTCTGAAGAGAGCTCAGATGAGAAATTGCAAACGTCGAGCAATTGCTCAGAGATGAAAAGTGCCAGCACTGAAAGCTGTTGCTAGCCAGCACCCTTCCTTGGAAGCGCTTTTGTAGGCCTAAGAACACTGGGGCTCTGGGCTTCTCTAGCCACCTCATCTTCTGCTCATCCTCTCGCGCACTCTAAAGAGAGCTCAGGGGAGAAATTGCAAACGTCGAGCAATTGCTCAGAGATGAAAAGTGCCAGCACTGAAAGCTCTTGCTAGCCAGCACCCTTCCTTGGAAGCGCTTTCACAGGCGCAGCAACACTGGGGCTTTGCGCTTCTCTAGCCACCAAACGTCACGGTCCTTCTCTTTCCGTCTCCTAGACACGAGCTGAGAAATTGCAAACGTCGAGCAATTGCTCAGAGATGAAAAGTGCCAGCACTGAAAGCTGTTGCTAGCCAGCACCCTTCCTTGGAAGCGCTTTTGTAGGGCTAAGAATACTGGGGCTCTGGGCTTCTCTAGACACCTCATCTTCTGCTCATCCTCTCGCGCACTCTAAAGAGAGCTCAGGTGAGAAATTGCAAACGTCGAGCAATTGCTCAGAGATGAAAAGTGCCAACACTGAAAGCTGTTGCTAGCCAGCACCCTTCCTTGGAAGCGCTTTCACAGGCGCAGCAACACTGGGGCTTTGCGCTTCTCTAGCCACCAAAGGACACGGTCATTCTCTTTCCGTCTCCTAGACACGAGCTGAGAAATTGCAAACGTCCAGCAATTGCTCAGAGATGAAAAGTGCCAGCACTGAAAGCTGTTGCTAGCCAGCACCCTTCCTTGGAAGCGCTTTTGTAGCCCTAAGCACACTGGGGCTCTGGGCTTCTCTAGCCACCTCATCTTCTGCTCATCCTCTCGCGCACTCTAAAGAGAGCTCAGGTGAGAAATTGCAAACGTCGAGCAATTGCTCAGAGATGAAAAGTGCCAGCACTGAAAGCTCTTGCTAGCCAGCACCCTTCCTTGGAAGCGCTTTCACAGGCGCAGCAACACTGGGGCTTTGCGCTTCTCTAGCCACCAAACGTCACGGTCCTTCTCTTTCCGTCTCGTAGACACGAGCTGAGAAATTGCAAACGTCGAGCAATTGCTCAGAGATGAAAAGTGCCAGCACTGAAAGCTGTTGCTAGCCAGCACCCTTCCTTGGAAGTGCTTTTGTAGCCCTTAGAACACTGGGGCTCTGGGCTTCTCTAGCCACCTCATCTTCTGCTCATCCTCTCGCGCACTCTAAAGAGAGCTCAGGTGAGAAATTGCAAACGTCGAGCAATTGCTCCGAGATGAAAAGTGCCAGCACTGAAAGCTGTTGCTAGCCAGCACCCTTCCTTGGAAGCGCTTTCACAGGCGCAGTAACATTGGGGCTTTGCGCTTCTCTAGCCACCAAACGTCACGGTCACTATCTCTCCATCTCGTAGACACGAGCTGAGAAATTGCAAACGTCGAGCAATTGCTCAGAGATGAAAAGTGCCAGCACTGAAAGCTGTTGCTAGCCAGCACCCTTCCTTGGAAGCGCTTTTGTAGCCCTAAGCACACTGGGTCTCTGGGCTTCTCTAGCCACCTAATCTTCTGCTCATCCTCTCGCACACTCTAAAGAGAGCTCAGGTGAGAAATTGCAAACGTCGAGCAATTGCTCAGAGATGAAAAGTGCCAGCACTGAAAGCTCTTGCTAGCCAGCACCCTTCCTTGGAAGCGCTTTTGTAGGCCTAAGAACACTGGGGCTCTGGGCTTCTCTAGCCACCTCATCTTCTGCTCATCCTCTCGCGCACTCTAAAGAGAGCTCAGGTGAGAAATTGCAAACGTCGAGCAATTGCTCAGAGATGAAAAGTGCCAGCACTGAAAGCTGTTGCTAGCCAGCATCCTTCCTTGGAAGCGCTTTCACAGGCGCAGTAACACTGGGGCTTTGCGCTTCTCTAGCCACCAAACGTCACAGTCATTCTCTTTCCGTCTCGTAGACACGAGCTGAGAAATTGCAAACGTCGAGCAATTGCTCAGAGATGAAAAGTGCCAGCACTGAAAGCTCTTGCTAGCCAGCACCCTTCCTTGGAAGCGCTTTCACAGGCGCAGCAACACTGGGGCTTTGCGCTTCTATACGCACCAAACGTCACGGTCATTCTCTTTCCGTCTCCTAGACACGAGCTGAGAAATTGCAAACGTCGAGCAATTGCTCAGAGATGAAAAGTGCCAGCACTGAAAGCTCTTGCTAGCCAGCACCCTTCCTTGGAAGCGCTTTTGTAGGCCTAAGAACACTGGGGCTCTGGGCTTCTCTAGCCACCTCATCTTCTGGTCATCCTCTCTCGCACTCTAAAGAGAGCTCAGGTGAGAAATTGCAAACGTCGAGCAATTGCTCAGAGATGAAAAGTGCCAGCCCTGAAAGCTCTTGCTAGCCAGCACCCTTCCTTGGAAGCGCTTTCACAGGCGCAGTAACACTGGGGCTTTGCGCTTCTCTAGCCACCAAACGTCACGGTCCTTCTCTTTCCGTCTCGTAGACACGAGCTGAGAAATTGCAAACATCGAGCAATTGCTCAGAGATGAAAAGTGCCAGCACTGAAAGCTGTTGCTAGCCAGCACCCTTCCTTGGAAGCGCTTTTGTAGGCCTAAGAACACTGGGGCTCTGGGCTTCTCTAGCCACCTAATCTTCTGCTCATCCTCTCGGGCACTCTGAAGAGAGCTCAGGTGAGAAATTGCAAACGTCGAGCAATTGCTCAGAGATGAAAAGTGCCAGCACTGAAAGCTGTTGCTAGCCAGCACCCTTCCTTGGAAGCGCTTTTGTAGCCCTAAGCACACTGGGGCTCTGGGCTTCTCTAGCCACCTCATCTTCTGCTCATCCTCTCGCGCACTCTGAAGAGAGCTCAGGTGAGAAATTGCAAACGTCGAGCAATTGGTCAGAGATGAAAAGTGCCAGCACTGAAAGCTGTTGCTAGCCAGCACCCTTCCTTGGAAGCGCTTTTGTAGGCCTAAGAACACTGGGGCTCTGGGCTTCTCTAGCCACCTCATCTTCTGCTCATCCTCTCGCGCACTCTGAAGAGAGCTCAGATGAGAAATTGCAAACGTCGAGCAATTGCTCAGAGATGAAAAGTGCCAGCACTGAAAGCTGTTGCTAGCCAGCACCCTTCCTTGGAAGCGCTTTTGTAGGCCTAAGAACACTGGGGCTCTGGGCTTCTCTAGCCACCTCATCTTCTGCTCATCCTCTCGCGCACTCTAAAGAGAGCTCAGGGGAGAAATTGCAAACGTCGAGCAATTGCTCAGAGATGAAAAGTGCCAGCACTGAAAGCTCTTGCTAGCCAGCACCCTTCCTTGGAAGCGCTTTCACAGGCGCAGCAACACTGGGGCTTTGCGCTTCTCTAGCCACCAAACGTCACGGTCCTTCTCTTTCCGTCTCCTAGACACGAGCTGAGAAATTGCAAACGTCGAGCAATTGCTCAGAGATGAAAAGTGCCAGCACTGAAAGCTGTTGCTAGCCAGCACCCTTCCTTGGAAGCGCTTTTGTAGGGCTAAGAATACTGGGGCTCTGGGCTTCTCTAGACACCTCATCTTCTGCTCATCCTCTCGCGCACTCTAAAGAGAGCTCAGGTGAGAAATTGCAAACGTCGAGCAATTGCTCAGAGATGAAAAGTGCCAACACTGAAAGCTGTTGCTAGCCAGCACCCTTCCTTGGAAGCGCTTTCACAGGCGCAGCAACACTGGGGCTTTGCGCTTCTCTAGCCACCAAAGGACACGGTCATTCTCTTTCCGTCTCGTAGACACGAGCTGAGAAATTGCAAACGTCCAGCAATTGCTCAGAGATGAAAAGTGCCAGCACTGAAAGCTGTTGCTAGCCAGCACCCTTCCTTGGAAGTGCTTTTGTAGCCCTTAGAACACTGGGGCTCTGGGCTTCTCTAGCCACCTCATCTTCTGCTCATCCTCTCGCGCACTCTAAAGAGAGCTCAGGTGAGAAATTGCAAACGTCGAGCAATTGCTCCGAGATGAAAAGTGCCAGCACTGAAAGCTGTTGCTAGCCAGCACCCTTCCTTGGAAGCGCTTTCACAGGCGCAGTAACATTGGGGCTTTGCGCTTCTCTAGCCACCAAACGTCACGGTCACTATCTCTCCATCTCGTAGACACGAGCTGAGAAATTGCAAACGTCGAGCAATTGCTCAGAGATGAAAAGTGCCAGCACTGAAAGCTGTTGCTAGCCAGCACCCTTCCTTGGAAGCGCTTTTGTAGCCCTAAGCACACTGGGTCTCTGGGCTTCTCTAGCCACCTAATCTTCTGCTCATCCTCTCGCACACTCTAAAGAGAGCTCAGGTGAGAAATTGCAAACGTCGAGCAATTGCTCAGAGATGAAAAGTGCCAGCACTGAAAGCTCTTGCTAGCCAGCACCCTTCCTTGGAAGCGCTTTTGTAGGCCTAAGAACACTGGGGCTCTGGGCTTCTCTAGCCACCTCATCTTCTGCTCATCCTCTCGCGCACTCTAAAGAGAGCTCAGGTGAGAAATTGCAAACGTCGAGCAATTGCTCAGAGATGAAAAGTGCCAGCACTGAAAGCTGTTGCTAGCCAGCATCCTTCCTTGGAAGCGCTTTCACAGGCGCAGTAACACTGGGGCTTTGCGCTTCTCTAGCCACCAAACGTCACAGTCATTCTCTTTCCGTCTCGTAGACACGAGCTGAGAAATTGCAAACGTCGAGCAATTGCTCAGAGATGAAAAGTGCCAGCACTGAAAGCTCTTGCTAGCCAGCACCCTTCCTTGGAAGCGCTTTCACAGGCGCAGCAACACTGGGGCTTTGCGCTTCTATACGCACCAAACGTCACGGTCATTCTCTTTCCGTCTCCTAGACACGAGCTGAGAAATTGCAAACGTCGAGCAATTGCTCAGAGATGAAAAGTGCCAGCACTGAAAGCTCTTGCTAGCCAGCACCCTTCCTTGGAAGCGCTTTTGTAGGCCTAAGAACACTGGGGCTCTGGGCTTCTCTAGCCACCTCATCTTCTGGTCATCCTCTCTCGCACTCTAAAGAGAGCTCAGGTGAGAAATTGCAAACGTCGAGCAATTGCTCAGAGATGAAAAGTGCCAGCCCTGAAAGCTCTTGCTAGCCAGCACCCTTCCTTGGAAGCGCTTTCACAGGCGCAGTAACACTGGGGCTTTGCGCTTCTCTAGCCACCAAACGTCACGGTCCTTCTCTTTCCGTCTCGTAGACACGAGCTGAGAAATTGCAAACATCGAGCAATTGCTCAGAGATGAAAAGTGCCAGCACTGAAAGCTGTTGCTAGCCAGCACCCTTCCTTGGAAGCGCTTTTGTAGGCCTAAGAACACTGGGGCTCTGGGCTTCTCTAGCCACCTAATCTTCTGCTCATCCTCTCGGGCACTCTGAAGAGAGCTCAGGTGAGAAATTGCAAACGTCGAGCAATTGCTCAGAGATGAAAAGTGCCAGCACTGAAAGCTGTTGCTAGCCAGCACCCTTCCTTGGAAGCGCTTTTGTAGCCCTAAGCACACTGGGGCTCTGGGCTTCTCTAGCCACCTCATCTTCTGCTCATCCTCTCGCGCACTCTGAAGAGAGCTCAGGTGAGAAATTGCAAACGTCGAGGAATTGCTCAGAGATGAAAAGTGCCAGCACTGAAAGCTGTTGCTAGCCAGCACCCTTCCTTGGAAGCGCTTTTGTAGGCCTAAGAACACTGGGGCTCTGGGCTTCTCTAGCCACCTCATCTTCTGCTCATCCTCTCGCGCACTCTGAAGAGAGCTCAGATGAGAAATTGCAAACGTCGAGCAATTGCTCAGAGATGAAAAGTGCCAGCACTGAAAGCTGTTGCTAGCCAGCACCCTTCCTTGGAAGCGCTTTTGTAGGCCTAAGAACACTGGGGCTCTGGGCTTCTCTAGCCACCTCATCTTCTGCTCATCCTCTCGCGCACTCTAAAGAGAGCTCAGGGGAGAAATTGCAAACGTCGAGCAATTGCTCAGAGATGAAAAGTGCCAGCACTGAAAGCTCTTGCTAGCCAGCACCCTTCCTTGGAAGCGCTTTCACAGGCGCAGCAACACTGGGGCTTTGCGCTTCTCTAGCCACCAAACGTCACGGTCCTTCTCTTTCCGTCTCCTAGACACGAGCTGAGAAATTGCAAACGTCGAGCAATTGCTCAGAGATGAAAAGTGCCAGCACTGAAAGCTGTTGCTAGCCAGCACCCTTCCTTGGAAGCGCTTTTGTAGGGCTAAGAATACTGGGGCTCTGGGCTTCTCTAGACACCTCATCTTCTGCTCATCCTCTCGCGCACTCTAAAGAGAGCTCAGGTGAGAAATTGCAAACGTCGAGCAATTGCTCAGAGATGAAAAGTGCCAACACTGAAAGCTGTTGCTAGCCAGCACCCTTCCTTGGAAGCGCTTTCACAGGCGCAGCAACACTGGGGCTTTGCGCTTCTCTAGCCACCAAAGGACACGGTCATTCTCTTTCCGTCTCCTAGACACGAGCTGAGAAATTGCAAACGTCCAGCAATTGCTCAGAGATGAAAAGTGCCAGCACTGAAAGCTGTTGCTAGCCAGCACCCTTCCTTGGAAGCGCTTTTGTAGCCCTAAGCACACTGGGGCTCTGGGCTTCTCTAGCCACCTCATCTTCTGCTCATCCTCTCGCGCACTCTAAAGAGAGCTCAGGTGAGAAATTGCAAACGTCGAGCAATTGCTCAGAGATGAAAAGTGCCAGCACTGAAAGCTCTTGCTAGCCAGCACCCTTCCTTGGAAGCGCTTTCACAGGCGCAGCAACACTGGGGCTTTGCGCTTCTCTAGCCACCAAACGTCACGGTCCTTCTCTTTCCGTCTCGTAGACACGAGCTGAGAAATTGCAAACGTCGAGCAATTGCTCAGAGATGAAAAGTGCCAGCACTGAAAGCTGTTGCTAGCCAGCACCCTTCCTTGGAAGTGCTTTTGTAGCCCTTAGAACACTGGGGCTCTGGGCTTCTCTAGCCACCTCATCTTCTGCTCATCCTCTCGCGCACTCTAAAGAGAGCTCAGGTGAGAAATTGCAAACGTCGAGCAATTGCTCCGAGATGAAAAGTGCCAGCACTGAAAGCTGTTGCTAGCCAGCACCCTTCCTTGGAAGCGCTTTCACAGGCGCAGTAACATTGGGGCTTTGCGCTTCTCTAGCCACCAAACGTCACGGTCACTATCTCTCCATCTCGTAGACACGAGCTGAGAAATTGCAAACGTCGAGCAATTGCTCAGAGATGAAAAGTGCCAGCACTGAAAGCTGTTGCTAGCCAGCACCCTTCCTTGGAAGCGCTTTTGTAGCCCTAAGCACACTGGGTCTCTGGGCTTCTCTAGCCACCTAATCTTCTGCTCATCCTCTCGCACACTCTAAAGAGAGCTCAGGTGAGAAATTGCAAACGTCGAGCAATTGCTCAGAGATGAAAAGTGCCAGCACTGAAAGCTCTTGCTAGCCAGCACCCTTCCTTGGAAGCGCTTTTGTAGGCCTAAGAACACTGGGGCTCTGGGCTTCTCTAGCCACCTCATCTTCTGCTCATCCTCTCGCGCACTCTAAAGAGAGCTCAGGTGAGAAATTGCAAACGTCGAGCAATTGCTCAGAGATGAAAAGTGCCAGCACTGAAAGCTGTTGCTAGCCAGCATCCTTCCTTGGAAGCGCTTTCACAGGCGCAGTAACACTGGGGCTTTGCGCTTCTCTAGCCACCAAACGTCACAGTCATTCTCTTTCCGTCTCGTAGACACGAGCTGAGAAATTGCAAACGTCGAGCAATTGCTCAGAGATGAAAAGTGCCAGCACTGAAAGCTCTTGCTAGCCAGCACCCTTCCTTGGAAGCGCTTTCACAGGCGCAGCAACACTGGGGCTTTGCGCTTCTATACGCACCAAACGTCACGGTCATTCTCTTTCCGTCTCCTAGACACGAGCTGAGAAATTGCAAACGTCGAGCAATTGCTCAGAGATGAAAAGTGCCAGCACTGAAAGCTCTTGCTAGCCAGCACCCTTCCTTGGAAGCGCTTTTGTAGGCCTAAGAACACTGGGGCTCTGGGCTTCTCTAGCCACCTCATCTTCTGGTCATCCTCTCTCGCACTCTAAAGAGAGCTCAGGTGAGAAATTGCAAACGTCGAGCAATTGCTCAGAGATGAAAAGTGCCAGCCCTGAAAGCTCTTGCTAGCCAGCACCCTTCCTTGGAAGCGCTTTCACAGGCGCAGTAACACTGGGGCTTTGCGCTTCTCTAGCCACCAAACGTCACGGTCCTTCTCTTTCCGTCTCGTAGACACGAGCTGAGAAATTGCAAACATCGAGCAATTGCTCAGAGATGAAAAGTGCCAGCACTGAAAGCTGTTGCTAGCCAGCACCCTTCCTTGGAAGCGCTTTTGTAGGCCTAAGAACACTGGGGCTCTGGGCTTCTCTAGCCACCTAATCTTCTGCTCATCCTCTCGGGCACTCTGAAGAGAGCTCAGGTGAGAAATTGCAAACGTCGAGCAATTGCTCAGAGATGAAAAGTGCCAGCACTGAAAGCTGTTGCTAGCCAGCACCCTTCCTTGGAAGCGCTTTTGTAGCCCTAAGCACACTGGGGCTCTGGGCTTCTCTAGCCACCTCATCTTCTGCTCATCCTCTCGCGCACTCTGAAGAGAGCTCAGGTGAGAAATTGCAAACGTCGAGCAATTGGTCAGAGATGAAAAGTGCCAGCACTGAAAGCTGTTGCTAGCCAGCACCCTTCCTTGGAAGCGCTTTTGTAGGCCTAAGAACACTGGGGCTCTGGGCTTCTCTAGCCACCTCATCTTCTGCTCATCCTCTCGCGCACTCTGAAGAGAGCTCAGATGAGAAATTGCAAACGTCGAGCAATTGCTCAGAGATGAAAAGTGCCAGCACTGAAAGCTGTTGCTAGCCAGCACCCTTCCTTGGAAGCGCTTTTGTAGGCCTAAGAACACTGGGGCTCTGGGCTTCTCTAGCCACCTCATCTTCTGCTCATCCTCTCGCGCACTCTAAAGAGAGCTCAGGGGAGAAATTGCAAACGTCGAGCAATTGCTCAGAGATGAAAAGTGCCAGCACTGAAAGCTCTTGCTAGCCAGCACCCTTCCTTGGAAGCGCTTTCACAGGCGCAGCAACACTGGGGCTTTGCGCTTCTCTAGCCACCAAACGTCACGGTCCTTCTCTTTCCGTCTCCTAGACACGAGCTGAGAAATTGCAAACGTCGAGCAATTGCTCAGAGATGAAAAGTGCCAGCACTGAAAGCTGTTGCTAGCCAGCACCCTTCCTTGGAAGCGCTTTTGTAGGGCTAAGAATACTGGGGCTCTGGGCTTCTCTAGACACCTCATCTTCTGCTCATCCTCTCGCGCACTCTAAAGAGAGCTCAGGTGAGAAATTGCAAACGTCGAGCAATTGCTCAGAGATGAAAAGTGCCAACACTGAAAGCTGTTGCTAGCCAGCACCCTTCCTTGGAAGCGCTTTCACAGGCGCAGCAACACTGGGGCTTTGCGCTTCTCTAGCCACCAAAGGACACGGTCATTCTCTTTCCGTCTCGTAGACACGAGCTGAGAAATTGCAAACGTCCAGCAATTGCTCAGAGATGAAAAGTGCCAGCACTGAAAGCTGTTGCTAGCCAGCACCCTTCCTTGGAAGCGCTTTTGTAGCCCTAAGCACACTGGGGCTCTGGGCTTCTCTAGCCACCTCATCTTCTGCTCATCCTCTCGCGCACTCTAAAGAGAGCTCAGGTGAGAAATTGCAAACGTTGAGCAATTGCTCAGAGATGAAAAGTGCCAGCACTGAAAGCTCTTGCTAGCCAGCACCCTTCCTTGGAAGCGCTTTCACAGGCGCAGCAACACTGGGGCTTTGCGCTTCTCTACCCACCAAACGTCACGGTCCTTCTCTTTCCGTCTCGTAGACACGAGCTGAGAAATTGCAAACGTCGAGCAATTGCTCAGAGATGAAAAGTGCCAGCACTGAAAGCTGTTGCTAGCCAGCACCCTTCCTTGGAAGTGCTTTTGTAGCCCTTAGAACACTGGGGCTCTGGGCTTCTCTAGCCACCTAATCTTCTGCTCATCCTCTCGCGCACTCTAAAGAGAGCTCAGGTGAGAAATTGCAAACGTCGAGCAATTGCTCAGAGATGAAAAGTGCCAGCACTGAAAGCTCTTGCTAGCCAGCACCCTTCCTTGGAAGCGCTTTTGTAGGCCTAAGAACACTGGGGCTCTGGGCTTCTCTAGCCACCTCATCTTCTGCTCATCCTCTCGCGCACTCTAAAGAGAGCTCAGGTGAGAAATTGCAAACGTCGAGCAATTGCTCAGAGATGAAAAGTGCCAGCACTGAAAGCTGTTGCTAGCCAGCATCCTTCCTTGGAAGTGCTTTCACAGGCGCAGTAACACTGGGGCTTTGCGCTTCTCTAGCCACCAAACGTCACAGTCATTCTCTTTCCGTCTCGTAGACACGAGCTGAGAAATTGCAAACGTCGAGCAATTGCTCAGAGATGAAAAGTGCCAGCACTGAAAGCTCTTGCTAGCCAGCACCCTTCCTTGGAAGCGCTTTCACAGGCGCAGCAACACTGGGGCTTTGCGCTTCTATACGCACCAAACGTCACGGTCATTCTCTTTCCGTCTCCTAGACACGAGCTGAGAAATTGCAAACGTCGAGCAATTGCTCAGAGATGAAAAGTGCCAGCACTGAAAGCTCTTGCTAGCCAGCACCCTTCCTTGGAAGCGCTTTTGTAGGCCTAAGAACACTGGGGCTCTGGGCTTCTCTAGCCACCTCATCTTCTGCTCATCCTCTCGCGCACTCTAAAGAGAGCTCAGGTGAGAAATTGCAAACGTCGAGCAATTGCTCAGAGATGAAAAGTGCCAGCACTGAAAGCTCTTGCTAGCCAGCACCCTTCCTTGGAAGCGCTTTCACAGGCGCAGTAACACTGGGGCTTTGCGCTTCTCTAGCCACCAAACGTCACGGTCATTCTCTTTCCGTCTCGTAGACACGAGCTGAGAAATTGCAAACATCGAGCAATTGCTCAGAGATGAAAAGTGCCAGCACTGAAAGCTGTTGCTAGCCAGCACCCTTCCTTGGAAGCGCTTTTGTAGGCCTAAGAACACTGGGGCTCTGGGCTTCTCTAGCCACCTAATCTTCTGCTCATCCTCTCGGGCACTCTGAAGAGAGCTCAGGTGAGAAATTGCAAACGTCGAGCAATTGCTCAGAGATGAAAAGTGCCAGCACTGAAAGCTGTTGCTAGCCAGCACCCTTCCTTGGAAGCGCTTTTGTAGCCCTAAGCACACTGGGGCTCTGGGCTTCTCTAGCCACCTCATCTTCTGCTCATCCTCTCGCGCACTCTGAAGAGAGCTCAGGTGAGAAATTGCAAACGTCGAGCAATTGGTCAGAGATGAAAAGTGCCAGCACTGAAAGCTGTTGCTAGCCAGCACCCTTCCTTGGAAGCGCTTTTGTAGGCCTAAGAACACTGGGGCTCTGGGCTTCTCTAGCCACCTCATCTTCTGCTCATCCTCTCGCGCACTCTGAAGAGAGCTCAGGTGAGAAATTGCAAACGTCGAGCAATTGCTCAGAGATGAAAAGTGCCAACACTGAAAGCTGTTGCTAGCCAGCACCCTTCCTTGGAAGCGCTTTCACAGGCGCAGCAACACTGGGGCTTTGCGCTTCTCTAGCCACCAAAGGACACGGTCATTCTCTTTCCGTCTCGTAGACACGAGCTGAGAAATTGCAAACGTCCAGCAATTGCTCAGAGATGAAAAGTGCCAGCACTGAAAGCTGTTGCTAGCCAGCACCCTTCCTTGGAAGCGCTTTTGTAGCCCTAAGCACACTGGGGCTCTGGGCTTCTCTAGCCACCTCATCTTCTGCTCATCCTCTCGCGCACTCTAAAGAGAGCTCAGGTGAGAAATTGCAAACGTTGAGCAATTGCTCAGAGATGAAAAGTGCCAGCACTGAAAGCTCTTGCTAGCCAGCACCCTTCCTTGGAAGCGCTTTCACAGGCGCAGCAACACTGGGGCTTTGCGCTTCTCTACCCACCAAACGTCACGGTCCTTCTCTTTCCGTCTCGTAGACACGAGCTGAGAAATTGCAAACGTCGAGCAATTGCTCAGAGATGAAAAGTGCCAGCACTGAAAGCTGTTGCTAGCCAGCACCCTTCCTTGGAAGTGCTTTTGTAGCCCTTAGAACACTGGGGCTCTGGGCTTCTCTAGCCACCTAATCTTCTGCTCATCCTCTCGCGCACTCTAAAGAGAGCTCAGGTGAGAAATTGCAAACGTCGAGCAATTGCTCAGAGATGAAAAGTGCCAGCACTGAAAGCTGTTGCTAGCCAGCACCCTTCCTTGGAAGCGCTTTCACAGGCGCAGTAACATTGGGGCTTTGCGCTTCTCTAGCCACCAAACATCACGGTCACTATCTCTCCGTCTCGTAGACACGAGCTGAGAAATTGCAAACGTCGAGCAATTGCTCAGAGATGAAAAGTGCCAGCACTGAAAGCTGTTGCTAGCCAGCACCCTTCCTTGGAAGCGCTTTTGTAGCCCTAAGCACACTGGGTCTCTGGGCTTCTCTAGCCACCTAATCTTCTGCTCATCCTCTCGCGCACTCTAAAGAGAGCTCAGGTGAGAAATTGCAAACGTTGAGCAATTGCTCAGAGATGAAAAGTGCCAGCACTGAAAGCTGTTGCTAGCCAGCACCCTTCCTTGGAAGTGCTTTTGTAGGCCTAAGAACACTGGGGCTCTGGGCTTCTCTAGCCACCTCATCTTCTGCTCATCCTCTCGCGCACTCTAAAGAGAGCTCAGGTGAGAAATTGCAAACGTCGAGCAATTGCTCAGAGATGAAAAGTGCCAGCACTGAAAGCTGTTGCTAGCCAGCATCCTTCCTTGGAAGCGCTTTCACAGGCGCAGTAACACTGGGGCTTTGCGCTTCTCTAGCCACCAAACGTCACAGTCATTCTCTTTCCGTCTCGTAGACACGAGCTGAGAAATTGCAAACATCGAGCAATTGCTCAGAGATGAAAAGTGCCAGCACTGAAAGCTGTTGCTAGCCAGCACCCTTCCTTGGAAGCGCTTTTGTAGGCCTAAGAACACTGGGTCTCTGGGCTTCTCTAGCCACCTCATCTTCTGCTCATCCTCTCGGGCACTCTGAAGAGAGCTCAGGTGAGAAATTGCAAACGTCGAGCAATTGCTCAGAGATGAAAAGTGCCAGCACTGAAAGCTGTTGCTAGCCAGCACCCTTCCTTGGAAGCGCTTTCACAGGCGCAGCAACACTGGGGTTTTGCACTTCTCTACGCACCAAACGTCACTGTCATTCTCTTTCCGTCTCGTAGACACGAGCTGAGAAATTGCAAACGTCGAGCAATTGCTCAGAGATGAAAAGTGCCAGCACTGAAAGCTGTTGCTAGCCAGCACCCTTCCTTGGAAGCGCTTTCACAGGCGCAGCAACACTGGGGCTTTGCGCTTCTCTAGCCACCAAAGGACACGGTCCTTCTCCTTCCGTCTCCTAGACACGAGCTGAGAAATTGCAAACGTCGAGCAATTGCTCAGAGATGAAAAGTGCCAGCACTGAAAGCTGTTGCTAGCCAGCACCCTTCCTTGGAAGCGCTTTTGTAGGCCTAAGAACACTGGGGCTCTGGGCTTCTTTAGCCACTTAATCTTCTGCTCATCCTCTCGCGCACTCTGAAGAGAGCTCAGGTGAGAAATTGCAAACGTTGAGCAATTGCTCAGAGATGAAAAGTGCCAGCACTGAAAGCTGTTGCTAGCCAGCACCCTTCCTTGGAAGCGCTTTCACAGGCGCAGCAACACTGGGGCTTTGCGCTTCTATACGCACCAAATGTCACGGTCATTCTCTTTCCGTCTCCTAGACACGAGCTGAGAAATTGCAAACGTCGAGCAATTGCTCAGAGATGAAAAGTGCCAGCACTGAAAGCTCTTGCTAGCCAGCACCCTTCCTTGGAAGCGCTTTTGTAGGCCTAAGAACACTGGGGCTCTGGGCTTCTCTAGCCACCTCATCTTCTGCTCATCCTCTCGCGCACTCTAAAGAGAGCTCAGGGGAGAAATTGCAAACGTCGAGCAATTGCTCAGAGATGAAAAGTGCCAGCACTGAAAGCTCTTGCTAGCCAGCACCCTTCCTTGGAAGCGCTTTCACAGGCGCAGTAACATTGGGGCTTTGCGCTTCTCTAGCCACCAAACGTCACGGTCACTATCTCTCCGTCTCGTAGACACGAGCTTAGAAATTGCAAACGTCCAGCAATTGCTCAGAGATGAAAAGTGCCAGCACTGAAAGCTGTTGCTAGCCAGCACCCTTCCTTGGAAGCGCTTTTGTAGGCCTAAGAACACTGGGGCTCTGGGCTTCTCTAGCCACCTCATCTTCTGCTCATCCTCTCGCGCACTCTGAAGAGAGCTCAGATGAGAAATTGCAAACGTCGAGCAATTGCTCAGAGATGAAAAGTGCCAGCACTGAAAGCTGTTGCTAGCCAGCACCCTTCCTTGGAAGCGCTTTCACAGGCGCAGCAACACTGGGGCTTTGCGCTTCTATATGCACCAAACGTCACGGTCATTCTCTTTCCGTCTCGTAGACACGAGCTGAGAAATTGCAAACGTCGAGCAATTGCTCAGAGATGAAAAGTGCCAGCACTGAAAGCTGTTGCTAGCCAGCACCCTTCCTTGGAAGCGCTTTCACAGGCGCAGCAACACTGGGGCTTTGCGCTTCTCTACCCACCAAACGTCACGGTCATTCTCTTTCCGTCTCGTAGACACGAGCTGAGAAATTGCAAACGTCGAGCAATTGCTCAGAGATGAAAAGTGCCAGCACTGAAAGCTGTTGCTAGCCAGCACCCTTCCTTGGAAGCGCTTTTGTAGGCCTAAGAACACTGGGGCTCTGGGCTTCTCTAGCCACCTCATCTTCTGCTCATCCTCTCGCGCACTCTGAAGAGAGCTCAGGTGAGAAATTGCAAACGTCGAGCAATTGGTCAGAGATGAAAAGTGCCAGCACTGAAAGCTGTTGCTAGCCAGCACCCTTCCTTGGAAGCGCTTTTGTAGGCCTAAGAACACTGGGTCTCTGGGCTTCTCTAGCCACCTCATCTTCTGCTCATCCTCTCGCGCACTCTGAAGAGAGCTCAGGTGAGAAATTGCAAACGTCGAGGAATTGCTCAGAGATGAAAAGTGCCAGCACTGAAAGCTCTTGCTAGCCAGCACCCTTCCTTGGAAGCGCTTTCACAGGCGCAGCAACACTGGGGTTTTGCACTTCTCTACGCACCAAACGTCACTGTCATTCTCTTTCCGTCTCGTAGACACGAGCTGAGAAATTGCAAACGTCGAGCAATTGCTCAGAGATGAAAAGTGCCAGCACTGAAAGCTGTTGCTAGCCAGCACCCTTCCTTGGAAGCGCTTTCACAGGCGCAGCAACACTGGGGCTTTGCGCTTCTCTAGCCACCAAAGGACACGGTCCTTCTCTTTCCGTCTCCTAGACACGAGCTGAGAAATTGCAAACGTCGAGCAATTGGTCAGAGATGAAAAGTGCCAGCACTGAAAGCTGTTGCTAGCCAGCACCCTTCCTTGGAAGCGCTTTTGTAGGCCTAAGAACACTGGGGCTCTGGGCTTCTTTAGCCACTTAATCTTCTGCTCATCCTCTCGCGCACTCTGAAGAGAGCTCAGGTGAGAAATTGCAAACGTTGAGCAATTGCTCAGAGATGAAAAGTGCCAGCACTGAAAGCTGTTGCTAGCCAGCACCCTTCCTTGGAAGCGCTTTCACAGGCGCAGCAACACTGGGGCTTTGCGCTTCTATACGCACCAAATGTCACGGTCATTCTCTTTCCGTCTCCTAGACACGAGCTGAGAAATTGCAAACGTCGAGCAATTGCTCAGAGATGAAAAGTGCCAGCACTGAAAGCTGTTGCTAGCCAGCACCCTTCCTTGGAAGCGCTTTTGTAGGCCTAAGAACACTGGGGCTCTGGGCTTCTCTAGCCACCTCATCTTCTGCTCATCCTCTCGCGCACTCTAAAGAGAGCTCAGGGGAGAAATTGCAAACGTCGAGCAATTGCTCAGAGATGAAAAGTGCCAGCACTGAAAGCTCTTGCTAGCCAGCACCCTTCCTTGGAAGCGCTTTCACAGGCGCAGTAACATTGGGGCTTTGCGCTTCTCTAGCCACCAAACGTCACGGTCACTATCTCTCCGTCTCGTAGACACGAGCTTAGAAATTGCAAACGTCCAGCAATTGCTCAGAGATGAAAAGTGCCAGCACTGAAAGCTGTTGCTAGCCAGCACCCTTCCTTGGAAGCGCTTTTGTAACCTAAGAACACTGGGGCTCTGGGCTTCTCTAGCCACCTCATCTTCTGCTCATCCTCTCGCGCACTCTGAAGAGAGCTCAGATGAGAAATTGCAAACGTCGAGCAATTGCTCAGAGATGAAAAGTGCCAGCACTGAAAGCTGTTGCTAGCCAGCACCCTTCCTTGGAAGCGCTTTCACAGGCGCAGCAACACTGGGGCTTTGCGCTTCTATATGCACCAAACGTCACGGTCATTCTCTTTCCGTCTCCTAGACACGAGCTGAGAAATTGCAAACGTCGAGCAATTGCTCAGAGATGAAAAGTGCCAGCACTGAAAGCTGTTGCTAGCCAGCACCCTTCCTTGGAAGCGCTTTCACAGGCGCAGCAACACTGGGGCTTTGCGCTTCTCTAGCCACCAAACGTCACGGTCATTCTCTTTCCGTCTCGTAGACACGAGCTGAGAAATTGCAAACGTCGAGCAATTGCTCAGAGATGAAAAGTGCCAGCACTGAAAGCTGTTGCTAGCCAGCACCCTTCCTTGGAAGCGCTTTTGTAGCCCTAAGCACACTGGGGCTCTGGGCTTCTCTAGCCACCTCATCTTCTGCTCATCCTCTCGCGCACTCTAAAGAGAGCTCAGGTGAGAAATTGCAAACGTCGAGCAATTGGTCAGAGATGAAAAGTGCCAGCACTGAAAGCTGTTGCTAGCCAGCACCCTTCCTTGGAAGCGCTTTTGTAGGCCTAAGAACACTGGGGCTCTGGGCTTCTCTAGCCACCTCATCTTCTGCTCATCCTCTCGCGCACTCTAAAGAGAGCTCAGGTGAGAAATTGCAAACGTCGAGCAATTGCTCAGAGATGAAAAGTGCCAGCACTGAAAGCTCTTGCTAGCCAGCACCCTTCCTTGGAAGCGCTTTCACAGGCGCAGCAACACTGGGGCTTTGCGCTTCTATACGCACCAAATGTCACGGTCATTCTCTTTCCGTCTCCTAGACACGAGCTGAGAAATTGCAAACGTCGAGCAATTGCTCAGAGATGAAAAGTGCCAGCACTGAAAGCTGTTGCTAGCCAGCACCCTTCCTTGGAAGCGCTTTTGTAGGCCTAAGAACACTGGGGCTCTGGGCTTCTCTAGCCACCTCATCTTCTGCTCATCCTCTCACGCACTCTAAAGAGAGCTCAGGGGAGAAATTGCAAACGACGAGCAATTGCTCAGAGATGAAAAGTGCCAGCACTGAAAGCTGTTGCTAGCCAGCACCCTTCCTTGGAAGCGCTTTCACAGGCGCAGTAACACTGGGGCTTTGCGCTTCTCTAGCCACCAAACGTCACGGTCCTTCTCTTTCCGTCTCGTAGACACGAGCTGAGAAATTGCAAACGTCGAGCAATTGCTCAGAGATGAAAAGTGCCAGCACTGAAAGCTGTTGCTAGCCAGCACCCTTCCTTGGAAGCGCTTTTGTAGCCCTTAGAACACTGGGGCTCTGGGCTTCTCTAGCCACCTCATCTTCTGCTCATCCTCTCGCGCACTCTAAAGAGAGCTCAGGGGAGAAATTGCAAACGTCGAGCAATTGCTCAGAGATGAAAAGTGCCAACACTGAAAGCTGTTGCTAGCCAGCACCCTTCCTTGGAAGCGCTTTCACAGGCGCAGCAACACTGGGGCTTTGCGCTTCTCTAGCCACCAAAGGACACGGTCATTCTCTTTCCGTCTCGTAGACACGAGCTGAGAAATTGCAAACGTTGAGCAATTGCTCAGAGATGAAAAGTGCCAGCACTGAAAGCTGTTGCTAGCCAGCCCCCTTCCTTGGAAGCGCTTTTGTAGGCCTAAGAACACTGGGGCTCTGAGCTTCTCTAGCCACCTCATCTTCTGCTCATCCTCTCGCGCACTCTAAAGAGAGCTCAGGTGAGAAATTGCAAACGTCGAGCAATTGCTCAGAGATGAAAAGTGCCAGCACTGAAAGCTGTTGCTAGCCAGCACCCTTCCTTGGAAGCGCTTTCACAGGCGCAGCAACACTGGGGCTTTGCGCTTCTCTAGCCACCAAACGTCACGGTCCTTCTCTTTCCGTCTCCTAGACACGAGCTGAGAAATTGCAAACGTCCAGCAATTGCTCAGAGATGAAAAGTGCCAGCACTGAAAGCTGTTGCTAGCCAGCACCCTTCCTTGGAAGTGCTTTTGTAGGCCTAAGAACACTGGGGCTCTGGGCTTCTCTAGCCACCTCATCTTCTGCTCATCCTCTCGCGCACTCTAAAGAGAGCTCAGGGGAGAAATTGCAAACGTCGAGCAATTGCTCAGAGATGAAAAGTGCCAGCACTGAAAGCTGTTGCTAGCCAGCACCCTTCCTTGGAAGCGCTTTCACAGGCGCAGTAACATTGGGGCTTTGCGCTTCTCTAGCCACCAAACGTCACGGTCACTATCTCTCCGTCTCGTAGACACGAGCTGAGAAATTGCAAACGTCGAGCAATTGCTCAGAGAGGAAAAGTGCCAGCACTGAAAGCTGTTGCTAGCCAGCACCCTTCCTTGGAAGCGCTTTTGTAGCCCTAAGCACACTGGGGCTCTGGGCTTCTCTAGCCACCTCATCTTCTGCTCATCCTCTCGCGCACTCTAAAGAGAGCTCAGGTGAGAAATTGCAAACGTTGAGCAATTGCTCAGAGATGAAAAGTGCCAGCACTGAAAGCTGTTGCTAGCCAGCACCCTTCCTTGGAAGCGCTTTTGTAGGCCTAAGAACACTGGGGCTCTGGGCTTCTCTAGCCACCTCATCTTCTGCTCATCCTCTCGCGCACTCTAAAGAGAGCTCAGGGGAGAAATTGCAAACGTCGAGCAATTGCTCAGAGATGAAAAGTGCCAGCACTGAAAGCTGTTGCTAGCCAGCACCCTTCCTTGGAAGCGCTTTCACAGGCGCAGCAACACTGGGGCTTTGCGCTTCTATACGCACCAAACGTCACGGTCATTCTCTTTCCGTCTCCTAGACACGAGCTGAGAAATTGCAAACGTCGAGCAATTGGTCAGAGATGAAAAGTGCCAGCACTGAAAGCTGTTGCTAGCCAGCACCCTTCCTTGGAAGCGCTTTCACAGGCGCAGTAACACTGGGGCTTTGTGCTTCTCTATCCACCAAACGTCACGGTCACTATCTCTCCGTCTCGTAGACACGAGCTGAGAAATTGCAAACGTCGAGCAATTGCTCAGAGATGAAAAGTGCCAGCACTGAAAGCTGTTGCTAGCCAGCACCCTTCCTTGGAAGCGCTTTTGTAGGCCTAAGAACACTGGGGCTCTGGGCTTCTCTAGCCACCTCATCTTCTGCTCATCCTCTCGCGCACTCTAAAGAGAGCTCAGGGGAGAAATTGCAAACGTCGAGCAATTGCTCAGAGATGAAAAGTGCCAGCACTGAAAGCTGTTGCTAGCCAGCATCCTTCCTTGGAAGCGCTTTCACAGGCGCAGTAACACTGGGGCTTTGCGCTTCTCTAGCCACCAAACGTCACAGTCATTCTCTTTCCGTCTCGTAGACACGAGCTGAGAAATTGCAAATGTCGAGCAATTGCTCAGAGATGAAAAGTGCCAGCACTGAAAGCTGTTGCTAGCCAGCACCCTTCCTTGGAAGCGCTTTTGTAGCCCTTAGAACACTGGGGCTCTAGGCTTCTCTAGACACCTCATCTTCTGCTCATCCTCTCGCGCACTCTAAAGAGAGCTGAGGTGAGAAATTGCAAACGTCGAGCAATTGCTCAGAGATGAAAAGTGCCAGCACTGAAAGCTGTTGCTAGCCAGCACCCTTCCTTGGAAGCGCTTTCACAGGCGCAGCAACACTGGGGCTTTGCGCTTCTCTAGCCACCAAAGGACACGGTCATTCTCTTTCCGTCTCGTAGACACGAGCTGAGAAATTGCAAACGTCGAGCAATTGCTCAGAGATGAAAAGTGCCAGCACTGAAAGCTCTTGCTAGCCAGCACCCTTCCTTGGAAGCGCTTTTGTAGGCCTAAGAACACTGGGGCTCTGGGCTTCTCTAGCCACCTCATCTTCTGCTCATCCTCTCGCGCACTCTAAAGAGAGCTCAGGGGAGAAATTGCAAACGTCGAGCAATTGCTCAGAGATGAAAAGTGCCAGCACTGAAAGCTGTTGCTAGCCAGCACCCTTCCTTGGAAGCGCTTTCACAGGCGCAGCAACACTGGGGCTTTGCGCTTCTCTAGCCACCAAAGGACACGGTCATTCTCTTTCCGTCTCGTAGACACGAGCTGAGAAATTGCAAACGTCGAGCAATTGCTCAGAGATGAAAAGTGCCAGCACTGAAAGCTGTTGCTAGCCAGCACCCTTCCTTGGAAGCGCTTTTGTAGGCCTAAGAACACTGGGGCTCTGGGCTTCTCTAGCCACCTCATCTTCTGCTCATCCTCTCGCGCACTCTAAAGAGAGCTCAGGGGAGAAATTGCAAACGTCGAGCAATTGCTCAGAGATGAAAAGTGCCAGCACTGAAAGCTGTTGCTAGCCAGCACCCTTCCTTGGAAGCGCTTTCACAGGCGCAGCAACACTGGGGCTTTGCGCTTCTCTAGCCACCAAACGTCACGGTCCTTCTCTTTCCGTCTCGTAGACACGAGCTGAGAAATTGCAAACGTCGAGCAATTGCTCAGAGATGAAAAGTGCCAGCACTGAAAGCTGTTGCTAGCCAGCACCCTTCCTTGGAAGCGCTTTCACAGGCGCAGTAACACTGGGGCTTTGTGCTTCTCTAGCCACCAAACGTCACGGTCACTATCTCTCCGTCTCGTAGACACGAGCTGAGAAATTGCAAACGTCGAGCAATTGCTCAGAGATGAAAAGTGCCAGCACTGAAAGCTGTTGCTAGCCAGCACCCTTCCTTGGAAGCGCTTTTGTAGGCCTAAGAACACTGGGGCTCTGGGCTTCTCTAGCCACCTCATCTTCTGCTCATCCTCTCGCGCACTCTAAAGAGAGCTCAGGGGAGAAATTGCAAACGTCGAGCAATTGCTCAGAGATGAAAAGTGCCAGCACTGAAAGCTGTTGCTAGCCAGCACCCTTCCTTGGAAGCGCTTTCACAGGCGCAGCAACACTGGGGCTTTGCGCTTCTATGTGCACCAAACATCACGGTCATTCTCTTTCCGTCTCCTAGACACGAGCTGAGAAATTGCAAACGTCGAGCAATTGCTCAGAGATGAAAAGTGCCAGCACTGAAAGCTGTTGCTAGCCAGCACCCTTCCTTGGAAGCGCTTTTGTAGGCCTAAGAACACTGGGGCTCTGGGCTTCTTTAGCCACCTCATCTTCTGCTCATCCTCTCGCGCACTCTAAAGAGAGCTCAGGGGAGAAATTGCAAACGTCGAGCAATTGCTCAGAGATGAAAAGTGCCAACACTGAAAGCTGTTGCTAGCCAGCACCCTTCCTTGGAAGCGCTTTCACAGGCGCAGCAACACTGGGGCTTTGCGCTTCTCTACCCACCAAACGTCACGGTCATTTTCTTTCCGTCTCCTAGACACGAGCTGAGAAATTGCAACCGTCGAGCAATTGCTCAGAGATGAAAAGTGCCAGCACTGAAAGCTGTTGCTAGCCAGCACCCTTCCTTGGAAGCGCTTTTGTAGGCCTAAGAACACTGGGGCTCTGGGCTTCTTTAGCCACTTAATCTTCTGCTCATCCTCTCGCTCACTCTAAAGAGAGCTCAGGTGAGAAATTGCAAACGTTGAGCAATTGCTCAGAGATGAAAAGTGCCAGCACTGAAAGCTCTTGCTAGCCAGCACCCTTCCTTGGAAGCGCTTTCACAGGCGCAGCAACACTGGGGCTTTGCGCTTCTCTAGCCACCAAACATCATGGTCCTTCTCTTTCCGTCTCGTAGACACGAGCTGAGAAATTGCAAACGTCGAGCAATTGCTCAGAGATGAAAAGTGCCAGCACTGAAAGCTGTTGCTAGCCAGCACCCTTCCTTGGAAGTGCTTTTGTAGGCCTAAGAACTCTGGGGCTCTGGGCTTCTCTAGCCACCTAATCTTCTGCTCATCCTCTCGCGCAGTCTAAAGAGAGCTCAGGTGAGAAATTGCAAACGTCGAGCAATTGCTCAGAGATGAAAAGTGCCAGCACTGAAAGCTGTTGCTAGCCAGCACCCTTCCTTGGAAGCGCTTTCACAGGCGCAGTAACATTGGGGCTTTGCGCTTCTCTAGCCACCAAACGTCACGGTCACTATCTCTCCGTCTCGTAGACACGAGCTGAGAAATTGCAAACGTCGAGCAATTGCTCAGAGATGAAAAGTGCCAGCACTGAAAGCTGTTGCTAGCCAGCACCCTTCCTTGGAAGCGCTTTTGTAGGCCTAAGAACACTGGGGCTCAGGGCTTCTCTAGCCACCTCATCTTCTGCTCATCCTCTCGCGCACTCTAAAGAGAGCTCAGGGGAGAAATTGCAAACGTCGAGCAATTGCTCAGAGATGAAAAGTGCCAGCACTGAAAGCTGTTGCTAGCCAGCACCCTTCCTTGGAAGCGCTTTCACAGGCGCAGTAACACTGGGGCTTTGCGCTTCTCTAGCCACCAAACGTCACGGTCCTTCTCTTTCCGTCTCGTAGACACGAGCTGAGAAATTGCAAACGTCGAGCAATTGCTCAGAGATGAAAAGTGCCAGCACTGAAAGCTCTTGCTAGCCAGCACCCTTCCTTGGAAGCGCTTTTGTAGGCCTAAGAACACTGGGGCTCTGGGCTTCTCTAGCCACCTCATCTTCTGCTCATCCTCTCGGGCACTCTGAAGAGAGCTCAGGTGAGAAATTGCAAACGTCGAGTAATTGCTCAGAGATGAAAAGTGCCAGCACTGAAAGCTGTTGCTAGCCAGCACCCTTCCTTGGAAGCGCTTTCACAGGCGCAGCAACACTGGGGTTTTGCACTTCTCTACGCACCAAACGTCACTGTCATTCTCTTTCCGTCTCGTAGACACGAGCTGAGAAATTGCAAACGTCGAGCAATTGCTCAGAGATGAAAAGTGCCAGCACTGAAAGCTGTTGCTAGCCAGCACCCTTCCTTGGAAGCGCTTTCACAGGCGCAGCAACACTGGGGCTTTGCGCTTCTCTAGCCACCAAAGGACAAGGTCCTTCTCTTTCCGTCTCCTAGACACGAGCTGAGAAATTGCAAACGTCGAGCAATTGCTCAGAGATGAAAAGTGCCAGCACTGAAAGCTGTTGCTAGCCAGCACCCTTCCTTGGAAGCGCTTTCACAGGCGCAGCAACACTGGGGCTTTGCGCTTCTCTAGCCACCAAACGTCACGGTCATTCTCTTTCCGTCTCGTAGACACGAGCTGAGAAATTGCAAACGTCGAGCAATTGCTCAGAGATGAAAAGTGCCAGCACTGAAAGCTGTTGCTAGCCAGCACCCTTCCTTGGAAGCGCTTTTGTAGCCCTAAGCACACTGGGGCTCTGGGCTTCTCTAGCCACCTCATCTTCTGCTCATCCTCTCGCGCACTCTGAAGAGAGCTCAGGTGAGAAATTGCAAACGTCGAGCAATTGGTCAGAGATGAAAAGTGCCAGCACTGAAAGCTGTTGCTAGCCAGCACCCTTCCTTGGAAGCGCTTTTGTAGGCCTAAGAACACTGGGTCTCTGGGCTTCTCTAGCCACCTCATCTTCTGCTCATCCTCTCGCGCACTCTAAAGAGAGCTCAGGTGAGAAATTGCAAACGTCGAGCAATTGCTCAGAGATGAAAAGTGCCAGCACTGAAAGCTCTTGCTAGCCAGCACCCTTCCTTGGAAGCGCTTTCACAGGCGCAGCAACACTGGGGCTTTGCGCTTCTATGTGCACCAAACATCACGGTCATTCTCTTTCCGTCTCCTAGACACGAGCTGAGAAATTGCAAACGTCGAGCAATTGCTCAGAGATGAAAAGTGCCAGCACTGAAAGCTGTTGCTAGCCAGCACCCTTCCTTGGAAGCGCTTTTGTAGGCCTAAGAACACTGGGGCTCTGGGCTTCTCTAGCCACCTCATCTTCTGCTCATCCTCTCACGCACTCTAAAGAGAGCTGAGGTGAGAAATTGCAAACGTCGAGCAATTGCTCAGAGATGAAAAGTGCCAGCACTGAAAGCTGTTGCTAGCCAGCACCCTTCCTTGGAAGCGCTTTCACAGGCGCAGCAACACTGGGGCTTTGCGCTTCTCTAGCCACCAAACGTCACGGTACTTCTCTTTCCGTCTCGTAGACACGAGCTGAGAAATTGCAAACGTCGAGCAATTGCTCAGAGATGAAAAGTGCCAGCACTGAAAGCTGTTGCTAGCCAGCACCCTTCCTTGGAAGCGCTTTTGTAGGCCTAAGAACACTGGGGCTCTGGGCTTCTCTAGCCACCTCATCTTCTGCTCATCCTCTCGCGCACTCTAAAGAGAGCTCAGGTGAGAAATTGCAAACGTCGAGCAATTGCTCAGAGATGAAAAGTGCCAACACTGAAAGCTGTTGCTAGCCAGCACCCTTCCTTGGAAGCGCTTTCACAGGCGCAGCAACACTGGGGCTTTGCGCTTCTCTAGCCACCAAAGGACACGGTCATTCTCTTTCCGTCTCGTAGACACGAGCTGAGAAATTGCAAACGTCGAGCAATTGCTCAGAGATGAAAAGTGCCAGCACTGAAAGCTGTTGCTAGCCAGCACCCTTCCTTGGAAGCGCTTTTGTAGGCCTAAGAACACTGGGGCTCTGGGCTTCTCTAGCCACCTCATCTTCTGCTCATCCTCTCGCGCACTCTAAAGAGAGCTCAGGTGAGAAATTGCAAACGTTGAGCAATTGCTCAGAGATGAAAAGTGCCAGCACTGAAAGCTGTTGCTAGCCAGCACCCTTCCTTGGAAGCGCTTTCACAGGCGCAGCAACACTGGGGCTTTGCGCTTCTCTAGCCACCAAACGTCACGGTCCTTCTCTTTCCGTCTCGTAGACACGAGCTGAGAAATTGCAAACGTCGAGCAATTGCTCAGAGATGAAAAGTGCCAGCACTGAAAGCTGTTGCTAGCCAGCACCCTTCCTTGGAAGTGCTTTTGTAGCCCTTAGAACACTGGGGCTCTGGGCTTCTCTAGCCACCTAATCTTCTGCTCATCCTCTCGCGCACTCTAAAGAGAGCTCAGGTGAGAAATTGCAAACGTCGAGCAATTGCTCAGAGATGAAAAGTGCCAGCACTGAAAGCTGTTGCTAGCCGGCACCCTTCCTTGGAAGCGCTTTCACAGGCGCAGTAACATTGGGGCTTTGCGCTTCTCTAGCCACCAAACGTCACGGTCACTATCTCTCCGTCTCGTAGACACGAGCTTAGAAATTGCAAACGTCGAGCAATTGCTCAGAGATGAAAAGTGCCAGCACTGAAAGCTCTTGCTAGCCAGCACCCTTCCTTGGAAGCGCTTTTGTAGCCCTAAGCACACTGGGGCTCTGGGCTTCTCTAGCCACCTCATCTTCTGCTCATCCTCTCGCGCACTCTAAAGAGAGCTCAGGTGAGAAATTGCAAACGTTGAGCAATTGCTCAGAGATGAAAAGTGCCAGCACTGAAAGCTGTTGCTAGCCAGCACCCTTCCTTGGAAGCGCTTTTGTAGGCCTAAGAACACTGGGGCTCTGGGCTTCTCTAGCCACCTCATCTTCTGCTCATCCTCTCGCGCACTCTAAAGAGAGCTCAGGGGAGAAATTGCAAACGTCGAGCAATTGCTCAGAGATGAAAAGTGCCAGCACTGAAAGCTGTTGCTAGCCAGCACCCTTCCTTGGAAGCGCTTTCACAGGCGCAGTAACACTGGGGCTTTGCGCTTCTCTAGCCACCAAACGTCACAGTCATTCTCTTTCCGTCTCGTAGACAAGAGCTGAGAAATTGCAAACGTCGAGCAATTGCTCAGAGATGAAAAGTGCCAGCACTGAAAGCTCTTGCTAGCCAGCACCCTTCCTTGGAAGCGCTTTCACAGGCGCAGGAACACTGGGGCTTTGCGCTTCTATACGCACCAAACGTCACGGTCATTCTCTTTCCGTCTCCTAGACACGAGCTGAGAAATTGCAAACGTCAAGCAATTGCTCAGAGATGAAAAGTGCCAGCACTGAAAGCTGTTGCTAGCCAGCACCCTTCCTTGGAAGCGCTTTTGTAGGCCTAAGAACACTGGGGCTCTGGGCTTCTCTAGCCACCTCATCTTCTGCTCATCCTCTCGCGCACTCTGAAGAGAGCTCAGGTGAGAAATTGCAAACGTCGAGCAATTGCTCAGAGATGAAAAGTGCCAGCACTGAAAGCTGTTGCTAGCCAGCACCCTTCCTTGGAAGCGCTTTCACAGGCGCAGTAACACTGGGGCTTTGCGCTTCTATACGCACCAAACGTCACGGTCATTCTCTTTCCGTCTCCTAGACACGAGCTGAGAAATTGCAAACGTCGAGCAATTGCTCAGAGATGAAAAGTGCCAGCACTGAAAGCTCTTGCTAGCCAGCACCCTTCCTTGGAAGCGCTTTTGTAGGCCTAAGAAGACTGGGGCTCTGGGCTTCTCTAGCCACCTCATCTTCTGCTCATCCTCTCGCGCACTCTAAAGAGAGCTCAGGTGAGAAATTGCAAACGTCGAGCAATTGCTCAGAGATGAAAAGTGCCAGCACTGAAAGCTCTTGCTAGCCAGCACCCTTCCTTGGAAGCGCTTTCACAGGCGCAGTAACACTGGGGCTTTGCGCTTCTCTAGCCACCAAACGTCACGGTCCTTCTCTTTCCGTCTCGTAGACACGAGCTGAGAAATTGCAAACATCGAGCAATTGCTCAGAGATGAAAAGTGCCAGCACTGAAAGCTGTTGCTAGCCAGCACCCTTCCTTGGAAGCGCTTTTGTAGGCCTAAGAACACTGGGGCTCTGGGCTTCTCTAGCCACCTCATCTTCTGCTCATCCTCTCGGGCACTCTGAAGAGAGCTCAGGTGAGAAATTGCAAACGTCGAGCAATTGCTCAGAGATGAAAAGTGCCAGCACTGAAAGCTGTTGCTAGCCAGCACCCTTCCTTGGAAGCGCTTTTACAGGCGCAGCAACACTGGGGCTTTGCGCTTCTATATGCACCAAACATCACGGTCATTCTCTTTCCGTCTCGTAGACACGAGCTGAGAAATTGCAAACGTCGAGCAATTGCTCAGAGATGAAAAGTGCCAGCACTGAAAGCTGTTGCTAGCCAGCACCCTTCCTTGGAAGCGCTTTTGTAGGCCTAAGAACACTGGGGCTCTGGGCTTCTCTAGCCACCTCATCTTCTGCTCATCCTCTCGCGCACTCTAAAGAGAGCTCAGGGGAGAAATTGCAAACGTCGAGCAATTGCTCAGAGATGAAAAGTGCCAGCACTGAAAGCTGTTGCTAGCCAGCACCCTTCCTTGGAAGCGCTTTCACAGGCGCAGCAACACTGGGGCTTTGCGCTTCTCTAGCCACCAAACGTCACGGTCCTTCTCTTTCCGTCTCGTAGACACGAGCTGAGAAATTGCAAACGTCGAGCAATTGCTCAGAGATGAAAAGTGCCAGCACTGAAAGCTCTTGCTAGCCAGCACCCTTCCTTGGAAGCGCTTTCACAGGCGCAGCAACACTGGGGCTTTGTGCTTCTCTAGCCACCAAACGTCACGGTCACTATCTCTCCGTCTCGTAGACACGAGCTGAGAAATTGCAAACGTCCAGCAATTGCTCAGAGATGAAAAGTGCCAGCACTGAAAGCTGTTGCTAGCCAGCACCCTTCCTTGGAAGCGCTTTTGTAGGCCTAAGAACACTGGGGCTCTGGGCTTCTCTAGCCACCTCATCTTCTGCTCATCCTCTCGCGCACTCTAAAGAGAGCTCAGGTGAGAAATTGCAAACGTCGAGCAATTGCTCAGAGATGAAAAGTGCCAGCACTGAAAGCTGTTGCTAGCCAGCACCCTTCCTTGGAAGCGCTTTCACAGGCGCAGTAACACTGGGGCTTTGCGCTTCTCTAGCCACCAAACGTCACAGTCATTCTATTTCCGTCTCGTAGACACGAGCTGAGAAATTGCAAATGTCGAGCAATTGCTCAGAGATGAAAAGTGCCAGCACTGAAAGCTGTTGCTAGCCAGCACCCTTCCTTGGAAGCGCTTTTGTAGCCCTTAGAACACTGGGGCTCTGGGCTTCTCTAGCCACCTCATCTTCTGCTCATCCTCTCGCGCACTCTAAAGAGAGCTCAGGTGAGAAATTGCAAACGTCGAGCAATTGCTCAGAGATGAAAAGTGCCAGCACTGAAAGCTGTTGCTAGCCAGCACCCTTCCTTGGAAGCGCTTTCACAGGCGCAGCAACACTGGGGCTTTGCGCTTCTCTAGCCACCAAAGGACACGGTCATTCTCTTTCCGTCTCGTAGACACGAGCTGAGAAATTGCAAACGTCGAGCAATTGCTCAGAGATGAAAAGTGCCAGCACTGAAAGCTGTTGCTAGCCAGCACCCTTCCTTGGAAGCGCTTTTGTAGGCCTAAGAACACTGGGGCTCTGGGCTTCTCTAGCCACCTCATCTTCTGCTCATCCTCTCGCGCACTCTAAAGAGAGCTCAGGTGAGAAATTGCAAACGTTGAGCAATTGCTCAGAGATGAAAAGTGCCAGCACTGAAAGCTGTTGCTAGCCAGCACCCTTCCTTGGAAGCGCTTTCACAGGCGCAGCAACACTGGGGCTTTGCGCTTCTCTAGCCACCAAACGTCACGGTCCTTCTCTTTCCGTCTCGTAGACACGAGCTGAGAAATTGCAAACGTCGAGCAATTGCTCAGAGATGAAAAGTGCCAGCACTGAAAGCTGTTGCTAGCCAGCACCCTTCCTTGGAAGTGCTTTTGTAGCCCTTAGAACACTGGGGCTCTGGGCTTCTCTAGCCACCTAATCTTCTGCTCATCCTCTCGCGCACTCTAAAGAGAGCTCAGGTGAGAAATTGCAAACGTCGAGCAATTGCTCAGAGATGAAAAGTGCCAGCACTGAAAGCTGTTGCTAGCCGGCACCCTTCCTTGGAAGCGCTTTCACAGGCGCAGTAACATTGGGGCTTTGCGCTTCTCTAGCCACCAAACGTCACGGTCACTATCTCTCCGTCTCGTAGACACGAGCTTAGAAATTGCAAACGTCGAGCAATTGCTCAGAGATGAAAAGTGCCAGCACTGAAAGCTCTTGCTAGCCAGCACCCTTCCTTGGAAGCGCTTTTGTAGCCCTAAGCACACTGGGGCTCTGGGCTTCTCTAGCCACCTCATCTTCTGCTCATCCTCTCGCGCACTCTAAAGAGAGCTCAGGTGAGAAATTGCAAACGTTGAGCAATTGCTCAGAGATGAAAAGTGCCAGCACTGAAAGCTGTTGCTAGCCAGCACCCTTCCTTGGAAGCGCTTTTGTAGGCCTAAGAACACTGGGGCTCTGGGCTTCTCTAGCCACCTCATCTTCTGCTCATCCTCTCGCGCACTCTAAAGAGAGCTCAGGGGAGAAATTGCAAACGTCGAGCAATTGCTCAGAGATGAAAAGTGCCAGCACTGAAAGCTGTTGCTAGCCAGCACCCTTCCTTGGAAGCGCTTTCACAGGCGCAGTAACACTGGGGCTTTGCGCTTCTCTAGCCACCAAACGTCACAGTCATTCTCTTTCCGTCTCGTAGACAAGAGCTGAGAAATTGCAAACGTCGAGCAATTGCTCAGAGATGAAAAGTGCCAGCACTGAAAGCTCTTGCTAGCCAGCACCCTTCCTTGGAAGCGCTTTCACAGGCGCAGCAACACTGGGGCTTTGCGCTTCTATACGCACCAAACGTCACGGTCATTCTCTTTCCGTCTCCTAGACACGAGCTGAGAAATTGCAAACGTCGAGCAATTGCTCAGAGATGAAAAGTGCCAGCACTGAAAGCTGTTGCTAGCCAGCACCCTTCCTTGGAAGCGCTTTTGTAGGCCTAAGAACACTGGGGCTCTGGGCTTCTCTAGCCACCTCATCTTCTGCTCATCCTCTCGCGCACTCTAAAGAGAGCTCAGGTGAGAAATTGCAAACGTCGAGCAATTGCTCAGAGATGAAAAGTGCCAGCACTGAAAGCTCTTGCTAGCCAGCACCCTTCCTTGGAAGCGCTTTCACAGGCGCAGTAACACTGGGGCTTTGCGCTTCTATACGCACCAAACGTCACGGTCATTCTCTTTCCGTCTCCTAGACACGAGCTGAGAAATTGCAAACGTCGAGCAATTGCTCAGAGATGAAAAGTGCCAGCACTGAAAGCTCTTGCTAGCCAGCACCCTTCCTTGGAAGCGCTTTTGTAGGCCTAAGCACACTGGGGCTCTGGGCTTCTCTAGCCACCTCATCTTCTGCTCATCCTCTCGCGCACTCTAAAGAGAGCTCAGGTGAGAAATTGCAAACGTCGAGCAATTGCTCAGAGATGAAAAGTGCCAGCACTGAAAGCTCTTGCTAGCCAGCACCCTTCCTTGGAAGCGCTTTCACAGGCGCAGTAACACTGGGGCTTTGCGCTTCTCTAGCCACCAAACGTCACGGTCCTTCTCTTTCCGTCTCGTAGACACGAGCTGAGAAATTGCAAACATCGAGCAATTGCTCAGAGATGAAAAGTGCCAGCACTGAAAGCTGTTGCTAGCCAGCACCCTTCCTTGGAAGCGCTTTTGTAGGCCTAAGAACACTGGGGCTCTGGGCTTCTCTAGCCACCTCATCTTCTGCTCATCCTCTCGGGCACTCTGAAGAGAGCTCAGGTGAGAAATTGCAAACGTCGAGCAATTGCTCAGAGATGAAAAGTGCCAGCACTGAAAGCTGTTGCTAGCCAGCACCCTTCCTTGGAAGCGCTTTCACAGGCGCAGCAACACTGGGGCTTTGCGCTTCTATATGCACCAAACATCACGGTCATTCTCTTTCCGTCTCGTAGACACGAGCTGAGAAATTGCAAACGTCGAGCAATTGCTCAGAGATGAAAAGTGCCAGCACTGAAAGCTGTTGCTAGCCAGCACCCTTCCTTGGAAGCGCTTTTGTAGGCCTAAGAACACTGGGGCTCTGGGCTTCTCTAGCCACCTCATCTTCTGCTCATCCTCTCGCGCACTCTAAAGAGAGCTCAGGGGAGAAATTGCAAACGTCGAGCAATTGCTCAGAGATGAAAAGTGCCAGCACTGAAAGCTGTTGCTAGCCAGCACCCTTCCTTGGAAGCGCTTTCACAGGCGCAGCAACACTGGGGCTTTGCGCTTCTCTAGCCACCAAACGTCACGGTCCTTCTCTTTCCGTCTCGTAGACACGAGCTGAGAAATTGCAAACGTCGAGCAATTGCTCAGAGATGAAAAGTGCCAGCACTGAAAGCTCTTGCTAGCCAGCACCCTTCCTTGGAAGCGCTTTCACAGGCGCAGTAACACTGGGGCTTTGTGCTTCTCTAGCCACCAAACGTCACGGTCACTATCTCTCCGTCTCGTAGACACGAGCTGAGAAATTGCAAACGTCGAGCAATTGCTCAGAGATGAAAAGTGCCAGCACTGAAAGCTGTTGCTAGCCAGCACCCTTCCTTGGAAGCGCTTTTGTAGGCCTAAGAACACTGGGGCTCTGGGCTTCTCTAGCCACCTCATCTTCTGCTCATCCTCTCGCGCACTCTAAAGAGAGCTCAGGTGAGAAATTGCAAACGTCGAGCAATTGCTCAGAGATGAAAAGTGCCAGCCCTGAAAGCTGTTGCTAGCCAGCACCCTTCCTTGGAAGCGCTTTCACAGGCGCAGCAACACTGGGGCTTTGCGCTTCTATATGCACCAAACGTCACGGTCCTTCTCTTTCCGTCTCCTAGACACGAGCTGAGAAATTGCAAACGTCGAGCAATTGGTCAGAGATGAAAAGTGCCAGCACTGAAAGCTCTTGCTAGCCAGCACCCTTCCTTGGAAGCGCTTTCACAGGCGCAGTAACACTGGGGCTTTGCGCTTCTCTAGCCACCAAACGTCACAGTCATTCTATTTCCGTCTCGTAGACACGAGCTGAGAAATTGCAAACGTCGAGCAATTGCTCAGAGATGAAAAGTGCCAGCACTGAAAGCTGTTGCTAGCCAGCACCCTTCCTTGGAAGCGCTTTTGTAGCCCTTAGAACACTGGGGCTCTGGGCTTCTCTAGCCACCTCATCTTCTGCTCATCCTCTCGCGCACTCTAAAGAGAGCTCAGGTGAGAAATTGCAAACGTCGAGCAATTGCTCAGAGATGAAAAGTGCCAGCACTGAAAGCTGTTGCTAGCCAGCACCCTTCCTTGGAAGCGCTTTCACAGGCGCAGCAACACTGGGGCTTTGCGCTTCTCTAGCCACCAAAGGACACGGTCATTCTCTTTCCGTCTCGTAGACACGAGCTGAGAAATTGCAAACGTCGAGCAATTGCTCAGAGATGAAAAGTGCCAGCACTGAAAGCTGTTGCTAGCCAGCACCCTTCCTTGGAAGCGCTTTTGTAGGCCTAAGAACACTGGGGCTCTGGGCTTCTCTAGCCACCTCATCTTCTGCTCATCCTCTCGCGCACTCTAAAGAGAGCTCAGGGGAGAAATTGCAAACGTCGAGCAATTGCTCAGAGATGAAAAGTGCCAACACTGAAAGCTGTTGCTAGCCAGCACCCTTCCTTGGAAGCGCTTTCACAGGCGCAGCAACACTGGGGCTTTGCGCTTCTCTACCCACCAAACGTCACGGTCCTTCTCTTTCCGTCTCGTAGACACGAGCTGAGAAATTGCAAACGTCGAGCAATTGCTCAGAGATGAAAAGTGCCAGCACTGAAAGCTGTTGCTAGCCAGCACCCTTCCTTGGAAGCGCTTTTGTAGGCCTAAGAACACTGGGGCTCTGGGCTTCTCTAGCCACCTCATCTTCTGCTCATCCTCTCGCGCACTCTAAAGAGAGCTCAGGGGAGAAATTGCAAACGTCGAGCAATTGCTCAGAGATGAAAAGTGCCAACACTGAAAGCTGTTGCTAGCCAGCACCCTTCCTTGGAAGCGCTTTCACAGGCGCAGCAACACTGGGGCTTTGCGCTTCTCTAGCCACCAAACGTCACGGTCCTTCTCTTTCCGTCTCGTAGACACGAGCTGAGAAATTGCAAACGTCGAGCAATTGCTCAGAGATGAAAAGTGCCAGCACTGAAAGCTCTTGCTAGCCAGCACCCTTCCTTGGAAGCGCTTTTGTAGGCCTAAGAACACTGGGGCTCTGGGCTTCTTTAGCCACCTCATCTTCTGCTCATCCTCTCGCGCACTCTAAAGAGAGCTCAGGGGAGAAATTGCAAACGTCGAGCAATTGCTCAGAGATGAAAAGTGCCAACACTGAAAGCTGTTGCTAGCCAGCACCCTTCCTTGGAAGCGCTTTCACAGGCACAGCAACACTGGGGCTTTGCGCTTCTCTAGCCACCAAACGTCACGGTCATTCTCTTTCCGTCTCGTAGACACGACCTGAGAAATTGCAAACGTCGAGCAATTGCTCAGAGATGAAAAGTGCCAACACTGAAAGCTGTTGCTAGCCAGCACCCTTCCTTGGAAGCGCTTTCACAGGCGCAGCAACACTGGGGCTTTGCGCTTCTCTACCCACCAAACGTCACGGTCCTTCTCTTTCCGTCTCGTAGACACGAGCTGAGAAATTGCAAACGTCGAGCAATTGCTCAGAGATGAAAAGTGCCAGCACTGAAAGCTGTTGCTAGCCAGCACCCTTCCTTGGAAGCGCTTTTGTAGGCCTAAGAACACTGGGGCTCTGGGCTTCTCTAGCCACCTCATCTTCTGCTCATCCTCTCGCGCACTCTAAAGAGAGCTCAGGGGAGAAATTGCAAATGTCCAGCAATTGCTCAGAGATGAAAAGTGCCAGCACTGAAAGCTGTTGCTAGCCAGCATCCTTCCTTGGAAGCGCTTTCACAGGCGCAGTAACACTGGGGCTTTGCGCTTCTCTAGCCACCAAACGTCACAGTCATTCTATTTCCGTCTCGTAGACACGAGCTGAGAAATTGCAAATGTCGAGCAATTGCTCAGAGATGAAAAGTGCCAGCACTGAAAGCTGTTGCTAGCCAGCACCCTTCCTTGGAAGCGCTTTTGTAGCCCTTAGAACACTGGGGCTCTGGGCTTCTCTAGCCACCTCATCTTCTGCTCATCCTCTCGCGCACTCTAAAGAGAGCTCAGGTGAGAAATTGCAAACGTCGAGCAATTGCTCAGAGATGAAAAGTGCCAGCACTGAAAGCTCTTGCTAGCCAGCACCCTTCCTTGGAAGCGCTTTCACAGGCGCAGCAACACTGGGGCTTTGCGCTTCTCTAGCCACCAAACGTCACGGTCATTCTCTTTCCGTCTCGTAGACACGAGCTGAGAAATTGCAAACGTCGAGCAATTGCTCAGAGATGAAAAGTGCCAGCACTGAAAGCTGTTGCTAGCCAGCACCCTTCCTTGGAAGCGCTTTTGTAGGCCTAAGAACACTGGGGCTCTGGGCTTCTCTAGCCACCTCATCTTCTGCTCATCCTCTCGCGCACTCTAAAGAGAGCTCAGGGGAGAAATTGCAAACGTCGAGCAATTGCTCAGAGATGAAAAGTGCCAGCACTGAAAGCTGTTGCTAGCCAGCACCCTTCCTTGGAAGCGCTTTCACAGGCGCAGCAACACTGGGGCTTTGCGCTTCTCTACCCACCAAACGTCACGGTCATTCTCTTTCCGTCTCGTAGACACGAGCTGAGAAATTGCAAACGTCGAGCAATTGCTCAGAGATGAAAAGTGCCAGCACTGAAAGCTCTTGCTAGCCAGCACCCTTCCTTGGAAGCGCTTTCACAGGCGCAGTAACACTGGGGCTTTGTGCTTCTCTAGCCACCAAACGTCACGGTCACTATCTCTCCGTCTCGTAGACACGAGCTGAGAAATTGCAAACGTCGAGCAATTGCTCAGAGATGAAAAGTGCCAGCACTGAAAGCTGTTGCTAGCCAGCACCCTTCCTTGGAAGCGCTTTTGTAGGCCTAAGAACACTGGGGCTCTGGGCTTCTCTAGCCACCTCATCTTCTGCTCATCCTCTCGCGCACTCTAAAGAGAGCTCAGGGGAGAAATTGCAAACGTCGAGCAATTGCTCAGAGATGAAAAGTGCCAGCACTGAAAGCTGTTGCTAGCCAGCACCCTTCCTTGGAAGCGCTTTCACAGGCGCAGCAACACTGGGGCTTTGCGCTTCTCTACCCACCAAACGTCACGGTACTTCTCTTTCCGTCTCGTAGACACGAGCTGAGAAATTGCAAACGTCGAGCAATTGCTCAGAGATGAAAAGTGCCAGCACTGAAAGCTGTTGCTAGCCAGCACCCTTCCTTGGAAGCGCTTTTGTAGGCCTAAGAACACTGGGGCTCTGGGCTTCTTTAGCCACCTCATCTTCTGCTCATCCTCTCGCGCACTCTAAAGAGAGCTCAGGTGAGAAATTGCAAACGTCGAGCAATTGCTCAGAGATGAAAAGTGCCAACACTGAAAGCTGTTGCTAGCCAGCACCCTTCCTTGGAAGCGCTTTCACAGGCGCAGCAACACTGGGGCTTTGCGCTTCTCTAGCCACCAAACGTCACGGTCATTTTCTTTCCGTCTCCTAGACACGAGCTGAGAAATTGCAACCGTCGAGCAATTGCTCAGAGATGAAAAGTGCCAGCACTGAAAGCTCTTGCTAGCCAGCACCCTTCCTTGGAAGCGCTTTTGTAGGCCTAAGAACACTGGGGCTCTGGGCTTCTTTAGCCACTTAATCTTCTGCTCATCCTCTCGCTCACTCTAAAGAGAGCTCAGGGGAGAAATTGCAAACGTTGAGCAATTGCTCAGAGATGAAAAGTGCCAGCACTGAAAGCTCTTGCTAGCCAGCACCCTTCCTTGGAAGCGCTTTCACAGGCGCAGTAACACTGGGGCTTTGCGCTTCTCTAGCCACCAAACATCATGGTCCTTCTCTTTCCGTCTCGTAGACACGAGCTGAGAAATTGCAAACGTCGAGCAATTGCTCAGAGATGAAAAGTGCCAGCACTGAAAGCTGTTGCTAGCCAGCACCCTTCCTTGGAAGTGCTTTTGTAGGCCTAAGAACACTGGGGCTCTGGGCTTCTCTAGCCACCTAATCTTCTGCTCATCCTCTCGCGCAGTCTAAAGAGAGCTCAGGTGAGAAATTGCAAACGTCGAGCAATTGCTCAGAGATGAAAAGTGCCAGCACTGAAAGCTGTTGCTAGCCAGCACCCTTCCTTGGAAGCGCTTTCACAGGCGCAGTAACACTGGGGCTTTGTGCTTCTCTAGCCACCAAACGTCACGGTCACTATCTCTCCGTCTCGTAGACACGAGCTGAGAAATTGCAAACGTTGAGCAATTGCTCAGAGATGAAAAGTGCCAGCACTGAAAGCTGTTGCTAGCCAGCACCCTTCCTTGGAAGCGCTTTTGTAGCCCTAAGCACACTGGGGCTCTGGGCTTCTCTAGCCACCTCATCTTCTGCTCATCCTCTCGCGCACTCTAAAGAGAGCTCAGGTGAGAAATTGCAAACGTCGAGCAATTGCTCAGAGATGAAAAGTGCCAGCACTGAAAGCTCTTGCTAGCCAGCACCCTTCCTTGGAAGCGCTTTCACAGGCGCAGCAACACTGGGGCTTTGCGCTTCTATATGCACCAAACATCACGGTCATTCTCTTTCCGTCTCGTAGACACGAGCTGAGAAATTGCAAACGTCGAGCAATTGCTCAGAGATGAAAAGTGCCAGCACTGAAAGCTGTTGCTAGCCAGCACCCTTCCTTGGAAGCGCTTTTGTAGGCCTAAGCACACTGGGGCTCTGGGCTTCTCTAGCCACCTCATCTTCTGCTCATCCTCTCGCGCACTCTAAAGAGAGCTCAGGGGAGAAATTGCAAACGTTGAGCAATTGCTCAGAGATGAAAAGTGCCAGCACTGAAAGCTGTTGCTAGCCAGCACCCTTCCTTGGAAGCGCTTTCACAGGCGCAGCAACACTGGGGCTTTGCGCTTCTCTACCCACCAAACGTCACGGTCCTTCTCTTTCCGTCTCGTAGACACGAGCTGAGAAATTGCAAACGTCGAGCAATTGGTCAGAGATGAAAAGTGCCAGCACTGAAAGCTGTTGCTAGCCAGCACCCTTCCTTGGAAGCGCTTTTGTAGGCCTAAGAACACTGGGGCTCTGGGCTTCTTTAGCCACCTCATCTTCTGCTCATCCTCTCGCGCACTCTAAAGAGAGCTCAGGTGAGAAATTGCAAACGTCGAGCAATTGCTCAGAGATGAAAAGTGCCAACACTGAAAGCTGTTGCTAGCCAGCACCCTTCCTTGGAAGCGCTTTCACAGGCGCAGCAACACTGGGGCTTTGCGCTTCTCTAGCCACCAAACGTCACGGTCATTTTCTTTCCGTCTCCTAGACACGAGCTGAGAAATTGCAACCGTCGAGCAATTGCTCAGAGATGAAAAGTGCCAGCACTGAAAGCTGTTGCTAGCCAGCACCCTTCCTTGGAAGCGCTTTTGTAGGGCTAAGAACAGTGGGGCTCTGGGCTTCTTTAGCCACCTCATCTTCTGCTCATCCTCTCGCTCACTCTGAAGAGAGCTCAGGTGAGAAATTGCAAACGTTGAGCAATTGCTCAGAGATGAAAAGTGCCAGCACTGAAAGCTGTTGCTAGCCAGCACCCTTCCTTGGAAGCGCTTTCACAGGCGCAGCAACACTGGGGCTTTGTGCTTCTCTAGCCACCAAACGTCACGGTCCTTCTCTTTCCGTCTCGTAGACACGAGCTGAGAAATTGCAAACGTCGAGCAATTGCTCAGAGATGAAAGGTGCCAGCACTGAAAGCTCTTGCTAGCCAGCACCCTTCCTTGGAAGTGCTTTTGTAGGCCTAAGAACACTGGGGCTCTGGGCTTCTCTAGCCACCTCATCTTCTGCTCATCCTCTCGCGCAGTCTAAAGAGAGCTCAGGTGAGAAATTGCAAACGTCGAGCAATTGCTCAGAGATGAAAAGTGCCAGCACTGAAAGCTGTTGCTAGCCAGCACCCTTCCTTGGAAGCGCTTTCACAGGCGCAGTAACACTGGGGCTTTGCGCTTCTCTAGCCACCAAACGTCACGTTCACTATCTCTCCGTCTCGTAGACACGAGCTGAGAAATTGCAAACGTTGAGCAATTGCTCAGAGATGAAAAGTGCCAGCACTGAAAGCTGTTGCTAGCCAGCACCCTTCCTTGGAAGCGCTTTTGTAGGCCTAAGAACACTGGGGCTCTGGGCTTCTCTAGCCACCTCATCTTCTGCTCATCCTCTCGCGCACTCTAAAGAGAGCTCAGGTGAGAAATTGCAAACGTCGAGCAATTGCTCAGAGATGAAAAGTGCCAGCACTGAAAGCTCTTGCTAGCCAGCACCCTTCCTTGGAAGTGCTTTTGTAGGCCTAAGAACACTGGGGCTCTGGGCTTCTCTAGCCACCTAATCTTCTGCTCATCCTCTCGCGCAGTCTAAAGAGAGCTCAGGTGAGAAATTGCAAACGTCGAGCAATTGCTCAGAGATGAAAAGTGCCAGCACTGAAAGCTGTTGCTAGCCAGCACCCTTCCTTGGAAGCGCTTTCACAGGCGCAGTAACATTGGGGCTTTGCGCTTCTCTAGCCACCAAACGTCACGGTCCTTCTCTTTCCGTCTCGTAGACACGAGCTGAGAAATTGCAAACGTCGAGCAATTGCTCAGAGATGAAAAGTGCCAGCACTGAAAGCTGTTGCTAGCCAGCACCCTTCCTTGGAAGCGCTTTTGTAACCTAAGAACACTGGGGCTCTGGGCTTCCCTAGCCACCTCATCTTCTGCTCATCCTCTCGCGCACTCTGAAGAGAGCTCAGGTGAGAAATTGCAAACGTCGAGCAATTGCTCAGAGATGAAAAGTGCCAGCACTGAAAGCTGTTGCTAGCCAGCACCCTTCCTTGGAAGCGCTTTCACAGGCGCAGCAACACTGGGGCTTTGCGCTTCTATATGCACCAAACGTCACGGTCCTTCTCTTTCCGTCTCGTAGACACGAGCTGAGAAATTGCAAACGTCGAGCAATTGCTCAGAGATGAAAAGTGCCAGCACTGAAAGCTGTTGCTAGCCAGC
The DNA here is from genome assembly GCA_037962945.1 of Sarcoramphus papa. NCBI lineage: Eukaryota > Metazoa > Chordata > Aves > Accipitriformes > Cathartidae > Sarcoramphus > Sarcoramphus papa. The sequence continues at coordinate 2,979,775 of JBBMRM010000088.1, forward strand.
ACCCTTCCTTGGAAGCGCTTTTGTAGGCCTAAGAACACTGCGGCTCTGGGCTTCTCTAGCCACCTCATCTTCTGCTCATCCTCTCGCGCAGTCTAAAGAGAGCTCAGGTGAGAAATTGCAAACGTCGAGCAATTGCTCAGAGATGAAAAGTGCCAGCACTGAAAGCTGTTGCTAGCCAGCACCCTTCCTTGGAAGCGCTTTCACAGGCGCAGCAACACTGGGGCTTTGCGCTTCTCTAGCCACCAAACGTCACGGTCCTTCTCTTTCCGTCTCGTAGACACGAGCTGAGAAATTGCAAACGTCGAGCAATTGCTCAGAGATGAAAAGTGCCAGCACTGAAAGCTGTTGCTAGCCAGCACCCTTCCTTGGAAGCGCTTTTGTAGGCCTAAGAACACTGGGGCTCTGGGCTTCTTTAGCCACCTCATCTTCTGCTCATCCTCTCGCGCACTCTAAAGAGAGCTCAGGTGAGAAATTGCAAACGTCGAGCAATTGCTCAGAGATGAAAAGTGCCAACACTGAAAGCTGTTGCTAGCCAGCACCCTTCCTTGGAAGCGCTTTCACAGGCGCAGCAACACTGGGGCTTTGCGCTTCTCTACCCACCAAACGTCACGGTCCTTCTCTTTCCGTCTCGTAGACACGAGCTGAGAAATTGCAAACGTCGAGCAATTGCTCAGAGATGAAAAGTGCCAGCACTGAAAGCTGTTGCTAGCCAGCACCCTTCCTTGGAAGCGCTTTTGTAGGCCTAAGAACACTGGGGCTCTGGGCTTCTTTAGCCACCTCATCTTCTGCTCATCCTCTCGCGCACTCTAAAGAGAGCTCAGGGGAGAAATTGCAAACGTCGAGCAATTGCTCAGAGATGAAAAGTGCCAACACTGAAAGCTGTTGCTAGCCAGCACCCTTCCTTGGAAGCGCTTTCACAGGCGCAGCAACACTGGGGCTTTGCGCTTCTCTAGCCACCAAACGTCACGGTCATTCTCTTTCCGTCTCCTAGACACGAGCTGAGAAATTGCAACCGTCGAGCAATTGCTCAGAGATGAAAAGTGCCAGCACTGAAAGCTCTTGCTAGCCAGCACCCTTCCTTGGAAGTGCTTTTGTAGGCCTAAGAACACTGGGGCTCTGGGCTTCTCTAGCCACCTAATCTTCTGCTCATCCTCTCGCGCAGTCTAAAGAGAGCTCAGGTGAGAAATTGCAAACGTCGAGCAATTGCTCAGAGATGAAAAGTGCCAGCACTGAAAGCTGTTGCTAAGCCAGCACCCTTCCTTGAAAGCGCTTTCACAGGCGCAGTAACATTGGGGCTTTGCGCTTCTCTAGCCACCAAACGTCACGGTCATTCTCTTTCCGTCTCGTAGACACGAGCTGAGAAATTGCAAACGTCGAGCAATTGCTCAGAGATGAAAAGTGCCAGCACTGAAAGCTCTTGCTAGCCAGCACCCTTCCTTGGAAGCGCTTTCACAGGCGCAGTAACATTGGGGCTTTGCGCTTCTCTAGCCACCAAACGTCACGGTCCTTCTCTTTCCGTCTCGTAGACACGAGCTGAGAAATTGCAAACGTCGAGCAATTGCTCAGAGATGAAAAGTGCCAGCACTGAAAGCTGTTGCTAGCCAGCACCCTTCCTTGGAAGCGCTTTTGTAGCCCTAAGCACACTGGGGCTCTGGGCTTCTCTAGCCACCTCATCTTCTGCTCATCCTCTCGCGCACTCTGAAGAGGGCTCAGGTGAGAAATTGCAAACGTCGAGCAATTGGTCAGAGATGAAAAGTGCCAGCACTGAAAGCTGTTGCTAGCCAGCACCCTTCCTTGGAAGCGCTTTTGTAGGCCTAAGAACACTGGGGCTCTGTGTTTCTCTAGCCACCTCATCTTCTGCTCATCCTCTCGCGCAGTCTAAAGAGAGCTCAGGTGAGAAATTGCAAACGTCGAGCAATTGCTCAGAGATGAAAAGTGCCAGCACTGAAAGCTCTTGCTAGCCAGCACCCTTCCTTGGAAGCGCTTTCACAGGCGCAGCAACACTGGGGTTTGCGCTTCTATGTGCACCAAACATCACGGTCATTCTCTTTCCGTCTCCTAGACACGAGCTGAGAAATTGCAAACGTCGAGCAATTGCTCAGAGATGAAAAGTGCCAGCACTGAAAGCTGTTGCTAGCCAGCACCCTTCCTTGGAAGCGCTTTTGTAGGCCTAAGAACACTGGGGCTCTGGGCTTCTCTAGCCACCTCATCTTCTGCTCATCCTCTCGCGCACTCTAAAGAGAGCTCAGGGGAGAAATTGCAAACGTCGAGCAATTGCTCAGAGATGAAAAGTGCCAGCACTGAAAGCTCTTGCTAGCCAGCACCCTTCCTTGGAAGCGCTTTCACAGGCGCAGCAACACTGGGGCTTTGCGCTTCTATATGCACCAAACATCACGGTCATTCTCTTTCCGTCTCGTAGACACGAGCTGAGAAATTGCAAACGTCGAGCAATTGCTCAGAGATGAAAAGTGCCAGCACTGAAAGCTGTTGCTAGCCAGCACCCTTCCTTGGAAGCGCTTTTGTAGGCCTAAGAACACTGGGGCTCTGGGCTTCTCTAGCCACCTCATCTTCTGCTCATCCTCTCGCGCACTCTAAAGAGAGCTCAGGGGAGAAATTGCAAACGTTGAGCAATTGCTCAGAGATGAAAAGTGCCAACACTGAAAGCTGTTGCTAGCCAGCACCCTTCCTTGGAAGCGCTTTCACAGGCGCAGCAACACTGGGGCTTTGCGCTTCTCTACCCACCAAACGTCACGGTCCTTCTCTTTCCGTCTCGTAGACACGAGCTGAGAAATTGCAAACGTCGAGCAATTGCTCAGAGATGAAAAGTGCCAGCACTGAAAGCTGTTGCTAGCCAGCACCCTTCCTTGGAAGCGCTTTCACAGGCGCAGCAACACTGGGGCTTTGCGCTTCTCTAGCCACCAAACGTCACGGTCATTCTCTTTCCGTCTCGTAGACACGACCTGAGAAATTGCAAACGTCGAGCAATTGCTCCGAGATGAAAAGTGCCAACACTGAAAGCTGTTGCTAGCCAGCACCCTTCCTTGGAAGCGCTTTCACAGGCGCAGCAACACTGGGGCTTTGCGCTTCTCTACCCACCAAACGTCACGGTCCTTCTCTTTCCGTCTCGTAGACACGAGCTGAGAAATTGCAAACGTCGAGCAATTGCTCAGAGATGAAAAGTGCCAGCACTGAAAGCTGTTGCTAGCCAGCACCCTTCCTTGGAAGCGCTTTTGTAGGCCTAAGAACACTGCGGCTCTGGGCTTCTTTAGCCACCTAATCTTCTGCTCATCCTCTCGCGCACTCTAAAGAGAGCTCAGGTGAGAAATTGCAAACGTCGAGCAATTGCTCAGAGATGAAAAGTGCCAACACTGAAAGCTCTTGCTAGCCAGCACCCTTCCTTGGAAGCGCTTTCACAGGCGCAGCAACACTGGGGCTTTGCGCTTCTCTAGCCACCAAACGTCACGGTCATTCTCTTTCCGTCTCGTAGACACGAGCTGAGAAATTGCAAACGTCGAGCAATTGCTCAGAGATGAAAAGTGCCAGCACTGAAAGCTGTTGCTAGCCAGCACCCTTCCTTGGAAGCGCTTTTGTAGGCCTAAGAACACTGGGGCTCTGGGCTTCTTTAGCCACCTCATCTTCTGCTCATCCTCTCGCGCACTCTAAAGAGAGCTCAGGTGAGAAATTGCAAACGTCGAGCAATTGCTCAGAGATGAAAAGTGCCAACACTGAAAGCTCTTGCTAGCCAGCACCCTTCCTTGGAAGCGCTTTCACAGGCGCAGCAACACTGGGGCTTTGCGCTTCTCTACCCACCAAACGTCACGGTCATTCTCTTTCCGTCTCGTAGACACGAGCTGAGAAATTGCAAACGTCGAGCAATTGCTCAGAGATGAAAAGTGCCAGCACTGAAAGCTGTTGCTAGCCAGCACCCTTCCTTGGAAGTGCTTTTGTAGGCCTAAGAACACTGGGGCTCTGGGCTTCTCTAGCCACCTCATCTTCTGCTCATCCTCTCGCGCAGTCTAAAGAGAGCTCAGGTGAGAAATTGCAAACGTCCAGCAATTGCTCAGAGATGAAAAGTGCCAGCACTGAAAGCTGTTGCTAGCCAGCACCCTTCCTTGGAAGCGCTTTCACAGGCGCAGTAACATTGGGGCTTTGCGCTTCTCTAGCCACCAAACGTCACGGTCCTTCTCTTTCCGTCTCGTAGACACGAGCTGAGAAATTGCAAACGTCGAGCAATTGCTCAGAGATGAAAAGTGCCAGCACTGAAAGCTGTTGCTAGCCAGCCCCCTTCCTTGGAAGCGCTTTTGTAACCTAAGAACACTGGGGCTCTGGGCTTCCCTAGCCACCTCATCTTCTGCTCATCCTCTCGCGCACTCTGAAGAGAGCTCAGGTGAGAAATTGCAAACGTCGAGCAATTGCTCAGAGATGAAAAGTGCCAGCACTGAAAGCTGTTGCTAGCCAGCACCCTTCCTTGGAAGCGCTTTCACAGGCGCAGCAACACTGGGGCTTTGCGCTTCTATATGCACCAAACGTCACGGTCATTCTCTTTCCGTCTCCTAGACACGAGCTGAGAAATTGCAAACGTCGAGCAATTGCTCAGAGATGAAAAGTGCCAGCACTGAAAGCTCTTGCTAGCCAGCACCCTTCCTTGGAAGCGCTTTTGTAGGCCTAAGAACACTGCGGCTCTGGGCTTCTCTAGCCACCTCATCTTCTGCTCATCCTCTCGCACACTCTAAAGAGAGCTCAGGGGAGAAATTGCAAACGTTGAGCAATTGCTCAGAGATGAAAAGTGCCAGCACTGAAAGCTGTTGCTAGCCAGCACCCTTCCTTGGAAGCGCTTTCACAGGCGCAGCAACACTGGGGCTTTGCGCTTCTCTAGCCACCAAACGTCACGGTCCTTCTCTTTCCGTCTCGTAGACACGAGCTGAGAAATTGCAAACGTCGAGCAATTGCTCAGAGATGAAAAGTGCCAGCACTGAAAGCTGTTGCTAGCCAGCACCCTTCCTTGGAAGCGCTTTTGTAGGCCTAAGCACACTGGGGCTCTGGGCTTCTTTAGCCACCTAATCTTCTGCTCATCCTCTCGCGCACTCTAAAGAGAGCTCAGGTGAGAAATTGCAAACGTCGAGCAATTGCTCAGAGATGAAAAGTGCCAACACTGAAAGCTGTTGCTAGCCAGCACCCTTCCTTGGAAGCGCTTTCACAGGCGCAGCAACACTGGGGCTTTGCGCTTCTCTAGCCACCAAACGTCACGGTCCTTCTCTTTCCGTCTCGTAGACACGAGCTGAGAAATTGCAAACGTCGAGCAATTGCTCAGAGATGAAAAGTTCCAGCACTGAAAGCTGTTGCTAGCCAGCACCCTTCCTTGGAAGCGCTTTTGTAGGCCTAAGAACACTGGGGCTCTGGGCTTCTCTAGCCACCTCATCTTCTGCTCATCCTCTCGCGCACTCTAAAGAGAGCTCAGGTGAGAAATTGCAAACGTCGAGCAATTGCTCAGAGATGAAAAGTGCCAACACTGAAAGCTGTTGCTAGCCAGCACCCTTCCTTGGAAGCGCTTTCACAGGCGCAGCAACACTGGGGCTTTGCGCTTCTCTACCCACCAAACGTCACGGTCCTTCTCTTTCCGTCTCGTAGACACGAGCTGAGAAATTGCAAACGTCGAGCAATTGCTCAGAGATGAAAAGTGCCAGCACTGAAAGCTGTTGCTAGCCAGCACCCTTCCTTGGAAGCGCTTTTGTAGGCCTAAGAACACTGGGGCTCTGGGCTTCTTTAGCCACCTCATCTTCTGCTCATCCTCTCGCGCACTCTAAAGAGAGCTCAGGGGAGAAATTGCAAACGTCGAGCAATTGCTCAGAGATGAAAAGTGCCAACACTGAAAGCTGTTGCTAGCCAGCACCCTTCCTTGGAAGCGCTTTCACAGGCGCAGCAACACTGGGGCTTTGCGCTTCTCTACCCACCAAACGTCACGGTCCTTCTCTTTCCGTCTCGTAGACACGAGCTGAGAAATTGCAAACGTCGAGCAATTGCTCAGAGATGAAAAGTGCCAGCACTGAAAGCTGTTGCTAGCCAGCACCCTTCCTTGGAAGCGCTTTTGTAGGCCTAAGAACACTGGGGCTCTGGGCTTCTTTAGCCACCTAATCTTCTGCTCATCCTCTCGCGCACTCTAAAGAGAGCTCAGGTGAGAAATTGCAAACGTCGAGCAATTGCTCAGAGATGAAAAGTGCCAACACTGAAAGCTCTTGCTAGCCAGCACCCTTCCTTGGAAGCGCTTTCACAGGCGCAGCAACACTGGGGCTTTGCGCTTCTCTACCCACCAAACGTCACGGTCATTCTCTTTCCGTCTCGTAGACACGACCTGAGAAATTGCAAACGTCGAGCAATTGCTCCGAGATGAAAAGTGCCAACACTGAAAGCTGTTGCTAGCCAGCACCCTTCCTTGGAAGCGCTTTCACAGGCGCAGCAACACTGGGGCTTTGCGCTTCTCTACCCACCAAACGTCACGGTCCTTCTCTTTCCGTCTCGTAGACACGAGCTGAGAAATTGCAAACGTCGAGCAATTGCTCAGAGATGAAAAGTGCCAGCACTGAAAGCTGTTGCTAGCCAGCACCCTTCCTTGGAAGCGCTTTTGTAGGCCTAAGAACACTGGGGCTCTGGGCTTCTTTAGCCACCTAATCTTCTGCTCATCCTCTCGCGCACTCTAAAGAGAGCTCAGGTGAGAAATTGCAAACGTCGAGCAATTGCTCAGAGATGAAAAGTGCCAACACTGAAAGCTCTTGCTAGCCAGCACCCTTCCTTGGAAGCGCTTTCACAGGCGCAGCAACACTGGGGCTTTGCGCTTCTCTAGCCACCAAACGTCACGGTCCTTCTCTTTCCGTCTCGTAGACACGAGCTGAGAAATTGCAAACGTCGAGCAATTGCTCAGAGATGAAAAGTGCCAGCACTGAAAGCTGTTGCTAGCCAGCACCCTTCCTTGGAAGCGCTTTTGTAGGCCTAAGAACACTGGGGCTCTGGGCTTCTTTAGCCACCTCATCTTCTGCTCATCCTCTCGCGCACTCTAAAGAGAGCTCAGGGGAGAAATTGCAAACGTCGAGCAATTGCTCAGAGATGAAAAGTGCCAACACTGAAAGCTGTTGCTAGCCAGCACCCTTCCTTGGAAGCGCTTTCACAGGCGCAGCAACACTGGGGCTTTGCGCTTCTCTAGCCACCAAACGTCACGGTCATTCTCTTTCCGTCTCCTAGACACGAGCTGAGAAATTGCAAACGTCGAGCAATTGCTCAGAGATGAAAAGTGCCAGCACTGAAAGCTCTTGCTAGCCAGCACCCTTCCTTGGAAGTGCTTTTGTAGGCCTAAGAACACTGGGGCTCTGGGCTTCTCTAGCCACCTAATCTTCTGCTCATCCTCTCGCGCAGTCTAAAGAGAGCTCAGGTGAGAAATTGCAAACGTCGAGCAATTGCTCAGAGATGAAAAGTGCCAGCACTGAAAGCTGTTGCTAGCCAGCACCCTTCCTTGGAAGCGCTTTCACAGGCGCAGTAACATTGGGGCTTTGCGCTTCTCTAGCCACCAAACGTCACGGTCCTTCTCTTTCCGTCTCGTAGACACGAGCTGAGAAATTGCAAACGTCGAGCAATTGCTCAGAGATGAAAAGTGCCAGCACTGAAAGCTGTTGCTAGCCAGCACCCTTCCTTGGAAGCGCTTTTGTAACCTAAGAACACTGGGGCTCTGGGCTTCCCTAGCCACCTCATCTTCTGCTCATCCTCTCGCGCACTCTGAAGAGAGCTCAGGTGAGAAATTGCAAACGTCGAGCAATTGCTCAGAGATGAAAAGTGCCAGCACTGAAAGCTGTTGCTAGCCAGCACCCTTCCTTGGAAGCGCTTTCACAGGCGCAGCAACACTGGGGCTTTGCGCTTCTATATGCACCAAACGTCACGGTCATTCTCTTTCCGTCTCCTAGACACGAGCTGAGAAATTGCAAACGTCGAGCAATTGCTCAGAGATGAAAAGTGCCAGCACTGAAAGCTCTTGCTAGCCAGCACCCTTCCTTGGAAGCGCTTTTGTAGGCCTAAGAACACTGCGGCTCTGGGCTTCTCTAGCCACCTCATCTTCTGCTCATCCTCTCGCGCACTCTAAAGAGAGCTCAGGTGAGAAATTGCAAACGTTGAGCAATTGCTCAGAGATGAAAAGTGCCAGCACTGAAAGCTGTTGCTAGCCAGCACCCTTCCTTGGAAGCGCTTTCACAGGCGCAGCAACACTGGGGCTTTGCGCTTCTCTAGCCACCAAACGTCACGGTCCTTCTCTTTCCGTCTTGTAGACACGAGCTGAGAAATTGCAAACGTCGAGCAATTGCTCAGAGATGAAAAGTTCCAGCACTGAAAGCTGTTGCTAGCCAGCACCCTTCCTTGGAAGCGCTTTTGTAGGCCTAAGAACACTGGGGCTCTGGGCTTCTTTAGCCACCTCATCTTCTGCTCATCCTCTCGCGCACTCTAAAGAGAGCTCAGGTGAGAAATTGCAAACGTCGAGCAATTGCTCAGAGATGAAAAGTGCCAACACTGAAAGCTGTTGCTAGCCAGCACCCTTCCTTGGAAGCGCTTTCACAGGCGCAGCAACACTGGGGCTTTGCGCTTCTCTACCCACCAAACGTCACGGTCCTTCTCTTTCCGTCTCGTAGACACGAGCTGAGAAATTGCAAACGTCGAGCAATTGCTCAGAGATGAAAAGTGCCAGCACTGAAAGCTGTTGCTAGCCAGCACCCTTCCTTGGAAGCGCTTTTGTAGGCCTAAGAACACTGGGGCTCTGGGCTTCTTTAGCCACCTCATCTTCTGCTCATCCTCTCGCGCACTCTAAAGAGAGCTCAGGTGAGAAATTGCAAACGTCGAGCAATTGCTCAGAGATGAAAAGTGCCAACACTGAAAGCTCTTGCTAGCCAGCACCCTTCCTTGGAAGCGCTTTCACAGGCGCAGCAACACTGGGGCTTTGCGCTTCTCTAGCCACCAAACGTCACGGTCATTCTCTTTCCGTCTCGTAGACACGAGCTGAGAAATTGCAAACGTCGAGCAATTGCTCAGAGATGAAAAGTGCCAGCACTGAAAGCTGTTGCTAGCCAGCACCCTTCCTTGGAAGCGCTTTTGTAGGCCTAAGAACACTGGGGCTCTGGGCTTCTTTAGCCACCTCATCTTCTGCTCATCCTCTCGCGCACTCTAAAGAGAGCTCAGGTGAGAAATTGCAAACGTCGAGCAATTGCTCAGAGATGAAAAGTGCCAACACTGAAAGCTGTTGCTAGCCAGCACCCTTCCTTGGAAGCGCTTTCACAGGCGCAGCAACACTGGGGCTTTGCGCTTCTCTAGCCACCAAACGTCACGGTCATTCTCTTTCCGTCTCCTAGACACGAGCTGAGAAATTGCAACCGTCGAGCAATTGCTCAGAGATGAAAAGTGCCAGCACTGAAAGCTCTTGCTAGCCAGCACCCTTCCTTGGAAGTGCTTTTGTAGGCCTAAGAACACTGGGGCTCTGGGCTTCTCTAGCCACCTAATCTTCTGCTCATCCTCTCGCGCAGTCTAAAGAGAGCTCAGGTGAGAAATTGCAAACGTCGAGCAATTGCTCAGAGATGAAAAGTGCCAGCACTGAAAGCTGTTGCTAAGCCAGCACCCTTCCTTGAAAGCGCTTTCACAGGCGCAGTAACATTGGGGCTTTGCGCTTCTCTAGCCACCAAACGTCACGGTCCTTCTCTTTCCGTCTCGTAGACACGAGCTGAGAAATTGCAAACGTCGAGCAATTGCTCAGAGATGAAAAGTGCCAGCACTGAAAGCTCTTGCTAGCCAGCACCCTTCCTTGGAAGCGCTTTCACAGGCGCAGTAACATTGGGGCTTTGCGCTTCTCTAGCCACCAAACGTCACGGTCCTTCTCTTTCCGTCTCGTAGACACGAGCTGAGAAATTGCAAACGTCGAGCAATTGCTCAGAGATGAAAAGTGCCAGCACTGAAAGCTGTTGCTAGCCAGCACCCTTCCTTGGAAGCGCTTTTGTAGCCCTAAGCACACTGGGGCTCTGGGCTTCTCTAGCCACCTCATCTTCTGCTCATCCTCTCGCGCACTCTGAAGAGGGCTCAGGTGAGAAATTGCAAACGTCGAGCAATTGGTCAGAGATGAAAAGTGCCAGCACTGAAAGCTGTTGCTAGCCAGCACCCTTCCTTGGAAGCGCTTTTGTAGGCCTAAGAACACTGGGGCTCTGTGTTTCTCTAGCCACCTCATCTTCTGCTCATCCTCTCGCGCACTCTAAAGAGAGCTCAGGTGAGAAATTGCAAACGTCGAGCAATTGCTCAGAGATGAAAAGTGCCAGCACTGAAAGCTCTTGCTAGCCAGCACCCTTCCTTGGAAGCGCTTTCACAGGCGCAGCAACACTGGGGTTTGCGCTTCTATGTGCACCAAACATCACGGTCATTCTCTTTCCGTCTCGTAGACACGAGCTGAGAAATTGCAAACGTCGAGCAATTGCTCAGAGATGAAAAGTGCCAGCACTGAAAGCTGTTGCTAGCCAGCACCCTTCCTTGGAAGCGCTTTTGTAGGCCTAAGAACACTGGGGCTCTGGGCTTCTCTAGCCACCTCTTCTTCTGCTCATCCTCTCGCGCACTCTAAAGAGAGCTCAGGGGAGAAATTGCAAACGTCGAGCAATTGGTCAGAGATGAAAAGTGCCAGCACTGAAAGCTCTTGCTAGCCAGCACCCTTCCTTGGAAGCGCTTTCACAGGCGCAGCAACACTGGGGCTTTGCGCTTCTCTAGCCACCAAAAGTCACGGTACTTCTCTTTCCGTCTCGTAGACACGAGCTGAGAAATTGCAAACGTCGAGCAATTGCTCAGAGATGAAAAGTGCCAGCACTGAAAGCTGTTGCTAGCCAGCACCCTTCCTTGGAAGCGCTTTTGTAGGCCTAAGAACACTGGGGCTCTGGGCTTCTCTAGCCACCTCATCTTCTGCTCATCCTCTCGCGCACTCTGAAGAGAGCTCAGGTGAGAAATTGCAAACGTCGAGCAATTGCTCAGAGATGAAAAGTGCCAGCACTGAAAGCTGTTGCTAGCCAGCACCCTTCCTTGGAAGCGCTTTCACAGGCGCAGTAACATTGGGGCTTTGTGCTTCTCTAGCCACCAAACGTCACGGTCACTATCTCTCCGTCTCGTAGACACGAGCTGAGAAATTGCAAACGTCGAGCAATTGCTCAGAGATGAAAAGTGCCAGCACTGAAAGCTGTTGCTAGCCAGCACCCTTCCTTGGAAGCGCTTTTGTAGCCCTAAGCACACTGGGTCTCTGGGCTTCTCTAGCCACCTAATCTTCTGCTCATCCTCTCGTGCACTCTAAAGAGAGCTCAGGTGAGAAATTGCAAACGTTGAGCAATTGCTCAGAGATGAAAAGTGCCAGCACTGAAAGCTGTTGCTAGCCAGCACCCTTCCTTGGAAGCGTTTTTGTAGGCCTAAGAACACTGGGGCTCTGGGCTTCTCTAGCCACCTCATCTTCTGCTCATCCTCTCGCGCACTCTGAAGAGAGCTCAGGTGAGAAATTGCAAACGTCGAGCAATTGCTCAGAGATGAAAAGTGCCAGCACTGAAAGCTCTTGCTAGCCAGCACCCTTCCTTGGAAGCGCTTTCACAGGCGCAGCAACACTGGGGCTTTGCGCTTCTATATGCACCAAACGTCACGGTCATTCTCTTTCCGTCTCCTAGACACGAGCTGAGAAATTGCAAACGTCGAGCAATTGCTCAGAGATGAAAAGTGCCAGCACTGAAAGCTGTTGCTAGCCAGCACCCTTCCTTGGAAGCGCTTTCACAGGCGCAGTAACACTGGGGCTTTGTGCTTCTCTACCCACCAAACGTCACGGTCACTATCTCTCCGTCTCGTAGACACGAGCTGAGAAATTGCAAACGTCGAGCAATTGCTCAGAGATGAAAAGTGCCAGCACTGAAAGCTGTTGCTAGCCAGCACCCTTCCTTGGAAGCGCTTTTGTAGGCCTAAGAACACTGGGGCTCTGGGCTTCTCTAGCCACCTCATCTTCTGCTCATCCTCTCGCGCACTCTAAAGAGAGCTCAGGTGAGAAATTGCAAACGTCGAGCAATTGCTCAGAGATGAAAAGTGCCAGCACTGAAAGCTGTTGCTAGCCAGCACCCTTCCTTGGAAGCGCTTTCACAGGCGCAGCAACACTGGGGCTTTGCGCTTCTCTAGCCACCAAAGGACACGGTCATTCTCTTTCCGTCTCGTAGACACGAGCTGAGAAATTGCAAACGTCGAGCAATTGCTCAGAGATGAAAAGTGCCAGCACTGAAAGCTGTTGCTAGCCAGCACCCTTCCTTGGAAGCGCTTTTGTAGGCCTAAGAACAGTGGGGCTCTGGGCTTCTTTAGCCACCTCATCTTCTGCTCATCCTCTCGCGCACTCTAAAGAGAGCTCAGGTGAGAAATTGCAAACGTCGAGCAATTGCTCAGAGATGAAAAGTGCCAGCACTGAAAGCTGTTGCTAGCCAGCACCCTTCCTTGGAAGCGCTTTCACAGGCGCAGCAACACTGGGGCTTTGCGCTTCTCTACCCAAAAACGTCACAGTCATTCTCTTTCCGTCTCCTAGACACGAGCTGAGAAATTGCAAACGTCGAGCAATTGCTCAGAGATGAAAAGTGCCAGCACTGAAAGCTGTTGCTAGCCAGCACCCTTCCTTGGAAGCGCTTTCACAGGCGCAGTAACACTGGGGCTTTGCGCTTCTCTAGCCACCAAAGGACACGGTCACTATCTCTCCGTCTCGTAGACACGAGCTGAGAAATTGCAAACGTCGAGCAATTGCTCAGAGATGAAAAGTGCCAGCACTGAAAGCTGTTGCTAGCCAGCACCCTTCCTTGGACGCGCTTTTGTAGGCCTAAGAACACTGGGGCTCTGGGCTTCTCTAGCCACCTCATCTTCTGCTCATCCTCTCGCGCACTCTAAAGAGAGCTCAGGTGAGAAATTGCAAACGTCGAGCAATTGCTCAGAGATGAAAAGTGCCAGCACTGAAAGCTCTTGCTAGCCAGCACCCTTCCTTGGAAGCGCTTTCACAGGCGCAGCAACACTGGGGCTTTGCGCTTCTCTAGCCACCAAACGTCACGGTCACTATCTCTCCGTCTCCTAGACACGAGCTGAGAAATTGCAAACGTCGAGCAATTGCTCAGAGATGAAAAGTGCCAGCACTGAAAGCTCTTGCTAGCCAGCACCCTTCCTTGGAAGCGCTTTTGTAGGCCTAAGAACACTGGGGCTCTGGGCTTCTCTAGCCACCTAATCTTCTGCTCATCCTCTCGTGCACTCTAAAGAGAGCTCAGGTGAGAAATTGCAAACGTTGAGCAATTGCTCAGAGATGAAAAGTGCCAGCACTGAAAGCTGTTGCTAGCCAGCACCCTTCCTTGGAAGCGTTTTTGTAGGCCTAAGAACACTGGGGCTCTGGGCTTCTCTAGCCACCTCATCTTCTGCTCATCCTCTCGCGCACTCTGAAGAGAGCTCAGGTGAGAAATTGCAAACGTCGAGCAATTGCTCAGAGATGAAAAGTGCCAGCACTGAAAGCTCTTGCTAGCCAGCACCCTTCCTTGGAAGCGCTTTCACAGGCGCAGCAACACTGGGGCTTTGCGCTTCTATATGCACCAAACGTCACGGTCATTCTCTTTCCGTCTCCTAGACACGAGCTGAGAAATTGCAAACGTCGAGCAATTGCTCAGAGATGAAAAGTGCCAGCACTGAAAGCTGTTGCTAGCCAGCACCCTTCCTTGGAAGCGCTTTCACAGGCGCAGTAACACTGGGGCTTTGTGCTTCTCTACCCACCAAACGTCACGGTCACTATCTCTCCGTCTCGTAGACACGAGCTGAGAAATTGCAAACGTCGAGCAATTGCTCAGAGATGAAAAGTGCCAGCACTGAAAGCTGTTGCTAGCCAGCACCCTTCCTTGGAAGCGCTTTTGTAGGCCTAAGAACACTGGGGCTCTGGGCTTCTCTAGCCACCTCATCTTCTGCTCATCCTCTCGCGCACTCTAAAGAGAGCTCAGGTGAGAAATTGCAAACGTCGAGCAATTGCTCAGAGATGAAAAGTGCCAGCACTGAAAGCTGTTGCTAGCCAGCACCCTTCCTTGGAAGCGCTTTCACAGGCGCAGCAACACTGGGGCTTTGCGCTTCTCTAGCCACCAAAGGACACGGTCATTCTCTTTCCGTCTCGTAGACACGAGCTGAGAAATTGCAAACGTCGAGCAATTGCTCAGAGATGAAAAGTGCCAGCACTGAAAGCTGTTGCTAGCCAGCACCCTTCCTTGGAAGCGCTTTTGTAGGCCTAAGAACAGTGGGGCTCTGGGCTTCTTTAGCCACCTCATCTTCTGCTCATCCTCTCGCGCACTCTAAAGAGAGCTCAGGTGAGAAATTGCAAACGTCGAGCAATTGCTCAGAGATGAAAAGTGCCAGCACTGAAAGCTGTTGCTAGCCAGCACCCTTCCTTGGAAGCGCTTTCACAGGCGCAGCAACACTGGGGCTTTGCGCTTCTCTACCCAAAAACGTCACAGTCATTCTCTTTCCGTCTCCTAGACACGAGCTGAGAAATTGCAAACGTCGAGCAATTGCTCAGAGATGAAAAGTGCCAGCACTGAAAGCTGTTGCTAGCCAGCACCCTTCCTTGGAAGCGCTTTCACAGGCGCAGTAACACTGGGGCTTTGCGCTTCTCTAGCCACCAAAGGACACGGTCACTATCTCTCCGTCTCGTAGACACGAGCTGAGAAATTGCAAACGTCGAGCAATTGCTCAGAGATGAAAAGTGCCAGCACTGAAAGCTGTTGCTAGCCAGCACCCTTCCTTGGACGCGCTTTTGTAGGCCTAAGAACACTGGGGCTCTGGGCTTCTCTAGCCACCTCATCTTCTGCTCATCCTCTCGCGCACTCTAAAGAGAGCTCAGGTGAGAAATTGCAAACGTCGAGCAATTGCTCAGAGATGAAAAGTGCCAGCACTGAAAGCTCTTGCTAGCCAGCACCCTTCCTTGGAAGCGCTTTCACAGGCGCAGCAACACTGGGGCTTTGCGCTTCTCTAGCCACCAAACGTCACGGTCCTTCTCTTTCCGTCTCCTAGACACGAGCTGAGAAATTGCAAACGTCGAGCAATTGCTCAGAGATGAAAAGTGCCAGCACTGAAAGCTGTTGGTAGCCAGCACCCTTCCTTGGAAGCGCTTTTGTAGCCCTTAGAACACTGGGGCTCTGGGCTTCTCTAGCCACCTCATCTTCTGCTCATCCTCTCGCGCACTCTAAAGAGAGCTCAGGTGAGAAATTGCAAACGTCGAGCAATTGCTCAGAGATGAAAAGTGCCAGCACTGAAAGCTGTTGCTAGCCAGCACCCTTCCTTGGAAGCGCTTTCACAGGCGCAGCAACACTGGGGCTTTGCGCTTCTCTACCCACCAAACGTCACGGTCCTTCTCTTTCCGTCTCGTAGACACGAGCTGAGAAATTGCAAACGTCCAGCAATTGCTCAGAGATGAAAAGTGCCAGCACTGAAAGCTGTTGCTAGCCAGCACCCTTCCTTGGAAGCGCTTTCACAGGCGCAGCAACACTGGGGCTTTGCGCTTCTCTAGCCACCAAACGTCACGGTCCTTCTCTTTCCGTCTCGTAGACACGAGCTGAGAAATTGCAAACGTCGAGCAATTGCTCAGAGATGAAAAGTGCCAGCACTGAAAGCTGTTGCTAGCCAGCACCCTTCCTTGGAAGCGCTTTTGTAGGCCTAAGAACACTGGGGCTCTGGGCTTCTCTAGCCACCTCATCTTCTGCTCATCCTCTCGCGCACTCTGAAGAGAGCTCAGGTGAGAAATTGCAAACGTCGAGCAATTGCTCAGAGATGAAAAGTGCCAGCACTGAAAGCTGTTGCTAGCCAGCACCCTTCCTTGGAAGCGCTTTCACAGGCGCAGCAACACTGGGGCTTTGCGCTTCTCTAGCCACCAAACGTCACGGTCCTTCTCTTTCCGTCTCGTAGACACGAGCTGAGAAATTGCAAACGTCGAGCAATTGCTCAGAGATGAAAAGTGCCAGCACTGAAAGCTGTTGCTAGCCAGCACCCTTCCTTGGAAGCGCTTTCACAGGCGCAGCAACACTGGGGCTTTGTGCTTCTATACGCACCAAACGTCACGGTCACTATCTCTCCGTCTCGTAGACACGAGCTGAGAAATTGCAAACGTCGAGCAATTGCTCAGAGATGAAAAGTGCCAGCACTGAAAGCTCTTGCTAGCCAGCACCCTTCCTTGGAAGCGCTTTTGTAGGCCTAAGAACACTGGGGCTCTGGGCTTCTCTAGCCACCTCATCTTCTGCTCATCCTCTCGCGCACTCTAAAGAGAGCTCAGATGAGAAATTGCAAACGTCGAGCAATTGCTCAGAGATGAAAAGTGCCAGCACTGAAAGCTCTTGCTAGCCAGCACCCTTCCTTGGAAGCGCTTTCACAGGCGCAGTAACACTGGGGCTTTCCGCTTCTCTAGCCACCAAACGTCACGGACATTCTCTTTCCGTCTCGTAGACACGAGCTGAGAAATTGCAAACGTCGAGCAATTGCTCAGAGATGAAAAGTGCCAGCACTGAAAGCTGTTGCTAGCCAGCACCCTTCCTTGGAAGCGCTTTTGTAGCCCTTAGAACAGTGGGGCTCTGGGCTTCTCTAGCCACCTCATCTTCTGCTCATCCTCTCGCGCACTCTAAAGAGAGCTCAGGTGAGAAATTGCAAACGTTGAGCAATTGCTCAGAGATGAAAAGTGCCAGCACTGAAAGCTGTTGCTAGCCAGCACCCTTCCTTGGAAGCGCTTTCACAGGCGCAGCAACACTGGGGCTTTGCGCTTCTCTAGCCACCAAACGTCACGGTCATTCTCTTTCCGTCTCGTAGACACGAGCTGAGAAATTGCAAACGTCGAGCAATTGCTCAGAGATGAAAAGTGCCAGCACTGAAAGCTCTTGCTAGCCAGCACCCTTCCTTGGAAGCGCTTTTGTAGGCCTAAGAACACTGGGGCTCTGGGCTTCTTTAGCCACCTCATCTTCTGCTCATCCTCTCGCGCACTCTAAAGAGAGCTCAGGTGAGAAATTGCAAACGTCGAGCAATTGCTCAGAGATGAAAAGTGCCAGCACTGAAAGCTGTTGCTAGCCAGCACCCTTCCTTGGAAGCGCTTTCACAGGCGCAGCAACACTGGGGCTTTGCGCTTCTCTAGCCACCAAACGTCACGGTCATTCTCTTTCCGTCTCGTAGACACGAGCTGAGAAATTGCAAACGTCGAGCAATTGCTCAGAGATGAAAAGTGCCAGCACTGAAAGCTGTTGCTAGCCAGCACCCTTCCTTGGAAGCGCTTTTGTAGGCCTAAGAACAGTGGGGCTCTGGGCTTCTTTAGCCACCTCATCTTCTGCTCATCCTCTCGCGCACTCTAAAGAGAGCTCAGGTGAGAAATTGCAAACGTCGAGCAATTGCTCAGAGATGAAAAGTGCCAGCACTGAAAGCTGTTGCTAGCCAGCACCCTTCCTTGGAAGCGCTTTCACAGGCGCAGCAACACTGGGGCTTTGCGCTTCTCTACCCAAAAACGTCACAGTCATTCTCTTTCCGTCTCCTAGACACGAGCTGAGAAATTGCAAACGTCGAGCAATTGCTCAGAGATGAAAAGTGCCAGCACTGAAAGCTGTTGCTAGCCAGCACCCTTCCTTGGAAGCGCTTTCACAGGCGCAGTAACACTGGGGCTTTGCGCTTCTCTAGCCACCAAAGGACACGGTCACTATCTCTCCGTCTCGTAGACACGAGCTGAGAAATTGCAAACGTCGAGCAATTGCTCAGAGATGAAAAGTGCCAGCACTGAAAGCTGTTGCTAGCCAGCACCCTTCCTTGGACGCGCTTTTGTAGGCCTAAGAACACTGGGGCTCTGGGCTTCTCTAGCCACCTCATCTTCTGCTCATCCTCTCGCGCACTCTAAAGAGAGCTCAGGTGAGAAATTGCAAACGTCGAGCAATTGCTCAGAGATGAAAAGTGCCAGCACTGAAAGCTCTTGCTAGCCAGCACCCTTCCTTGGAAGCGCTTTCACAGGCGCAGCAACACTGGGGCTTTGCGCTTCTCTAGCCACCAAACGTCACGGTCACTATCTCTCCGTCTCCTAGACACGAGCTGAGAAATTGCAAACGTCGAGCAATTGCTCAGAGATGAAAAGTGCCAGCACTGAAAGCTCTTGCTAGCCAGCACCCTTCCTTGGAAGCGCTTTTGTAGGCCTAAGAACACTGGGGCTCTGGGCTTCTCTAGCCACCTAATCTTCTGCTCATCCTCTCGTGCACTCTAAAGAGAGCTCAGGTGAGAAATTGCAAACGTTGAGCAATTGCTCAGAGATGAAAAGTGCCAGCACTGAAAGCTGTTGCTAGCCAGCACCCTTCCTTGGAAGCGTTTTTGTAGGCCTAAGAACACTGGGGCTCTGGGCTTCTCTAGCCACCTCATCTTCTGCTCATCCTCTCGCGCACTCTGAAGAGAGCTCAGGTGAGAAATTGCAAACGTCGAGCAATTGCTCAGAGATGAAAAGTGCCAGCACTGAAAGCTCTTGCTAGCCAGCACCCTTCCTTGGAAGCGCTTTCACAGGCGCAGCAACACTGGGGCTTTGCGCTTCTATATGCACCAAACGTCACGGTCATTCTCTTTCCGTCTCCTAGACACGAGCTGAGAAATTGCAAACGTCGAGCAATTGCTCAGAGATGAAAAGTGCCAGCACTGAAAGCTGTTGCTAGCCAGCACCCTTCCTTGGAAGCGCTTTCACAGGCGCAGTAACACTGGGGCTTTGTGCTTCTCTACCCACCAAACGTCACGGTCACTATCTCTCCGTCTCGTAGACACGAGCTGAGAAATTGCAAACGTCGAGCAATTGCTCAGAGATGAAAAGTGCCAGCACTGAAAGCTGTTGCTAGCCAGCACCCTTCCTTGGAAGCGCTTTTGTAGGCCTAAGAACACTGGGGCTCTGGGCTTCTCTAGCCACCTCATCTTCTGCTCATCCTCTCGCGCACTCTAAAGAGAGCTCAGGTGAGAAATTGCAAACGTCGAGCAATTGCTCAGAGATGAAAAGTGCCAGCACTGAAAGCTGTTGCTAGCCAGCACCCTTCCTTGGAAGCGCTTTCACAGGCGCAGCAACACTGGGGCTTTGCGCTTCTCTAGCCACCAAAGGACACGGTCATTCTCTTTCCGTCTCGTAGACACGAGCTGAGAAATTGCAAACGTCGAGCAATTGCTCAGAGATGAAAAGTGCCAGCACTGAAAGCTGTTGCTAGCCAGCACCCTTCCTTGGAAGCGCTTTTGTAGGCCTAAGAACAGTGGGGCTCTGGGCTTCTTTAGCCACCTCATCTTCTGCTCATCCTCTCGCGCACTCTAAAGAGAGCTCAGGTGAGAAATTGCAAACGTCGAGCAATTGCTCAGAGATGAAAAGTGCCAGCACTGAAAGCTGTTGCTAGCCAGCACCCTTCCTTGGAAGCGCTTTCACAGGCGCAGCAACACTGGGGCTTTGCGCTTCTCTACCCAAAAACGTCACAGTCATTCTCTTTCCGTCTCCTAGACACGAGCTGAGAAATTGCAAACGTCGAGCAATTGCTCAGAGATGAAAAGTGCCAGCACTGAAAGCTGTTGCTAGCCAGCACCCTTCCTTGGAAGCGCTTTCACAGGCGCAGTAACACTGGGGCTTTGCGCTTCTCTAGCCACCAAAGGACACGGTCACTATCTCTCCGTCTCGTAGACACGAGCTGAGAAATTGCAAACGTCGAGCAATTGCTCAGAGATGAAAAGTGCCAGCACTGAAAGCTGTTGCTAGCCAGCACCCTTCCTTGGACGCGCTTTTGTAGGCCTAAGAACACTGGGGCTCTGGGCTTCTCTAGCCACCTCATCTTCTGCTCATCCTCTCGCGCACTCTAAAGAGAGCTCAGGTGAGAAATTGCAAACGTCGAGCAATTGCTCAGAGATGAAAAGTGCCAGCACTGAAAGCTCTTGCTAGCCAGCACCCTTCCTTGGAAGCGCTTTCACAGGCGCAGCAACACTGGGGCTTTGCGCTTCTCTAGCCACCAAACGTCACGGTCCTTCTCTTTCCGTCTCCTAGACACGAGCTGAGAAATTGCAAACGTCGAGCAATTGCTCAGAGATGAAAAGTGCCAGCACTGAAAGCTGTTGGTAGCCAGCACCCTTCCTTGGAAGCGCTTTTGTAGCCCTTAGAACACTGGGGCTCTGGGCTTCTCTAGCCACCTCATCTTCTGCTCATCCTCTCGCGCACTCTAAAGAGAGCTCAGGTGAGAAATTGCAAACGTCGAGCAATTGCTCAGAGATGAAAAGTGCCAGCACTGAAAGCTGTTGCTAGCCAGCACCCTTCCTTGGAAGCGCTTTCACAGGCGCAGCAACACTGGGGCT
Source organism: Sarcoramphus papa (assembly GCA_037962945.1). Lineage (NCBI taxonomy): Eukaryota > Metazoa > Chordata > Aves > Accipitriformes > Cathartidae > Sarcoramphus > Sarcoramphus papa. The sequence goes on from JBBMRM010000088.1 coordinate 3,000,151, forward strand.
TTGCGCTTCTCTACCCACCAAACGTCACGGTCCTTCTCTTTCCGTCTCGTAGACACGAGCTGAGAAATTGCAAACGTCCAGCAATTGCTCAGAGATGAAAAGTGCCAGCACTGAAAGCTGTTGCTAGCCAGCACCCTTCCTTGGAAGCGCTTTCACAGGCGCAGCAACACTGGGGCTTTGCGCTTCTCTAGCCACCAAACGTCACGGTCCTTCTCTTTCCGTCTCGTAGACACGAGCTGAGAAATTGCAAACGTCGAGCAATTGCTCAGAGATGAAAAGTGCCAGCACTGAAAGCTGTTGCTAGCCAGCACCCTTCCTTGGAAGCGCTTTTGTAGGCCTAAGAACACTGGGGCTCTGGGCTTCTCTAGCCACCTCATCTTCTGCTCATCCTCTCGCGCACTCTGAAGAGAGCTCAGGTGAGAAATTGCAAACGTCCAGCAATTGCTCAGAGATGAAAAGTGCCAGCACTGAAAGCTCTTGCTAGCCAGCACCCTTCCTTGGAAGCGCTTTCACAGGCGCAGCAACACTGGGGCTTTGCGCTTCTCTAGCCACCAAACGTCACGGTCCTTCTCTTTCCGTCTCGTAGACACGAGCTGAGAAATTGCAAACGTCGAGCAATTGCTCAGAGATGAAAAGTGCCAGCACTGAAAGCTGTTGCTAGCCAGCACCCTTCCTTGGAAGCGCTTTCACAGGCGCAGCAACACTGGGGCTTTGTGCTTCTATACGCACCAAACGTCACGGTCACTATCTCTCCGTCTCGTAGACACGAGCTGAGAAATTGCAAACGTCGAGCAATTGCTCAGAGATGAAAAGTGCCAGCACTGAAAGCTCTTGCTAGCCAGCACCCTTCCTTGGAAGCGCTTTTGTAGGCCTAAGAACACTGGGGCTCTGGGCTTCTCTAGCCACCTCATCTTCTGCTCATCCTCTCGCGCACTCTAAAGAGAGCTCAGATGAGAAATTGCAAACGTCGAGCAATTGCTCAGAGATGAAAAGTGCCAGCACTGAAAGCTCTTGCTAGCCAGCACCCTTCCTTGGAAGCGCTTTCACAGGCGCAGTAACACTGGGGCTTTCCGCTTCTCTAGCCACCAAACGTCACGGTCCTTCTCTTTCCGTCTCGTAGACACGAGCTGAGAAATTGCAAACGTCGAGCAATTGCTCAGAGATGAAAAGTGCCAGCACTGAAAGCTGTTGCTAGCCAGCACCCTTCCTTGGAAGCGCTTTTGTAGCCCTTAGAACAGTGGGGCTCTGGGCTTCTCTAGCCACCTCATCTTCTGCTCATCCTCTCGCGCACTCTAAAGAGAGCTCAGGTGAGAAATTGCAAACGTTGAGCAATTGCTCAGAGATGAAAAGTGCCAGCACTGAAAGCTGTTGCTAGCCAGCACCCTTCCTTGGAAGCGCTTTCACAGGCGCAGCAACACTGGGGCTTTGCGCTTCTCTAGCCACCAAAGGACACGGTCATTCTCTTTCCGTCTCGTAGACACGAGCTGAGAAATTGCAAACGTCGAGCAATTGCTCAGAGATGAAAAGTGCCAGCACTGAAAGCTCTTGCTAGCCAGCACCCTTCCTTGGAAGCGCTTTTGTAGGCCTAAGAACACTGGGGCTCTGGGCTTCTTTAGCCACCTCATCTTCTGCTCATCCTCTCGCGCACTCTAAAGAGAGCTCAGGTGAGAAATTGCAAACGTCGAGCAATTGCTCAGAGATGAAAAGTGCCAGCACTGAAAGCTGTTGCTAGCCAGCACCCTTCCTTGGAAGCGCTTTCACAGGCGCAGCAACACTGGGGCTTTGCGCTTCTCTAGCCACCAAACGTCACGGTCATTCTCTTTCCGTCTCGTAGACACGAGCTGAGAAATTGCAAACGTCGAGCAATTGCTCAGAGATGAAAAGTGCCAGCACTGAAAGCTGTTGCTAGCCAGCACCCTTCCTTGGAAGCGCTTTCACAGGCGCAGTAACACTGGGGCTTTGTGCTTCTCTAGCCACCAAAGGACACGGTCACTATCTCTCCGTCTCGTAGACACGAGCTGAGAAATTGCAAACGTCGAGCAATTGCTCAGAGATGAAAAGTGCCAGCACTGAAAGCTGTTGCTAGCCAGCACCCTTCCTTGGAAGCGCTTTTGTAGCCCTAAGCACACTGGGGCTCTGGGCTTCTCTAGCCACCTCATCTTCTGCTCATCCTCTCGCGCACTCTAAAGAGAGCTCAGGTGAGAAATTGCAAACGTCGAGCAATTGCTCAGAGATGAAAAGTGCCAGCACTGAAAGCTCTTGCTAGCCAGCACCCTTCCTTGGAAGCGCTTTCACAGGCGCAGCAACACTGGGGCTTTGTGCTTCTCTACCCACCAAACGTCACGGTCCTTCTCTTTCCGTCTCCTAGACACGAGCTGAGAAATTGCAAACGTCGAGCAATTGCTCAGAGATGAAAAGTGCCAGCACTGAAAGCTGTTGCTAGCCAGCACCCTTCCTTGGAAGCGCTTTTGTAGGCCTAAGAACACTGGGGCTCTGGGCTTCTCTAGCCACCTAATCTTCTGCTCATCCTCTCGCGCACTCTAAAGAGAGCTCAGGGGAGAAATTGCAAACGTCGAGCAATTGCTCAGAGAGGAAAAGTGCCAGCACTGAAAGCTGTTGCTAGCCAGCACCCTTCCTTGGAAGCGCTTTTGTAGGCCTAAGAACACTGGGTCTCTGGGCTTCTCTAGCCACCTCATCTTCTGCTCATCCTCTCGCGCACTCTAAAGAGAGCTCAGGTGAGAAATTGCAAACGTCCAGCAATTGCTCAGAGATGAAAAGTGCCAGCACTGAAAGCTGTTGCTAGCCAGCACCCTTCCTTGGAAGCGCTTTCACAGGCGCAGCAACACTCGGGCTTTGCGCTTCTCTAGCCACCAAACGTCACGGTTCTTCTCTTTCCGTCTCGTAGACACGAGCTGAGAAATTGCAAACGTCGAGCAATTGCTCAGAGATGAAAAGTGCCAGCACTGAAAGCTGTTGCTAGCCAGCACCCTTCCTTGGAAGCGCTTTCACAGGCCCAGTAACACTGGGGCTTTGTGCTTCTATACGCACCAAACGTCACGGTCACTATCTCTCCGTCTCGTAGACACGAGCTGAGAAATTGCAAACGTCGAGCAATTGCTCAGAGATGAAAAGTGCCAGCACTGAAAGCTCTTGCTAGCCAGCCCCCTTCCTTGGAAGCACTTTTGTAGGCCTAAGAACAGTGGGGCTCTGGGCTTCTCTAGCCACCTCATCTTCTGCTCATCCTCTCGCGCACTCTAAAGAGAGCTCAGATGAGAAATTGCAAACGTCGAGCAATTGCTCCGAGATGAAAAGTGCCAGCACTGAAAGCTCTTGCTAGCCAGCACCCTTCCTTGGAAGCGCTTTCACAGGCGCAGTAACACTGGGGCTTTCCGCTTCTCTAGCCACCAAACGTCACGGACATTCTCTTTCCGTCTCGTAGACACGAGCTGAGAAATTGCAAACGTCGAGCAATTGCTCAGAGATGAAAAGTGCCAGCACTGAAAGCTGTTGCTAGCCAGCCCCCTTCCTTGGAAGCGCTTTTGTAGCCCTTAGAACACTGGGGCTCTGGGCTTCTCTAGCCACCTAATCTTCTGCTCATCCTCTCGCGCACTCTAAAGAGAGCTCAGGTGAGAAATTGCAAACGTCGACCAATTGCTCAGAGATGAAAAGTGCCAGCACTGAAAGCTGTTGCTAGCCAGCACCCTTCCTTGGAAGCGCTTTTGTAGGCCTAAGAACACTGGGGCTCTGGGCTTCTCTAGCCACCTCATCTTCTGCTCATCCTCTCGCGCACTCTAAAGAGAGCTCAGGTGAGAAATTGCAAACGTTGAGCAATTGCTCAGAGATGAAAAGTGCCAGCACTGAAAGCTCTTGCTAGCCAGCACCCTTCCTTGGAAGCGCTTTCACAGGCGCAGCAACACTGGGGCTTTGCGCTTCTCTAGCCACCAAACGTCACGGTCCTTCTCTTTCCGACTCGTAGACACGAGCTGAGAAATTGCAAACGTCGAGCAATTGCTCAGAGATGAAAAGTGCCAGCACTGAAAGCTCTTGCTAGCCAGCACCCTTCCTTGGAAGCGCTTTCACAGGCGCAGTAACATTGGGGCTTTGCGCTTCTCTAGCCACCAAACGTCACGGTCATTCTCTTTCCGTCTCGTAGACACGAGCTGAGAAATTGCAAACGTCGAGCAATTGCTCAGAGATGAAAAGTGCCAGCACTGAAAGCTGTTGCTAGCCAGCACCCTTCCTTGGAAGCGCTTTTGTAGGCCTAAGAAGACTGGGGCTCTGGGCTTCTCTAGCCACCTCATCTTCTGCTCATCCTCTCGCGCACTCTAAAGAGAGCTCAGGTGAGAAATTGCAAACGTTGAGCAATTGCTCAGAGATGAAAAGTGCCAGCACTGAAAGCTGTTGCTAGCCAGCACCCTTCCTTGGAAGCGCTTTCACAGGCGCAGCAACACTGGGGCTTTGCGCTTCTCTAGCCACCAAACGTCACGGTCCTTCTATTTCCGTCTCGTAGACACGAGCTGAGAAATTGCAAACGTCGAGCAATTGCTCAGAGATGAAAAGTGCCAGCACTGAAAGCTGTTGCTAGCCAGCACCCTTCCTTGGAAGCGCTTTTGTAGGCCTAAGAACACTGGGGCTCTGGGCTTCTCTAGCCACCTCATCTTCTGCTCATCCTCTCGCGCACTCTAAAGAGAGCTCAGGTGAGAAATTGCAAACGTCCAGCAATTGCTCAGAGATGAAAAGTGCCAGCACTGAAAGCTGTTGCTAGCCAGCACCCTTCCTTGGAAGCGCTTTCACAGGCGCAGCAACACTGGGGCTTTGCGCTTCTCTAGCCACCAAACGTCACGGTCCTTCTCTTTCCGTCTCGTAGACACGAGCTGAGAAATTGCAAACGTCGAGCAATTGCTCAGAGATGAAAAGTGCCAGCACTGAAAGCTGTTGCTAGCCAGCACCCTTCCTTGGAAGCGCTTTCACAGGCGCAGCAACACTGGGGCTTTGCGCTTCTCTAGCCACCAAACGTCACGGTCCTTCTCTTTCCGTCTCGTAGACACGAGCTGAGAAATTGCAAACGTCGAGCAATTGCTCAGAGATGAAAAGTGCCAGCACTGAAAGCTCTTGCTAGCCAGCCCCCTTCCTTGGAAGCGCTTTTGTAGGCCTAAGAACACTGGGGCTCTGGGCTTCTCTAGCCACCTCATCTTCTGCTCATCCTCTCGCGCACTCTAAAGAGAGCTCAGATGAGAAATTGCAAACGTCGAGCAATTGCTCAGAGATGAAAAGTGCCAGCACTGAAAGCTCTTGCTAGCCAGCACCCTTCCTTGAAAGCGCTTTCACAGGCGCAGTAACACTGGGGCTTTGCGCTTCTCTAGCCACCAAAACTCACGGTCCTTCTCTTTCCGTCTCGTAGACACGAGCTGAGAAATTGCAAACGTCGAGCAATTGCTCAGAGATGAAAAGTGCCAGCACTGAAAGCTGTTGCTAGCCAGCACCCTTCCTTGGAAGCGCTTTTGTAGCCCTTAGAACACTGGGGTTCTGGGCTTCTCTAGCCACCTAATCTTCTGCTCATCCTCTCGCGCACTCTAAAGAGAGCTCAGGTGAGAAATTGCAAACGTCGAGCAATTGCTCAGAGATGAAAAGTGCCAGCACTGAAAGCTGTTGCTAGCCAGCACCCTTCCTTGGAAGCGCTTTTGTAGGCCTAAGAACACTGGGGCTCTGGGCTTCTCCAGCCACCTCATCTTCTGCTCATCCTCTCGCGCACTCTAAAGAGAGCTCAGGTGAGAAATTGCAAACGTTGAGCAATTGCTCAGAGATGAAAAGTGCCAGCACTGAAAGCTGTTGCTAGCCAGCACCCTTCCTTGGAAGCGCTTTCACAGGCGCAGCAACACTGGGGCTTTGCGCTTCTCTACCCACCAAACGTCACGGTCCTTCTCTTTCCGACTCGTAGACACGAGCTGAGAAATTGCAAACGTCGAGCAATTGCTCAGAGATGAAAAGTGCCAGCACTGAAAGCTGTTGCTAGCCAGCACCCTTCCTTGGAAGCGCTTTCACAGGCGCAGCAACATTGGGGCTTTGCGCTTCTCTAGCCACCAAACGTCACGGTCCTTCTCTTTCCGTCTCGTAGACACGAGCTGAGAAATTGCAAACGTCGAGCAATTGCTCAGAGATGAAAAGTGCCAGCACTGAAAGCTGTTGCTAGCCAGCACCCTTCCTTGGAAGCGCTTTTGTAGCCCTAAGCACACTGGGGCTCTGGGCTTCTCTAGCCACCTCATCTTCTGCTCATCCTCTCGCGCACTCTAAAGAGAGCTCAGGTGAGAAATTGCAAACGTTGAGCAATTGGTCAGAGATGAAAAGTGCCAGCACTGAAAGCTGTTGCTAGCCAGCACCCTTCCTTGGAAGCGCTTTTGTAGGCCTAAGCACACTGGGGCTCTGGGCTTCTCTAGCCACCTCATCTTCTGCTCATCCTCTCGCGCACTCTAAAGAGAGCTCAGGTGAGAAATTGCAAACATCCAGCAATTGCTCAGAGATGAAAAGTGCCAGCACTGAAAGCTCTTGCTAGCCAGCACCCTTCCTTGGAAGCGCTTTCACAGGCGCATCAACACTGGGGCTTTGCGCTTCTATGTGCACCAAACATCACGGTCATTCTCTTTCTGTCTCCTAGACACGAGCTGAGAAATTGCAAACGTCGAGCAATTGCTCAGAGATGAAAAGTGCCAGCACTGAAAGCTGTTGCTAGCCAGCCCCCTTCCTTGGAAGCGCTTTTGTAGGCCTAAGAACACTGGGGCTCTGGGCTTCTCTAGCCACCTCATCTTCTGCTCATCCTCTCGCGCACTCTGAAGAGAGCTCAGATGAGAAATTGCAAACGTCGAGCAATTGCTCAGAGATGAAAAGTGCCAGCACTGAAAGCTCTTGCTAGCCAGCACCCTTCCTTGGAAGCGCTTTCACAGGCGCAGCAACACTGGGGCTTTGCGCTTCTCTAGCCACCAAACGTCACGGTCCTTCTCTTTCCGTCTCGTAGACACGAACTGAGAAATTGCAAACGTCGAGCAATTGCTCAGAGATGAAAAGTGCCAGCACTGAAAGCTCTTGCTAGCCAGCACCCTTCCTTGGAAGCGCTTTTGTAGGCCTAAGAACACTGGGGCTCTGGGCTTCTCTAGCCACCTCATCTTCTGCTCATCCTCTCGCGCACTCCAAAGAGAGCTCAGGTGAGAAATTGCAAACGTCGAGCAATTGCTCAGAGATGAAAAGTGCCAGCACTGAAAGCTCTTGCTAGCCAGCACCCTTCCTTGGAAGCTCTTTTGTAGGCCTAAGAAGACTCGGGCTCTGGGCTTCTCTAGCCACCTCATCTTCTGCTCATCCTCTCGCGCACTCTAAAGAGAGCTCAGGTGAGAAATTGCAAACGTCGAGCAATTGCTCAGAGATGAAAAGTGCCAGCACTGAAAGCTGTTGCTAGCCAGCACCCTTCCTTGGAAGCGCTTTCACAGGCGCAGCAACACTGGGGCTTTGCGCTTCTCTAGCCACCAAATGTCACGGTCCTTCTCTTTCAGTCTCCTAGAAACGAGCTGAGAAATTGCAAACGTCGAGCAATTGCTCAGAGATGAAAAGTGCCAGCACTGAAAGCTGTTGCTAGCCAGCACCCTTCCTTGGAAGCGCTTTTGTAGCCCTTAGAACACTGGGGTTCTGGGCTTCTCTAGCCACCTCATCTTCTGCTCATCCTCTCGCGCACTCTAAAGAGAGCTCAGGTGAGAAATTGCAAACGTTGAGCAATTGCTCAGAGATGAAAAGTGCCAGCACTGAAAGCTGTTGCTAGCCAGCACCCTTCCTTGGAAGCGCTTTTGTAGGCCTAAGAACACTGGGGCTCTGGGCTTCTCCAGCCACCTCATCTTCTGCTCATCCTCTCGCGCACTCTAAAGAGAGCTCAGGTGAGAAATTGCAAACGTTGAGCAATTGCTCAGAGATGAAAAGTGCCAGCACTGAAAGCTCTTGCTAGCCAGCACCCTTCCTTGGAAGCGCTTTCACAGGCGCAGCAACACTGGGGCTTTGCGCTTCTCTACCCACCAAAAGTCACGGTCCTTCTCTTTCCGACTCGTAGACACGAGCTGAGAAATTGCAAACGTCGAGCAATTGCTCCGAGATGAAAAGTGCCAGCACTGAAAGCTGTTGGTAGCCAGCACCCTTCCTTGGAAGCGCTTTTGTAGGCCTAAGAACACTGGGGCTCTGGGCTTCTCTAGCCACATCATCTTCTGCTCATCCTCTCGCGCACTCCAAAGAGAGCTCAGGTGAGAAATTGCAAACGTCGAGCAATTGCTCAGAGATGAAAAGTGCCAGCACTGAAAGCTCTTGCTAGCCAGCACCCTTCCTTGGAAGCGCTTTTGTAGCCCTAAGCACACTGGGGCTCTGGGCTTCTCTAGCCACCTCATCTTCTGCTCATCCTCTCGCGCACTCTAAAGAGAGCTCAGGTGAGAAATTGCAAACGTCGAGCAATTGCTCAGAGATGAAAAGTGCCAGCACTGAAAGCTGTTGCTAGCCAGCACCCTTCCTTGGAAGCGCTTTCACAGGCGCAGCAACACTGGGGCTTTGCGCTTCTCTAGCCACCAAACGTCACGGTCCTTCTCTTTCCGTCTCGTAGACACGAGCTGAGAAATTGCAAACGTCGAGCAATTGCTCAGAGATGAAAAGTGCCAGCACTGAAAGCTGTTGCTAGCCAGCACCCTTCCTTGGAAGCGCTTTTGTAGGCCTAAGAAGACTGGGGCTCTGGGCTTCTTTAGCCACCTCATCTTCTGCTCATCCTCTCGCGCACTCTAAAGAGAGCTCAGGTGAGAAATTGCAAACGTCGAGCAATTGCTCAGAGATGAAAAGTGCCAGCACTGAAAGCTGTTGCTAGCCAGCACCCTTCCTTGGAAGCGCTTTCACAGGCGCTGTAACACTGGGGCTTTGTGCTTCTCTAGCCACCAAACGTCACGGTCACTATCTCTCCGTCTCGTAGACACGAGCTGAGAAATTGCAAACGTCGAGCAATTGCTCAGAGATGAAAAGTGCCAGCACTGAAAGCTGTTGGTAGCCAGCACCCTTCCTTGGAAGCGCTTTTGTAGGGCTAAGAACACTGGGGCTCTGGGCTTCTCTAGCCACCTAATCTTCTGCTCATCCTCTCGCGCACTCTAAAGAGAGCTCAGGTGAGAAATTGCAAACGTCGAGCAATTGCTCAGAGATGAAAAGTGCCAGCACTGAAAGCTGTTGCTAGCCAGCACCCTTCCTTGGAAGCGCTTTCACAGGCGCAGTAGCACTGGGGCTTTGCGCTTCTCTACCCACCAAACGTCACGGTCACTATCTCCCCGTCTCGTAGACACGAGCTGAGAAATTGCAAACGTCGAGCAATTGCTCAGAGATGAAAAGTGCCAGCACTGAAAGCTGTTGCTAGCCGGCACCCTTCCTTGGAAGCGCTTTCACAGGCGCAGCAACACTGGGGCTTTGCGCTTCTCTAGCCACCAAACGTCACGGTCCTTGTCTTTCCGTCTCGTAGACACGAGCTGAGAAATTGCAAACGTCGAGCAATTGCTCAGAGATGAAAAGTGCCAGCACTGAAAGCTCTTGCTAGCCAGCACCCTTCCTTGGAAGCGCTTTTGTAGCCCTTAGAACACTGGGGCTCTGGGCTTCACTAGCCACCTCATCTTCTGCTCATCCTCTCGCGCACTCTAAAGAGAGCTCAGGTGAGAAATTGCAAACGTCCAGCAATTGCTCAGAGATGAAAAGTGCCAGCACTGAAAGCTGTTGCTAGCCAGCACCCTTCCTTGGAAGCGCTTTCACAGGCGCAGTAACACTGGGGCTTTGCGCTTCTCTAGCCACCAAACGTCACGGTCCTTCTCTTTCCGTCTCTTAGACACGAGCTGAGAAATTGCAAACGTCGAGCAATTGCTCAGAGATGAAAAGTGCCAGCACTGAAAGCTGTTGCTAGCCAGCACCCTTCCTTGGAAGCGCTTTTGTAGGCCTAAGAACACTGGGGCTCTGGGCTTCTCTAGCCACCTCATCTTCTGCTCATCCTCTCGCGCACTCTAAAGAGAGCTCAGGTGAGAAATTGCAAACTTTGAGCAATTGCTCAGAGATGAAAAGTGCCAGCACTGAAAGCTGTTGCTAGCCAGCACCCTTCCTTGGAAGTGCTTTTGTAGGCCTAAGAACACTGGGGCTCTGGGCTTCTTTAGCCACCTCATCTTCTGCTCATCCTCTCGCTCACTCTAAAGAGAGCTCAGGTGAGAAATTGCAAACGTCGAGCAATTGCTCAGAGATGAAAAGTGCCAGCACTGAAAGCTGTTGCTAGCCAGCACCCTTCCTTGGAAGCGCTTTCACAGGCGCAGCAACACTGGGGCTTTGCGCTTCTCTACCCACCAAACGTCACGGTCATTCTCTTTCCGTCTCCTAGACACGAGCTGAGAAATTGCAAACGTCGAGCAATTGCTCAGAGATGAAAAGTGCCAGCACTGAAAGCTCTTGCTAGCCAGCACCCTTCCTTGGAAGCGCTTTCACAGGTGCAGTATCACTGGGGCTTTGTGCTTCTCTAGCCACCAAACGTCACGGTCACTATCTCTCCGTCTCGTAGACACGAGCTGAGAAATTGCAAACGTCGAGCAATTGGTCAGAGATGAAAAGTGCCAGCACTGAAAGCTGTTGCTAGCCAGCACCCTTCCTTGGAAGCGCTTTCACAGGCGCAGCAACACTGGGGCTTTGCGCTTCTCTAGCCACCAAACGTCACGGTCCTTCTCTTTCCGTCTCGTAGACATGAGCTGAGAAATTGCAAACGTCGAGCAATTGCTCAGAGATGAAAAGTGCCAGCACTGAAAGCTGTTGCTAGCCAGCACCCTTCCTTGGAAGTGCTTTTGTAGCCCTTAGAACACTGGGGCTCTGGGCTTCTCTAGCCACCTCATCTTCTGCTCATCCTCTCGCGCACTCTAAAGAGAGCTCAGGTGAGAAATTGCAAACGTCGAGCAATTGCTCAGAGATGAAAAGTGCCAGCACTGAAAGCTGTTGCTAGCCAGCACCCTTCCTTGGAAGCGCTTTTGTAGGCCTAAGAACACTGGGGCTCTGGGCTTCTCTAGCCACCTCATCTTCTGCTCATCCTCTCGCGCACTCTAAAGAGAGCTCAGGTGAGAAATTGCAAACGTTGAGCAATTGCTCAGAGATGAAGAGTGCCAGCACTGAAAGCTCTTGCTAGCCAGCACCCTTCCTTGGAAGCGCTTTCACAGGCACAGCAACACTGGGGCTTTGCGCTTCTCTAGCCACCAAACGTCACGGTCCTTCTCTTTCCGACTCGTAGACACGAGCTGAGAAATTGCAAACGTCGAGCAATTGCTCAGAGATGAAAAGTGCCAGCACTGAAAGCTGTTGCTAGCCAGCACCCTTCCTTGGAAGCGCTTTTGTAGCCCTAAGCACACTGGGGCTCTGGGCTTCTCTAGCCACCTCATCTTCTGCTCATCCTCTCGCGCACTCTAAAGAGAGCTCAGGTGAGAAATTGCAAACGTTGAGCAATTGGTCAGAGATGAAAAGTGCCAGCACTGAAAGCTCTTGCTAGCCAGCACCCTTCCTTGGAAGCGCTTTTGTAGGCCTAAGAACACTGGGGCTCTGGGCTTCTCTAGCCACCTCATCTTCTGCTCATCCTCTCGCGCACTCTAAAGAGAGCTCAGGTGAGAAATTGCAAACGTCGAGCAATTGCTCAGAGATGAAAAGTGCCAGCACTGAAAGCTGTTGCTAGCCAGCACCCTTCCTTGGAAGCGCTTTCACAGGCGCAGCAACACTGGGGCTTTGCGCTTCTATGTGCACCAAACATCACGGTCATTCTCTTTCCGTCTCCTAGACACGAGCTGAGAAATTGCAAACGTCCAGCAATTCCTCAGAGATGAAAAGTGCCAGCACTGAAAGCTGTTGCTAGCCAGCACCCTTCCTTGGAAGCGCTTTTGTAGGCCTAAGAACACTGGGGCTCTGGGCTTCTCTAGCCATCTCATCTTCTGCTCATCCTCTCGCGCACTCTAAAGAGAGCTCAGGTGAGAAATTGCAAACGTCGAGCAATTGCTCAGAGATGAAAAGTGCCAGCACTGAAAGCTGTTGCTAGCCAGCACCCTTCCTTGGAAGCGCTTTCACAGGCGCAGCAACACTGGGGCTTTGCGCTTCTCTAGCCACCAAACGTCACGGTCCTTCTCTTTCCGTCTCCTAGACACGAGCTGAGAAATTGCAAACGTCGAGCAATTGCTCAGAGATGAAAAGTGCCAGCACTGAAAGCTGTTGCTAGCCAGCACCCTTCCTTGGAAGCGCTTTTGTAGCCCTTAGAACACTGGGGCTCTGGGCTTCTCTAGCCACCTCATCTTCTGCTCATCCTCTCGCGCACTCTAAAGAGAGCTCAGGGGAGAAATTGCAAACGTCGAGCAATTGCTCAGAGATGAAAAGTGCCAGCACTGAAAGCTCTTGCTAGCCAGCACCCTTCCTTGGAAGCGCTTTCACAGGCGCAGCAACACTGGGGCTTTGTGCTTCTCTAGCCACCAAACGTCACGGTCCTTCTCTTTCCGTCTCGTAGACACGAGCTGAGAAATTGCAAACGTCGAGCAATTGCTCAGAGATGAAAAGTGCCAGCACTGAAAGCTGTTGCTAGCCAGCACCCTTCCTTGGAAGCGCTTTCACAGGCGCAGTAACATTGGGGCTTTGCGCTTCTCTAGCCACCAAACGTCACGGTCACTATCTCTCCGTCTCGTAGACACGAGCTGAGAAATTGCAAAAGTTGAGCAATTGCTCAGAGATGAAAAGTGCCAACACTGAAAGCTGTTGCTAGCCAGCACCCTTCCTTGGAAGCGCTTTTGTAGCCCTAAGCACACTGGGTCTCTGGGCTTCTCTAGCCACCTAATCTTCTGCTCATCCTCTCGCGCACTCTAAAGAGAGCTCAAGTGAGAAATTACAAACGTCGAGCAATTGCTCAGAGATGAAAAGTGCCAGCACTGAAAGCTGTTGCTAGCCAGCACCCTTCCTTGGAAGCGCTTTCACAGGCGCAGCAACACTGGGGCTTTGCGCTTCTATATGCACCAAACGTCACGGTCATTCTCTTTCCGTCTCCTAGACACGAGCTGAGAAATTGCAAACGTCGAGCAATTGCTCAGAGATGAAAAGTGCCAGCACTGAAAGCTGTTGCTAGCCAGCACCCTTCCTTGGAAGCGCTTTCACAGGCGCAGTAACACTGGGGCTTTGCGCTTCTCTAGCCACCAAACGTCACGGTCACTATCTCTCCGTCTCGTAGACACGAGCTGAGAAATTGCAAACGTCGAGCAATTGCTCAGAGATGAAAAGTGCCAGCACTGAAAGCTCTTGCTAGCCAGCACCCTTCCTTGGAAGCGCTTTTGTAGGCCTAAGAACACTGGGGCTCTGGGCTTCTCTAGCCACCTCATCTTCTGCTCATCCTCTCGCGCACTCTAAAGAGAGCTCAGGTGAGAAATTGCAAACGTCCAGCAATTGCTCAGAGATGAAAAGTGCCAGCACTGAAAGCTGTTGCTAGCCAGCACCCTTCCTTGGAAGCGCTTTCACAGGCGCAGCAACACTGGGGCTTTGCGCTTCTCTAGCCACCAAACGTCACGGTCCTTCTCTTTCCGTCTCGTAGACACGAGCTGAGAAATTGCAAACGTCGAGCAATTGCTCAGAGATGAAAAGTGCCAGCACTGAAAGCTGTTGCTAGCCAGCACCCTTCCTTGGAAGCGCTTTTGTAGGCCTAAGAACACTGGGGCTCTGGGCTTCTCTAGCCACCTCATCTTCTGCTCATCCTCTCGCGCACTCTAAAGAGAGCTCAGGTGAGAAATTGCAAACGTCGAGCAATTGCTCAGAGATGAAAAGTGCCAGCACTGAAAGCTGTTGCTAGCCAGCACCCTTCCTTGGAAGCGCTTTCACAGGCGCAGCAACACTGGGGCTTTGCGCTTCTCTAGCCACCAAACGTCACGGTCCTTCTCTTTCCGCCTCGTAGACACGAGCTGAGAAATTGCAAACGTCCAGCAATTGCTCAGAGATGAAAAGTGCCAGCACTGAAAGCTGTTGCTAGCCAGCACCCTTCCTTGGAAGCGCTTTCACAGGCGCAGTAACACTGGGGCTTTGCGCTTCTCTAGCCACCAAACGTCACGGTCCTTCTCTTTCCGTCTCGTAGACACGAGCTGAGAAATTGCAAACGTCGAGCAATTGCTCAGAGATGAAAAGTGCCAGCACTGAAAGCTGTTGCTAGCCAGCACCCTTCCTTGGAAGTGCTTTTGTAGGCCTAAGAACACTGGGGCTCTGGGCTTCTCTAGCCACCTCATCTTCTGCTCATCCTCTCGCGCACTCTAAAGAGAGCTCAGGGGAGAAATTGCAAACGTCGAGCAATTGCTCAGAGATGAAAAGTGCCAGCACTGAAAGCTGTTGGTAGCCAGCACCCTTCCTTGGAAGCGCTTTCACAGGCGCAGCAACACTGGGGCTTTGCGCTTCTCTAGCCACCAAACGTCACGGTCATTCTCTTTCCGTCTCCTAGACACGAGCTGAGAGATTGCAAACGTCCAGCAATTGCTCAGAGATGAAAAGTGCCAGCACTGAAAGCTGTTGCTAGCCAGCACCCTTCCTTGGAAGCGCTTTCACAGGTGCAGTAACACTGGGGCTTTGTGCTTCTCTAGCCACCAAACGTCACGGTCACTATCTCTCCGTCTCGTAGACACGAGCTGAGAAATTGCAAACGTCGAGCAATTGCTCAGAGATGAAAAGTGCCAGCACTGAAAGCTCTTGCTAGCCAGCACCCTTCCTTGGAAGCGCTTTCACAAGCGCAGTAACACTCGGGCTTGCGCTTCTCTAGCCACCAAACGTCACTGTCATTCTCTTTCCGTCTCGTAGACACGAGCTGAGAAATTGCATACGTCCAGCAATTGCTCAGAGATGAAAAGTGCCAGCACTGAAAGCTGTTGCTAGCCAGCACCCTTCCTTGGAAGCGCTTTTGTAGGCCTAAGAACACTGGGGCTCTGGGCTTCTCTAGCCACATCATCTTCTGCTCATCCTCTCGCGCACTCTAAAGAGAGCTCAGGGGAGAAATTGCAAACGTCGAGCAATTGCTCAGAGATGAAAAGTGCCAGCACTGAAAGCTCTTGCTAGCCAGCACCCTTCCTTGGAAGCGCTTTCACAGGCGCAGCAACACTGGGGCTTTGCGCTTCTCTACCCACCAAACGTCACGGTCCTTCTCTTTCCGTCTCGTAGACACGAGCTGAGAAATTGCAAACGTCGAGCAATTGGTCAGAGATGAAAAGTGCCAGCACTGAAAGCTGTTGCTAGCCAGCACCCTTCCTTGGAAGCGCTTTTGTAGGCCTAAGAAGACTGGGGCTCTGGGCTTCTCTAGCCACCTCATCTTCTGCTCATCCTCTCGCGCACTCTAAAGAGAGCTCAGGTGAGAAATTGCAAACGTCCAGCAATTGCTCAGAGATGAAAAGTGCCAGCACTGAAAGCTGTTGCTAGCCAGCACCCTTCCTTGGAAGCGCTTTCACAGGCGCAGTAGCACTGGGGCTTTGCGCTTCTCTAGCCACCAAACGTCACGGTCACTATCTCCCCGTCTCGTAGACAAGAGCTGAGAAATTGCAAACGTCCAGCAATTGCTCAGAGATGAAAAGTGCCAGCACTGAAAGCTCTTGCTAGCCAGCACCCTTCCTTGGAAGCGCTTTCACAGGCGCTGTAACACTGGGGCTTTGCGCTTCTCTACCCACCAAACGTCACGGTCCTTCTCTTTCCGTCTCGTAGACACGAGCTGAGAAATTGCAAACGTCGAGCAATTGCTCAGAGATGAAAAGTGCCAGCACTGAAAGCTGTTGCTAGCCAGCACCCTTCCTTGGAAGCGCTTTTGTAGCCCTAAGAACACTGGGGCTCTGGGCTTCTCTAGACACCTAATCTTCTGCTCATCCTTTCGTGTACTCTAAAGAGAGCTCAGGTGAGAAATTGCAAACGTCCAGCAATTGCTCAGAGATGAAAAGTGCCAGCACTGAAAGCTGTTGCTAGCCAGCCCCCTTCCTTGGAAGCGCTTTTGTAGGCCTAAGAACACTGGGGCTCTGGGCTTCTCTAGCCACCTCATCTTCTGCTCATCCTCTCGCGCACTCTGAAGAGAGCTCAGGTGAGAAATTGCAAACGTCGAGCAATTGCTCAGAGATGAAAAGTGCCAGCACTGAAAGCTGTTGCTAGCCAGCACCCTTCCTTGGAAGCGCTTTCACAGGCGCAGCAACACTGGGGCTTTGCGCTTCTCTACCCACCAAACGTCAAGGTCATTCTCTTTCCGTCTCGTAGACACGAGCTGAGAAATTGCAAACGTCGAGCAATTGCTCAGAGATGAAAAGTGCCAGCACTGAAAGCTGTTGCTAGCCAGCACCCTTCCTTGGAAGCGCTTTTGTAGGCCTAAGAACACTGGGGCTCTGGGCTTCTCTAGCCACCTCATCTTCTGCTCATCCTCTCGCGCACTCTAAAGAGAGCTCAGGTGAGAAATTGCAAACGTTGAGCAATTGCTCAGAGATGAAAAGTGCCAGCACTGAAAGCTGTTGCTAGCCAGCACCCTTCCTTGGAAGTGCTTTTGTAGGCCTAAGAACACTGGGGCTCTGGGCTTCTTTAGCCACCTCATCTTCTGCTCATCCTCTCGCGCACTCTAAAGAGAGCTCAGGTGAGAAATTGCAAACGTCGAGCAATTGCTCAGAGATGAAAAGTGCCAACACTGAAAGCTCTTGCTAGCCAGCACCCTTCCTTGGAAGCGCTTTCACAGGCGCAGCAACACTGGGGCTTTGCGCTTCTCTACCCACCAAACGTCACGGTCATTCTCTTTCCGTCTCCTAGACACGAGCTGAGAAATTGCAAACGTCGAGCAATTGCTCAGAGATGAAAAGTGCCAGCACTGAAAGCTCTTGCTAGCCAGCACCCTTCCTTGGAAGCGCTTTCACAGGTGCAGTATCACTGGGGCTTTGTGCTTCTCTAGCCACCAAACGTCACGGTCACTATCTCTCCGTCTCGTAGACACGAGCTGAGAAATTGCAAACGTCGAGCAATTGCTCAGAGATGAAAAGTGCCAGCACTGAAAGCTGTTGCTAGCCAGCACCCTTCCTTGGAAGCGCTTTCACAGGCGCAGCAACACTGGGGCTTTGCGCTTCTCTAGCCACCAAACGTCACGGTCCTTCTCTTTCCGTCTCGTAGACATGAGCTGAGAAATTGCAAACGTCGAGCAATTGCTCAGAGATGAAAAGTGCCAGCACTGAAAGCTGTTGCTAGCCAGCACCCTTCCTTGGAAGTGCTTTTGTAGCCCTTAGAACACTGGGGCTCTGGGCTTCTCTAGCCACCTCATCTTCTGCTCATCCTCTCGCGCACTCTAAAGAGAGCTCAGGTGAGAAATTGCAAACGTCGAGCAATTGCTCAGAGATGAAAAGTGCCAGCACTGAAAGCTGTTGCTAGCCAGCCCCCTTCCTTGGAAGCGCTTTTGTAGGCCTAAGAACACTGGGGCTCTGGGCTTCTCTAGCCACCTCATCTTCTGCTCATCCTCTCGCGCACTCTAAAGAGAGCTCAGGTGAGAAATTGCAAACGTTGAGCAATTGCTCAGAGATGAAGAGTGCCAGCACTGAAAGCTCTTGCTAGCCAGCACCCTTCCTTGGAAGCGCTTTCACAGGCACAGCAACACTGGGGCTTTGCGCTTCTCTAGCCACCAAACGTCACGGTCCTTCTCTTTCCGACTCGTAGACACGAGCTGAGAAATTGCAAACGTCGAGCAATTGCTCAGAGATGAAAAGTGCCAGCACTGAAAGCTGTTGCTAGCCAGCACCCTTCCTTGGAAGCGCTTTTGTAGCCCTAAGCACACTGGGGCTCTGGGCTTCTCTAGCCACCTCATCTTCTGCTCATCCTCTCGCGCACTCTAAAGAGAGCTCAGGTGAGAAATTGCAAACGTTGAGCAATTGGTCAGAGATGAAAAGTGCCAGCACTGAAAGCTCTTGCTAGCCAGCACCCTTCCTTGGAAGCGCTTTTGTAGGCCTAAGAACACTGGGGCTCTGGGCTTCTCTAGCCACCTCATCTTCTGCTCATCCTCTCGCGCACTCTAAAGAGAGCTCAGGTGAGAAATTGCAAACGTCGAGCAATTGCTCAGAGATGAAAAGTGCCAGCACTGAAAGCTGTTGGTAGCCAGCACCCTTCCTTGGAAGCGCTTTCACAGGCGCAGCAACACTGGGGCTTTGCGCTTCTATGTGCACCAAACATCACGGTCATTCTCTTTCCGTCTCCTAGACACGAGCTGAGAAATTGCAAACGTCCAGCAATTCCTCAGAGATGAAAAGTGCCAGCACTGAAAGCTGTTGCTAGCCAGCACCCTTCCTTGGAAGCGCTTTTGTAGGCCTAAGAACACTGGGGCTCTGGGCTTCTCTAGCCATCTCATCTTCTGCTCATCCTCTCGCGCACTCTAAAGAGAGCTCAGGTGAGAAATTGCAAACGTCGAGCAATTGCTCAGAGATGAAAAGTGCCAGCACTGAAAGCTGTTGCTAGCCAGCACCCTTCCTTGGAAGCGCTTTCACAGGCGCAGTAACACTGGGGCTTTGCGCTTCTCTAGCCACCAAACGTCACGGTCCTTCTCTTTCCGTCTCCTAGACACGAGCTGAGAAATTGCAAACGTCGAGCAATTGCTCCGAGATGAAAAGTGCCAGCACTGAAAGCTGTTGCTAGCCAGCACCCTTCCTTGGAAGCGCTTTTGTAGCCCTTAGAACACTGGGGCTCTGGGCTTCTCTAGCCACCTCATCTTCTGCTCATCCTCTCGCGCACTCTAAAGAGAGCTCAGGGGAGAAATTGCAAACGTCGAGCAATTGCTCAGAGATGAAAAGTGCCAGCACTGGAAGCTGTTGCTAGCCAGCACCCTTCCTTGGAAGCGCTTTCACAGGCGCAGCAACACTGGGGCTTTGTGCTTCTCTAGCCACCAAACGTCACGGTCCTTCTCTTTCCGTCTCGTAGACACGAGCTGAGAAATTGCAAACGTCGAGCAATTGCTCAGAGATGAAAAGTGCCAGCACTGAAAGCTGTTGCTAGCCAGCACCCTTCCTTGGAAGCGCTTTCACAGGCGCAGTAACATTGGGGCTTTGCGCTTCTCTAGCCACCAAACGTCACGGTCACTATCTCTCCGTCTCGTAGACACGAGCTGAGAAATTGCAAAAGTTGAGCAATTGCTCAGAGATGAAAAGTGCCAACACTGAAAGCTGTTGCTAGCCAGCACCCTTCCTTGGAAGCGCTTTTGTAGCCCTAAGCACACTGGGTCTCTGGGCTTCTCTAGCCACCTAATCTTCTGCTCATCCTCTCGCGCACTCTAAAGAGAGCTCAAGTGAGAAATTACAAACGTCGAGCAATTGCTCAGAGATGAAAAGTGCCAGCACTGAAAGCTGTTGCTAGCCAGCACCCTTCCTTGGAAGCGCTTTCACAGGCGCAGCAACACTGGGGCTTTGCGCTTCTATATGCACCAAACGTCACGGTCATTCTCTTTCCGTCTCCTAGACACGAGCTGAGAAATTGCAAACGTCGAGCAATTGCTCAGAGATGAAAAGTGCCAGCACTGAAAGCTGTTGCTAGCCAGCACCCTTCCTTGGAAGCGCTTTCACAGGCGCAGTAACACTGGGGCTTTGCGCTTCTCTAGCCACCAAACGTCACGGTCACTATCTCTCCGTCTCGTAGACACGAGCTGAGAAATTGCAAACGTCGAGCAATTGCTCAGAGATGAAAAGTGCCAGCACTGAAAGCTCTTGCTAGCCAGCACCCTTCCTTGGAAGCGCTTTTGTAGGCCTAAGAACACTGGGGCTCTGGGCTTCTCTAGCCACCTCATCTTCTGCTCATCCTCTCGCGCACTCTAAAGAGAGCTCAGGTGAGAAATTGCAAACGTCCAGCAATTGCTCAGAGATGAAAAGTGCCAGCACTGAAAGCTGTTGCTAGCCAGCACCCTTCCTTGGAAGCGCTTTCACAGGCGCAGCAACACTGGGGCTTTGCGCTTCTCTAGCCACCAAACGTCACGGTCCTTCTCTTTCCGTCTCGTAGACACGAGCTGAGAAATTGCAAACGTCCAGCAATTGCTCAGAGATGAAAAGTGCCAGCACTGAAAGCTGTTGCTAGCCAGCACCCTTCCTTGGAAGCGCTTTTGTAGGCCTAAGAACACTGGGGCTCTGGGCTTCTCTAGCCACCTCATCTTCTGCTCATCCTCTCGCGCACTCTAAAGAGAGCTCAGGGGAGAAATTGCAAACGTCGAGCAATTGCTCAGAGATGAAAAGTGCCAGCACTGAAAGCTGTTGCTAGCCAGCACCCTTCCTTGGAAGCGCTTTCACAGGCGCAGCAACACTGGGGCTTTGCGCTTCTCTAGCCACCAAACGTCACGGTCCTTCTCTTTCCGCCTCGTAGACACGAGCTGAGAAATTGCAAACGTCGAGCAATTGCTCAGAGATGAAAAGTGCCAGCACTGAAAGCTGTTGCTAGCCAGCACCCTTCCTTGGAAGCGCTTTCACAGGCGCAGTAACACTGGGGCTTTGCGCTTCTCTAGCCACCAAACGTCACGGTCCTTCTCTTTCCGTCTCGTAGACACGAACTGAGAAATTGCAAACGTCGAGCAATTGCTCAGAGATGAAAAGTGCCAGCACTGAAAGCTGTTGCTAGCCAGCACCCTTCCTTGGAAGTGCTTTTGTAGGCCTAAGAACACTGGGGCTCTGGGCTTCTCTAGCCACCTCATCTTCTGCTCATCCTCTCGCGCACTCTAAAGAGAGCTCAGGGGAGAAATTGCAAACGTCGAGCAATTGCTCAGAGATGAAAAGTGCCAGCACTGAAAGCTGTTGGTAGCCAGCACCCTTCCTTGGAAGCGCTTTCACAGGCGCAGCAACACTGGGGCTTTGCGCTTCTCTAGCCACCAAACGTCACGGTCATTCTCTTTCCGTCTCCTAGACACGAGCTGAGAGATTGCAAACGTCCAGCAATTGCTCAGAGATGAAAAGTGCCAGCACTGAAAGCTGTTGCTAGCCAGCACCCTTCCTTGGAAGCGCTTTCACAGGTGCAGTAACACTGGGGCTTTGTGCTTCTCTAGCCACCAAACGTCACGGTCACTATCTCTCCGTCTCGTAGACACGAGCTGAGAAATTGCAAACGTCGAGCAATTGCTCAGAGATGAAAAGTGCCAGCACTGAAAGCTCTTGCTAGCCAGCACCCTTCCTTGGAAGCGCTTTCACAAGCGCAGTAACACTCGGGCTTGCGCTTCTCTAGCCACCAAACGTCACTGTCATTCTCTTTCCGTCTCGTAGACACGAGCTGAGAAATTGCATACGTCCAGCAATTGCTCAGAGATGAAAAGTGCCAGCACTGAAAGCTGTTGCTAGCCAGCACCCTTCCTTGGAAGCGCTTTTGTAGGCCTAAGAACACTGGGGCTCTGGGCTTCTCTAGCCACATCATCTTCTGCTCATCCTCTCGCGCACTCTAAAGAGAGCTCAGGGGAGAAATTGCAAACGTCGAGCAATTGCTCAGAGATGAAAAGTGCCAGCACTGAAAGCTCTTGCTAGCCAGCACCCTTCCTTGGAAGCGCTTTCACAGGCGCAGCAACACTGGGGCTTTGCGCTTCTCTACCCACCAAACGTCACGGTCCTTCTCTTTCCGTCTCGTAGACACGAGCTGAGAAATTGCAAACGTCGAGCAATTGGTCAGAGATGAAAAGTGCCAGCACTGAAAGCTGTTGCTAGCCAGCACCCTTCCTTGGAAGCGCTTTTGTAGGCCTAAGAAGACTGGGGCTCTGGGCTTCTCTAGCCACCTCATCTTCTGCTCATCCTCTCGCGCACTCTAAAGAGAGCTCAGGTGAGAAATTGCAAACGTCCAGCAATTGCTCAGAGATGAAAAGTGCCAGCACTGAAAGCTGTTGCTAGCCAGCACCCTTCCTTGGAAGCGCTTTCACAGGCGCAGTAGCACTGGGGCTTTGCGCTTCTCTAGCCACCAAACGTCACGGTCACTATCTCCCCGTCTCGTAGACAAGAGCTGAGAAATTGCAAACGTCCAGCAATTGCTCAGAGATGAAAAGTGCCAGCACTGAAAGCTCTTGCTAGCCAGCACCCTTCCTTGGAAGCGCTTTCACAGGCGCTGTAACACTGGGGCTTTGCGCTTCTCTACCCACCAAACGTCACGGTCCTTCTCTTTCCGTCTCGTAGACACGAGCTGAGAAATTGCAAACGTCGAGCAATTGCTCAGAGATGAAAAGTGCCAGCACTGAAAGCTGTTGCTAGCCAGCACCCTTCCTTGGAAGCGCTTTTGTAGCCCTAAGAACACTGGGGCTCTGGGCTTCTCTAGACACCTAATCTTCTGCTCATCCTTTCGTGTACTCTAAAGAGAGCTCAGGTGAGAAATTGCAAACGTCCAGCAATTGCTCAGAGATGAAAAGTGCCAGCACTGAAAGCTGTTGCTAGCCAGCCCCCTTCCTTGGAAGCGCTTTTGTAGGCCTAAGAACACTGGGGCTCTGGGCTTCTCTAGCCACCTCATCTTCTGCTCATCCTCTCGCGCACTCTAAAGAGAGCTCAGGTGAGAAATTGCAAACGTCGAGCAATTGCTCAGAGATGAAAAGTGCCAGCACTGAAAGCTGTTGCTAGCCAGCACCCTTCCTTGGAAGCGCTTTCACAGGCACAGCAACACTGGGGCTTTGTGCTTCTCTAGCCACCAAACGTCACGGTCACTATCTCTCCGTCTCGTAGACACGATCTGAGAAATTGCAAACGTCGAGCAATTGCTCAGAGATGAAAAGTGCCAGCACTGAAAGCTGTTGCTAGCCAGCACCCTTCCTTGGAAGCGCTTTCACAGGCACTGTAACACTGGGGCTCTGGGCTTCTCTAGCCACCAAACGTCACGGTCCTTCTCTTTCCGTCTCCTAGACACGAGCTGAGAAATTGCAAACGTCGAGCAATTGCTCAGAGATGAAAAGTGCCAGCACTGAAAGCTCTTGCTAGCCAGCACCCTTCCTTGGAAGCGCTTTTGTAGCCCTAAGCACACTGGGGCTCTGGGCTTCTCTAGCCACCTCATCTTCTGCTCATCCTCTCGCGCACTCTAAAGAGAGCTCAGGTGAGAAATTGCAAACGTCGAGCAATTGCTCAGAGGTGAAAAGTGCCAGCACTGAAAGCTGTTGCTAGCCAGCACCCTTCCTTGGAAGCGCTTTTGTAGGCCTAAGAACACTGGGGCTCTGGGCTTCTCTAGCCACCTCATCTTCTGCTCATCCTCTCGCGCACTCTAAAGAGAGCTCAGGGGAGAAATTGCAAACGTCGAGCAATTGCTCAGAGATGAAAAGTGCCAGCACTGAAAGCTGTTGCTAGCCAGCACCCTTCCTTGGAAGCGCTTTCACAGGCGCAGCAACACTGGGGCTTTGCGCTTCTCTACCCACCAAACGTCACTGTCATTCTCTTTCCGTCTCGTAGACACGAGCTGAGAAATTGCAAACGTCGAGCAATTGGTCAGAGATGAAAAGTGCCAGCACTGAAAGCTGTTGGTAGCCAGCACCCTTCCTTGGAAGCGCTTTTGTAGGCCTAAGAACACTGGGGCTCTGGGCTTCTCTAGCCACCTCATCTTCTGCTCATCCTCTCGCGCACTCTAAAGAGAGCTCAGGTGAGAAATTGCAAACGTCGAGCAATTGCTCAGAGATGAAAAGTGCCAGCACTGAAAGCTGTTGCTAGCCAGCACCCTTCCTTGGAAGCGCTTTCACAGGCGCAGCAACACTGGGGCTTTGCGCTTCTCTACCCACCAAACGTCATGGTCACTATCTCTCCGTCTCGTAGACACGAGCTGAGAAATTGCAAACGTCGAGCAATTGCTCAGAGAGGAAAAGTGCCAGCACTGAAAGCTGTTGCTAGCCAGCACCCTTCCTTGGAAGCGCTTTCACAGGCGCAGTAACACTGGGGCTTTGTGCTTCTCTACCCACCAAACGTTATGGTCACTATCTCTCCGTCTCGTAGACACGAGCTGAGAAATTGCAAACGTCGAGCAATTGCTCAGAGAGGAAAAGTGCCAGCACTGAAAGCTCTTGCTAGCCAGCACGCTTACTTGGAAGCGCTTTCACAGGCGCAGCAACACTGGGGCTTTGCGCTTCTCTAGCCACCAAACGTCACGGTCCTTCTCTTTCCGTCTCGTAGACACGAGCTGAGAAATTGCAAACGTCGAGCAATTGTCAGAGATGAAAAGTGCCAGCACTGAAAGCTCTTGCTAGCCAGCACCCTTCCTTGGAAGCGCTTTTGTAGCCCTAAGCACACTGGGGCTCTGGGCTTCTCTAGCCACCTCATCTTCTGCTCATCCTCTCGCGCACTCTAAAGAGAGCTCAGGTGAGAAATTGCAAACGTCGAGCAATTGCTCAGAGATGAAAAGTGCCAGCACTGAAAGCTGTTGCTAGCCAGCACCCTTCCTTGGAAGCGCTTTTGTAGGCCTAAGAACACTGGGGCTCTGGGCTTCTCTAGCCACCTCATCTTCTGCTCATCCTCTCGCGCACTCTAAAGAGAGCTCAGGGGAGAAATTGCAAACGTCGAGCAATTGCTCAGAGATGAAAAGTGCCAGCACTGAAAGCTGTTGCTAGCCAGCACCCTTCCTTGGAAGCGCTTTCACAGGCGCAGCAACACTGGGGCTTTGCGCTTCTCTACCCACCAAACGTCATGGTCCTTCTCTTTCCGTCTCGTAGACACGAGCTGAGAAATTGCAAACGTCGAGCAATTGCTCAGAGATGAAAAGTGCCAGCACTGAAAGCTGTTGGTAGCCAGCACCCTTCCTTGGAAGCGCTTTTGTAGGCCTAAGAACACTGGGGCTCTGGGCTTCTCTAGCCACCTCATCTTCTGCTCATCCTCTCGCGCACTCTAAAGAGAGCTCAGGTGAGAAATTGCAAACGTCGAGCAATTGCTCAGAGATGAAAAGTGCCAGCACTGAAAGCTGTTGCTAGCCAGCACCCTTCCTTGGAAGCGCTTTCACAGGCGCAGCAACACTGGGGCTTTGCGCTTCTCTACCCACCAAACGTCACGGTCCTTCTCTTTCCGTCTCCTAGACACGAGCTGAGAAATTGCAAACGTCGAGCAATTGCTCAGAGAGGAAAAGTGCCAGCACTGAAAGCTGTTGCTAGCCAGCACCCTTCCTTGGAAGCGCTTTTGTAGGCCTAAGAACACTGGGGCTCTGGGCTTCTCTAGCCACCTCATCTTCTGCTCATCCTCTCGCGCACTCTAAAGAGAGCTCAGGTGAGAAATTGCAAACGTTGAGCAATTGCTCAGAGATGAAAAGTGCCAGCACTGAAAGCTGTTGCTAGCCAGCACCCTTCCTTGGAAGTGCTTTTGTAGGCCTAAGAACACTGGGGCTCTGGGCTTCTCTAGCCACCTCATCTTCTGCTCATCCTCTCGCGCACTCTAAAGAGAGCTCAGGGGAGAAATTGCAAACGTCGAGCAATTGCTCAGAGATGAAAAGTGCCAGCACTGAAAGCTGTTGCTAGCCAGCACCCTTCCTTGGAAGCGCTTTCACAGGCGCAGCAACACTGGGGCTTTGCGCTTCTCTACCCACCAAACGTCACGGTCCTTCTCTTTCCGTCTCCTAGACACGAGCTGAGAAATTGCAAACGTCGAGCAATTGCTCAGAGATGAAAAGTGCCAGCACTGAAAGCTCTTGCTAGCCAGCACCCTTCCTTGGAAGCGCTTTCACAGGTGCAGTAACACTGGGGCTTTGTGCTTCTCTAGCCACCAAACGTCACGGTCACTATCTCTCCGTCTCGTAGACACGAGCTGAGAAATTGCAAACGTCGAGCAATTGCTCAGAGATGAAAAGTGCCAGCACTGAAAGCTCTTGCTAGCCAGCACCCTTCCTTGGAAGCGCTTTCACAAGCGCAGTAACACTCGGGCTTGCGCTTCTCTACCCACCAAACGTCACTGTCATTCTTTTTCCGTCTCGTAGACACGAGCTGAGAAATTGCATACGTCCAGCAATTGCTCAGAGATGAAAAGTGCCAGCACTGAAAGCTGTTGCTAGCCAGCACCCTTCCTTGGAAGCGCTTTTGTAGGCCTAAGAACACTGGGGCTCTGGGCTTCTCTAGCCACCTCATCTTCTGCTCATCCTCTCGCGCACTCCAAAGAGAGCTCAGGTGAGAAATTGCAAACGTCGAGCAATTGCTCAGAGATGAAAAGTGCCAGCACTGAAAGCTGTTGCTAGCCAGCACCCTTCCTTGGAAGCGCTTTTGTAGGCCTAAGAACACTGGGGCTCTGGGCTTCTCTAGCCACCTCATCTTCTGCTCATCCTCTCGCGCACTCTAAAGAGAGCTCAGGTGAGAAATTGCAAACGTCCAGCAATTGCTCAGAGATGAAAAGTGCCAGCACTGAAAGCTGTTGCTAGCCAGCACCCTTCCTTGGAAGCGCTTTCACAGGCGCAGCAACACTGGGGCTTTGCGCTTCTCTAGCCACCAAACGTCACGGTCCTTCTCTTTCCGTCTCCTAGACACGAGCTGAGAAATTGCAAACGTCGAGCAATTGCTCAGAGATGAAAAGTGCCAGCACTGAAAGCTGTTGGTAGCCAGCACCCTTCCTTGGAAGCGCTTTTGTAGGCCTAAGAACACTGGGGCTCTGGGCTTCTTTAGCCACCTCATCTTCTGCTCATCCTCTCGCGCACTCTGAAGAGAGCTCAGGTGAGAAATTGCAAACGTCGAGCAATTGCTCAGAGATGAAAAGTGCCAGCACTGAAAGCTGTTGCTAGCCAGCACCCTTCCTTGGAAGCGCTTTTGTAGGCCTAAGAACACTGGGGCTCTGGGCTTCTCTAGCCACCTCATCTTCTGCTCATCCTCTCGCGCACTCTAAAGAGAGCTCAGGTGAGAAATTGCAAACGTCCAGCAATTGCTCAGAGATGAAAAGTGCCAGCACTGAAAGCTGTTGCTAGCCAGCACCCTTCCTTGGAAGCGCTTTCACAGGCGCAGTAACACTGGGGCTCTGGGCTTCTCTAGCCACCAAACGTCACGGTCCTTCTCTTTCCGTCTCGTAGACACGAGCTGAGAAATTGCAAACGTCGAGCAATTGCTCAGAGATGAAAAGTGCCAGCACTGAAAGCTGTTGGTAGCCAGCACCCTTCCTTGGAAGCGCTTTTGTAGCCCTAAGCACACTGGGGCTCTGGGCTTCTCTAGCCACCTAATCTTCTGCTCATCCTCTCGCGCACTCTAAAGAGAGCTCAGGTGAGAAATTGCAAACGTCGAGCAATTGCTCAGAGATGAAAAGTGCCAGCACTGAAAGCTCTTGCTAGCCAGCACCCTTCCTTGGAAGCGCTTTTGTAGGCCTAAGAACACTGGGGCTCTGGGCTTCTCTAGCCACCTCATCTTCTGCTCATCCTCTCGCGCACTCCAAAGAGAGCTCAGGTGAGAAATTGCAAACGTCGAGCAATTGCTCAGAGATGAAAAGTGCCAGCACTGAAAGCTGTTGCTAGCCAGCACCCTTCCTTGGAAGCGCTTTCACAGGCGCAGCAACACTGGGGCTTTGCGCTTCTCTACCCACCAAACGTCACGGTCCTTCTCTTTCCGTCTCGTAGACACGAGCTGAGAAATTGCAAACGTCGAGCAATTGCTCAGAGATGAAAAGTGCCAGCACTGAAAGCTGTTGGTAGCCAGCACCCTTCCTTGGAAGCGCTTTTGTAGGCCTAAGAACACTGGGGCTCTGGGCTTCTCTAGCCACCTAATCTTCTGCTCATCCTCTCGCGCACTCTAAAGAGAGCTCAGGGGAGAAATTGCAAACGTCGAGCAATTGCTCAGAGATGAAAAGTGCCAGCACTGAAAGCTGTTGCTAGCCAGCACCCTTCCTTGGAAGCGCTTTCACAGGCGCAGCAACACTGGGGCTTTGCGCTTCTCTACCCACCAAACGTCAAGGTCATTCTCTTTCCGTCTCGTAGACACGAGCTGAGAAATTGCAAACGTCGAGCAATTGCTCAGAGATGAAAAGTGCCAGCACTGAAAGCTGTTGCTAGCCAGCACCCTTCCTTGGAAGCGCTTTCACAGGCGCAGCAACACTGGGGCTTTGCGCTTCTCTACCCACCAAACGTCACGGTCACTATCTCTCCGTCTCGTAGACACGAGCTGAGAAATTGCAAACGTCGAGCAATTGCTCAGAGATGAAAAGTGCCAGCACTGAAAGCTCTTGCTAGCCAGCACCCTTCCTTGGAAGCGCTTTCACAGGCGCAGTAACACTCGGGCTTGCGCTTCTCTAGCCACCAAACGTCACTGTCATTCTCTTTCCGTCTCGTAGACACGAGCTGAGAAATTGCAAACGTCGAGCAATTGCTCAGAGATGAAAAGTGCCAGCACTGAAAGCTGTTGCTAGCCAGCACCCTTCCTTGGAAGCGCTTTTGTAGCCCTTAGAACACTGGGGCTCTGGGCTTCTCTAGCCACCTCATCTTCTGCTCATCCTCTCGCGCACTCCAAAGAGAGCTCAGGTGAGAAATTGCAAACGTCCAGCAATTGCTCAGAGATGAAAAGTGCCAGCACTGAAAGCTGTTGCTAGCCAGCACCCTTCCTTGGAAGCGCTTTCACAGGCGCAGTAGCACTGGGGCTTTGCGCTTCTCTAGCCACCAAACGTCACGGTCACTATCTTTCCGTGTCGTAGACACGAGCTGAGAAATTGCAAACGTCGAGCAATTGCTCAGAGATGAAAAGTGCCAGCACTGAAAGCTGTTGCTAGCCAGCACCCTTCCTTGGAAGCGCTTTCACAGGCGCTGTAACACTGGGGCTTTGCGCTTCTCTAGCCACCAAACGTCACGGTCCTTCTCTTTCCGTCTCCTAGACACGAGCTGAGAAATTGCAAACGTCGAGCAATTGCTCAGAGATGAAAAGTGCCAGCACTGAAAGCTCTTGCTAGCCAGCACCCTTCCTTGGAAGCGCTTTTGTAGGCCTAAGAACACTGGGGCTCTGGGCTTCTCTAGCCACCTCATCTTCTGCTCATCCTCTCGCGCACTCTAAAGAGAGCTCAGGTGAGAAATTGCAAACGTTGAGCAATTGCTCAGAGATGAAAAGTGCCAGCACTGAAAGCTGTTGCTAGCCAGCACCCTTCCTTGGAAGTGCTTTTGTAGGCCTAAGAACACTGGGGCTCTGGGCTTCTCTAGCCACCTCATCTTCTGCTCATCCTCTCGCGCACTCTAAAGAGAGCTCAGGGGAGAAATTGCAAACGTCGAGCAATTGCTCAGAGATGAAAAGTGCCAGCACTGAAAGCTGTTGCTAGCCAGCACCCTTCCTTGGAAGCGCTTTCACAGGCGCAGCAACACTGGGGCTTTGCGCTTCTCTACCCACCAAACGTCACGGTCCTTCTCTTTCCGTCTCCTAGACACGAGCTGAGAAATTGCAAACGTCGAGCAATTGCTCAGAGATGAAAAGTGCCAGCACTGAAAGCTCTTGCTAGCCAGCACCCTTCCTTGGAAGCGCTTTCACAGGTGCAGTAACACTGGGGCTTTGTGCTTCTCTAGCCACCAAACGTCACGGTCACTATCTCTCCGTCTCGTAGACACGAGCTGAGAAATTGCAAACGTCGAGCAATTGCTCAGAGATGAAAAGTGCCAGCACTGAAAGCTCTTGCTAGCCAGCACCCTTCCTTGGAAGCGCTTTCACAAGCGCAGTAACACTCGGGCTTGCGCTTCTCTACCCACCAAACGTCACTGTCATTCTTTTTCCGTCTCGTAGACACGAGCTGAGAAATTGCATACGTCCAGCAATTGCTCAGAGATGAAAAGTGCCAGCACTGAAAGCTGTTGCTAGCCAGCACCCTTCCTTGGAAGCGCTTTTGTAGGCCTAAGAACACTGGGGCTCTGGGCTTCTCTAGCCACCTCATCTTCTGCTCATCCTCTCGCGCACTCCAAAGAGAGCTCAGGTGAGAAATTGCAAACGTCGAGCAATTGCTCAGAGATGAAAAGTGCCAGCACTGAAAGCTGTTGCTAGCCAGCACCCTTCCTTGGAAGCGCTTTTGTAGGCCTAAGAACACTGGGGCTCTGGGCTTCTCTAGCCACCTCATCTTCTGCTCATCCTCTCGCGCACTCTAAAGAGAGCTCAGGTGAGAAATTGCAAACGTCCAGCAATTGCTCAGAGATGAAAAGTGCCAGCACTGAAAGCTGTTGCTAGCCAGCACCCTTCCTTGGAAGCGCTTTCACAGGCGCAGCAACACTGGGGCTTTGCGCTTCTCTAGCCACCAAACGTCACGGTCCTTCTCTTTCCGTCTCCTAGACACGAGCTGAGAAATTGCAAACGTCGAGCAATTGCTCAGAGATGAAAAGTGCCAGCACTGAAAGCTGTTGGTAGCCAGCACCCTTCCTTGGAAGCGCTTTTGTAGGCCTAAGAACACTGGGGCTCTGGGCTTCTTTAGCCACCTCATCTTCTGCTCATCCTCTCGCGCACTCTGAAGAGAGCTCAGGTGAGAAATTGCAAACGTCGAGCAATTGCTCAGAGATGAAAAGTGCCAGCACTGAAAGCTGTTGCTAGCCAGCACCCTTCCTTGGAAGCGCTTTTGTAGGCCTAAGAACACTGGGGCTCTGGGCTTCTCTAGCCACCTCATCTTCTGCTCATCCTCTCGCGCACTCTAAAGAGAGCTCAGGTGAGAAATTGCAAACGTCCAGCAATTGCTCAGAGATGAAAAGTGCCAGCACTGAAAGCTGTTGCTAGCCAGCACCCTTCCTTGGAAGCGCTTTCACAGGCGCAGTAACACTGGGGCTCTGGGCTTCTCTAGCCACCAAACGTCACGGTCCTTCTCTTTCCGTCTCGTAGACACGAGCTGAGAAATTGCAAACGTCGAGCAATTGCTCAGAGATGAAAAGTGCCAGCACTGAAAGCTGTTGGTAGCCAGCACCCTTCCTTGGAAGCGCTTTTGTAGCCCTAAGCACACTGGGGCTCTGGGCTTCTCTAGCCACCTAATCTTCTGCTCATCCTCTCGCGCACTCTAAAGAGAGCTCAGGTGAGAAATTGCAAACGTCGAGCAATTGCTCAGAGATGAAAAGTGCCAGCACTGAAAGCTCTTGCTAGCCAGCACCCTTCCTTGGAAGCGCTTTTGTAGGCCTAAGAACACTGGGGCTCTGGGCTTCTCTAGCCACCTCATCTTCTGCTCATCCTCTCGCGCACTCCAAAGAGAGCTCAGGTGAGAAATTGCAAACGTCGAGCAATTGCTCAGAGATGAAAAGTGCCAGCACTGAAAGCTGTTGCTAGCCAGCACCCTTCCTTGGAAGCGCTTTCACAGGCGCAGCAACACTGGGGCTTTGCGCTTCTCTACCCACCAAACGTCACGGTCCTTCTCTTTCCGTCTCGTAGACACGAGCTGAGAAATTGCAAACGTCGAGCAATTGCTCAGAGATGAAAAGTGCCAGCACTGAAAGCTGTTGGTAGCCAGCACCCTTCCTTGGAAGCGCTTTTGTAGGCCTAAGAACACTGGGGCTCTGGGCTTCTCTAGCCACCTAATCTTCTGCTCATCCTCTCGCGCACTCTAAAGAGAGCTCAGGGGAGAAATTGCAAACGTCGAGCAATTGCTCAGAGATGAAAAGTGCCAGCACTGAAAGCTGTTGCTAGCCAGCACCCTTCCTTGGAAGCGCTTTCACAGGCGCAGCAACACTGGGGCTTTGCGCTTCTCTACCCACCAAACGTCAAGGTCATTCTCTTTCCGTCTCGTAGACACGAGCTGAGAAATTGCAAACGTCGAGCAATTGCTCAGAGATGAAAAGTGCCAGCACTGAAAGCTGTTGCTAGCCAGCACCCTTCCTTGGAAGCGCTTTCACAGGCGCAGCAACACTGGGGCTTTGCGCTTCTCTACCCACCAAACGTCACGGTCACTATCTCTCCGTCTCGTAGACACGAGCTGAGAAATTGCAAACGTCGAGCAATTGCTCAGAGATGAAAAGTGCCAGCACTGAAAGCTCTTGCTAGCCAGCACCCTTCCTTGGAAGCGCTTTCACAGGCGCAGTAACACTCGGGCTTGCGCTTCTCTAGCCACCAAACGTCACTGTCATTCTCTTTCCGTCTCGTAGACACGAGCTGAGAAATTGCAAACGTCGAGCAATTGCTCAGAGATGAAAAGTGCCAGCACTGAAAGCTGTTGCTAGCCAGCACCCTTCCTTGGAAGCGCTTTTGTAGCCCTTAGAACACTGGGGCTCTGGGCTTCTCTAGCCACCTCATCTTCTGCTCATCCTCTCGCGCACTCCAAAGAGAGCTCAGGTGAGAAATTGCAAACGTCCAGCAATTGCTCAGAGATGAAAAGTGCCAGCACTGAAAGCTGTTGCTAGCCAGCACCCTTCCTTGGAAGCGCTTTCACAGGCGCAGTAGCACTGGGGCTTTGCGCTTCTCTAGCCACCAAACGTCACGGTCACTATCTTTCCGTGTCGTAGACACGAGCTGAGAAATTGCAAACGTCGAGCAATTGCTCAGAGATGAAAAGTGCCAGCACTGAAAGCTGTTGCTAGCCAGCACCCTTCCTTGGAAGCGCTTTCACAGGCGCTGTAACACTGGGGCTTTGCGCTTCTCTAGCCACCAAACGTCACGGTCCTTCTCTTTCCGTCTCCTAGACACGAGCTGAGAAATTGCAAACGTCGAGCAATTGCTCAGAGATGAAAAGTGCCAGCACTGAAAGCTCTTGCTAGCCAGCACCCTTCCTTGGAAGCGCTTTTGTAGGCCTAAGAACACTGGGGCTCTGGGCTTCTCTAGCCACCTCATCTTCTGCTCATCCTCTCGCGCACTCTAAAGAGAGCTCAGGTGAGAAATTGCAAACGTCGAGCAATTGGTCAGAGATGAAAAGTGCCAGCACTGAAAGCTCTTGCTAGCCAGCACCCTTCCTTGGAAGCGCTTTTGTAGGCCTAAGAACACTGGGGCTCTGGGCTTCTCTAGCCACCTCATCTTCTGCTCATCCTCTCGCGCACTCTAAAGAGAGCTCAGGTGAGAAATTGCAAACGTCGAGCAATTGCTCAGAGATGAAAAGTGCCAGCACTGAAAGCTCTTGCTAGCCAGCACCCTTCCTTGGAAGCGCTTTCACAGGCGCAGTAACACTGGGGCTTTGCGCTTCTCTACCCACCAAACGTCACGGTCACTCTCTTTCCGTCTCCTAGACACGAGCTGAGAAATTGCAAACGTCCAGCAATTGCTCAGAGATGAAAAGTGCCAGCACTGAAAGCTGTTGGTAGCCAGCACCCTTCCTTGGAAGCGCTTTTGTAGGCCTAAGAACACTGGGGCTCTGGGCTTCCCTAGCCACCTCATCTTCTGCTCATCCTCTCGCGCACTCTGAAGAGAGCTCAGGGGAGAAATTGCAAACGTCGAGCAATTGCTCAGAGATGAAAAGTGCCAGCACTGAAAGCTGTTGCTAGCCAGCACCCTTCCTTGGAAGCGCTTTCACAGGCGCAGCAACACTGGGGCTTTGTGCTTCTCTAGCCACCAAACGTCACGGTCACTATCTCTCCGTCTCGTAGACACGAGCTGAGAAATTGCAAACGTCGAGCAATTGCTCAGAGATGAAAAGTGCCAGCACTGAAAGCTGTTGCTAGCCAGCACCCTTCCTTGGAAGCGCTTTCACAGGCACTGTAACACTGGGGCTTTGCGTTTCTCTAGCCACCAAACATCACGGTCCTTCTCTTTCCGTCTCGTAGACACGAACTGAGAAATTGCAAACGTCGAGCAATTGCTCAGAGATGAAAAGTGCCAGCACTGAAAGCTGTTGCTAGCCAGCACCCTTCCTTGGAAGCGCTTTTGTAGGCCTAAGAACACTGGGGCTCTGGGCTTCTCTAGCCACCTCATCATCTGCTCATCCTCTCGCGCACTCTAAAGAGAGCTCAGGTGAGAAATTGCAAACGTTGAGCAATTGCTCAGAGATGAAAAGTGCCAGCACTGAAAGCTGTTGCTAGCCAGCACCCTTCCTTGGAAGCGCTTTCACAGGCGCAGTAACACTGGGGCTCTGGGCTTCTCTAGCCACCAAACGTCACGGTCCTTCTCTTTCCGTCTCGTAGACACGAGCTGAGAAATTGCAAACGTCGAGCAATTGCTCAGAGATGAAAAGTGCCAGCACTGAAAGCTCTTGCTAGCCAGCACCCTTCCTTGGAAGCGCTTTTGTAGCCCTAAGCACACTGGGGCTCTGGGCTTCTCTAGCCACCTAATCTTCTGCTCATCCTCTCGCGCACTCTAAAGAGAGCTCAGGTGAGAAATTGCAAACGTCGAGCAATTGCTCAGAGATGAAAAGTGCCAGCACTGAAAGCTGTTGCTAGCCAGCACCCTTCCTTGGAAGCGCTTTTGTAGGCCTAAGAACACTGGGGCTCTGGGCTTCTCTAGCCACCTCATCTTCTGCTCATCCTCTCGCGCACTCTAAAGAGAGCTCAGGGGAGAAATTGCAAACGTCGAGCAATTGCTCAGAGATGAAAAGTGCCAGCACTGAAAGCTGTTGCTAGCCAGCACCCTTCCTTGGAAGCGCTTTCACAGGCGCAGCAACACTGGGGCTTTGCGCTTCTCTACCCACCAAACGTCACGGTCCTTCTCTTTCCGTCTCGTAGACACGAGCTGAGAAATTGCAAACGTCGAGCAATTGCTCAGAGATGAAAAGTGCCAGCACTGAAAGCTGTTGCTAGCCAGCACCCTTCATTGGAAGCGCTTTTGTAGGCCTAAGAACACTGGGGCTCTGGGCTTCTCTAGCCACCTCATCTTCTGCTCATCCTCTCGCGCACTCTAAAGAGAGCTCAGGTGAGAAATTGCAAACGTCGAGCAATTGCTCAGAGATGAAAAGTGCCAGCACTGAAAGCTGTTGCTAGCCAGCACCCTTCCTTGGAAGCGCTTTCACAGGCGCAGCAACACTGGGGCTTTGCGCTTCTCTACCCACCAAACGTCAAGGTCATTCTCTTTCCGTCTCGTAGACACGAGCTGAGAAATTGCAAACATCGAGCAATTGCTCAGAGATGAAAAGTGCCAGCACTGAAAGCTCTTGCTAGCCAGCACCCTTCCTTGGAAGCGCTTTCACAGGCGCTGTAACACTGGGGCTTTGCGCTTCTCTAGCCACCAAACGTCACGGTCACTATCTCTCCGTCTCGTAGACACGAGCTGAGAAATTGCAAACGTCGAGCAATTGCTCAGAGATGAAAAGTGCCAGCACTGAAAGCTGTTGCTAGCCAGCACCCTTCCTTGGAAGCGCTTTCACAAGCGCAGTAACACTCGGGCTTGCGCTTCTCTACCCACCAAACGTCACTGTCATTCTCTTTCCGTCTCGTAGACACGAGCTGAGAAATTGCAAACGTCGAGCAATTGCTCAGAGATGAAAAGTGCCAGCACTGAAAGCTGTTGCTAGCCAGCACCCTTCCTTGGAAGCGCTTTCACAGGCGCAGCAACACTGGGGCTTTGCGCTTCTCTACCCACCAAAAGTCACGGTCCTTCTCTTTCCGTCTTGTAGACACAAGCTGAGAAATTGCAAACGTCGAGCAATTGCTCAGAGATGAAAAGTGCCAGCACTGAAAGCTGTTGCTAGCCAGCACCCTTCCTTGGAAGCGCTTTCACAAGCGCAGTAACACTCGGGCTTGCGCTTCTCTACCCACCAAACGTCACTGTCATTCTCTTTCCGTCTCGTAGACACGAGCTGAGAAATTGCAAACGTCGAGCAATTGCTCAGAGATGAAAAGTGCCAGCACTGAAAGCTGTTGCTAGCCAGCACCCTTCCTTGGAAGCGCTTTTGTAGCCCTTAGAACACTGGGGCTCTGGGCTTCTCTAGCCACCTCATCTTCTGCTCATCCTCTCGCGCACTCCAAAGAGAGCTCAGGTGAGAAATTGCAAACGTCGAGCAATTGCTCAGAGATGAAAAGTGCCAGCACTGAAAGCTCTTGCTAGCCAGCACCCTTCCTTGGAAGCGCTTTCACAGGCGCAGTAACACTGGGGCTTTGTGCTTCTCTACCCACCAAAAGTCATGGTCACTATCTCTCCGTCTCGTAGACACGAGCTGAGAAATTGCAAACGTCGAGCAATTGCTCAGAGAGGAAAAGTGCCAGCACTGGAAGCTGTTGCTAGCCAGCACCCTTCCTTGGAAGCGCTTTTGTAGGCCTAAGAACACTGGGGCTCTGGGCTTCTCTAGCCACCTCATCTTCTGCTCATCCTCTCGCGCACTCTAAAGAGAGCTCAGGGGAGAAATTGCAAACGTCGAGCAATTGCTCAGAGATGAAAAGTGCCAGCACTGAAAGCTCTTGCTAGCCAGCACCCTTCCTTGGAAGCGCTTTTGTAGGCCTAAGAACACTGGGGCTCTGGGCTTCTCTAGCCACCTCATCTTCTGCTCATCCTTTCGTGTACTCTAAAGAGAGCTCAGGTGAGAAATTGCAAACGTCGAGCAATTGCTCAGAGATGAAAAGTGCCAGCACTGAAAGCTCTTGCTAGCCAGCACCCTTCCTTGGAAGCGCTTTCACAGGCGCAGCAACACTGGGGCTTTGTGCTTCTCTAGCCACCAAACGTCACGGTCACTATCTCTCCGTCTCGTAGACACGAGCTGAGAAATTGCAAACGTCGAGCAATTGCTCAGAGATGAAAAGTGCCAGCACTGAAAGCTGTTGCTAGCCAGCACCCTTCCTTGGAAGCGCTTTCACAGGCACTGTAACACTGGGGGTTTGCGCTTCTCTACCCACCAAAAGTCACGGTCCTTCTCTTTCCGTCTCGTAGACACGAACTGAGAAATTGCAAACATCGAGCAATTGCTCAGAGATGAAAAGTGCCAGCACTGAAAGCTGTTGCTAGCCAGCACCCTTCCTTGGAAGCGCTTTTGTAGGCCTAAGAACACTGGGGCTCTGGGCTTCTCTAGCCACCTCATCTTCTGCTCATCCTCTCGCGCACTCTAAAGAGAGCTCAGGGGAGAAATTGCAAACGTCGAGCAATTGCTCAGAGATGAAAAGTGCCAGCACTGAAAGCTGTTGCTAGCCAGCACCCTTCCTTGGAAGCGCTTTCACAGGCGCAGCAACACTGGGGCTTTGCGCTTCTCTACGCACCAAACGTCAAGGTCATTCTCTTTCCGTCTCGTAGACACGAGCTGAGAAATTGCAAACGTCCAGCAATTGCTCAGAGATGAAAAGTGCCAGCACTGAAAGCTGTTGCTAGCCAGCACCCTTCCTTGGAAGCGCTTTCACAGGCGCAGCAACACTGGGGCTTTGCGCTTCTCTACCCACCAAACGTCATGGTCACTATCTCTCCGTCTCGTAGACACGAGCTGAGAAATTGCAAACGTCGAGCAATTGCTCAGAGATGAAAAGTGCCAGCACTGAAAGCTCTTGCTAGCCAGCACCCTTCCTTGGAAGCGCTTTCACAGGCACTGTAACACTGGGGGTTTGCGCTTCTCTACCCACCAAAAGTCACGGTCCTTCTCTTTCCGTCTCGTAGACACGAACTGAGAAATTGCAAACATCGAGCAATTGCTCAGAGATGAAAAGTGCCAGCACTGAAAGCTGTTGCTAGCCAGCACCCTTCCTTGGAAGCGCTTTTGTAGGCCTAAGAACACTGGGGCTCTGGGCTTCTCTAGCCACCTCATCTTCTGCTCATCCTCTCGCGCACTCCAAAGAGAGCTCAGGTGAGAAATTGCAAACGTCGAGCAATTGCTCAGAGATGAAAAGTGCCAGCACTGAAAGCTCTTGCTAGCCAGCACCCTTCCTTGGAAGCGCTTTTGTAGGCCTAAGCACACTGGGGCTCTGGGCTTCTTTAGCCACCTCATCTTCTGCTCATCCTCTCGCGCACTCTGAAGAGAGCTCAGGTGAGAAATTGCAAACGTCGAGCAATTGCTCAGAGATGAAAAGTGCCAGCACTGAAAGCTGTTGCTAGCCAGCACCCTTCCTTGGAAGCGCTTTCACAGGCGCAGGAACACTGGGGCTTTGTGCTTCTCTAGCCACCAAACGTCACGGTCACTATCTCTCCGTCTCGTAGACACGAGCTGAGAAATTGCAAACGTCGAGCAATTGCTCAGAGATGAAAAGTGCCAGCACTGAAAGCTGTTGCTAGCCAGCACCCTTCCTTGGAAGCGCTTTTGTAGGGCTAAGAACACTGGGGCTCTGGGCTTCTCTAGCCACCTCATCTTCTGCTCATCCTCTCGCGCACTCTAAAGAGAGCTCAGGTGAGAAATTGCAAACGTCCAGCAATTGCTCAGAGATGAAAAGTGCCAGCACTGAAAGCTGTTGCTAGCCAGCACCCTTCCTTGGAAGCGCTTTCACAGGCGCAGCAACACTGGGGCTTTGCGCTTCTCTAGCCACCAAACGTCACGGTCACTATCTCTCCATCTCGTAGACACGAGCTGAGAAATTGCAAACGTCGAGCAATTGCTCAGAGATGAAAAGTGCCAGCACTGAAAGCTGTTGCTAGCCAGCACCCTTCCTTGGAAGCGCTTTCACAGGCGCTGTAACACTGGGGCTTTGCGCTTCTCTACCCACCAAACGTCACGGTCCTTCTCTTTCCGTCTCGTAGACACGAGCTGAGAAATTGCAAACGTCGAGCAATTGCTCAGAGATGAAAAGTGCCAGCACTGAAAGCTCTTGCTAGCCAGCACCCTTCCTTGGAAGCGCTTTTGTAGCCCTTAGAACACTGGGGCTCTGGGCTTCTCTAGCCACCTCATCTTCTGCTCATCCTCTCGCGCACTCCAAAGAGAGCTCAGGTGAGAAATTGCAAACGTCGAGCAATTGCTCAGAGATGAAAAGTGCCAGCACTGAAAGCTCTTGCTAGCCAGCACCCTTCCTTGGAAGCGCTTTCACAGGCGCAGTAACACTGGGGCTTTGTGCTTCTCTACCCACCAAAAGTCATGGTCACTATCTCTCCGTCTCGTAGACACGAGCTGAGAAATTGCAAACGTCGAGCAATTGCTCAGAGAGGAAAAGTGCCAGCACTGGAAGCTGTTGCTAGCCAGCACCCTTCCTTGGAAGCGCTTTTGTAGGCCTAAGAACACTGGGGCTCTGGGCTTCTCTAGCCACCTCATCTTCTGCTCATCCTCTCGCGCACTCTAAAGAGAGCTCAGGGGAGAAATTGCAAACGTCGAGCAATTGCTCAGAGATGAAAAGTGCCAGCACTGAAAGCTCTTGCTAGCCAGCACCCTTCCTTGGAAGCGCTTTTGTAGGCCTAAGAACACTGGGGCTCTGGGCTTCTCTAGCCACCTCATCTTCTGCTCATCCTTTCGTGTACTCTAAAGAGAGCTCAGGTGAGAAATTGCAAACGTCGAGCAATTGCTCAGAGATGAAAAGTGCCAGCACTGAAAGCTCTTGCTAGCCAGCACCCTTCCTTGGAAGCGCTTTCACAGGCGCAGCAACACTGGGGCTTTGTGCTTCTCTAGCCACCAAACGTCACGGTCACTATCTCTCCGTCTCGTAGACACGAGCTGAGAAATTGCAAACGTCGAGCAATTGCTCAGAGATGAAAAGTGCCAGCACTGAAAGCTGTTGCTAGCCAGCACCCTTCCTTGGAAGCGCTTTCACAGGCACTGTAACACTGGGGGTTTGCGCTTCTCTACCCACCAAAAGTCACGGTCCTTCTCTTTCCGTCTCGTAGACACGAACTGAGAAATTGCAAACATCGAGCAATTGCTCAGAGATGAAAAGTGCCAGCACTGAAAGCTGTTGCTAGCCAGCACCCTTCCTTGGAAGCGCTTTTGTAGGCCTAAGAACACTGGGGCTCTGGGCTTCTCTAGCCACCTCATCTTCTGCTCATCCTCTCGCGCACTCTAAAGAGAGCTCAGGGGAGAAATTGCAAACGTCGAGCAATTGCTCAGAGATGAAAAGTGCCAGCACTGAAAGCTGTTGCTAGCCAGCACCCTTCCTTGGAAGCGCTTTCACAGGCGCAGCAACACTGGGGCTTTGCGCTTCTCTACGCACCAAACGTCAAGGTCATTCTCTTTCCGTCTCGTAGACACGAGCTGAGAAATTGCAAACGTCCAGCAATTGCTCAGAGATGAAAAGTGCCAGCACTGAAAGCTGTTGCTAGCCAGCACCCTTCCTTGGAAGCGCTTTCACAGGCGCAGCAACACTGGGGCTTTGCGCTTCTCTACCCACCAAACGTCACGGTCACTATCTCTCCGTCTCGTAGACACGAGCTGAGAAATTGCAAACGTCGAGCAATTGCTCAGAGATGAAAAGTGCCAGCACTGAAAGCTCTTGCTAGCCAGCACCCTTCCTTGGAAGCGCTTTCACAAGCGCAGTAACACTCGGGCTTGCGCTTCTCTAGCCACCAAACGTCACTGTCATTCTCTTTCCGTCTCCTAGACACGAGCTGAGAAATTGCAAACGTCGAGCAATTGCTCAGAGATGAAAAGTGCCAGCACTGAAAGCTGTTGCTAGCCAGCACCCTTCCTTGGAAGCGCTTTTGTAGGCCTAAGAACACTGGGGCTCTGGGCTTCTCTAGCCACCTCATCTTCTGCTCATCCTCTCGCGCACTCCAAAGAGAGCTCAGGTGAGAAATTGCAAACGTCGAGCAATTGCTCAGAGATGAAAAGTGCCAGCACTGAAAGCTCTTGCTAGCCAGCACCCTTCCTTGGAAGCGCTTTTGTAGGCCTAAGCACACTGGGGCTCTGGGCTTCTTTAGCCACCTCATCTTCTGCTCATCCTCTCGCGCACTCTGAAGAGAGCTCAGGTGAGAAATTGCAAACGTCGAGCAATTGCTCAGAGATGAAAAGTGCCAGCACTGAAAGCTGTTGCTAGCCAGCACCCTTCCTTGGAAGCGCTTTCACAGGCGCAGGAACACTGGGGCTTTGTGCTTCTCTAGCCACCAAACGTCACGGTCACTATCTCTCCGTCTCGTAGACACGAGCTGAGAAATTGCAAACGTCGAGCAATTGCTCAGAGATGAAAAGTGCCAGCACTGAAAGCTGTTGCTAGCCAGCACCCTTCCTTGGAAGCGCTTTTGTAGGGCTAAGAACACTGGGGCTCTGGGCTTCTCTAGCCACCTCATCTTCTGCTCATCCTCTCGCGCACTCTAAAGAGAGCTCAGGTGAGAAATTGCAAACGTCCAGCAATTGCTCAGAGATGAAAAGTGCCAGCACTGAAAGCTGTTGCTAGCCAGCACCCTTCCTTGGAAGCGCTTTCACAGGCGCAGTAGCACTGGGGCTTTGCGCTTCTCTAGCCACCAAACGTCACGGTCACTATCTCTCCATCTCGTAGACACGAGCTGAGAAATTGCAAACGTCGAGCAATTGCTCAGAGATGAAAAGTGCCAGCACTGAAAGCTGTTGCTAGCCAGCACCCTTCCTTGGAAGCGCTTTCACAGGCGCTGTAACACTGGGGCTTTGCGCTTCTCTACCCACCAAACGTCACGGTCCTTCTCTTTCCGTCTCGTAGACACGAGCTGAGAAATTGCAAACGTCGAGCAATTGCTCAGAGATGAAAAGTGCCAGCACTGAAAGCTGTTGGTAGCCAGCACCCTTCCTTGGAAGCGCTTTTGTAGCCCTTAGAACACTGGGGCTCTGGGCTTCACTAGCCACCTCATCTTCTGCTCATCCTCTCGCGC
Source organism: Sarcoramphus papa (assembly GCA_037962945.1). NCBI lineage: Eukaryota > Metazoa > Chordata > Aves > Accipitriformes > Cathartidae > Sarcoramphus > Sarcoramphus papa. Next base: position 3,041,567 of record JBBMRM010000088.1, read on the forward strand.
ACTCTAAAGAGAGCTCAGGTGAGAAATTGCAAACGTCGAGCAATTGCTCAGAGATGAAAAGTGCCAGCACTGAAAGCTGTTGCTAGCCAGCACCCTTCCTTGGAAGCGCTTTCACAGGCGCAGTAACACTGGGGCTTTGCGCTTCTCTAGCCACCAAACGTCACGGTCCTTCTCTTTCCGTCTCGTAGACACGAGCTGAGAAATTGCAAACGTCGAGCAATTGCTCAGAGATGAAAAGTGCCAGCACTGAAAGCTCTTGCTAGCCAGCCCCCTTCCTTGGAAGCGCTTTTGTAGCCCTAAGCACACTGGGGCTCTGGGCTTCTCTAGCCACCTCATCTTCTGCTCATCCTCTCGCGCACTCTAAAGAGAGCTCAGGTGAGAAATTGCAAACGTCGAGCAATTGCTCAGAGATGAAAAGTGCCAGCACTGAAAGCTGCTGCTAGCCAGCCCCCTTCCTTGGAAGCGCTTTTGTAGGCCTAAGAACACTGGGGCTCTGGGCTTCTCTAGCCACCTCATCTTCTGCTCATCCTCTCGCGCACTCTAAAGAGAGCTCAGGTGAGAAATTGCAAACGTCGAGCAATTGCTCAGAGATGAAAAGTGCCAGCACTGAAAGCTCTTGCTAGCCAGCACCCTTCCTTGGAAGCGCTTTCACAGGCGCAGCAACACTGGGGCTTTGCGCTTCTCTACCCACCAAACGTCACGGTCACTCTCTTTCCGTCTCCTAGACAGGAGCTGAGAAATTGCAAACGTCCAGCAATTGCTCAGAGATGAAAAGTGCCAGCACTGAAAGCTGTTGGTAGCCAGCACCCTTCCTTGGAAGCGCTTTTGTAGGCCTAAGAAGACTGGGGCTCTGGGCTTCTCTAGCCACCTCATCTTCTGCTCATCCTCTCGCGCACTCTGAAGAGAGCTCAGGGGAGAAATTGCAAACGTCGAGCAATTGCTCAGAGATGAAAAGTGCCAGCACTGAAAGCTCTTGCTAGCCAGCACCCTTCCTTGGAAGCGCTTTCACAGGCGCAGTAACACTGGGGCTTTGCGCTTCTCTAGCCACCAAACGTCACGGTCCTTCTCTTTCCGTCTCGTAGACACGAGCTGAGAAATTGCAAACGTCCAGCAATTGCTCAGAGATGAAAAGTGCCAGCACTGAAAGCTGTTGGTAGCCAGCACCCTTCCTTGGAAGCGCTTTTGTAGGCCTAAGAACACTGGGGCTCTGGGCTTCTCTAGCCACCTCATCTTCTGCTCATCCTCTCGCGCACTCTGAAGAGAGCTCAGGGGAGAAATTGCAAACGTCGAGCAATTGCTCAGAGATGAAAAGTGCCAGCACTGAAAGCTGTTGCTAGCCAGCACCCTTCCTTGGAAGCGCTTTCACAGGCGCAGTAACACTGGGGCTTTGTGCTTCTCTACCCACCAAAAGTCATGGTCACTATCTCTCCGTCTCGTAGACACGAGCTGAGAAATTGCAAACGTCGAGCAATTGCTCAGAGAGGAAAAGTGCCAGCACTGGAAGCTGTTGCTAGCCAGCACCCTTCCTTGGAAGCGCTTTTGTAGGCCTAAGAAACCTGGGGCTCTGGGCTTCTCTAGCCACCTCATCTTCTGCTCATCCTCTCGCGCACTCTAAAGAGAGCTCAGGGGAGAAATTGCAAACGTCGAGCAATTGCTCAGAGATGAAAAGTGCCAGCACTGAAAGCTCTTGCTAGCCAGCACCCTTCCTTGGAAGCGCTTTTGTAGGCCTAAGAACACTGGGGCTCTGGGCTTCTCTAGCCACCTCATCTTCTGCTCATCCTTTCGTGTACTCTAAAGAGAGCTCAGGTGAGAAATTGCAAACGTCGAGCAATTGCTCAGAGATGAAAAGTGCCAGCACTGAAAGCTCTTGCTAGCCAGCACCCTTCCTTGGAAGCGCTTTCACAGGCGCAGCAACACTGGGGCTTTGTGCTTCTCTAGCCACCAAACGTCACGGTCACTATCTCTCCGTCTCGTAGACACGAGCTGAGAAATTGCAAACGTCGAGCAATTGCTCAGAGATGAAAAGTGCCAGCACTGAAAGCTGTTGCTAGCCAGCACCCTTCCTTGGAAGCGCTTTCACAGGCACTGTAACACTGGGGGTTTGCGCTTCTCTACCCACCAAAAGTCACGGTCCTTCTCTTTCCGTCTCGTAGACACGAACTGAGAAATTGCAAACATCGAGCAATTGCTCAGAGATGAAAAGTGCCAGCACTGAAAGCTGTTGCTAGCCAGCACCCTTCCTTGGAAGCGCTTTTGTAGGCCTAAGAACACTGGGGCTCTGGGCTTCTCTAGCCACCTCATCTTCTGCTCATCCTCTCGCGCACTCTAAAGAGAGCTCAGGGGAGAAATTGCAAACGTCGAGCAATTGCTCAGAGATGAAAAGTGCCAGCACTGAAAGCTGTTGCTAGCCAGCACCCTTCCTTGGAAGCGCTTTCACAGGCGCAGCAACACTGGGGCTTTGCGCTTCTTTACGCACCAAACGTCAAGGTCATTCTCTTTCCGTCTCGTAGACACGAGCTGAGAAATTGCAAACGTCCAGCAATTGCTCAGAGATGAAAAGTGCCAGCACTGAAAGCTGTTGCTAGCCAGCACCCTTCCTTGGAAGCGCTTTCACAGGCGCAGCAACACTGGGGCTTTGCGCTTCTCTACCCACCAAACGTCACGGTCACTATCTCTCCGTCTCGTAGACACGAGCTGAGAAATTGCAAACGTCGAGCAATTGCTCAGAGATGAAAAGTGCCAGCACTGAAAGCTCTTGCTAGCCAGCACCCTTCCTTGGAAGCGCTTTCACAAGCGCAGTAACACTCGGGCTTGCGCTTCTCTAGCCACCAAACGTCACTGTCATTCTCTTTCCGTCTCGTACACACGAGCTGAGAAATTGCAAACGTCCAGCAATTGCTCAGAGATGAAAAGTGCCAGCACTGAAAGCTGTTGCTAGCCAGCACCCTTCCTTGGAAGCGCTTTTGTAGGCCTAAGAACACTGGGGCTCTGGGCTTCTCTAGCCACCTCATCTTCTGCTCATCCTCTCGCGCACTCCAAAGAGAGCTCAGGTGAGAAATTGCAAACGTCGAGCAATTGCTCAGAGATGAAAAGTGCCAGCACTGAAAGCTCTTGCTAGCCAGCACCCTTCCTTGGAAGCGCTTTTGTAGGCCTAAGCACACTGGGGCTCTGGGCTTCTTTAGCCACCTCATCTTCTGCTCATCCTCTCGCGCACTCTGAAGAGAGCTCAGGTGAGAAATTGCAAACGTCGAGCAATTGCTCAGAGATGAAAAGTGCCAGCACTGAAAGCTGTTGCTAGCCAGCACCCTTCCTTGGAAGCGCTTTCACAGGCGCAGGAACACTGGGGCTTTGTGCTTCTCTAGCCACCAAACGTCACGGTCACTATCTCTCCGTCTCGTAGACACGAGCTGAGAAATTGCAAACGTCGAGCAATTGCTCAGAGATGAAAAGTGCCAGCACTGAAAGCTGTTGCTAGCCAGCACCCTTCCTTGGAAGCGCTTTTGTAGGGCTAAGAACACTGGGGCTCTGGGCTTCTCTAGCCACCTCATCTTCTGCTCATCCTCTCGCGCACTCTAAAGAGAGCTCAGGTGAGAAATTGCAAACGTCCAGCAATTGCTCAGAGATGAAAAGTGCCAGCACTGAAAGCTGTTGCTAGCCAGCACCCTTCCTTGGAAGCGCTTTCACAGGCGCAGCAACACTGGGGCTTTGCGCTTCTCTAGCCACCAAACGTCACGGTCACTATCTCTCCATCTCGTAGACACGAGCTGAGAAATTGCAAACGTCGAGCAATTGCTCAGAGATGAAAAGTGCCAGCACTGAAAGCTGTTGCTAGCCAGCACCCTTCCTTGGAAGCGCTTTCACAGGCGCTGTAACACTGGGGCTTTGCGCTTCTCTACCCACCAAACGTCACGGTCCTTCTCTTTCCGTCTCGTAGACACGAGCTGAGAAATTGCAAACGTCGAGCAATTGCTCAGAGATGAAAAGTGCCAGCACTGAAAGCTGTTGGTAGCCAGCACCCTTCCTTGGAAGCGCTTTTGTAGCCCTTAGAACACTGGGGCTCTGGGCTTCACTAGCCACCTCATCTTCTGCTCATCCTCTCGCGCACTCTAAAGAGAGCTCAGGGGAGAAATTGCAAACGTCGAGCAATTGCTCAGAGATGAAAAGTGCCAGCACTGAAAGCTGTTGCTAGCCAGCACCCTTCCTTGGAAGCGCTTTCACAGGCGCAGTAACACTGGGGCTTTGCGCTTCTCTAGCCACCAAACGTCACGGTCCTTCTCTTTCCGTCTCGTAGACACGAGCTGAGAAATTGCAAACGTCGAGCAATTGCTCAGAGATGAAAAGTGCCAGCACTGAAAGCTGTTGCTAGCCAGCACCCTTCCTTGGAAGCGCTTTTGTAGCCCTAAGCACACTGGGGCTCTGGGCTTCTCTAGCCACCTCATCTTCTGCTCATCCTCTCGCGCACTCTAAAGAGAGCTCAGGTGAGAAATTGCAAACGTCGAGCAATTGCTCAGAGATGAAAAGTGCCAGCACTGAAAGCTGTTGCTAGCCAGCCCCCTTCCTTGGAAGCGCTTTTGTAGGCCTAAGAACACTGGGGCTCTGGGCTTCTCTAGCCACCTCATCTTCTGCTCATCCTCTCGCGCACTCTAAAGAGAGCTCAGGTGAGAAATTGCAAACGTCGAGCAATTGCTCAGAGATGAAAAGTGCCAGCACTGAAAGCTCTTGCTAGCCAGCACCCTTCCTTGGAAGCGCTTTCACAGGCGCAGCAACACTGGGGCTTTGCGCTTCTCTACCCACCAAACGTCACGGTCACTCTCTTTCCGTCTCCTAGACAGGAGCTGAGAAATTGCAAACGTCCAGCAATTGCTCCGAGATGAAAAGTGCCAGCACTGAAAGCTGTTGCTAGCCAGCACCCTTCCTTGGAAGCGCTTTTGTAGGCCTAAGAAGACTGGGGCTCTGGGCTTCTCTAGCCACCTCATCTTCTGCTCATCCTCTCGCGCACTCTGAAGAGAGCTCAGGTGAGAAATTGCAAACGTCGATCAATTGCTCAGAGATGAAAAGTGCCAGCACTGAAAGCTCTTGCTAGCCAGCACCCTTCCTTGGAAGCGCTTTCACAGGCGCAGTAACACTGGGGCTTTGCGCTTCTCTAGCCACCAAACGTCACGGTCCTTCTCTTTCCGTCTCGTAGACACGAGCTGAGAAATTGCAAACGTCCAGCAATTGCTCAGAGATGAAAAGTGCCAGCACTGAAAGCTGTTGCTAGCCAGCACCCTTCCTTGGAAGCGCTTTTGTAGGCCTAAGAACACTGGGGCTCTGGGCTTCTCTAGCCACCTCATCTTCTGCTCATCCTCTCGCGCACTCTGAAGAGAGCTCAGGGGAGAAATTGCAAACGTCGAGCAATTGCTCAGAGATGAAAAGTGCCAGCACTGAAAGCTGTTGCTAGCCAGCACCCTTCCTTGGAAGCGCTTTCACAGGCGCAGTAACACTGGGGCTTTGTGCTTCTCTACCCACCAAAAGTCATGGTCACTATCTCTCCGTCTCGTAGACACGAGCTGAGAAATTGCAAACGTCGAGCAATTGCTCAGAGAGGAAAAGTGCCAGCACTGGAAGCTGTTGCTAGCCAGCACCCTTCCTTGGAAGCGCTTTCACAGGCGCTGTAACACTGGGGCTTTGCGCTTCTCTAGCCACCAAACGTCACGGTCCTTCTCTTTCCGTCTCCTAGACACGAGCTGAGAAATTGCAAACGTCGAGCAATTGCTCAGAGATGAAAAGTGCCAGCACTGAAAGCTCTTGCTAGCCAGCACCCTTCCTTGGAAGCGCTTTTGTAGGCCTAAGCACACTGGGGCTCTGGGCTTCTTTAGCCACCTCATCTTCTGCTCATCCTCTCGCGCACTCTGAAGAGAGCTCAGGTGAGAAATTGCAAACGTCGAGCAATTGCTCAGAGATGAAAAGTGCCAGCACTGAAAGCTGTTGCTAGCCAGCACCCTTCCTTGGAAGCGCTTTCACAGGCGCAGGAACACTGGGGCTTTGTGCTTCTCTAGCCACCAAACGTCACGGTCACTATCTCTCCGTCTCGTAGACACGAGCTGAGAAATTGCAAACGTCGAGCAATTGCTCAGAGATGAAAAGTGCCAGCACTGAAAGCTGTTGCTAGCCAGCACCCTTCCTTGGAAGCGCTTTTGTAGGCCTAAGAACACTGGGGCTCTGGGCTTCTCTAGCCACCTCATCTTCTGCTCATCCTCTCGCGCACTCTAAAGAGAGCTCAGGTGAGAAATTGCAAACGTCCAGCAATTGCTCAGAGATGAAAAGTGCCAGCACTGAAAGCTGTTGCTAGCCAGCACCCTTCCTTGGAAGCGCTTTCACAGGCGCAGTAGCACTGGGGCTTTGCGCTTCTCTAGCCACCAAACGTCACGGTCACTATCTCTCCATCTCGTAGACACGAGCTGAGAAATTGCAAACGTCGAGCAATTGCTCAGAGATGAAAAGTGCCAGCACTGAAAGCTGTTGCTAGCCAGCACCCTTCCTTGGAAGCGCTTTCACAGGCGCTGTAACACTGGGGCTTTGCGCTTCTCTACCCACCAAACGTCACGGTCCTTCTCTTTCCGTCTCGTAGACACGAGCTGAGAAATTGCAAACGTCGAGCAATTGCTCAGAGATGAAAAGTGCCAGCACTGAAAGCTGTTGGTAGCCAGCACCCTTCCTTGGAAGCGCTTTTGTAGCCCTTAGAACACTGGGGCTCTGGGCTTCACTAGCCACCTCATCTTCTGCTCATCCTCTCGCGCACTCTAAAGAGAGCTCAGGTGAGAAATTGCAAACGTCGAGCAATTGCTCAGAGATGAAAAGTGCCAGCACTGAAAGCTGTTGCTAGCCAGCACCCTTCCTTGGAAGCGCTTTCACAGGCGCAGTAACACTGGGGCTTTGCGCTTCTCTAGCCACCAAACGTCACGGTCCTTCTCTTTCCGTCTCGTAGACACGAGCTGAGAAATTGCAAACGTCGAGCAATTGCTCAGAGATGAAAAGTGCCAGCACTGAAAGCTGTTGCTAGCCAGCACCCTTCCTTGGAAGCGCTTTTGTAGCCCTAAGCACACTGGGGCTCTGGGCTTCTCTAGCCACCTCATCTTCTGCTCATCCTCTCGCGCACTCTAAAGAGAGCTCAGGGGAGAAATTGCAAACGTCGAGCAATTGCTCAGAGATGAAAAGTGCCAGCACTGAAAGCTGCTGCTAGCCAGCCCCCTTCCTTGGAAGCGCTTTTGTAGGCCTAAGAACACTGGGGCTCTGGGCTTCTCTAGCCACCTCATCTTCTGCTCATCCTCTCGCGCACTCTAAAGAGAGCTCAGGTGAGAAATTGCAAACGTCGAGCAATTGCTCAGAGATGAAAAGTGCCAGCACTGAAAGCTCTTGCTAGCCAGCACCCTTCCTTGGAAGCGCTTTCACAGGCGCAGCAACACTGGGGCTTTGCGCTTCTCTACCCACCAAACGTCACGGTCACTCTCTTTCCGTCTCCTAGACAGGAGCTGAGAAATTGCAAACGTCCAGCAATTGCTCAGAGATGAAAAGTGCCAGCACTGAAAGCTGTTGCTAGCCAGCACCCTTCCTTGGAAGCGCTTTTGTAGGCCTAAGAAGACTGGGGCTCTGGGCTTCTCTAGCCACCTCATCTTCTGCTCATCCTCTCGCGCACTCTGAAGAGAGCTCAGGGGAGAAATTGCAAACGTCGATCAATTGCTCAGAGATGAAAAGTGCCAGCACTGAAAGCTCTTGCTAGCCAGCACCCTTCCTTGGAAGCGCTTTCACAGGCGCAGTAACACTGGGGCTTTGCGCTTCTCTAGCCACCAAACGTCACGGTCCTTCTCTTTCCGTCTCGTAGACACGAGCTGAGAAATTGCAAACGTCCAGCAATTGCTCAGAGATGAAAAGTGCCAGCACTGAAAGCTGTTGGTAGCCAGCACCCTTCCTTGGAAGCGCTTTTGTAGGCCTAAGAACACTGGGGCTCTGGGCTTCTCTAGCCACCTCATCTTCTGCTCATCCTCTCGCGCACTCTGAAGAGAGCTCAGGGGAGAAATTGCAAACGTCGAGCAATTGCTCAGAGATGAAAAGTGCCAGCACTGAAAGCTGTTGCTAGCCAGCACCCTTCCTTGGAAGCGCTTTCACAGGCGCAGTAACACTGGGGCTTTGTGCTTCTCTACCCACCAAAAGTCATGGTCACTATCTCTCCGTCTCGTAGACACGAGCTGAGAAATTGCAAACGTCGAGCAATTGCTCAGAGAGGAAAAGTGCCAGCACTGGAAGCTGTTGCTAGCCAGCACCCTTCCTTGGAAGCGCTTTTGTAGGCCTAAGAAACCTGGGGCTCTGGGCTTCTCTAGCCACCTCATCTTCTGCTCATCCTCTCGCGCACTCTAAAGAGAGCTCAGGGGAGAAATTGCAAACGTCGAGCAATTGCTCAGAGATGAAAAGTGCCAGCACTGAAAGCTCTTGCTAGCCAGCACCCTTCCTTGGAAGCGCTTTTGTAGGCCTAAGAACACTGGGGCTCTGGGCTTCTCTAGCCACCTCATCTTCTGCTCATCCTTTCGTGTACTCTAAAGAGAGCTCAGGTGAGAAATTGCAAACGTCGAGCAATTGCTCAGAGATGAAAAGTGCCAGCACTGAAAGCTCTTGCTAGCCAGCACCCTTCCTTGGAAGCGCTTTCACAGGCGCAGCAACACTGGGGCTTTGTGCTTCTCTAGCCACCAAACGTCACGGTCACTATCTCTCCGTCTCGTAGACACGAGCTGAGAAATTGCAAACGTCGAGCAATTGCTCAGAGATGAAAAGTGCCAGCACTGAAAGCTGTTGCTAGCCAGCACCCTTCCTTGGAAGCGCTTTCACAGGCACTGTAACACTGGGGGTTTGCGCTTCTCTACCCACCAAAAGTCACGGTCCTTCTCTTTCCGTCTCGTAGACACGAACTGAGAAATTGCAAACATCGAGCAATTGCTCAGAGATGAAAAGTGCCAGCACTGAAAGCTGTTGCTAGCCAGCACCCTTCCTTGGAAGCGCTTTTGTAGGCCTAAGAACACTGGGGCTCTGGGCTTCTCTAGCCACCTCATCTTCTGCTCATCCTCTCGCGCACTCTAAAGAGAGCTCAGGGGAGAAATTGCAAACGTCGAGCAATTGCTCAGAGATGAAAAGTGCCAGCACTGAAAGCTGTTGCTAGCCAGCACCCTTCCTTGGAAGCGCTTTCACAGGCGCAGCAACACTGGGGCTTTGCGCTTCTCTACGCACCAAACGTCAAGGTCATTCTCTTTCCGTCTCGTAGACACGAGCTGAGAAATTGCAAACGTCCAGCAATTGCTCAGAGATGAAAAGTGCCAGCACTGAAAGCTGTTGCTAGCCAGCACCCTTCCTTGGAAGCGCTTTCACAGGCGCAGCAACACTGGGGCTTTGCGCTTCTCTACCCACCAAACGTCACGGTCACTATCTCTCCGTCTCGTAGACACGAGCTGAGAAATTGCAAACGTCGAGCAATTGCTCAGAGATGAAAAGTGCCAGCACTGAAAGCTCTTGCTAGCCAGCACCCTTCCTTGGAAGCGCTTTCACAAGCGCAGTAACACTCGGGCTTGCGCTTCTCTAGCCACCAAACGTCACTGTCATTCTCTTTCCGTCTCGTACACACGAGCTGAGAAATTGCAAACGTCCAGCAATTGCTCAGAGATGAAAAGTGCCAGCACTGAAAGCTGTTGCTAGCCAGCACCCTTCCTTGGAAGCGCTTTTGTAGGCCTAAGAACACTGGGGCTCTGGGCTTCTCTAGCCACCTCATCTTCTGCTCATCCTCTCGCGCACTCCAAAGAGAGCTCAGGTGAGAAATTGCAAACGTCGAGCAATTGCTCAGAGATGAAAAGTGCCAGCACTGAAAGCTCTTGCTAGCCAGCACCCTTCCTTGGAAGCGCTTTTGTAGGACTAAGCACACTGGGGCTCTGGGCTTCTTTAGCCACCTCATCTTCTGCTCATCCTCTCGCGCACTCTGAAGAGAGCTCAGGTGAGAAATTGCAAACGTCGAGCAATTGCTCAGAGATGAAAAGTGCCAGCACTGAAAGCTGTTGCTAGCCAGCACCCTTCCTTGGAAGCGCTTTCACAGGCGCAGGAACACTGGGGCTTTGTGCTTCTCTAGCCACCAAACGTCACGGTCACTATCTCTCCGTCTCGTAGACACGAGCTGAGAAATTGCAAACGTCGAGCAATTGCTCAGAGATGAAAAGTGCCAGCACTGAAAGCTGTTGCTAGCCAGCACCCTTCCTTGGAAGCGCTTTTGTAGGCCTAAGAACACTGGGGCTCTGGGCTTCTCTAGCCACCTCATCTTCTGCTCATCCTCTCGCGCACTCTAAAGAGAGCTCAGGTGAGAAATTGCAAACGTCCAGCAATTGCTCAGAGATGAAAAGTGCCAGCACTGAAAGCTGTTGCTAGCCAGCACCCTTCCTTGGAAGCGCTTTCACAGGCGCAGTAGCACTGGGGCTTTGCGCTTCTCTAGCCACCAAACGTCACGGTCACTATCTCTCCATCTCGTAGACACGAGCTGAGAAATTGCAAACGTCGAGCAATTGCTCAGAGATGAAAAGTGCCAGCACTGAAAGCTGTTGCTAGCCAGCACCCTTCCTTGGAAGCGCTTTCACAGGCGCTGTAACACTGGGGCTTTGCGCTTCTCTACCCACCAAACGTCACGGTCCTTCTCTTTCCGTCTCGTAGACACGAGCTGAGAAATTGCAAACGTCGAGCAATTGCTCAGAGATGAAAAGTGCCAGCACTGAAAGCTGTTGGTAGCCAGCACCCTTCCTTGGAAGCGCTTTTGTAGCCCTTAGAACACTGGGGCTCTGGGCTTCACTAGCCACCTCATCTTCTGCTCATCCTCTCGCGCACTCTAAAGAGAGCTCAGGTGAGAAATTGCAAACGTCGAGCAATTGCTCAGAGATGAAAAGTGCCAGCACTGAAAGCTGTTGCTAGCCAGCACCCTTCCTTGGAAGCGCTTTCACAGGCGCAGTAACACTGGGGCTTTGCGCTTCTCTAGCCACCAAACGTCACGGTCCTTCTCTTTCCGTCTCGTAGACACGAGCTGAGAAATTGCAAACGTCGAGCAATTGCTCAGAGATGAAAAGTGCCAGCACTGAAAGCTGTTGCTAGCCAGCACCCTTCCTTGGAAGCGCTTTTGTAGCCCTAAGCACACTGGGGCTCTGGGCTTCTCTAGCCACCTCATCTTCTGCTCATCCTCTCGCGCACTCTAAAGAGAGCTCAGGTGAGAAATTGCAAACGTCGAGCAATTGCTCAGAGATGAAAAGTGCCAGCACTGAAAGCTGTTGCTAGCCAGCCCCCTTCCTTGGAAGCGCTTTTGTAGGCCTAAGAACACTGGGGCTCTGGGCTTCTCTAGCCACCTCATCTTCTGCTCATCCTCTCGCGCACTCTAAAGAGAGCTCAGGTGAGAAATTGCAAACGTCGAGCAATTGCTCAGAGATGAAAAGTGCCAGCACTGAAAGCTCTTGCTAGCCAGCACCCTTCCTTGGAAGCGCTTTCACAGGCGCAGCAACACTGGGGCTTTGCGCTTCTCTACCCACCAAACGTCACGGTCACTCTCTTTCCGTCTCCTAGACAGGAGCTGAGAAATTGCAAACGTCCAGCAATTGCTCCGAGATGAAAAGTGCCAGCACTGAAAGCTGTTGCTAGCCAGCACCCTTCCTTGGAAGCGCTTTTGTAGGCCTAAGAAGACTGGGGCTCTGGGCTTCTCTAGCCACCTCATCTTCTGCTCATCCTCTCGCGCACTCTGAAGAGAGCTCAGGGGAGAAATTGCAAACGTCGATCAATTGCTCAGAGATGAAAAGTGCCAGCACTGAAAGCTCTTGCTAGCCAGCACCCTTCCTTGGAAGCGCTTTCACAGGCGCAGTAACACTGGGGCTTTGCGCTTCTCTAGCCACCAAACGTCACGGTCCTTCTCTTTCCGTCTCGTAGACACGAGCTGAGAAATTGCAAACGTCCAGCAATTGCTCAGAGATGAAAAGTGCCAGCACTGAAAGCTGTTGCTAGCCAGCACCCTTCCTTGGAAGCGCTTTTGTAGGCCTAAGAACACTGGGGCTCTGGGCTTCTCTAGCCACCTCATCTTCTGCTCATCCTCTCGCGCACTCTGAAGAGAGCTCAGGGGAGAAATTGCAAACGTCGAGCAATTGCTCAGAGATGAAAAGTGCCAGCACTGAAAGCTGTTGCTAGCCAGCACCCTTCCTTGGAAGCGCTTTCACAGGCGCAGTAACACTGGGGCTTTGTGCTTCTCTACCCACCAAAAGTCATGGTCACTATCTCTCCGTCTCGTAGACACGAGCTGAGAAATTGCAAACGTCGAGCAATTGCTCAGAGAGGAAAAGTGCCAGCACTGGAAGCTGTTGCTAGCCAGCACCCTTCCTTGGAAGCGCTTTTGTAGGCCTAAGAAACCTGGGGCTCTGGGCTTCTCTAGCCACCTCATCTTCTGCTCATCCTCTCGCGCACTCTAAAGAGAGCTCAGGGGAGAAATTGCAAACGTCGAGCAATTGCTCAGAGATGAAAAGTGCCAGCACTGAAAGCTCTTGCTAGCCAGCACCCTTCCTTGGAAGCGCTTTTGTAGGCCTAAGAACACTGGGGCTCTGGGCTTCTCTAGCCACCTCATCTTCTGCTCATCCTTTCGTGTACTCTAAAGAGAGCTCAGGTGAGAAATTGCAAACGTCGAGCAATTGCTCAGAGATGAAAAGTGCCAGCACTGAAAGCTGTTGCTAGCCAGCACCCTTCCTTGGAAGCGCTTTCACAGGCGCAGCAACACTGGGGCTTTGTGCTTCTCTAGCCACCAAACGTCACGGTCACTATCTCTCCGTCTCGTAGACACGAGCTGAGAAATTGCAAACGTCGAGCAATTGCTCAGAGATGAAAAGTGCCAGCACTGAAAGCTGTTGCTAGCCAGCACCCTTCCTTGGAAGCGCTTTCACAGGCACTGTAACACTGGGGGTTTGCGCTTCTCTACCCACCAAAAGTCACGGTCCTTCTCTTTCCGTCTCGTAGACACAAGCTGAGAAATTGCAAACATCGAGCAATTGCTCAGAGATGAAAAGTGCCAGCACTGAAAGCTGTTGCTAGCCAGCACCCTTCCTTGGAAGCGCTTTTGTAGGCCTAAGAACACTGGGGCTCTGGGCTTCTCTAGCCACCTCATCTTCTGCTCATCCTCTCGCGCACTCTAAAGAGAGCTCAGGGGAGAAATTGCAAACGTCGAGCAATTGCTCAGAGATGAAAAGTGCCAGCACTGAAAGCTGTTGCTAGCCAGCCCCCTTCCTTGGAAGCGCTTTCACAGGCGCAGCAACACTGGGGCTTTGCGCTTCTCTACGCACCAAACGTCAAGGTCATTCTCTTTCCGTCTCGTAGACACGAGCTGAGAAATTGCAAACGTCCAGCAATTGCTCAGAGATGAAAAGTGCCAGCACTGAAAGCTGTTGCTAGCCAGCACCCTTCCTTGGAAGCGCTTTCACAGGCGCAGCAACACTGGGGCTTTGCGCTTCTCTACCCACCAAACGTCACGGTCACTATCTCTCCGTCTCGTAGACACGAGCTGAGAAATTGCAAACGTCGAGCAATTGCTCAGAGATGAAAAGTGCCAGCACTGAAAGCTCTTGCTAGCCAGCACCCTTCCTTGGAAGCGCTTTTGTAGGCCTAAGCACACTGGGGCTCTGGGCTTCTTTAGCCACCTCATCTTCTGCTCATCCTCTCGCGCACTCTGAAGAGAGCTCAGGTGAGAAATTGCAAACGTCGAGCAATTGCTCAGAGATGAAAAGTGCCAGCACTGAAAGCTCTTGCTAGCCAGCACCCTTCCTTGGAAGCGCTTTCACAGGCGCAGTAACACTGGGGCTTTGTGCTTCTCTAGCCACCAAACGTCACGGTCACTATCTCTCCGTCTCGTAGACACGAGCTGAGAAATTGCAAACGTCGAGCAATTGCTCAGAGATGAAAAGTGCCAGCACTGAAAGCTGTTGCTAGCCAGCACCCTTCCTTGGAAGCGCTTTTGTAGGCCTAAGAACACTGGGGCTCTGGGCTTCTCTAGCCACCTCATCTTCTGCTCATCCTCTCGCGCACTCTAAAGAGAGCTCAGGTGAGAAATTGCAAACGTCGAGCAATTGCTCAGAGATGAAAAGTGCCAGCACTGAAAGCTCTTGCTAGCCAGCACCCTTCCTTGGAAGCGCTTTCACAGGCGCAGCAACACTGGGGCTTTGCGCTTCTCTAGCCACCAAACGTCACGGTCACTATCTCTCCGTCTCGTAGACACGAGCTGAGAAATTGCAAACGTCGAGCAATTGCTCAGAGATGAAAAGTGCCAGCACTGAAAGCTGTTGCTAGCCAGCACCCTTCCTTGGAAGCGCTTTCACAGGCGCTGTAACACTGGGGCTTTGCGCTTCTCTACCCACCAAACGTCACGGTCCTTCTCTTTCCGTCTCGTAGACACGAGCTGAGAAATTGCAAACGTCGAGCAATTGCTCAGAGATGAAAAGTGCCAGCACTGAAAGCTGTTGGTAGCCAGCACCCTTCCTTGGAAGCGCTTTTGTAGCCCTTAGAACACTGGGGCTCTGGGCTTCACTAGCCACCTCATCTTCTGCTCATCCTCTCGCGCACTCTAAAGAGAGCTCAGGTGAGAAATTGCAAACGTCGAGCAATTGCTCAGAGATGAAAAGTGCCAGCACTGAAAGCTGTTGCTAGCCAGCACCCTTCCTTGGAAGCGCTTTCACAGGCGCAGTAACACTGGGGCTTTGCGCTTCTCTAGCCACCAAACGTCACGGTCCTTCTCTTTCCGTCTCGTAGACACGAGCTGAGAAATTGCAAACGTCGAGCAATTGCTCAGAGATGAAAAGTGCCAGCACTGAAAGCTGTTGCTAGCCAGCACCCTTCCTTGGAAGCGCTTTTGTAGCCCTAAGCACACTGGGGCTCTGGGCTTCTCTAGCCACCTCATCTTCTGCTCATCCTCTCGCGCACTCTAAAGAGAGCTCAGGTGAGAAATTGCAAACGTCGAGCAATTGCTCAGAGATGAAAAGTGCCAGCACTGAAAGCTGTTGCTAGCCAGCACCCTTCCTTGGAAGCGCTTTTGTAGGCCTAAGAACACTGGGGCTCTGGGCTTCTCTAGCCACCTCATCTTCTGCTCATCCTCTCGCGCACTCTAAAGAGAGCTCAGGTGAGAAATTGCAAACGTCGAGCAATTGCTCAGAGATGAAAAGTGCCAGCACTGAAAGCTGTTGCTAGCCAGCACCCTTCCTTGGAAGCGCTTTCACAGGCGCAGCAACACTGGGGCTTTGCGCTTCTCTACCCACCAAACGTCACGGTCACTCTCTTTCCGTCTCCTAGACAGGAGCTGAGAAATTGCAAACGTCCAGCAATTGCTCAGAGATGAAAAGTGCCAGCACTGAAAGCTGTTGGTAGCCAGCACCCTTCCTTGGAAGCGCTTTTGTAGGCCTAAGAAGACTGGGGCTCTGGGCTTCTCTAGCCACCTCATCTTCTGCTCATCCTCTCGCGCACTCTGAAGAGAGCTCAGGGGAGAAATTGCAAACGTCGATCAATTGCTCAGAGATGAAAAGTGCCAGCACTGAAAGCTCTTGCTAGCCAGCACCCTTCCTTGGAAGCGCTTTCACAGGCGCAGTAACACTGGGGCTTTGCGCTTCTCTAGCCACCAAACGTCACGGTCCTTCTCTTTCCGTCTCGTAGACACGAGCTGAGAAATTGCAAACGTCCAGCAATTGCTCAGAGAGGAAAAGTGCCAGCACTGAAAGCTGTTGCTAGCCAGCCCCCTTCCTTGGAAGCGCTTTTGTAGGCCTAAGAACACTGGGGCTCTGGGCTTCTCTAGCCACCTCATCTTCTGCTCATCCTCTCGCGCACTCTGAAGAGAGCTCAGGGGAGAAATTGCAAACGTCGAGCAATTGCTCAGAGATGAAAAGTGCCAGCACTGAAAGCTGTTGCTAGCCAGCACCCTTCCTTGGAAGCGCTTTCACAGGCGCAGTAACACTGGGGCTTTGTGCTTCTCTACCCACCAAAAGTCATGGTCACTATCTCTCCGTCTCGTAGACACGAGCTGAGAAATTGCAAACGTCGAGCAATTGCTCAGAGAGGAAAAGTGCCAGCACTGGAAGCTGTTGCTAGCCAGCACCCTTCCTTGGAAGCGCTTTTGTAGGCCTAAGAAACCTGGGGCTCTGGGCTTCTCTAGCCACCTCATCTTCTGCTCATCCTCTCGCGCACTCTAAAGAGAGCTCAGGGGAGAAATTGCAAACGTCGAGCAATTGCTCAGAGATGAAAAGTGCCAGCACTGAAAGCTCTTGCTAGCCAGCACCCTTCCTTGGAAGCGCTTTTGTAGGCCTAAGAACACTGGGGCTCTGGGCTTCTCTAGCCACCTCATCTTCTGCTCATCCTTTCGTGTACTCTAAAGAGAGCTCAGGTGAGAAATTGCAAACGTCGAGCAATTGCTCAGAGATGAAAAGTGCCAGCACTGAAAGCTGTTGCTAGCCAGCACCCTTCCTTGGAAGCGCTTTCACAGGCGCAGCAACACTGGGGCTTTGCGCTTCTCTACCCACCAAACGTCACGGTCACTATCTCTCCGTCTCGTAGACACGAGCTGAGAAATTGCAAACGTCGAGCAATTGCTCAGAGATGAAAAGTGCCAGCACTGAAAGCTCTTGCTAGCCAGCACCCTTCCTTGGAAGCGCTTTTGTAGGCCTAAGCACACTGGGGCTCTGGGCTTCTTTAGCCACCTCATCTTCTGCTCATCCTCTCGCGCACTCTAAAGAGAGCTCAGGTGAGAAATTGCAAACGTCGAGCAATTGCTCAGAGATGAAAAGTGCCAGCACTGAAAGCTCTTGCTAGCCAGCACCCTTCCTTGGAAGCGCTTTCACAGGCGCAGTAACACTGGGGCTTTGTGCTTCTCTAGCCACCAAACGTCACGGTCACTATCTCTCCGTCTCGTAGACACGAGCTGAGAAATTGCAAACGTCGAGCAATTGCTCAGAGATGAAAAGTGCCAGCACTGAAAGCTGTTGCTAGCCAGCACCCTTCCTTGGAAGCGCTTTTGTAGGCCTAAGAACACTGGGGCTCTGGGCTTCTCTAGCCACCTCATCTTCTGCTCATCCTCTCGCGCACTCTAAAGAGAGCTCAGGTGAGAAATTGCAAACGTCCAGCAATTGCTCAGAGATGAAAAGTGCCAGCACTGAAAGCTGTTGCTAGCCAGCACCCTTCCTTGGAAGCGCTTTCACAGGCGCAGCAACACTGGGGCTTTGCGCTTCTCTAGCCACCAAACGTCACGGTCACTATCTCTCCGTCTCGTAGACACGAGCTGAGAAATTGCAAACGTCGAGCAATTGCTCAGAGATGAAAAGTGCCAGCACTGAAAGCTGTTGCTAGCCAGCACCCTTCCTTGGAAGCGCTTTCACAGGCGCTGTAACACTGGGGCTTTGCGCTTCTCTACCCACCAAACGTCACGGTCCTTCTCTTTCCGTCTCGTAGACACGAGCTGAGAAATTGCAAACGTCGAGCAATTGCTCAGAGATGAAAAGTGCCAGCACTGAAAGCTCTTGCTAGCCAGCACCCTTCCTTGGAAGCGCTTTTGTAGCCCTTAGAACACTGGGGCTCTGGGCTTCACTAGCCACCTCATCTTCTGCTCATCCTCTCGCGCACTCTAAAGAGAGCTCAGGTGAGAAATTGCAAACGTCGAGCAATTGCTCAGAGATGAAAAGTGCCAGCACTGAAAGCTGTTGCTAGCCAGCACCCTTCCTTGGAAGCGCTTTCACAGGCGCAGTAACACTGGGGCTTTGCGCTTCTCTAGCCACCAAACGTCACGGTCCTTCTCTTTCCGTCTCGTAGACACGAGCTGAGAAATTGCAAACGTCGAGCAATTGCTCAGAGATGAAAAGTGCCAGCACTGAAAGCTGTTGCTAGCCAGCACCCTTCCTTGGAAGCGCTTTTGTAGCCCTAAGCACACTGGGGCTCTGGGCTTCTCTAGCCACCTCATCTTCTGCTCATCCTCTCGCGCACTCTAAAGAGAGCTCAGGTGAGAAATTGCAAACGTCGAGCAATTGCTCAGAGATGAAAAGTGCCAGCACTGAAAGCTGTTGCTAGCCAGCACCCTTCCTTGGAAGCGCTTTTGTAGGCCTAAGAACACTGGGGCTCTGGGCTTCTCTAGCCACCTCATCTTCTGCTCATCCTCTCGCGCACTCTAAAGAGAGCTCAGGTGAGAAATTGCAAACGTCGAGCAATTGCTCAGAGATGAAAAGTGCCAGCACTGAAAGCTCTTGCTAGCCAGCACCCTTCCTTGGAAGCGCTTTCACAGGCGCAGCAACACTGGGGCTTTGCGCTTCTATATGCACCAAACGTCACGGTCACTCTCTTTCCGTCTCCTAGACACGAGCTGAGAAATTGCAAACGTCGAGCAATTGCTCAGAGATGAAAAGTGCCAGCACTGAAAGCTGTTGGTAGCCAGCACCCTTCCTTGGAAGCGCTTTTGTAGGCCTAAGAAGACTGGGGCTCTGGGCTTCTCTAGCCACCTCATCTTCTGCTCATCCTCTCGCGCACTCTGAAGAGAGCTCAGGTGAGAAATTGCAAACGTCGATCAATTGCTCAGAGATGAAAAGTGCCAGCACTGAAAGCTGTTGCTAGCCAGCACCCTTCCTTGGAAGCGCTTTCACAGGCGCAGTAACACTGGGGCTTTGTGCTTCTCTACCCACCAAAAGTCATGGTCACTATCTCTCTGTCTCGTAGACACGAGCTGAGAAATTGCAAACGTCGAGCAATTGCTCAGAGAGGAAAAGTGCCAGCACTGAAAGCTGTTGCTAGCCAGCACCCTTCCTTGGAAGCGCTTTTGTAGGCCTAAGAACACTGGGGCTCTGGGCTTCTCTAGCCACCTCATCTTCTGCTCATCCTTTCGTGTACTCTAAAGAGAGCTCAGGTGAGAAATTGCAAACGTCGAGCAATTGCTCAGAGATGAAAAGTGCCAGCACTGAAAGCTGTTGCTAGCCAGCACCCTTCCTTGGAAGCGCTTTCACAGGCGCAGCAACACTGGGGCTTTGTGCTTCTCTAGCCACCAAACGTCACGGTCACTATCTCTCCGTCTCGTAGACACGAGCTGAGAAATTGCAAACGTCGAGCAATTGCTCAGAGATGAAAAGTGCCAGCATTGAAAGCTGTTGCTAGCCAGCACCCTTCCTTGGAAGCGCTTTTGTAGGCCTAAGCACACTGGGGCTCTGGGCTTCTCTAGCCACCTCATCTTCTGCTCATCCTTTCGTGTACTCTAAAGAGAGCTCAGGTGAGAAATTGCAAACGTCGAGCAATTGCTCAGAGATGAAAAGTGCCAGCACTGAAAGCTGTTGCTAGCCAGCACCCTTCCTTGGAAGCGCTTTCACAGGCGCAGCAACACTGGGGCTTTGTGCTTCTCTAGCCACCAAACGTCACGGTCACTATCTCTCCGTCTCGTAGACATGAGCTGAGAAATTGCAAACGTCGAGCAATTGCTCAGAGATGAAATGTGCCAGCACTGAAAGCTGTTGCTAGCCAGCACCCTTCCTTGGAAGCGCTTTCACAGGCGCTGTAACACTGGGGCTTTGCGCTTCTCTAGCCACCAAACGTCACGGTCCTTCTCTTTCCGTCTCGTAGACAGGAGCTGAGAAATTGCAAACGTCGAGCAATTGCTCAGAGATGAAAAGTGCCAGCACTGAAAGCTGTTGCTAGCCAGCACCCTTCCTTGGAAGCGCTTTTGTAGGCCTAAGAAGACTGGGGCTCTGGGCTTCTCTAGCCACCTCATCTTCTGCTCATCCTCTCGCGCACTCTGAAGAGAGCTCAGGGGAGAAATTGCAAACGTCGATCAATTGCTCAGAGATGAAAAGTGCCAGCACTGAAAGCTGTTGCTAGCCAGCACCCTTCCTTGGAAGCGCTTTCACAGGCGCAGTAACACTGGGGCTTTGTGCTTCTCTACCCACCAAAAGTCATGGTCACTATCTCTCTGTCTCGTAGACACGAGCTGAGAAATTGCAAACGTCGAGCAATTGCTCAGAGAGGAAAAGTGCCAGCACTGAAAGCTCTTGCTAGCCAGCACCCTTCCTTGGAAGCGCTTTTGTAGGCCTAAGAACACTGGGGCTCTGGGCTTCTCTAGCCACCTCATCTTCTGCTCATCCTTTCGTGTACTCTAAAGAGAGCTCAGGTGAGAAATTGCAAACGTCGAGCAATTGCTCAGAGATGAAAAGTGCCAGCACTGAAAGCTGTTGCTAGCCAGCACCCTTCCTTGGAAGCGCTTTCACAGGCGCAGCAACACTGGGGCTTTGTGCTTCTCTAGCCACCAAACGTCACGGTCACTATCTCTCCGTCTCGTAGACACGAGCTGAGAAATTGCAAACGTCGAGCAATTGGTCAGAGATGAAAAGTGCCAGCACTGAAAGCTGTTGCTAGCCAGCACCCTTCCTTGGAAGCGCTTTTGTAGGCCTAAGAACACTGGGGCTCTGGGCTTCTCTAGCCACCTCATCTTCTGCTCATCCTCTCGCGCACTCTGAAGAGAGCTCAGGGGAGAAATTGCAAACGTCGAGCAATTGCTCAGAGATGAAAAGTGCCAGCACTGAAAGCTGTTGCTAGCCAGCACCCTTCCTTGGAAGCGCTTTCACAGGCGCAGTAACACTGGGGCTTTGCGCTTCTCTAGCCACCAAACGTCACGGTCCTTCTCTTTCCGTCTCGTAGACACGAGCTGAGAAATTGCAAACGTCGAGCAATTGCTCAGAGATGAAAAGTGCCAGCATTGAAAGCTGTTGCTAGCCAGCACCCTTCCTTGGAAGCGCTTTTGTAGGCCTAAGCACACTGGGGCTCTGGGCTTCTCTAGCCACCTCATCTTCTGCTCATCCTTTCGTGTACTCTAAAGAGAGCTCAGGTGAGAAATTGCAAACGTCGAGCAATTGCTCAGAGATGAAAAGTGCCAGCACTGAAAGCTGTTGCTAGCCAGCACCCTTCCTTGGAAGCGCTTTCACAGGCGCAGCAACACTGGGGCTTTGCGCTTCTCTACCCACCAAACGTCACGGTCCTTCTCTTTCCGTCTCGTAGACACGAGCTGAGAAATTGCAAACGTTGAGCAATTGGTCAGAGATGAAAAGTGCCAGCACTGAAAGCTGTTGCTAGCCAGCACCCTTCCTTGGAAGCGCTTTCACAGGCGCTGTAACACTGGGGCTTTGCGCTTCTCTACCCACCAAACGTCACGGTCATTCTCTTTCCGTCTCGTAGACACGAGCTGAGAAATTGCAAACGTCGAGCAATTGCTCAGAGATGAAAAGTGCCAGCACTGGAAGCTGTTGCTAGCCAGCACCCTTCCTTGGAAGCGCTTTTGTAGCCCTAAGCACACTGGGGCTCTGGGCTTCTCTAGCCACCTCATCTTCTGCTCATCCTCTCGCGCACTCTAAAGAGAGCTCAGGTGAGAAATTGCAAACGTCGAGCAATTGCTCAGAGATGAAAAGTGCCAGCACTGAAAGCTGTTGCTAGCCAGCACCCTTCCTTGGAAGCGCTTTCACAGGCGCAGTAACACTGGGGCTTTGCGCTTCTCTAGCCACCAAACGTCACGGTCCTTCTCTTTCCGTCTCCTAGACACGAGCTGAGAAATTGCAAACGTCGAGCAATTGCTCAGAGATGAAAAGTGCCAGCACTGAAAGCTGTTGCTAGCCAGCACCCTTCCTTGGAAGCGCTTTTGTAGCCCTAAGCACACTGGGGCTCTGGGCTTCTCTAGCCACCTCATCTTCTGCTCATCCTCTCGCGCACTCTAAAGAGAGCTCAGGTGAGAAATTGCAAACGTCGAGCAATTGCTCAGAGATGAAAAGTGCCAGCACTGAAAGCTGTTGCTAGCCAGCACCCTTCCTTGGAAGCGCTTTTGTAGGCCTAAGAACACTGGGGCTCTGGGCTTCTCTAGCCACCTCATCTTCTGCTCATCCTCTCGCGCACTCTAAAGAGAGCTCAGGTGAGAAATTGCAAACGTCGAGCAATTGCTCAGAGATGAAAAGTGCCAGCACTGAAAGCTCTTGCTAGCCAGCACCCTTCCTTGGAAGCGCTTTCACAGGCGCAGCAACACTGGGGCTTTGCGCTTCTCTACCCACCAAACGTCACGGTCACTCTCTTTCCGTCTCCTAGACACGAGCTGAGAAATTGCAAACGTCGAGCAATTGCTCAGAGATGAAAAGTGCCAGCACTGAAAGCTGTTGGTAGCCAGCACCCTTCCTTGGAAGCGCTTTTGTAGGCCTAAGCACACTGGGGCTCTGGGCTTCTCTAGCCACCTCATCTTCTGCTCATCCTCTCGCGCACTCTAAAGAGAGCTCAGGTGAGAAATTGCAAACGTCGAGCAATTGCTCAGAGATGAAAAGTGCCAGCACTGAAAGCTGTTGCTAGCCAGCACCCTTCCTTGGAAGCGCTTTCACAGGCGCAGTAACATTGGGGCTTTGTGCTTCTCTACCCACCAAAAGTCATGGTCACTATCTCTCCGTCTCGTAGACACGAGCTGAGAAATTGCAAACGTCGAGCAATTGCTCAGAGAGGAAAAGTGCCAGCACTGAAAGCTGTTGCTAGCCAGCACCCTTCCTTGGAAGCGCTTTTGTAGGCCTAAGAACACTGGGGCTCTGGGCTTCTCTAGGCACCTCATCTTCTGCTCATCCTCTCGCGCACTCTAAAGAGAGCTCAGGGGAGAAATTGCAAACGTCGAGCAATTGCTCAGAGATGAAAAGTGCCAGCACTGAAAGCTGTTGCTAGCCAGCACCCTTCCTTGGAAGCGCTTTCACAGGCGCAGCAACACTGGGGCTTTGTGCTTCTCTAGCCACCAAACGTCACGGTCACTATCTCTCCGTCTCGTAGACACGAGCTGAGAAATTGCAAACGTTGAGCAATTGCTCAGAGATGAAAAGTGCCAGCACTGAAAGCTGTTGCTAGCCAGCACCCTTCCTTGGAAGCGCTTTCACAGGCACTGTAAGACTGGGGCTTTGCGCTTCTCTACCCACCAAAAGTCACGGTCCTTCTCTTTCCGTCTCGTAGACACGAACTGAGAAATTGCAAACATCGAGCAATTGCTCAGAGATGAAAAGTGCCAGCACTGAAAGCTGTTGCTAGCCAGCACCCTTCCTTGGAAGCGCTTTTGTAGGCCTAAGAACACTGGGGCTCTGGGCTTCTCTAGCCACCTCATCTTCTGCTCATCCTCTCGCGCACTCTAAAGAGAGCTCAGGGGAGAAATTGCAAACGTCCAGCAATTGCTCAGAGATGAAAAGTGCCAGCACTGAAAGCTGTTGCTAGCCAGCACCCTTCCTTGGAAGCGCTTTCACAGGCGCAGTAACACTGGGGCTTTGCGCTTCTCTACCCACCAAACGTCACGGTCCTTCTCTTTCCGTCTCGTAGACACGAGCTGAGAAATTGCAAACGTCGAGCAATTGCTCAGAGATGAAAAGTGCCAGCACTGAAAGCTGTTGCTAGCCAGCACCCTTCCTTGGAAGCGCTTTTGTAGGCCTAAGCACACTGGGGCTCTGGGCTTCTCTAGCCACCTCATCTTCTGCTCATCCTCTCACGCACTCTAAAGAGAGCTCAGGTGAGAAATTGCAAACGTTGAGCAATTGCTCAGAGATGAAAAGTGCCAGCACTGAAAGCTGTTGCTAGCCAGCACCCTTCCTTGGAAGCGCTTTTGTAGGCCTAAGAACACTGGGGCTCTGGGCTTCTCTAGCCACCTCATCTTCTGCTCATCCTCTCGCGCACTCTAAAGAGAGCTCAGGGGAGAAATTGCAAACGTCGAGCAATTGCTCAGAGATGAAAAGTGCCAGCACTGAAAGCTGTTGCTAGCCAGCACCCTTCCTTGGAAGCGCTTTCACAGGCGCAGCAACACTGGGGCTTTGCGCTTCTCTACCCACCAAACGTCACGGTCCTTCTCTTTCCGTCTCGTAGACACGAGCTGAGAAATTGCAAACGTTGAGCAATTGCTCAGAGATGAAAAGTGCCAGCACTGAAAGCTGTTGCTAGCCAGCACCCTTCCTTGGA
Source organism: Sarcoramphus papa (assembly GCA_037962945.1). Classification (NCBI taxonomy): domain Eukaryota; kingdom Metazoa; phylum Chordata; class Aves; order Accipitriformes; family Cathartidae; genus Sarcoramphus; species Sarcoramphus papa. Next base: position 3,065,582 of record JBBMRM010000088.1, read on the forward strand.
AGTGCTTTCACAGGCGCTGTAACACTGGGGCTTTGCGCTTCTATACGCACCAAACGTCACGGTCCTTCTCTTTCCGTCTCGTAGACACGAGCTGAGAAATTGCAAACGTCGAGCAATTGCTCAGAGATGAAAAGTGCCAGCACTGAAAGCTGTTGCTAGCCAGCACCCTTCCTTGGAAGCGCTTTTGTAGGCCTAATCACACTGGGGCTCTGGGCTTCTCTAGCCACCTCATCTTCTGCTCATCCTCTCGCGCACTCTAAAGAGAGCTCAGGTGAGAAATTGCAAACGTCGAGCAATTGCTCAGAGATGAAAAGTGCCAGCACTGAAAGCTGTTGCTAGCCAGCACCCTTCCTTGGAAGCGCTTTCACAGGCGCAGTAACACTGGGGCTTTGCGCTTCTCTAGCCACCAAACGTCACGGTCCTTCTCTTTCCGTCTCGTAGACACGAGCTGAGAAATTGCAAACGTCGAGCAATTGCTCAGAGATGAAAAGTGCCAGCACTGAAAGCTGTTGCTAGCCAGCACCCTTCCTTGGAAGCGCTTTTGTAGCCCTAAGCACACTGGGGCTCTGGGCTTCTCTAGCCACCTCATCTTCTGCTCATCCTCTCGCGCACTCTAAAGAGAGCTCAGGTGAGAAATTGCAAACGTCGAGCAATTGCTCAGAGATGAAAAGTGCCAGCACTGAAAGCTCTTGCTAGCCAGCACCCTTCCTTGGAAGCGCTTTTGTAGGCCTAAGAACACTGGGGCTCTAGGCTTCTCTAGCCACCTCATCTTCTGCTCATCCTCTCGCGCACTCTAAAGAGAGCTCAGGTGAGAAATTGCAAACGTCGAGCAATTGCTCAGAGATGAAAAGTGCCAGCACTGAAAGCTCTTGCTAGCCAGCACCCTTCCTTGGAAGCGCTTTCACAGGCGCAGCAACACTGGGGCTTTGCGCTTCTCTACCCACCAAACGTCACGGTCACTCTCTTTCCGTCTCCTAGACACGAGCTGAGAAATTGCAAACGTCCAGCAATTGCTCAGAGATGAAAAGTGCCAGCACTGAAAGCTGTTGCTAGCCAGCACCCTTCCTTGGAAGCGCTTTTGTAGCCCTAAGAACACTGGGGCTCTGGGCTTCTCTAGCCACCTCATCTTCTGCTCATCCTCTCGCGCACTCTGAAGAGAGCTCAGGGGAGAAATTGCAAACGTCCAGCAATTGCTCAGAGATGAAAAGTGCCAGCACTGAAAGCTCTTGCTAGCCAGCACCCTTCCTTGGAAGCGCTTTCACAGGCGCAGTAACACTGGGGCTTTGTGCTTCTCTACCCACCAAAAGTCATGGTCACTATCTCTCCGTCTCGTAGACACGAGCTGAGAAATTGCAAACGTCGAGCAATTGCTCAGAGATGAAAAGTGCCAGCACTGAAAGCTGTTGCTAGCCAGCACCCTTCCTTGGAAGCGCTTTTGTAGGCCTAAGAACACTGGGGCTCTGGGCTTCTCTAGCCACCTCATCTTCTGCTCATCCTCTCGCGCACTCTAAAGAGAGCTCAGGGGAGAAATTGCAAACGTCGAGCAATTGCTCAGAGATGAAAAGTGCCAGCACTGAAAGCTGTTGCTAGCCAGCACCCTTCCTTGGAAGCGCTTTCACAGGCACTGTAACACTGGGGCTTTGCGCTTCTCTACCCACCAAAAGTCACGGTCCTTCTCTTTCCGTCTCGTAGACACGAACTGAGAAATTGCAAACATCGAGCAATTGCTCAGAGATGAAAAGTGCCAGCACTGAAAGCTGTTGCTAGCCAGCACCCTTCCTTGGAAGCGCTTTTGTAGGCCTAAGAACACTGGGGCTCTGGGCTTCTCTAGCCACCTCATCTTCTGCTCATCCTCTCGCGCACTCTAAAGAGAGCTCAGGGGAGAAATTGCAAACGTCCAGCAATTGCTCAGAGATGAAAAGTGCCAGCACTGAAAGCTGTTGCTAGCCAGCACCCTTCCTTGGAAGCGCTTTCACAGGCGCAGTAACACTGGGGCTTTGCGCTTCTATAGCCACCAAACGTCACGGTCCTTCTCTTTCCGTCTCGTAGACACGAGCTGAGAAATTGCAAACGTCGAGCAATTGCTCAGAGATGAAAAGTGCCAGCACTGAAAGCTCTTGCTAGCCAGCACCCTTCCTTGGAAGCGCTTTTGTAGGCCTAAGAACACTGGGGCTCTGGGCTTCTCTAGCCACCTCATCTTCTGCTCATCCTCTCACGCACTCTAAAGAGAGCTCAGGTGAGAAATTGCAAACGTTGAGCAATTGCTCAGAGATGAAAAGTGCCAGCACTGAAAGCTGTTGCTAGCCAGCACCCTTCCTTGGAAGCGCTTTTGTAGGCCTAAGAACACTGGGGCTCTGGGCTTCTCTAGCCACCTCATCTTCTGCTCATCCTCTCGCGCACTCTAAAGAGAGCTCAGGTGAGAAATTGCAAACGTCGAGCAATTGCTCAGAGATGAAAAGTGCCAGCACTGAAAGCTGTTGCTAGCCAGCACCCTTCCTTGGAAGCGCTTTCACAGGCGCAGCAACACTGGGGCTTTGCGCTTCTCTACCCACCAAACGTCACGGTCCTTCTCTTTCCGTCTCGTAGACACGAGCTGAGAAATTGCAAACGTTGAGCAATTGCTCAGAGATGAAAAGTGCCAGCACTGAAAGCTGTTGCTAGCCAGCACCCTTCCTTGGAAGCGCTTTTATAGGCCTAAGAACACTAGGGCTCTGGGCTTCTCTAGCCACCTCATCTTCTGCTCATCCTCTCGCGCACTCTAAAGAGAGCTCAGGTGAGAAATTGCAAACGTCGAGCAATTGCTCAGAGATGAAAAGTGCCAGCACTGAAAGCTGTTGCTAGCCAGCACCCTTCCTTGGAAGCGCTTTCACAGGCGCAGCAACACTGGGGCTTTGCGCTTCTCTACCCACCAAACGTCAAGGTCATTCTCTTTCCGTCTCGTAGACACGAGCTGAGAAATTGCAAACGTCGAGCAATTGCTCAGAGATGAAAAGTGCCAGCACTGAAAGCTGTTGCTAGCCAGCACCCTTCCTTGGAAGCGCTTTCACAGGCGCAGCAACACTGGGGCTTTGCGCTTCTCTACCCACCAAATGTCACGGTCATTCTCTTTCCGTCTCGTAGACACGAGCTGAGAAATTGCAAACGTCGAGCAATTGCTCAGAGATGAAAAGTGCCAGCACTGAAAGCTCTTGCTAGCCAGCACCCTTCCTTGGAAGCGCTTTTGTAGCCCTTAGAACACTGGGGCTCTGGGCTTCTCTAGCCACCTAATCTTCTGCTCATCCTCTCGCGCACTCTAAAGAGAGCTCAGGTGAGAAATTGCAAACGTCGAGCAATTGCTCAGAGATGAAAAGTGCCAGCACTGAAAGCTGTTGCTAGCCAGCACCCTTCCTTGGAAGCGCTTTCACAGGCGCAGCAACACTGGGGCTTTGCGCTTCTCCAGCCACCAAACGTCACGGTCACTATCTCTCCGTCTCGTAGACACGAGCTGAGAAATTGCAAACGTCGATCAATTGCTCAGAGAGGAAAAGTGCCAGCACTGAAAGCTGTTGCTAGCCAGCACCCTTCCTTGGAAGCGCTTTTGTAGGCCTAAGAAGACTGGGGCTCTGGGCTTCTCTAGCCACCTCATCTTCTGCTCATCCTCTCGCGCACTCTAAAGAGAGCTCAGGTGAGAAATTGCAAACGTCGAGCAATTGCTCAGAGATGAAAAGTGCCAGCACTGGAAGCTGTTGCTAGCCAGCACCCTTCCTTGGAAGCGCTTTCACAGGCGCAGTAACACTGGGGCTTTGCGCTTCTCTAGCCACCAAACGTCACGGTCCTTCTCTTTCCGTCACGTAGACACGAGCTGAGAAATTGCAAACGTCGAGCAATTGCTCAGAGATGAAAAGTGCCAGCACTGAAAGCTGTTGCTAGCCAGCACCCTTCCTTGGAAGCGCTTTTTTAGCCCTTAGAACACTGGGGCTCTGGGCTTCTCTAGCCACCTCATCTTCTGCTCATCCTCTCGCGCACTCTAAAGAGAGCTCAGGGGAGAAATTGCAAATGTCGAGCAATTGCTCAGAGATGAAAAGTGCCAGCACTGAAAGCTGTTGCTAGCCAGCACCCTTCCTTGGAAGCGCTTTCACAGGCACAGCAACACTGGGGCTTTGCGCTTCTCTAGCCACCAAACGTCACGGTCCTTCTCTTTCCGTCTCGTAGACACGAGCTGAGAAATTGCAAACATCGAGCAATTGCTCAGAGATGAAAAGTGCCAGCACTGAAAGCTGTTGCTAGCCAGCACCCTTCCTTGGAAGCGCTTTTGTAGGCCTAAGCACACTGGGGCTCTGGGCTTCTCTAGCCACCTCATCTTCTGCTCATCCTCTCGCGCACTCTAAAGAGAGCTCAGGTGAGAAATTGCAAACGTCGAGCAATTGGTCAGAGATGAAAAGTGCCAGCACTGAAAGCTGTTGCTAGCCAGCACCCTTCCTTGGAAGCGCTTTTGTAGGCCTAAGAACACTGGGGCTCTGGGCTTCTCTAGCCACCTCATCTTCTGCTCATCCTCTGGCGCACTCTAAAGAGAGCTCAGGTGAGAAATTGCAAACGTCGAGCAATTGCTCAGAGATGAAAAGTGCCAGCACTGAAAGCTGTTGCTAGCCAGCACCCTTCCTTGGAAGCGCTTTTGTAGGCCTAAGAACACTGGGGCTCTGGGCTTCTCTAGCCACCTCATCTTCTGCTCATCCTCTCGCGCACTCTAAAGAGAGCTCAGGGGAGAAATTGCAAACGTCGAGCAATTGCTCAGAGATGAAAAGTGCCAGCACTGAAAGCTGTTGCTAGCCAGCACCCTTCCTTGGAAGCGCTTTACAGGCGCAGTAACACTGGGGCTTTGCGCTTCTCTAGCCACCAAACGTCACGGTCCTTCTCTTTCCGTCTCGTAGACACGAGCTGAGAAATTGCAAACGTCGAGCAATTGCTCAGAGATGAAAAGTGCCAGCACTGAAAGCTGTTGCTAGCCAGCACCCTTCCTTGGAAGCGCTTTTGTAGGCCTAAGAACACTGGGGCTCTCTGTTTCTCTAGCCACCTCATCTTCTGCTCATCCTCTGGCGCACTCTAAAGAGAGCTCAGGTGAGAAATTGCAAACGTCCAACAATTGCTGAGAGATGAAAAGTGCCAGCACTGAAAGCTGTTGCTAGCCAGCACCCTTCCTTGGAAGCGCTTTCACAGGCGCAGCAACACTCGGGCTTTGCGCTTCTCTACCCACCAAACGTCACGGTCATTCTCTTTCCGTCTCGTAGACACGAGCTGAGAAATTGCAAACATCGAGCAATTGCTCAGAGATGAAAAGTGCCAGCACTGAAAGCTGTTGCTAGCCAGCACCCTTACTTGGAAGCGCTTTTGTAGGCCTAAGAACACTGGGGCTCTGGGCTTCTCTAGCCACCTCATCTTCTGCTCATCCTCTCGCGCACTCTAAAGAGAGCTCAGGTGAGAAATTGCAAACGTCGAGCAATTGCTCAGAGATGAAAAGTGCCAGCACTGAAAGCTGTTGCTAGCCAGCACCCTTCCTTGGAAGCGCTTTTGTAGGCCTAAGAACACTGGGGCTCTGGGCTTCTCTAGCCACCTAATCTTCTGCTCATCCTCTCGCGCACTCTAAAGAGAGCTCAGGTGAGAAATTGCAAACGTCGAGCAATTGCTCAGCGATGAAAAGTGCCAGCACTGAAAGCTGTTGCTAGCCAGCACCCTTCCTTGGAAGCGCTTTCACAGGCGCAGCAACACTGGGGCTTTGCGCTTCTCTAGCCACCAAACGTCACGGTCACTATCTCTCCGTCTCGTAGACACGAGCTGAGAAATTGCAAACGTCGAGCAATTGCTCAGAGATGAAAAGTGCCAGCACTGAAAGCTGTTGCTAGCCAGCACCCTTCCTTGGAAGCGCTTTTGTAGGCCTAAGAACACTGGGGCTCTGGGCTTCTCTAGCCACCTCATCTTCTGCTCATCCTCTCGCGCACTCTAAAGAGAGCTCAGGTGAGAAATTGCAAACGTTGAGCAATTGCTCAGAGAAGAAAAGTGCCAGCACTGAAAGCTGTTGCTAGCCAGCACCCTTCCTTGGAAGCGCTTTCACAGGCACAGCAACACTGGGGCTTTGCGCTTCTCTAGCCACCAAACGTCACGGTCCTTCTCTTTCCGTCTCGTAGACACGAGCTGAGAAATTGCAAACATCGAGCAATTGCTCAGAGATGAAAAGTGCCAGCACTGAAAGCTGTTGCTAGCCAGCACCCTTCCTTGGAAGCGCTTTTGTAGCCCTAAGCACACTGGGGCTCTGGGCTTCTCTAGCCACCTCATCTTCTGCTCATCCTCTCGCGCACTCTAAAGAGAGCTCAGGTGAGAAATTGCAAACGTCGAGCACTTGCTCAGAGATGAAAAGTGCCAGCACTGAAAGCTGTTGCTAGCCAGCACCCTTCCTTGGAAGCGCTTTTGTAGGCCTAAGAACACTGGGGCTCTGGGCTTCTCTAGCCACCTCATCTTCTGCTCATCCTCTCGCGCACTCTAAAGAGAGCTCAGGTGAGAAATTGCAAACGTCGAGCAATTGCTCAGAGATGAAAAGTGCCAGCACTGAAAGCTGTTGCTAGCCAGCACCCTTCCTTGGAAGTGCTTTTGTAGCCCTTAGAACACTGGGGCTCTGGGCTTCTCTAGCCACCTCATCTTCTGCTCATCCTCTCGCGCACTCTAAAGAGAGCTCAGGTGAGAAATTGCAAACGTCGAGCAATTGCTCAGAGATGAAAAGTGCCAGCACTGAAAGCTGTTGCTAGCCAGCACCCTTCCTTGGAAGCGCTTTACAGGCGCAGTAACACTGGGGCTTTGCGCTTCTCTAGCCACCAAACATCACGGTCCTTCTCTTTCCGTCTCGTAGACACGAGCTGAGAAATTGCAAACGTCGAGCAATTGCTCAGAGATGAAAAGTGCCAGCACTGAAAGCTGTTGCTAGCCAGCACCCTTCCTTGGAAGCGCTTTTGTAGGCCTAAGAACACTGGGGCTCTGGGCTTCTCTAGCCACCTAATCTTCTGCTCATCCTCTCGCGCACTCTAAAGAGAGCTCAGGTGAGAAATTGCAAACGTCGAGCAATTGCTCAGAGATGAAAAGTGCCAGCACTGAAAGCTGTTGCTAGCCAGCCCCCTTCCTTGGAAGCGCTTTCACAGGCGCAGTAACACTGGGGCTTTGTGCTTCTCTAGCCACCAAACGTCACGGTCATTCTCTTTCCGTCTCGTAGACACGAGCTGAGAAATTGCAAACGTCGAGCAATTGCTCAGAGATGAAAAGTGCCAGCACTGAAAGCTGTTGCTAGCCAGCACCCTTCCTTGGAAGCGCTTTTGTAGCCCTAAGAACACTGGGGCTCTGGGCTTCTCTAGCCACCTAATCTTCTGCTCATCCTCTCGCGCACTCTAAAGAGAGCTCAGGTGAGAAATTGCAAACGTTGAGCAATTGCTCAGAGATGAAAAGTGCCAGCACTGAAAGCTCTTGCTAGCCAGCACCCTTCCTTGGAAGCGCTTTCACAGGCGCAGCAACACTGGGGCTTTGCGCTTCTCTACCCACCAAACGTCACGGTCCTTCTCTTTCCGTCTCGTAGACACGAGCTGAGAAATTGCAAACGTCGAGCAATTGCTCAGAGATGAAAAGTGCCAGCACTGAAAGCTCTTGCTAGCCAGCCCCCTTCCTTGGAAGCGCTTTTGTAGCCCTTAGAACACTGGGGCTCTGGGCTTCTCTAGCCACCTCATCTTCTGCTCATCCTCTCGCGCACTCTAAAGAGAGCTCAGGTGAGAAATTGCAAACGTCGAGCAATTGCTCAGAGATGAAAAGTGCCAGCACTGAAAGCTGTTGCTAGCCAGCACCCTTCCTTGGAAGCGCTTTTGTAGGCCTAAGAACACTGGGGCTTTGCGCTTCTCTACCCACCAAACGTCACGGTCCTTCTCTTTCCGTCTCGTAGACACGAGCTGAGAAATTGCAAACGTCGAGCAATTGCTCAGAGATGAAAAGTGCCAGCACTGAAAGCTCTTGCTAGCCAGCACCCTTCTTTGGAAGCGCTTTTGTAGGCCTAAGAACACTGGGGCTCTGGGCTTCTCTAGCCACCTAATCTTCTGCTCATCCTCTCGCGCACTCTAAAGAGAGCTCAGGTGAGAAATTGCAAACGTCGAGCAATTGCTCAGAGATGAAAAGTGCCAGCACTGAAAGCTGTTGCTAGCCAGCACCCTTCCTTGGAAGCGCTTTTGTAGGCCTAAAAACACTGGGGCTCTGGGCTTCTCTAGCCACCTCATCTTCTGCTCATCCTCTCGCGCACTCTAAAGAGAGCTCAGGTGAGAAATTGCAAACGTCGAGCAATTGCTCAGAGATGAAAAGTGCCAGCACTGAAAGCTGTTGCTAGCCAGCACCCTTCCTTGGAAGCGCTTTCACAGGCGCAGCAACACTGGGGCTTTGCGCTTCTCTACCCACCAAACGTCACGGTCACTATCTCTCCGTCTCGTAGACACGAGCTGAGAAATTGCAAACGTCGAGCAATTGCTCAGAGATGAAAAGTGCCAGCACTGGAAGCTGTTGCTAGCCAGCCCCCTTCCTTGGAAGCGCTTTTGTAGGCCTAAGAACACTGGGGCTCTGGGCTTCTCTAGCCACCTCATCTTCTGCTCATCCTCTCGCGCACTCTAAAGAGAGCTCAGGTGACAAATTGCAAACGTTGAGCAATTGCTCAGAGAAGAAAAGTGCCAGCACTGAAAGCTGTTGCTAGCCAGCACCCTTCCTTGGAAGCGCTTGAACAGGCGCAGCAACACTGGGGCTTTGCGCTTCTCTAGCCACCAAACGTCACGGTCATTCTCTTTCCGTCTCGTAGACACGAGCTGAGAAATTGCAAACGTCGAGCAATTGCTCAGAGATGAAAAGTGCCAGCACTGAAAGCTGTTGCTAGCCAGCACCCTTCCTTGGAAGCGCTTTTGTAGGCCTAAGAACACTGGGGCTCTGGGCTTCTCTAGCCACCTCATCTTCTGCTCATCCTCTCGCGCACTCTAAAGAGAGCTCAGGTGAGAAATTGCAAACGTCGAGCAATTGCTCAGAGATGAAAAGTGCCAGCACTGAAAGCTGTTGCTAGCCAGCACCCTTCCTTGGAAGCGCTTTCACAGGCGCAGCAACACTGGGGCTTTGCGCTTCTCTAGCCACCAAACGTCACGGTCCTTCTCTTTCCGTCTCGTAGACACGAGCTGAGAAATTGCAAACGTTGAGCAATTGCTCAGAGATGAAAAGTGCCAGCACTGAAAGCTCTTGCTAGCCAGCACCCTTCCTTGGAAGCGCTTTTGTAGGCCTAAGAACACTTGGGCTCTGGGCTTCTCTAGCCACCTCATCTTCTGCTCATCCTCTCGCGCACTCTGAAGAGAGCTCAGGGGAGAAATTGCAAACGTCCAGCAATTGCTCAGAGATGAAAAGTGCCAGCACTGAAAGCTCTTGCTAGCCAGCACCCTTCCTTGGAAGCGCTTTCACAGGCGCAGTAACATTGGGGCTTTGTGCTTCTCTAGCCACCAAACGTCACGGTCACTATCTCTCCGTCTCGTAGACATGAGCTGAGAAATTGCAAACGTCGAGCAATTGCTCAGAGATGAAAAGTGCCAGCACTGAAAGCTGTTGCTAGCCAGCACCCTTCCTTGGAAGTGCTTTTGTAGGCCTTAGAACACTGGGGCTCTGGGCTTCTCTAGCCACCTCATCTTCTGCTCATCCTCTCGCGCACTCTAAAGAGAGCTCAGGTGAGAAATTGCAAACGTCCAGCAATTGCTCAGAGATGAAAAGTGCCAGCACTGAAAGCTGTTGCTAGCCAGCACCCTTCCTTGGAAGCGCTTTCACAGGCGCAGCAACACTGGGGCTTTGCGCTTCTCTAGCCACCAAACGTCACGGTCCTTCTCTTTCCGTCTCGTAGACACGAGCTGAGAAATTGCAAACGTCCAGCAATTGCTCAGAGATGAAAAGTGCCAGCACTGAAAGCTGTTGCTAGCCAGCACCCTTCCTTGGAAGCGCTTTTGTAGCCCTAAGCACACTGGGGCTCTGGGCTTCTCTAGCCACCTCATCTTCTGCTCATCCTCTCGCGCACTCTAAAGAGAGCTCAGGTGAGAAATTGCAAACGTCGAGCAATTGCTCAGAGATGAAAAGTGCCAGCACTGAAAGCTGTTGCTAGCCAGCCCCCTTCCTTGGAAGCGCTTTTGTAGGCCTAAGAACACTGGGGCTCTGGGCTTCTCTAGCCACCTCATCTTCTGCTCATCCTCTCGCGCACTCTAAAGAGAGCTCAGGTGAGAAATTGCAAACGTTGAGCAATTGCTCAGAGATGAAAAGTGCCAGCACTGAAAGCTGTTGCTAGCCAGCACCCTTCCTTGGAAGCGCTTTCACAGGCGCAGTAACACTGGGGCTTTGCGCTATTCTAGCCACCAAACGTCACGGTCCTTCTCTTTCCGTCTCGTAGACACGAGCTGAGAAATTGCAAACGTCGAGCAATTGCTCAGAGATGAAAAGTGCCAGCACTGAAAGCTCTTGCTAGCCAGCACCCTTCTTTGGAAGCGCTTTTGTAGGCCTAAGAACACTGGGGCTCTGGGCTTCTCTAGCCACCTCATCTTCTGCTCATCCTCTCGCGCACTCTAAAGAGAGCTCAGGTGAGAAATTGCAAACGTCGAGCAATTGCTCAGAGATGAAAAGTGCCAGCACTGAAAGCTCTTGCTAGCCAGCCCCCTTCCTTGGAAGCGCTTTTGTAGGCCTAAGAACACTGGGGCTCTGGGCTTCTCTAGCCACCTCATCTTCTGCTCATCCTCTCGCGCACTCTAAAGAGAGCTCAGGTGACAAATTGCAAACGTCGAGCAATTGCTCAGAGATGAAAAGTGCCAGCACTGAAAGCTGTTGCTAGCCAGCACCCTTCCTTGGAAGCGCTTTCACAGGCGCAGCAACACTGGGGCTTTGCGCTTCTCTAGCCACCAAACGTCACGGTCACTATCTCTCCGTCTCGTAGACACGAGCTGAGAAATTGCAAACGTCGAGCAATTGCTCAGAGATGAAAAGTGCCAGCACTGGAAGCTGTTGCTAGCCAGCCCCCTTCCTTGGAAGCGCTTTTGTAGGCCTAAGAACACTGGGGCTCTGGGCTTCTCTAGCCACCTAATCTTCTGCTCATCCTCTCGCGCACTCTAAAGAGAGCTCAGGTGACAAATTGCAAACGTTGAGCAATTGCTCAGAGAAGAAAAGTGCCAGCACTGAAAGCTGTTGCTAGCCAGCACCCTTCCTTGGAAGCGCTTTCACAGGCGCAGCAACACTGGGGCTTTGCGCTTCTCTACTCACCAAACGTCACGGTCATTCTCTTTCCGTCTCGTAGACACGAGCTGAGAAATTGCAAACGTCGAGCAATTGCTCAGAGATGAAAAGTGCCAGCACTGAAAGCTCTTGCTAGCCAGCACCCTTCCTTGGAAGCGCTTTTGTAGGCCTAAGAACACTGGGGCTCTGGGCTTCTCTAGCCACCTCATCTTCTGCTCATCCTCTCGCGCACTCTAAAGAGAGCTCAGGTGAGAAATTGCAAACGTCGAGCAATTGCTCAGAGATGAAAAGTGCCAGCACTGAAAGCTCTTGCTAGCCAGCACCCTTCCTTGGAAGCGCTTTCACAGGCGCAGCAACACTGGGGCTTTGCGCTTCTCTAGCCACCAAACGTCACGGTCCTTCTCTTTCCGTCTCGTAGACACGAGCTGAGAAATTGCAAACGTCGAGCAATTGCTCAGAGATGAAAAGTGCCAGCACTGAAAGCTCTTGCTAGCCAGCACCCTTCCTTGGAAGCGCTTTTGTAGGCCTAAGAACACTTGGGCTCTGGGCTTCTCTAGCCACCTCATCTTCTGCTCATCCTCTCGCGCACTCTGAAGAGAGCTCAGGGGAGAAATTGCAAACGTCGAGCAATTGCTCAGAGATGAAAAGTGCCAGCACTGAAAGCTCTTGCTAGCCAGCACCCTTCCTTGGAAGCGCTTTCACAGGCGCAGTAACATTGGGGCTTTGTGCTTCTCTAGCCACCAAACGTCACGGTCACTATCTCTCCGTCTCGTAGACACGAGCTGAGAAATTGCAAACGTCGAGCAATTGCTCAGAGATGAAAAGTGCCAGCACTGAAAGCTGTTGCTAGCCAGCACCCTTCCTTGGAAGTGCTTTTGTAGGCCTAAGAAGACTGGGGCTCTGGGCTTCTCTAGCCACCTCATCTTCTGCTCATCCTCGCGCGCACTCTAAAGAGAGCTCAGGTGAGAAATTACAAACGTCGAGCAATTGCTCAGAGAAGAAAAGTGCCAGCACTGAAAGCTGTTGCTAGCCAGCACCCTTCCTTGGAAGCGCTTTCACAGGCGCAGTAACACTGGGGCTTTGCGCTTCTCTAGCCACCAAAAGTCACGGTCCTTCTCTTTCCGTTGGTAGACACGAGCTGAGAAATTGCAAACGTCGAGCAATTGCTCAGAGATGAAAAGTGCCAGCACTGAAAGCTGTTGCTAGCCAGCACCCTTCCTTGGAAGCGCTTTTGTAGGCCTAAGAACACTGGGGCTCTGGGCTTCTCTAGCCACCTCATCTTCTGCTCATCCTCTCGCGCACTCCAAAGAGAACTCAGGTGAGAAATTGCAAACGTCGAGCAATTGCTCAGAGATGAAAAGTGCCAGCACTGAAAGCTGTTGCTAGCCAGCACCCTTCCTTGGAAGCGCTTTTGTAGCCCTTAGAACACTGGGGCTCTGGGCTTCTCTAGCCACCTAATCTTCTGCTCATCCTCTCGCGCAGTCTAAAGAGAGCTCAGGTGAGAAATTGCAAACGTCGAGCAATTGCTCAGAGATGAAAAGTGCCAGCACTGAAAGCTGTTGCTAGCCAGCACCCTTCCTTGGAAGCGCTTTCACAGGCGCAGCAACACTGGGGCTTTGCGCTTCTCTACCCACCAAACGTCACGGTCCTTCTCTTTCCGTCTCGTAGACACGAGCTGAGAAATTGCAAACGTCGAGCAATTGTTCAGAGATGAAAAGTGCCAGCACTGAAAGCTGTTGCTAGCCAGCACCCTTCCTTGGAAGCGCTTTTGTAGCCCTTAGAACACTGGGGCTCTGGGCTTCTCTAGCCACCTCATCTTCTGCTCATCCTCTCGCGCACTCTAAAGAGAGCTCAGGTGAGAAATTGCAAACGTCGAGCAATTGCTCAGAGATGAAAAGTGCCAGCACTGAAAGCTGTTGCTAGCCAGACCCCTTCCTTGGAAGCGCTTTCACAGGCACAGCAACACTGGGGCTTTGCGCTTCTCTAGCCACCAAACGTCACGGTCCTTCTCTTTCCGTCTCGTAGACACGAGCTGAGAAATTGCAAACGTCGAGCAATTGCTCAGAGATGAAAAGTGCCAGCACTGAAAGCTGTTGCTAGCCAGCACCCTTCCTTGGAAGCGCTTTTGTAGGCCTAAGAACACTGGGGCTCTGGGCTTCTCTAGCCACCTAATCTTCTGCTCATCCTCTCGCGCACTCTAAAGAGAGCTCAGGTGAGAAATTGCAAACGTTGAGCAATTGCTCAGAGATGAAAAGTGCCAGCACTGGAAGCTGTTGCTAGCCAGCACCCTTCCTTGGAAGCGCTTTTGTAGGCATAAGAACACTGGGGCTCTGGGCTTCTCTAGCCACCTCATCTTCTGCTCATCCTCTCGCGCACTCTAAAGAGAGCTCAGGGGAGAAATTGCAAACGTCGAGCAATTGCTCAGAGATGAAAAGTGCCAGCACTGAAAGCTGTTGCTAGCCAGCACCCTTCCTTGGAAGCGCTTTCACAGGCGCAGCAACACTGGGGCTTTGCGCTTCTCTAGCCACCAAACGTCACGGTCACTCTCTCTCCGTCTCGTAGACACGAGCTGAGAAATTGCAAACGTCGAGCAATTGCTCAGAGATGAAAAGTGCCAGCACTGAAAGCTGTTGCTAGCCAGCACCCTTCCTTGGAAGCGCTTTTGTAGGCCTAAGAACACTGGGGCTCTGGGCTTCTCTAGCCACCTCATCTTCTGCTCATCCTCTCGCGCACTCTAAAGAGAGCTCAGGTGACAAATTGCAAACGTTGAGCAATTGCTCAGAGAAGAAAAGTGCCAGCACTGAAAGCTGTTGCTAGCCAGCACCCTTCCTTGGAAGCGCTTTCACAGGCGCAGCAACACTGGGGCTTTGCGCTTCTCTACCCACCAAACGTCACGGTCATTCTCTTTCCGTCTCGTAGACACGAGCTGAGAAATTGCAAACGTCGAGCAATTGCTCAGAGATGAAAAGTGCCAGCACTGAAAGCTGTTGCTAGCCAGCACCCTTCCTTGGAAGCGCTTTTGTAGGCCTAAGAACACTGGGGCTCTGGGCTTCTCTAGCCACCTCATCTTCTGCTCATCCTCTCGCGCACTCTAAAGAGAGCTCAGGTGAGAAATTGCAAACGTCCAGCAATTGCTCAGAGATGAAAAGTGCCAGCACTGAAAGCTCTTGCTAGCCAGCACCCTTCCTTGGAAGCACTTTCACAGGCGCAGCAACACAGGGGCTTTGCGCTTCTCTAGCCACCAAACGTCACGGTCCTTCTCTTTCCGTCTCGTAGACACGAGCTGAGAAATTGCAAACGTCGAGCAATTGCTCAGAGATGAAAAGTGCCAGCACTGAAAGCTGTTGCTAGCCAGCACCCTTCCTTGGAAGCGCTTTCACAGGCGCAGCAACACTGGGGCTTTGCGCTTCTCTACCCACCAAACGTCACGGTCCTTCTCTTTCCGTCTCCTAGACACGAGCTGAGAAATTGCAAACGTCGAGCAATTGCTCAGAGATGAAAAGTGCCAGCACTGAAAGCTGTTGCTAGCCAGCACCCTTCCTTGGAAGCGCTTTTGTAGCCCTTAGAACACTGGGGCTCTGGGCTTCTCTAGCCACCTCATCTACTGCTCATCCTCTCGCGCACTCTAAAGAGAGCTCAGGTGAGAAATTGCAAACGTCGAGCAATTGCTCAGAGATGAAAAGTGCCAGCACTGAAAGCTCTTGCTAGCCAGCACCCTTCCTTGGAAGCGCTTTCACAGGCGCAGTAACACTGGGGCTTTGCGCTTCTCTAGCCACCAAACGTCACGGTCCTTCTCTTTCCGTCTCGTAGACACGAGCTGAGAAATTGCAAACGTCGAGCAATTGCTCAGAGATGAAAAGTGCCAGCACTGAAAGCTGTTGCTAGCCAGCACCCTTCCTTGGAAGCGCTTTTGTAGCCCTTAGAACACTGGGGCTCTGGGCTTCTCTAGCCACCTAATCTTCTGCTCATCCTCTCGCGCACTCTAAAGAGAGCTCAGGTGAGAAATTGCAAACGTCCAGCAATTGCTCAGAGATGAAAAGTGCCAGCACTGAAAGCTGTTGCTAGCCAGACCCCTTCCTTGGAACCACTTTCACAGGCGCAGTAACACTGGGGCTTTGCGCTTCTCTAGCCACCAAACGTCACGGTCCTTCTCTTTCCGTCTCGTAGACACGAGCTGAGAAATTGCAAACGTCGAGCAATTGCTCAGAGATGAAAAGTGCCAGCACTGAAAGCTCTTGCTAGCCAGCACCCTTCCTTGGAAGCGCTTTTGTAGGCCTAAGAACACTGGGGCTCTGGGCTTCTCTAGCCACCTCATCTTCTGCTCATCCTCTCGCGCACTCTAAAGAGAGCTCAGGTGAGAAATTGCAAACGTCGAGCAATTGCTCAGAGATGAAAAGTGCCAGCACTGAAAGCTGTTGCTAGCCAGCACCCTTCCTTGGAAGCGCTTTCACAGGCACAGTAACACTGGGGCTTTGCGCTTCTCTAGCCACCAAACGTCACGGTCCTTCTCTTTCCGTCTCGTAGACACGAGCTGAGAAATTGCAAACGTCGAGCAATTGCTCAGAGAGGAAAAGTGCCAGCACTGAAAGCTGTTGCTAGCCAGCACCCTTCCTTGGAAGCGCTTTTGTAGGCCTAAGAACACTGGGGCTCTGGGCTTCTCTAGCCACCTCATCTTCTGCTCATCCTCTCGCGCACTCTAAAGAGAGCTCAGGTGAGAAATTGCAAACGTCCAGCAATTGCTCAGAGATGAAAAGTGCCAGCACTGAAAGCTGTTGCTAGCCAGCACCCTTCCTTGGAAGCGCTTTCACAGGCGCAGTAACACTGGGGCTTTGCGCTTCTCTAGCCACCAAACGTCACGGTCCTTCTCTTTCCATCTCGTAGACACGAGCTGAGAAATTGCAAACGTCGAGCAATTGCTCAGAGATGAAAAGTGCCAGCACTGAAAGCTGTTGCTAGCCAGCACCCTTCCTTGGAAGCGCTTTTGTAGGCCTAAGAACACTGGGGCTCTGGGCTTCTCTAGCCACCTCATCTTCTGCTCATCCTCTCGCGCACTCTAAAGAGAGCTCAGGTGAGAAATTGCAAACGTCGAGCAATTGCTCAGAGAGGAAAAGTGCCAGCACTGAAAGCTGTTGCTAGCCAGCACCCTTCCTTGGAAGCGCTTTTGTAGCCCTTAGAACACTGGGGCTCTGGGCTTCTCTAGCCACCTCATCTTCTGCTCATCCTCTCGCGCACTCTAAAGAGAGCTCAGGTGAGAAATTGCAAACGTCAAGCAATTGCTCAGAGATGAAAAGTGCCAGCACTGAAAGCTGTTGCTAGCCAGCACCCTTCCTTGGAAGCGCTTTTGTAGCCCTTAGAACACTGGGGCTCTGGGCTTCTCTAGCCACCTCATCTTCTGCTCATCCTCTCGCGCACTCTAAAGAGAGCTCAGGTGAGAAATTGCAAACGTCGAGCAATTGCTCAGAGATGAAAAGTGCCAGCACTGAAAGCTGTTGCTAGCCAGCACCCTTCCTTGGAAGCGCTTTCACAGGCGCAGCAACACTGGGGCTTTGCGCTTCTCTAGCCACCAAACGTCATGGTCCTTCACTTTCCGTCTCGTAGACACGAGCTGAGAAATTGCAAACGTCGAGCAATTGCTCAGAGATGAAAAGTGCCAGCACTGAAAGCTGTTGCTAGCCAGCACCCTTCCTTGGAAGCGCTTTTGTAGGCCTAAGAACACTGGGGCTCTGGGCTTCTCTAGCCACCTCATCTTCTGCTCATCCTCTCGCGCACTCTAAAGAGAGCTCAGGTGAGAAATTGCAAACGTCCAGCAATTGCTCAGAGATGAAAAGTGCCAGCACTGAAAGCTCTTGCTAGCCAGCACCCTTCCTTGGAAGCACTTTCACAGGCGCAGCAACACAGGGGCTTTGCGCTTCTCTAGCCACCAAACGTCACGGTCCTTCTCTTTCCGTCTCGTAGACACGAGCTGAGAAATTGCAAACGTCGAGCAATTGCTCAGAGATGAAAAGTGCCAGCACTGAAAGCTGTTGCTAGCCAGCACCCTTCCTTGGAAGCGCTTTCACAGGCGCAGTAACACTGGGGCTTTGCGCTTCTCTACCCACCAAACGTCACGGTCCTTCTCTTTCCGTCTCCTAGACACGAGCTGAGAAATTGCAAACGTCGAGCAATTGCTCAGAGATGAAAAGTGCCAGCACTGAAAGCTGTTGCTAGCCAGCACCCTTCCTTGGAAGCGCTTTTGTAGCCCTTAGAACACTGGGGCTCTGGGCTTCTCTAGCCACCTAATCTTCTGCTCATCCTCTCGCGCACTCTAAAGAGAGCTCAGGTGAGAAATTGCAAACGTCGAGCAATTGCTCAGAGATGAAAAGTGCCAGCACTGAAAGCTCTTGCTAGCCAGCACCCTTCCTTGGAAGCGCTTTCACAGGCGCAGTAACACTGGGGCTTTGCGCTTCTCTAGCCACCAAACGTCACGGTCCTTCTCTTTCCGTCTCGTAGACACGAGCTGAGAAATTGCAAACGTCGAGCAATTGCTCAGAGATGAAAAGTGCCAGCACTGAAAGCTGTTGCTAGCCAGCACCCTTCCTTGGAAGCGCTTTTGTAGCCCTTAGAACACTGGGGCTCTGGGCTTCTCTAGCCACCTAATCTTCTGCTCATCCTCTCGCGCACTCTAAAGAGAGCTCAGGTGAGAAATTGCAAACGTCCAGCAATTGCTCAGAGATGAAAAGTGCCAGCACTGAAAGCTGTTGCTAGCCAGACCCCTTCCTTGGAACCACTTTCACAGGCGCAGTAACACTGGGGCTTTGCGCTTCTCTAGCCACCAAACGTCACGGTCCTTCTCTTTCCGTCTCGTAGACACGAGCTGAGAAATTGCAAACGTCGAGCAATTGCTCAGAGATGAAAAGTGCCAGCACTGAAAGCTGTTGCTAGCCAGCACCCTTCCTTGGAAGCGCTTTTGTAGGCCTAAGAACACTGGGGCTCTGGGCTTCTCTAGCCACCTCATCTTCTGCTCATCCTCTCGCGCACTCTAAAGAGAGCTCAGGTGAGAAATTGCAAACGTCGAGCAATTGCTCAGAGATGAAAAGTGCCAGCACTGAAAGCTGTTGCTAGCCAGCACCCTTCCTTGGAAGCGCTTTCACAGGCGCAGTAACACTGGGGCTTTGCGCTTCTCTAGCCACCAAACGTCACGGTCCTTCTCTTTCCGTCTCGTAGACACGAGCTGAGAAATTGCAAACGTCGAGCAATTGCTCAGAGAGGAAAAGTGCCAGCACTGAAAGCTGTTGCTAGCCAGCACCCTTCCTTGGAAGCGCTTTTGTAGGCCTAAGAACACTGGGGCTCTGGGCTTCTCTAGCCACCTAATCTTCTGCTCATCCTCTCGCGCACTCTAAAGAGAGCTCAGGTGAGAAATTGCAAACGTCGAGCAATTGCTCAGAGATGAAAAGTGCCAGCACTGAAAGCTGTTGCTAGCCAGCACCCTTCCTTGGAAGCGCTTTCACAGGCGCAGTAACACTGGGGCTTTGCGCTTCTCTAGCCACCAAACGTCACGGTCCTTCTCTTTCCATCTCGTAGACACGAGCTGAGAAATTGCAAACGTCGAGCAATTGCTCAGAGATGAAAAGTGCCAGCACTGAAAGCTGTTGCTAGCCAGCACCCTTCCTTGGAAGCGCTTTTGTAGGCCTAAGAACACTGGGGCTCTGGGCTTCTCTAGCCACCTCATCTTCTGCTCATCCTCTCGCGCACTCTAAAGAGAGCTCAGGTGAGAAATTGCAAACGTCGAGCAATTGCTCAGAGAGGAAAAGTGCCAGCACTGAAAGCTGTTGCTAGCCAGCACCCTTCCTTGGAAGCGCTTTTGTAGCCCTTAGAACACTGGGGCTCTGGGCTTCTCTAGCCACCTCATCTTCTGCTCATCCTCTCGCGCACTCTAAAGAGAGCTCAGGTGAGAAATTGCAAACGTCAAGCAATTGCTCAGAGATGAAAAGTGCCAGCACTGAAAGCTGTTGCTAGCCAGCACCCTTCCTTGGAAGCGCTTTTGTAGCCCTTAGAACACTGGGGCTCTGGGCTTCTCTAGCCACCTCATCTTCTGCTCATCCTCTCGCGCACTCTAAAGAGAGCTCAGGTGAGAAATTGCAAACGTCGAGCAATTGCTCAGAGATGAAAAGTGCCAGCACTGAAAGCTGTTGCTAGCCAGCACCCTTCCTTGGAAGCGCTTTCACAGGCGCAGCAACACTGGGGCTTTGCGCTTCTCTAGCCACCAAACGTCATGGTCCTTCACTTTCCGTCTCGTAGACACGAGCTGAGAAATTGCAAACGTCGAGCAATTGCTCAGAGATGAAAAGTGCCAGCACTGAAAGCTCTTGCTAGCCAGCACCCTTCCTTGGAAGCGCTTTTGTAGACCTAAGAACACTGGGGCTCTGGGCTTCTCTAGCCACCTCATCTTCTACTCATCCTCTCGCGCACTCTAAAGAGAGCTCAGGTGAGAAATTGCAAACGTCCAGCAATTGCTCAGAGAGGAAAAGTGCCAGCACTGGAAGCTGTTGCTAGCCAGCACCTTTCCTTGGAAGCGCTTTCACAGGCGCAGTAACACTGGGGCTTTGCGCTTCTCTACCCACCAAACGTCATGGTCCTTCTCTTTCCGTCTCGTAGACACGAGCTGAGAAATTGCAAACGTAGAGCAATTGCTCAGAGATGAAAAGTGCCAGCACTGAAAGCTGTTGCTAGCCAGCACCCTTCCTTGGAAGCACTTTTGTAGGCCTAAGAACACTGGGGCTCTGGGCTTCTCTAGCCACCTCATCTTCTGCTCATCCTCTCGCGCACTCTAAAGAGAGCTCAGGTGAGAAATTGCAAACGTCGAGCAATTGCTCAGAGATGAAAAGTGCCAGCACTGAAAGCTGTTGCTAGCCAGCACCCTTCCTTGGAAGCGCTTTTGTAGGCCTAAGAACACTGGGGCTATGGGCTTCTCTAGCCACCTCATCTTCTGCTCATCCTCTCGCGCACTCTAAAGAGAGCTCAGGTGAGAAATTGCAAACGTTGAGCAATTGCTCAGCGATGAAAAGTGCCAGCACTGAAAGCTGTTGCTAGCCAGCACCCTTCCTTGGAAGCGCTTTTGTAGGCCTAAGCACACTGGGGCTCTGGGCTTCTCTAGCCACCTCATCTTCTGCTCATCCTCTCGCGCACTCTAAAGAGAGCTCAGGTGAGAAATTGCAAACGTCCAGCAATTGCTCAGAGATGAAAAGTGCCAGCACTGAAAGCTGTTGCTAGCCAGCACCCTTCCTTGGAAGCGCTGTCACAGGCGCAGTAACATTGGGGCTTTGTGCTTCTCTAGCCACCAAACGTCACGGTCCTTCTCTTTCCGTCTCGTAGACACGAGCTGAGAAATTGCAAACGTCGAGCAATTGCTCAGAGATGAAAAGTGCCAGCACTGAAAGCTGTTGCTAGCCAGCACCCTTCCTTGGAAGTGCTTTTGTAGGCCTAAGAACACTGGGGCTCTGGGCTTCTCTAGCCACCTCATCTTCTGCTCATCCTCTCGCGCACTCTAAAGAGAGCTCAGGTGAGAAATTGCAAACGTCGAGCAATTGCTCAGAGATGAAAAGTGCCAGCACTGAAAGCTGTTGCTAGCCAGCACCCTTCCTTGGAAGCGCTTTCACAGGCGCAGCAACACTGGGGCTTTGCGCTTCTCTACCCACCAAACGTCACGGTCCTTCTCTTTCCGTCTCGTAGACACGAGCTGAGAAATTGCAAACGTCGAGCAATTGCTCAGAGATGAAAAGTGCCAGCACTGAAAGCTGTTGCTAGCCAGCACCCTTCCTTGGAAGCGCTTTTGTAGGCCTAAGAACACTGGGGCTCTGGGCTTCTCTAGCCACCTCATCTTCTGCTCATCCTCTCGCGCACTCTAAAGAGAGCTCAGATGAGAAATTGCAAACGTCGAGCAATTGCTCAGAGATGAAAAGTGCCAGCACTGAAAGCTCTTGCTAGCCAGCACCCTTCCTTGGAAGCGCTTTTGTAGGCCTAAGCACACTGGGGCTCTGGGCTTCTCTAGCCACCTAATCTTCTGCTCATCCTCTCGCGCACTCTAAAGAGAGCTCAGGTGAGAAATTGCAAATGTCGAGCAATTGCTCAGAGATGAAAAGTGCCAGCACTGAAAGCTGTTGCTAGCCAGCACCCTTCCTTGGAAGCGCTTTCACAGGCGCAGTAACACTGGGGCTTTGCGCTTCTCTACCCACCAAACGTCACGGTCATTCTCTTTCCGTCTCGTAGACACGAGCTGAGAAATTGCAAACGTCGAGCAATTGCTCAGAGATGAAAAGTGCCAGCACTGAAAGCTGTTGCTAGCCAGCACCCTTCCTTGGAAGCGCTTTTGTAGGCCTAAGAACACTGGGGCTCTGGGCTTCTCTAGCCACCTCATCTTCTGCTCATCCTCTCGCGCACTCCATAGAGAGCTCAGGTGAGAAATTGCAAACGTCGAGCAATTGCTCAGAGAGGAAAAGTGCCAGCACTGAAAGCTGTTGCTAGCCAGCACCCTTCCTTGGAAGCGCTTTTGTAGCCCTTAGAACACTGGGGCTCTGGGCTTCTCTAGCCACCTAATCTTCTGCTCATCCTCTCGCGCACTCTAAAGAGAGCTCAGGTGAGAAATTGCAAACGTCGAGCAATTGCTCAGAGATGAAAAGTGCCAGCACTGAAAGCTGTTGCTAGCCAGCACCCTTCCTTGGAAGCGCTTTCACAGGCGCAGTAACACTGGGGCTTTGCGCTTCTCTACCCACCAAACGTCACGGTCCTTCTCTTTCCGTCTCGTAGACACGAGCTGAGAAATTGCAAACGTCGAGCAATTGCTCAGAGATGAAAAGTGCCAGCACTGAAAGCTGTTGCTAGCCAGCACCCTTCCTTGGAAGCGCTTTTGTAGCCCTTAGAACACTGGGGCTCTGGGCTTCTCTAGCCACCTAATCTTCTGCTCATCCTCTCGCGCACTCTGAAGAGAGCTCAGGTGAGAAATTGCAAACGTCCAGCAATTGCTCAGAGATGAAAAGTGCCAGCACTGAAAGCTGTTGCTAGCCAGACCCCTTCCTTGGAACCACTTTCACAGGCGCAGTAACACTGGGGCTTTGCGCTTCTCTAGCCACCAAACGTCACGGTCCTTCTCTTTCCGTCTCGTAGACACGAGCTGAGAAATTGCAAACGTCGAGCAATTGCTCAGAGATGAAAAGTGCCAGCACTGAAAGCTGTTGCTAGCCAGCACCCTTCCTTGGAAGCGCTTTTGTAGGCCTAAGAACACTGGGGCTCTGGGCTTCTCTAGCCACCTCATCTTCTGCTCATCCTCTCGCGCACTCTAAAGAGAGCTCAGGGGAGAAATTGCAAACGTCGAGCAATTGCTCAGAGATGAAAAGTGCCAGCACTGAAAGCTGTTGCTAGCCAGCACCCTTCCTTGGAAGCGCTTTCACAGGCACAGTAACACTGGGGCTTTGCGCTTCTCTAGCCACCAAACGTCACGGTCCTTCTCTTTCCGTCTCCTAGACACGAGCTGAGAAATTGCAAACGTCGAGCAATTGCTCAGAGAGGAAAAGTGCCAGCACTGAAAGCTGTTGCTAGCCAGCACCCTTCCTTGGAGCGCTTTTGTAGGCCTAAGAACACTGGGGCTCTGGGCTTCTCTAGCCACCTCATCTTCTGCTCATCCTCTGGCGCACTCTAAAGAGAGCTCAGGTGAGAAATTGCAAACGTCGAGCAATTGCTCAGAGATGAAAAGTGCCAGCACTGAAAGCTGTTGCTAGCCAGCACCCTTCCTTGGAAGCGCTTTCACAGGCGCTGTAACACTGGGGCTTTGCGCTTCTCTACCCACCAAACGTCACGGTCACCATCTCTCCGTCTCGTAGACACGAGCTGAGAAATTGCAAACGTCGATCAATTGCTCAGAGACGAAAAGTGCCAGCACTGAAAGCTGTTGCTAGCCAGCACCCTTCCTTGGAAGCGCTTTTGTAGGCCTAAGAAGACTGGGGCTCTGGGCTTCTCTAGCCACCTAATCTTCTGCTCATCCTCTCGTGCACTCTAAAGAGAGCTCAGGTGAGAAATTGCAAACGTCGAGCAATTGCTCAGAGATGAAAAGTGCCAGCACTGAAAGCTGTTGCTAGCCAGCACCCTTCCTTGGAAGCGCTTTCACAGGCGCAGCAACACTGGGGCTTTGCGCTTCTCTACCCACCAAACGTCACGGTCCTTCTCTTTCCGTCTCGTAGACACGAGCTGAGAAATTGCAAACGTCGAGCAATTGCTCAGAGATGAAAAGTGCCAGCACTGAAAGCTCTTGCTAGCCAGCACCCTTCCTTGGAAGCGCTTTTGTAGGCCTAAGAACACTGGGGCTCTGGGCTTCTCTAGCCACCTCATCTTCTGCTCATCCTCTCGCGCACTCTGAAGAGAGCTCAGGTGAGAAATTGCAAACGTCGAGCAATTGCTCAGAGAAGAAAAGTGCCAGCACTGAAAGCTGTTGCTAGCCAGCACCCTTCCTTGGAAGCGCTTTCACAGGCGCAGTAACACTGGGGCTTTGCGCTTCTCTAGCCACCAAAAGTCACGGTCCTTCTCTTTCCGTTGGTAGACACGAGCTGAGAAATTGCAAACGTCGAGCAATTGCTCAGAGATGAAAAGTGCCAGCACTGAAAGCTGTTGCTAGCCAGCACCCTTCCTTGGAAGCGCTTTTGTAGGCCTAAGAACACTGGGGCTCTGGGCTTCTCTAGCCACCTCATCTTCTGCTCATCCTCTCGCGCACTCCAAAGAGAACTCAGGTGAGAAATTGCAAACGTCGAGCAATTGCTCAGAGATGAAAAGTGCCAGCACTGAAAGCTGTTGCTAGCCAGCACCCTTCCTTGGAAGCGCTTTTGTAGCCCTTAGAACACTGGGGCTCTGGGCTTCTCTAGCCACCTAATCTTCTGCTCATCCTCTCGCGCAGTCTAAAGAGAGCTCAGGTGAGAAATTGCAAACGTCGAGCAATTGCTCAGAGATGAAAAGTGCCAGCACTGAAAGCTGTTGCTAGCCAGCACCCTTCCTTGGAAGCGCTTTCACAGGCGCAGCAACACTGGGGCTTTGCGCTTCTCTACCCACCAAACGTCACGGTCCTTCTCTTTCCGTCTCGTAGACACGAGCTGAGAAATTGCAAACGTCGAGCAATTGTTCAGAGATGAAAAGTGCCAGCACTGAAAGCTGTTGCTAGCCAGCACCCTTCCTTGGAAGCGCTTTTGTAGCCCTTAGAACACTGGGGCTCTGGGCTTCTCTAGCCACCTCATCTTCTGCTCATCCTCTCGCGCACTCTAAAGAGAGCTCAGGTGAGAAATTGCAAACGTCGAGCAATTGCTCAGAGATGAAAAGTGCCAGCACTGAAAGCTGTTGCTAGCCAGACCCCTTCCTTGGAAGCGCTTTCACAGGCACAGCAACACTGGGGCTTTGCGCTTCTCTAGCCACCAAACGTCACGGTCCTTCTCTTTCCGTCTCGTAGACACGAGCTGAGAAATTGCAAACGTCGAGCAATTGCTCAGAGATGAAAAGTGCCAGCACTGAAAGCTGTTGCTAGCCAGCACCCTTCCTTGGAAGCGCTTTTGTAGGCCTAAGAACACTGGGGCTCTGGGCTTCTCTAGCCACCTAATCTTCTGCTCATCCTCTCGCGCACTCTAAAGAGAGCTCAGGTGAGAAATTGCAAACGTTGAGCAATTGCTCAGAGATGAAAAGTGCCAGCACTGGAAGCTGTTGCTAGCCAGCACCCTTCCTTGGAAGCGCTTTTGTAGGCATAAGAACACTGGGGCTCTGGGCTTCTCTAGCCACCTCATCTTCTGCTCATCCTCTCGCGCACTCTAAAGAGAGCTCAGGGGAGAAATTGCAAACGTCGAGCAATTGCTCAGAGATGAAAAGTGCCAGCACTGAAAGCTGTTGCTAGCCAGCACCCTTCCTTGGAAGCGCTTTCACAGGCGCAGCAACACTGGGGCTTTGCGCTTCTCTAGCCACCAAACGTCACGGTCACTCTCTCTCCGTCTCGTAGACACGAGCTGAGAAATTGCAAACGTCGAGCAATTGCTCAGAGATGAAAAGTGCCAGCACTGAAAGCTGTTGCTAGCCAGCACCCTTCCTTGGAAGCGCTTTTGTAGGCCTAAGAACACTGGGGCTCTGGGCTTCTCTAGCCACCTCATCTTCTGCTCATCCTCTCGCGCACTCTAAAGAGAGCTCAGGTGACAAATTGCAAACGTTGAGCAATTGCTCAGAGAAGAAAAGTGCCAGCACTGAAAGCTGTTGCTAGCCAGCACCCTTCCTTGGAAGCGCTTTCACAGGCGCAGCAACACTGGGGCTTTGCGCTTCTCTACCCACCAAACGTCACGGTCATTCTCTTTCCGTCTCGTAGACACGAGCTGAGAAATTGCAAACGTCGAGCAATTGCTCAGAGATGAAAAGTGCCAGCACTGAAAGCTGTTGCTAGCCAGCACCCTTCCTTGGAAGCGCTTTTGTAGGCCTAAGAACACTGGGGCTCTGGGCTTCTCTAGCCACCTCATCTTCTGCTCATCCTCTCGCGCACTCTAAAGAGAGCTCAGGTGAGAAATTGCAAACGTCCAGCAATTGCTCAGAGATGAAAAGTGCCAGCACTGAAAGCTCTTGCTAGCCAGCACCCTTCCTTGGAAGCACTTTCACAGGCGCAGCAACACAGGGGCTTTGCGCTTCTCTAGCCACCAAACGTCACGGTCCTTCTCTTTCCGTCTCGTAGACACGAGCTGAGAAATTGCAAACGTCGAGCAATTGCTCAGAGATGAAAAGTGCCAGCACTGAAAGCTGTTGCTAGCCAGCACCCTTCCTTGGAAGCGCTTTCACAGGCGCAGCAACACTGGGGCTTTGCGCTTCTCTACCCACCAAACGTCACGGTCCTTCTCTTTCCGTCTCCTAGACACGAGCTGAGAAATTGCAAACGTCGAGCAATTGCTCAGAGATGAAAAGTGCCAGCACTGAAAGCTGTTGCTAGCCAGCACCCTTCCTTGGAAGCGCTTTTGTAGCCCTTAGAACACTGGGGCTCTGGGCTTCTCTAGCCACCTCATCTACTGCTCATCCTCTCGCGCACTCTAAAGAGAGCTCAGGTGAGAAATTGCAAACGTCGAGCAATTGCTCAGAGATGAAAAGTGCCAGCACTGAAAGCTCTTGCTAGCCAGCACCCTTCCTTGGAAGCGCTTTCACAGGCGCAGTAACACTGGGGCTTTGCGCTTCTCTAGCCACCAAACGTCACGGTCCTTCTCTTTCCGTCTCGTAGACACGAGCTGAGAAATTGCAAACGTCGAGCAATTGCTCAGAGATGAAAAGTGCCAGCACTGAAAGCTGTTGCTAGCCAGCACCCTTCCTTGGAAGCGCTTTTGTAGCCCTTAGAACACTGGGGCTCTGGGCTTCTCTAGCCACCTAATCTTCTGCTCATCCTCTCGCGCACTCTAAAGAGAGCTCAGGTGAGAAATTGCAAACGTCCAGCAATTGCTCAGAGATGAAAAGTGCCAGCACTGAAAGCTGTTGCTAGCCAGACCCCTTCCTTGGAACCACTTTCACAGGCGCAGTAACACTGGGGCTTTGCGCTTCTCTAGCCACCAAACGTCACGGTCCTTCTCTTTCCGTCTCGTAGACACGAGCTGAGAAATTGCAAACGTCGAGCAATTGCTCAGAGATGAAAAGTGCCAGCACTGAAAGCTCTTGCTAGCCAGCACCCTTCCTTGGAAGCGCTTTTGTAGGCCTAAGAACACTGGGGCTCTGGGCTTCTCTAGCCACCTCATCTTCTGCTCATCCTCTCGCGCACTCTAAAGAGAGCTCAGGTGAGAAATTGCAAACGTCGAGCAATTGCTCAGAGATGAAAAGTGCCAGCACTGAAAGCTGTTGCTAGCCAGCACCCTTCCTTGGAAGCGCTTTCACAGGCACAGTAACACTGGGGCTTTGCGCTTCTCTAGCCACCAAACGTCACGGTCCTTCTCTTTCCGTCTCGTAGACACGAGCTGAGAAATTGCAAACGTCGAGCAATTGCTCAGAGAGGAAAAGTGCCAGCACTGAAAGCTGTTGCTAGCCAGCACCCTTCCTTGGAAGCGCTTTTGTAGGCCTAAGAACACTGGGGCTCTGGGCTTCTCTAGCCACCTCATCTTCTGCTCATCCTCTCGCGCACTCTAAAGAGAGCTCAGGTGAGAAATTGCAAACGTCCAGCAATTGCTCAGAGATGAAAAGTGCCAGCACTGAAAGCTGTTGCTAGCCAGCACCCTTCCTTGGAAGCGCTTTCACAGGCGCAGTAACACTGGGGCTTTGCGCTTCTCTAGCCACCAAACGTCACGGTCCTTCTCTTTCCATCTCGTAGACACGAGCTGAGAAATTGCAAACGTCGAGCAATTGCTCAGAGATGAAAAGTGCCAGCACTGAAAGCTGTTGCTAGCCAGCACCCTTCCTTGGAAGCGCTTTTGTAGGCCTAAGAACACTGGGGCTCTGGGCTTCTCTAGCCACCTCATCTTCTGCTCATCCTCTCGCGCACTCTAAAGAGAGCTCAGGTGAGAAATTGCAAACGTCGAGCAATTGCTCAGAGAGGAAAAGTGCCAGCACTGAAAGCTGTTGCTAGCCAGCACCCTTCCTTGGAAGCGCTTTTGTAGCCCTTAGAACACTGGGGCTCTGGGCTTCTCTAGCCACCTCATCTTCTGCTCATCCTCTCGCGCACTCTAAAGAGAGCTCAGGTGAGAAATTGCAAACGTCAAGCAATTGCTCAGAGATGAAAAGTGCCAGCACTGAAAGCTGTTGCTAGCCAGCACCCTTCCTTGGAAGCGCTTTTGTAGCCCTTAGAACACTGGGGCTCTGGGCTTCTCTAGCCACCTCATCTTCTGCTCATCCTCTCGCGCACTCTAAAGAGAGCTCAGGTGAGAAATTGCAAACGTCGAGCAATTGCTCAGAGATGAAAAGTGCCAGCACTGAAAGCTGTTGCTAGCCAGCACCCTTCCTTGGAAGCGCTTTCACAGGCGCAGCAACACTGGGGCTTTGCGCTTCTCTAGCCACCAAACGTCATGGTCCTTCACTTTCCGTCTCGTAGACACGAGCTGAGAAATTGCAAACGTCGAGCAATTGCTCAGAGATGAAAAGTGCCAGCACTGAAAGCTGTTGCTAGCCAGCACCCTTCCTTGGAAGCGCTTTTGTAGGCCTAAGAACACTGGGGCTCTGGGCTTCTCTAGCCACCTCATCTTCTGCTCATCCTCTCGCGCACTCTAAAGAGAGCTCAGGTGAGAAATTGCAAACGTCCAGCAATTGCTCAGAGATGAAAAGTGCCAGCACTGAAAGCTCTTGCTAGCCAGCACCCTTCCTTGGAAGCACTTTCACAGGCGCAGCAACACAGGGGCTTTGCGCTTCTCTAGCCACCAAACGTCACGGTCCTTCTCTTTCCGTCTCGTAGACACGAGCTGAGAAATTGCAAACGTCGAGCAATTGCTCAGAGATGAAAAGTGCCAGCACTGAAAGCTGTTGCTAGCCAGCACCCTTCCTTGGAAGCGCTTTCACAGGCGCAGTAACACTGGGGCTTTGCGCTTCTCTACCCACCAAACGTCACGGTCCTTCTCTTTCCGTCTCCTAGACACGAGCTGAGAAATTGCAAACGTCGAGCAATTGCTCAGAGATGAAAAGTGCCAGCACTGAAAGCTGTTGCTAGCCAGCACCCTTCCTTGGAAGCGCTTTTGTAGCCCTTAGAACACTGGGGCTCTGGGCTTCTCTAGCCACCTAATCTTCTGCTCATCCTCTCGCGCACTCTAAAGAGAGCTCAGGTGAGAAATTGCAAACGTCGAGCAATTGCTCAGAGATGAAAAGTGCCAGCACTGAAAGCTCTTGCTAGCCAGCACCCTTCCTTGGAAGCGCTTTCACAGGCGCAGTAACACTGGGGCTTTGCGCTTCTCTAGCCACCAAACGTCACGGTCCTTCTCTTTCCGTCTCGTAGACACGAGCTGAGAAATTGCAAACGTCGAGCAATTGCTCAGAGATGAAAAGTGCCAGCACTGAAAGCTGTTGCTAGCCAGCACCCTTCCTTGGAAGCGCTTTTGTAGCCCTTAGAACACTGGGGCTCTGGGCTTCTCTAGCCACCTAATCTTCTGCTCATCCTCTCGCGCACTCTAAAGAGAGCTCAGGTGAGAAATTGCAAACGTCCAGCAATTGCTCAGAGATGAAAAGTGCCAGCACTGAAAGCTGTTGCTAGCCAGACCCCTTCCTTGGAACCACTTTCACAGGCGCAGTAACACTGGGGCTTTGCGCTTCTCTAGCCACCAAACGTCACGGTCCTTCTCTTTCCGTCTCGTAGACACGAGCTGAGAAATTGCAAACGTCGAGCAATTGCTCAGAGATGAAAAGTGCCAGCACTGAAAGCTGTTGCTAGCCAGCACCCTTCCTTGGAAGCGCTTTTGTAGGCCTAAGAACACTGGGGCTCTGGGCTTCTCTAGCCACCTCATCTTCTGCTCATCCTCTCGCGCACTCTAAAGAGAGCTCAGGTGAGAAATTGCAAACGTCGAGCAATTGCTCAGAGATGAAAAGTGCCAGCACTGAAAGCTGTTGCTAGCCAGCACCCTTCCTTGGAAGCGCTTTCACAGGCGCAGTAACACTGGGGCTTTGCGCTTCTCTAGCCACCAAACGTCACGGTCCTTCTCTTTCCGTCTCGTAGACACGAGCTGAGAAATTGCAAACGTCGAGCAATTGCTCAGAGAGGAAAAGTGCCAGCACTGAAAGCTGTTGCTAGCCAGCACCCTTCCTTGGAAGCGCTTTTGTAGGCCTAAGAACACTGGGGCTCTGGGCTTCTCTAGCCACCTAATCTTCTGCTCATCCTCTCGCGCACTCTAAAGAGAGCTCAGGTGAGAAATTGCAAACGTCGAGCAATTGCTCAGAGATGAAAAGTGCCAGCACTGAAAGCTGTTGCTAGCCAGCACCCTTCCTTGGAAGCGCTTTCACAGGCGCAGTAACACTGGGGCTTTGCGCTTCTCTAGCCACCAAACGTCACGGTCCTTCTCTTTCCATCTCGTAGACACGAGCTGAGAAATTGCAAACGTCGAGCAATTGCTCAGAGATGAAAAGTGCCAGCACTGAAAGCTGTTGCTAGCCAGCACCCTTCCTTGGAAGCGCTTTTGTAGGCCTAAGAACACTGGGGCTCTGGGCTTCTCTAGCCACCTCATCTTCTGCTCATCCTCTCGCGCACTCTAAAGAGAGCTCAGGTGAGAAATTGCAAACGTCGAGCAATTGCTCAGAGAGGAAAAGTGCCAGCACTGAAAGCTGTTGCTAGCCAGCACCCTTCCTTGGAAGCGCTTTTGTAGCCCTTAGAACACTGGGGCTCTGGGCTTCTCTAGCCACCTCATCTTCTGCTCATCCTCTCGCGCACTCTAAAGAGAGCTCAGGTGAGAAATTGCAAACGTCAAGCAATTGCTCAGAGATGAAAAGTGCCAGCACTGAAAGCTGTTGCTAGCCAGCACCCTTCCTTGGAAGCGCTTTTGTAGCCCTTAGAACACTGGGGCTCTGGGCTTCTCTAGCCACCTCATCTTCTGCTCATCCTCTCGCGCACTCTAAAGAGAGCTCAGGTGAGAAATTGCAAACGTCGAGCAATTGCTCAGAGATGAAAAGTGCCAGCACTGAAAGCTGTTGCTAGCCAGCACCCTTCCTTGGAAGCGCTTTCACAGGCGCAGCAACACTGGGGCTTTGCGCTTCTCTAGCCACCAAACGTCATGGTCCTTCACTTTCCGTCTCGTAGACACGAGCTGAGAAATTGCAAACGTCGAGCAATTGCTCAGAGATGAAAAGTGCCAGCACTGAAAGCTCTTGCTAGCCAGCACCCTTCCTTGGAAGCGCTTTTGTAGACCTAAGAACACTGGGGCTCTGGGCTTCTCTAGCCACCTCATCTTCTACTCATCCTCTCGCGCACTCTAAAGAGAGCTCAGGTGAGAAATTGCAAACGTCCAGCAATTGCTCAGAGAGGAAAAGTGCCAGCACTGGAAGCTGTTGCTAGCCAGCACCTTTCCTTGGAAGCGCTTTCACAGGCGCAGTAACACTGGGGCTTTGCGCTTCTCTACCCACCAAACGTCATGGTCCTTCTCTTTCCGTCTCGTAGACACGAGCTGAGAAATTGCAAACGTAGAGCAATTGCTCAGAGATGAAAAGTGCCAGCACTGAAAGCTGTTGCTAGCCAGCACCCTTCCTTGGAAGCACTTTTGTAGGCCTAAGAACACTGGGGCTCTGGGCTTCTCTAGCCACCTCATCTTCTGCTCATCCTCTCGCGCACTCTAAAGAGAGCTCAGGTGAGAAATTGCAAACGTCGAGCAATTGCTCAGAGATGAAAAGTGCCAGCACTGAAAGCTGTTGCTAGCCAGCACCCTTCCTTGGAAGCGCTTTTGTAGGCCTAAGAACACTGGGGCTATGGGCTTCTCTAGCCACCTCATCTTCTGCTCATCCTCTCGCGCACTCTAAAGAGAGCTCAGGTGAGAAATTGCAAACGTTGAGCAATTGCTCAGCGATGAAAAGTGCCAGCACTGAAAGCTGTTGCTAGCCAGCACCCTTCCTTGGAAGCGCTTTTGTAGGCCTAAGCACACTGGGGCTCTGGGCTTCTCTAGCCACCTCATCTTCTGCTCATCCTCTCGCGCACTCTAAAGAGAGCTCAGGTGAGAAATTGCAAACGTCCAGCAATTGCTCAGAGATGAAAAGTGCCAGCACTGAAAGCTGTTGCTAGCCAGCACCCTTCCTTGGAAGCGCTGTCACAGGCGCAGTAACATTGGGGCTTTGTGCTTCTCTAGCCACCAAACGTCACGGTCCTTCTCTTTCCGTCTCGTAGACACGAGCTGAGAAATTGCAAACGTCGAGCAATTGCTCAGAGATGAAAAGTGCCAGCACTGAAAGCTGTTGCTAGCCAGCACCCTTCCTTGGAAGTGCTTTTGTAGGCCTAAGAACACTGGGGCTCTGGGCTTCTCTAGCCACCTCATCTTCTGCTCATCCTCTCGCGCACTCTAAAGAGAGCTCAGGTGAGAAATTGCAAACGTCGAGCAATTGCTCAGAGATGAAAAGTGCCAGCACTGAAAGCTGTTGCTAGCCAGCACCCTTCCTTGGAAGCGCTTTCACAGGCGCAGCAACACTGGGGCTTTGCGCTTCTCTACCCACCAAACGTCACGGTCCTTCTCTTTCCGTCTCGTAGACACGAGCTGAGAAATTGCAAACGTCGAGCAATTGCTCAGAGATGAAAAGTGCCAGCACTGAAAGCTGTTGCTAGCCAGCACCCTTCCTTGGAAGCGCTTTTGTAGGCCTAAGAACACTGGGGCTCTGGGCTTCTCTAGCCACCTCATCTTCTGCTCATCCTCTCGCGCACTCTAAAGAGAGCTCAGATGAGAAATTGCAAACGTCGAGCAATTGCTCAGAGATGAAAAGTGCCAGCACTGAAAGCTCTTGCTAGCCAGCACCCTTCCTTGGAAGCGCTTTTGTAGGCCTAAGCACACTGGGGCTCTGGGCTTCTCTAGCCACCTAATCTTCTGCTCATCCTCTCGCGCACTCTAAAGAGAGCTCAGGTGAGAAATTGCAAATGTCGAGCAATTGCTCAGAGATGAAAAGTGCCAGCACTGAAAGCTGTTGCTAGCCAGCACCCTTCCTTGGAAGCGCTTTCACAGGCGCAGTAACACTGGGGCTTTGCGCTTCTCTACCCACCAAACGTCACGGTCATTCTCTTTCCGTCTCGTAGACACGAGCTGAGAAATTGCAAACGTCGAGCAATTGCTCAGAGATGAAAAGTGCCAGCACTGAAAGCTGTTGCTAGCCAGCACCCTTCCTTGGAAGCGCTTTTGTAGGCCTAAGAACACTGGGGCTCTGGGCTTCTCTAGCCACCTCATCTTCTGCTCATCCTCTCGCGCACTCCATAGAGAGCTCAGGTGAGAAATTGCAAACGTCGAGCAATTGCTCAGAGAGGAAAAGTGCCAGCACTGAAAGCTGTTGCTAGCCAGCACCCTTCCTTGGAAGCGCTTTTGTAGCCCTTAGAACACTGGGGCTCTGGGCTTCTCTAGCCACCTAATCTTCTGCTCATCCTCTCGCGCACTCTAAAGAGAGCTCAGGTGAGAAATTGCAAACGTCGAGCAATTGCTCAGAGATGAAAAGTGCCAGCACTGAAAGCTGTTGCTAGCCAGCACCCTTCCTTGGAAGCGCTTTCACAGGCGCAGTAACACTGGGGCTTTGCGCTTCTCTACCCACCAAACGTCACGGTCCTTCTCTTTCCGTCTCGTAGACACGAGCTGAGAAATTGCAAACGTCGAGCAATTGCTCAGAGATGAAAAGTGCCAGCACTGAAAGCTGTTGCTAGCCAGCACCCTTCCTTGGAAGCGCTTTTGTAGCCCTTAGAACACTGGGGCTCTGGGCTTCTCTAGCCACCTAATCTTCTGCTCATCCTCTCGCGCACTCTGAAGAGAGCTCAGGTGAGAAATTGCAAACGTCCAGCAATTGCTCAGAGATGAAAAGTGCCAGCACTGAAAGCTGTTGCTAGCCAGACCCCTTCCTTGGAACCACTTTCACAGGCGCAGTAACACTGGGGCTTTGCGCTTCTCTAGCCACCAAACGTCACGGTCCTTCTCTTTCCGTCTCGTAGACACGAGCTGAGAAATTGCAAACGTCGAGCAATTGCTCAGAGATGAAAAGTGCCAGCACTGAAAGCTGTTGCTAGCCAGCACCCTTCCTTGGAAGCGCTTTTGTAGGCCTAAGAACACTGGGGCTCTGGGCTTCTCTAGCCACCTCATCTTCTGCTCATCCTCTCGCGCACTCTAAAGAGAGCTCAGGGGAGAAATTGCAAACGTCGAGCAATTGCTCAGAGATGAAAAGTGCCAGCACTGAAAGCTGTTGCTAGCCAGCACCCTTCCTTGGAAGCGCTTTCACAGGCACAGTAACACTGGGGCTTTGCGCTTCTCTAGCCACCAAACGTCACGGTCCTTCTCTTTCCGTCTCCTAGACACGAGCTGAGAAATTGCAAACGTCGAGCAATTGCTCAGAGAGGAAAAGTGCCAGCACTGAAAGCTGTTGCTAGCCAGCACCCTTCCTTGGAGCGCTTTTGTAGGCCTAAGAACACTGGGGCTCTGGGCTTCTCTAGCCACCTCATCTTCTGCTCATCCTCTGGCGCACTCTAAAGAGAGCTCAGGTGAGAAATTGCAAACGTCGAGCAATTGCTCAGAGATGAAAAGTGCCAGCACTGAAAGCTGTTGCTAGCCAGCACCCTTCCTTGGAAGCGCTTTCACAGGCGCTGTAACACTGGGGCTTTGCGCTTCTCTACCCACCAAACGTCACGGTCACCATCTCTCCGTCTCGTAGACACGAGCTGAGAAATTGCAAACGTCGATCAATTGCTCAGAGACGAAAAGTGCCAGCACTGAAAGCTGTTGCTAGCCAGCACCCTTCCTTGGAAGCGCTTTTGTAGGCCTAAGAAGACTGGGGCTCTGGGCTTCTCTAGCCACCTAATCTTCTGCTCATCCTCTCGTGCACTCTAAAGAGAGCTCAGGTGAGAAATTGCAAACGTCGAGCAATTGCTCAGAGATGAAAAGTGCCAGCACTGAAAGCTGTTGCTAGCCAGCACCCTTCCTTGGAAGCGCTTTCACAGGCGCAGCAACACTGGGGCTTTGCGCTTCTCTACCCACCAAACGTCACGGTCCTTCTCTTTCCGTCTCGTAGACACGAGCTGAGAAATTGCAAACGTCGAGCAATTGCTCAGAGATGAAAAGTGCCAGCACTGAAAGCTCTTGCTAGCCAGCACCCTTCCTTGGAAGCGCTTTTGTAGGCCTAAGAACACTGGGGCTCTGGGCTTCTCTAGCCACCTCATCTTCTGCTCATCCTCTCGCGCACTCTAAAGAGAGCTCAGGTGAGAAATTGCAAACGTCGAGCAATTGCTCAGAGATGAAAAGTGCCAGCACTGAAAGCTCTTGCTAGCCAGCACCCTTCCTTGGAAGCGCTTTCACAGGCGCAGTAACACTGGGGCTTTGCGCTTCTCTAGCCACCAAACGTCACGGTCCTTCTCTTTCCATCTCGTAGACACGAGCTGAGAAATTGCAAACGTCGAGCAATTGCTCAGAGATGAAAAGTGCCAGCACTGAAAGCTGTTGCTAGCCAGCACCCTTCCTTGGAAGCGCTTTTGTAGGCCTAAGAACACTGGGGCTCTGGGCTTCTCTAGCCACCTCATCTTCTGCTCATCCTCTCGCGCACTCTAAAGAGAGCTCAGGGGAGAAATTGCAAACGTCGAGCAATTGCTCAGAGAGGAAAAGTGCCAGCACTGAAAGCTCTTGCTAGCCAGCACCCTTCCTTGGAAGCGCTTTTGTAGCCCTTAGAACACTGGGGCTCTGGGCTTCTCTAGCCACCTCATCTTCTGCTCATCCTCTCGCGCACTCTAAAGAGAGCTCAGGTGAGAAATTGCAAACGTCAAGCAATTGCTCAGAGATGAAAAGTGCCAGCACTGAAAGCTGTTGCTAGCCAGCACCCTTCCTTGGAAGCGCTTTTGTAGCCCTTAGAACACTGGGGCTCTGGGCTTCTCTAGCCACCTCATCTTCTGCTCATCCTCTCGCGCACTCTAAAGAGAGCTCAGGTGAGAAATTGCAAACGTCGAGCAATTGCTCAGAGATGAAAAGTGCCAGCACTGAAAGCTGTTGCTAGCCAGCACCCTTCCTTGGAAGCGCTTTCACAGGCGCAGCAACACTGGGGCTTTGCGCTTCTCTAGCCACCAAACGTCATGGTCCTTCACTTTCCGTCTCGTAGACACGAGCTGAGAAATTGCAAACGTCGAGCAATTGCTCAGAGATGAAAAGTGCCAGCACTGAAAGCTCTTGCTAGCCAGCACCCTTCCTTGGAAGCGCTTTTGTAGACCTAAGAACACTGGGGCTCTGGGCTTCTCTAGCCACCTCATCTTCTGCTCATCCTCTCGCGCACTCTAAAGAGAGCTCAGGGGAGAAATTGCAAACGTCGAGCAATTGCTCAGAGAGGAAAAGTGCCAGCACTGGAAGCTGTTGCTAGCCAGCACCTTTCCTTGGAAGCGCTTTCACAGGCGCAGTAACACTGGGGCTTTGCGCTTCTCTACCCACCAAACGTCATGGTCCTTCTCTTTCCGTCTCGTAGACACGAGCTGAGAAATTGCAAACGTCGAGCAATTGCTCTGAGATGAAAAGTGCCAGCACTGAAAGCTGTTGCTAGCCAGCCCCCTTCCTTGGAAGCGCTTTTGTAGGCCTAAGAACACTGGGGCTCTGGGCTTCTCTAGCCACCTCATCTTCTGCTCATCCTCTCGCGCACTCTAAAGAGAGCTCAGGTGAGAAATTGCAAACGTCGAGCAATTGCTCAGAGATGAAAAGTGCCAGCACTGAAAGCTGTTGCTAGCCAGCACCCTTCCTTGGAAGCGCTTTTGTAGGCCTAAGAACACTGGGGCTATGGGCTTCTCTAGCCACCTCATCTTCTGCTCATCCTCTCGCGCACTCTAAAGAGAGCTCAGGTGAGAAATTGCAAACGTCGAGCAATTGCTCAGAGATGAAAAGTGCCAGCACTGAAAGCTGTTGCTAGCCAGCACCCTTCCTTGGAAGCGCTTTCACAGGCACAGTAACACTGGGGCTTTGCGCTTCTCTAGCCACCAAACGTCACGGTCCTTCTCTTTCCGTCTCGTAGACACGAGCTGAGAAATTGCAAACGTCGAGCAATTGCTCAGAGAGGAAAAGTGCCAGCACTGAAAGCTGTTGCTAGCCAGCACCCTTCCTTGGAAGCGCTTTTGTAGGCCTAAGAACACTGGGGCTCTGGGCTTCTCTAGCCACCTCATCTTCTGCTCATCCTCTCGCGCACTCTAAAGAGAGCTCAGGTGAGAAATTGCAAACGTCGAGCAATTGCTCAGAGATGAAAAGTGCCAGCACTGAAAGCTGTTGCTAGCCAGCACCCTTCCTTGGAAGCGCTTTCACAGGCGCTGTAACACTGGGGCTTTGCGCTTCTCTACCCACCAAACGTCATGGTCCTTCTCTTTCCGTCTCGTAGACACGAGCTGAGAAATTGCAAACGTCGAGCAATTGCTCTGAGATGAAAAGTGCCAGCACTGAAAGCTGTTGCTAGCCAGCCCCCTTCCTTGGAAGCGCTTTTGTAGGCCTAAGAACACTGGGGCTCTGGGCTTCTCTAGCCACCTCATCTTCTGCTCATCCTCTCGCGCACTCTAAAGAGAGCTCAGGTGAGAAATTGCAAACGTCGAGCAATTGCTCAGAGATGAAAAGTGCCAGCACTGAAAGCTGTTGCTAGCCAGCACCCTTCCTTGGAAGCGCTTTTGTAGGCCTAAGAACACTGGGGCTCTGGGCTTCTCTAGCCACCTCATCTTCTGCTCATCCTCTCGCGCACTCTAAAGAGAGCTCAGGTGAGAAATTGCAAACGTCGAGCAATTGCTCAGAGATGAAAAGTGCCAGCACTGAAAGCTGTTGCTAGCCAGCACCCTTCCTTGGAAGCGCTTTCACAGGCACAGTAACACTGGGGCTTTGCGCTTCTCTAGCCACCAAACGTCACGGTCCTTCTCTTTCCGTCTCGTAGACACGAGCTGAGAAATTGCAAACGTCGAGCAATTGCTCAGAGAGGAAAAGTGCCAGCACTGAAAGCTGTTGCTAGCCAGCACCCTTCCTTGGAAGCGCTTTTGTAGGCCTAAGAACACTGGGGCTCTGGGCTTCTCTAGCCACCTCATCTTCTGCTCATCCTCTCGCGCACTCTAAAGAGAGCTCAGGTGAGAAATTGCAAACGTCGAGCAATTGCTCAGAGATGAAAAGTGCCAGCACTGAAAGCTGTTGCTAGCCAGCACCCTTCCTTGGAAGCGCTTTCACAGGCGCTGTAACACTGGGGCTTTGCGCTTCTCTACCCACCAAACGTCACGGTCACCATCTCTCCGTCTCGTAGACACGAGCTGAGAAATTGCAAATGTCGAGTAAATGCTCAGAGATGAAAAGTGCCAACGCTGAAAGCTGTTGCTAGCCAGCACCCTTCCTTGGAAGCGCTTTTGTAGGCCTAAGAACAGTGGGGCTCTGGGCTTCTCTAGCCACCGAATCTTGTGCTCATCCTCTCGCGCACTCCAAAGAGAGCTCAGGTGAGAAATTGCAAACGTCGAGCAATTGCTCAGAGATGAAAAGTGCCAGCACTGAAAGCTGTTGCTAGCCAGCACCCTTCCTTGGAAGCGCTTTCACAGGCGCAGCAACACTGGGGCTTTGCGCTTCTCTACCCACCAAACGTCATGGTCCTTCTCTTTCCGTCTCGTAGACACGAGCTGAGAAATTGCAAACGTCGAGCAATTGCTCAGAGATGAAAAGTGCCAGCAATGAAAGCTCTTGCTAGCCAGCACCCTTCCTTGGAAGCGCTTTTGTAGGCCTAAGAACACTGGGGCTCTGGGCTTCTCTAGCCACCTCATCTTCTGCTCATCCTCTCGCGCACTCTAAAGAGAGCTCAGGTGAGAAATTGCAAACGTCGAGCAATTGCTCAGAGATGAAAAGTGCCAGCACTGAAAGCTCTTGCTAGCCAGCACCCTTCCTTGGAAGCGCTTTCACAGGCGCAGTAACACTGGGGCTTTGCGCTTCTCTACCCACCAAACGTCACGGTCCTTCTCTTTCCATCTCGTAGACACGAGCTGAGAAATTGCAAACGTCGAGCAATTGCTCAGAGATGAAAAGTGCCAGCACTGAAAGCTGTTGCTAGCCAGCACCCTTCCTTGGAAGCGCTTTTGTAGGCCTAAGAACACTGGGGCTCTGGGCTTCTCTAGCCACCTCATCTTCTGCTCATCCTCTCGCGCACTCTAAAGAGAGCTCAGGTGAGAAATTGCAAACGTCGAGCAATTGCTCAGAGAGGAAAAGTGCCAGCACTGAAAGCTGTTGCTAGCCAGCCCCCTTCCTTGGAAGCGCTTTTGTAGGCCTAAGAAGACTGGGGCTCTGGGCTTCTCTAGCCACCTCATCTTCTGCTCATCCTCTCGCGCACTCTAAAGAGAGCTCAGGTGAGAAATTGCAAACGTCAAGCAATTGCTCAGAGATGAAAAGTGCCAGCACTGAAAGCTGTTGCTAGCCAGCACCCTTCCTTGGAAGCGCTTTTGTAGCCCTTAGAACACTGGGGCTCTGGGCTTCTCTAGCCACCTCATCTTCTGCTCATCCTCTCGCGCACTCTAAAGAGAGCTCAGGTGAGAAATTGCAAACGTCAAGCAATTGCTCAGAGATGAAAAGTGCCAGCACTGAAAGCTGTTGCTAGCCAGCACCCTTCCTTGGAAGCGCTTTCACAGGCGCAGCAACACTGGGGCTTTGCGCTTCTATATGCACCAAACGTCATGGTCCTTCACTTTCCGTCTCGTAGACACGAGCTGAGAAATTGCAAACGTCGAGCAATTGCTCAGAGATGAAAAGTGCCAGCACTGAAAGCTGTTGCTAGCCAGCACCCTTCCTTGGAAGCGCTTTTGTAGCCCTAAGCACACTGGGGCTCTGGGCTTCTCTAGCCACCTCATCTTCTGCTCATCCTCTCGCGCACTCTAAAGAGAGCTCAGGTGAGAAATTGCAAACGTCCAGCAATTGCTCAGAGAGGAAAAGTGCCAGCACTGGAAGCTGTTGCTAGCCAGCACCTTTCCTTGGAAGCGCTTTCACAGGCGCAGTAACACTGGGGCTTTGCGCTTCTCTACCCACCAAACGTCATGGTCCTTCTCTTTCCGTCTCGTAGACACGAGCTGAGAAATTGCAAACGTCGAGCAATTGCTCAGAGATGAAAAGTGCCAGCACTGAAAGCTGTTGCTAGCCAGCACCCTTCCTTGGAAGCACTTTTGTAGGCCTAAGAACACTGGGGCTCTGGGCTTCTCTAGCCACCTCATCTTCTGCTCATCCTCTCGCGCACTCTAAAGAGAGCTCAGGTGAGAAATTGCAAACGTTGAGCAATTGCTCAGCGATGAAAAGTGCCAGCACTGAAAGCTGTTGCTAGCCAGCACCCTTCCTTGGAAGCGCTTTTGTAGCCCTAAGCACACTGGGGCTCTGGGCTTCTCTAGCCACCTCATCTTCTGCTCATCCTCTCGCGCACTCTAAAGAGAGCTCAGGTGAGAAATTGCAAATGTTGAGCAATTGCTCAGAGATGAAAAGTGCCAGCACTGGAAGCTGTTGCTAGCCAGCACCCTTCCTTGGAAGCGCTTTTGTAGGCCTAAGCACACTGGGGCTCTGGGCTTCTCTAGCCACCTCATCTACTGCTCATCCTCTCGCGCACTCTAAAGAGAGCTCAGGTGAGAAATTGCAAACGTCGAGCAATTGCTCAGAGATGAAAAGTGCCAGCACTGAAAGCTGTTGCTAGCCAGCACCCTTCCTTGGAAGCGCTTTCACAGGCGCAGCAACACTGGGGCTTTGCGCTTCTCTAGCCACCAAACGTCACGGTCCTTCTCTTTCCGTCTCGTAGACACGAGCTGAGAAATTGCAAACGTCGAGCAATTGCTCAGAGATGAAAAGTGCCAGCACTGAAAGCTGTTGCTAGCCAGCCCCCTTCCTTGGAAGCGCTTTTGTAGGCCTAAGAACACTGGGGCTCTGGGCTTCTCTAGCCACCTAATCTTCTGCTCATCCTCTCGCGCACTCTAAAGAGAGCTCAGGTGAGAAATTGCAAACGTCGAGCAATTGCTCAGAGATGAAAAGTGCCAGCACTGAAAGCTCTTGCTAGCCAGCACCCTTCCTTGGAAGCGCTTTTGTAGGCCTAAGAACACTGGGGCTCTGGGCTTCTCTAGCCACCTCATCTTCTGCTCATCCTCTCGCGCACTCTGAAGAGAGCTCAGGTGAGAAATTGCAAACGTCGAGCAATTGCTCAGAGATGAAAAGTGCCAGCACTGAAAGCTGTTGCTAGCCAGCACCCTTCCTTGGAAGCGCTTTTGTAGCCCTTAGCACACTGGGGCTCTGGGCTTCTCTAGCCACCTCATCTTCTGCTCATCCTCTCGCGCACTCTAAAGAGAGCTCAGGTGAGAAATTGCAAACGTCGAGCAATTGCTCAGAGATGAAAAGTGCCAGCACTGAAAGCTGTTGCTAGCCAGCACCCTTCCTTGGAAGCGCTTTTGTAGGCCTAAGAACACTGAGGCTTTGCGCTTCTCTACCCACCAAACGTCACGGTCCTTCTCTTTCCGTCTCGTAGACACGAGCTGAGAAATTGCAAACGTCGAGCAATTGCTCAAAGAGGAAAAGTGCCAGCACTGAAAGCTGTTGCTAGCCAGCACCCTTCCTTGGAAGCGCTTTTGTAGCCCTAAGCACACTGGGGCTCTGGGCTTCTCTAGCCACCTAATCTTCTGCTCATCCTCTCGCGCACTCTAAAGAGAGCTCAGGTGAGAAATTGCAAACGTCGAGCAATTGCTCAGAGATGAAAAG
Organism: Sarcoramphus papa; assembly: GCA_037962945.1. Taxonomy (NCBI): domain Eukaryota; kingdom Metazoa; phylum Chordata; class Aves; order Accipitriformes; family Cathartidae; genus Sarcoramphus; species Sarcoramphus papa. Next base: position 3,107,176 of record JBBMRM010000088.1, read on the forward strand.
TGCCAGCACTGAAAGCTGTTGCTAGCCAGCACCCTTCCTTGGAAGCGCTTTCACAGGCACAGCAACACTGGGGCTTTGCGCTTCTCTAGCCACCAAACGTCACGGTCCTTCTCTTTCCGTCTCGTAGACACGAGCTGAGAAATTGCAAACGTCGAGCAATTGCTCAGAGATGAAAAGTGCCAGCACTGAAAGCTGTTGCTAGCCAGCACCCTTCCTTGGAAGCGCTTTTGTAGCCCTAAGCACACTGGGGCTCTGGGCTTCTCTAGCCACCTAATCTTCTGCTCATCCTCTCGCGCACTCTAAAGAGAGCTCAGGTGAGAAATTGCAAACGTCGAGCAATTGCTCAGAGATGAAAAGTGCCAGCACTGAAAGCTGTTGCTAGCCAGCACCCTTCCTTGGAAGCGCTTTTGTAGGCCTAAGAACACTGGGGCTCTGGGCTTCTCTACCCACCAAACGTCACGGTCATTCTCTTTCCGTCTCGTAGACACGAGCTGAGAAATTGCAAACGTCCAGCAATTGCTCAGAGATGAAAAGTGCCAGCACTGAAAGCTGTTGCTAGCCAGCACCCTTCCTTGGAAGCGCTTTTGTAGGCCTAAGCACACTGGGGCTCTGGGCTTCTCTAGCCACCTAATCTTCTGCTCATCCTCTCGCGCACTCTAAAGAGAGCTCAGGTGAGAAATTGCAAACGTCGAGCAATTGCTCAGAGATGAAAAGTGCCAGCACTGAAAGCTGTTGCTAGCCAGCACCCTTCCTTGGAAGTGCTTTTGTAGCCCTAAGAACACTGGGGCTCTGGGCTTCTCTAGCCACCTCATCTTCTGCTCATCCTCTCGCGCACTCTAAAGAGAGCTCAGGTGACAAATTGCAAACGTCGAGCAATTGCTCAGAGATGAAAAGTGCCAGCACTGAAAGCTGTTGCTAGCCAGCACCCTTCCTTGGAAGCGCTTTTGTAGGCCTAAGAACACTGGGGCTCTGGGCTTCTCTAGCCACCTAATCTTCTGCTCATCCTCTCGCGCACTCTAAAGAGAGCTCAGGTGAGAAATTGCAAATGTTGAGCAATTGCTCAGAGATGAAAAGTGCCAGCACTGGAAGCTGTTGCTAGCCAGCACCCTTCCTTGGAAGCGCTTTTGTAGCCCTTAGAACACTGGGGCTCTGGGCTTCTCTAGCCACCTCATCTACTGCTCATCCTCTCGCGCACTCTAAAGAGAGCTCAGGTGAGAAATTGCAAACGTCGAGCAATTGCTCAGAGATGAAAAGTGCCAGCACTGAAAGCTGTTGCTAGCCAGCACCCTTCCTTGGAAGCGCTTTCACAAGCGCAGTAACACTGGGGCTTTGCGCTTCTCTACCCACCAAACGTCACGGTCCTTCTCTTTCCGTCTCGTAGACACGAGCTGAGAAATTGCAAACGTCGAGCAATTGCTCAGAGATGAAAAGTGCCAGCACTGAAAGCTGTTGCTAGCCAGCACCCTTCTTTGGAAGCGCTTTTGTAGGCCTAAGAACACTGGGGCTCTGGGCTTCTCTAGCCACCTCATCTTCTGCTCATCCTCTCGCGCACTCTAAAGAGAGCTCAGGTGAGAAATTGCAAACGTCGAGCAATTGCTCAGAGATGAAAAGTGCCAGCACTGAAAGCTCTTGCTAGCCAGCACCCTTCCTTGGAAGCGCTTTTGTAGGCCTAAGAACACTGGGGCTCTGGGCTTCTCTAGCCACCTAATCTTCTGCTCATCCTCTCGCGCACTCTAAAGAGAGCTCAGGTGAGAAATTGCAAAGGTCGAGCAATTGCTCAGAGATGAAAAGTGCCAGCACTGAAAGCTGTTGCTAGCCAGCACCCTTCCTTGGAAGCGCTTTCACAGGCGCAGCAACACTGGGGCTTTGCGCTTCTCTAGCCACCAAACGTCACGGTCATTCTCTTTCCGTCTCGTAGACACGAGCTGAGAAATTGCAAACGTCCAGCAATTGCTCAGAGATGAAAAGTGCCAGCACTGAAAGCTCTTGCTAGCCAGCACCCTTCCTTGGAAGCGCTTTTGTAGCCCTAAGAACACTGGGGCTCTGGGCTTCTCTAGCCACCTCAACTTCTGCTCATCCTCTCGCGCACTCTAAAGAGAGCTCAGGGGAGAAATTGCAAACGTCGAGCAATTGCTCAGAGATGAAAAGTGCCAGCACTGAAAGCTCTTGCTAGCCAGCACCCTTCCTTGGAAGCGCTTTCACAGGCACAGCAACACTGGGGCTTTGCGCTTCTCTAGCCACCAAACGTCACGGTCCTTCTCTTTCCGTCTCGTAGACACGAGCTGAGAAATTGCAAACGTCGAGCAATTGCTCAAAGAGGAAAAGTGCCAGCACTGGAAGCTGTTGCTAGCCAGCACCCTTCCTTGGCAGCGCTTTTGTAGCCCTTAGAACACTGGGGCTCTGGGCTTCTCTAGCCACCTCATCTACTGCTCATCCTCTCGCGCACTCTAAAGAGAGCTCAGGTGAGAAATTGCAAACGTCGAGCAATTGCTCAGAGATGAAAAGTGCCAGCACTGAAAGCTGTTGCTAGCCAGCACCCTTCCTTGGAAGCGCTTTCACAAGCGCAGTAACACTGGGGCTTTGCGCTTCTCTAGCCACCAAACGTCACGGTCCTTCTCTTTCCGTCTCGTAGACACGAGCTGAGAAATTGCAAACGTCGAGCAATTGCTCAGAGATGAAAAGTGCCAGCACTGAAAGCTGTTGCTAGCCAGCACCCTTCCTTGGAAGCGCTTTTGTAGGCCTAAGAAGACTGGGGCTCTGGGCTTCTCTAGCCACCTAATCTTCTGCTCATCCTCTCGCGCACTCTAAAGAGAGCTCAGGTGAGAAATTGCAAACGTCCAGCAATTGCTCAGAGATGAAAAGTGCCAGCACTGAAAGCTGTTGCTAGCCAGCACCCTTCCTTGGAAGCGCTTTTGTAGGCCTAAGAACACTGGGGCTCTGGGCTTCTCTAGCCACCTCATCTTCTGCTCATCCTCTCGCGCACTCTAAAGAGAGCTCAGGGGAGAAATTGCAAACGTCGATCAATTGCTCAGAGATGAAAAGTGCCAGCACTGAAAGCTGTTGCTAGCCAGCACCCTTCCTTGGAAGCGCTTTTGTAGGCCTAAGAACACTGGGGCTCTGGGCTTCTCTAGCCACCTCATCTTCTGCTCATCCTCTCGCGCACTCTAAAGAGAGCTCAGGTGAGAAATTGCAAAGGTCGAGCAATTGCTCAGAGATGAAAAGTGCCAGCACTGAAAGCTGTTGCTAGCCAGCACCCTTCCTTGGAAGCGCTTTCACAGGCGCAGCAACACTGGGGCTTTGCGCTTCTCTAGCCACCAAATGTCACGGTCATTCTCTTTCCGTCTCGTAGACACGAGCTGAGAAATTGCAAACGTCCAGCAATTGCTCAGAGATGAAAAGTGCCAGCACTGAAAGCTGTTGCTAGCCAGCACCCTTCCTTGGAAGTGCTTTTCTAGCCCTTAGAACACTGGGGCTCTGGGCTTCTCTAGCCACCTCAACTTCTGCTCATCCTCTCGCGCACTCTAAAGAGAGCTCAGGTGAGAAATTGCAAACGTCGAGCAATTGCTCAGAGATGAAAAGTGCCAGCACTGAAAGCTGTTGCTAGCCAGCACCCTTCCTTGGAAGCGCTTTCACAGGCACAGCAACACTGGGGCTTTGCGCTTCTCTAGCCACCAAACGTCACGGTCATTCTCTTTCCGTCTCGTAGACACGAGCTGAGAAATTGCAAACGTCGAGCAATTGCTCAAAGAGGAAAAGTGCCAGCACTGAAAGCTGTTGCTAGCCAGCACCCTTCCTTGGAAGCGCTTTTGTAGGCCTAAGCACACTGGGGCTCTGGGCTTCTCTAGCCACCTAATCTTCTGCTCATCCTCTCGCGCACTCTAAAGAGAGCTCAGGTGAGAAATTGCAAAGGTCGAGCAATTGCTCAGAGATGAAAAGTGCCAGCACTGAAAGCTGTTGCTAGCCAGCACCCTTCCTTGGAAGCGCTTTTGTAGGCCTAAGAACACTGAGGCTTTGCGCTTCTCTACCCACCAAACGTCACGGTCCTTCTCTTTCCGTCTCGTAGACACGAGCTGAGAAATTGCAAACGTCGAGCAATTGCTCAGAGAGGAAAAGTGCCAGCACTGAAAGCTGTTGCTAGCCAGCACCCTTCCTTGGAAGCGCTTTCACAGGCGCAGTAACACTGGGGCTTTGCGCTTCTCTACCCACCAAACGTCACGGTCACTATCTCTCCGTCTCGTAGACATGAGCTGAGAAATTGCAAACGTCGATCAATTGCTCAGAGATGAAAAGTGCCAGCACTGAAAGCTGTTGCTAGCCAGCCCCCTTCCTTGGAAGCGCTTTTGTAGGCCTAAGAACACTGGGGCTCTGGGCTTCTCTAGCCACTTAATCTTCTGCTCATCCTCTCGCGCACTCTAAAGAGAATTCAGATGAGAAATTGCAAACGTCGAGCAATTGCTCAGAGATGAAAAGTGCCAGCACTGAAAGCTGTTGCTAGCCAGCACCCTTCCTTGGAAGCGCTTTCACAGGCGCAGGAACACTGGGGCTTTGCGCTTCTCTAGCCACCAAACGTCACGGTCCTTCTCTTTCCGTCTCCTAGACACGAGCTGAGAGATTGCAAACGTCAAGCAATTGCTCAGAGATGAAAAGTGCCAGCACTGAAAGCTGTTGCTAGCCAGCCCCCTTCTTTGGAAGCGCTTTTGTAGGCCTAAGAACACTGGGGCTCTGGGCTTCTCTAGCCACCTCATCTTCTGCTCATCCTCTCGCGCACTCTAAAGAGAGCTCAGGGGAGAAATTGCAAACGTCGAGCAATTGCTCAGAGATGAAAAGTGCCAGCACTGAAAGCTCTTGCTAGCCAGCACCCTTCCTTGGAAGCGCTTTCACAGGCGCAGTAACACTGGGGCTTTGCGCTTCTCTACCCACCAAACGTCACGGTCCTTCTCTTTCCGTCTCGTAGACACGAGCTGAGAAATTGCAAACGTTGAGCAATTGCTCAGAGATGAAAAGTGCCAGCACTGAAAGCTCTTGCTAGCCAGCACCCTTCCTTGGAAGCGCTTTTGTAGGCCTAAGAACACTGGGGCTCTGGGCTTCTCTAGCCACCTAATCTTCTGCTCATCCTCTCGCGCACTCTAAAGAGAGCTCAGGGGAGAAATTGCAAACGTCGAGCAATTGCTCAGAGATGAAAAGTGCCAGCACTGAAAGCTGTTGCTAGCCAGCACCCTTCCTTGGAAGCGCTTTTGTAGGCCTAAGCACACTGGGGCTCTGGGCTTCTCTAGCCACCTCATCTTCTGCTCATCCTCTCGCGCACTCTAAAGAGAGCTCAGGTGAGAAATTGCAAAGGTCGAGCAATTGCTCAGAGATGAAAAGTGCCAGCACTGAAAGCTGTTGCTAGCCAGCACCCTTCCTTGGAAGCGCTTTCACAGGCGCAGCAACACTGGGGCTTTGCGCTTCTCTAGCCACCAAATGTCTAGGTCATTCTCTTTCTGTCTCGTAGACATGAGCTGAGAAATTGCAAACGTCCAGCAATTGCTCAGAGATGAAAAGTGCCAGCACTGAAAGCTGTTGCTAGCCAGCACCCTTCCTTGGAAGTGCTTTTCTAGCCCTTAGAACACTGGGGCTCTGGGCTTCTCTAGCCACCTCAACTTCTGCTCATCCTCTCGCGCACTCTAAAGAGAGCTCAGGTGAGAAATTGCAAACGTCGAGCAATTGCTCAGAGATGAAAAGTGCCAGCACTGAAAGCTGTTGCTAGCCAGCACCCTTCCTTGGAAGCGCTTTCACAGGCACAGCAACACTGGGGCTTTGCGCTTCTCTAGCCACCAAACGTCACGGTCCTTCTCTTTCCGTCTCGTAGACACGAGCTGAGAAATTGCAAACGTCGAGCAATTGCTCAAAGAGGAAAAGTGCCAGCACTGAAAGCTGTTGCTAGCCAGCACCCTTCCTTGGAAGCGCTTTTGTAGCCCTAAGCACACTGGGGCTCTGGGCTTCTCTAGCCACCTAATCTTCTGCTCATCCTCTCGCGCACTCTAAAGAGAGCTCAGGTGAGAAATTGCAAACGTCGAGCAATTGCTCAGAGATGAAAAGTGCCAGCACTGAAAGCTGTTGCTAGCCAGCACCCTTCCTTGGAAGCGCTTTTGTAGGCCTAAGAACACTGAGGCTTTGCGCTTCTCTACCCACCAAACGTCACGGTCCTTCTCTTTCCGTCTCGTAGACACGAGCTGAGAAATTGCAAACGTCGAGCAATTGCTCAGAGAGGAAAAGTGCCAGCACTGAAAGCTGTTGCTAGCCAGCACCCTTCCTTGGAAGCGCTTTTGTAGGCCTAAGAACACTGGGGCTCTGGGCTTCTTTAGCCACCTCATCTTCTGCTCATCCTCTCGCGCACTCTGAAGAGAGCTCAGGGGAGAAATTGCAAACGTCGAGCAATTGCTCAGAGATGAAAAGTGCCAGCACTGAAAGCTGTTGCTAGCCAGCACCCTTCCTTGGAAGCGCTTTCACAGGCGCAGTAACACTGGGGCTTTGCGCTTCTCTACCCACCAAACGTCACGGTCACTATCTCTCCGTCTCGTAGACATGAGCTGAGAAATTGCAAACGTCGATCAATTGCTCAGAGATGAAAAGTGCCAGCACTGAAAGCTGTTGCTAGCCAGCACCCTTCCTTGGAAGCGCTTTTGTAGGCCTAAGAACACTGGGGCTCTGGGCTTCTCTAGCCACTTAATCTTCTGCTCATCCTCTCGCGCACTCTAAAGAGAATTCAGATGAGAAATTGCAAACGTCGAGCAATTGCTCAGAGATGAAAAGTGCCAGCACTGAAAGCTGTTGCTAGCCAGCACCCTTCCTTGGAAGCGCTTTCACAGGCGCAGGAACACTGGGGCTTTGCGCTTCTCTAGCCACCAAACGTCACGGTCCTTCTCTTTCCGTCTCGTAGACACGAGCTGAGAGATTGCAAACGTCGAGCAATTGCTCAGAGATGAAAAGTGCCAGCACTGAAAGCTGTTGCTAGCCAGCACCCTTCCTTGGAAGCGCTTTTGTAGGCCTAAGAACACTGGGGCTCTGGGCTTCTCTAGCCACTTAATCTTCTGCTCATCCTCTCGCACACTCTAAAGAGAGCTCAGGTGAGAAATTGCAAACGTTGAGCAATTGCTCAGAGATGAAAAGTGCCAGCACTGGAAGCTGTTGCTAGCCAGCACCCTTCCTTGGAAGCGCTTTTGTAGGCCTAAGAACACTGGGGCTCTGGGCTTCTCTAGCCACCTCATCTTCTGCTCATCCTCTCGCGCACTCTAAAGAGAGCTCAGGGGAGAAATTGCAAACGTCGAGCAATTGCTCAGAGATGAAAAGTGCCAGCACTGAAAGCTCTTGCTAGCCAGCACCCTTCCTTGGAAGCGCTTTCACAGGCGCAGTAACACTGGGGCTTTGAGCTTCTCTACCCACCAAACGTCACGGTCCTTCTCTTTCCGTCTCCTAGACACGAGCTGAGAAATTGCAAACGTCGAGCAATTGCTCAGAGAGGAAAAGTGCCAGCACTGAAAGCTGTTGCTAGCCAGCCCCCTTCCTTGGAAGCGCTTTTGTAGGCCTAAGAACACTGGGGCTCTGGGCTTCTCTAGCCACCTCATCTTCTGCTCATCCTCTCGCGCACTCTGAAGAGAGCTCAGGTGAGAAATTGCAAACGTCGAGCAATTGCTCAGAGATGAAAAGTGCCAGCACTGAAAGCTCTTGCTAGCCAGCACCCTTCCTTGGAAGCGCTTTCACAGGCGCAGTAACACTGGGGCTTTGCGCTTCTCTACCCACCAAACGTCACGGTCCTTCTCTTTCCGTCTCGTAGACACGAGCTGAGAAATTGCAAACGTAGAGCAATTGCTCAGAGATGAAAAGTGCCAGCACTGAAAGCTCTTGCTAGCCAGCCCCCTTCCTTGGAAGCGCTTTTGTAGGCCTAAGAACAGTGGGGCTCTGGGCTTCTCTAGCCACCTAATCTTCTGCTCATCCTCTCGCGCACTCTGAAGAGAGCTCAGGTGAGAAATTGCAAACGTCGAGCAATTGCTCAGAGATGAAAAGTGCCAGCACTGAAAGCTGTTGCTAGCCAGCACCCTTCCTTGGAAGCGCTTTCACAGGCGCTGTAACACTGGGGCTTTGCGCTTCTCTACCCACCAAACGTCACGGTCACTATCTCTCCGTCTCGTAGACACGAGCTGAGAAATTGCAAACGTCGAGCAATTGCTCAGAGATGAAAAGTGCCAGCACTGAAAGCTGTTGCTAGCCAGCACCCTTCCTTGGAAGCGCTTTTGTAGGCCTAAGAACACTGGGGCTCTGGGCTTCTCTAGCCACCTCATCTTCTGCTCATCCTCTCGCGCACTCTAAAGAGAGCTCAGGTGAGAAATTGCAAACGTCGAGCAATTGCTCAGAGATGAAAAGTGCCAGCACTGAAAGCTGTTGCTAGCCAGCACCCTTCCTTGGAAGCGCTTTCACAGGCGCAGTAACACTGGGGCTTTGCGTTTCTCTAGCCACCAAACGTCACGGTCCTTCTCTTTCCGTCTCGTAGACACGAGCTGAGAAATTGCAAACGTCGAGCAATTGCTCAGAGATGAAAAGTGCCAGCACTGAAAGCTGTTGCTAGCCAGCACCCTTCCTTGGAAGTGCTTTTGTAGCCCTAAGAACAGTGGGGCTCTGGGCTTCTTTAGCCACCTCATCTTCTGCTCATCCTCTCGCGCACTCTGAAGAGAGCTCAGGGGAGAAATTGCAAACGTCCAGCAATTGCTCAGAGATGAAAAGTGCCAGCACTGAAAGCTCTTGCTAGCCAGCACCCTTCCTTGGAAGCGCTTTCACAGGCGCTGTAACACTGGGGCTTTGCGCTTCTCTACCCACCAAACGTCACGGTCCTTCTCTTTCCGTCTCGTAGACACGAGCTGAGAAATTGCAAACGTCGAGCAATTGCTCAGAGATGAAAAGTGCCAGCACTGAAAGCTCTTGCTAGCCAGCACCCTTCCTTGGAAGCGCTTTTGTAGGCCTAAGAACACTGGGGCTCTGGGCTTCTCTAGCCACCTAATCTTCTGCTCATCCTCTCGCGCACTCTGAAGAGAGCTCAGGTGAGAAATTGCAAACGTCGAGCAATTGCTCAGAGATGAAAAGTGCCAGCACTGAAAGCTGTTGCTAGCCAGCACCCTTCCTTGGAAGCGCTTTCACAGGCGCAGCAACACTGGGGCTTTGCGCTTCTCTACCCACCAAACGTCACGGTCACTATCTCTCCGTCTCGTAGACACGAGCTGAGAAATTGCAAACGTCGAGCAATTGCTCAGAGATGAAAAGTGCCAGCACTGAAAGCTGTTGCTAGCCAGCCCCCTTCCTTGGAAGCGCTTTTGTAGGCCTAAGAACACTGGGGCTCTGGGCTTCTCTAGCCACCTCATCTTCTGCTCATCCTCTCGCGCACTCTAAAGAGAGCTCAGGTGAGAAATTGCAAACGTCCAGCAATTGCTCAGAGATGAAAAGTGCCAGCACTGAAAGCTCTTGCTAGCCAGCACCCTTCCTTGGAAGCGCTTTCACAGGCGCAGCAACACTGGGGCTTTGCGCTTCTATACGCACCAAACGTCACGGTCCTTCTCTTTCCGTCTCCTAGACACGAGCTGAGAAATTGCAAACGTCGAGCAATTGCTCAGAGATGAAAAGTGCCAGCACTGAAAGCTGTTGCTAGCCAGCACCCTTCCTTGGAAGCGCTTTTGTAGGCCTAAGAACACTGGGGCTCTGGGCTTCTCTAGCCACCTCATCTTCTGCTCATCCTCTCGCGCACTCTAAAGAGAGCTCAGGTGAGAAATTGCAAACGTCGAGCAATTGCTCAGAGATGAAAAGTGCCAGCACTGAAAGCTGTTGCTAGCCAGCACCCTTCCTTGGAAGCGCTTTCACAGGCGCAGTAACACTGGGGCTTTGCGTTTCTCTAGCCACCAAACGTCACGGTCCTTCTCTTTCCGTCTCGTAGACACGAGCTGAGAAATTGCAAACGTCGAGCAATTGCTCAGAGATGAAAAGTGCCAGCACTGAAAGCTGTTGCTAGCCAGCCCCCTTCCTTGGAAGCGCTTTTGTAGGCCTAAGAACACTGGGGCTCTGGGCTTCTCTAGCCACCTCATCTTCTGCTCATCCTCTCGCGCACTCTAAAGAGAGCTCAGGTGAGAAATTGCAAACGTCGAGCAATTGCTCAGAGATGAAAAGTGCCAGCACTGAAAGCTCTTGCTAGCCAGCACCCTTCCTTGGAAGCGCTTTTGTAGGCCTAAGAACACTGGGGCTCTGGGCTTCTCTAGCCACCTCATCTTCTGCTCATCCTCTCGCGCACTCTAAAGAGAGCTCAGGTGAGAAATTGCAAACGTCCAGCAATTGCTCAGAGATGAAAAGTGCCAGCACTGAAAGCTGTTGCTAGCCAGCCCCCTTCCTTGGAAGCGCTTTCACAGGCGCAGTAACACTGGGGCTTTGCACTTCTCTACCCACCAAACGTCACGGTCCTTCTCTTTCCGTCTCGTAGACACGAGCTGAGAAATTGCAAACGTCGAGCAATTGCTCAGAGATGAAAAGTGCCAGCACTGAAAGCTCTTGCTAGCCAGCACCCTTCCTTGGAAGCGCTTTTGTAGCCCTAAGCACACTGGGGCTCTGGGCTTCTCTAGCCACCTCATCTTCTGCTCATCCTCTCGCGCACTCTAAAGAGAGCTCAGGTGAGAAATTGCAAACGTCCAGCAATTGCTCAGAGAGGAAAAGTGCCAGCACTGGAAGCTGTTGCTAGCCAGCACCTTTCCTTGGAAGCGCTTTCACAGGCGCAGTAACACTGGGGCTTTGCGCTTCTCTACCCACCAAACGTCATGGTCCTTCTCTTTCCGTCTCGTAGACACGAGCTGAGAAATTGCAAACGTCGAGCAATTGCTCAGAGATGAAAAGTGCCAGCACTGAAAGCTGTTGCTAGCCAGCACCCTTCCTTGGAAGCACTTTTGTAGGCCTAAGAACACTGGGGCTCTGGGCTTCTCTAGCCACCTCATCTTCTGCTCATCCTCTCGCGCACTCTAAAGAGAGCTCAGGTGAGAAATTGCAAACGTCGAGCAATTGCTCAGAGATGAAAAGTGCCAGCACTGAAAGCTGTTGCTAGCCAGCACCCTTCCTTGGAAGCGCTTTTGTAGGCCTAAGAACACTGGGGCTATGGGCTTCTCTAGCCACCTCATCTTCTGCTCATCCTCTCGCGCACTCTAAAGAGAGCTCAGGTGAGAAATTGCAAACGTTGAGCAATTGCTCAGCGATGAAAAGTGCCAGCACTGAAAGCTGTTGCTAGCCAGCACCCTTCCTTGGAAGCGCTTTTGTAGCCCTAAGCACACTGGGGCTCTGGGCTTCTCTAGCCACCTCATCTTCTGCTCATCCTCTCGCGCACTCTAAAGAGAGCTCAGGTGAGAAATTGCAAATGTTGAGCAATTGCTCAGAGATGAAAAGTGCCAGCACTGGAAGCTGTTGCTAGCCAGCACCCTTCCTTGGAAGCGCTTTTGTAGGCCTAAGCACACTGGGGCTCTGGGCTTCTCTAGCCACCTCATCTACTGCTCATCCTCTCGCGCACTCTAAAGAGAGCTCAGGTGAGAAATTGCAAACGTCGAGCAATTGCTCAGAGATGAAAAGTGCCAGCACTGAAAGCTGTTGCTAGCCAGCACCCTTCCTTGGAAGCGCTTTCACAGGCGCAGTAACACTGGGGCTTTGCGCTTCTCTAGCCACCAAACGTCACGGTCCTTCTCTTTCCGTCTCGTAGACACGAGCTGAGAAATTGCAAACGTCGAGCAATTGCTCAGAGATGAAAAGTGCCAGCACTGAAAGCTGTTGCTAGCCAGCCCCCTTCCTTGGAAGCGCTTTTGTAGGCCTAAGAACACTGGGGCTCTGGGCTTCTCTAGCCACCTCATCTTCTGCTCATCCTCTCGCGCACTCTAAAGAGAGCTCAGGTGAGAAATTGCAAACGTCGAGCAATTGCTCAGAGATGAAAAGTGCCAGCACTGAAAGCTCTTGCTAGCCAGCACCCTTCCTTGGAAGCGCTTTTGTAGGCCTAAGAACACTGGGGCTCTGGGCTTCTCTAGCCACCTCATCTTCTGCTCATCCTCTCGCGCACTCTAAAGAGAGCTCAGGGGAGAAATTGCAAACGTCGAGCAATTGCTCAGAGATGAAAAGTGCCAGCACTGAAAGCTGTTGCTAGCCAGCACCCTTCCTTGGAAGCGCTTTTGTAGCCCTTAGCACACTGGGGCTCTGGGCTTCTCTAGCCACCTCATCTTCTGCTCATCCTCTCGCGCACTCTGAAGAGAGCTCAGGGGAGAAATTGCAAACGTCCAGCAATTGCTCAGAGATGAAAAGTGCCAGCACTGAAAGCTCTTGCTAGCCAGCACCCTTCCTTGGAAGCGCTTTCACAGGCGCAGCAACACTGGGGCTTTGCGCTTCTCTAGCCACCAAACGTCACGGTCATTCTCTTTCCGTCTCGTAGACACGAGCTGAGAAATTGCAAACGTCGAGCAATTGCTCAAAGAGGAAAAGTGCCAGCACTGAAAGCTGTTGCTAGCCAGCACCCTTCCTTGGAAGCGCTTTTGTAGCCCTAAGCACACTGGGGCTCTGGGCTTCTCTAGCCACCTAATCTTCTGCTCATCCTCTCGCGCACTCTAAAGAGAGCTCAGGTGAGAAATTGCAAACGTCGAGCAATTGCTCAGAGATGAAAAGTGCCAGCACTGAAAGCTGTTGCTAGCCAGCACCCTTCCTTGGAAGCGCTTTCACAGGCACAGCAACACTGGGGCTTTGCGCTTCTCTAGCCACCAAACGTCACGGTCCTTCTCTTTCCGTCTCGTAGACACGAGCTGAGAAATTGCAAACGTCGAGCAATTGCTCAAAGAGGAAAAGTGCCAGCACTGAAAGCTGTTGCTAGCCAGCACCCTTCCTTGGAAGCGCTTTTGTAGCCCTAAGCACACTGGGGCTCTGGGCTTCTCTAGCCACCTAATCTTCTGCTCATCCTCTCGCGCACTCTAAAGAGAGCTCAGGTGAGAAATTGCAAACGTCGAGCAATTGCTCAGAGATGAAAAGTGCCAGCACTGAAAGCTGTTGCTAGCCAGCACCCTTCCTTGGAAGCGCTTTTGTAGGCCTAAGAACACTGGGGCTCTGGGCTTCTCTACCCACCAAACGTCACGGTCATTCTCTTTCCGTCTCGTAGACACGAGCTGAGAAATTGCAAACGTCCAGCAATTGCTCAGAGATGAAAAGTGCCAGCACTGAAAGCTGTTGCTAGCCAGCACCCTTCCTTGGAAGCGCTTTTGTAGGCCTAAGCACACTGGGGCTCTGGGCTTCTCTAGCCACCTAATCTTCTGCTCATCCTCTCGCGCACTCTAAAGAGAGCTCAGGTGAGAAATTGCAAACGTCGAGCAATTGCTCAGAGATGAAAAGTGCCAGCACTGAAAGCTGTTGCTAGCCAGCACCCTTCCTTGGAAGTGCTTTTGTAGCCCTAAGAACACTGGGGCTCTGGGCTTCTCTAGCCACCTCATCTTCTGCTCATCCTCTCGCGCACTCTAAAGAGAGCTCAGGTGACAAATTGCAAACGTCGAGCAATTGCTCAGAGATGAAAAGTGCCAGCACTGGAAGCTGTTGCTAGCCAGCACCCTTCCTTGGAAGCGCTTTTGTAGCCCTTAGAACACTGGGGCTCTGGGCTTCTCTAGCCACCTCATCTACTGCTCATCCTCTCGCGCACTCTAAAGAGAGCTCAGGGGAGAAATTGCAAACGTCGAGCAATTGCTCAGAGATGAAAAGTGCCAGCACTGAAAGCTGTTGCTAGCCAGCACCCTTCCTTGGAAGCGCTTTCACAAGCGCAGTAACACTGGGGCTTTGCGCTTCTCTACCCACCAAACGTCACGGTCCTTCTCTTTCCGTCTCGTAGACACGAGCTGAGAAATTGCAAACGTCGAGCAATTGCTCAGAGATGAAAAGTGCCAGCACTGAAAGCTGTTGCTAGCCAGCACCCTTCTTTGGAAGCGCTTTTGTAGGCCTAAGAACACTGGGGCTCTGGGCTTCTCTAGCCACCTCATCTTCTGCTCATCCTCTCGCGCACTCTGAAGAGAGCTCAGGTGAGAAATTGCAAACGTCGAGCAATTGCTCAGAGATGAAAAGTGCCAGCACTGAAAGCTCTTGCTAGCCAGCACCCTTCCTTGGAAGCGCTTTTGTAGGCCTAAGAACACTGGGGCTCTGGGCTTCTCTAGCCACCTAATCTTCTGCTCATCCTCTCGCGCACTCTAAAGAGAGCTCAGGTGAGAAATTGCAAAGGTCGAGCAATTGCTCAGAGATGAAAAGTGCCAGCACTGAAAGCTGTTGCTAGCCAGCACCCTTCCTTGGAAGCGCTTTCACAGGCGCAGCAACACTGGGGCTTTGCGCTTCTCTAGCCACCAAACGTCACTGTCATTCTCTTTCCGTCTCGTAGACACGAGCTGAGAAATTGCAAACGTCCAGCAATTGCTCAGAGATGAAAAGTGCCAGCACTGAAAGCTCTTGCTAGCCAGCACCCTTCCTTGGAAGCGCTTTTGTAGCCCTAAGAACACTGGGGCTCTGGGCTTCTCTAGCCACCTCAACTTCTGCTCATCCTCTCGCGCACTCTAAAGAGAGCTCAGGGGAGAAATTGCAAACGTCGAGCAATTGCTCAGAGATGAAAAGTGCCAGCACTGAAAGCTCTTGCTAGCCAGCACCCTTCCTTGGAAGCGCTTTCACAGGCACAGCAACACTGGGGCTTTGCGCTTCTCTAGCCACCAAACGTCACGGTCCTTCTCTTTCCGTCTCGTAGACACGAGCTGAGAAATTGCAAACGTCGAGCAATTGCTCAAAGAGGAAAAGTGCCAGCACTGGAAGCTGTTGCTAGCCAGCACCCTTCCTTGGCAGCGCTTTTGTAGCCCTTAGAACACTGGGGCTCTGGGCTTCTCTAGCCACCTCATCTACTGCTCATCCTCTCGCGCACTCTAAAGAGAGCTCAGGTGAGAAATTGCAAACGTCGAGCAATTGCTCAGAGATGAAAAGTGCCAGCACTGAAAGCTGTTGCTAGCCAGCACCCTTCCTTGGAAGCGCTTTCACAAGCGCAGTAACACTGGGGCTTTGCGCTTCTCTAGCCACCAAACGTCACGGTCCTTCTCTTTCCGTCTCGTAGACACGAGCTGAGAAATTGCAAACGTCGAGCAATTGCTCAGAGATGAAAAGTGCCAGCACTGAAAGCTGTTGCTAGCCAGCACCCTTCCTTGGAAGCGCTTTTGTAGGCCTAAGAAGACTGGGGCTCTGGGCTTCTCTAGCCACCTAATCTTCTGCTCATCCTCTCGCGCACTCTAAAGAGAGCTCAGGTGAGAAATTGCAAACGTCCAGCAATTGCTCAGAGATGAAAAGTGCCAGCACTGAAAGCTGTTGCTAGCCAGCACCCTTCCTTGGAAGCGCTTTTGTAGGCCTAAGAACACTGGGGCTCTGGGCTTCTCTAGCCACCTCATCTTCTGCTCATCCTCTCGCGCACTCTAAAGAGAGCTCAGGGGAGAAATTGCAAACGTCGATCAATTGCTCAGAGATGAAAAGTGCCAGCACTGAAAGCTGTTGCTAGCCAGCACCCTTCCTTGGAAGCGCTTTTGTAGGCCTAAGAACACTGGGGCTCTGGGCTTCTCTAGCCACCTCATCTTCTGCTCATCCTCTCGCGCACTCTAAAGAGAGCTCAGGTGAGAAATTGCAAAGGTCGAGCAATTGCTCAGAGATGAAAAGTGCCAGCACTGAAAGCTGTTGCTAGCCAGCACCCTTCCTTGGAAGCGCTTTCACAGGCGCAGCAACACTGGGGCTTTGCGCTTCTCTAGCCACCAAATGTCACGGTCATTCTCTTTCCGTCTCGTAGACACGAGCTGAGAAATTGCAAACGTCCAGCAATTGCTCAGAGATGAAAAGTGCCAGCACTGAAAGCTGTTGCTAGCCAGCACCCTTCCTTGGAAGTGCTTTTCTAGCCCTTAGAACACTGGGGCTCTGGGCTTCTCTAGCCACCTCAACTTCTGCTCATCCTCTCGCGCACTCTAAAGAGAGCTCAGGTGAGAAATTGCAAACGTCGAGCAATTGCTCAGAGATGAAAAGTGCCAGCACTGAAAGCTGTTGCTAGCCAGCACCCTTCCTTGGAAGCGCTTTCACAGGCACAGCAACACTGGGGCTTTGCGCTTCTCTAGCCACCAAACGTCACGGTCATTCTCTTTCCGTCTCGTAGACACGAGCTGAGAAATTGCAAACGTCGAGCAATTGCTCAAAGAGGAAAAGTGCCAGCACTGAAAGCTGTTGCTAGCCAGCACCCTTCCTTGGAAGCGCTTTTGTAGGCCTAAGCACACTGGGGCTCTGGGCTTCTCTAGCCACCTAATCTTCTGCTCATCCTCTCGCGCACTCTAAAGAGAGCTCAGGTGAGAAATTGCAAAGGTCGAGCAATTGCTCAGAGATGAAAAGTGCCAGCACTGAAAGCTGTTGCTAGCCAGCACCCTTCCTTGGAAGCGCTTTTGTAGGCCTAAGAACACTGAGGCTTTGCGCTTCTCTACCCACCAAACGTCACGGTCCTTCTCTTTCCGTCTCGTAGACACGAGCTGAGAAATTGCAAACGTCGAGCAATTGCTCAGAGAGGAAAAGTGCCAGCACTGAAAGCTGTTGCTAGCCAGCACCCTTCCTTGGAAGCGCTTTTGTAGGCCTAAGAACACTGGGGCTCTGGGCTTCTTTAGCCACCTCATCTTCTGCTCATCCTCTCGCGCACTCTGAAGAGAGCTCAGGGGAGAAATTGCAAACGTCGAGCAATTGCTCAGAGATGAAAAGTGCCAGCACTGAAAGCTGTTGCTAGCCAGCACCCTTCCTTGGAAGCGCTTTCACAGGCGCAGTAACACTGGGGCTTTGCGCTTCTCTACCCACCAAACGTCACGGTCACTATCTCTCCGTCTCGTAGACATGAGCTGAGAAATTGCAAACGTCGATCAATTGCTCAGAGATGAAAAGTGCCAGCACTGAAAGCTGTTGCTAGCCAGCCCCCTTCCTTGGAAGCGCTTTTGTAGCCCTTAGAACACTGGGGCTCTGGGCTTCTCTAGCCACTTAATCTTCTGCTCATCCTCTCGCGCACTCTAAAGAGAATTCAGATGAGAAATTGCAAACGTCGAGCAATTGCTCAGAGATGAAAAGTGCCAGCACTGAAAGCTGTTGCTAGCCAGCACCCTTCCTTGGAAGCGCTTTCACAGGCGCAGGAACACTGGGGCTTTGCGCTTCTCTAGCCACCAAACGTCACGGTCCTTCTCTTTCCATCTCCTAGACACGAGCTGAGAGATTGCAAACGTCAAGCAATTGCTCAGAGATGAAAAGTGCCAGCACTGAAAGCTGTTGCTAGCCAGCCCCCTTCTTTGGAAGCGCTTTTGTAGGCCTAAGAACACTGGGGCTCTGGGCTTCTCTAGCCACCTCATCTTCTGCTCATCCTCTCGCGCACTCTAAAGAGAGCTCAGGGGAGAAATTGCAAACGTCGAGCAATTGCTCAGAGATGAAAAGTGCCAGCACTGAAAGCTCTTGCTAGCCAGCACCCTTCCTTGGAAGCGCTTTCACAGGCGCAGTAACACTGGGGCTTTGCGCTTCTCTACCCACCAAACGTCACGGTCCTTCTCTTTCCGTCTCGTAGACACGAGCTGAGAAATTGCAAACGTTGAGCAATTGCTCAGAGATGAAAAGTGCCAGCACTGAAAGCTGTTGCTAGCCAGCCCCCTTCCTTGGAAGCGCTTTTGTAGGCCTAAGAACACTGGGGCTCTGGGCTTCTCTAGCCACCTCATCTTCTGCTCATCCTCTCGCGCACTCTGAAGAGAGCTCAGGTGAGAAATTGCAAACGTCGAGCAATTGCTCAGAGATGAAAAGTGCCAGCACTGAAAGCTCTTGCTAGCCAGCACCCTTCCTTGGAAGCGCTTTCACAGGCGCAGTAACACTGGGGCTTTGCGCTTCTCTACCCACCAAACGTCACGGTCCTTCTCTTTCCGTCTCGTAGACACGAGCTGAGAAATTGCAAACGTAGAGCAATTGCTCAGAGATGAAAAGTGCCAGCACTGAAAGCTCTTGCTAGCCAGCACCCTTCCTTGGAAGCGCTTTTGTAGGCCTAAGAACACTGGGGCTCTGGGCTTCTCTAGCCACCTAATCTTCTGCTCATCCTCTCGCGCACTCTAAAGAGAGCTCAGGGGAGAAATTGCAAACGTCGAGCAATTGCTCAGAGATGAAAAGTGCCAGCACTGAAAGCTGTTGCTAGCCAGCACCCTTCCTTGGAAGCGCTTTTGTAGGCCTAAGCACACTGGGGCTCTGGGCTTCTCTAGCCACCTCATCTTCTGCTCATCCTCTCGCGCACTCTAAAGAGAGCTCAGGTGAGAAATTGCAAAGGTCGAGCAATTGCTCAGAGATGAAAAGTGCCAGCACTGAAAGCTGTTGCTAGCCAGCACCCTTCCTTGGAAGCGCTTTCACAGGCGCAGCAACACTGGGGCTTTGCGCTTCTCTAGCCACCAAATGTCTAGGTCATTCTCTTTCTGTCTCGTAGACATGAGCTGAGAAATTGCAAACGTCCAGCAATTGCTCAGAGATGAAAAGTGCCAGCACTGAAAGCTGTTGCTAGCCAGCACCCTTCCTTGGAAGTGCTTTTCTAGCCCTTAGAACACTGGGGCTCTGGGCTTCTCTAGCCACCTCAACTTCTGCTCATCCTCTCGCGCACTCTAAAGAGAGCTCAGGTGAGAAATTGCAAACGTCGAGCAATTGCTCAGAGATGAAAAGTGCCAGCACTGAAAGCTGTTGCTAGCCAGCACCCTTCCTTGGAAGCGCTTTCACAGGCACAGCAACACTGGGGCTTTGCGCTTCTCTAGCCACCAAACGTCACGGTCCTTCTCTTTCCGTCTCGTAGACACGAGCTGAGAAATTGCAAACGTCGAGCAATTGCTCAAAGAGGAAAAGTGCCAGCACTGAAAGCTGTTGCTAGCCAGCACCCTTCCTTGGAAGCGCTTTTGTAGCCCTAAGCACACTGGGGCTCTGGGCTTCTCTAGCCACCTAATCTTCTGCTCATCCTCTCGCGCACTCTAAAGAGAGCTCAGGTGAGAAATTGCAAACGTCGAGCAATTGCTCAGAGATGAAAAGTGCCAGCACTGAAAGCTGTTGCTAGCCAGCACCCTTCCTTGGAAGCGCTTTTGTAGGCCTAAGAACACTGAGGCTTTGCGCTTCTCTAGCCACCAAACGTCACGGTCCTTCTCTTTCCGTCTCGTAGACACGAGCTGAGAAATTGCAAACGTCGAGCAATTGCTCAGAGAGGAAAAGTGCCAGCACTGAAAGCTGTTGCTAGCCAGCACCCTTCCTTGGAAGCGCTTTTGTAGGCCTAAGAACACTGGGGCTCTGGGCTTCTTTAGCCACCTCATCTTCTGCTCATCCTCTCGCGCACTCTGAAGAGAGCTCAGGGGAGAAATTGCAAACGTCGAGCAATTGCTCAGAGATGAAAAGTGCCAGCACTGAAAGCTGTTGCTAGCCAGCACCCTTCCTTGGAAGCGCTTTCACAGGCGCAGTAACACTGGGGCTTTGCGCTTCTCTACCCACCAAACGTCACGGTCACTATCTCTCCGTCTCGTAGACATGAGCTGAGAAATTGCAAACGTCGATCAATTGCTCAGAGATGAAAAGTGCCAGCACTGAAAGCTGTTGCTAGCCAGCACCCTTCCTTGGAAGCGCTTTTGTAGGCCTAAGAACACTGGGGCTCTGGGCTTCTCTAGCCACTTAATCTTCTGCTCATCCTCTCGCGCACTCTAAAGAGAATTCAGATGAGAAATTGCAAACGTCGAGCAATTGCTCAGAGATGAAAAGTGCCAGCACTGAAAGCTGTTGCTAGCCAGCACCCTTCCTTGGAAGCGCTTTCACAGGCACAGCAACACTGGGGCTTTGCGCTTCTCTAGCCACCAAACGTCACGGTCCTTCTCTTTCCGTCTCGTAGACACGAGCTGAGAAATTGCAAACGTCGAGCAATTGCTCAAAGAGGAAAAGTGCCAGCACTGAAAGCTGTTGCTAGCCAGCACCCTTCCTTGGAAGCGCTTTTGTAGCCCTAAGCACACTGGGGCTCTGGGCTTCTCTAGCCACCTAATCTTCTGCTCATCCTCTCGCGCACTCTAAAGAGAGCTCAGGTGAGAAATTGCAAACGTCGAGCAATTGCTCAGAGATGAAAAGTGCCAGCACTGAAAGCTGTTGCTAGCCAGCACCCTTCCTTGGAAGCGCTTTTGTAGGCCTAAGAACACTGAGGCTTTGCGCTTCTCTACCCACCAAACGTCACGGTCCTTCTCTTTCCGTCTCGTAGACACGAGCTGAGAAATTGCAAACGTCGAGCAATTGCTCAGAGAGGAAAAGTGCCAGCACTGAAAGCTGTTGCTAGCCAGCACCCTTCCTTGGAAGCGCTTTTGTAGGCCTAAGAACACTGGGGCTCTGGGCTTCTTTAGCCACCTCATCTTCTGCTCATCCTCTCGCGCACTCTGAAGAGAGCTCAGGGGAGAAATTGCAAACGTCGAGCAATTGCTCAGAGATGAAAAGTGCCAGCACTGAAAGCTGTTGCTAGCCAGCACCCTTCCTTGGAAGCGCTTTCACAGGCGCAGTAACACTGGGGCTTTGCGCTTCTCTACCCACCAAACGTCACGGTCACTATCTCTCCGTCTCGTAGACATGAGCTGAGAAATTGCAAACGTCGATCAATTGCTCAGAGATGAAAAGTGCCAGCACTGAAAGCTGTTGCTAGCCAGCACCCTTCCTTGGAAGCGCTTTTGTAGGCCTAAGAACACTGGGGCTCTGGGCTTCTCTAGCCACTTAATCTTCTGCTCATCCTCTCGCGCACTCTAAAGAGAATTCAGATGAGAAATTGCAAACGTCGAGCAATTGCTCAGAGATGAAAAGTGCCAGCACTGAAAGCTGTTGCTAGCCAGCACCCTTCCTTGGAAGCGCTTTTGTAGGCCTTAGAACACTGGGGCTCTGGGCTTCTCTAGCCACCTCATCTTCTGCTCATCCTCTCGCGCACTCTAAAGAGAGCTCAGGTGAGAAATTGCAAACGTCGAGCAATTGCTCAGAGATGAAAAGTGCCAGCACTGAAAGCTGTTGCTAGCCAGCACCCTTCCTTGGAAGCGCTTTCACAGGCGCAGGAACACTGGGGCTTTGCGCTTCTCTAGCCACCAAACGTCACGGTCCTTCTCTTTCCGTCTCGTAGACACGAGCTGAGAGATTGCAAACGTCGAGCAATTGCTCAGAGATGAAAAGTGCCAGCACTGAAAGCTGTTGCTAGCCAGCACCCTTCCTTGGAAGCGCTTTTGTAGGCCTAAGAACACTGGGGCTCTGGGCTTCTCTAGCCACTTAATCTTCTGCTCATCCTCTCGCACACTCTAAAGAGAGCTCAGGTGAGAAATTGCAAACGTTGAGCAATTGCTCAGAGATGAAAAGTGCCAGCACTGGAAGCTGTTGCTAGCCAGCACCCTTCCTTGGAAGTGCTTTTGTAGGCCTAAGAACACTGGGGCTCTGGGCTTCTCTAGCCACCTCATCTTCTGCTCATCCTCTCGCGCACTCTAAAGAGAGCTCAGGGGAGAAATTGCAAACGTCGAGCAATTGCTCAGAGATGAAAAGTGCCAGCACTGAAAGCTCTTGCTAGCCAGCACCCTTCCTTGGAAGCGCTTTCACAGGCGCAGTAACACTGGGGCTTTGAGCTTCTCTACCCACCAAACGTCACGGTCCTTCTCTTTCCGTCTCCTAGACACGAGCTGAGAAATTGCAAACGTCGAGCAATTGCTCAGAGAGGAAAAGTGCCAGCACTGAAAGCTGTTGCTAGCCAGCCCCCTTCCTTGGAAGCGCTTTTGTAGGCCTAAGAACACTGGGGCTCTGGGCTTCTCTAGCCACCTCATCTTCTGCTCATCCTCTCGCGCACTCTGAAGAGAGCTCAGGTGAGAAATTGCAAACGTCGAGCAATTGCTCAGAGATGAAAAGTGCCAGCACTGAAAGCTCTTGCTAGCCAGCACCCTTCCTTGGAAGCGCTTTCACAGGCGCAGTAACACTGGGGCTTTGCGCTTCTCTACCCACCAAACGTCACGGTCCTTCTCTTTCCGTCTCGTAGACACGAGCTGAGAAATTGCAAACGTAGAGCAATTGCTCAGAGATGAAAAGTGCCAGCACTGAAAGCTCTTGCTAGCCAGCCCCCTTCCTTGGAAGCGCTTTTGTAGGCCTAAGAACAGTGGGGCTCTGGGCTTCTCTAGCCACCTCATCTTCTGCTCATCCTCTCGCGCACTCTGAAGAGAGCTCAGGTGAGAAATTGCAAACGTCGAGCAATTGCTCAGAGATGAAAAGTGCCAGCACTGAAAGCTGTTGCTAGCCAGCACCCTTCCTTGGAAGCGCTTTCACAGGCGCTGTAACACTGGGGCTTTGCGCTTCTCTACCCACCAAACGTCACGGTCACTATCTCTCCGTCTCGTAGACACGAGCTGAGAAATTGCAAACGTCGAGCAATTGCTCAGAGATGAAAAGTGCCAGCACTGAAAGCTGTTGCTAGCCAGCACCCTTCCTTGGAAGCGCTTTTGTAGGCCTAAGAACACTGGGGCTCTGGGCTTCTCTAGCCACCTCATCTTCTGCTCATCCTCTCGCGCACTCTAAAGAGAGCTCAGGTGAGAAATTGCAAACGTCGAGCAATTGCTCAGAGATGAAAAGTGCCAGCACTGAAAGCTGTTGCTAGCCAGCACCCTTCCTTGGAAGCGCTTTCACAGGCGCAGTAACACTGGGGCTTTGCGTTTCTCTAGCCACCAAACGTCACGGTCCTTCTCTTTCCGTCTCGTAGACACGAGCTGAGAAATTGCAAACGTCGAGCAATTGCTCAGAGATGAAAAGTGCCAGCACTGAAAGCTGTTGCTAGCCAGCACCCTTCCTTGGAAGTGCTTTTGTAGCCCTAAGAACAGTGGGGCTCTGGGCTTCTTTAGCCACCTCATCTTCTGCTCATCCTCTCGCGCACTCTGAAGAGAGCTCAGGGGAGAAATTGCAAACGTCCAGCAATTGCTCAGAGATGAAAAGTGCCAGCACTGAAAGCTCTTGCTAGCCAGCACCCTTCCTTGGAAGCGCTTTCACAGGCGCTGTAACACTGGGGCTTTGCGCTTCTCTACCCACCAAACGTCACGGTCCTTCTCTTTCCGTCTCGTAGACACGAGCTGAGAAATTGCAAACGTCGAGCAATTGCTCAGAGATGAAAAGTGCCAGCACTGAAAGCTCTTGCTAGCCAGCACCCTTCCTTGGAAGCGCTTTTGTAGGCCTAAGAACACTGGGGCTCTGGGCTTCTCTAGCCACCTAATCTTCTGCTCATCCTCTCGCACACTCTGAAGAGAGCTCAGGTGAGAAATTGCAAACGTCGAGCAATTGCTCAGAGATGAAAAGTGCCAGCACTGAAAGCTGTTGCTAGCCAGCACCCTTCCTTGGAAGCGCTTTCACAGGCGCAGCAACACTGGGGCTTTGCGCTTCTCTACCCACCAAACGTCACGGTCACTATCTCTCCGTCTCGTAGACACGAGCTGAGAAATTGCAAACGTCGAGCAATTGCTCAGAGATGAAAAGTGCCAGCACTGAAAGCTGTTGCTAGCCAGCCCCCTTCCTTGGAAGCGCTTTTGTAGGCCTAAGAACACTGGGGCTCTGGGCTTCTCTAGCCACCTCATCTTCTGCTCATCCTCTCGCGCACTCTAAAGAGAGCTCAGGTGAGAAATTGCAAACGTCCAGCAATTGCTCAGAGATGAAAAGTGCCAGCACTGAAAGCTCTTGCTAGCCAGCACCCTTCCTTGGAAGCGCTTTCACAGGCGCAGCAACACTGGGGCTTTGCGCTTCTATACGCACCAAACGTCACGGTCCTTCTCTTTCCGTCTCCTAGACACGAGCTGAGAAATTGCAAACGTCGAGCAATTGCTCAGAGATGAAAAGTGCCAGCACTGAAAGCTGTTGCTAGCCAGCACCCTTCCTTGGAAGCGCTTTTGTAGGCCTAAGAACACTGGGGCTCTGGGCTTCTCTAGCCACCTCATCTTCTGCTCATCCTCTCGCGCACTCTAAAGAGAGCTCAGGTGAGAAATTGCAAACGTCGAGCAATTGCTCAGAGATGAAAAGTGCCAGCACTGAAAGCTGTTGCTAGCCAGCACCCTTCCTTGGAAGCGCTTTCACAGGCGCAGTAACACTGGGGCTTTGCGTTTCTCTAGCCACCAAACGTCACGGTCCTTCTCTTTCCGTCTCGTAGACACGAGCTGAGAAATTGCAAACGTCGAGCAATTGCTCAGAGATGAAAAGTGCCAGCACTGAAAGCTGTTGCTAGCCAGCCCCCTTCCTTGGAAGCGCTTTTGTAGGCCTAAGAACACTGGGGCTCTGGGCTTCTCTAGCCACCTCATCTTCTGCTCATCCTCTCGCGCACTCTAAAGAGAGCTCAGGTGAGAAATTGCAAACGTCGAGCAATTGCTCAGAGATGAAAAGTGCCAGCACTGAAAGCTCTTGCTAGCCAGCACCCTTCCTTGGAAGCGCTTTTGTAGGCCTAAGAACACTGGGGCTCTGGGCTTCTCTAGCCACCTCATCTTCTGCTCATCCTCTCGCGCACTCTAAAGAGAGCTCAGGTGAGAAATTGCAAACGTCCAGCAATTGCTCAGAGATGAAAAGTGCCAGCACTGAAAGCTGTTGCTAGCCAGCCCCCTTCCTTGGAAGCGCTTTCACAGGCGCAGTAACACTGGGGCTTTGCACTTCTCTACCCACCAAACGTCACGGTCACTATCTCTCCGTCTCGTAGACACGAGCTGACAGATTGCAAATGTCGAGCAATTGCTCAGAGATGAAAAGTGCCAGCACTGAAAGCTGTTGCTAGCCAGCACCCTTCCTTGGAAGCGCTTTTGTAGGGCTAAGAACACTGGGGCTCTGGGCTTCTCTAGCCACCTCATCTTCTGCTCATCCTCTCGCGCACTCTGAAGAGAGCTCAGATGAGAAATTGCAAACGTCGAGCAATTGCTCAGAGATGAAAAGTGCCAGCACTGAAAGCTCTTGCTAGCCAGCACCCTTCCTTGGAAGCGCTTTCACAGGCGCTGTAACACTGGGGCTTTGTGCTTCTCTACCCACCAAACGTCACGGTCACTATCTCTCCGTCTCGTAGACACGAGCTGAGAAATTGCAAACGTCGAGCAATTGCTCAGAGATGAAAAGTGCCAGCACTGAAAGCTGTTGCTAGCCAGCACCCTTCCTTGGAAGCGCTTTTGTAGGGCTAAGAACACTGGGGCTCTGGGCTTCTCTAGCCACCTCATCTTCTGCTCATCCTCTCGCGCACTCTAAAGAGAGCTCAGGTGAGAAATTGCAAACGTCGAGCAATTGCTCAGAGATGAAAAGTGCCAGCACTGAAAGCTGTTGCTAGCCAGCACCCTTCCTTGGAAGCGCTTTCACAGGCGCAGTAACACTGGGGCTTTGTGCTTCTCTACCCACCAAACGTCACTGTCATTCTCTTTCCGTCTCCTAGACACGAGCTGAGAAATTGCAAACGTCGAGCAATTGCTCAGAGATGAAAAGTGCCAGCACTGAAAGCTGTTGCTAGCCAGCACCCTTCTTTGGAAGCGATTTTGTAGGCCTAAGAACACTGGGGCTCTGGGCTTCTCTAGCCACCTCATCTTCTGCTCATCCTCTCGCGCACTCTAAAGAGATCTCAGGTGAGAAATTGCAAACGTCGAGCAATTGCTCAGAGATGAAAAGTGCCAGCACTGAAAGCTGTTGCTAGCCAGCACCCTTCCTTGGAAGCACTTTCACAGGCGCAGTAACACTGGGGCTTTGCGTTTCTCTAGCCACCAAACGTCACGGTCCTTCTCTTTCCGTCTCGTAGACACGAGCTTAGAAATTGCAAATGTCGAGCAATTGCTCAGAGATGAAAAGTGCCAGCACTGAAAGCTGTTGCTAGCCAGCACCCTTCCTTGGAAGCGCTTTCACAGGCGCAGTAACACTGGGGCTTTGCGCTTCTCTACCCACCAAACGTCACGGTCACTATCTCTCCGTCTCGTAGACACGAGCTGAGAAATTGCAAACGTCGAGCAATTGCTCAGAGATGAAAAGTGCCAGCACTGAAAGCTGTTGCTAGCCAGCCCCCTTCCTTGGAAGCGCTTTTGTAGGCCTAAGAACACTGGGGCTCTGGGCTTCTCTAGCCACCTCATCTTCTGCTCATCCTCTCGCGCACTCTAAAGAGAGCTCAGGTGAGAAATTGCAAACGTCGAGCAATTGCTCAGAGATGAAAAGTGCCAGCACTGAAAGCTGTTGCTAGCCAGCACCCTTCCTTGGAAGCGCTTTCACAGGCGCAGTAACACTGGGGCTTTGCGCTTCTATACGCACAAAACGTCACGGTCCTTCTCTTTCCGTCTCGTAGACACGAGCTGAGAAATTGCAAACGTCGAGCAATTGCTCAGAGATGAAAAGTGCCAGCACTGAAAGCTGTTGCTAGCCAGCACCCTTCCTTGGAAGCGCTTTTCTAGGCCTAAGAACACTGCGGCTCTGGGCTTCTCTAGCCACCTCATCTTCTGCTCATCCTCTCACGCACTCTAAAGAGAGCTCAGGGGAGAAATTGCAAACGTCGAGCAATTGCTCAGAGATGAAAAGTGCCAGCACTGAAAGCTGTTGCTAGCCAGCCCCCTTCCTTGGAAGCGCTTTTGTAGGCCTAAGAACACTGGGGCTCTGGGCTTCTCTAGCCACCTCATCTTCTGCTCATCCTCTCGCGCACTCTAAAGAGAGCTCAGGTGAGAAATTGCAAACGCCCAGCAATTGCTCAGAGATGAAAAGTGCCAGCACTGAAAGCTGTTGCTAGCCAGCACCCTTCCTTGGAAGCGCTTTCACAGGCGCAGCAACACTGGGGCTTTGCGCTTCTCTAGCCACCAAACGTCATGGTCATTCTCTTTCCGCCTCCTAGACACGATCTGAGAAATTGCAAACGTCGAGCAATTGCTCAGAGATGAAAAGTGCCAGCACTGAAAGCTCTTGCTAGCCAGCACCCTTCCTTGGAAGCGCTTTTGTAGGCCTAAGAACACTGGGGCTCTGGGCTTCTTTAGCCACCTAATCTTCTGCTCATCCTCTCGTGCACTCTAAAGAGAGCTCAGGTGAGAAATTGCAAACGTCGAGCAATTGCTCAGAGATGAAAAGTGCCAGCACTGAAAGCTGTTGCTAGCCAGCACCCTTCCTTGGAAGCGCTTTCACAGGCGCAGTAACACTGGGGTTTTGCGCTTCTCTACCCACCAAACGTCACGGTCCTTCTCTTTCCGTCTCCTAGACACGAGCTGAGAAATTGCAAACGTCGAGCAATTGCTCAGAGATGAAAAGTGCCAGCACTGAAAGCTGTTGCTAGCCAGCACCCTTCCTTGGAAGCGCTTTTGTAGGGCTAAGAACACTGGGGCTCTGGGCTTCTCTAGCCACCTCATCTTCTGCTCATCCTCTCGTGCACTCTAAAGAGAGCTCAGGTGAGAAATTGCAAACGTCGAGCAATTGCTCAGAGATGAAAAGTGCCAGCACTGAAAGCTGTTGCTAGCCAGCACCCTTCCTTGGAAGCGCTTTCACAGGCGCAGTAACACTGGGGCTTTGCGCTTCTCTACACACCAAACGTCACGGTCCTTCTCTTTCCGTCTCGTAGACACGAGCTGAGAAATTGCAAACGTCGAGCAATTGCTCAGAGATGAAAAGTGCCAGCACTGAAAGCTCTTGCTAGCCAGCACCCTTCCTTGGAAGTGCTTTTGTAGGCCTAAGAACACTGGGGCTCTGGGCTTCTCTAGCCACCTAATCTTCTGCTCATCCTCTCGCGCACTCTGAAGAGAGCTCAGGTGAGAAATTGCAAACGTCGAGCAATTGCTCAGAGATGAAAAGTGCCAGCACTGAAAGCTCTTGCTAGCCAGCACCCTTCCTTGGAAGCGCTTTTATAGGCCTAAGAACACTGGGGCTCTGGGCTTCTCTAGCCACCTCATCTTCTGCTCATCCTCTCGCGCACTCTAAAGAGAGCTCAGGTGAGAAATTGCAAACGTCGAGCAATTGCTCAGAGATGAAAAGTGCCAGCACTGAAAGCTCTTGCTAGCCAGCACCCTTCCTTGGAAGCGCTTTCACAGGCGCAGTAACACTGGGGCTTTGCGCTTCTCTACCCACCAAACGTCACGGTCCTTCTCTTTCCATCTCGTAGACACGAGCTGAGAAATTGCAAACGTCGAGCAATTGCTCAGAGATGAAAAGTGCCAGCACTGAAAGCTGTTGCTAGACAGCACCCTTCCTTGGAAGCGCTTTTGTAGGCCTAAGAACACTGGGGCTCTGGGCTTCTCTAGCCACCTCATCTTCTGCTCATCCTCTCGCGCACTCTAAAGAGAGCTCAGGGGAGAAATTGCAAACGTCGAGCAATTGCTCAGAGATGAAAAGTGCCAGCACTGAAAGCTGTTGCTAGCCAGCACCCTTCCTTGGAAGCGCTTTTGTAGGCCTAAGAACACTGGGGCTCTGGGCTTCTCTAGCCACCTCATCTTCTGCTCATCCTCTCGCGCACTCTAAAGAGAGCTCAGGTGAGAAATTGCAAACGCCCAGCAATTGCTCAGAGATGAAAAGTGCCAGCACTGAAAGCTGTTGCTAGCCAGCACCCTTCCTTGGAAGCGCTTTCACAGGCGCAGCAACACTGGGGCTTTGCGCTTCTCTAGGCACCAAACGTCACGGTCATTCTCTTTCCGTCTCCTAGAGACGAGCTGAGAAATTGCAAACGTCGAGCAATTGCTCAGAGATGAAAAGTGCCAGCACTGAAAGCTCTTGCTAGCCAGCCCCCTTCCTTGGAAGCGCTTTTGTAGGCCTAAGAACACTGGGGCTCTGGGCTTCTCTAGCCACCTCATCTTCTGCTCATCCTCTCGCGCACTCTGAAGAGAGCTCAGATGAGAAATTGCAAACGTCGAGCAATTGCTCAGAGATGAAAAGTGCCAGCACTGAAAGCTGTTGCTAGCCAGCACCCTTCCTTGGAAGCGCTTTCACAGGCACAGTAACACTGGGGCTTTGCGCTTCTCTACCCACCAAACGTCACGGTCACTATCTCTCCGTCTCGTAGACACGAGCTGACAGATTGCAAACGTTGAGCAATTGCTCAGAGATGAAAAGTGCCAGCACTGAAAGCTGTTGCTAGCCAGCACCCTTCCTTGGAAGTGTTTTCACAGGCGCAGTAACACTGGGGCTTTGCGCTTCTATACGCACCAAAAGTCACGGGCCTTCTCTTTCCGTCTCGTAGACACGAGCTGAGAAATTGCAAACGTCGAGCAACTGCTCAGAGATGAAAAGTGCCAGCACTGAAAGCTGTTGCTAGCCAGCCCCCTTCCTTGGAAGCGCTTTTGTAGGCCTAAGAACACTGGGGCTCTGGGCTTCTTTAGCCACCTAATCTTCTGCTCATCCTCTCGTGCACTCTAAAGAGAGCTCAGGTGAGAAATTGCAAACGTCGAGCAATTGCTCAGAGATGAAAAGTGCCAGCACTGGAAGCTGTTGCTAGCCAGCACCCTTCCTTGGAAGCGCTTTTGTAGGCCTAAGAACACTGGGGCTCTGGGCTTCTCTAGCCACCTAATCTTCTGCTCATCCTCTCGCGCACTCTAAAGAGAGCTCAGGTGAGAAATTGCAAACGTCGAGCAATTGCTCAGAGATGAAAAGTGCCAGCACTGAAAGCTGTTGCTAGCCAGCACCCTTCCTTGGAAGTGCTTTTCTAGGCCTAAGAACACAGGGGCTCTGGGCTTCTCTAGCCACCTAATCTTCTGCTCATCCTCTCGCGCAGTCTAAAGAGAGCTCAGGTGAGAAATTGCAAACGTCGAGCAATTGCTCAGAGAGGAAAAGTGCCAGCACTGAAAGCTGTTGCTAGCCAGCACCCTTCCTTGGAAGCGCTTTTGTAGGCCTAAGAACACTGGGGCTCTGGGCTTCTCTAGCCACCTCATCTTCTGCTCATCCTCTCGCGCACTCTGAAGAGAGCTCAGGGGAGAAATTGCAAACGTCGAGCAATTGCTCAGAGATGAAAAGTGCCAGCACTGAAAGCTGTTGCTAGCCAGACCCCTTCCTTGGAACCACTTTCACAGGCGCAGTAACACTGGGGCTTTGCGCTTCTCTACCCACCAAACGTCACGGTCACTATCTCTCCGTCTCGTAGACACGAGCTGAGAAATTGCAAACGTCGAGCAATTGCTCAGAGATGAAAAGTGCCAGCACTGAAAGCTGTTGCTAGCCAGCCCCCTTCCTTGGAAGCGCTTTTGTAGGCCTAAGAACACTGGGGCTCTGGGCTTCTCTAGCCACCTCATCTTCTGCTCATCCTCTCGCGCACTCTAAAGAGAGCTCAGGTGAGAAATTGCAAACGTCGAGCAATTGCTCAGAGATGAAAAGTGCCAGCACTGAAAGCTCTTGCTAGCCAGCACCCTTCCTTGGAAGCGCTTTCACAGGCGCAGTAACACTGGGGCTTTGTGCTTCTCTACCCACCAAACGTCACTGTCATTCTCTTTCCGTCTCCTACACACGAGCTGAGAAATTGCAAACGTCGAGCAATTGCTCAGAGATGAAAAGTGCCAGCACTGAAAGCTCTTGCTAGCCAGCACCCTTCCTTGGAAGCGCTTTCACAGGCGCAGTAACACTGGGGCTTTGCGTTTCTCTAGCCACCAAACGTCACGGTCCTTCTCTTTCCGTCTCGTAGACACGAGCTGAGAAATTGCAAACGTCGAGCAATTGCTCAGAGATGAAAAGTGCCAGCACTGAAAGCTGTTGCTAGCCAGCACCCTTCCTTGGAAGCGCTTTCACAGGCGCAGTAACACTGGGGCTTTGCGCTTCTCTACCCACCAAACGTCACGGTCACTATCTCTCCGTCTCGTAGACACGAGCTGAGAAATTGCAAACGTCGAGCAATTGCTCAGAGATGAAAACTGCCAGCACTGAAAGCTGTTGCTAGCCAGCACCCTTCCTTGGAAGCGCTTTTGTAGGCCTAAGAACACTGGGGCTCTGGGCTTCTCTAACCACCTATTCTTCTGCTCATCCTCTCGTGCACTCTAAAGAGAGCTCAGGTGAGAAATTGCAAACGTCAAGCAATTGCTCAGAGATGAAAAGTGCCAGCACTGAAAGCTGTTGCTAGCCAGCACCCTTCCTTGGAAGCGCTTTTGTAGGCCTAAGAACACTGGGGCTCTGGGCTTCTCTAGCCACCTCATCTTCTGCTCATCCTCTCGCGCACTCTAAAGAGAGCTCAGGTGAGAAATTGCAAACGTCCAGCAATTGCTCAGAGATGAAAAGTGCCAGCACTGAAAGCTCTTGCTAGCCAGCACCCTTCCTTGGAAGCGCTTTCACAGGCGCAGTAACACTGGGGCTTTGCGCTTCTCTACCCACCAAACGTCACGGTCATTCTCTTTCCGTCTCCTAGACACGAGCTGAGAAATTGCAAACGTCGAGCAATTGCTCAGAGAGGAAAAGTGCCAGCACTGAAAGCTGTTGCTAGCCAGCACCCTTCCTTGGAAGCGCTTTTGTAGGCCTAAGAACACTGGGGCTCTGGGCTTCTCTAGCCACCTCATCTTCTGCTCATCCTCTCGCGCAGTCTAAAGAGAGCTCAGGTGAGAAATTGCAAACGTCGAGCAATTGCTCAGAGATGAAAAGTGCCAGCACTGAAAGCTCTTGCTAGCCAGCACCCTTCCTTGGAAGCGCTTTTGTAGGCCTAAGAACACTGGGGCTCTGGGCTTCTCTAGCCACCTCATCTTCTGCTCATCCTCTCGCGCACTCTAAGGAGAGCTCAGGTGAGAAATTGCAAACGCCCAGCAATTGCTCAGAGATTAAAAGTGCCAGCACTGAAAGCTGTTGCTAGCCAGCACCCTTCCTTGGAAGCGCTTTCACAGGCGCAGCAACACTGGGGCTTTGCGCTTCTCTACCCACCAAACGTCATGGTCATTCTCTTTCCGCCTCCTAGACACGAGCTGAGAAATTGCAAACGTCGAGCAATTGCTCAGAGATGAAAAGTGCCAGCACTGAAAGCTCTTGCTAGCCAGCACCCTTCCTTGGAAGCGCTTTTGTAGGCCTAAGAACACTGGGGCTCTGGGCTTCTTTAGCCACCTAATCTTCTGCTCATCCTCTCGTGCACTCTAAAGAGAGCTCAGGGGAGAAATTGCAAACGTCGAGCAATTGCTCAGAGATGAAAAGTGCCAGCACTGAAAGCTGTTGCTAGCCAGCACCCTTCCTTGGAAGCGCTTTCACAGGCGCAGTAACACTGGGGCTTTGCGCTTCTCTACCCACCAAACGTCACGGTCACTATCTCTCCGTCTCGTAGACACGAGCTGACAGATTGCAAACGTTGAGCAATTGCTCAGAGATGAAAAGTGCCAGCACTGAAAGCTGTTGCTAGCCAGCACCCTTCCTTGGAAGCGCTTTTGTAGGGCTAAGAACACTGGGGCTCTGGGCTTCTCTAGCCACCTCATCTTCTGCTCATCCTCTCGTGCACTCTAAAGAGAGCTCAGGTGAGAAATTGCAAACGTCGAGCAATTGCTCAGAGATGAAAAGTGCCAGCACTGAAAGCTGTTGCTAGCCAGCCCCCTTCCTTGGAAGCGCTTTTGTAGGCCTAAGAACACTGGGGCTCTGGGCTTCTCTAGCCACTTAATCTTCTGCTCATCCTCTCGCACACTCTAAAGAGAGCTCAGGTGAGAAATTGCAAACGTCGAGCAATTGCTCAGAGATGAAAAGTGCCAGCACTGAAAGCTGTTGCTAGCCAGCACCCTTCCTTGGAAGCGCTTTTGTAGGCCTAAGAACACTGGGGCTCTGGGCTTCTCTAGCCACCTCATCTTCTGCTCATCCTCTCGCGCACTCTAAAGAGAGCTCAGGTGAGAAATTGCAAACGTCCAGCAATTGCTCAGAGATGAAAAGTGCCAGCACTGAAAGCTCTTGCTAGCCAGCACCCTTCCTTGGAAGCGCTTTCACAGGCGCAGTAACACTGGGGCTTTGCGCTTCTCTACCCACCAAACGTCACGGTCCTTCTCTTTCCGTCTCGTAGACACGAGCTGAGAAATTGCAAACGTTGAGCAATTGCTCAGAGATGAAAAGTGCCAGCACTGAAAGCTGTTGCTAGCCAGCCCCCTTCCTTGGAAGTTCTTTTGTAGCGCTAAGAACACTGGGGCTCTGGGCTTCTTTAGCCACCTCATCTTCTGCTCATCCTCTCGCGCACTCTGAAGAGAGCTCAGGGGAGAAATTGCAAACGTCCAGCGATTGCTCAGAGATGAAAAGTGCCAGCACTGAAAGCTGTTGCTAGCCAGCACCCTTCCTTGGAAGCGCTTTCACAGGCGCAGGAACACTGGGGCTTTGCGCTTCTCTAGCCACCAAACGTCACGGTCCTTCTCTTTCCGTCTCGTAGACACGAGCTGAGAAATTGCAAACGTCGAGCAATTGCTCAGAGAGGAAAAGTGCCAGCACTGAAAGCTGTTGCTAGCCAGCCCCCTTCCTTGGAAGCGCTTTTGTAGGCCTAAGAACACTGGGGCTCTGGACTTCTCTAGCCACCTCATCTTCTGCTCATCCTCTCGCGCACTCTGAAGAGAGCTCAGGGGAGAAATTGCAAACGTCGAGCAATTGCTCAGAGATGAAAAGTGCCAGCACTGAAAGCTCTTGCTAGCCAGCACCCTTCCTTGGAAGCGCTTTTGTAGGCCTAAGAACACTGGGGCTCTGGGCTTCTCTAGCCACCTCATCTTCTGCTCATCCTCTCGCGCACTCTAAAGAGAGCTCAGGTGAGAAATTGCAAACGTCCAGCAATTGCTCAGAGATTAAAAGTGCCAGCACTGAAAGCTCTTGCTAGCCAGCACCCTTCCTTGGAAGCGCTTTCACAGGCGCAGTAACACTGGGGCTTTGCGCTTCTCTACCCACCAAACGTCACGGTCATTCTCTTTCCGTCTCCTAGACACGAGCTGAGAAATTGCAAACGTCGAGCAATTGCTCAGAGATGAAAAGTGCCAGCACTGAAAGCTCTTGCTAGCCAGCACCCTTCCTTGGAAGCGCTTTTGTAGGCCTAAGAACACTGGGGCTCTGGGCTTCTCTAGCCACCTCATCTTCTGCTCATCCTCTCGCGCACTCTAAAGAGAGCTCAGGTGAGAAATTGCAAACGCCCAGCAATTGCTCAGAGATGAAAAGTGCCAGCACTGAAAGCTGTTGCTAGCCAGCACCCTTCCTTGGAAGCGCTTTCACAGGCGCAGCAACACTGGGGCTTTGCGCTTCTCTACCCACCAAACGTCATGCTCATTCTCTTTCCGCCTCCTAGACACGAGCTGAGAAATTGCAAACGTCGAGCAATTGCTCAGAGATGAAAAGTGCCAGCACTGAAAGCTCTTGCTAGCCAGCACCCTTCCTTGGAAGCGCTTTTGTAGGCCTAAGAACACTGGGGCTCTGGGCTTCTTTAGCCACCTAATCTTCTGCTCATCCTCTCGTGCACTCTAAAGAGAGCTCAGGGGAGAAATTGCAAACGTCGAGCAATTGCTCAGAGATGAAAAGTGCCAGCACTGAAAGCTGTTGCTAGCCAGCACCCTTCCTTGGAAGCGCTTTCACAGGCGCAGTAACACTGGGGCTTTGCGCTTCTCTACCCACCAAACGTCACGGTCACTATCTCTCCGTCTCGTAGACACGAGCTGACAGATTGCAAACGTTGAGCAATTGCTCAGAGATGAAAAGTGCCAGCACTGAAAGCTGTTGCTAGCCAGCACCCTTCCTTGGAAGCGCTTTTGTAGGGCTAAGAACACTGGGGCTCTGGGCTTCTCTAGCCACCTCATCTTCTGCTCATCCTCTCGTGCACTCTAAAGAGAGCTCAGGTGAGAAATTGCAAACGTCGAGCAATTGCTCAGAGATGAAAAGTGCCAGCACTGAAAGCTCTTGCTAGCCAGCCCCCTTCCTTGGAAGCGCTTTTGTAGGCCTAAGAACACTGGGGCTCTGGGCTTCTCTAGCCACTTAATCTTCTGCTCATCCTCTCGCACACTCTAAAGAGAGCTCAGGTGAGAAATTGCAAACGTCGAGCAATTGCTCAGAGATGAAAAGTGCCAGCACTGAAAGCTGTTGCTAGCCAGCACCCTTCCTTGGAAGCGCTTTTGTAGGCCTAAGAACACTGGGGCTCTGGGCTTCTCTAGCCACCTCATCTTCTGCTCATCCTCTCGCGCACTCTAAAGAGAGCTCAGGTGAGAAATTGCAAAGGTCGAGCAATTGCTCAGAGATGAAAAGTGCCAGCACTGAAAGCTCTTGCTAGCCAGCACCCTTCCTTGGAAGCGCTTTCACAGGCGCAGTAACACTGGGGCTTTGTGCTTCTCTACCCACCAAACGTCACTGTCATTCTCTTTCCGTCTCCTAGACACGAGCTGAGAAATTGCAAACGTCGAGCAATTGCTCAGAGATGAAAAGTGCCAGCACTGAAAGCTGTTGCTAGCCAGCACCCTTCCTTGGAAGCGCTTTTGTAGGCCTAAGAACACTGGGGCTCTGGGCTTCTCTAGCCACCTCATCTTCTGCTCATCCTCTCGCGCACTCTAAAGAGAGCTCAGGTGAGAAATTGCAAACGTCCAGCAATTGCTCAGAGATGAAAAGTGCCAGCACTGAAAGCTCTTGCTAGCCAGCACCCTTCCTTGGAAGCGCTTTCACAGGCGCAGTAACACTGGGGCTTTGCGTTTCTCTAGCCACCAAACGTCACGGTCCTTCTCTTTCCGTCTCGTAGACACGAGCTGAGAAATTGCAAACGTTGAGCAATTGCTCAGAGATGAAAAGTGCCAGCACTGAAAGCTGTTGCTAGCCAGCCCCCTTCCTTGGAAGTGCTTTTGTAGCGCTAAGAACACTGGGGCTCTGGGCTTCTTTAGCCACCTCATCTTCTGCTCATCCTCTCGCGCACTCTGAAGAGAGCTCAGGGGAGAAATTGCAAACGTCCAGCGATTGCTCAGAGATGAAAAGTGCCAGCACTGAAAGCTGTTGCTAGCCAGCACCCTTCCTTGGAAGCGCTTTCACAGGCGCAGGAACACTGGGGCTTTGCGCTTCTCTAGCCACCAAACGTCACGGTCCTTCTCTTTCCGTCTCGTAGACACGAGCTGAGAAATTGCAAACGTCGAGCAATTGCTCAGAGAGGAAAAGTGCCAGCACTGAAAGCTGTTGCTAGCCAGCCCCCTTCCTTGGAAGCGCTTTTGTAGGCCTAAGAACACTGGGGCTCTGGACTTCTCTAGCCACCTCATCTTCTGCTCATCCTCTCGCGCACTCTGAAGAGAGCTCAGGGGAGAAATTGCAAACGTCGAGCAATTGCTCAGAGATGAAAAGTGCCAGCACTGAAAGCTCTTGCTAGCCAGCACCCTTCCTTGGAAGCGTTTTCACAGGCGCAGTAACACTGGGGCTTTGCGCTTCTCTACCCACCAAACGTCACGGTCACTATCTCTCCGTCTCGTAGACATGAGCTGAGAAATTGCAAACGTCGATCAATTGCTCAGAGATGAAAAGTGCCAGCACTGAAAGCTCTTGCTAGCCAGCACCCTTCCTTGGAAGCGCTTTTGTAGGCCTTAGAACACTGGGGCTCTGGGCTTCTCTAGCCACCTCATCTTCTGCTCATCCTCTCGCGCACTCTAAAGAGAATTCAGATGAGAAATTGCAAACGTCGAGCAATTGCTCAGAGATGAAAAGTGCCAGCACTGAAAGCTGTTGCTAGCCAGCACCCTTCCTTGGAAGCGCTTTCACAGGCGCAGGAACACTGGGGCTTTGCGCTTCTCTAGCCACCAAACGTCACGGTCATTCTCTTTCCGTCTCCTAGACACGAGCTGAGAAATTGCAAACGTCGAGCAATTGCTCAGAGATGAAAAGTGCCAGCACTGAAAGCTCTTGCTAGCCAGCACCCTTCCTTGGAAGCGCTTTTGTAGGCCTAAGAACACTGGGGCTCTGGGCTTCTCTAGCCACCTCATCTTCTGCTCATCCTCTCGCGCACTCTAAAGAGAGCTCAGGTGAGAAATTGCAAACGCCCAGCAATTGCTCAGAGATTAAAAGTGCCAGCACTGAAAGCTGTTGCTAGCCAGCACCCTTCCTTGGAAGCGCTTTCACAGGCGCAGCAACACTGGGGCTTTGCGCTTCTCTACCCACCAAACGTCATGCTCATTCTCTTTCCGCCTCCTAGACACGAGCTGAGAAATTGCAAACGTCGAGCAATTGCTCAGAGATGAAAAGTGCCAGCACTGAAAGCTCTTGCTAGCCAGCACCCTTCCTTGGAAGCGCTTTTGTAGGCCTAAGAACACTGGGGCTCTGGGCTTCTTTAGCCACCTAATCTTCTGCTCATCCTCTCGTGCACTCTAAAGAGAGCTCAGGGGAGAAATTGCAAACGTCGAGCAATTGCTCAGAGATGAAAAGTGCCAGCACTGAAAGCTGTTGCTAGCCAGCACCCTTCCTTGGAAGCGCTTTCACAGGCGCAGTAACACTGGGGCTTTGCGCTTCTCTACCCACCAAACGTCACGGTCACTATCTCTCCGTCTCGTAGACACGAGCTGACAGATTGCAAACGTTGAGCAATTGCTCAGAGATGAAAAGTGCCAGCACTGAAAGCTCTTGCTAGCCAGCACCCTTCCTTGGAAGCGCTTTTGTAGGGCTAAGAACACTGGGGCTCTGGGCTTCTCTAGCCACCTCATCTTCTGCTCATCCTCTCGTGCACTCTAAAGAGAGCTCAGGTGAGAAATTGCAAACGTCGAGCAATTGCTCAGAGATGAAAAGTGCCAGCACTGAAAGCTCTTGCTAGCCAGCCCCCTTCCTTGGAAGCGCTTTTGTAGGCCTAAGAACACTGGGGCTCTGGGCTTCTCTAGCCACTTAATCTTCTGCTCATCCTCTCGCACACTCTAAAGAGAGCTCAGGTGAGAAATTGCAAACGTCGAGCAATTGCTCAGAGATGAAAAGTGCCAGCACTGAAAGCTGTTGCTAGCCAGCACCCTTCCTTGGAAGCGCTTTTGTAGGCCTAAGAACACTGGGGCTCTGGGCTTCTCTAGCCACCTCATCTTCTGCTCATCCTCTCGCGCACTCTAAAGAGAGCTCAGGTGAGAAATTGCAAAGGTCGAGCAATTGCTCAGAGATGAAAAGTGCCAGCACTGAAAGCTCTTGCTAGCCAGCACCCTTCCTTGGAAGCGCTTTCACAGGCGCAGTAACACTGGGGCTTTGTGCTTCTCTACCCACCAAACGTCACTGTCATTCTCTTTCCGTCTCCTAGACACGAGCTGAGAAATTGCAAACGTCGAGCAATTGCTCAGAGATGAAAAGTGCCAGCACTGAAAGCTGTTGCTAGCCAGCACCCTTCCTTGGAAGCGCTTTTGTAGGCCTAAGAACACTGGGGCTCTGGGCTTCTCTAGCCACCTCATCTTCTGCTCATCCTCTCGCGCACTCTAAAGAGAGCTCAGGTGAGAAATTGCAAACGTCCAGCAATTGCTCAGAGATGAAAAGTGCCAGCACTGAAAGCTCTTGCTAGCCAGCACCCTTCCTTGGAAGCGCTTTCACAGGCGCAGTAACACTGGGGCTTTGCGTTTCTCTAGCCACCAAACGTCACGGTCCTTCTCTTTCCGTCTCGTAGACACGAGCTGAGAAATTGCAAACGTTGAGCAATTGCTCAGAGATGAAAAGTGCCAGCACTGAAAGCTGTTGCTAGCCAGCCCCCTTCCTTGGAAGCGCTTTTGTAGGCCTAAGAACACTGGGGCTCTGGGCTTCTTTAGCCACCTCATCTTCTGCTCATCCTCTCGCGCACTCTGAAGAGAGCTCAGGGGAGAAATTGCAAACGTCCAGCGATTGCTCAGAGATGAAAAGTGCCAGCACTGAAAGCTGTTGCTAGCCAGCACCCTTCCTTGGAAGCGCTTTCACAGGCGCAGGAACACTGGGGCTTTGCGCTTCTCTAGCCACCAAACGTCACGGTCCTTCTCTTTCCGTCTCGTAGACACGAGCTGAGAAATTGCAAACGTCGAGCAATTGCTCAGAGAGGAAAAGTGCCAGCACTGAAAGCTGTTGCTAGCCAGCCCCCTTCCTTGGAAGCGCTTTTGTAGGCCTAAGAACACTGGGGCTCTGGACTTCTCTAGCCACCTCATCTTCTGCTCATCCTCTCGCGCACTCTGAAGAGAGCTCAGGGGAGAAATTGCAAACGTTGAGCAATTGCTCAGAGATGAAAAGTGCCAGCACTGAAAGCTCTTGCTAGCCAGCACCCTTCCTTGGAAGCGTTTTCACAGGCGCAGTAACACTGGGGCTTTGCGCTTCTCTACCCACCAAACGTCACGGTCACTATCTCTCCGTCTCGTAGACATGAGCTGAGAAATTGCAAACGTCGATCAATTGCTCAGAGATGAAAAGTGCCAGCACTGAAAGCTCTTGCTAGCCAGCACCCTTCCTTGGAAGCGCTTTTGTAGGCCTTAGAACACTGGGGCTCTGGGCTTCTCTAGCCACCTCATCTTCTGCTCATCCTCTCGCGCACTCTAAAGAGAATTCAGATGAGAAATTGCAAACGTCGAGCAATTGCTCAGAGATGAAAAGTGCCAGCACTGAAAGCTGTTGCTAGCCAGCACCCTTCCTTGGAAGCGCTTTCACAGGCGCAGGAACAC
Source organism: Sarcoramphus papa (assembly GCA_037962945.1). Taxonomy (NCBI): domain Eukaryota; kingdom Metazoa; phylum Chordata; class Aves; order Accipitriformes; family Cathartidae; genus Sarcoramphus; species Sarcoramphus papa. Next base: position 3,146,742 of record JBBMRM010000088.1, read on the forward strand.
TGGGGCTTTGCGCTTCTCTAGCCACCAAACGTCACGGTCCTTCTCTTTCCGTCTCCTAGACACGAGCTGAGAGATTGCAAACGTCGAGCAATTGCTCAGAGATGAAAAGTGCCAGCACTGAAAGCTGTTGCTAGCCAGCACCCTTCCTTGGAAGCGCTTTTGTAGGCCTAAGAACACTGGGGCTCTGGGCTTCTCTAGCCACTTAATCTTCTGCTCATCCTCTCGCGCACTCTAAAGAGAGCTCAGGTGAGAAATTGCAAACGTCGAGCAATTGCTCAGAGATGAAAAGTGCCAGCACTGAAAGCTGTTGCTAGCCAGCACCCTTCCTTGGAAGCGCTTTTGTAGGCCTAAGAACACTGGGGCTCTGCGCTTCTTTAGCCACCTCATCTTCTGCTCATCCTCTCGCGCACTCTGAAGAGAGCTCAGGTGAGAAATTGCAAACGTCGAGCAATTGCTCAGAGATGAAAAGTGCCAGCACTGAAAGCTGTTGCTAGCCAGCACCCTTCCTTGGAAGCGCTTTCACAGGCGCAGTAACACTGGGGCTTTGTGCTTCTCTAGCCACCAAACGTCACGGTCATTCTCTTTCCGTCTCGTAGACACGAGCTGAGAAATTGCAAACGTCGAGCAATTGCTCAGAGATGAAAAGTGCCAGCACTGAAAGCTGTTGCTAGCCAGCACCCTTCCTTGGAAGCGCTTTTGTAGGCCTAAGAACACTGGGGCTCTGCGCTTCTTTAGCCACCTCATCTTCTGCTCATCCTCTCGCGCACTCTGAAGAGAGCTCAGGTGAGAAATTGCAAACGTCGAGCAATTGCTCAGAGATGAAAAGTGCCAGCACTGAAAGCTGTTGCTAGCCAGCACCCTTCCTTGGAAGCGCTTTTGTAGGCCTAAGAACACTGGGGCTCTGGGCTTCTCTAGCCACCTCATCTTCTGCTCATCCTCTCGCGCAGTCTAAAGAGAGCTCAGGGGAGAAATTGCAAACGTCGAGCAATTGCTCAGAGATGAAAAGTGCTAGCACTGAAAGCTGTTGCTAGCCAGCACCCTTCCTTGGAAGCGCTTTCACAGGCGCAGCAACACTGGGCCTTTGCGCTTCTCTACCCACCAAAAGTCATGGTCATTCTCTTTCCGTCTCGTAGACACGAGCTGAGAAATTGCAAACGTCGAGCAATTGCTCAGAGATGAAAAGTGCCAGCACTGAAAGCTCTTGCTAGCCAGCACCCTTCCTTGGAAGCGCTTTTGTAGGCCTAAGAACACTGGGGCTCTGGGCTTCTCTAGCCACCTAATCTTCTGCTCATCTTCTCGCGCACTCTAAAGAGAGCTCAGGGGAGAAATTGCAAACGTCGAGCAATTGCTCAGAGATGAAAAGTGCCAGCACTGAAAGCTGTTGCTAGCCAGCACCCTTCCTTGGAAGCGCTTTCACAGGCGCAGCAACACTGGGGCTTTGCGCTTCTCTAGCCACCAAACGTCACGGTCCTTCTCTTTCCGTCTCCTAGACACGAGCTGAGAGATTGCAAACGTCGAGCAATTGCTCAGAGATGAAAAGTGCCAGCACTGAAAGCTGTTGCTAGCCAGCACCCTTCCTTGGAAGCGCTTTTGTAGGCCTAAGAACACTGGGGCTCTGGGCTTCTCTAGCCACTTAATCTTCTGCTCATCCTCTCGCACACTCTAAAGAGAGCTCAGGTGAGAAATTGCAAACGTCGAGCAATTGCTCAGAGATGAAAAGTGCCAGCACTGAAAGCTGTTGCTAGCCAGCACCCTTCCTTGGAAGCGCTTTTGTAGGCCTAAGAACACTGGGGCTCTGGGCTTCTCTAGCCACTTAATCTTCTGCTCATCCTCTCGCGCACTCTGAAGAGAGCTCAGGGGAGAAATTGCAAACGTCGAGCAATTGCTCAGAGATGAAAAGTGCCAGCACTGAAAGCTCTTGCTAGCCAGCACCCTTCCTTGGAAGCGTTTTCACAGGCGCAGTAACACTGGGGCTTTGCGCTTCTCTAGCCACCAAACGTCACGGTCCTTCTCTTTCCGTCTCCTAGACACGAGCTGAGAGATTGCAAACGTCGAGCAATTGCTCAGAGATGAAAAGTGCCAGCACTGAAAGCTGTTGCTAGCCAGCACCCTTCCTTGGAAGCGCTTTTGTAGGCCTAAGAACACTGGGGCTCTGGGCTTCTCTAGCCACCTCATCTTCTGCTCATCCTCTCGCGCACTCTGAAGAGAGCTCAGGGGAGAAATTGCAAACGTCCAGCAATTGCTCAGAGATGAAAAGTGCCAGCACTGAAAGCTCTTGCTAGCCAGCACCCTTCCTTGGAAGCGCTTTCACAGGCGCAGTAACACTGGGGCTTTCCGCTTCTCTACCCACCAAACGTCACGGTCACTATCTCTCCGTCTCGTAGACATGAGCTGAGAAATTGCAAACGTCGATCAATTGCTCAGAGATGAAAAGTGCCAGCACTGAAAGCTCTTGCTAGCCAGCACCCTTCCTTGGAAGCGCTTTTGTAGGCCTTAGAACACTGGGGCTCTGGGCTTCTCTAGCCACCTCATCTTCTGCTCATCCTCTCGCGCACTCTAAAGAGAATTCAGATGAGAAATTGCAAACGTCGAGCAATTGCTCAGAGATGAAAAGTGCCAGCACTGAAAGCTGTTGCTAGCCAGCACCCTTCCTTGGAAGCGCTTTCACAGGCGCAGGAACACTGGGGCTTTGCGCTTCTCTAGCCACCAAACGTCACGGTCCTTCTCTTTCCGTCTCCTAGACACGAGCTGAGAGATTGCAAACGTCGAGCAATTGCTCAGAGATGAAAAGTGCCAGCACTGAAAGCTGTTGCTAGCCAGCACCCTTCCTTGGAAGCGCTTTTGTAGGCCTAAGAACACTGGGGCTCTGGGCTTCTCTAGCCACTTAATCTTCTGCTCATCCTCTCGCACACTCTAAAGAGAGCTCAGGTGAGAAATTGCAAACGTCGAGCAATTGCTCAGAGATGAAAAGTGCCAGCACTGAAAGCTGTTGCTAGCCAGCACCCTTCCTTGGAAGCGCTTTTGTAGGCCTAAGAACACTGGGGCTCTGCGCTTCTTTAGCCACCTCATCTTCTGCTCATCCTCTCGCGCACTCTGAAGAGAGCTCAGGTGAGAAATTGCAAACGTCGAGCAATTGCTCAGAGATGAAAAGTGCCAGCACTGAAAGCTGTTGCTAGCCAGCACCCTTCCTTGGAAGCGCTTTCACAGGCGCAGCAACACTGGGGCTTTGCGCTTCTCTACCCACCAAAAGTCATGGTCATTCTCTTTCCGTCTCGTAGACACGAGCTGAGAAATTGCAAACGTCGAGCAATTGCTCAGAGATGAAAAGTGCCAGCACTGAAAGCTCTTGCTAGCCAGCACCCTTCCTTGGAAGCGCTTTTGTAGGCCTAAGAACACTGGGGCTCTGGGCTTCTCTAGCCACCTAATCTTCTGCTCATCTTCTCGCGCACTCTAAAGAGAGCTCAGGGGAGAAATTGCAAACGTCGAGCAATTGCTCAGAGATGAAAAGTGCCAGCACTGAAAGCTGTTGCTAGCCAGCACCCTTCCTTGGAAGCGCTTTTGTAGCCCTTAGAACACTGGGGCTCTGGGCTTCTCTAGCCACCTCATCTTCTGCTCATCCTCTCGCGCACTCTAAAGAGAGCTCAGGTGAGAAATTGCAAACGTCGAGCAATTGCTCAGAGATGAAAAGTGCCAGCACTGAAAGCTGTTGCTAGCCAGCACCCTTCCTTGGAAGCGCTTTCACAGGCGCAGGAACACTGGGGCTTTGCGCTTCTCTACCCACCAAACGTCACGGTCCTTCTCTTTCCGTCTCGTAGACACGAGCTGAGAAATTGCAAACGTCGAGCAATTGCTCAGAGATGAAAAGTGCCAGCACTGAAAGCTGTTGCTAGCCAGCCCCCTTCCTTGGAAGCGCTTTTGTAGGCCTAAGAACACTGGGGCTCTGGGCTTCTCTAGCCACCTCATCTTCTGCTCATCCTCTCGCGCACTCTGAAGAGAGCTCAGGGGAGAAATTGCAAACGTCGAGCAATTGCTCAGAGATGAAAAGTGCCAGCACTGAAAGCTCTTGCTAGCCAGCACCCTTCCTTGGAAGCGCTTTCACAGGCGCAGCAACACTGGGGCTTTGCGCTTCTCTAGCCACCAAACGTCACGGTCCTTCTCTTTCCGTCTGGTAGACACGAGCTGAGAAATTGCAAACGTCGAGCAATTGCTCAGAGATGAAAAGTGCCAGCACTGAAAGCTGTTGCTAGCCAGCACCCTTCCTTGGAAGCGCTTTTGTAGGCCTAAGAACACTGGGGCTCTGGGCTTCTCTAGCCACCTAATCTTCTGCTCATCCTCTCGCGCACTCTGAAGAGAGCTCAGGGGAGAAATTGCAAACGTCGAGCAATTGCTCAGAGATGAAAAGTGCCAGCACTGAAAGCTCTTGCTAGCCAGCACCCTTCCTTGGAAGCGCTTTTGTAGGCCTAAGAACACTGGGGCTCTGCGCTTCTTTAGCCACCTCATCTTCTGCTCATCCTCTCGCGCACTCTGAAGAGAGCTCAGGTGAGAAATTGCAAACGTCCAGCAATTGCTCAGAGATGAAAAGTGCCAGCACTGAAAGCTGTTGCTAGCCAGCACCCTTCCTTGGAAGCGCTTTTGTAGGCCTAAGAACACTGGGGCTCTGCGCTTCTCTAGCCACCTCATCTTCTGCTCATCCTCTCGCGCAGTCTAAAGAGAGCTCAGGGGAGAAATTGCAAACGTCGAGCAATTGCTCAGAGATGAAAAGTGCTAGCACTGAAAGCTGTTGCTAGCCAGCACCCTTCCTTGGAAGCGCTTTCACAGGCGCAGCAACACTGGGGCTTTGCGCTTCTCTACCCACCAAAAGTCATGGTCATTCTCTTTCCGTCTCGTAGACACGAGCTGAGAAATTGCAAACGTCGAGCAATTGCTCAGAGATGAAAAGTGCCAGCACTGAAAGCTCTTGCTAGCCAGCACCCTTCCTTGGAAGCGCTTTTGTAGGCCTAAGAACACTGGGGCTCTGGGCTTCTCTAGCCACCTAATCTTCTGCTCATCTTCTCGCGCACTCTAAAGAGAGCTCAGGGGAGAAATTGCAAACGTCGAGCAATTGCTCAGAGATGAAAAGTGCCAGCACTGAAAGCTGTTGCTAGCCAGCACCCTTCCTTGGAAGCGCTTTCACAGGCGCAGCAACACTGGGGCTTTGCGCTTCTCTAGCCACCAAACGTCACGGTCCTTCTCTTTCCGTCTCCTAGACACGAGCTGAGAGATTGCAAACGTCGAGCAATTGCTCAGAGATGAAAAGTGCCAGCACTGAAAGCTGTTGCTAGCCAGCACCCTTCCTTGGAAGCGCTTTTGTAGGCCTAAGAACACTGGGGCTCTGGGCTTCTCTAGCCACTTAATCTTCTGCTCATCCTCTCGCACACTCTAAAGAGAGCTCAGGTGAGAAATTGCAAACGTCGAGCAATTGCTCAGAGATGAAAAGTGCCAGCACTGAAAGCTGTTGCTAGCCAGCACCCTTCCTTGGAAGCGCTTTTGTAGGCCTAAGAACACTGGGGCTCTGGGCTTCTCTAGCCACTTAATCTTCTGCTCATCCTCTCGCACACTCTAAAGAGAGCTCAGGTGAGAAATTGCAAACGTCGATCAATTGCTCAGAGATGAAAAGTGCCAGCACTGAAAGCTCTTGCTAGCCAGCACCCTTCCTTGGAAGCGCTTTTGTAGGCCTTAGAACACTGGGGCTCTGGGCTTCTCTAGCCACCTCATCTTCTGCTCATCCTCTCGCGCACTCTAAAGAGAATTCAGATGAGAAATTGCAAACGTCGAGCAATTGCTCAGAGATGAAAAGTGCCAGCACTGAAAGCTGTTGCTAGCCAGCACCCTTCCTTGGAAGCGCTTTCACAGGCGCAGGAACACTGGGGCTTTGCGCTTCTCTAGCCACCAAACGTCACGGTCCTTCTCTTTCCGTCTCCTAGACACGAGCTGAGAGATTGCAAACGTCGAGCAATTGCTCAGAGATGAAAAGTGCCAGCACTGAAAGCTGTTGCTAGCCAGCACCCTTCCTTGGAAGCGCTTTTGTAGGCCTAAGAACACTGGGGCTCTGGGCTTCTCTAGCCACTTAATCTTCTGCTCATCCTCTCGCACACTCTAAAGAGAGCTCAGGGGAGAAATTGCAAACGTCCAGCAATTGCTCAGAGATGAAAAGTGCCAGCACTGAAAGCTCTTGCTAGCCAGCACCCTTCCTTGGAAGCGCTTTCACAGGCGCAGCAACACTGGGGCTTTGCGCTTCTCTACCCACCAAAAGTCATGGTCATTCTCTTTCCGTCTCGTAGACACGAGCTGAGAAATTGCAAACGTCGAGCAATTGCTCAGAGATGAAAAGTGCCAGCACTGAAAGCTCTTGCTAGCCAGCACCCTTCCTTGGAAGCGCTTTTGTAGGCCTAAGAACACTGGGGCTCTGGGCTTCTCTAGCCACCTAATCTTCTGCTCATCTTCTCGCGCACTCTAAAGAGAGCTCAGGGGAGAAATTGCAAACGTCGAGCAATTGCTCAGAGATGAAAAGTGCCAGCACTGAAAGCTGTTGCTAGCCAGCACCCTTCCTTGGAAGCGCTTTTGTAGGCCTTAGAACACTGGGGCTCTGGGCTTCTCTAGCCACCTCATCTTCTGCTCATCCTCTCGCGCACTCTAAAGAGAATTCAGATGAGAAATTGCAAACGTCGAGCAATTGCTCAGAGATGAAAAGTGCCAGCACTGAAAGCTGTTGCTAGCCAGCACCCTTCCTTGGAAGCGCTTTCACAGGCGCAGGAACACTGGGGCTTTGCGCTTCTCTACCCACCAAACGTCACGGTCACTATCTCTCCGTCTCGTAGACATGAGCTGAGAAATTGCAAACGTCGAGCAATTGCTCAGAGAGGAAAAGTGCCAGCACTGAAAGCTCTTGCTAGCCAGCACCCTTCCTTGGAAGCGCTTTTGTAGGCCTTAGAACACTGGGGCTCTGGGCTTCTCTAGCCACCTCATCTTCTGCTCATCCTCTCGCGCACTCTAAAGAGAGCTCAGGTGAGAAATTGCAAACGTCGAGCAATTGCTCAGAGATGAAAAGTGCCAGCACTGAAAGCTGTTGCTAGCCAGCACCCTTCCTTGGAAGCGCTTTCACAGGCGCAGGAACACTGGGGCTTTGCGCTTCTCTAGCCACCAAACGTCACGGTCCTTCTCTTTCCGTCTCCTAGACACGAGCTGAGAGATTGCAAACGTCGAGCAATTGCTCAGAGATGAAAAGTGCCAGCACTGAAAGCTGTTGCTAGCCAGCACCCTTCCTTGGAAGCGCTTTTGTAGGCCTAAGAACACTGGGGCTCTGGGCTTCTCTAGCCACTTAATCTTCTGCTCATCCTCTCGCACACTCTAAAGAGAGCTCAGGTGAGAAATTGCAAACGTCGAGCAATTGCTCAGAGATGAAAAGTGCCAGCACTGAAAGCTGTTGCTAGCCAGCACCCTTCCTTGGAAGCGCTTTTGTAGGCCTAAGAACACTGGGGCTCTGGGCTTCTCTAGCCACCTCATCTTCTGCTCATCCTCTCGCGCACTCTAAAGAGAGCTCAGGTGAGAAATTGCAAACGTTGAGCAATTGCTCAGAGATGAAAAGTGCCAGCACTGGAAGCTGTTGCTAGCCAGCACCCTTCCTTGGAAGCGCTTTTGTAGCCCTTAGAACACTGGGGCTCTGGGCTTCTCTAGCCACCTCATCTTCTGCTCATCCTCTCGCGCACTCTAAAGAGAGCTCAGGTGAGAAATTGCAAACGTCGAGCAATTGCTCAGAGATGAAAAGTGCCAGCACTGAAAGCTGTTGCTAGCCAGCACCCTTCCTTGGAAGCGCTTTCACAGGCGCAGTAACACTGGGGCTTTGCGCTTCTCTACCCACCAAACGTCACGGTCCTTCTCTTTCCGTCTCGTAGACACGAGCTGAGAAATTGCAAACGTCGAGCAATTGCTCAGAGATGAAAAGTGCCAGCACTGAAAGCTGTTGCTAGCCAGCACCCTTCCTTGGAAGCGCTTTTGTAGGCCTAAGAACACTGGGGCTCTGGGCTTCTCTAGCCACCTCATCTTCTGCTCATCCTCTCGCGCACTCTGAAGAGAGCTCAGGTGAGAAATTGCAAACGTCGAGCAATTGCTCAGAGATGAAAAGTGCCAGCACTGAAAGCTGTTGCTAGCCAGCACCCTTCCTTGGAAGCGCTTTCACAGGCGCAGTAACACTGGGGCTTTGCGCTTCTCTAGCCACCAAACGTCACGGTCCTTCTCTTTCCGTCTGGTAGACACGAGCTGAGAAATTGCAAACGTCGAGCAATTGCTCAGAGATGAAAAGTGCCAGCACTGAAAGCTGTTGCTAGCCAGCACCCTTCCTTGGAAGCGCTTTTGTAGGCCTAAGAACACTGGGGCTCTGGGCTTCTCTAGCCACCTAATCTTCTGCTCATCCTCTCGCGCACTCTGAAGAGAGCTCAGGGGAGAAATTGCAAACGTCGAGCAATTGCTCAGAGATGAAAAGTGCCAGCACTGAAAGCTCTTGCTAGCCAGCACCCTTCCTTGGAAGCGCTTTCACAGGCGCTGTAACACTGGGGCTTTGCGCTTCTCTACCCACCAAACGTCACGGTCACTATCTCTCCGTCTCGTAGACACGAGCTGAGAAATTGCAAACGTCGAGCAATTGCTCAGAGATGAAAAGTGCCAGCACTGAAAGCTGTTGCTAGCCAGCACCCTTCCTTGGAAGCGCTTTTGTAGGCCTAAGAACACTGGGGCTCTGGGCTTCTCTAGCCACCTCATCTTCTGCTCATCCTCTCGCGCACTCTAAAGAGAGCTCAGGTGAGAAATTGCAAACGTCGAGCAATTGCTCAGAGATGAAAAGTGCCAGCACTGAAAGCTGTTGCTAGCCAGCACCCTTCCTTGGAAGCGCTTTCACAGGCGCAGTAACACTGGGGCTTTGTGCTTCTCTACCCACCAAACGTCACTGTCATTCTCTTTCCGTCTCGTAGACACGAGCTGAGAAATTGCAAACGTCGAGCAATTGCTCAGAGATGAAAAGTGCCAGCACTGAAAGCTGTTGCTAGCCAGCACCCTTCCTTGGAAGCGCTTTTGTAGGCCTAAGAACACTGGGGCTCTGGGCTTCTCTAGCCACCTCATCTTCTGCTCATCCTCTCGCGCACTCTAAAGAGAGCTCAGGTGAGAAATTGCAAAGGTCGAGCAATTGCTCAGAGATGAAAAGTGCCAGCACTGAAAGCTCTTGCTAGCCAGCACCCTTCCTTGGAAGCGCTTTCACAGGCGCAGTAACACTGGGGCTTTGCGTTTCTCTACCCACCAAACGTCACGGTCACTATCTCTCCGTCTCGTAGACACGAGCTGACAGATTGCAAACGTTGAGCAATTGCTCAGAGATGAAAAGTGCCAGCACTGAAAGCTCTTGCTAGCCAGCACCCTTCCTTGGAAGCGCTTTTGTAGGGCTAAGAACACTGGGGCTCTGGGCTTCTCTAGCCACCTCATCTTCTGCTCATCCTCTCGTGCACTCTAAAGAGAGCTCAGATGAGAAATTGCAAACGTCGAGCAATTGCTCAGAGATGAAAAGTGCCAGCACTGAAAGCTCTTGCTAGCCAGCACCCTTCCTTGGAAGCGCTTTTGTAGGCCTAAGAACACTGGGGCTTTGCGCTTCTCTACCCACCAAAAGTCATGGTCATTCTCTTTGCGTCTCGTAGACACGAGCTGAGAAATTGCAAACGTCGAGCAATTGCTCAGAGATGAAAAGTGCCAGCACTGAAAGCTCTTGCTAGCCAGCACCCTTCCTTGGAAGCGCTTTTGTAGGCCTAAGAACACTGGGGCTCTGGGCTTCTCTAGCCACCTCATCTTCTGCTCATCCTCTCGTGCACTCTAAAGAGAGCTCAGGTGAGAAATTGCAAACGTCGAGCAATTGCTCAGAGATGAAAAGTGCCAGCACTGAAAGCTGTTGCTAGCCAGCACCCTTCCTTGGAAGCGCTTTCACAGGCGCAGTAACACTGGGGCTTTGCGCTTCTCTAACCACCAAACGTCACGGTCACTATCTCTCCGTCTCGTAGACACGAGCTGACAGATTGCAAACGTCGAGCAATTGCTCAGAGATGAAAAGTGCCAGCACTGAAAGCTCTTGCTAGCCAGCACCCTTCCTTGGAAGCGCTTTTGTAGGGCTAAGAACACTGGGGCTCTGGGCTTCTCTAGCCACCTAATCTTCTGCTCATCCTCTCGTGCACTCTAAAGAGAGCTCAGATGAGAAATTGCAAACGTCGAGCAATTGCTCAGAGATGAAAAGTGCCAGCACTGAAAGCTCTTGCTAGCCAGCACCCTTCCTTGGAAGCGCTTTCACAGGCGCAGTAACACTGGGGCTTTGCGCTTCTCTAGCCACCAAACGTCACGGTCCTTCTCTTTCCGTCTCCTAGACACGAGCTGAGAAATTGCAAACGTCGAGCAATTGCTCAGAGATGAAAAGTGCCAGCACTGAAAGCTCTTGCTAGCCAGCACCCTTCCTTGGAAGCGCTTTTGTAGGCCTAAGAACACTGGGGCTCTGGGCTTCTCTAGCCACCTCATCTTCTGCTCATCCTCTCGCGCACTCTAAAGAGAGCTCAGGGGAGAAATTGCAAACGTCCAGCAATTGCTCAGAGATGAAAAGTGCCAGCACTGAAAGCTCTTGCTAGCCAGCCCCCTTCCTTGGAAGCGCTTTTGTAGGCCTAAGAACACTGGGGCTCTGGGCTTCTCTAGCCACCTCATCTTCTGCTCATCCTCTCGCGCACTCTAAAGAGAGCTCAGGTGAGAAATTGCAAACGTCGAGCAATTGCTCAGAGAGGAAAAGTGCCAGCACTGAAAGCTGTTGCTAGCCAGCACCCTTCCTTGGAAGCGCTTTCACAGGCGCAGTAACACTGGGGCTTTGCGCTTCTCTACCCACCAAACGTCACGGTCCTTCTCTTTCCGTCTCGTAGACACGAGCTGAGAAATTGCAAACGTCGAGCAATTGCTCAGAGATGAAAAGTGCCAGCACTGAAAGCTGTTGCTAGCCAGCCCCCTTCCTTGGAAGCGCTTTTGTAGGCCTAAGAACACTGGGGCTCTGGGCTTCTCTAGCCACCTCATCTTCTGCTCATCCTCTCGCGCACTCTAAAGAGAGCTCAGGTGAGAAATTGCAAACGTCGAGCAATTGCTCAGAGATGAAAAGTGCCAGCACTGAAAGCTGTTGCTAGCCAGCACCCTTCCTTGGAAGCGCTTTCACAGGCGCAGCAACACTGGGGCTTTGCGCTTCTCTACCCATCAAACGTCATGGTCATTCTCTTTCCGTCTCCTAGACACGAGCTGAGAAATTGCAAACGTCGAGCAATTGCTCAGAGATGAAAAGTGCCAGCACTGAAAGCTCTTGCTAGCCAGCACCCTTCCTTGGAAGCGCTTTTGTAGCCCTTAGAACATTGGGGCTCTGGGCTTCTCTAGCCACCTCATCTTCTGCTCATCCTCTCGCGCACTCTAAAGAGAGCTCAGGTGAGAAATTGCAAACGTCCAGCAATTGCTCAGAGATGAAAAGTGCCAGCACTGAAAGCTGTTGCTAGCCAGCACCCTTCCTTGGAAGCGCTTTCACAGGCGCAGTAACACTGGGGCTTTGCGCTTCTCTACCCACCAAACGTCACGGTCCTTCTCTTTCCGTCTCGTAGACACGAGCTGAGAAATTGCAAACGTCGAGCAATTGCTCAGAGATGAAAAGTGCCAGCACTGAAAGCTCTTGCTAGCCAGCACCCTTCCTTGGAAGCGCTTTTGTAGGGCTAAGAACACTGGGGCTCTGGGCTTCTCTAGCCACCTCATCTTCTGCTCATCCTCTCGTGCACTCTAAAGAGAGCTCAGGTGAGAAATTGCAAACGTCGAGCAATTGCTCAGAGATGAAAAGTGCCAGCACTGAAAGCTGTTGCTAGCCAGCCCCCTTCCTTGGAAGCGTTTTCACAGGCGCAGCAACACTGGGGCTTTGCGCTTCTCTAGCCACCAAACGTCACGGTCCTTCTCTTTCCGTCTCGTAGACACGAGCTGAGAAATTGCAAACGTCGAGCAATTGCTCAGAGATGAAAAGTGCCAGCACTGAAAGCTGTTGCTAGCCAGCACCCTTCCTTGGAAGCGCTTTTGTAGGCCTAAGAACACTGGGGCTCTGGGCTTCTCTAGCCACCTCATCTTCTGCTCATCCTCTCGCGCAATCTAAAGAGAGCTCAGGTGAGAAATTGCAAAAGTTGAGCAATTGCTCAGAGAGGAAAAGTGCCAGCACTGAAAGCTCTTGCTAGCCAGCACCCTTCCTTGGAAGCGCTTTTGTAGGCCTAAGAACACTGGGGCTCTGGGCTTCTCTAGCCACCTCATCTTCTGCTCATCCTCTCGCGCACTCTAAAGAGAGCTCAGGTGAGAAATTGCAAACGTCGAGCAATTGCTCCGAGATGAAAAGTGCCAGCACTGAAAGCTGTTGCTAGCCAGCACCCTTCCTTGGAAGCGCTTTCACAGGCGCAGTAACACTGGGGCTTTGCGCTTCTCTAACCACCAAACGTCACGGTCCTTCTCTTTCCGTCTCCTAGACACGAGCTGAGAAATTGCAAACGTCGAGCAATTGCTCCGAGATGAAAAGTGCCAGCACTGAAAGCTGTTGCTAGCCAGCCCCCTTCCTTGGAAGCGCTTTTGTAGGCCTAAGAACACTGGGGCTCTGGGCTTCTCTAGCCACCTAATCTTCTGCTCATCCTCTCGCGCACTCTAAAGAGAGCTCAGGTGAGAAATTGCAAACGTCGAGCAATTGCTCAGAGATGAAAAGTGCCAGCACTGAAAGCAGTTGCTAGCCAGCACCCTTCCTTGGAAGCGCTTTTGTAGGGCTAAGAACACTGGGGCTCTGGGCTTCTCTAGCCACCTCATCTTCTGCTCATCCTCTCGCGCACTCTAAAGAGAGCTCAGGTGAGAAATTGCAAACGTCCAGCAATTGCTCAGAGATGAAAAGTGCCAGCACTGAAAGCTGTTGCTAGCCAGCACCCTTCCTTGGAAGCGCTTTCACAGGCGCAGCAACACTGGGGCTTTGCGCTTCTCTACCCACCAAACGTCACGGTCATTCTCTTTCCGTCTCCTAGACACGAGCTGAGAAATTGCAAACGTCGAGCAATTGCTCAGAGATGAAAAGTGCCAGCACTGAAAGCTCTTGCTAGCCAGCCCCCTTCCTTGGAAGCGCTTTTGTAGGCCTAAGAACACTGGGGCTCTGGGCTTCTCTAGCCACCTCATCTTCTGCTCATCCTCTCGCGCACTCTAAAGAGAGCTCAGGGGAGAAATTGCAAACGTCGAGCAATTGCTCAGAGATGAAAAGTGCCAGCACTGAAAGCTGTTGCTAGCCAGCACCCTTCCTTGGAAGCGCTTTCACAGGCGCAGCAACACTGGGGCTTTGCGCTTCTCTACCCACCAAAAGTCATGGTCATTCTCTTTCCGTCTCGTAGACACGAGCTGAGAAATTGCAAACGTCGAGCAATTGCTCAGAGATGAAAAGTGCCAGCACTGAAAGCTCTTGCTAGCCAGCACCCTTCCTTGGAAGTGCTTTTGTAGGCCTAAGAACACTGGGGCTCTGGGCTTCTTTAGCCACCTCATCTTCTGCTCATCCTCTCGCGCACTCTGAAGAGAGCTCAGGGGAGAAATTGCAAACGTCGAGCAATTGCTCAGAGATGAAAAGTGCCAGCACTGAAAGCTGTTGCTAGCCAGCACCCTTCCTTGGAAGCGCTTTCACAGGCGCAGCAACACTGGGGCTTTGCGCTTCTCTACCCACCAAACGTCACGGTCACTATCTCTCCGTCTCGTAGACACGAGCTGAGAAATTGCAAACGTCGAGCAATTGCTCAGAGAGGAAAAGTGCCAGCACTGAAAGCTGTTGCTAGCCAGCACCCTTCCTTGGAAGCGCTTTTGTAGGCCTAAGAACACTGGGGCTCTGGGCTTCTCTAGCCACCTCATCTTCTGCTCATCCTCTCGCGCACTCTAAAGAGAGCTCAGGTGAGAAATTGCAAACGTCGAGCAATTGCTCAGAGATGTAAAGTGCCAGCACTGAAAGCTGTTGCTAGCCAGCACCCTTCCTTGGAAGCGCTTTTGTAGGCCTAAGAACACTGGGGCTCTGGGCTTCTTTAGCCACCTCATCTTCTGCTCATCCTCTCGCGCACTCTGAAGAGAGCTCAGGGGAGAAATTGCAAACGTCGAGCAATTGCTCAGAGATGAAAAGTGCCAGCACTGAAAGCTGTTGCTAGCCAGCACCCTTCCTTGGAAGCGCGTTCACAGGCGCAGCAACACTGGGGCTTTGCGCTCCTCTACCCACTAAACGTCACGGTCACTATCTCTCCGTCTCGTAGACACGAGCTGAGAAATTGCAAACGTCGAGCAATTGCTCAGAGATGAAAAGTGCCAGCACTGAAAGCTCTTGCTAGCCAGCACCCTTCCTTGGAAGCGCTTTTGTAGGCCTAAGAACACTGGGGCTCTGGGCTTCTCTAGCCACCTCATCTTCTGCTCATCCTCTCGCGCACTCTAAAGAGAGCTCAGGGGAGAAATTGCAAACGTCGAGCAATTGCTCAGAGATGAAAAGTGCCAGCACTGAAAGCTGTTGCTAGCCAGCACCCTTCCTTGGAAGCGCTTTCACAGGCGCAGTAACACTGGGGCTTTGCGCTTCTCTACCCACCAAACGTCACGGTCCTTCTCTTTCCGTCTCGTAGACACGAGCTGAGAAATTGCAAACGTCGAGCAATTGCTCAGAGATGAAAAGTGCCAGCACTGAAAGCTGTTGCTAGCCAGCACCCTTCCTTGGAAGCGCTTTTGTAGGCCTAAGAACACTGGGGCTCTGGGCTTCTCTAGCCACCTCATCTTCTGCTCATCCTCTCGCGCACTCTAAAGAGAGCTCAGGTGAGAAATTGCAAACGTCGAGCAATTGCTCAGAGATGAAAAGTGCCAGCACTGAAAGCTCTTGCTAGCCAGCACCCTTCCTTGGAAGCGCTTTTGTAGGCCTAAGAACACTGGGGCTCTGGGCTTCTCTAGCCACCTCATCTTCTGCTCATCCTCTCGCGCACTCTAAAGAGAGCTCAGGTGAGAAATTGCAAACGTCCAGCAATTGCTCAGAGATGAAAAGTGCCAGCACTGAAAGCTGTTGCTAGCCAGCACCCTTCCTTGGAAGCGCTTTACAGGCGCAGTAACACTGGGTCTTTGCGCTTCTCTACCCACCAAACGTCACGGTCATTCTCTTTCCGCCTCGTAGACACGAGCTGAGAAATTGCAAACGTCGAGCAATTGCTCAGAGATGAAAAGTGCCAGCACTGAAAGCTCTTGCTAGCCAGCACCCTTCCTTGGAAGCGCTTTCACAGGCGCAGCAACACTGGGGCTTTGCGCTTCTCTACCCACCAAACGTCACGGTCACTATCTCTCCGTCTCGTAGACACGAGCTGAGAAATTGCAAACGTCGAGCAATTGCTCAGAGAGGAAAAGTGCCAGCACTGAAAGCTGTTGCTAGCCAGCACCCTTCCTTGGAAGCGCTTTTGTAGGCCTAAGAACACTGGGGCTCTGGGCTTCTCTAGCCACCTCATCTTCTGCTCATCCTCTCGCGCACTCTAAAGAGAGCTCAGGTGAGAAATTGCAAACGTCGAGCAATTGCTCAGAGATGAAAAGTGCCAGCACTGAAAGCTGTTGCTAGCCAGCACCCTTCCTTGGAAGCGCTTTCACAGGCGCAGCAACACTGGGGCTTTGCGCTTCTCTACCCACCAAACGTCACGGTCACTATCTCTCCGTCTCGTAGACACGAGCTGAGAAATTGCAAACGTCGAGCAATTGCTCAGAGAGGAAAAGTGCCAGCACTGAAAGCTGTTGCTAGCCAGCACCCTTCCTTGGAAGCGCTTTTGTAGGCCTAAGAACACTGGGGCTCTGGGCTTCTCTAGCCACCTCATCTTCTGCTCATCCTCTCGCGCACTCTAAAGAGAGCTCAGGTGAGAAATTGCAAACGTCGAGCAATTGCTCAGAGATGTAAAGTGCCAGCACTGAAAGCTGTTGCTAGCCAGCACCCTTCCTTGGAAGCGCTTTTGTAGGCCTAAGAACACTGGGGCTCTGGGCTTCTTTAGCCACCTCATCTTCTGCTCATCCTCTCGCGCACTCTGAAGAGAGCTCAGGGGAGAAATTGCAAACGTCGAGCAATTGCTCAGAGATGAAAAGTGCCAGCACTGAAAGCTGTTGCTAGCCAGCACCCTTCCTTGGAAGCGCGTTCACAGGCGCAGCAACACTGGGGCTTTGCGCTCCTCTACCCACTAAACGTCACGGTCACTATCTCTCCGTCTCGTAGACACGAGCTGAGAAATTGCAAACGTCGAGCAATTGCTCAGAGATGAAAAGTGCCAGCACTGAAAGCTCTTGCTAGCCAGCCCCCTTCCTTGGAAGCGCTTTTGTAGGCCTAAGAACACTGGGGCTCTGGGCTTCTCTAGCCACCTCATCTTCTGCTCATCCTCTCGCGCACTCTAAAGAGAGCTCAGGTGAGAAATTGCAAACGTCGAGCAATTGCTCAGAGATGAAAAGTGCCAGCACTGAAAGCTGTTGCTAGCCAGCACCCTTCCTTGGAAGCGCTTTCACAGGCGCAGTAACACTGGGGCTTTGCGCTTCTCTAGCCACCAAACGTCACGGTCCTTCTCTTTCCGTCTCGTAGACACGAGCTGAGAAATTGCAAACGTCGAGCAATTGCTCAGAGATGAAAAGTGCCAGCACTGAAAGCTCTTGCTAGCCAGCACCCTTCCTTGGAAGCGCTTTTGTAGGCCTAAGAACACTGGGGCTCTGGGCTTCTCTAGCCACCTCATCTTCTGCTCATCCTCTCGCGCACTCTAAAGAGAGCTCAGGTGAGAAATTGCAAACGTCGAGCAATTGCTCAGAGATGAAAAGTGCCAGCACTGAAAGCTCTTGCTAGCCAGCACCCTTCCTTGGAAGCGCTTTTGTAGGCCTAAGAACACTGGGGCTCTGGGCTTCTCTAGCCACCTCATCTTCTGCTCATCCTCTCGCGCACTCTAAAGAGAGCTCAGGTGAGAAATTGCAAACGTCCAGCAATTGCTCAGAGATGAAAAGTGCCAGCACTGAAAGCTCTTGCTAGCCAGCACCCTTCCTTGGAAGCGCTTTTGTAGGCCTAAGAACACTGGGGCTCTGGGCTTCTCTAGCCACCTCATCTTCTGCTCATCCTCTCGCGACTCTAAAGAGAGCTCAGGGGAGAAATTGCAAACGTCGAGCAATTGCTCAGAGATGAAAAGTGCCAGCACTGAAAGCTGTTGCTAGCCAGCACCCTTCCTTGGAAGCGCGTTCACAGGCGCAGCAACACTGGGGCTTTGCGCTCCTCTACCCACTAAACGTCACGGTCACTATCTCTCCGTCTCGTAGACACGAGCTGAGAAATTGCAAACGTCGAGCAATTGCTCAGAGATGAAAAGTGCCAGCACTGAAAGCTCTTGCTAGCCAGCCCCCTTCCTTGGAAGCGCTTTTGTAGGCCTAAGAACACTGGGGCTCTGGGCTTCTCTAGCCACCTCATCTTCTGCTCATCCTCTCGCGCACTCTAAAGAGAGCTCAGGTGAGAAATTGCAAACGTCGAGCAATTGCTCAGAGATGAAAAGTGCCAGCACTGAAAGCTGTTGCTAGCCAGCACCCTTCCTTGGAAGCGCTTTCACAGGCGCAGTAACACTGGGGCTTTGCGCTTCTCTAGCCACCAAACGTCACGGTCCTTCTCTTTCCGTCTCGTAGACACGAGCTGAGAAATTGCAAACGTCGAGCAATTGCTCAGAGATGAAAAGTGCCAGCACTGAAAGCTGTTGCTAGCCAGCACCCTTCCTTGGAAGCGCTTTTGTAGGCCTAAGAAGACTGGGGCTCTGGGCTTCTCTAGCCACCTCATCTTCTGCTCATCCTCTCGCGCACTCTAAAGAGAGCTCAGGTGAGAAATTGCAAACGTCGAGCAATTGCTCAGAGATGAAAAGTGCCAGCACTGAAAGCTCTTGCTAGCCAGCACCCTTCCTTGGAAGCGCTTTTGTAGGCCTAAGAACACTGGGGCTCTGGGCTTCTCTAGCCACCTCATCTTCTGCTCATCCTCTCGCGCACTCTAAAGAGAGCTCAGGTGAGAAATTGCAAACGTCCAGCAATTGCTCAGAGATGAAAAGTGCCAGCACTGAAAGCTGTTGCTAGCCAGCACCCTTCCTTGGAAGCGCTTTCACAGGCGCAGCAACACTGGGGCTTTGCGCTTCTCTACCCACCAAACGTCACGGTCCTTCTCTTTCCGTCTCGTAGACACGAGCTGAGAAATTGCAAACGTCGAGCAATTGCTCAGAGATGAAAAGTGCCAGCACTGAAAGCTCTTGCTAGCCAGCACCCTTCCTTGGAAGCGCTTTCACAGGCGCAGCAACACTGGGGCTTTGCGCTTCTCTACCCACCAAACGTCACGGTCACTATCTCTCCGTCTCGTAGACACGAGCTGAGAAATTGCAAACGTCGAGCAATTGCTCAGAGAGGAAAAGTGCCAGCACTGAAAGCTGTTGCTAGCCAGCCCCCTTCCTTGGAAGCGCTTTTGTAGGCCTAAGAACACTGGGGCTCTGGGCTTCTCTAGCCACCTCATCTTCTGCTCATCCTCTCGCGCACTCTAAAGAGAGCTCAGGTGAGAAATTGCAAACGTCGAGCAATTGCTCAGAGATGTAAAGTGCCAGCACTGAAAGCTCTTGCTAGCCAGCACCCTTCCTTGGAAGCGCTTTTGTAGGCCTAAGAACACTGGGGCTCTGGGCTTCTTTAGCCACCTCATCTTCTGCTCATCCTCTCGCGCACTCTGAAGAGAGCTCAGGGGAGAAATTGCAAACGTCGAGCAATTGCTCAGAGATGAAAAGTGCCAGCACTGAAAGCTGTTGCTAGCCAGCACCCTTCCTTGGAAGCGCGTTCACAGGCGCAGCAACACTGGGGCTTTGCGCTCCTCTACCCACTAAACGTCACGGTCACTATCTCTCCGTCTCGTAGACACGAGCTGAGAAATTGCAAACGTCGAGCAATTGCTCAGAGATGAAAAGTGCCAGCACTGAAAGCTCTTGCTAGCCAGCCCCCTTCCTTGGAAGCACTTTTGTAGGCCTAAGAACACTGGGGCTCTGGGCTTCTCTAGCCACCTCATCTTCTGCTCATCCTCTCGCGCACTCTAAAGAGAGCTCAGGGGAGAAATTGCAAACGTCGAGCAATTGCTCAGAGATGAAAAGTGCCAGCACTGAAAGCTGTTGCTAGCCAGCACCCTTCCTTGGAAGCGCTTTCACAGGCGCAGCAACACTGGGGCTTTGCGCTTCTCTAGCCACCAAACGTCACGGTCCTTCTCTTTCCGTCTCCTAGACACGAGCTGAGAAATTGCAAACGTCGAGCAATTGCTCAGAGATGAAAAGTGCCAGCACTGAAAGCTCTTGCTAGCCAGCACCCTTCCTTGGAAGCGCTTTTGTAGGCCTAAGAACACTGGGGCTCTGGGCTTCTCTAGCCACCTCATCTTCTGCTCATCCTCTCGCGCACTCTGAAGAGAGCTCAGGGGAGAAATTGCAAACGTCGAGCAATTGCTCAGAGATGAAAAGTGCCAGCACTGAAAGCTGTTGCTAGCCAGCACCCTTCCTTGGAAGCGCTTTCACAGGCGCAGTAACACTGGGGCTTTGCGCTTCTCTAGCCACCAAACGTCACGGTCACTATCTCTCCGTCTCGTAGACACGAGCTGACAGATTGCAAACGTCGAGCAATTGCTCAGAGATGAAAAGTGCCAGCACTGAAAGCTCTTGCTAGCCAGCACCCTTCCTTGGAAGCGCTTTTGTAGGGCTAAGAACACTGGGGCTCTGGGCTTCTCTAGCCACCTCATCTTCTGCTCATCCTCTCGTGCACTCTAAAGAGAGCTCAGATGAGAAATTGCAAACGTCGAGCAATTGCTCAGAGATGAAAAGTGCCAGCACTGAAAGCTCTTGCTAGCCAGCACCCTTCCTTGGAAGCGCTTTTGTAGGCCTAAGAACACTGGGGCTTTGCGCTTCTCTACCCACCAAACGTCATGGTCATTCTCTTTGCGTCTCGTAGACACGAGCTGAGAAATTGCAAACGTCGAGCAATTGCTCAGAGATGAAAAGTGCCAGCACTGAAAGCTGTTGCTAGCCAGCACCCTTCCTTGGAAGCGCTTTTGTAGGCCTAAGAACACTGGGGCTCTGGGCTTCTCTAGCCACCTCATCTTCTGCTCATCCTCTCGTGCACTCTAAAGAGAGCTCAGGTGAGAAATTGCAAACGTCGAGCAATTGCTCAGAGATGAAAAGTGCCAGCACTGAAAGCTGTTGCTAGCCAGCACCCTTCCTTGGAAGCGCTTTCACAGGCGCAGTAACACTGGGGCTTTGCGCTTCTCTACCCACCAAACGTCACGGTCACTATCTCTCCGTCTCGTAGACACGAGCTGACAGATTGCAAACGTCGAGCAATTGCTCAGAGATGAAAAGTGCCAGCACTGAAAGCTCTTGCTAGCCAGCACCCTTCCTTGGAAGCGCTTTTGTAGGCCTAAGAACACTGGGGCTCTGGGCTTCTCTAGCCACGTAATCTTCTGCTCATCCTCTCGTGCACTCTAAAGAGAGCTCAGATGAGAAATTGCAAACGTCGAGCAATTGCTCAGAGATGAAAAGTGCCAGCACTGAAAGCTGTTGCTAGCCAGCACCCTTCCTTGGAAGCGCTTTCACAGGCGCAGTAACACTGGGGCTTTGCGCTTCTCTAGCCACCAAACGTCACGGTCCTTCTCTTTCCGTCTCCTAGACACGAGCTGAGAAATTGCAAACGTCGAGCAATTGCTCAGAGATGAAAAGTGCCAGCACTGAAAGCTCTTGCTAGCCAGCACCCTTCCTTGGAAGCGCTTTTGTAGGCCTAAGAACACTGGGGCTCTGGGCTTCTCTAGCCACCTCATCTTCTGCTCATCCTCTCGCGCAGTCTAAAGAGAGCTCAGGTGAGAAATTGCAAACGTCGAGCAATTGCTCAGAGATGAAAAGTGCCAGCACTGAAAGCTCTTGCTAGCCAGCACCCTTCCTTGGAAGCGCTTTTGTAGGCCTAAGAACACTGGGGCTCTGGGCTTCTCTAGCCACCTCATCTTCTGCTCATCCTCTCGCGCACTCTAAAGAGAGCTCAGGTGAGAAATTGCAAACGTCGAGCAATTGCTCAGAGATGAAAAGTGCCAGCACTGAAAGCTGTTGCTAGCCAGCACCCTTCCTTGGAAGCGCTTTCACAGGCGCAGTAACACTGGGGCTTTGCGCTTCTCTACCCACCAAACGTCACGGTCCTTCTCTTTCCGTCTCGTAGACACGAGCTGAGAAATTGCAAACGTCGAGCAATTGCTCAGAGATGAAAAGTGCCAGCACTGAAAGCTGTTGCTAGCCAGCACCCTTCCTTGGAAGCGCTTTTGTAGGCCTAAGAACACTGGGGCTCTGGGCTTCTCTAGCCACCTCATCTTCTGCTCATCCTCTCGCGCACTCTAAAGAGAGCTCAGGGGAGAAATTGCAAACGTCGAGCAATTGCTCAGAGATGAAAAGTGCCAGCACTGAAAGCTGTTGCTAGCCAGCACCCTTCCTTGGAAGCGCTTTTGTAGACCTAAGAACACTGGGGCTCTGGGCTTCTCTAGCCACCTAATCTTCTGCTCATCCTCTCGCGCACTCTAAAGAGAGCTCAGGTGAGAAATTGCAAACGCCCAGCAATTGCTCAGAGATGAAAAGTGCCAGCTCTGAAAGCTGTTGCTAGCCAGCACCCTTCCTTGGAAGCGCTTTCACAGGCGCAGTAACACTGGGGCTTTGCGCTTCTCTACCCACCAAACGTCACGGTCCTTCTCTTTCCGTCTCGTAGACACGAGCTGAGAAATTGCAAACGTCGAGCAATTGCTCAGAGATGAAAAGTGCCAGCACTGGAAGCTGTTGCTAGCCAGCACCCTTCCTTGGAAGCGCTTTTGTAGGCCTAAGAACACTGGGGCTCTGGGCTTCTCTAGCCACCTCATCTTCTGCTCATCCTCTCGCGCACTCTAAAGAGAGCTCAGGGGAGAAATTGCAAACGTCGAGCAATTGCTCAGAGATGAAAAGTGCCAGCACTGAAAGCTGTTGCTAGCCAGCACCCTTCCTTGGAAGCGCTTTTGTAGGGCTAAGAACACTGGGGCTCTGGGCTTCTCTAGCCACCTCATCTTCTGCTCATCCTCTCGCGCACTCTAAAGAGAGCTCAGGTGAGAAATTGCAAACGTCGAGCAATTGCTCAGAGATGAAAAGTGCCAGCACTGAAAGCTCTTGCTAGCCAGCACCCTTCCTTGGAAGCGCTTTCACAGGCGCAGCAACACTGGGGCTTTGCGCTTCTCTACCCACCAAACGTCACGGTCATTCTCTTTCCGTCTCCTAGACACGAGCTGAGAAATTGCAAACGTCGAGCAATTGCTCAGAGATGAAAAGTGCCAGCACTGAAAGCTCTTGCTACCCAGCCCCCTTCCTTGGAAGCGCTTTTGTAGGCCTAAGAACACTGGGGCTCTGGGCTTCTCTAGCCACCTCATCTTCTGCTCATCCTCTCGCGCACTCTAAAGAGAGCTCAGGGGAGAAATTGCAAACGTCGAGCAATTGCTCAGAGATGAAAAGTACCAGCACTGAAAGCTGTTGCTTGCCAGCACCCTTCCTTGGAAGCGCTTTCACAGGCGCAGCAACACTGGGGCTTTGCGCTTCTCTACCCACCAAAAGTCATGGTCATTCTCTTTCCGTCTCCTAGACACGAGCTGAGAAATTGCAAACGTCGAGCAATTGCTCAGAGATGAAAAGTGCCAGCACTGAAAGCTGTTGCTAGCCAGCACCCTTCCTTGGAAGTGCTTTTGTAGGCCTAAGAACACTGGGGCTCTGGGCTTCTTTAGCCACCTCATCTTCTGCTCATCCTCTCGCGCACTCTGAAGAGAGCTCAGGGGAGAAATTGCAAACGTCGAGCAATTGCTCAGAGATGAAAAGTGCCAGCACTGAAAGCTGTTGCTAGCCAGCACCCTTCCTTGGAAGCGCTTTCACAGGCGCAGCAACACTGGGGCTTTGCGCTTCTCTACCCACCAAACGTCACGGTCACTATCTCTCCGTCTCGTAGACACGAGCTGAGAAATTGCAAACGTCGAGCAATTGCTCAGAGAGGAAAAGTGCCAGCACTGAAAGCTGTTGCTAGCCAGCACCCTTCCTTGGAAGCGCTTTTGTAGGCCTAAGAACACTGGGGCTCTGGGCTTCTCTAGCCACCTCATCTTCTGCTCATCCTCTCGCGCACTCTAAAGAGAGCTCAGGTGAGAAATTGCAAACGTCGAGCAATTGCTCAGAGATGTAAAGTGCCAGCACTGAAAGCTCTTGCTAGCCAGCCCCCTTCCTTGGAAGCGCTTTTGTAGGCCTAAGAACACTGGGGCTCTGGGCTTCTCTAGCCACCTCATCTTCTGCTCATCCTCTCGCGCACTCTGAAGAGAGCTCAGGGGAGAAATTGCAAACGTCGAGCAATTGCTCAGAGATGAAAAGTGCCAGCACTGAAAGCTGTTGCTAGCCAGCACCCTTCCTTGGAAGCGCGTTCACAGGCGCAGCAACACTGGGGCTTTGCGCTCCTCTACCCACTAAACGTCACGGTCACTATCTCTCCGTCTCGTAGACACGAGCTGAGAAATTGCAAACGTCGAGCAATTGCTCAGAGATGAAAAGTGCCAGCACTGAAAGCTCTTGCTAGCCAGCCCCCTTCCTTGGAAGCGCTTTTGTAGGCCTAAGAACACTGGGGCTCTGGGCTTCTCTAGCCACCTCATCTTCTGCTCATCCTCTCGCGCACTCTAAAGAGAGCTCAGGGGAGAAATTGCAAACGTCGAGCAATTGCTCAGAGATGAAAAGTGCCAGCACTGAAAGCTCTTGCTAGCCAGCACCCTTCCTTGGAAGCGCTTTCACAGGCGCAGCAACACTGGGGCTTTGCGCTTCTCTACCCACCAAAAGTCATGGTCATTCTCTTTCCGTCTCCTAGACACGAGCTGAGAAATTGCAAACGTCGAGCAATTGCTCAGAGATGAAAAGTGCCAGCACTGAAAGCTCTTGCTAGCCAGCACCCTTCCTTGGAAGTGCTTTTGTAGGCCTAAGAACACTGGGGCTCTGGGCTTCTTTAGCCACCTCATCTTCTGCTCATCCTCTCGCGCACTCTGAAGAGAGCTCAGGGGAGAAATTGCAAACGTCGAGCAATTGCTCAGAGATGAAAAGTGCCAGCACTGAAAGCTGTTGCTAGCCAGCACCCTTCCTTGGAAGCGCTTTCACAGGCGCAGCAACACTGGGGCTTTGCGCTTCTCTACCCACTAAACGTCACGGTCACTATCTCTCCGTCTCGTAGACACGAGCTGAGAAATTGCAAACGTCGAGCAATTGCTCAGAGATGAAAAGTGCCAGCACTGAAAGCTCTTGCTAGCCAGCCCCCTTCCTTGGAAGTGCTTTTGTAGGCCTAAGAACACTGGGGCTCTGGGCTTCTCTAGCCACCTCATCTTCTGCTCATCCTCTCGCGCAGTCTAAAGAGAGCTCAGGTGAGAAATTGCAAACGTCGAGCAATTGCTCAGAGATGAAAAGTGCCAGCACTGAAAGCTGTTGCTAGCCAGCACCCTTCCTTGGAAGCGCTTTTGTAGGCCTAAGAACACTGGGGCTCTGGGCTTCTCTAGCCACCTCATCTTCTGCTCATCCTCTCGCGCACTCTAAAGAGAGCTCAGGTGAGAAATTGCAAACGTCGAGCAATTGCTCAGAGATGAAAAGTGCCAGCACTGAAAGCTGTTGCTAGCCAGCACCCTTCCTTGGAAGCGCTTTCACAGGCGCAGCAACACTGGGGCTTTGCGCTTCTCTACCCACCAAACGTCACGGTCATTCTCTTTCCGTCTCCTAGACACGAGCTGAGAAATTGCAAACGTCGAGCAATTGCTCAGAGATGAAAAGTGCCAGCACTGAAAGCTCTTGCTACCCAGCCCCCTTCCTTGGAAGCGCTTTTGTAGGCCTAAGAACACTGGGGCTCTGGGCTTCTCTAGCCACCTCATCTTCTGCTCATCCTCTCGCGCACTCTAAAGAGAGCTCAGGGGAGAAATTGCAAACGTCGAGCAATTGCTCAGAGATGAAAAGTACCAGCACTGAAAGCTGTTGCTTGCCAGCACCCTTCCTTGGAAGCGCTTTCACAGGCGCAGCAACACTGGGGCTTTGCGCTTCTCTACCCACCAAAAGTCATGGTCATTCTCTTTCCGTCTCCTAGACACGAGCTGAGAAATTGCAAACGTCGAGCAATTGCTCAGAGATGAAAAGTGCCAGCACTGAAAGCTGTTGCTAGCCAGCACCCTTCCTTGGAAGTGCTTTTGTAGGCCTAAGAACACTGGGGCTCTGGGCTTCTTTAGCCACCTCATCTTCTGCTCATCCTCTCGCGCACTCTGAAGAGAGCTCAGGGGAGAAATTGCAAACGTCGAGCAATTGCTCAGAGATGAAAAGTGCCAGCACTGAAAGCTGTTGCTAGCCAGCACCCTTCCTTGGAAGCGCTTTCACAGGCGCAGCAACACTGGGGCTTTGCGCTTCTCTACCCACCAAACGTCACGGTCACTATCTCTCCGTCTCGTAGACACGAGCTGAGAAATTGCAAACGTCGAGCAATTGCTCAGAGAGGAAAAGTGCCAGCACTGAAAGCTGTTGCTAGCCAGCACCCTTCCTTGGAAGCGCTTTTGTAGGCCTAAGAACACTGGGGCTCTGGGCTTCTCTAGCCACCTCATCTTCTGCTCATCCTCTCGCGCACTCTAAAGAGAGCTCAGGTGAGAAATTGCAAACGTCGAGCAATTGCTCAGAGATGTAAAGTGCCAGCACTGAAAGCTCTTGCTAGCCAGCCCCCTTCCTTGGAAGCGCTTTTGTAGGCCTAAGAACACTGGGGCTCTGGGCTTCTCTAGCCACCTCATCTTCTGCTCATCCTCTCGCGCACTCTGAAGAGAGCTCAGGGGAGAAATTGCAAACGTCGAGCAATTGCTCAGAGATGAAAAGTGCCAGCACTGAAAGCTGTTGCTAGCCAGCACCCTTCCTTGGAAGCGCGTTCACAGGCGCAGCAACACTGGGGCTTTGCGCTCCTCTACCCACTAAACGTCACGGTCACTATCTCTCCGTCTCGTAGACACGAGCTGAGAAATTGCAAACGTCGAGCAATTGCTCAGAGATGAAAAGTGCCAGCACTGAAAGCTCTTGCTAGCCAGCCCCCTTCCTTGGAAGCGCTTTTGTAGGCCTAAGAACACTGGGGCTCTGGGCTTCTCTAGCCACCTCATCTTCTGCTCATCCTCTCGCGCACTCTAAAGAGAGCTCAGGGGAGAAATTGCAAACGTCGAGCAATTGCTCAGAGATGAAAAGTGCCAGCACTGAAAGCTCTTGCTAGCCAGCACCCTTCCTTGGAAGCGCTTTCACAGGCGCAGCAACACTGGGGCTTTGCGCTTCTCTACCCACCAAAAGTCATGGTCATTCTCTTTCCGTCTCCTAGACACGAGCTGAGAAATTGCAAACGTCGAGCAATTGCTCAGAGATGAAAAGTGCCAGCACTGAAAGCTCTTGCTAGCCAGCACCCTTCCTTGGAAGTGCTTTTGTAGGCCTAAGAACACTGGGGCTCTGGGCTTCTTTAGCCACCTCATCTTCTGCTCATCCTCTCGCGCACTCTGAAGAGAGCTCAGGGGAGAAATTGCAAACGTCGAGCAATTGCTCAGAGATGAAAAGTGCCAGCACTGAAAGCTGTTGCTAGCCAGCACCCTTCCTTGGAAGCGCTTTCACAGGCGCAGCAACACTGGGGCTTTGCGCTTCTCTACCCACTAAACGTCACGGTCACTATCTCTCCGTCTCGTAGACACGAGCTGAGAAATTGCAAACGTCGAGCAATTGCTCAGAGATGAAAAGTGCCAGCACTGAAAGCTCTTGCTAGCCAGCCCCCTTCCTTGGAAGTGCTTTTGTAGGCCTAAGAACACTGGGGCTCTGGGCTTCTCTAGCCACCTCATCTTCTGCTCATCCTCTCGCGCAGTCTAAAGAGAGCTCAGGTGAGAAATTGCAAACGTCGAGCAATTGCTCAGAGATGAAAAGTGCCAGCACTGAAAGCTGTTGCTAGCCAGCACCCTTCCTTGGAAGCGCTTTTGTAGGCCTAAGAACACTGGGGCTCTGGGCTTCTCTAGCCACCTCATCTTCTGCTCATCCTCTCGCGCACTCTAAAGAGAGCTCAGGTGAGAAATTGCAAACGTCGAGCAATTGCTCAGAGATGAAAAGTGCCAGCACTGAAAGCTGTTGCTAGCCAGCACCCTTCCTTGGAAGCGCTTTTGTAGGCCTAAGAACACTGGGGCTCTGGGCTTCTCTAGCCACCTCATCTTCTGCTCATCCTCTCGCGCACTCTAAAGAGAGCTCAGGTGAGAAATTGCAAACGTCGAGCAATTGCTCAGAGATGAAAAGTGCCAGCACTGAAAGCTCTTGCTAGCCAGCACCCTTCCTTGGAAGCGCTTTCACAGGCGCAGCAACACTGGGGCTTTGCGCTTCTCTAGCCACCAAACGTCACAGTCCTTCTCTTTCCGTCTCGTAGACACGAGCTGAGAAATTGCAAACGTCGAGCAATTGCTCAGAGATGAAAAGTGCCAGCACTGAAAGCTGTTGCTAGCCAGCACCCTTCCTTGGAAGCGCTTTTGTAGGCCTAAGAACACTGGGGCTCTGGGCTTCTCTAGCCACCTCATCTTCTGCTCATCCTCTCGCGCACTCTAAAGAGAGCTCAGGTGAGAAATTGCAAACGTCGAGCAATTGCTCAGAGATGAAAAGTGCCAGCACTGAAAGCTGTTGCTAGCCAGCACCCTTCCTTGGAAGCGCTTTTGTAGCCCTAAGCACACTGGGGCTCTGGGCTTCTTTAGCCACCTCATCTTCTGCTCATCCTCTCGCGCAATCTAAAGAGAGCTCAGGTGAGAAATTGCAAACGTCGAGCAATTGCTCAGAGATGAAAAGTGCCAGCACTGAAAGCTGTTGCTAGCCAGCCCCCTTCCTTGGAAGCGCTTTTGTAGGCCTAAGAACACTGGGGCTCTGGGCTTCTCTAGCCACCTAATCTTCTGCTCATCCTCTCGCGCAGTCTAAAGAGAGCTCAGGTGAGAAATTGCAAACGTCGAGCAATTGCTCAGAGATGAAAAGTGCCAGCACTGAAAGCTGTTGCTAGCCAGCACCCTTCCTTGGAAGCGCTTTCACAGGCGCAGTAACACTGGGGCTTTGCGCTTCTCTACCCACCAAACGTCACGGTCCTTCTCTTTCCGTCTCGTAGACACGAGCTGAGAAATTGCAAACGTCGAGCAATTGCTCAGAGATGAAAAGTGCCAGCACTGAAAGCTGTTGCTAGCCAGCACCCTTCCTTGGAAGCGCTTTCACAGGCGCAGTAACACTGGGGCTTTGCGCTTCTCTACCCACCAAACGTCACAGTCCTTCTCTTTCCGTCTCGTAGACACGAGCTGAGAAATTGCAAACGTCGAGCAATTGCTCAGAGATGAAAAGTGCCAGCACTGAAAGCTGTTGCTAGCCAGCACCCTTCGTTGGAAGCGCTTTTGTAGGCCTAAGAACACTGGGGCTCTGGGCTTCTCTAGCCACCTCATCTTCTGCTCATCCTCTCGCGCACTCTGAAGAGAGCTCAGGTGAGAAATTGCAAACGTCGAGCAATTGCTCAGAGATGAAAAGTGCCAGCACTGAAAGCTGTTGCTAGCCAGCACCCTTCCTTGGAAGCGCTTTCACAGGCGCAGTAACACTGGGGCTTTGCGCTTCTCTACCCACCAAACGTCACGGTCCTTCTCTTTCCGTCTCGTAGACACGAGCTGAGAAATTGCAAACGTCGAGCAATTGCTCAGAGATGAAAAGTGCCAGCACTGAAAGCTGTTGCTAGCCAGCACCCTTCCTTGGAAGCGCTTTCACAGGCGCAGCAACACTGGGGCTTTGCGCTTCTCTACCCACCAAACGTCACAGTCCTTCTCTTTCCGTCTCGTAGACACGAGCTGAGAAATTGCAAACGTCGAGCAATTGCTCAGAGATGAAAAGTGCCAGCACTGAAAGCTGTTGCTAGCCAGCACCCTTCCTTGGAAGCGCTTTCACAGGCGCAGTAACACTGGGGCTTTGTGCTTCTCTAGCCACCAAACGTCACGGTCATTCTCTTTCCGTCTCGTAGACACGAGCTGAGAAATTGCAAACGTCGAGCAATTGCTCAGAGATGAAAAGTGCCAGCACTGAAAGCTGTTGCTAGCCAGCACCCTTCCTTGGAAGCGCTTTTGTAGGCCTAAGAACACTGGGGCTCTGCGCTTCTTTAGCCACCTCATCTTCTGCTCATCCTCTCGCGCAATCTAAAGAGAGCTCAGGTGAGAAATTGCAAACGTCCAGCAATTGCTCAGAGATGAAAAGTGCCAGCACTGAAAGCTGTTGCTAGCCAGCTCCCTTCCTTGGAAGCGCTTTTGTAGGCCTAAGAACACGGGGGCTCTGCGCTTCTTTAGCCACCTCATCTTCTGCTCATCCTCTCGCGCACTCTGAAGAGAGCTCAGGGGAGAAATTGCAAACGTCGAGCAATTGCTCAGAGATGAAAAGTGCCAGCACTGAAAGCTCTTGCTAGCCAGCACCCTTCCTTGGAAGCGCTTTTGTAGGCCTAAGCACACTGGGGCTCTGGGCTTCTCTAGCCACCTCATCTTGTGCTCATCCTCTCGCGCACTCTAAAGAGAGCTCAGGTGAGAAATTGCAAACGTCGAGCAATTGCTCAGAGATGAAAAGTGCCAGCACTGAAAGCTGTTGCTAGCCAGCACCCTTCCTTGTAAGCGCTTTCACAGGCGCAGTAACACTGGGGCTTTGCGCTTCTCTAGCCACCAAACGTCACTGTCATTCTCTTTCCGTCTCGTAGACACGAGCTGAGAAATTGCAAACGTCGAGCAATTGCTCAAAGAGGAAAAGTGCCAGCACTGAAAGCTGTTGCTAGCCAGCACCCTTCCTTGGAAGCGCTTTTGTAGCCCTAAGAACACTGGGGCTCTGGGCTTCTCTAGCCACCTAATCTTCTGCTCATCCTCTCGCGCACTCTAAAGAGAGCTCAGGGGAGAAATTGCAAACGTCCAGCAATTGCTCAGAGATGAAAAGTGCCAGCACTGAAAGCTGTTGCTAGCCAGCACCCTTCCTTGGAAGCGCTTTTGTAGGCCTAAGAACACTGGGGCTTTGCGCTTCTCTAGCCACCAAACGTCACAGTCATTCTCTTTCCGTCTCGTAGACACTAGCTGAGAAATTGCAAACGTCGAGCAATTGCTCAGAGATGAAAAGTGCCAGCACTGAAAGCTGTTGCTAGCCAGCACCCTTCCTTGGAAGCGCTTTTGTAGGCCTACGAACACTGGGGCTCTGGGCTTCTTTAGCCACCTCATCTTCTGCTCATCCTCTCGCGCACTCTGAAGAGAGCTCAGGGGAGAAATTGCAAACGTCGAGCAATTGCTCAGAGATGAAAAGTGCCAGCCCTGAAAGCTGTTGCTAGCCAGCACCCTTCCTTGGAAGCGCTTTTGTAGGCCTAAGAACACTGGGGCTCTGGGCTTCTCTAGCCACCTCATCTTCTGCTCATCCTCTCGCGCACTCTAAAGAGAGCTCAGGGGAGAAATTGCAAACGTCGAGCAATTGCTCAGAGATGAAAAGTGCCAGCACTGAAAGCTGTTGCTAGCCAGCACCCTTCCTTGGAAGCGCTTTTGTAGGCCTAAGAACACTGGGGCTCTGGGCTTCTCTAGCCACCTAATCTTCTGCTCATCCTCTCGCGCACTCTGAAGAGAGCTCAGGGGAGAAATTGCAAACGTCGAGCAATTGCTCAGAGATGAAAAGTGCCAGCACTGAAAGCTGTTGCTAGCCAGCACCCTTCCTTGGAAGCGCTTTCACAGGCGCAGTAACACTGGGGCTTTGCGCTTCTCTACCCACCAAACGTCACGGTCCTTCTCTTTCCATCTCGTAGACACGAGCTGAGAAATTGCAAACGTCGAGCAATTGCTCAGAGATGAAAAGTGCCAGCACTGAAAGCTCTTGCTAGCCAGCACCCTTCCTTGGAAGCGCTTTTGTAGGCCTAAGAACACTGGGGCTCTGGGCTTCTCTAGCCACCTCATCTTCTGCTCATCCTCTCGCGCACTCTAAAGAGAGCTCAGGTGAGAAATTGCAAACGTCCAGCAATTGCTCAGAGATGAAAAGTGCCAGCACTGAAAGCTGTTGCTAGCCAGCACCCTTCCTTGGAAGCGCTTTCACAGGCGCAGTAACACTGGGGCTTTGTGCTTCTCTACCCACCAAACGTCACTGTCATTCTCTTTCCGTCTCGTAGACACGAGCTGAGAAATTGCAAACGTCGAGCAATTGCTCAGAGATGAAAAGTGCCAGCACTGAAAGCTGTTGCTAGCCAGCACCCTTCCTTGGAAGCGCTTTTGTAGGCCTAAGAACACTGGGGCTCTGGGCTTCTCTAGCCACCTCATCTTCTGCTCATCCTCTCGCGCACTCTGAAGAGAGCTCAGGGGAGAAATTGCAAACGTCGAGCAATTGCTCAGAGATGAAAAGTGCCAGCACTGAAAGCTGTTGCTAGCCAGCACCCTTCCTTGGAAGCGCTTTCACAGGCGCAGTAACACTGGGGCTTTGCGTTTCTCTACCCACCAAACGTCACGGTCACTATCTCTCCGTCTCGTAGACACGAGCTGACAGATTGCAAACGTCGAGCAATTGCTCAGAGATGAAAAGTGCCAGCACTGAAAGCTGTTGCTAGCCAGCACCCTTCCTTGGAAGCGCTTTTGTAGGGCTAAGAACACTGGGGCTCTGGGCTTCTCTAGCCACCTCATCTTCTGCTCATCCTCTCGTGCACTCTAAAGAGAGCTCAGATGAGAAATTGCAAACGTCGAGCAATTGCTCAGAGATGAAAAGTGCCAGCACTGAAAGCTCTTGCTAGCCAGCACCCTTCCTTGGAAGCGCTTTTGTAGGCCTAAGAACACTGGGGCTTTGCGCTTCTCTACCCACCAAACGTCATGGTCATTCTCTTTGCGTCTCGTAGACACGAGCTGAGAAATTGCAAACGTCGAGCAATTGCTCAGAGAGGAAAAGTGCCAGCACTGAAAGCTGTTGCTAGCCAGCACCCTTCCTTGGAAGCGCTTTTGTAGGCCTAAGAACACTGGGGCTCTGGGCTTCTCTAGCCACCTCATCTTCTGCTCATCCTCTCGTGCACTCTAAAGAGAGCTCAGGTGAGAAATTGCAAACGTCGAGCAATTGCTCAGAGATGAAAAGTGCCAGCACTGAAAGCTGTTGCTAGCCAGCACCCTTCCTTGGAAGCGCTTTCACAGGCGCAGTAACACTGGGGCTTTGCGCTTCTCTACCCACCAAACGTCACGGTCACTATCTCTCCGTCTCGTAGACACGAGCTGACAGATTGCAAACGTCGAGCAATTGCTCAGAGATGAAAAGTGCCAGCACTGAAAGCTCTTGCTAGCCAGCACCCTTCCTTGGAAGCGCTTTTGTAGGCCTAAGAACACTGGGGCTCTGGGCTTCTCTAGCCACCTAATCTTCTGCTCATCCTCTCGTGCACTCTAAAGAGAGCTCAGATGAGAAATTGCAAACGTCGAGCAATTGCTCAGAGATGAAAAGTGCCAGCACTGAAAGCTCTTGCTAGCCAGCACCCTTCCTTGGAAGCGCTTTCACAGGCGCAGTAACACTGGGGCTTTGCGCTTCTCTAGCCACCAAACGTCACGGTCCTTCTCTTTCCGTCTCCTAGACACGAGCTGAGAAATTGCAAACGTCGAGCAATTGCTCAGAGATGAAAAGTGCCAGCACTGAAAGCTCTTGCTAGCCAGCACCCTTCCTTGGAAGCGCTTTTGTAGGCCTAACAACACTGGGGCTCTGGGCTTCTCTAGCCACCTCATCTTCTGCTCATCCTCTCGCGCAGTCTAAAGAGAGCTCAGGTGAGAAATTGCAAACGTCGAGCAATTGCTCAGAGATGAAAAGTGCCAGCACTGAAAGCTGTTGCTAGCCAGCACCCTTCCTTGGAAGCGCTTTTGTAGGGCTAAGAACACTGGGGCTCTGGGCTTCTCTAGCCACCTCATCTTCTGCTCATCCTCTCGCGCACTCTAAAGAGAGCTCAGGTGAGAAATTGCAAACGTCGAGCAATTGCTCAGAGATGAAAAGTGCCAGCACTGAAAGCTGTTGCTAGCCAGCACCCTTCCTTGGAAGCGCTTTCACAGGCGCAGTAACACTGGGGCTTTGCGCTTCTCTAGCCACCAAACGTCACGGTCCTTCTCTTTCCGTCTCGTAGACACGAGCTGAGAAATTGCAAACGTCGAGCAATTGCTCAGAGATGAAAAGTGCCAGCACTGAAAGCTGTTGCTAGCCAGCACCCTTCCTTGGAAGCGCTTTTGTAGGCCTAAGAACACTGGGGCTCTGGGCTTCTCTAGCCACCTCATCTTCTGCTCATCCTCTCGCGCACTCTAAAGAGAGCTCAGGGGAGAAATTGCAAACGTCGAGCAATTGCTCAGAGATGAAAAGTGCCAGCACTGAAAGCTGTTGCTAGCCAGCACCCTTCCTTGGAAGCGCTTTTGTAGACCTAAGAACACTGGGGCTCTGGGCTTCTCTAGCCACCTAATCTTCTGCTCATCCTCTCGCGCACTCTAAAGAGAGCTCAGGTGAGAAATTGCAAACGCCCAGCAATTGCTCAGAGATGAAAAGTGCCAGCTCTGAAAGCTGTTGCTAGCCAGCACCCTTCCTTGGAAGCGCTTTCACAGGCGCAGTAACACTGGGGCTTTGCGCTTCTCTACCCACCAAACGTCACGGTCCTTCTCTTTCCGTCTCGTAGACACGAGCTGAGAAATTGCAAACGTCGAGCAATTGCTCAGAGATGAAAAGTGCCAGCACTGGAAGCTGTTGCTAGCCAGCACCCTTCCTTGGAAGCGCTTTTGTAGGCCTAAGAACACTGGGGCTCTGGGCTTCTCTAGCCACCTCATCTTCTGCTCATCCTCTCGCGCACTCTAAAGAGAGCTCAGGGGAGAAATTGCAAACGTCGAGCAATTGCTCAGAGATGAAAAGTGCCAGCACTGAAAGCTGTTGCTAGCCAGCACCCTTCCTTGGAAGCGCTTTTGTAGGGCTAAGAACACTGGGGCTCTGGGCTTCTCTAGCCACCTCATCTTCTGCTCATCCTCTCGCGCACTCTAAAGAGAGCTCAGGTGAGAAATTGCAAACGTCGAGCAATTGCTCAGAGATGAAAAGTGCCAGCACTGAAAGCTCTTGCTAGCCAGCACCCTTCCTCGGAAGCGCTTTCACAGGCGCAGCAACACTGGGGCTTTGCGCTTCTCTAGCCACCAAACGTCACGGTCATTCTCTTTCCGTCTCCTAGACACGAGCTGAGAAATTGCAAACGTCGAGCAATTGCTCAGAGATGAAAAGTGCCAGCACTGAAAGCTCTTGCTAGCCAGCCCCCTTCCTTGGAAGCGCTTTTGTAGGCCTAAGAACACTGGGGCTCTGGGCTTCTCTAGCCACCTCATCTTCTGCTCATCCTCTCGCGCACTCTAAAGAGAGCTCAGGGGAGAAATTGCAAACGTCGAGCAATTGCTCAGAGATGAAAAGTACCAGCACTGAAAGCTGTTGCTTGCCAGCACCCTTCCTTGGAAGCGCTTTCACAGGCGCAGCAACACTGGGGCTTTGCGCTTCTCTACCCACCAAAAGTCATGGTCATTCTCTTTCCGTCTCCTAGACACGAGCTGAGAAATTGCAAACGTCGAGCAATTGCTCAGAGATGAAAAGTGCCAGCACTGAAAGCTGTTGCTAGCCAGCACCCTTCCTTGGAAGTGCTTTTGTAGGCCTAAGAACACTGGGGCTCTGGGCTTCTTTAGCCACCTCATCTTCTGCTCATCCTCTCGCGCACTCTGAAGAGAGCTCAGGGGAGAAATTGCAAACGTCGAGCAATTGCTCAGAGATGAAAAGTGCCAGCACTGAAAGCTGTTGCTAGCCAGCACCCTTCCTTGGAAGCGCTTTCACAGGCGCAGCAACACTGGGGCTTTGCGCTTCTCTACCCACCAAACGTCACGGTCACTATCTCTCCGTCTCGTAGACACGAGCTGAGAAATTGCAAACGTCGAGCAATTGCTCAGAGATGAAAAGTGCCAGCACTGAAAGCTGTTGCTAGCCAGCACCCTTCCTTGGAAGCGCTTTTGTAGGCCTAAGAACACTGGGGCTCTGGGCTTCTCTAGCCACCTCATCTTCTGCTCATCCTCTCGCGCACTCTAAAGAGAGCTCAGGTGAGAAATTGCAAACGTCGAGCAATTGCTCAGAGATGTAAAGTGCCAGCACTGAAAGCTCTTGCTAGCCAGCCCCCTTCCTTGGAAGCGCTTTTGTAGGCCTAAGAACACTGGGGCTCTGGGCTTCTCTAGCCACCTAATCTTCTGCTCATCCTCTCGCGCACTCTGAAGAGAGCTCAGGGGAGAAATTGCAAACGTCGAGCAATTGCTCAGAGATGAAAAGTGCCAGCACTGAAAGCTGTTGCTAGCCAGCACCCTTCCTTGGAAGCGCGTTCACAGGCGCAGCAACACTGGGGCTTTGCGCTCCTCTACCCACTAAACGACACGGTCACTATCTCTCCGTCTCGTAGACACGAGCTGAGAAATTGCAAACGTCGAGCAATTGCTCAGAGATGAAAAGTGCCAGCACTGAAAGCTCTTGCTAGCCAGCCCCCTTCCTTGGAAGCGCTTTTGTAGGCCTAAGAACACTGGGGCTCTGGGCTTCTCTAGCCACCTCATCTTCTGCTCATCCTCTCGCGCACTCTAAAGAGAGCTCAGGGGAGAAATTGCAAACGTCCAGCAATTGCTCAGAGATGAAAAGTGCCAGCACTGAAAGCTCTTGCTAGCCAGCACCCTTCCTTGGAAGCGCTTTCACAGGCGCAGCAACACTGGGGCTTTGCGCTTCTCTACCCACCAAAAGTCATGGTCATTCTCTTTCCGTCTCCTAGACACGAGCTGAGAAATTGCAAACGTCGAGCAATTGCTCAGAGATGAAAAGTGCCAGCACTGAAAGCTCTTGCTAGCCAGCACCCTTCCTTGGAAGTGCTTTTGTAGGCCTAAGAACACTGGGGCTCTGGGCTTCTTTAGCCACCTCATCTTCTGCTCATCCTCTCGCGCACTCTGAAGAGAGCTCAGGGGAGAAATTGCAAACGTCGAGCAATTGCTCAGAGATGAAAAGTGCCAGCACTGAAAGCTGTTGCTAGCCAGCACCCTTCCTTGGAAGCGCTTTCACAGGCGCAGCAACACTGGGGCTTTGCGCTTCTCTACCCACTAAACGTCACGGTCACTATCTCTCCGTCTCGTAGACACGAGCTGAGAAATTGCAAACGTCGAGCAATTGCTCAGAGATGAAAAGTGCCAGCACTGAAAGCTCTTGCTAGCCAGCCCCCTTCCTTGGAAGCGCTTTTGTAGGCCTAAGAACACTGGGGCTCTGGGCTTCTCTAGCCACCTCATCTTCTGCTCATCCTCTCGCGCAGTCTAAAGAGAGCTCAGGTGAGAAATTGCAAACGTCGAGCAATTGCTCAGAGATGAAAAGTGCCAGCACTGAAAGCTGTTGCTAGCCAGCACCCTTCCTTGGAAGCGCTTTTGTAGGCCTAAGAACACTGGGGCTCTGGGCTTCTCTAGCCACCTCATCTTCTGCTCATCCTCTCGCGCAGTCTAAAGAGAGCTCAGGTGAGAAATTGCAAACGTCGAGCAATTGCTCAGAGATGAAAAGTGCCAGCACTGAAAGCTGTTGCTAGCCAGCACCCTTCCTTGGAAGCGCTTTTGTAGGCCTAAGAACACTGGGGCTCTGGGCTTCTCTAGCCACCTCATCTTCTGCTCATCCTCTCGCGCACTCTAAAGAGAGCTCAGGTGAGAAATTGCAAACGTCGAGCAATTGCTCAGAGATGAAAAGTGCCAGCACTGAAAGCTGTTGCTAGCCAGCACCCTTCCTTGGAAGCGCTTTCACAGGCGCAGCAACACTGGGGCTTTGCGCTTCTCTAGCCACCAAACGTCACAGTCCTTCTCTTTCCGTCTCGTAGACACGAGCTGAGAAATTGCAAACGTCGAGCAATTGCTCAGAGATGAAAAGTGCCAGCACTGAAAGCTGTTGCTAGCCAGCACCCTTCCTTGGAAGCGCTTTTGTAGGCCTAAGAACACTGGGGCTCTGGGCTTCTCTAGCCACCTCATCTTCTGCTCATCCTCTCGCGCACTCTAAAGAGAGCTCAGGTGAGAAATTGCAAACGTCGAGCAATTGCTCAGAGATGAAAAGTGCCAGCACTGAAAGCTGTTGCTAGCCAGCACCCTTCCTTGGAAGCGCTTTTGTAGCCCTAAGCACACTGGGGCTCTGGGCTTCTTTAGCCACCTCATCTTCTGCTCATCCTCTCGCGCAATCTAAAGAGAGCTCAGGTGAGAAATTGCAAACGTTGAGCAATTGCTCAGAGATGAAAAGTGCCAGCACTGAAAGCTGTTGCTAGCCAGCCCCCTTCCTTGGAAGCGCTTTTGTAGGCCTAAGAACACTGGGGCTCTGGGCTTCTCTAGCCACCTCATCTTCTGCTCATCCTCTCGCGCACTCTAAAGAGAGCTCAGGTGAGAAATTGCAAACGTCGAGCAATTGCTCAGAGATGAAAAGTGCCAGCACTGAAAGCTCTTGCTAGCCAGCACCCTTCCTTGGAAGCGCTTTCACAGGCGCAGTAACACTGGGGCTTTGCGCTTCTCTACCCACCAAACGTCACGGTCCTTCTCTTTCCGTCTCGTAGACACGAGCTGAGAAATTGCAAACGTCGAGCAATTGCTCAGAGATGAAAAGTGCCAGCACTGAAAGCTGTTGCTAGCCAGCACCCTTCCTTGGAAGCGCTTTCACAGGCGCAGTAACACTGGGGCTTTGCGCTTCTCTACCCACCAAACGTCACAGTCCTTCTCTTTCCGTCTCGTAGACACGAGCTGAGAAATTGCAAACGTCGAGCAATTGCTCAGAGATGAAAAGTGCCAGCACTGAAAGCTGTTGCTAGCCAGCACCCTTCCTTGGAAGCGCTTTCACAGGCGCAGTAACACTGGGGCTTTGCGCTTCTCTAGCCACCAAACGTCACGGTCCTTCTCTTTCCGTCTCGTAGACACGAGCTGAGAAATTGCAAACGTCGAGCAATTGCTCAGAGATGAAAAGTGCCAGCACTGGAAGCTGTTGCTAGCCAGCACCCTTCCTTGGAAGCGCTTTTGTAGCCCTAAGCACACTGGGGCTCTGGGCTTCTTTAGCCACCTCATCTTCTGCTCATCCTCTCGCGCAGTCTAAAGAGAGCTCAGGTGAGAAATTGCAAACGTCGAGCAATTGCTCAGAGATGAAAAGTGCCAGCACTGAAAGCTGTTGCTAGCCAG
Source organism: Sarcoramphus papa (assembly GCA_037962945.1). Taxonomy (NCBI): domain Eukaryota; kingdom Metazoa; phylum Chordata; class Aves; order Accipitriformes; family Cathartidae; genus Sarcoramphus; species Sarcoramphus papa. The sequence continues at coordinate 3,185,134 of JBBMRM010000088.1, forward strand.
CCCCCTTCCTTGGAAGCGCTTTTGTAGGCCTAAGCACACTGGGGCTCTGGGCTTCTCTAGCCACCTAATCTTCTGCTCATCCTCTCGCGCAGTCTAAAGAGAGCTCAGGGGAGAAATTGCAAACGTCGAGCAATTGCTCAGAGATGAAAAGTGCCAGCACTGAAAGCTGTTGCTAGCCAGCACCCTTCCTTGGAAGCGCTTTCACAGGCGCAGTAACACTGGGGCTTTGCGCTTCTCTAGCCACCAAACGTCACGGTCCTTCTCTTTCCGTCTCGTAGACACGAGCTGAGAAATTGCAAACGTCGAGCAATTGCTCAGAGATGAAAAGTGCCAGCACTGAAAGCTGTTGCTAGCCAGCACCCTTCCTTGGAAGCGCTTTCACAGGCGCAGTAACACTGGGGCTTTGCGCTTCTCTACCCACCAAACGTCACAGTCCTTCTCTTTCCGTCTCGTAGACACGAGCTGAGAAATTGCAAACGTCGAGCAATTGCTCAGAGATGAAAAGTGCCAGCACTGAAAGCTGTTGCTAGCCAGCACCCTTCCTTGGAAGCGCTTTTGTAGGCCTAAGAACACTGGGGCTATGGGCTTCTCTAGCCACCTCATCTTCTGCTCATCCTCTCGCGCACTCTAAAGAGAGCTCAGGGGAGAAATTGCAAACGTCGAGCAATTGCTCAGAGATGAAAAGTGCCAGCACTGAAAGCTGTTGCTAGCCAGCACCCTTCCTTGGAAGCGCTTTTGTAGACCTAAGAACACTGGGGCTCTGGGCTTCTCTAGCCACCTAATCTTCTGCTCATCCTCTCGCGCACTCTAAAGAGAGCTCAGGGGAGAAATTGCAAACGCCCAGCAATTGCTCAGAGATGAAAAGTGCCAGCTCTGAAAGCTGTTGCTAGCCAGCACCCTTCCTTGGAAGCGCTTTCACAGGCGCAGTAACACTGGGGCTTTGCGCTTCTCTACCCACCAAACGTCACGGTCCTTCTCTTTCCGTCTCGTAGACACGAGCTGAGAAATTGCAAACGTCGAGCAATTGCTCAGAGATGAAAAGTGCCAGCACTGGAAGCTGTTGCTAGCCAGCACCCTTCCTTGGAAGCGCTTTTGTAGGCCTAAGAACACTGGGGCTCTGGGCTTCTCTAGCCACCTCATCTTCTGCTCATCCTCTCGCGCACTCTAAAGAGAGCTCAGGGGAGAAATTGCAAACGTCGAGCAATTGCTCAGAGATGAAAAGTGCCAGCACTGAAAGCTGTTGCTAGCCAGCACCCTTCCTTGGAAGCGCTTTTGTAGGGCTAAGAACACTGGGGCTCTGGGCTTCTCTAGCCACCTCATCTTCTGCTCATCCTCTCGCGCACTCTAAAGAGAGCTCAGGTGAGAAATTGCAAACGTCGAGCAATTGCTCAGAGATGAAAAGTGCCAGCACTGAAAGCTCTTGCTAGCCAGCACCCTTCCTTGGAAGCGCTTTCACAGGCGCAGCAACACTGGGGCTTTGCGCTTCTCTACCCACCAAACGTCACGGTCATTCTCTTTCCGTCTCCTAGACACGAGCTGAGAAATTGCAAACGTCGAGCAATTGCTCAGAGATGAAAAGTGCCAGCACTGAAAGCTCTTGCTAGCCAGCCCCCTTCCTTGGAAGCGCTTTTGTAGGCCTAAGAACACTGGGTCTCTGGGCTTCTCTAGCCACCTCATCTTCTGCTCATCCTCTCGCGCACTCTAAAGAGAGCTCAGGGGAGAAATTGCAAACGTCGAGCAATTGCTCAGAGATGAAAAGTACCAGCACTGAAAGCTGTTGCTTGCCAGCACCCTTCCTTGGAAGCGCTTTCACAGGCGCAGCAACACTGGGGCTTTGCGCTTCTCTACCCACCAAAAGTCATGGTCATTCTCTTTCCGTCTCCTAGACACGAGCTGAGAAATTGCAAACGTCGAGCAATTGCTCAGAGATGAAAAGTGCCAGCACTGAAAGCTGTTGCTAGCCAGCACCCTTCCTTGGAAGTGCTTTTGTAGGCCTAAGAACACTGGGGCTCTGGGCTTCTTTAGCCACCTCATCTTCTGCTCATCCTCTCGCGCACTCTGAAGAGAGCTCAGGGGAGAAATTGCAAACGTCGAGCAATTGCTCAGAGATGAAAAGTGCCAGCACTGAAAGCTGTTGCTAGCCAGCACCCTTCCTTGGAAGCGCTTTCACAGGCGCAGCAACACTGGGGCTTTGCGCTTCTCTACCCACCAAACGTCACGGTCACTATCTCTCCGTCTCGTAGACACGAGCTGAGAAATTGCAAACGTCGAGCAATTGCTCAGAGAGGAAAAGTGCCAGCACTGAAAGCTGTTGCTAGCCAGCACCCTTCCTTGGAAGCGCTTTTGTAGGCCTAAGAACACTGGGGCTCTGGGCTTCTCTAGCCACCTCATCTTCTGCTCATCCTCTCGCGCACTCTAAAGAGAGCTCAGGTGAGAAATTGCAAACGTCGAGCAATTGCTCCGAGATGTAAAGTGCCAGCACTGAAAGCTCTTGCTAGCCAGCCCCCTTCCTTGGAAGCGCTTTTGTAGGCCTAAGAACACTGGGGCTCTGGGCTTCTCTAGCCACCTAATCTTCTGCTCATCCTCTCGCGCACTCTGAAGAGAGCTCAGGGGAGAAATTGCAAACGTCGAGCAATTGCTCAGAGATGAAAAGTGCCAGCACTGAAAGCTGTTGCTAGCCAGCACCCTTCCTTGGAAGCGCGTTCACAGGCGCAGCAACACTGGGGCTTTGCGCTCCTCTACCCACTAAACGTCACGGTCACTATCTCTCCGTCTCGTAGACACGAGCTGAGAAATTGCAAACGTCGAGCAATTGCTCAGAGATGAAAAGTGCCAGCACTGAAAGCTCTTGCTAGCCAGCCCCCTTCCTTGGAAGCGCTTTTGTAGGCCTAAGAACACTGGGGCTCTGGGCTTCTCTAGCCACCTCATCTTCTGCTCATCCTCTCGCGCACTCTAAAGAGAGCTCAGGGGAGAAATTGCAAACGTCGAGCAATTGCTCAGAGATGAAAAGTGCCAGCACTGAAAGCTCTTGCTAGCCAGCACCCTTCCTTGGAAGCGCTTTCACAGGCGCAGCAACACTGGGGCTTTGCGCTTCTCTACCCACCAAAAGTCATGGTCATTCTCTTTCCGTCTCCTAGACACGAGCTGAGAAATTGCAAACGTCGAGCAATTGCTCAGAGATGAAAAGTGCCAGCACTGAAAGCTCTTGCTAGCCAGCACCCTTCCTTGGAAGTGCTTTTGTAGGCCTAAGAACACTGGGGCTCTGGGCTTCTTTAGCCACCTCATCTTCTGCTCATCCTCTCGCGCACTCTGAAGAGAGCTCAGGGGAGAAATTGCAAACGTCGAGCAATTGCTCAGAGATGAAAAGTGCCAGCACTGAAAGCTGTTGCTAGCCAGCACCCTTCCTTGGAAGCGCTTTCACAGGCGCAGCAACACTGGGGCTTTGCGCTTCTCTACCCACTAAACGTCACGGTCACTATCTCTCCGTCTCGTAGACACGAGCTGAGAAATTGCAAACGTCGAGCAATTGCTCAGAGATGAAAAGTGCCAGCACTGAAAGCTCTTGCTAGCCAGCCCCCTTCCTTGGAAGCGCTTTTGTAGGCCTAAGAACACTGGGGCTCTGGGCTTCTCTAGCCACCTCATCTTCTGCTCATCCTCTCGCGCAGTCTAAAGAGAGCTCAGGTGAGAAATTGCAAACGTCGAGCAATTGCTCAGAGATGAAAAGTGCCAGCACTGAAAGCTGTTGCTAGCCAGCACCCTTCCTTGGAAGCGCTTTTGTAGGCCTAAGAACACTGGGGCTCTGGGCTTCTTTAGCCACCTCATCTTCTGCTCATCCTCTCGCGCACTCTAAAGAGAGCTCAGGTGAGAAATTGCAAACGTCGAGCAATTGCTCAGAGATGAAAAGTGCCAGCACTGAAAGCTGTTGCTAGCCAGCACCCTTCCTTGGAAGCGCTTTTGTAGGCCTAAGAACACTGGGGCTCTGGGCTTCTCTAGCCACCTCATCTTCTGCTCATCCTCTCGCGCACTCTAAAGAGAGCTCAGGTGAGAAATTGCAAACGTCGAGCAATTGCTCAGAGATGAAAAGTGCCAGCACTGAAAGCTGTTGCTAGCCAGCACCCTTCCTTGGAAGCGCTTTCACAGGCGCAGCAACACTGGGGCTTTGCGCTTCTCTAGCCACCAAACGTCACAGTCCTTCTCTTTCCGTCTCGTAGACACGAGCTGAGAAATTGCAAACGTCGAGCAATTGCTCAGAGATGAAAAGTGCCAGCACTGAAAGCTGTTGCTAGCCAGCACCCTTCCTTGGAAGCGCTTTTGTAGGCCTAAGAACACTGGGGCTCTGGGCTTCTCTAGCCACCTCATCTTCTGCTCATCCTCTCGCGCACTCTAAAGAGAGCTCAGGTGAGAAATTGCAAACGTCGAGCAATTGCTCAGAGATGAAAAGTGCCAGCACTGAAAGCTCTTGCTAGCCAGCACCCTTCCTTGGAAGCGCTTTTGTAGCCCTAAGCACACTGGGGCTCTGGGCTTCTTTAGCCACCTCATCTTCTGCTCATCCTCTCGCGCAATCTAAAGAGAGCTCAGGTGAGAAATTGCAAACGTCGAGCAATTGCTCAGAGATGAAAAGTGCCAGCACTGAAAGCTGTTGCTAGCCAGCCCCCTTCCTTGGAAGCGCTTTTGTAGGCCTAAGAACACTGGGGCTCTGGGCTTCTCTAGCCACCTAATCTTCTGCTCATCCTCTCGCGCAGTCTAAAGAGAGCTCAGGTGAGAAATTGCAAACGTCGAGCAATTGCTCAGAGATGAAAAGTGCCAGCACTGAAAGCTGTTGCTAGCCAGCACCCTTCCTTGGAAGCGCTTTCACAGGCGCAGTAACACTGGGGCTTTGCGCTTCTCTACCCACCACACGTCACGGTCCTTCTCTTTCCGTCTCGTAGACACGAGCTGAGAAATTGCAAACGTCGAGCAATTGCTCAGAGATGAAAAGTGCCAGCACTGAAAGCTGTTGCTAGCCAGCACCCTTCCTTGGAAGCGCTTTCACAGGCGCAGTAACACTGGGGCTTTGCGCTTCTCTACCCACCAAACGTCACAGTCCTTCTCTTTCCGTCTCGTAGACACGAGCTGAGAAATTGCAAACGTCGAGCAATTGCTCAGAGATGAAAAGTGCCAGCACTGAAAGCTGTTGCTAGCCAGCACCCTTCCTTGGAAGCGCTTTCACAGGCGCAGTAACACTGGGGCTTTGTGCTTCTCTACCCACCAAACGTCACGGTCATTCTCTTTCCGTCTCGTAGACACGAGCTGAGAAATTGCAAACGTCGAGCAATTGCTCAGAGATGAAAAGTGCCAGCACTGGAAGCTGTTGCTAGCCAGCACCCTTCCTTGGAAGCGCTTTTGTAGCCCTAAGCACACTGGGGCTCTGGGCTTCTTTAGCCACCTCATCTTCTGCTCATCCTCTCGCGCAGTCTAAAGAGAGCTCAGGGGAGAAATTGCAAACGTCGAGCAATTGCTCAGAGATGAAAAGTGCCAGCACTGAAAGCTGTTGCTAGCCAGCCCCCTTCCTTGGAAGCGCTTTTGTAGGCCTAAGCACACTGGGGCTCTGGGCTTCTCTAGCCACCTAATCTTCTGCTCATCCTCTCGCGCAGTCTAAAGAGAGCTCAGGGGAGAAATTGCAAACGTCGAGCAATTGCTCAGAGATGAAAAGTGCCAGCACTGAAAGCTGTTGCTAGCCAGCACCCTTCCTTGGAAGCGCTTTCACAGGCGCAGTAACACTGGGGCTTTGCGCTTCTCTAGCCACCAAACGTCACGGTCCTTCTCTTTCCGTCTCGTAGACACGAGCTGAGAAATTGCAAACGTCGAGCAATTGCTCAGAGATGAAAAGTGCCAGCACTGAAAGCTGTTGCTAGCCAGCACCCTTCCTTGGAAGCGCTTTCACAGGCGCAGTAACACTGGGGCTTTGCGCTTCTCTACCCACCAAACGTCACAGTCCTTCTCTTTCCGTCTCGTAGACACGAGCTGAGAAATTGCAAACGTCGAGCAATTGCTCAGAGATGAAAAGTGCCAGCACTGAAAGCTGTTGCTAGCCAGCACCCTTCATTGGAAGCACTTTCACAGGCGCAGTAACACTGGGGCTTTGTGCTTCTCTACCCACCAAACGTCACGGTCCTTCTCTTTCCGTCTCGTAGACACGAGCTGAGAAATTGCAAACGTCGAGCAATTGCTCAGAGATGAAAAGTGCCAGCACTGAAAGCTCTTGCTAGCCAGCACCCTTCCTTGGAAGCGCTTTTGTAGGCCTAAGCACACTGGGGCTCTGGGCTTCTCTAGCCACCTCATCTTCTGCTCATCCTCTCGCGCACTCTGAAGAGAGCTCAGGTGAGAAATTGCAAACGTCGAGCAATTGCTCAGAGATGAAAAGTGCCAGCACTGAAAGCTCTTGCTAGCCAGCACCCTTCCTTGGAAGCGCTTTCACAGGCGCAGTAACACTGGGGCTTTGCGCTTCTCTACCCACCAAACGTCACGGTCCTTCTCTTTCCGTCTCGTAGACACGAGCTGAGAAATTGCAAACGTCGAGCAATTGCTCAGAGATGAAAAGTGCCAGCACTGAAAGCTGTTGCTAGCCAGCACCCTTCCTTGGAAGCGCTTTCACAGGCGCAGCAACACTGGGGCTTTGCGCTTCTCTACCCACCAAACGTCACAGTCCTTCTCTTTCCGTCTCGTAGACACGAGCTGAGAAATTGCAAACGTCGAGCAATTGCTCAGAGATGAAAAGTGCCAGCACTGAAAGCTGTTGCTAGCCAGCACCCTTCCTTGGAAGCGCTTTCACAGGCGCAGTAACACTGGGGCTTTGTGCTTCTCTAGCCACCAAACGTCACGGTCATTCTCTTTCCGTCTCGTAGACACGAGCTGAGAAATTGCAAACGTCGAGCAATTGCTCAGAGATGAAAAGTGCCAGCACTGAAAGCTGTTGCTAGCCAGCACCCTTCCTTGGAAGCGCTTTTGTAGGCCTAAGAACACTGGGGCTCTGCGCTTCTTTAGCCACCTCATCTTCTGCTCATCCTCTCGCGCAATCTAAAGAGAGCTCAGGTGAGAAATTGCAAACGTCCAGCAATTGCTCAGAGATGAAAAGTGCCAGCACTGAAAGCTGTTGCTAGCCAGCTCCCTTCCTTGGAAGCGCTTTTGTAGGCCTAAGAACACGGGGGCTCTGCGCTTCTTTAGCCACCTCATCTTCTGCTCATCCTCTCGCGCACTCTGAAGAGAGCTCAGGGGAGAAATTGCAAACGTCGAGCAATTGCTCAGAGATGAAAAGTGCCAGCACTGAAAGCTCTTGCTAGCCAGCACCCTTCCTTGGAAGCGCTTTTGTAGGCCTAAGCACACTGGGGCTCTGGGCTTCTCTAGCCACCTCATCTTGTGCTCATCCTCTCGCGCACTCTAAAGAGAGCTCAGGTGAGAAATTGCAAACGTCGAGCAATTGCTCAGAGATGAAAAGTGCCAGCACTGAAAGCTGTTGCTAGCCAGCACCCTTCCTTGTAAGCGCTTTCACAGGCGCAGTAACACTGGGGCTTTGCGCTTCTCTAGCCACCAAACGTCACTGTCATTCTCTTTCCGTCTCGTAGACACGAGCTGAGAAATTGCAAACGTCGAGCAATTGCTCAAAGAGGAAAAGTGCCAGCACTGAAAGCTGTTGCTAGCCAGCACCCTTCCTTGGAAGCGCTTTTGTAGCCCTAAGAACACTGGGGCTCTGGGCTTCTCTAGCCACCTAATCTTCTGCTCATCCTCTCGCGCACTCTAAAGAGAGCTCAGGTGAGAAATTGCAAACGTCCAGCAATTGCTCAGAGATGAAAAGTGCCAGCACTGAAAGCTGTTGCTAGCCAGCACCCTTCCTTGGAAGCGCTTTTGTAGGCCTAAGAACACTGGGGCTTTGCGCTTCTCTAGCCACCAAACGTCACAGTCATTCTCTTTCCGTCTCGTAGACACTAGCTGAGAAATTGCAAACGTCGAGCAATTGCTCAGAGATGAAAAGTGCCAGCACTGAAAGCTGTTGCTAGCCAGCACCCTTCCTTGGAAGCGCTTTTGTAGGCCTACGAACACTGGGGCTCTGGGCTTCTTTAGCCACCTCATCTTCTGCTCATCCTCTCGCGCACTCTGAAGAGAGCTCAGGGGAGAAATTGCAAACGTCGAGCAATTGCTCAGAGATGAAAAGTGCCAGCCCTGAAAGCTGTTGCTAGCCAGCACCCTTCCTTGGAAGCGCTTTTGTAGGCCTAAGAACACTGGGGCTCTGGGCTTCTCTAGCCACCTCATCTTCTGCTCATCCTCTCGCGCACTCTAAAGAGAGCTCAGGGGAGAAATTGCAAACGTCGAGCAATTGCTCAGAGATGAAAAGTGCTAGCACTGAAAGCTGTTGCTAGCCAGCACCCTTCCTTGGAAGCGCTTTCACAGGCGCAGCAACACTGGGGCTTTGCGCTTCTCTACCCACCAAAATCATGGTCATTCTCTTTCCGTCTCGTAGACACGAGCTGAGAAATTGCAAACGTCGAGCAATTGCTCAGAGATGAAAAGGGCCAGCACTGAAAGCTCTTGCTAGCCAGCCCCCTTCCTTGGAAGCGCTTTTGTAGGCCTAAGAACACTTGGGCTCTGGGCTTCTTTAGCCACCTCATCTTCTGCTCATCCTCTCGTGCACTCTAAAGAGAGCTCAGGTGAGAAATTGCAAACGTCGAGCAATTGCTCAGAGATGAAAAGTGCCAGCACTGAAAGCTGTTGCTAGCCAGCACCCTTCCTTGGAAGCGCTTTCACAGGCGCAGTAACACTGGGGCTTTGCGCTTCTCTACCCACCAAACGTCACGGTCCTTCTCTTTCCGTCTCGTAGACACGAGCTGAGAAATTGCAAACGTCGAGCAATTGCTCAGAGATGAAAAGTGCCAGCACTGAAAGCTGTTGCTAGCCAGCACCCTTCCTTGGAAGCGCTTTCACAGGCGCAGCAACACTGGGGCTTTGCGCTTCTCTACCCACCAAACGTCACAGTCCTTCTCTTTCCGTCTCGTAGACACGAGCTGAGAAATTGCAAACGTCGAGCAATTGCTCAGAGATGAAAAGTGCCAGCACTGAAAGCTCTTGCTAGCCAGCACCCTTCCTTGGAAGCGCTTTCACAGGCGCAGTAACACTGGGGCTTTGTGCTTCTCTAGCCACCAAACGTCACGGTCATTCTCTTTCCGTCTCGTAGACACGAGCTGAGAAATTGCAAACGTCGAGCAATTGCTCAGAGATGAAAAGTGCCAGCACTGAAAGCTGTTGCTAGCCAGCACCCTTCCTTGGAAGCGCTTTTGTAGGCCTAAGAACACTGGGGCTCTGCGCTTCTTTAGCCACCTCATCTTCTGCTCATCCTCTCGCGCAATCTAAAGAGAGCTCAGGTGAGAAATTGCAAACGTCCAGCAATTGCTCAGAGATGAAAAGTGCCAGCACTGAAAGCTGTTGCTAGCCAGCTCCCTTCCTTGGAAGCGCTTTTGTAGGCCTAAGAACACGGGGGCTCTGCGCTTCTTTAGCCACCTCATCTTCTGCTCATCCTCTCGCGCACTCTGAAGAGAGCTCAGGGGAGAAATTGCAAACGTCGAGCAATTGCTCAGAGATGAAAAGTGCCAGCACTGAAAGCTCTTGCTAGCCAGCACCCTTCCTTGGAAGCGCTTTTGTAGGCCTAAGCACACTGGGGCTCTGGGCTTCTCTAGCCACCTCATCTTGTGCTCATCCTCTCGCGCACTCTAAAGAGAGCTCAGGTGAGAAATTGCAAACGTCGAGCAATTGCTCAGAGATGAAAAGTGCCAGCACTGAAAGCTGTTGCTAGCCAGCACCCTTCCTTGGAAGCGCTTTCACAGGCGCAGTAACACTGGGGCTTTGCGCTTCTCTAGCCACCAAACGTCACTGTCATTCTCTTTCCGTCTCGTAGACACGAGCTGAGAAATTGCAAACGTCGAGCAATTGCTCAAAGAGGAAAAGTGCCAGCACTGAAAGCTGTTGCTAGCCAGCACCCTTCCTTGGAAGCGCTTTTGTAGCCCTAAGAACACTGGGGCTCTGGGCTTCTCTAGCCACCTAATCTTCTGCTCATCCTCTCGCGCACTCTAAAGAGAGCTCAGGTGAGAAATTGCAAACGTCCAGCAATTGCTCAGAGATGAAAAGTGCCAGCACTGAAAGCTGTTGCTAGCCAGCACCCTTCCTTGGAAGCGCTTTTGTAGGCCTAAGAACACTGGGGCTTTGCGCTTCTCTAGCCACCAAACGTCACAGTCATTCTCTTTCCGTCTCGTAGACACTAGCTGAGAAATTGCAAACGTCGAGCAATTGCTCAGAGATGAAAAGTGCCAGCACTGAAAGCTGTTGCTAGCCAGCACCCTTCCTTGGAAGCGCTTTTGTAGGCCTACGAACACTGGGGCTCTGGGCTTCTTTAGCCACCTCATCTTCTGCTCATCCTCTCGCGCACTCTGAAGAGAGCTCAGGGGAGAAATTGCAAACGTCGAGCAATTGCTCAGAGATGAAAAGTGCCAGCCCTGAAAGCTGTTGCTAGCCAGCACCCTTCCTTGGAAGCGCTTTTGTAGGCCTAAGAACACTGGGGCTCTGGGCTTCTCTAGCCACCTCATCTTCTGCTCATCCTCTCGCGCACTCTAAAGAGAGCTCAGGGGAGAAATTGCAAACGTCGAGCAATTGCTCAGAGATGAAAAGTGCTAGCACTGAAAGCTGTTGCTAGCCAGCACCCTTCCTTGGAAGCGCTTTCACAGGCGCAGCAACACTGGGGCTTTGCGCTTCTCTACCCACCAAAATCATGGTCATTCTCTTTCCGTCTCGTAGACACGAGCTGAGAAATTGCAAACGTCGAGCAATTGCTCAGAGATGAAAAGGGCCAGCACTGAAAGCTCTTGCTAGCCAGCCCCCTTCCTTGGAAGCGCTTTTGTAGGCCTAAGAACACTTGGGCTCTGGGCTTCTTTAGCCACCTCATCTTCTGCTCATCCTCTCGTGCACTCTAAAGAGAGCTCAGGTGAGAAATTGCAAACGTCGAGCAATTGCTCAGAGATGAAAAGTGCCAGCACTGAAAGCTGTTGCTAGCCAGCACCCTTCCTTGGAAGCGCTTTTGTAGGCCTTAGAACACTGGGGCTCTGGGCTTCTCTAGCCACCTCATCTTCTGCCAATCCTCTCGCGCACTCTAAAGAGAATTCAGATGAGAAATTGCAAACGTCGAGCAATTGCTCAGAGATGAAAAGTGCCAGCACTAAAAGCTGTTGCTAGCCAGCACCCTTCCTTGGAAGCGCTTTCACAGGCGCAGTAACACTGGGGCTTTGCGCTTCTCTACCCACCAAACGTCACGGTCCTTCTCTTTCCGTCTCCTAGACATGACCTGAGAGATTGCAAACGTCGAGCAATTGCTCAGAGATGAAAAGTGCCAGCACTGAAAGCTGTTGCTAGCCAGCACCCTTCCTTGGAAGCGCTTTTGTAGGCCTAAGAACACTGGGGCTCTGGGCTTCTCTAGCCACTTAATCTTCTGCTCATCCTCTCGCACACTCTAAAGAGAGCTCAGGTGAGAAATTGCAAACGTCGAGCAATTGCTCAGAGATGAAAAGTGCCAGCACTGAAAGCTGTTGCTAGCCAGCACCCTTCCTTGGAAGCGCTTTTGTAGGCCTAAGAACACTGGGGCTCTGGGCTTCTCTAGCCACCTAATCTTGTGCTCATCCTCTCGCGCACTCTAAAGAGAGCTCAGGTGAGAAATTGCAAACGTCGAGCAATTGCTCAGAGATGAAAAGTGCCAGCACTGAAAGCTGTTGCTAGCCAGCACCCTTCCTTGGAAGCGCTTTCACAGGCGCAGTAACACTGGGGCTTTGCGCTTCTCTAGCCACCAAACGTCACGGTCCTTCTCTTTCCGTCTCGTAGACACGAGCTGAGAAATTGCAAACGTCGAGCAATTGCTCAGAGATGAAAAGTGCCAGCACTGAAAGCTGTTGCTAGCCAGCACCCTTCCTTGGAAGCGCTTTTGTAGCCCTTAGAACACTGGGGCTCTGGGCTTCTCTAGACACCTAATCTTCTGCTCATCCTCTCGCGCACTCTAAAGAGAGCTCAGGTGAGAAATTGTAAACGTCGAGCAATTGCTCAGAGATGAAAAGTGCCAGCACTGAAAGCTCTTGCTAGCCAGCACCCTTCCTTGGAAGCGCTTTTGTAGGCCTAAGAACACTGGGGCTCTGGGCTTCTCTAGCCACCTCATCTTCTGCTCATCCTCTCGCGCACTCTGAAGAGAGCTCAGGGGAGAAATTGCAAACGTCGAGCAATTGCTCAGAGATGAAAAGTGCCAGCACTGAAAGCTCTTGCTAGCCAGCACCCTTCCTTGGAAGTGCTTTTGTAGGCCTAAGAACACTGGGGCTCTGGGCTTCTCTAGCCACCTCATCTTCTGCTCATCCTCTCGCGCACTCTGAAGAGAGCTCAGGGCAGAAATTGCAAACGTCGAGCAATTGCTCAGAGATGAAATGTGCCAGCACTGAAAGCTGTTGCTAGCCAGCACCCTTCCTTGGAAGCGCTTTCACAGGCGCTGTAACACTGGCGCTTTGTGCTTCTCTACCCACCAAACGTCACTGTCATTCTCTTTCCGTCTCGTAGACACGAGCTGAGAAATTGCAAACGTCGAGCAATTGCTCAGAGATGAAAAGTGCCAGCACTGGAAGCTGTTGCTAGCCAGCACCCTTCCTTGGAAGCGCTTTTGTAGGGCTAAGAACACTGGGGCTCTGGGCTTCTCTAGCCACCTCATCTTCTGCTCATCCTCTCGCGCACTCTGAAGAGAGCTCAGGTGAGAAATTGCAAACGTCGAGCAATTGCTCAGAGATGAAAAGTGCCAGCACTGAAAGCTGTTGCTAGCCAGCACCCTTCCTTGGAAGCGCTTTCACAGGCGCAGTAACACTGGGGCTTTGCGCTTCTCTAGCCACCAAACGTCACGGTCCTTCTCTTTCCGTCTCGTAGACACGAGCTGAGAAATTGCAAACGTCGAGCAATTGCTCAGAGATGAAAAGTGCCAGCACTGAAAGCTGTTGCTAGCCAGCACCCTTCCTTGGAAGCGCTTTTGTAGCCCTTAGAACACTGGGGCTCTGGGCTTCTCTAGCCACCTAATCTTCTGCTCATCCTCTCGCGCAGTCTAAAGAGAGCTCAGGTGAGAAATTGCAAACGTCGAGCAATTGCTCAGAGATGAAAAGTGCCAGCACTGAAAGCTGTTGCTAGCCAGCACCCTTCCTTGGAAGCGCTTTTGTAGGCCTAAGAACACTGGGGCTCTGGGCTTCTCTAGCCACCTCATCTTCTGCTCATCCTCTCGCGCACTCTGAAGAGAGCTCAGGGGAGAAATTGCAAACGTCGAGCAATTGCTCAGAGATGAAAAGTGCCAGCACTGAAAGCTCTTGCTAGCCAGCACCCTTCCTTGGAAGTGCTTTTGTAGGCCTAAGAACACTGGGGCTCTGGGCTTCTCTAGCCACCTCATCTTCTGCTCATCCTCTCGCGCACTCTGAAGAGAGCTCAGGGCAGAAATTGCAAACGTCGAGCAATTGCTCAGAGATGAAATGTGCCAGCACTGAAAGCTGTTGCTAGCCAGCACCCTTCCTTGGAAGCGCTTTCACAGGCGCTGTAACACTGGCGCTTTGTGCTTCTCTACCCACCAAACGTCACTGTCATTCTCTTTCCGTCTCGTAGACACGAGCTGAGAAATTGCAAACGTCGAGCAATTGCTCAGAGATGAAAAGTGCCAGCACTGAAAGCTGTTGGTAGCCAGCACCCTTCCTTGGAAGCGCTTTTGTAGGCCTAAGAACACTGGGGCTCTGGGCTTCTCTAGCCACCTCATCTTCTGCTCATCCTCTCGTGCACTCTAAAGAGAGCTCAGGTGAGAAATTGCAAACGTCGAGCAATTGCTCAGAGATGAAAAGTGCCAGCACTGAAAGCTCTTGCTAGCCAGCACCCTTCCTTGGAAGTGCTTTTGTAGGCCTAAGAACACTGGGGCTCTGGGCTTCTTTAGCCACCTCATCTTCTGCTCAACCTCTCGCGCACTCTAAAGAGAGCTCAGGGCAGAAATTGCAAACGTCGAGCAATTGCTCAGAGATGAAATGTGCCAGCACTGAAAGCTGTTGCTAGCCAGCAGCCTTCCTTGGAAGCGCTTTCACAGGCGCAGTAACACTGGGGCTTTGTGCTTCTCTACCCACCAAACGTCACGGTCATTCTCTTTCCGTCTCGTAGACACGAGCTGAGAAATTGCAAACGTCGAGCAATTGCTCAGAGATGAAAAGTGCCAGCACTGAAAGCTGTTGCTAGCCAGCACCCTTCCTTGGAAGCGCTTTTGTAGGGCTAAGAACACTGGGGCTCTGGGCTTCTCTAGCCACCTCATCTTCTGCTCATCCTCTCGTGCACTCTAAAGAGAGCTCAGGTGAGAAATTGCAAACGTCGAGCAATTGCTCAGAGATGAAAAGTGCCAGCACTGAAAGCTCTTGCTAGCCAGCACCCTTCCTTGGAAGCGCTTTCACAGGCGCAGTAACACTGGGGCTTTGCGCTTCTCTAGCCACCAAACGTCACGGTCCTTCTCTTTCCGTCTCGTAGACACGAGCTGAGAAATTGCAAACGTCGAGCAATTGCTCAGAGATGAAAAGTGCCAGCACTGAAAGCTCTTGCTAGCCAGCACCCTTCCTTGGAAGTGCTTTTGTAGCCCTAAGAAAACTGGGGCTCTGGGCTTCTTTAGCCACCTCATCTTCTGCTCATCCTCTCGCGCACTCTGAAGAGAGCTCAGGGCAGAAATTGCAAACGTCGAGCAATTGCTCAGAGATGAAATGTGCCAGCACTGAAAGCTCTTGCTAGCCAGCACCCTTCCTTGGAAGCGCTTTCACAGGCGCTGTAACACTGGGGCTTTGCGCTTCTCTACCCACCAAACGTCACGGTCACTATCTCTCCGTCTCGTAGACACGAGCTGAGAAATTGCAAACGTCGAGCAATTGCTCAGAGATGAAAAGTGCCAGCACTGAAAGCTGTTGCTAGCCAGCACCCTTCCTTGGAAGCACTTTTGTAGGCCTAAGAACACTGGGGCTCTGTGCTTCTCTAACCACATATTCTTCTGCTCATCCTCTCGTGCACTCTAAAGAGAGCTCAGGTGAGAAATTGCAAACGTCGAGCAATTGCTCAGAGAGGAAAAGTGCCAGCACTGAAAGCTGTTGCTAGCCAGCACCCTTCCTTGGAAGCGCTTTTGTAGGCCTAAGAATACTGGGGCTCTGGGCTTCTCTAGCCACCTCATCTTCTGCTCATCCTCTCGCGCACTCTGAAGAGAGCTCAGGGGAGAAATTGCAAACGTCGAGCAATTGCTCAGAGCTGAAA
Source organism: Sarcoramphus papa (assembly GCA_037962945.1). Classification (NCBI taxonomy): domain Eukaryota; kingdom Metazoa; phylum Chordata; class Aves; order Accipitriformes; family Cathartidae; genus Sarcoramphus; species Sarcoramphus papa. The sequence goes on from JBBMRM010000088.1 coordinate 3,200,473, forward strand.
AGTGCCAGCACTGAAAGCTGTTGCTAGCCAGCAGCCTTCCTTGGAAGAGCTTTCACAGGCGCAGTAACACTGGGGCTTTGCGCTTCTCTAGCCACCAAACGTCACGGTCCTTCTCTTTCCGTCTCCTAGACACAAGCTGAGAAATTGCAAACGTCGAGCAATTGCTCAGAGATGAAAAGTGCCAGCACTGAAAGCTCTTGCTAGCCAGCACCCTTCCTTGGAAGCGCTTTTGTAGGCCTAAGAACACTGGGGCTCTGGGCTTCTCTAGCCACCTCATCTTCTGCTCATCCTCTCGTGCACTCTAAAGAGAGCTCAGGTGAGAAATTGCAAACGTCCAGCAATTGCTCAGAGATGAAAAGTGCCAGCACTGAAAGCTGTTGCTAGCCAGCACCCTTCCTTGGAAGCGCTTTCACAGGCGCAGCAACACTGGGGCTTTGCGCTTCTGTACCCACCAAACGTCACGGTCCTTCTCTTTCCGTCTCGTAGACACGAGCTGAGAAATTGCAAACGTCGAGCAATTGCTCAGAGAGGAAAAGTGCCAGCACTGAAAGCTGTTGCTAGCCAGCACCCTTCCTTGGAAGCGCTTTTGTAGCCCTAAGCACACTGGGGCTCTGGGCTTCTCTAGCCACCTAATCTTCTGCTCATCCTCTCGCGCACTCTAAAGAGAGCTCAGGTGAGAAATTGCAAACGTCGATCAATTGCTCAGAGATGAAAAGTGCCAGCACTGAAAGCTCTTGCTAGCCAGCACCCTTCCTTGGAAGCGCTTTCACAGGCGCAGCAACACTGGGGCTTTGCGCTTCTCTAGCCACCAAACGTCACGGTCCTTCTCTTTCCGTCTCCTAGACACGAGCTGAGAAATTGCAAACATCGAGCAATTGCTCAGAGATGAAAAGTGCCAGCACTGAAAGCTGTTGCTAGCCAGCACCCTTCCTTGGAAGCGCTTTTGTAGGCCTAAGCACACTGGGGCTCTGGGCTTCTCTAGCCACCTCATCTTCTGCTCATCCTCTCGCGCACTCTGAAGAGAGCTCAGGGGAGAAATTGCAAACGTCGAGCAATTGCTCAGAGATGAAAAGTGCCAGCACTGAAAGCTGTTGCTAGCCAGCACCCTTCCTTGGAAGCGCTTTCACAGGCGCAGCAACACTGGGGCTTTGCGCTTCTCTAGCCACCAAACGTCACGGTCACTATCTCTCCGTCTCGTAGACACGAGCTGAGAAATTGCAAACGTCGAGCAATTGCTCAGAGATGAAAAGTGCCAGCACTGAAAGCTGTTGCTAGCCAGCACCCTTCCTTGGAAGCGCTTTTGTAGGCCTAAGCACACTGGGGCTCTGGGCTTCTCTAGCCACCTAATCTTCTGCCCATCCTCTCGTGCACTCTAAAGAGAGCTCAGGGGAGAAATTGCAAACGTCGAGCAATTGCTCAGAGATGAAAAGTGCCAGCACTGAAAGCTCTTGCTAGCCAGCACCCTTCCTTGGAAGCGCTTTCACAGGCACAGTAACACTGGGGCTTTGCGCTTCTCTACCCACCAAACGTCACTGTCATTCTCTTTCCGTCTCGTAGACACGAGCTGAGAAATTGCAAACGTCGAGCAATTGCTCAAAGAGGAAAAGTGCCAGCACTGAAAGCTGTTGCTAGCCAGCACCCTTCCTTGGAAGCGCTTTTGTAGCCCTAAGCACACTGGGGCTCTGGGCTTCTCTAGCCACCTCATCTTCTGCTCATCCTCTCGCGCACTCTAAAGAGAGCTCAGGTGAGAAATTGCAAACGTCGAGCAATTGCTCAGAGATGAAAAGTGCCAGCACTGAAAGCTGTTGCTAGCCAGCACCCTTCCTTGGAAGCGCTTTTGTAGGCCTAAGAACACTGGGGCTCTGGGCTTCTCTAGCCACCTAATCTTCTGCTCATCCTCTCGCGCAGTCTAAAGAGAGCTCAGGGGAGAAATTGCAAACGTCGAGCAATTGCTCAGAGATGAAAAGTGCCAGCACTGAAAGCTGTTGCTAGCCAGCACCCTTCCTTGGAAGCGCTTTCACAGGCGCAGTAACACTGGGGCTTTGCGCTTCTCTACCCACCAAACGTCACGGTCCTTCTCTTTCCGTCTCGTAGACACGAGCTGAGAAATTGCAAACGTCGAGCAATTGCTCAGAGATGAAAAGTGCCAGCACTGAAAGCTGTTGCTAGCCAGCACCCTTCCTTGGAAGCGCTTTTGTAGCCCTAAGCACACTGGGGCTCTGGGCTTCTCTAGCCACCTAATCTTCTGCTCATCCTCTCGCGCACTCTAAAGAGAGCTCAGGTGAGAAATTGCAAACGTCGAGCAATTGCTCAGAGATGAAAAGTGCCAGCACTGAAAGCTGTTGCTAGCCAGCACCCTTCCTTGGAAGCGCTTTCACAGGCGCAGTAACACTGGGGCTTTGCGCTTCTCTACCCACCAAACGTCACTGTCATTCTCTTTCCGTCTCGTAGACACGAGCTGAGAAATTGCAAACGTCGAGCAATTGCTCAAAGAGGAAAAGTGCCAGCACTGAAAGCTGTTGCTAGCCAGCACCCTTCCTTGGAAGCGCTTTTGTAGCCCTAAGCACACTGGGGCTCTGGGCTTCTCTAGCCACCTAATCTTCTGCTCATCCTCTCGCGCACTCTGAAGAGAGCTCAGGTGAGAAATTGCAAACGTCCAGCAATTGCTCAGAGATGAAAAGTGCCAGCACTGAAAGCTGTTGCTAGCCAGCACCCTTCCTTGGAAGCGCTTTTGTAGGCCTAAGAACACTGGGGCTTTGCGCTTCTCTAGCCACCAAACGTCACAGTCATTCTCTTTCCGTCTCGTAGACACCAGCTGAGAAATTGCAAACGTCCAGCAATTGCTCAGAGATGAAAAGTGCCAGCACTGAAAGCTGTTGCTAGCCAGCACCCTTCCTTGGAAGCGCTTTTGTAGGCCTAAGAACACTGGGGCTCTGGGCTTCTTTAGCCACCTCATCTTCTGCTCATCCTCTCGCGCACTCTGAAGAGAGCTCAGGGGAGAAATTGCAAACGTCGACCAATTGCTCAGAGATGAAAAGTGCCAGCACTGAAAGCTCTTGCTAGCCAGCACCCTTCCTTGGAAGCGCTTTCACAGGCGCAGTAACACTGGGGCTTTGTGCTTCTCTACCCACCAAACGTCACGGTCATTCTCTTTCCGTCTCGTAGACACGAGCTGAGAAATTGCAAACGTCGAGCAATTGCTCAGAGATGAAAAGTGCCAGCACTGAAAGCTCTTGCTAGCCAGCTCCCTTCCTTGGAAGCGCTTTTGTAGGCCTAAGAACACTGGGGCTCTGCGCTTCTTTAGCCACCTCATCTTCTGCTCACCCTCTCGCGCACTCTGAAGAGAGCTCAGGTGAGAAATTGCAAACGTCGAGCAATTGCTCAGAGATGAAAAGTGCCAGCACTGAAAGCTGTTGCTAGCCAGCACCCTTCCTTGGAAGCGCTTTTGTAGGCCTAAGAACACTGGGGCTCTGGGCTTCTCTAGCCACCTCATCTTCTGCTCATCCTCTCGCGCACTCTAAAGAGAGCTCAGGGGAGAAATTGCAAACGTCGAGCAATTGCTCAGAGATGAAAAGTGCCAGCACTGAAAGCTGTTGCTAGCCAGCACCCTTCCTTGGAAGCGCTTTTGTAGGCCTTAGAACACTGGGGCTCTGGGCTTCTCTAGCCACCTCATCTTCTGCTCATCCTCTCGCGCACTCTAAAGAGAGCTCAGGTGAGAAATTGCAAACGTCCAGCAATTGCTCAGAGATGAAAAGTGCCAGCACTGAAAGCTGTTGCTAGCCAGCACCCTTCCTTGGAAGCGCTTTCACAGGCGCTGTAACACTGGGGCTTTGCGCTTCTCTACCCACCAAACGTCACGGTCACTATCTCTCCGTCTCGTAGACACGAGCTGAGAAATTGCAAACGTCGAGCAATTGCTCAGAGATGAAAAGTGCCAGCACTGGAAGCTGTTGCTAGCCAGCACCCTTCCTTGGAAGCGCTTTTGTAGGCCTAAGAACACTGGGGCTCTGGGCTTCTCTAGCCACCTCATCTTCTGCTCATCCTCTCGCGCACTCTAAAGAGAGCTCAGGTGAGAAATTGCAAACGTCGAGCAATTGCTCAGAGATGAAAAGTGCCAGCACTGAAAGCTGTTGCTAGCCAGCCCCCTTCCTTGGAAGCGCTTTTGTAGGCCTAAGAACACTGGGGCTCTGGGCTTCTCTAGCCACCTCATCTTCTGCTCATCCTCTCGCGCACTCTAAAGAGAGCTCAGGTGAGAGATTGCAAAGGTCGAGCAATTGCTCAGAGATGAAAAGTGCCAGCACTGAAAGCTCTTGCTAGCCAGCACCCTTCCTTGGAAGCGCTTTCACAGGCGCAGTAACACTGGGGCTTTGTGCTTCTCTACCCACCAAACGTCACGGTCATTCTCTTTCCGTCTCGTAGACACGAGCTGAGAAATTGCAAACGTCGAGCAATTGCTCAGAGATGAAAAGTGCCAGCACTGAAAGCTCTTGCTAGCCAGCTCCCTTCCTTGGAAGCGCTTTTGTAGGCCTAAGAACACTGGGGCTCTGCGCTTCTTTAGCCACCTCATCTTCTGCTCATCCTCTCGCGCACTCTGAAGAGAGCTCAGGTGAGAAATTGCAAACGTCGAGCAATTGCTCAGAGATGAAAAGTGCCAGCACTGAAAGCTCTTGCTAGCCAGCACCCTTCCTTGGAAGCGCTTTTGTAGGCCTAAGAACACTGGGGCTCTGGGCTTCTCTAGCCACCTCATCTTCTGCTCATCCTCTCGCGCACTCTAAAGAGAGCTCAGGGGAGAAATTGCAAACGTCGAGCAATTGCTCAGAGATGAAAAGTGCTAGCACTGAAAGCTGTTGCTAGCCAGCACCCTTCCTTGGAAGCGCTTTCACAGGCGCAGCAACACTGGGGCTTTGCGCTTCTCTACCCACCAAAAGTCATGGTCATTCTCTTTCCGTCTCGTAGACACGAGCTGAGAAATTGCAAACGTCGAGCAATTGCTCAGAGATGAAAAGGGCCAGCACTGAAAGCTCTTGCTAGCCAGCACCCTTCCTTGGAAGCGCTTTTGTAGCCCTAAGAACACTGGGGCTCTGGGCTTCTTTAGCCACCTCATCTTCTGCTCATCCTCTCGCGCACTCTAAAGAGAGCTCAGGTGAGAAATTGCAAACGTCGAGCAATTGCTCAGAGATGAAAAGTGCCAGCACTTAAAGCTGTTGCTAGCCAGCACCCTTCCTTGGAAGCGCTTTCACAGGCGCAGTAACACTGGGGCTTTGCGCTTCTCTACCCACCAAACGTCACGGTCCTTCTCTTTCCATCTCGTAGACACGAGCTGAGAGATTGCAAACGTCCAGCAATTGCTCAGAGATGAAAAGTGCCAGCACTGAAAGCTGTTGCTAGCCAGCACCCTTCCTTGGAAGCGCTTTTGTAGGCCTAAGCACACTGGGGCTCTGGGCTTCTCTAGCCACTTAATCTTCTGCTCATCCTCTCGCACACTCTAAAGAGAGCTCAGGTGAGAAATTGCAAACGTCGAGTAATTGCTCAGAGATGAAAAGTGCCAGCACTGAAAGCTGTTGCTAGCCAGCACCCTTCCTTGGAAGCGCTTTTGTAGGCCTAAGAACACTGGGGCTCTGGGCTTCTCTAGCCACCTCATCTTCTGCTCATCCTCTCGCACACTCTAAAGAGAGCTCAGGTGAGAAATTGCAAACGTTGAGCAATTGCTCAGAGATGAAAAGTGCCAGCACTGGAAGCTGTTGCTAGCCAGCACCCTTCCTTGGAAGCGCTTTTGTAGGCCTAAGAACACTGGGGCTCTGGGCTTCTCTAGCCACCTCATCTTCTGCTCATCCTCTCGTGCACTCTAAAGAGAGCTCAGGTGAGAAATTGCAAACGTCGAGCAATTGCTCAGAGATGAAAAGTGCCAGCACTGAAAGCTGTTGCTAGCCAGCACCCTTCCTTGGAAGCGCTTTCACAGGCGCAGTAACACTGGGGCTTTGCGCTTCTCTACCCACCAAACGTCACGGTCCTTCTCTTTCCGTCTCGTAGACACGAGCTGAGAAATTGCAAACGTCGAGCAATTGCTCAGAGATGAAAAGTGCCAGCACTGAAAGCTGTTGCTAGCCAGCACCCTTCCTTGGAAGCGCTTTTGTAGCCCTTAGAACACTGGGGCTCTGGGCTTCTCTAGCCACCTAATCTTCTGCTCATCCTCTCGCGCACTCTAAAGAGAGCTCAGGTGAGAAATTGCAAACGTCGAGCAATTGCTCAGAGATGAAAAGTGCCAGCACTGAAAGCTCTTGCTAGCCAGCACCCTTCCTTGGAAGCGCTTTTGTAGGCCTAAGAACACTGGGGCTCTGGGCTTCTCTAGCCACCTCATCTTCTGCTCATCCTCTCGCGCACTCTGAAGAGAGCTCAGGGGAGAAATTGCAAACGTCGAGCAATTGCTCAGAGATGAAAAGTGCCAGCACTGAAAGCTCTTGCTAGCCAGCACCCTTCCTTGGAAGCGCTTTCACAAGCGCGGTAACACTGGGGCTTTGCGCTTCTCTACCCACCAAACGTCACGGTCACTATCTCTCCGTCTCGTAGACACGAGCTGAGAAATTGCAAACGTCGAGCAATTGCTCAGAGATGAAAAGTGCCAGCACTGGAAGCTGTTGCTAGCCAGCACCCTTCCTTGGAAGCGCTTTTGTAGGCCTAAGAACACTGGGGCTCTGGGCTTCTCTAGCCACCTCATCTTCTGCTCATCCTCTCGTGCACTCTAAAGAGAGCTCAGGTGAGAAATTGCAAACGTCGAGCAATTGCTCAGAGATGAAAAGTGCCAGCACTGAAAGCTGTTGCTAGCCAGCACCCTTCCTTGGAAGCGCTTTTGTAGGCCTAAGAACACTGGGGCTCTGGGCTTCTCTAGCCACCTCATCTTCTGCTCATCCTCTCGCGCACTCTAAAGAGAGCTCAGGTGAGAGATTGCAAAGGTCGAGCAATTGCTCAGAGATGAAAAGTGCCAGCACTGAAAGCTCTTGCTATCCAGCACCCTTCCTTGGAAGCGCTTTCACAGGCGCAGTAACACTGGGGCTTTGTGCTTCTCTAGCCACAGAACGTCACTGTCATTCTCTTTCCGTCTCGTAGACACGAGCTGAGAAATTGCAAACGTTGAGCAATTGCTCAGAGATGAAAAGTGCCAGCACTGAAAGCTGTTGCTAGCCAGCACCCTTCCTTGGAAGCGCTTTTGTAGGGCTAAGAACACTGGGGCTCTGGGCTTCTCTAGCCACCTCATCTTCTGCTCATCCTCTCGTGCACTCTAAAGAGAGCTCAGGTGAGAAATTGCAAACGTCGAGCAATTGCTCAGAGATGAAAAGTGCCAGCACTGAAAGCTCTTGCTAGCCAGCACCCTTCCTTGGAAGCGCTTTCACAGGCGCAGTAACACTGGGGCTTTGCGCTTCTCTAGCCACCAAACGTCACGGTCACTATCTCTCCGTCTCGTAGACACGAGCTGAGAAATTGCAAACGTCGAGCAATTGCTCAGAGATGAAAAGTGCCAGCACTGAAAGCTGTTGCTAGCCAGCACCCTTCCTTGGAAGCGCTTTTGTAGGCCTAAGAACACTGGGGCTCTGGGCTTCTCTAGCCACTTAATCTTCTGCTCATCCTCTCGCACACTCTAAAGAGAGCTCAGGTGAGAAATTGCAAACGTCGAGCCATTGCTCAGAGATGAAAAGTGCCAGCACTGAAAGCTGTTGCTAGCCAGCACCCTTCCTTGGAAGCGCTTTCACAGGCGCAGTAACACTGGCGCTTTGTGCTTCTCTACCCACCAAACGTCACTGTCATTCTCTTTCCGTCTCGTAGACACGAGCTGAGAAATTGCAAACGTCGAGCAATTGCTCAGAGATGAAAAGTGCCAGCACTGAAAGCTGTTGCTAGCCAGCACCCTTCCTTGGAAGCGCTTTTGTAGGCCTAAGAACACTGGGGCTCTGGGCTTCTCTAGCCACCTCATCTTCTGCTCATCCTCTCGTGCACTCTGAAGAGAGCTCAGGTGAGAAATTGCAAACGTCGAGCAATTGCTCAGAGATGAAAAGTGCCAGCACTGAAAGCTCTTGCTAGCCAGCACCCTTCCTTGGAAGTGCTTTTGTAGCCCTAAGAACACTGGGGCTCTGGGCTTCTTTAGCCACCTAATCTTCTGCTCATCCTCTCGCGCAGTCTAAAGAGAGCTCAGGTGAGAAATTGCAAACGTCGAGCAAATGCTCAGAGATGAAATGTGCCAGCACTGAAAGCTGTTGCTAGCCAGCACCCTTCCTTGGAAGCGCTTTCACAGGCGCAGTAACACTGGGGCTTTGTGCTTCTCTACCCACCAAACGTCACTGTCATTCTCTTTCCGTCTCGTAGACACGAGCTGAGAAATTGCAAACGTCGAGCAATTGCTCAGAGATGAAAAGTGCCAGCACTGAAAGCTGTTGCTAGCCAGCACCCTTCCTTGGAAGCGCTTTTGTAGGCCTAAGAACACTGGGGCTCTGGGCTTCCCTAGCCACCTCATCTTCTGCTCATCCTCTCGCGCACTCTGAAGAGAGCTCAGGGGAGAAATTGCAAACGTCGAGCAATTGCTCAGAGATGAAAAGTGCCAGCACTGAAAGCTCTTGCTAGCCAGCACCCTTCCTTGGAAGCGCTTTCACAGGCGCTGTAACACTGGGGCTTTGCACTTCTCTACCCACCAAACGTCACGGTCACTATCTCTCCGTCTCGTAGACACGAGCTGAGAAATTGCAAACGTCGAGCAATTGCTCAGAGATGAAAAGTGCCAGCACTGGAAGCTGTTGCTAGCCAGCACCCTTCCTTGGAAGCGCTTTTGTAGGCCTAAGAACACTGGGGCTCTGGGCTTCTCTAGCCACCTCATCTTCTGCTCATCCTCTCGTGCACTCTAAAGAGAGCTCAGGTGAGAAATTGCAAACGTCGAGCAATTGCTCAGAGATGAAAAGTGCCAGCACTGAAAGCTCTTGCTAGCCAGCCCCCTTCCTTGGAAGCGCTTTTGTAGGCCTAAGAACACTGGGGCTCTGGGCTTCTCTAGCCACCTCATCTTCTGCTCATCCTCTCGCGCACTCTAAAGAGAGCTCAGGTGAGAAATTGCAAAGGTCGAGCAATTGCTCAGAGATGAAAAGTGCCAGCACTGAAAGCTGTTGCTAGCCAGCACCCTTCCTTGGAAGCGCTTTCACAGGCGCAGTAACACTGGGGCTTTGTGCTTCTCTAGCCACCAAACGTCACGGTCCTTCTCTTTCAGTCTCGTAGACACGAGCTGAGAAATTGCAAACGTCGAGCAATTGCTCAGAGATGAAAAGTGCCAGCACTGAAAGCTGTTGCTAGCCAGCACCCTTCCTTGGAAGCGCTTTTGTAGGCCTAAGAACACTTGGGCTATGGGCTTCTCTAGCCACCTCATCTTCTGCTCATCCTCTCGCGCACTCTAAAGAGAGCTCAGGTGAGAAATTGCAAACGTCGAGCAATTGCTCAGAGATGAAAAGTGCCAGCACTGAAAGCTGTTGCTAGCCAGCACCCTTCCTTGGAAGCGCTTTTGTAGGCCTAAGAACACTGGGGCTCTGGGCTTCTCTAGCCACCTCATCTTCTGCTCATCCTCTCGCGCACTCTAAAGAGAGCTCAGGTGAGAAATTGCAAACGTTGAGCAATTGCTCAGAGATGAAAAGTGCCAGCACTGAAAGCTGTTGCTAGCCAGCACCCTTCCTTGGAAGCGCTTTTGTAGGGCTAAGAACACTGGGGCTCTGGGCTTCTCTAGCCACCTAATCTTGTGCTCATCCTCTCGCGCACTCTAAAGAGAGCTCAGGTGAGAAATTGCAAACGTCGACCAATTGCTCAGAGATGAAAAGTGCCAGCACTGAAAGCTGTTGCTAGCCAGCACCCTTCCTTGGAAGCGCTTTCACAGGCGCAGTAACACTGGGGCTTTGCGCTTCTCTAGCCACCAAACGTCACGGTCCTTCTCTTTCCGTCTCGTAGACACGAGCTGAGAAATTGCAAACGTCGAGCAATTGCTCAGAGATGAAAAGTGCCAGCACTGAAAGCTGTTGCTAGCCAGCACCCTTCCTTGGAAGCGCTTTTGTAGGCCTAAGAACACTTGGGCTCTGGGCTTCTCTAGACACCTAATCTTCTGCTCATCCTCTCGCGCACTCTAAAGAGAGCTCAGGTGAGAAATTGCAAACGTCGAGCAATTGCTCAGAGATGAAAAGTGCCAGCACTGAAAGCTGTTGCTAGCCAGCACCCTTCCTTGGAAGCGCTTTTGTAGGCCTAAGAACACTGGGGCTCTGGGCTTCTCTAGCCACCTCATCTTCTGCTCATCCTCTCGCGCACTCTGAAGAGAGCTCAGGGGAGAAATTGCAAACGTCGAGCAATTGGTCAGAGATGAAAAGTGCCAGCACTGAAAGCTCTTGCTAGCCAGCACCCTTCCTTGGAAGCGCTTTCACAGGCGCTGTAACACTGGGGCTTTGCGCTTCTCTACCCACCAAACGTCACGGTCACTATCTCTCCGTCTCGTAGACACGAGCTGAGAAATTGCAAACGTCGAGCAATTGCTCAGAGATGAAAAGTGCCAGCACTGGAAGCTGTTGCTAGCCAGCACCCTTCCTTGGAAGCGCTTTTGTAGGCCTAAGAACACTGGGGCTCTGGGCTTCTCTAGCCACCTCATCTTCTGCTCATCCTCTCGTGCACTCTAAAGAGAGCTCAGGTGAGAAATTGCAAACGTCGAGCAATTGCTCAGAGATGAAAAGTGCCAGCACTGAAAGCTGTTGCTAGCCAGCACCCTTCCTTGGAAGCGCTTTTGTAGGCCTAAGAACACTGGGGCTCTGGGCTTCTCTAGCCACCTCATCTTCTGCTCATCCTCTCGCGCACTCTGAAGAGAGCTCAGGTGAGAAATTGCAAACGTCGAGCAATTGCTCAGAGATGAAAAGTGCCAGCACTGAAAGCTGTTGCTAGCCAGCACCCTTCCTTGGAAGCGCTTTCACAGGCGCAGTAACACTGGGGCTTTGCGCTTCTCTAGCCACCAAACGTCACGGTCCTTCTCTTTCCGTCTCGTAGACACGAGCTGAGAAATTGCAAACGTCCAGCAATTGCTCAGAGATGAAAAGTGCCAGCACTGAAAGCTGTTGCTAGCCAGCACCCTTCCTTGGAAGTGCTTTTGTAGGCCTAAGAAAACTGGGGCTCTGGGCTTCTTTAGCCACCTCATCTTCTGCTCATCCTCTCGCGCACTCTGAAGAGAGCTCAGGGCAGAAATTGCAAACGTCGAGCAATTGCTCAGAGATGAAAAGTGCCAGCACTGAAAGCTGTTGCTAGCCAGCACCCTTCCTTGGAAGCGCTTTCACAGGCGCTGTAGCACTGGGGCTTTGCGCTTCTCTACCCACCAAACGTCACGGTCACTATCTCTCCGTCTCGTAGACACGAGCTGAGAAATTGCAAACGTCGAGCAATTGCTCAGAGATGAAAAGTGCCAGCACTGAAAGCTGTTGCTAGCCAGCACCCTTCCTTGGAAGCACTTTTGTAGGCCTAAGAACACTGGGGCTCTGTGCTTCTCTAACCACATATTCTTCTGCTCATCCTCTCGTGCACTCTAAAGAGAGCTCAGGTGAGAAATTGCAAACGTCGAGCAATTGCTCAGAGATGAAAAGTGCCAGCACTGAAAGCTGTTGCTAGCCAGCACCCTTCCTTGGAAGCGCTTTTGTAGGCCTAAGAATACTGGGGCTCTGGGCTTCTCTAGCCACCTCATCTTCTGCTCATCCTCTCGCGCACTCTAAAGAGAGCTCAGGGGAGAAATTGCAAACGTCAAGCAATTGCTCAGAGCTGAAAAGTGCCAGCACTGAAAGCTGTTGCTAGCCAGCAGCCTTCCTTGGAAGCGCTTTCACAGGCGCAGTAACACTGGGGCTTTGCGCTTCTCTAGCCACCAAACGTCACGGTCCTTCTCTTTCCGTCTCGTAGACACAAGCTGAGAAATTGCAAACGTCGAGCAATTGCTCAGAGATGAAAAGTGCCAGCACTGAAAGCTGTTGCTAGCCAGCACCCTTCCTTGGAAGCGCTTTTGTAGGCCTAAGCACACTGGGGCTCTGGGCTTCTCTAGCCACCTCATCTTCTGCTCATCCTCTCGCGCACTCTAAAGAGAGCTCAGGTGAGAAATTGCAAACGTCCAGCAATTGCTCAGAGATGAAAAGTGCCAGCACTGAAAGCTGTTGCTAGCCAGCACCCTTCCTTGGAAGCGCTTTCACAGGCGCAGCAACACTGGGGCTTTGTGCTTCTCTACCCACCAAACGTCACGGTCCTTCTCTTTCCGTCTCGTAGACACGAGCTGAGAAATTGCAAACGTCGAGCAATTGCTCAGAGATGAAAAGTGCCAGCACTGAAAGCTGTTGGTAGCCAGCACCCTTCCTTGGAAGCGCTTTCACAGGCGCAGCAACACTGGGGCTTTGCGCTTCTCTACCCACCAAACGTCACGGTCATTCTCTTTCCGTCTCCTAGACACGAGCTGAGAAATTGCAAACGTCGAGCAATTGCTCAGAGATGAAAAGTGCCAGCACTGAAAGCTGTTGCTAGCCAGCACCCTTCCTTGGAAGCGCTTTTGTACGCCTAAGAACACTGGGGCTCTGGGCTTCTCTAGCCACCTCATCTTCTGCTCATCCTCTCGCGCACTCTGAAGAGAGCTCAGGGGAGAAATTGCAAACGTCGAGCAATTGCTCAGAGATGAAAAGTGCCAGCACTGAAAGCTCTTGCTAGCCAGCACCCTTCCTTGGAAGCGCTTTCACAGGCGCAGCAACACTGGGGCTTTGCGCTTCTCTAGCCACCAAACGTCACGGTCACTATCTCTCCGTCTCGTAGACACGAGCTGAGAAATTGCAAACGTCGAGCAATTGCTCAGAGATGAAAAGTGCCAGCACTGAAAGCTGTTGCTAGCCAGCACCCTTCCTTGGAAGCGCTTTTGTAGCCCTAAGCACACTGGGGCTCTGGGCTTCTCTAGCCACCTAATCTTCTGCCCATCCTCTCGTGCACTCTAAAGAGAGCTCAGGGGAGAAATTGCAAACGTCGAGCAATTGCTCAGAGATGAAAAGTGCCAGCACTGAAAGCTCTTGCTAGCCAGCACCCTTCCTTGGAAGCGCTTTCACAGGCGCAGTAACACTGGGGCTTTGCACTTCTCTACCCACCAAACGTCACTGTCATTCTCTTTCCGTCTCGTAGACACGAGCTGAGAAATTGCAAACGTCGAGCAATTGCTCAAAGAGGAAAAGTGCCAGCACTGAAAGCTGTTGCTAGCCAGCACCCTTCCTTGGAAGCGCTTTTGTAGCCCTAAGCACACTGGGGCTCTGGGCTTCTCTAGCCACCTAATCTTCTGCTCATCCTCTCGCGCACTCTAAAGAGAGCTCAGGTGAGAAATTGCAAACGTCCAGCAATTGCTCAGAGATGAAAAGTGCCAGCACTGAAAGCTGTTGCTAGCCAGCACCCTTCCTTGGAAGCGCTTTTGTAGGCCTAAGAACACTGGGGCTTTGCGCTTCTCTAGCCACCAAACGTCAGAGTCATTCTCTTTCCGTCTCGTAGACACGAGCTGAGAAATTGCAAACGTCGAGCAATTGCTCAGAGATGAAAAGTGCCAGCACTGAAAGCTGTTGCTAGCCAGCACCCTTCCTTGGAAGCGCTTTTGTAGGCCTAAGAACACTGGGGCTCTGGGCTTCTTTAGCCACCTCATCTTCTGCTCATCCTCTCGCGCACTCTGAAGAGAGCTCAGGGGAGAAATTGCAAACGTCGACCAATTGCTCAGAGATGAAAAGTGCCAGCACTGAAAGCTGTTGCTAGCCAGCACCCTTCCTTGGAAGCGCTTTCACAGGCGCAGTAACACTGGGGCTTTGTGCTTCTCTAGCCACCAAACGTCACGGTCATTCTCTTTCCGTCTCGTAGACACGAGCTGAGAAATTGCAAACGTCGAGCAATTGCTCAGAGATGAAAAGTGCCAGCACTGAAAGCTGTTGCTAGCCAGCACCCTTCCTTGGAAGCGCTTTTGTAGGCCTAAGAACACTGGGGCTCTGGGCTTCTCTAGCCACCTCATCTTCTGCTCATCCTCTCGCGCACTCTGAAGAGAGCTCAGGGGAGAAATTGCAAACGTCGAGCAATTGCTCAGAGATGAAAAGTGCCAGCACTGAAAGCTGTTGCTAGCCAGCACCCTTCCTTGGAAGCGCTTTTGTAGGCCTAAGAACACTGGGGCTCTGGGCTTCTCTAGCCACCTCATCTTCTGCTCATCCTCTCGCGCAGTCTAAAGAGAGCTCAGGTGAGAAATTGCAAAGGTCGAGCAATTGCTCAGAGATGAAAAGTGCTAGCACTGAAAGCTGTTGCTAGCCAGCACCCTTCCTTGGAAGCGCTTTCACAGGCGCAGCAACACTGGGGCTTTGCGCTTCTCTACCCACCAAAAGTCATGGTCATTCTCTTTCCGTCTCGTAGACACGAGCTGAGAAATTGCAAACGTCGAGCAATTGCTCAGAGATGAAAAGTGCCAGCACTGAAAGCTCTTGCTAGCCAGCACCCTTCCTTGGAAGCGCTTTTGTAGGCCTAAGAACACTGGGGCTCTGGGCTTCTCTAGCCACCTCATCTTCTGCTCATCTTCTCGCGCACTCTAAAGAGAGCTCAGGGGAGAAATTGCAAACGTCGAGCAATTGCTCAGAGATGAAAAGTGCCAGCACTGAAAGCTCTTGCTAGCCAGCACCCTTCCTTGGAAGCGCTTTCACAGGCGCAGCAACACTGGGGCTTTGCGCTTCTCTAGCCACCAAACGTCACGGTCCTTCTCTTTCCGTCTCGTAGACACGAGCTGAGAAATTGCAAACGTCCAGCAATTGCTCAGAGATGAAAAGTGCCAGCACTGAAAGCTGTTGCTAGCCAGCACCCTTCCTTGGAAGCGCTTTTGTAGGCCTAAGAACACTGGGGCTCTGGGCTTCTCTAGCCACCTCATCTTCTGCTCATCCTCTCGCGCACTCTGAAGAGAGCTCAGGGGAGAAATTGCAAACGTCGAGCAATTGCTCAGAGATAAAAAGTGCCAGCACTGAAAGCTCTTGCTAGCCAGCACCCTTCCTTGGAAGCGCTTTCACAGGCGCAGCAACACTGGGGCTTTGCGCTTCTCTACCCACCAAACGTCACGGTCATTCTCTTTCCGTCTCCTAGACACGAGCTGAGAAATTGCAAACGTCGAGCAATTGCTCAGCGATGAAAAGTGCCAGCACTGAAAGCTGTTGCTAGCCAGCACCCTTCCTTGGAAGCGCTTTTGTAGGCCTAAGAACACTGGGGCTCTGGGCTTCTCTAGCCACCTCATCTTCTGCTCATCCTCTCGCGCACTCTAAAGAGAGCTCAGGTGAGAAATTGCAAACGTCCAGCAATTGCTCAGAGATGAAAAGTGCCAGCACTGAAAGCTGTTGCTAGCCAGCACCCTTCCTTGGAAGCGCTTTTGTAGGCCTAAGAACACTGGGGCTTTGCGCTTCTCTAGCCACCAAACGTCACAGTCATTCTCTTTCCGTCTCGTAGACACCAGCTGAGAAATTGCAAACGTCGAGCAATTGCTCAGAGATGAAAAGTGCCAGCACTGAAAGCTGTTGCTAGCCAGCACCCTTCCTTGGAAGCGCTTTTGTAGGCCTAAGAACACTGGGGCTCTGGGCTTCTTTAGCCACCTCATCTTCTGCTCATCCTCTCGCGCACTCTGAAGAGAGCTCAGGGGAGAAATTGCAAACGTCGAGCAATTGCTCAGAGATGAAAAGTGCCAGCACTGAAAGCTCTTGCTAGCCAGCACCCTTCCTTGGAAGCGCTTTCACAGGCGCAGTAACACTGGGGCTTTGTGCTTCTCTACCCACCAAACGTCACGGTCATTCTCTTTCCGTCTCGTAGACACGAGCTGAGAAATTGCAAACGTCGAGCAATTGCTCCGAGATGAAAAGTGCCAGCACTGAAAGCTCTTGCTAGCCAGCTCCCTTCCTTGGAAGCGCTTTTGTAGGCCTAAGAACACTGGGGCTCTGCGCTTCTTTAGCCACCTCATCTTCTGCTCATCCTCTCGCGCACTCTGAAGAGAGCTCAGGTGAGAAATTGCAAACGTCGAGCAATTGCTCAGAGATGAAAAGTGCCAGCACTGAAAGCTGTTGCTAGCCAGCCCCCTTCCTTGGAAGCGCTTTTGTAGGCCTAAGAACACTGGGGCTCTGGGCTTCTCTAGCCACTTAATCTTCTGCTCATCCTCTCGCGCACTCTGAAGAGAGCTCAGGGGAGAAATTGCAAACGTCGAGCAATTGCTCAGAGATGAAAAGTGCCAGCACTGAAAGCTGTTGCTAGCCAGCACCCTTCCTTGGAAGCGCTTTCACAGGCGCTGTAACACTGGGGCTTTGCACTTCTCTACCCACCAAACGTCACGGTCACTATCTCTCCGTCTCGTAGACACGAGCTGAGAAATTGCAAACGTCGAGCAATTGCTCAGAGATGAAAAGTGCCAGCACTGGAAGCTGTTGCTAGCCAGCACCCTTCCTTGGAAGCGCTTTTGTAGGGCTAAGAACACTGGGGCTCTGGGCTTCTCTAGCCACCTCATCTTCTGCTCATCCTCTCGTGCACTCTAAAGAGAGCTCAGGTGAGAAATTGCAAACGTCGAGCAATTGCTCAGAGATGAAAAGTGCCAGCACTGAAAGCTGTTGCTAGCCAGCCCCCTTCCTTGGAAGCGCTTTTGTAGGCCTAAGAACACTGGGGCTCTGGGCTTCTCTAGCCACCTCATCTTCTGCTCATCCTCTCGCGCACTCTAAAGAGAGCTCAGGGGAGAAATTGCAAACGTCGAGCAATTGCTCAGAGATGAAAAGTGCCAGCACTGAAAGCTCTTGCTAGCCAGCACCCTTCCTTGGAAGCGCTTTCACAGGCGCAGTAACACTGGGGCTTTGTGCTTCTCTAGCCACCAAACGTCACGGTCATTCTCTTTCCGTCTCCTAGACACGAGCTGAGAAATTGCAAACGTTGAGCAATTGCTCAGAGATGAAAAGTGCCAGCACTGAAAGCTGTTGCTAGCCAGCACCCTTCCTTGGAAGCGCTTTTGTAGGCCTAAGAACACTGGGGCTCTGGGCTTCTCTAGCCACCTCATCTTCTGCTCATCCTCTCGCGCACTCTGAAGAGAGCTCAGGGCAGAAATTGCAAACGTCGAGCAATTGCTCAGAGATGAAATGTGCCAGCACTGAAAGCTGTTGCTAGCCAGCACCCTTCCTTGGAAGCGCTTTCACAGGCGCAGTAACACTGGCGCTTTGTGCTTCTCTACCTACCAAACGTCACTGTCATTCTCTTTCCGTCTCGTAGACACGAGCTGAGAAATTGCAAACGTCGAGCAATTGCTCAGAGATGAAAAGTGCCAGCACTGAAAGCTGTTGCTAGCCAGCACCCTTCCTTGGAAGCGCTTTCACAGGCGCAGCAACACTGGGGCTTTGTGCTTCTCTACCCACCAAACGTCACGGTCCTTCTCTTTCCGTCTCGTAGACACGAGCTGAGAAATTGCAAACGTCGAGCAATTGCTCAGAGATGAAAAGTGCCAGCACTGAAAGCTGTTGGTAGCCAGCACCCTTCCTTGGAAGCGCTTTCACAGGCGCAGCAACACTGGGGCTTTGCGCTTCTCTACCCACCAAACGTCACGGTCATTCTCTTTCCGTCTCCTAGACACGAGCTGAGAAATTGCAAACGTCGAGCAATTGCTCAGAGATGAAAAGTGCCAGCACTGAAAGCTGTTGCTAGCCAGCACCCTTCCTTGGAAGCGCTTTTGTAGGCCTAAGAACACTGGGGCTCTGGGCTTCTCTAGCCACCTCATCTTCTGCTCATCCTCTCGCGCACTCTGAAGAGAGCTCAGGGGAGAAATTGCAAACGTCGAGCAATTGCTCAGAGATGAAAAGTGCCAGCACTGAAAGCTCTTGCTAGCCAGCACCCTTCCTTGGAAGCGCTTTCACAGGCGCAGCAACACTGGGGCTTTGCGCTTCTCTAGCCACCAAACGTCACGGTCACTATCTCTCCGTCTCGTAGACACGAGCTGAGAAATTGCAAACGTCGAGCAATTGCTCAGAGATGAAAAGTGCCAGCACTGAAAGCTGTTGCTAGCCAGCACCCTTCCTTGGAAGCGCTTTTGTAGCCCTAAGCACACTGGGGCTCTGGGCTTCTCTAGCCACCTAATCTTCTGCCCATCCTCTCGTGCACTCTAAAGAGAGCTCAGGGGAGAAATTGCAAACGTCGAGCAATTGCTCAGAGATGAAAAGTGCCAGCACTGAAAGCTCTTGCTAGCCAGCACCCTTCCTTGGAAGCGCTTTCACAGGCGCAGTAACACTGGGGCTTTGCACTTCTCTACCCACCAAACGTCACTGTCATTCTCTTTCCGTCTCGTAGACACGAGCTGAGAAATTGCAAACGTCGAGCAATTGCTCAAAGAGGAAAAGTGCCAGCACTGAAAGCTGTTGCTAGCCAGCACCCTTCCTTGGAAGCGCTTTTGTAGCCCTAAGCACACTGGGGCTCTGGGCTTCTCTAGCCACCTAATCTTCTGCTCATCCTCTCGCGCACTCTAAAGAGAGCTCAGGTGAGAAATTGCAAACGTCCAGCAATTGCTCAGAGATGAAAAGTGCCAGCACTGAAAGCTGTTGCTAGCCAGCACCCTTCCTTGGAAGCGCTTTTGTAGGCCTAAGAACACTGGGGCTTTGCGCTTCTCTAGCCACCAAACGTCAGAGTCATTCTCTTTCCGTCTCGTAGACACGAGCTGAGAAATTGCAAACGTCGAGCAATTGCTCAGAGATGAAAAGTGCCAGCACTGAAAGCTGTTGCTAGCCAGCACCCTTCCTTGGAAGCGCTTTTGTAGGCCTAAGAACACTGGGGCTCTGGGCTTCTTTAGCCACCTCATCTTCTGCTCATCCTCTCGCGCACTCTGAAGAGAGCTCAGGGGAGAAATTGCAAACGTCGACCAATTGCTCAGAGATGAAAAGTGCCAGCACTGAAAGCTGTTGCTAGCCAGCACCCTTCCTTGGAAGCGCTTTCACAGGCGCAGTAACACTGGGGCTTTGTGCTTCTCTAGCCACCAAACGTCACGGTCATTCTCTTTCCGTCTCGTAGACACGAGCTGAGAAATTGCAAACGTCGAGCAATTGCTCAGAGATGAAAAGTGCCAGCACTGAAAGCTGTTGCTAGCCAGCACCCTTCCTTGGAAGCGCTTTTGTAGGCCTAAGAACACTGGGGCTCTGGGCTTCTCTAGCCACCTCATCTTCTGCTCATCCTCTCGCGCACTCTGAAGAGAGCTCAGGGGAGAAATTGCAAACGTCGAGCAATTGCTCAGAGATGAAAAGTGCCAGCACTGAAAGCTGTTGCTAGCCAGCACCCTTCCTTGGAAGCGCTTTTGTAGGCCTAAGAACACTGGGGCTCTGGGCTTCTCTAGCCACCTCATCTTCTGCTCATCCTCTCGCGCAGTCTAAAGAGAGCTCAGGTGAGAAATTGCAAACGTCGAGCAATTGCTCAGAGATGAAAAGTGCTAGCACTGAAAGCTGTTGCTAGCCAGCACCCTTCCTTGGAAGCGCTTTCACAGGCGCAGCAACACTGGGGCTTTGCGCTTCTCTACCCACCAAAAGTCATGGTCATTCTCTTTCCGTCTCGTAGACACGAGCTGAGAAATTGCAAACGTCGAGCAATTGCTCAGAGATGAAAAGTGCCAGCACTGAAAGCTCTTGCTAGCCAGCACCCTTCCTTGGAAGCGCTTTTGTAGGCCTAAGAACACTGGGGCTCTGGGCTTCTCTAGCCACCTCATCTTCTGCTCATCTTCTCGCGCACTCTAAAGAGAGCTCAGGGGAGAAATTGCAAACGTCGAGCAATTGCTCAGAGATGAAAAGTGCCAGCACTGAAAGCTCTTGCTAGCCAGCACCCTTCCTTGGAAGCGCTTTCACAGGCGCAGCAACACTGGGGCTTTGCGCTTCTCTAGCCACCAAACGTCACGGTCCTTCTCTTTCCGTCTCGTAGACACGAGCTGAGAAATTGCAAACGTCCAGCAATTGCTCAGAGATGAAAAGTGCCAGCACTGAAAGCTGTTGCTAGCCAGCACCCTTCCTTGGAAGCGCTTTTGTAGGCCTAAGAACACTGGGGCTCTGGGCTTCTCTAGCCACCTCATCTTCTGCTCATCCTCTCGCGCACTCTGAAGAGAGCTCAGGGGAGAAATTGCAAACGTCGAGCAATTGCTCAGAGATGAAAAGTGCCAGCACTGAAAGCTCTTGCTAGCCAGCACCCTTCCTTGGAAGCGCTTTCACAGGCGCAGCAACACTGGGGCTTTGCGCTTCTCTACCCACCAAACGTCACGGTCATTCTCTTTCCGTCTCCTAGACACGAGCTGAGAAATTGCAAACGTCGAGCAATTGCTCAGAGATGAAAAGTGCCAGCACTGAAAGCTGTTGCTAGCCAGCACCCTTCCTTGGAAGCGCTTTTGTAGGCCTAAGAACACTGGGGCTCTGGGCTTCTCTAGCCACCTCATCTTCTGCTCATCCTCTCGCGCACTCTAAAGAGAGCTCAGGTGAGAAATTGCAAACGTCCAGCAATTGCTCAGAGATGAAAAGTGCCAGCACTGAAAGCTGTTGCTAGCCAGCACCCTTCCTTGGAAGCGCTTTTGTAGGCCTAAGAACACTGGGGCTTTGCGCTTCTCTAGCCACCAAACGTCACAGTCATTCTCTTTCCGTCTCGTAGACACCAGCTGAGAAATTGCAAACGTCGAGCAATTGCTCAGAGATGAAAAGTGCCAGCACTGAAAGCTGTTGCTAGCCAGCACCCTTCCTTGGAAGCGCTTTTGTAGGCCTAAGAACACTGGGGCTCTGGGCTTCTTTAGCCACCTCATCTTCTGCTCATCCTCTCGCGCACTCTGAAGAGAGCTCAGGGGAGAAATTGCAAACGTCGAGCAATTGCTCAGAGATGAAAAGTGCCAGCACTGAAAGCTCTTGCTAGCCAGCACCCTTCCTTGGAAGCGCTTTCACAGGCGCAGTAACACTGGGGCTTTGTGCTTCTCTACCCACCAAACGTCACGGTCATTCTCTTTCCGTCTCGTAGACACGAGCTGAGAAATTGCAAACGTCGAGCAATTGCTCCGAGATGAAAAGTGCCAGCACTGAAAGCTCTTGCTAGCCAGCTCCCTTCCTTGGAAGCGCTTTTGTAGGCCTAAGAACACTGGGGCTCTGCGCTTCTTTAGCCACCTCATCTTCTGCTCATCCTCTCGCGCACTCTGAAGAGAGCTCAGGTGAGAAATTGCAAACGTCGAGCAATTGCTCAGAGATGAAAAGTGCCAGCACTGAAAGCTGTTGCTAGCCAGCCCCCTTCCTTGGAAGCGCTTTTGTAGGCCTAAGAACACTGGGGCTCTGGGCTTCTCTAGCCACTTAATCTTCTGCTCATCCTCTCGCGCACTCTGAAGAGAGCTCAGGGGAGAAATTGCAAACGTCGAGCAATTGCTCAGAGATGAAAAGTGCCAGCACTGAAAGCTGTTGCTAGCCAGCACCCTTCCTTGGAAGCGCTTTCACAGGCGCTGTAACACTGGGGCTTTGCACTTCTCTACCCACCAAACGTCACGGTCACTATCTCTCCGTCTCGTAGACACGAGCTGAGAAATTGCAAACGTCGAGCAATTGCTCAGAGATGAAAAGTGCCAGCACTGGAAGCTGTTGCTAGCCAGCACCCTTCCTTGGAAGCGCTTTTGTAGGGCTAAGAACACTGGGGCTCTGGGCTTCTCTAGCCACCTCATCTTCTGCTCATCCTCTCGTGCACTCTAAAGAGAGCTCAGGTGAGAAATTGCAAACGTCGAGCAATTGCTCAGAGATGAAAAGTGCCAGCACTGAAAGCTGTTGCTAGCCAGCCCCCTTCCTTGGAAGCGCTTTTGTAGGCCTAAGAACACTGGGGCTCTGGGCTTCTCTAGCCACCTCATCTTCTGCTCATCCTCTCGCGCACTCTAAAGAGAGCTCAGGGGAGAAATTGCAAACGTCGAGCAATTGCTCAGAGATGAAAAGTGCCAGCACTGAAAGCTCTTGCTAGCCAGCACCCTTCCTAGGAAGCGCTTTCACAGGCGCAGTAACACTGGGGCTTTGTGCTTCTCTAGCCACCAAACGTCACGGTCATTCTCTTTCCGTCTCCTAGACACGAGCTGAGAAATTGCAAACGTTGAGCAATTGCTCAGAGATGAAAAGTGCCAGCACTGAAAGCTGTTGCTAGCCAGCACCCTTCCTTGGAAGCGCTTTTGTAGGCCTAAGAACACTGGGGCTCTGGGCTTCTCTAGCCACCTCATCTTCTGCTCATCCTCTCGCGCACTCTGAAGAGAGCTCAGGGCAGAAATTGCAAACGTCGAGCAATTGCTCAGAGATGAAATGTGCCAGCACTGAAAGCTGTTGCTAGCCAGCACCCTTCCTTGGAAGCGCTTTCACAGGCGCAGTAACACTGGCGCTTTGTGCTTCTCTACCTACCAAACGTCACTGTCATTCTCTTTCCGTCTCGTAGACACGAGCTGAGAAATTGCAAACGTCGAGCAATTGCTCAGAGATGAAAAGTGCCAGCACTGAAAGCTGTTGGTAGCCAGCACCCTTCCTTGGAAGCGCTTTTGTAGGCCTAAGAACACTGGGGCTCTGGGCTTCTCTAGCCACCTCATCTTCTGCTCATCCTCTCGTGCACTCTAAAGAGAGCTCAGGTGAGAAATTGCAAACGTCGAGCAATTGCTCAGAGATGAAAAGTGCCAGCACTGAAAGCTCTTGCTAGCCAGCACCCTTCCTTGGAAGTGCTTTTGTAGCCCTAAGAACACTGGGGCTCTGGGCTTCTTTAGCCACCTCATCTTCTGCTCATCCTCTCGCGCACTCTGAAGAGAGCTCAGGGCAGAAATTGCAAACATCGAGCAATTGCTCAGAGATGAAATGTGCCAGC
Source organism: Sarcoramphus papa (assembly GCA_037962945.1). NCBI lineage: Eukaryota > Metazoa > Chordata > Aves > Accipitriformes > Cathartidae > Sarcoramphus > Sarcoramphus papa. Next base: position 3,223,360 of record JBBMRM010000088.1, read on the forward strand.
ACTGAAAGCTGTTGCTAGCCAGCACCCTTCCTTGGAAGCGCTTTCACAGGCGCAGTAACACTGGGGCTTTGTGCTTCTCTACCCACCAAACGTCACTGTCATTCTCTTTCCGTCTCGTAGACACGAGCTGAGAAATTGCAAACGTCGAGCAATTGCTCAGAGATGAAAAGTGCCAGCACTGAAAGCTGTTGCTAGCCAGCACCCTTCCTTGGAAGCGCTTTTGTAGGCCTAAGAACACTGGGGCTCTGGGCTTCCCTAGCCACCTCATCTTCTGCTCATCCTATCGCGCACTCTGAAGAGAGCTCAGGTGAGAAATTGCAAACGTCGAGCAATTGCTCAGAGATGAAAAGTGCCAGCACTGAAAGCTGTTGCTAGCCAGCACCCTTCCTTGGAAGCGCTTTCACAGGCGCTGTAACACTGGGGCTTTGCGCTTCTCTACCCACCAAACGTCACGGTCACTATCTCTCCGTCTCGTAGACACGAGCTGAGAAATTGCAAACGTCGATCAATTGCTCAGAGATGAAAAGTGCCAGCACTGGAAGCTGTTGCTAGCCAGCACCCTTCCTTGGAAGCGCTTTTGTAGGCCTAAGAACACTGGGGCTCTGGGCTTCTCTAGCCACCTCATCTTCTGCTCATCCTCTCGTGCACTCTAAAGAGAGCTCAGGTGAGAAATTGCAAACGTCGAGCAATTGCTCAGAGATGAAAAGTGCCAGCACTGAAAGCTGTTGCTAGCCAGCACCCTTCCTTGGAAGCGCTTTTGTAGGCCTAAGAACACTGGGGCTCTGGGCTTCTCTAGCCACCTAATCTTGTGCTCATCCTCTCGCGCACTCTAAAGAGAGCTCAGGTGAGAAATTGCAAAGGTCGAGCAATTGCTCAGAGATGAAAAGTGCCAGCACTGAAAGCTGTTGCTAGCCAGCACCCTTCCTTGGAAGCGCTTTCACAGGCGCAGTAACACTGGGGCTTTGTGCTTCTCTAGCCACCAAACGTCACGGTCCTTCTCTTTCCGTCTCGTAGACACGAGCTGAGAAATTGCAAACGTCGAGCAATTGCTCAGAGATGAAAAGTGCCAGCACTGAAAGCTGTTGCTAGCCAGCACCCTTCCTTGGAAGTGCTTTTGTAGCCCTAAGAAAACTGGGGCTCTGGGCTTCTCTAGCCACCTCATCTTCTGCTCATCCTCTCGCGCACTCTGAAGAGAGCTCAGGGCAGAAATTGCAAACGTCGAGCAATTGCTCAGAGATGAAATGTGCCAGCACTGAAAGCTCTTGCTAGCCAGCACACTTCCTTGGAAGCGCTTTCACAGGCGCAGTAACACTGGGGCTTTGCGCTTCTCTAGCCACCAAACGTCACGGTCCTTCTCTTTCCGTCTCGTAGACACGAGCTGAGAAATTGCAAACGTCGAGCAATTGCTCAGAGATGAAAAGTGCCAGCACTGAAAGCTGTTGCTAGCCAGCACCCTTCCTTGGAAGCGCTTTCACAGGCGCAGTAACACTGGGGCTTTGTGCTTCTCTAGCCACCAAACGTCACGGTCCTTCTCTTTCCGTCTCGTAGACACGAGCTGAGAAATTGCAAACGTCGAGCAATTGCTCAGAGATGAAAAGTGCCAGCACTGAAAGCTGTTGCTAGCCAGCACCCTTCCTTGGAAGCGCTTTTGTAGGCCTAAGAACTCTGGGGCTCTGCGCTTCTTTAGCCACCTCATCTTCTGCTCATCCTCTCGCGCACTCTGAAGAGAGCTCAGGTGAGAAATTGCAAACGTCGAGCAATTGCTCAGAGATGAAAAGTGCCAGCACTGAAAGCTGTTGCTAGCCAGCACCCTTCCTTGGAAGCGCTTTTGTAGGCCTTAGAACACTGGGGCTCTGGGCTTCTCTAGCCACCTCATCTTCTGCTCATCCTCTCGCGCACTCTAAAGAGAGCTCAGGTGAGAAATTGGAAACGTCCAGCAATTGCTCAGAGATGAAAAGTGCCAGCACTAAAAGCTGTTGCTAGCCAGCACCCTTCCTTGGAAGCGCTTTCACAGGCGCAGTAACACTGGGGCTTTGCGCTTCTCTAGCCACCAAACGTCACGGTCCTTCTCTTTCCGTCTCCTAGACACGAGCTGAGAGATTGCAAACGTCCAGCAATTGCTCAGAGATGAAAAGTGCCAGCACTGAAAGCTGTTGCTAGCCAGCACCCTTCCTTGGAAGCGCTTTTGTAGGCCTAAGAACACTGGGGCTCTGGGCTTCTCTAGCCACTTAATCTTCTGCTCATCCTCTCGCACACTCTAAAGAGAGCTCAGGTGAGAAATTGCAAACGTCGAGCAATTGCTCAGCGATGAAAAGTGCCAGCACTGAAAGCTCTTGCTAGCCAGCACCCTTCCTTGGAAGCGCTTTTGTAGGCCTAAGAACACTGGGGCTCTGGGCTTCTCTAGCCACCTCATCTTCTGCTCATCCTCTCGCGCACTCTAAAGAGAGCTCAGGTGAGAAATTGCAAACGTCGAGCAATTGCTCAGAGATGAAAAGTGCCAGCACTGGAAGCTGTTGCTAGCCAGCACCCTTCCTTGGAAGCGCTTTTGTAGGGCTAAGAACACTGGGGCTCTGGGCTTCTCTAGCCACCTCATCTTCTGCTCATCCTCTCGCGCACTCTAAAGAGAGCTCAGGTGAGAAATTGCAAACGTCGAGCAATTGCTCAGAGATGAAAAGTGCCAGCACTGAAAGCTCTTGCTAGCCAGCACCCTTCCTTGGAAGCGCTTTCACAGGCGCAGTAACACTGGGGCTTTGCGCTTCTCTACCCACCAAACGTCACGGTCCTTCTCTTTCCGTCTCGTAGACACGAGCTGAGAAATTGCAAACGTCGAGCAATTGCTGAGAGATGAAAAGTGCCAGCACTGAAAGCTGTTGCTAGCCAGCACCCTTCCTTGGAAGCGCTTTTGTAGCCCTTAGAACACTGGGGCTCTGGGCTTCTCTAGACACCTAATCTTCTGCTCATCCTCTCGCGCACTCTAAAGAGAGCTCAGGTGAGAAATTGCAAACGTCGAGCAATTGCTCAGAGATGAAAAGTGCCAGCACTGAAAGCTGTTGCTAGCCAGCACCCTTCCTTGGAAGCGCTTTTGTAGCCCTAAGCACACTGGGGCTCTGGGCTTCTCTAGCCACCTCATCTTCTGCTCATCCTCTCGCGCAATCTGAAGAGAGCTCAGGGGAGAAATTGCAAACGTCGAGCAATTGCTCAGAGATGAAAAGTGCCAGCACTGAAAGCTGTTGCTAGCCAGCACCCTTCCTTGGAAGCGCTTTCACAGGCGCTGTAACACTGGGGCTTTGCACTTCTCTACCCACCAAACGTCACGGTCACTATCTCTCCGTCTCGTAGACACGAGCTGAGAAATTGCAAACGTCGAGCAATTGCTCAGAGATGAAAAGTGCCAGCACTGGAAGCTGTTGCTAGCCAGCACCCTTCCTTGGAAGTGCTTTTGTAGGCCTAAGAACACTGGGGCTCTGGGCTTCTCTAGCCACCTCATCTTCTGCTCATCCTCTCGTGCACTCTAAAGAGAGCTCAGGTGAGAAATTGCAAACGTCGAGCAATTGCTCAGAGATGAAAAGTGCCAGCACTGAAAGCTGTTGCTAGCCAGCACCCTTCCTTGGAAGCGCTTTTGTAGGCCTAAGAACACTGGGGCTCTGGGCTTCTCTAGCCACCTCATCTTCTGCTCATCCTCTCGTGCACTCTAAAGAGAGCTCAGGTGAGAAATTGCAAACGTCGAGCAATTGCTCAGAGATGAAAAGTGCCAGCACTGAAAGCTCTTGCTAGCCAGCACCCTTCCTTGGAAGTGCTTTTGTAGCCCTAAGAACACTAGGGCTCTGGGCTTCTTTAGCCACCTCATCTTCTGCTCATCCTCTCGCGCACTCTGAAGAGAGCTCAGGGCAGAAATTGCAAACATCGAGCAATTGCTCAGAGATGAAATGTGCCAGCACTGAAAGCTGTTGCTAGCCAGCACCCTTCCTTGGAAGCGCTTTCACAGGCGCAGTAACACTGGGGCTTTGTGCTTCTCTACCCACCAAACGTCACTGTCATTCTCTTTCCGTCTCGTAGACACGAGCTGAGAAATTGCAAACGTCGAGCAATTGCTCAGAGATGAAAAGTGCCAGCACTGAAAGCTCTTGCTAGCCAGCACCCTTCCTTGGAAGCGCTTTTGTAGGCCTAAGAACACTGGGGCTCTGGGCTTCCCTAGCCACCTCATCTTCTGCTCATCCTCTCGCGCACTCTGAAGAGAGCTCAGGGGAGAAATTGCAAACGTCGAGCAATTGCTCAGAGATGAAAAGTGCCAGCACTGAAAGCTCTTGCTAGCCAGCACCCTTCCTTGGAAGCGCTTTCACAGGCGCTGTAACACTGGGGCTTTGCGCTTCTCTACCCACCAAACGTCACGGTCACTATCTCTCCGTCTCGTAGACACGAGCTGAGAAATTGCAAACGTCGAGCAATTGCTCAGAGATGAAAAGTGCCAGCACTGGAAGCTGTTGCTAGCCAGCACCCTTCCTTGGAAGCGCTTTTGTAGGCCTAAGAACACTGGGGCTCTGGGCTTCTCTAGCCACCTCATCTTCTGCTCATCCTCTCGTGCACTCTAAAGAGAGCTCAGGTGAGAAATTGCAAACGTCGAGCAATTGCTCAGAGATGAAAAGTGCCAGCACTGAAAGCTGTTGCTAGCCAGCACCCTTCCTTGGAAGCGCTTTTGTAGGCCTAAGAACACTGGGGCTCTGGGCTTCTCTAGCCACCTAATCTTGTGCTCATCCTCTCGCGCACTCTAAAGAGAGCTCAGGTGAGAAATTGCAAAGGTCGAGCAATTGCTCAGAGATGAAAAGTGCCAGCACTGAAAGCTGTTGCTAGCCAGCACCCTTCCTTGGAAGCGCTTTCACAGGCGCAGTAACACTGGGGCTTTGTGCTTCTCTACCCACCAAACGTCACGGTCCTTCTCTTTCCGTCTCGTAGACACGAGCTGAGAAATTGCAAACGTCGAGCAATTGCTCAGAGATGAAAAGTGCCAGCACTGAAAGCTGTTGCTAGCCAGCACCCTTCCTTGGAAGTGCTTTTGTAGCCCTAAGAAAACTGGGGCTCTGGGCTTCTCTAGCCACCTCATCTTCTGCTCATCCTCTCGCGCACTCTGAAGAGAGCTCAGGTGAGAAATTGCAAACGTCGAGCAATTGCTCAGAGATGAAATGTGCCAGCACTGAAAGCTCTTGCTAGCCAGCACACTTCCTTGGAAGCGCTTTCACAGGCGCAGTAACACTGGGGCTTTGCGCTTCTCTAGCCACCAAACGTCACGGTCCTTCTCTTTCCGTCTCGTAGACACGAGCTGAGAAATTGCAAACGTTGAGCAATTGCTCAGAGATGAAAAGTGCCAGCACTGAAAGCTGTTGCTAGCCAGCACCCTTCCTTGGAAGCGCTTTCACAGGCGCAGTAACACTGGGGCTTTGTGCTTCTCTAGCCACCAAACGTCACGGTCCTTCTCTTTCCGTCTCGTAGACACGAGCTGAGAAATTGCAAACGTCGAGCAATTGCTCAGAGATGAAAAGTGCCAGCACTGAAAGCTGTTGCTAGCCAGCACCCTTCCTTGGAAGCGCTTTTGTAGGCCTAAGAACACTGGGGCTCTGCGCTTCTTTAGCCACCTCATCTTCTGCTCATCCTCTCGCGCACTCTGAAGAGAGCTCAGGTGAGAAATTGCAAACGTCGAGCAATTGCTCAGAGATGAAAAGTGCCAGCACTGAAAGCTGTTGCTAGCCAGCACCCTTCCTTGGAAGCGCTTTTGTAGGCCTTAGAACACTGGGGCTCTGGGCTTCTCTAGCCACCTCATCTTCTGCTCATCCTCTCGCGCACTCTAAAGAGAGCTCAGGTGAGAAATTGGAAACGTCCAGCAATTGCTCAGAGATGAAAAGTGCCAGCACTAAAAGCTGTTGCTAGCCAGCACCCTTCCTTGGAAGCGCTTTCACAGGCGCAGTAACACTGGGGCTTTGCGCTTCTCTAGCCACCAAACGTCACGGTCCTTCTCTTTCCGTCTCCTAGACACGAGCTGAGAGATTGCAAACGTCCAGCAATTGCTCAGAGATGAAAAGTGCCAGCACTGAAAGCTGTTGCTAGCCAGCACCCTTCCTTGGAAGCGCTTTTGTAGGCCTAAGAACACTGGGGCTCTGGGCTTCTCTAGCCACTTAATCTTCTGCTCATCCTCTCGCACACTCTAAAGAGAGCTCAGGTGAGAAATTGCAAACGTCGAGCAATTGCTCAGCGATGAAAAGTGCCAGCACTGAAAGCTGTTGCTAGCCAGCACCCTTCCTTGGAAGCGCTTTTGTAGGCCTAAGAACACTGGGGCTCTGGGCTTCTCTAGCCACCTCATCTTCTGCTCATCCTCTCGCGCACTCTAAAGAGAGCTCAGGTGAGAAATTGCAAACGTCGAGCAATTGCTCAGAGATGAAAAGTGCCAGCACTGGAAGCTGTTGCTAGCCAGCACCCTTCCTTGGAAGCGCTTTTGTAGGGCTAAGAACACTGGGGCTCTGGGCTTCTCTAGCCACCTCATCTTCTGCTCATCCTCTCGCGCACTCTAAAGAGAGCTCAGGTGAGAAATTGCAAACGTCGAGCAATTGCTCAGAGATGAAAAGTGCCAGCACTGAAAGCTGTTGCTAGCCAGCACCCTTCCTTGGAAGCGCTTTCACAGGCGCAGTAACACTGGGGCTTTGCGCTTCTCTACCCACCAAACGTCACGGTCCTTCTCTTTCCGTCTCGTAGACACGAGCTGAGAAATTGCAAACGTCGAGCAATTGCTCAGAGATGAAAAGTGCCAGCACTGAAAGCTGTTGCTAGCCAGCACCCTTCCTTGGAAGCGCTTTTGTAGCCCTTAGAACACTGGGGCTCTTGGCTTCTCTAGACACCTAATCTTCTGCTCATCCTCTCGCGCACTCTAAAGAGAGCTCAGGTGAGAAATTGCAAACGTCGAGCAATTGCTCAGAGATGAAAAGTGCCAGCACTGAAAGCTGTTGCTAGCCAGCACCCTTCCTTGGAAGCGCTTTTGTAGCCCTAAGCACACTGGGGCTCTGGGCTTCTCTAGCCACCTCATCTTCTGCTCATCCTCTCGCGCACTCTGAAGAGAGCTCAGGGGAGAAATTGCAAACGTCGAGCAATTGCTCAGAGATGAAAAGTGCCAGCACTGAAAGCTGTTGCTAGCCAGCACCCTTCCTTGGAAGCGCTTTCACAGGCGCTGTAACACTGGGGCTTTGCACTTCTCTACCCACCAAACGTCACGGTCACTATCTCTCCGTCTCGTAGACACGAGCTGAGAAATTGCAAACGTCGAGCAATTGCTCAGAGATGAAAAGTGCCAGCACTGGAAGCTGTTGCTAGCCAGCACCCTTCCTTGGAAGTGCTTTTGTAGGCCTAAGAACACTGGGGCTCTGGGCTTCTCTAGCCACCTCATCTTCTGCTCATCCTCTCGTGCACTCTAAAGAGAGCTCAGGTGAGAAATTGCAAACGTCGAGCAATTGCTCAGAGATGAAAAGTGCCAGCACTGAAAGCTGTTGCTAGCCAGCACCCTTCCTTGGAAGCGCTTTTGTAGGCCTAAGAACACTGGGGCTCTGGGCTTCTCTAGCCACCTCATCTTCTGCTCATCCTCTCGCGCACTCTGAAGAGAGCTCAGGGGAGAAATTGCAAAGGTCGAGCAATTGCTCAGAGATGAAAAGTGCCAGCACTGAAAGCTGTTGCTAGCCAGCACCCTTCCTTGGAAGCGCTTTCACAGGCGCAGCAACACTGGGGCTTTGCGCTTCTCTAGCCACCAAACGTCACGGTCCTTCTCTTTCCGTCTCGTAGACACGAGCTGAGAAATTGCAAACGTTGAGCAATTGCTCAGAGATGAAAAGTGCCAGCACTGAAAGCTCTTGCTAGCCAGCACCCTTCCTTGGAAGCGCTTTTGTAGGCCTAAGAACACTGGGGCTCTGGGCTTCTCTAGCCACCTCATCTTCTGCTCATCCTCTCGTGCACTCTAAAGAGAGCTCAGGTGAGAAATTGCAAACGTCGAGCAATTGCTCAGAGATGAAAAGTGCCAGCACTGAAAGCTCTTGCTAGCCAGCACCCTTCCTTTTAAGCGCTTTCACAGGCGCAGTAACACTGGGGCTTTGCGCTTCTCTAGCCACCAAACGTCACGGTCCTTCTCTTTCCGTCTCGTAGACACGAGCTGAGAAATTGCAAACGTCGAGCAATTGCTCAGAGATGAAAAGTGCCAGCACTGAAAGCTGTTGCTAGCCAGCACCCTTCCTTGGAAGTGCTTTTGTAGCCCTAAGAACACTGGGGCTCTGGGCTTCTCTAGCCACCTCATCTTCTGCTCATCCTCTCGCGCACTCTGAAGAGAGCTCAGGTGAGAAATTGCAAACGTCGAGCAATTGCTCAGAGATGAAATGTGCCAGCACTGAAAGCTGTTGCTAGCCAGCACCCTTCCTTGGAAGCGCTTTCACAGGCGCAGGAACACTGGCGCTTTGTGCTTCTCTACCCACCAAACGTCACTGTCATTCTCTTTCCGTCTCGTAGACACGAGCTGAGAAATTGCAAACGTTGAGCAATTGCTCAGAGATGAAAAGTGCCAGCACTGAAAGCTGTTGCTAGCCAGCACCCTTCCTTGGAAGCGCTTTTGTAGGCCTAAGAACACTGGGGCTCTGGGCTTCTCTAGCCACCTCATCTTCTGCTCATCCTCTCGTGCACTCTAAAGAGAGCTCAGGTGAGAAATTGCAAACGTCGAGCAATTGCTCAGAGATGAAAAGTGCCAGCACTGAAAGCTCTTGCTAGCCAGCACCCTTCCTTGGAAGTGCTTTTGTAGCCCTAAGAACACTGAGGCTCTGGGCTTCTTTAGCCACCTCATCTTCTGCTCATCCTCTCGCGCACTCTGAAGAGAGCTCAGGGCAGAAATTGCAAACGTCGAGCAATTGCTCAGAGATGAAAAGTGCCAGCACTGAAAGCTGTTGCTAGCCAGCACCCTTCCTTGGAAGCGCTTTCACAGGCGCAGTAACACTGGGGCTTTGTGCTTCTCTAGCCACAGAACGTCACTGTCATTCTCTTTCCGTCTCGTAGACACGAGCTGAGAAATTGCAAACGTTGAGCAATTGCTCAGAGATGAAAAGTGCCAGCACTGAAAGCTGTTGCTAGCCAGCACCCTTCCTTGGAAGCGCTTTTGTAGGCCTAAGAACACTGGGGCTCTGGGCTTCTCTAGCCACCTCATCTTCTGCTCATCCTCTCGCGCACTCTAAAGAGAGCTCAGGGGAGAAATTGCAAACGTCCAGCAATTGCTCAGAGATGAAAAGTGCCAGCACTGAAAGCTCTTGCTAGCCAGCACCCTTCCTTGGAAGCGCTTTCACAGGCGCAGTAACACTGGGGCTTTGCGCTTCTCTAGCCACCAAACGTCACGGTCCTTCTCTTTCCGTCTCGTAGACACGAGCTGAGAAATTGCAAACGTCGAGCAATTGCTCAGAGATGAAAAGTGCCAGCACTGAAAGCTGTTGCTAGCCAGCACCCTTCCTTGGAAGCGCTTTTGTAGGCCTAAGAACACTGGGGCTCTGGGCTTCTCTAGCCACCTCATCTTCTGCTCATCCTCTCGTGCACTCTAAAGAGAGCTCAGGTGAGAAATTGCAAACGTCGAGCAATTGCTCAGAGATGAAAAGTGCCAGCACTGAAAGCTCTTGCTAGCCAGCACCCTTCCTTGGAAGTGCTTTTGTAGCCCTAAGAACACTGGGGCTCTGGGCTTCTTTAGCCACCTCATCTTCTGCTCATCCTCTCGCGCACTCTGAAGAGAGCTCAGGGCAGAAATTGCAAACGTCGAGCAATTGCTCAGAGATGAAATGTGCCAGCACTGAAAGCTCTTGCTAGCCAGCACCCTTCCTTGGAAGCGCTTTCACAGGCGCAGTAACACTGGGGCTTTGTGCTTCTCTACCCACCAAACGTCACTGTCATTCTCTTTCCGTCTCGTAGACACGAGCTGAGAAATTGCAAACGTCGATCAATTGCTCAGAGATGAAAAGTGCCAGCACTGAAAGCTGTTGCTAGCCAGCACCCTTCCTTGGAAGCGCTTTTGTAGGCCTAAGAACACTGGGGCTCTGGGCTTCTCTAGCCACCTCATCTTCTGCTCATCCTCTCGCGCACTCTAAAGAGAGCTCAGGGGAGAAATTGCAAACGTCGAGCAATTGCTCAGAGAGGAAAAGTGCCAGCACTGAAAGCTGTTGCTAGCCAGCCCCCTTCCTTGGAAGCGCTTTTGTAGGCCTAAGAACACTGGGGCTCTGGGCTTCTCTAGCCACCTAATCTTGTGCTCATCCTCTCGCGCACTCTAAAGAGAGCTCAGGTGAGAAATTGCAAAGGTCGAGCAATTGCTCAGAGATGAAAAGTGCCAGCACTGAAAGCTGTTGCTAGCCAGCACCCTTCCTTGGAAGCGCTTTCACAGGCGCAGTAACACTGGGGCTTTGTGCTTCTCTACCCACCAAACGTCACGGTCCTTCTCTTTCCGTCTCGTAGACACGAGCTGAGAAATTGCAAACGTCGAGCAATTGCTCAGAGATGAAAAGTGCCAGCACTGAAAGCTGTTGCTAGCCAGCACCCTTCCTTGGAAGTGCTTTTGTAGCCCTAAGAAAACTGGGGCTCTGGGCTTCTCTAGCCACCTCATCTTCTGCTCATCCTCTCGCGCACTCTGAAGAGAGCTCAGGTGAGAAATTGCAAACGTCGAGCAATTGCTCAGAGATGAAATGTGCCAGCACTGAAAGCTGTTGCTAGCCAGCACCCTTCCTTGGAAGCGCTTTCACAGGCGCAGTAACACTGGGGCTTTGCGCTTCTCTAGCCACCAAACGTCACGGTCCTTCTCTTTCCGTCTCCTAGACACGAGCTGAGAAATTGCAAACGTCGAGCAATTGCTCAGAGATGAAAAGTGCCAGCACTGAAAGCTGTTGCTAGCCAGCACCCTTCCTTGGAAGTGCTTTTGTAGCCCTAAGAAAACTGGGGCTCTGGGCTTCTTTAGCCACCTCATCTTCTGCTCATCCTCTCGCGCACTCTGAAGAGAGCTCAGGGCAGAAATTGCAAACGTCGAGCAATTGCTCAGAGATGAAATGTGCCAGCACTGAAAGCTCTTGCTAGCCAGCACCCTTCCTTGGAAGCGCTTTCACAGGCGCAGTAACACTGGGGCTTTGCGCTTCTCTAGCCACCAAACGTCACGGTCACTATCTCTCCGTCTCGTAGACACGAGCTGAGAAATTGCAAACGTCGAGCAATTGCTCAGAGATGAAAAGTGCCAGCACTGAAAGCTGTTGCTAGCCAGCACCCTTCCTTGGAAGCACTTTTGTAGGCCTAAGAACACTGGGGCTCTGGGCTTCTCTAACCACATATTCTTCTGCTCATCCTCTCGTGCACTCTAAAGAGAGCTCAGGTGAGAAATTGCAAACGTCGAGCAATTGCTCAGAGATGAAAAGTGCCAGCACTGAAAGCTGTTGCTAGCCAGCACCCTTCCTTGGAAGTGCTTTTGTAGGCCTAAGAACACTGGGGCTCTGGGCTTCTCTAGCCACCTCATCTTCTGCTCATCCTCTCGCGCACTCTGAAGAGAGCTCAGGGCAGAAATTGCAAACGTCGAGCAATTGCTCAGAGATGAAATGTGCCAGCACGGAAAGCTGTTGCTAGCCAGCACCCTTCCTTGGAAGCGCTTTCACAGGCGCAGTAACACTGGGGCTTTGCGCTTCTCTAGCCACCAAACGTCACGGTCCTTCTCTTTCCGTCTCGTAGACACGAGCTGAGAAATTGCAAACGTCGAGCAATTGCTCAGAGATGAAAAGTGCCAGCACTGAAAGCTGTTGCTAGCCAGCACCCTTCCTTGGAAGCGCTTTTGTAGGCCTAAGAACACTGGGGCTCTGGGCTTCTCTAGCCACCTCATCTTCTGCTCATCCTCTCGTGCACTCTAAAGAGAGCTCAGGTGAGAAATTGCAAACGTCGAGCAATTGCTCAGAGATGAAAAGTGCCAGCACTGAAAGCTCTTGCTAGCCAGCACCCTTCCTTGGAAGTGCTTTTGTAGCCCTAAGAACACTGGGGCTCTGGGCTTCTTTAGCCACCTCATCTTCTGCTCATCCTCTCGCGCACTCTGAAGAGAGCTCAGGGCAGAAATTGCAAACGTCGAGCAATTGCTCAGAGATGAAAAGTGCCAGCACTGAAAGCTGTTGCTAGCCAGCACCCTTCCTTGGAAGCGCTTTCACAGGCGCAGTAACACTGGGGCTTTGTGCTTCTCTACCCACCAAACGTCACTGTCATTCTCTTTCCGTCTCGTAGACACGAGCTGAGAAATTGCAAACGTCGAGCAATTGCTCAGAGATGAAAAGTGCCAGCACTGAAAGCTGTTGCTAGCCAGCACCCTTCCTTGGAAGCGCTTTTGTAGGCCTAAGAACACTGGGGCTCTGGGCTTCTCTAGCCACCTCATCTTCTGCTCATCCTCTCGCGCACTCTGAAGAGAGCTCAGGGGAGAAATTGCAAACGTCGAGCAATTGCTCAGAGATGAAAAGTGCCAGCACTGAAAGCTGTTGCTAGCCAGCCCCCTTCCTTGGAAGCGCTTTTGTAGGCCTAAGAACACTGGGGCTCTGGGCTTCTCTAGCCACCTCATCTTCTGCTCATCCTCTCGCACACTCGAAAGAGAGCTCAGGTGAGAAATTGCAAAGGTCGAGCAATTGCTCAGAGATGAAAAGTGCCAGCACTGAAAGCTGTTGCTAGCCAGCACCCTTCCTTGGAAGCGCTTTCACAGGCGCAGTAACACTGGGGCTTTGTGCTTCTCTACCCACCAAACGTCACGGTCCTTCTCTTTCCGTCTCGTAGACACGAGCTGAGAAATTGCAAACGTCGAGCAATTGCTCAGAGATGAAAAGTGCCAGCACTGAAAGCTGTTGCTAGCCAGCACCCTTCCTTGGAAGTGCTTTTGTAGCCCTAAGAAAACTGGGGCTCTGGGCTTCTCTAGCCACCTCATCTTCTGCTCATCCTCTCGCGCACTCTGAAGAGAGCTCAGGTGAGAAATTGCAAACGTCGAGCAATTGCTCAGAGATGAAATGTGCCAGCACTGAAAGCTCTTGCTAGCCAGCACCCTTCCTTGGAAGCGCTTTCACAGGCGCAGTAACACTGGGGCTTTGCGCTTCTCTAGCCACCAAACGTCACGGTCCTTCTCTTTCCGTCTCCTAGACACGAGCTGAGAAATTGCAAACGTCGAGCAATTGCTCAGAGATGAAAAGTGCCAGCACTGAAAGCTGTTGCTAGCCAGCACCCTTCCTTGGAAGTGCTTTTGTAGCCCTAAGAAAACTGGGGCTCTGGGCTTATTTAGCCACCTCATCTTCTGCTCATCCTCTCGCGCACTCTGAAGAGAGCTCAGGGCAGAAATTGCAAACGTCGAGCAATTGCTCAGAGATGAAATGTGCCAGCACTGAAAGCTCTTGCTAGCCAGCACCCTTCCTTGGAAGCGCTTTCACAGGCGCTGTAACACTGGGGCTTTGCGCTTCTCTAGCCACCAAACGTCACGGTCACTATCTCTCCGTCTCGTAGACACGAGCTGAGAAATTGCAAACGTCGAGCAATTGCTCAGAGATGAAAAGTGCCAGCACTGAAAGCTGTTGCTAGCCAGCACCCTTCCTTGGAAGCACTTTTGTAGGCCTAAGAACACTGGGACTCTGTGCTTCTCTAACCACATATTCTTCTGCTCATCCTCTCGTGCACTCTAAAGAGAGCTCAGGGGAGAAATTGCAAACGTCGAGCAATTGCTCAGAGATGAAAAGTGCCAGCACTGGAAGCTGTTGCTAGCCAGCACCCTTCCTTGGAAGCGCTTTTGTAGGCCTAAGAACACTGGGGCTCTGGGCTTCTCTAGCCACCTCATCTTCTGCTCATCCTCTCGCGCACTCTAAAGAGAGCTCAGGGGAGAAATTGCAAACGTCGAGCAATTGCTCAGAGAGGAAAAGTGCCAGCACTGAAAGCTGTTGCTAGCCAGCCCCCTTCCTTGGAAGCGCTTTTGTAGGCCTAAGAACACTGGGGCTCTGGGCTTCTCTAGCCACCTAATCTTGTGCTCATCCTCTCGCGCACTCTAAAGAGAGCTCAGGTGAGAAATTGCAAAGGTCGAGCAATTGCTCAGAGATGAAAAGTGCCAGCACTGAAAGCTGTTGCTAGCCAGCACCCTTCCTTGGAAGCGCTTTCACAGGCGCAGTAACACTGGGGCTTTGTGCTTCTCTACCCACCAAACGTCACGGTCCTTCTCTTTCCGTCTCGTAGACACGAGCTGAGAAATTGCAAACGTCGAGCAATTGCTCAGAGATGAAAAGTGCCAGCACTGAAAGCTGTTGCTAGCCAGCACCCTTCCTTGGAAGTGCTTTTGTAGCCCTAAGAAAACTGGGGCTCTGGGCTTCTCTAGCCACCTCATCTTCTGCTCATCCTCTCGCGCACTCTGAAGAGAGCTCAGGTGAGAAATTGCAAACGTCGAGCAATTGCTCAGAGATGAAATGTGCCAGCACTGAAAGCTCTTGCTAGCCAGCACCCTTCCTTGGAAGCGCTTTCACAGGCGCAGTAACACTGGGGCTTTGCGCTTCTCTAGCCACCAAACGTCACGGTCCTTCTCTTTCCGTCTCCTAGACACGAGCTGAGAAATTGCAAACGTCGAGCAATTGCTCAGAGATGAAAAGTGCCAGCACTGAAAGCTGTTGCTAGCCAGCACCCTTCCTTGGAAGTGCTTTTGTAGCCCTAAGAAAACTGGGGCTCTGGGCTTCTTTAGCCACCTCATCTTCTGCTCATCCTCTCGCGCACTCTGAAGAGAGCTCAGGGCAGAAATTGCAAACGTCGAGCAATTGCTCAGAGATGAAATGTGCCAGCACTGAAAGCTCTTGCTAGCCAGCACCCTTCCTTGGAAGCGCTTTCACAGGCGCAGTAACACTGGGGCTTTGCGCTTCTCTAGCCACCAAACGTCACGGTCACTATCTCTCCGTCTCGTAGACACGAGCTGAGAAATTGCAAACGTCAAGCAATTGCTCAGAGATGAAAAGTGCCAGCACTGAAAGCTGTTGCTAGCCAGCACCCTTCCTTGGAAGCACTTTTGTAGGCCTAAGAACACTGGGGCTCTGGGCTTCTCTAACCACATATTCTTCTGCTCATCCTCTCGTGCACTCTAAAGAGAGCTCAGGTGAGAAATTGCAAACGTCGAGCAATTGCTCAGAGATGAAAAGTGCCAGCACTGAAAGCTGTTGCTAGCCAGCACCCTTCCTTGGAAGTGCTTTTGTAGGCCTAAGAACACTGGGGCTCTGGGCTTCTCTAGCCACCTCATCTTCTGCTCATCCTCTCGCGCACTCTGAAGAGAGCTCAGGGCAGAAATTGCAAACGTCGAGCAATTGCTCAGAGATGAAATGTGCCAGCACGGAAAGCTGTTGCTAGCCAGCACCCTTCCTTGGAAGCGCTTTCACAGGCGCAGTAACACTGGGGCTTTGCGCTTCTCTAGCCACCAAACGTCACGGTCCTTCTCTTTCCGTCTCGTAGACACGAGCTGAGAAATTGCAAACGTCGAGCAATTGCTCAGAGATGAAAAGTGCCAGCACTGAAAGCTGTTGCTAGCCAGCACCCTTCCTTGGAAGCGCTTTTGTAGGCCTAAGAACACTGGGGCTCTGGGCTTCTCTAGCCACCTCATCTTCTGCTCATCCTCTCGTGCACTCTAAAGAGAGCTCAGGTGAGAAATTGCAAACGTCGAGCAATTGCTCAGAGATGAAAAGTGCCAGCACTGAAAGCTCTTGCTAGCCAGCACCCTTCCTTGGAAGTGCTTTTGTAGCCCTAAGAACACTGGGGCTCTGGGCTTCTTTAGCCACCTCATCTTCTGCTCATCCTCTCGCGCACTCTGAAGAGAGCTCAGGGCAGAAATTGCAAACGTCGAGCAATTGCTCAGAGATGAAAAGTGCCAGCACTGAAAGCTGTTGCTAGCCAGCACCCTTCCTTGGAAGCGCTTTCACAGGCGCAGTAACACTGGGGCTTTGTGCTTCTCTACCCACCAAACGTCACTGTCATTCTCTTTCCGTCTCGTAGACACGAGCTGAGAAATTGCAAACGTCGAGCAATTGCTCAGAGATGAAAAGTGCCAGCACTGAAAGCTGTTGCTAGCCAGCACCCTTCCTTGGAAGCGCTTTTGTAGGCCTAAGAACACTGGGGCTCTGGGCTTCTCTAGCCACCTCATCTTCTGCTCATCCTCTCGCGCACTCTGAAGAGAGCTCAGGGGAGAAATTGCAAACGTCGAGCAATTGCTCAGAGATGAAAAGTGCCAGCACTGAAAGCTGTTGCTAGCCAGCCCCCTTCCTTGGAAGCGCTTTTGTAGGCCTAAGCACACTGGGGCTCTGGGCTTCTCTAGCCACCTCATCTTCTGCTCATCCTCTCGCACACTCGAAAGAGAGCTCAGGTGAGAAATTGCAAAGGTCGAGCAATTGCTCAGAGATGAAAAGTGCCAGCACTGAAAGCTGTTGCTAGCCAGCACCCTTCCTTGGAAGCGCTTTCACAGGCGCAGTAACACTGGGGCTTTGTGCTTCTCTACCCACCAAACGTCACGGTCCTTCTCTTTCCGTCTCGTAGACACAAGCTGAGAAATTGCAAACGTCGAGCAATTGCTCAGAGATGAAAAGTGCCAGCACTGAAAGCTGTTGCTAGCCAGCACCCTTCCTTGGAAGTGCTTTTGTAGCCCTAAGAAAACTGGGGCTCTGGGCTTCTCTAGCCACCTCATCTTCTGCTCATCCTCTCGCGCACTCTGAAGAGAGCTCAGGTGAGAAATTGCAAACGTCGAGCAATTGCTCAGAGATGAAATGTGCCAGCACTGAAAGCTCTTGCTAGCCAGCACCCTTCCTTGGAAGCGCTTTCACAGGCGCAGTAACACTGGGGCTTTGCGCTTCTGTACCCACCAAACGTCACGGTCCTTCTCTTTCCGTCTCGTAGACACGAGCTGAGAAATTGCAAACGTCGAGCAATTGCTCAGAGATGAAAAGTGCCAGCACTGAAAGCTGTTGCTAGCCAGCACCCTTCCTTGGAAGTGCTTTTGTAGCCCTAAGAAAACTGGGGCTCTGGGCTTATTTAGCCACCTCATCTTCTGCTCATCCTCTCGCGCACTCTGAAGAGAGCTCAGGGCAGAAATTGCAAACGTCGAGCAATTGCTCAGAGATGAAATGTGCCAGCACTGAAAGCTCTTGCTAGCCAGCACCCTTCCTTGGAAGCGCTTTCACAGGCGCTGTAACACTGGGGCTTTGCGCTTCTCTAGCCACCAAACGTCACGGTCACTATCTCTCCGTCTCGTAGACACGAGCTGAGAAATTGCAAACGTCGAGCAATTGCTCAGAGATGAAAAGTGCCAGCACTGAAAGCTGTTGCTAGCCAGCACCCTTCCTTGGAAGCACTTTTGTAGGCCTAAGAACACTGGGGCTCTGTGCTTCTCTAACCACATATTCTTCTGCTCATCCTCTCGTGCACTCTAAAGAGAGCTCAGGGGAGAAATTGCAAACGTCGAGCAATTGCTCAGAGATGAAAAGTGCCAGCACTGAAAGCTGTTGCTAGCCAGCACCCTTCCTTGGAAGCGCTTTTGTAGGCCTAAGAATACTGGGGTCTGGGCTTCTCTAGCCACCTCATCTTCTGCTCATCCTCTCGCGCACTCTAAAGAGAGCTCAGGGGAGAAATTGCAAACGTCGAGCAATTGCTCAGAGCTGAAAAGTGCCAGCACTGAAAGCTGTTGCTAGCCAGCAGCCTTCCTTGGAAGCGCTTTCACAGGCGCAGTAACACTGGGGCTTTGCGCTTCTCTACCCACCAAACGTCACGGTCCTTCTCTTTCCGTCTCGTAGACACAAGCTGAGAAATTGCAAACGTCGAGCAATTGCTCAGAGATGAAAAGTGCCAGCACTGAAAGCTGTTGCTAGCCAGCACCCTTCCTTGGAAGCGCTTTTGTAGGCCTAAGAACACTGGGGCTCTGGGCTTCTCTAGCCACCTCATCTTCTGCTCATCCTCTCGCGCACTCTAAAGAGAGCTCAGGGGAGAAATTGCAAACGTCCAGCAATTGCTCAGAGATGAAAAGTGCCAGCACTGAAAGCTGTTGCTAGCCAGCACCCTTCCTTGGAAGTGCTTTTGTAGCCCTAAGAACACTGGGGCTTTGCGCTTCTGTACCCACCAAACGTCACGGTCCTTCTCTTTCCGTCTCGTAGACACGAGCTGAGAAATTGCAAACGTCGAGCAATTGCTCAGAGATGAAAAGTGCCAGCACTGAAAGCTGTTGCTAGCCAGCACCCTTCCTTGGAAGCGCTTTCACAGGCGCAGCAACACTGGGGCTTTGCGCTTCTCTAGCCACCAAACGTCACGGTCATTCTCTTTCCGTCTCCTAGACACGAGCTGAGAAATTGCAAACGTCGAGCAATTGCTCAGAGATGAAAAGTGCCAGCACTGAAAGCTGTTGCTAGCCAGCACCCTTCCTTGGAAGCGCTTTTGTAGCCCTAAGAAAACTGGGGCTCTGGGCTTCTCTAGCCACCTCATCTTCTGCTCATCCTCTCGCGCACTCTGAAGAGAGCTCAGGTGAGAAATTGCAAACGTCGAGCAATTGCTCAGAGATGAAAAGTGCCAGCACTGAAAGCTCTTGCTAGCCAGCACCCTTCCTTGGAAGCGCTTTCACAGGCGCAGCAACACTGGCGCTTTGCACTTCTCTACCCACCAAACGTCACGGTCACTATCTCTCCGTCTCGTAGACACGAGCTGAGAAATTGCAAACGTCGAGCAATTGCTCAGAGATGAAAAGTGCCAGCACTGAAAGCTGTTGCTAGCCAGCACCCTTCCTTGGAAGCACTTTTGTAGGCCTAAGAACACTGGGGCTCTGGGCTTCTCTAACCACATATTCTTCTGCTCATCCTCTCGTGCACTCTAAAGAGAGCTCAGGGGAGAAATTGCAAACGTCGAGCAATTGCTCAGAGATGAAAAGTGCCAGCACTGAAAGCTGTTGCTAGCCAGCACCCTTCCTTGGAAGCGCTTTCACAGGCGCAGTAACACTGGGGCTTTGTGCTTCTCTACCCACCAAACGTCACGGTCCTTCTCTTTCCGTCTCGTAGACACGAGCTGAGAAATTGCAAACGTCGAGCAATTGCTCAGAGATGAAAAGTGCCAGCACTGAAAGCTGTTGCTAGCCAGCACCCTTCCTTGGAAGTGCTTTTGTAGCCCTAAGAAAACTGGGGCTCTGGGCTTCTCTAGCCACCTCATCTTCTGCTCATCCTCTCGCGCACTCTGAAGAGAGCTCAGGTGAGAAATTGCAAACGTCGAGCAATTCCTCAGAGATGAAATGTGCCAGCACTGAAAGCTCTTGCTAGCCAGCACCCTTCCTTGGAAGCGCTTTCACAGGCGCAGCAACACTGGGGCTTTGCGCTTCTCTACCCACCAAACGTCACTGTCATTCTCTTTCCGTCTCGTAGACACGAGCTGAGAAATTGCAAACGTCGAGCAATTGCTCAAAGAGGAAAAGTGCCAGCACTGAAAGCTGTTGCTAGCCAGCACCCTTCCTTGGAAGCGCTTTTGTAGCCCTAAGCACACTGGGGCTCTGGGCTTCTCTAGCCACCTAATCTTCTGCTCATCCTCTCGCGCACTCTAAAGAGAGCTCAGCTGAGAAATTGCAAACGTCCAGCAATTGCTCAGAGATGAAAAGTGCCAGCACTGAAAGCTGTTGCTAGCCAGCACCCTTCCTTGGAAGCGCTTTTGTAGGCCTAAGAACACTGGGGCTTTGCGCTTCTCTACCCACCAAACGTCAGAGTCATTCTCTTTCCGTCTCCTAGACACGAGCTGAGAAATTGCAAACGTCGAGCAATTGCTCAGAGATGAAAAGTGCCAGCACTGAAAGCTGTTGCTAGCCAGCACCCTTCCTTGGAAGCGCTTTTGTAGGCCTTAGAACACTGGGGCTCTGGGCTTCTTTAGCCACCTCATCTTCTGCTCATCCTCTCGCGCACTCTGAAGAGAGCTCAGGTGAGAAATTGCAAACGTCGAGCAATTGCTCAGAGATGAAATGTGCCAGCACTGAAAGCTCTTGCTAGCCAGCACCCTTCCTTGGAAGCGCTTTCACAGGCGCTGTAACACTGGGGCTTTGCGCTTCTCTACCCACCAAACGTCACTGTGATTCTCTTTCCGTCTCGTAGACACGAGCTGAGAAATTGCAAACGTCGAGCAATTGCTCAGAGATGAAAAGTGCCAGCACTGAAAGCTGTTGCTAGCCAGCACCCTTCCTTGGAAGCACTTTTGTAGGCCTAAGAACACTGGGGCTCTGGGCTTCTCTAACCACATATTCTTCTGCTCATCCTCTCTTGCACTCTAAAGAGAGCTCAGGGGAGAAATTGCAAACGTCGAGCAATTGCTCAGAGATGAAAAGTGCCAGCACTGAAAGCTGTTGCTAGCCAGCACCCTTCCTTGGAAGCGCTTTTGTAGGCCTAAGAATACTGGGGCTCTGGGCTTCTCTAGCCACCTCATCTTCTGCTCATCCTCTCGCGCACTCTAAAGAGAGCTCAGGGGAGAAATTGCAAACGTCGACCAATTGCTCAGAGCTGAAAAGTGCCAGCACTGAAAGCTGTTGCTAGCCAGCAGCCTTCCTTGGAAGCGCTTTCACAGGCGCAGTAACACTGGGGCTTTGCGCTTCTCTAGCCACCAAACGTCACGGTCCTTCTCTTTCCGTCTCGTAGACACAAGCTGAGAAATTGCAAACGTCGAGCAATTGCTCAGAGATGAAAAGTGCCAGCACTGAAAGCTGTTGCTAGCCAGCACCCTTCCTTGGAAGCGCTTTTGTAGGCCTAAGAACACTGGGGCTCTGGGCTTCTCTAGCCACCTCATCTTCTGCTCATCCTCTCGCGCACTCTAAAGAGAGCTCAGGGGAGAAATTGCAAACGTCCAGCAATTGCTCAGAGATGAAAAGTGCCAGCACTGAAAGCTGTTGCTAGCCAGCACCCTTCCTTGGAAGTGCTTTTGTAGGCCTAAGAACACTGGGGCTTTGCGCTTCTGTACCCACCAAACGTCACGGTCCTTCTCTTTCCGTCTCGTAGACACGAGCTGAGAAATTGCAAACGTCGAGCAATTGCTCAGAGATGAAAAGTGCCAGCACTGAAAGCTGTTGCTAGCCAGCACCCTTCCTTGGAAGCGCTTTCACAGGCGCAGCAACACTGGGGCTTTGCGCTTCTCTACCCACCAAACGTCACTGTCATTCTCTTTCCGTCTCCTAGACACGAGCTGAGAAATTGCAAACGTCGAGCAATTGCTCAGAGATGAAAAGTGCCAGCCCTGAAAGCTGTTGCTAGCCAGCACCCTTCCTTGGAAGCGCTTTTGTAGCCCTAAGCACACTGGGGCTCTGGGCTTCTCTAGCCACCTCATCTTCTGCCCATCCTCTCGTGCACTCTGAAGAGAGCTCAGGTGAGAAATTGCAAACGTCGAGCAATTGCTCAGAGATGAAAAGTGCCAGCACTGAAAGCTCTTGCTAGCCAGCACCCTTCCTTGGAAGCGCTTTCACAGGCGCAGTAACACTGGGGCTTTGCACTTCTCTACCCACCAAACGTCACTGTCATTCTCTTTCCGTCTCGTAGACACGAGCTGAGAAATTGCAAACGTCGAGCAATTGCTCAAAGAGGAAAAGTGCCAGCACTGAAAGCTGTTGCTAGCCAGCACCCTTCCTTGGAAGCGCTTTTGTAGCCCTAAGCACACTGGGGCTCTGGGCTTCTCTAGCCACCTAATCTTCTGCTCATCCTCTCGCGCACTCTAAAGAGAGCTCAGGGGAGAAATTGCAAACGTCCAGCAATTGCTCAGAGATGAAAAGTGCCAGCACTGAAAGCTGTTGCTAGCCAGCACCCTTCCTTGGAAGCGCTTTTGTAGGCCTAAGAACACTGGGGCTTTGCGCTTCTCTACCCACCAAACGTCAGAGTCATTCTCTTTCCGTCTCGTAGACACGAGCTGAGAAATTGCAAACGTCGAGCAATTGCTCAGAGATGAAAAGTGCCAGCACTGAAAGCTGTTGCTAGCCAGCACCCTTCCTTGGAAGCGCTTTTGGTTGCCTAAGAACACTGGGGCTCTGGGCTTCTTTAGCCACCTCATCTTCTGCTCATCCTCTCGCGCACTCTGAAGAGAGCTCAGGGGAGAAATTGCAAACGTCGAGCAATTGCTCAGAGATGAAAAGTGCTAGCACTGAAAGCTGTTGCTAGCCAGCACCCTTCCTTGGAAGCGCTTTCACAGGCGCAGCAACACTGGGGCTTTGCGCTTCTCTACCCACCAAAAGTCATGGTCATTCTCTTTCCGTCTCGTAGACACGAGCTGAGAAATTGCAAACGTCGAGCAATTGCTCAGAGATGAAAAGTGCCAGCACTGAAAGCTCTTGCTAGCCAGCACCCTTCCTTGGAAGCGCTTTTGTAGCCCTAAGAACACTGGGGCTCTGGGCTTCTCTAGCCACCTCATCTTCTGCTCATCCTCTCGCGCACTCTGAAGAGAGCTCAGGGCAGAAATTGCAAACGTCGAGCAATTGCTCAGAGATGAAAAGTGCCAGCACTGAAAGCTGTTGCTAGCCAGCACCCTTCCTTGGAAGCGCTTTCACAGGCGCAGTAACACTGGGGCTTTGTGCTTCTCTACCCACCAAACGTCACTGTCATTCTCTTTCCGTCTCGTAGACACGAGCTGAGAAATTGCAAACGTCGAGCAATTGCTCAGAGATGAAAAGTGCCAGCACTGAAAGCTGTTGGTAGCCAGCACCCTTCCTTGGAAGCGCTTTTGTAGGCCTAAGCACACTGGGGCTCTGGGCTTCTCTAGCCACCTCATCTTCTGCTCATCCTCTCGCGCACTCTAAAGAGAGCTCAGGGGAGAAATTGCAAACGTCGAGCAATTGCTCAGAGATGAAAAGTGCCAGCACTGAAAGCTGTTGCTAGCCAGCACCCTTCCTTGGAAGTGCTTTTGTAGCCCTAAGAACACTGGGGCTCTGGGCTTCTTTAGCCACCTCATCTTCTGCTCATCCTCTCGCGCACTCTGAAGAGAGCTCAGGGCAGAAATTGCAAACGTCGAGCAATTGCTCAGAGATGAAATGTGCCAGCACTGAAAGCTGTTGCTAGCCAGCACCCTTCCTTGGAAGCGCTTTCACAGGCGCAGTAACACTGGGGCTTTGTGCTTCTCTACCCACCAAACGTCACTGTCATTCTCTTTCCGTCTCGTAGACACGAGCTGAGAAATTGCAAACGTCGAGCAATTGCTCAGAGATGAAAAGTGCCAGCACTGAAAGCTGTTGCTAGCCAGCACCCTTCCTTGGAAGCGCTTTTGTAGGGCTAAGAACACTGGGGCTCTGGGCTTCTTTAGCCACCTCATCTTCTGCTCATCCTCTCGCGCACTCTGAAGAGAGCTCAGGGGAGAAATTGCAAACGTCGAGCAATTGCTCAGAGATGAAAAGTGCCAGCACTGAAAGCTGTTGCTAGCCAGCACCCTTCCTTGGAAGCGCTTTCACAGGCGCTGTAACACTGGGGCTTTGCGCTTCTCTACCCACCAAACGTCACGGTCACTATCTCTCCGTCTCGTAGACACGAGCTGAGAAATTGCAAACGTCGATCAATTGCTCAGAGATGAAAAGTGCCAGCACTGGAAGCTGTTGCTAGCCAGCACCCTTCCTTGGAAGCGCTTTTGTAGGCCTAAGAACACTGGGGCTCTGGGCTTCTCTAGCCACCTCATCTTCTGCTCATCCTCTCGTGCACTCTAAAGAGAGCTCAGGTGAGAAATTGCAAACGTCGAGCAATTGCTCAGAGATGAAAAGTGCCAGCACTGAAAGCTGTTGCTAGCCAGCCCCCTTCCTTGGAAGCGCTTTTGTAGGCCTAAGAACACTGGGGCTCTGGGCTTCTCTAGCCACCTAATCTTCTGCTCATCCTCTCGCGCACTCTAAAGAGAGCTCAGGTGAGAAATTGCAAACGTCGAGCAATTGCTCAGAGATGAAAAGTGCCAGCACTGAAAGCTGTTGCTAGCCAGCACCCTTCCTTGGAAGCGCTTTCACAGGCGCAGTAACACTGGGGCTTTGTGCTTCTCTACCCACCAAACGTCACGGTCCTTCTCTTTCCGTCTCGTAGACACGAGCTGAGAAATTGCAAACGTCGAGCAATTGCTCAGAGATGAAAAGTGCCAGCACTGAAAGCTGTTGCTAGCCAGCACCCTTCCTTGGAAGTGCTTTTGTAGGCCTAAGAACACTGGGGCTCTGGGCTTCTCTAGCCACCTCATCTTCTGCTCATCCTCTCGCGCACTCTGAAGAGAGATCAGGGCAGAAATTGCAAACGTCGAGCAATTGCTCAGAGATGAAATGTGCCAGCACTGAAAGCTGTTGCTAGCCAGCTCCCTTCCTTGGAAGCGCTTTCACAGGCGCAGTAACACTGGGGCTTTGCGCTTCTCTAGCCACCAAAGGACACGGTCCTTCTCTTTCCGTCTCCTAGACACGAGCTGAGAAATTGCAAACGTCGAGCAATTGCTCAGAGATGAAATGTGCCAGCACTGAAAGCTGTTGCTAGCCAGCACCCTTCCTTGGAAGCACTTTTGTAGGCCTAAGAACACTGGGGCTCTGTGCTTCTCTAACCACCTCATCTTCTGCTCATCCTCTCGCGCACTCTAAAGAGAGCTCAGGTGAGAAATTGCAAACGTCGAGCAATTGCTCAGAAATGAAAAGTGCCAGCACTGAAAGCTGTTGCTAGCCAGCACCCTTCCTTGGAAGTGCTTTTGTAGCCCTAAGAAAACTGGGGCTCTGGGCTTCTTTAGCCACCTCATCTTCTGCTCATCCTCTCGCGCACTCTGAAGAGAGCTCAGGGCAGAAATTGCAAACGTCGAGCAATTGCTCAGAGATGAAATGTGCCAGCACTGAAAGCTCTTGCTAGCCAGCACCCTTCCTTGGAAGCGCTTTCACAGGCGCTGTAACACTGGGGCTTTGCGCTTCTCTACCCACCAAACGTCACGGTCACTATCTCTCCGTCTCGTAGACACGAGCTGAGAAATTGCAAACGTCGAGCAATTGCTCAGAGATGAAAAGTGCCAGCACTGAAAGCTGTTGCTAGCCAGCACCCTTCCTTGGAAGCACTTTTGTAGGCCTAAGAACACTGGGGCTCTGTGCTTCTCTAACCACCTCATCTTCTGCTCATCCTCTCGCGCACTCTAAAGAGAGCTCAGGGGAGAAATTGCAAACGTCGAGCAATTGCTCAGAGCTGAAAAGTGCCAGCACTGAAAGCTGTTGCTAGCCAGCAGCCTTCCTTGGAAGCGCTTTCACAGGCGCAGTAACACTGGGGCTTTGCGCTTCTCTACCCACCAAACGTCACGGTCCTTCTCTTTCCGTCTCGTAGACACAAGCTGAGAAATTGCAAACGTCGAGCAATTGCTCAGAGATGAAAAGTGCCAGCACTGAAAGCTGTTGCTAGCCAGCACCCTTCCTTGGAAGCGCTTTTGTAGGCCTAAGAACACTGGGGCTCTGGGCTTCTCTAGCCACCTCATCTTCTGCTCATCCTCTCGCGCACTCTAAAGAGAGCTCAGGGGAGAAATTGCAAACGTCCAGCAATTGCTCAGAGATGAAAAGTGCCAGCACTGAAAGCTGTTGCTAGCCAGCACCCTTCCTTGGAAGCGCTTTCACAGGCGCAGCAACACTGGGGCTTTGCGCTTCTGTACCCACCAAACGTCACGGTCCTTCTCTTTCCGTCTCGTAGACACGAGCTGAGAAATTGCAAACGTCGAGCAATTGCTCAGAGATGAAAAGTGCCAGCACTGAAAGCTGTTGCTAGCCAGCACCCTTCCTTGGAAGCGCTTTCACAGGCGCAGCAACACTGGGGCTTTGCGCTTCTCTAGCCACCAAACGTCACGGTCCTTCTCTTTCCGTCAGTAGACACGAGCTGAGAAATTGCAAACGTCGAGCAATTGCTCAGAGATGAAAAGTGCCAGCACTGAAAGCTGTTGCTAGCCAGCACCCTTCCTTGGAAGCGCTTTTGTAGGCCTAAGAACACTGGGGCTCTGGGCTTCTCTAGCCACCTCATCTTCTGCTCATCCTCTCGCGCACTCTGAAGAGAGCTCAGGGGAGAAATTGCAAACGTCCAGCAATTGCTCAGAGATGAAAAGTGCCAGCACTGAAAGCTGTTGCTAGCCAGCACCCTTCCTTGGAAGCGCTTTCACAGGCGCAGCAACACTGGGGCTTTGCGCTTCTCTAGCCACCAAACGTCACGGTCACTATCTCTCCGTCTCGTAGACACGAGCTGAGAAATTGCAAACGTCGAGCAATTGCTCAGAGATGAAAAGTGCCAGCACTGAAAGCTCTTGCTAGCCAGCACCCTTCCTTGGAAGCGCTTTTGTAGCCCTAAGCACACTGGGGCTCTGGGCTTCTCTAGCCACCTCATCTTCTGCCCATCCTCTCGCGCAGTCTAAAGAGAGCTCAGGGGAGAAATTGCAAACGTCGAGCAATTGCTCAGAGATGAAAAGTGCCAGCACTGAAAGCTCTTGCTAGCCAGCACCCTTCCTTGGAAGCGCTTTCACAGGCGCAGTAACACTGGGGCTTTGCACTTCTCTACCCACCAAACGTCACTGTCATTCTCTTTCCGTCTCGTAGACACGAGCTGAGAAATTGCAAACGTCGAGCAATTGCTCAAAGAGGAAAAGTGCCAGCACTGAAAGCTGTTGCTAGCCAGCACCCTTCCTTGGAAGCGCTTTTGTAGGCCTAAGAACACTGGGGCTTTGCGCTTCTCTACCCACCAAACGTCACGGTTCTTCTCTTTCCGTCTCGTAGACACGAGCTGAGAAATTGCAAACGTCGAGCAATTGCTCAGAGATGAAAAGTGCCAGCACTGAAAGCTGTTGCTAGCCAGCACCCTTCCTTGGAAGCGCTTTTGTAGGCCTAAGAACACTGGGGCTCTGGGCTTCTTTAGCCACCTCATCTTCTGCTCATCCTCTCGCGCACTCTGAAGAGAGCTCAGGGGAGAAATTGCAAACGTCGACCAATTGCTCAGAGATGAAAAGTGCCAGCACTGAAAGCTCTTGCTAGCCAGCACCCTTCCTTGGAAGCGCTTTCACAGGCGCAGTAACACTGGGGCTTTGTGCTTCTCTACCCACCAAACGTCACGGTCATTCTCTTTCCGTCTCGTAGACACGAGCTGAGAAATTGCAAACGTCGAGCAATTGCTCAGAGATGAAAAGTGCCAGCACTGAAAGCTCTTGCTAGCCAGCACCCTTCCTTGGAAGCGCTTTTGTAGGCCTAAGAACACTTGGGCTCTGGGCTTCTCTAGCCACCTCATCTTCTGCTCATCCTCTCGCGCACTCTAAAGAGAGCTCAGGTGAGAAATTGCAAACGTCCAGCAATTGCTCAGAGATGAAAAGTGCCAGCCCTGAAAGCTGTTGCTAGCCAGCACCCTTCCTTGGAAGCGCTTTTGTAGGCCTAAGAACACTGGGGCTCTGGGCTTCTCTAGCCACCTCATCTTCTGCTCATCCTCTCGCGCAGTCTAAAGAGAGCTCAGGTGAGAAATTGCAAACGTCGATCAATTGCTCAGAGATGAAAAGTGCCAGCACTGAAAGCTGTTGCTAGCCAGCACACTTCCTTGGAAGCGCTTTCACAGGCGCAGCAACACTGGGGCTTTGCGCTTCTCTAGCCACCAAACGTCACGGTCCTTCTCTTTCCGTCTCCTAGACACGAGCTGAGAAATTGCAAACGTCGAGCAATTGCTCAGAGATGAAAAGTGCCAGCACTGAAAGCTGTTGCTAGCCAGCCCCCTTCCTTGGAAGCGCTTTTGTAGGCCTAAGCACACTGGGGCTCTGGGCTTCTCTAGCCACCTCATCTTCTGCTCATCCTCTCGCGCACTCTGAAGAGAGCTCAGGTGAGAAATTGCAAACGTCGAGCAATTGCTCAGAGATGAAAAGTGCCAGCACTGAAAGCTCTTGCTAGCCAGCACCCTTCCTTGGAAGCGCTTTCACAGGCGCAGCAACACTGGGGCTTTGCGCTTCTCTAGCCACCAAACGTCACGGTCACTATCTCTCCGTCTCGTAGACACGAGCTGAGAAATTGCAAACGTCGAGCAATTGCTCAGAGATGAAAAGTGCCAGCACTGAAAGCTGTTGCTAGCCAGCACCCTTCCTTGGAAGCGCTTTTGTAGCCCTAAGCACACTGGGGCTCTGGGCTTCTCTAGCCACCTAATCTTCTGCCCATCCTCTCGTGCACTCTAAAGAGAGCTCAGGGGAGAAATTGCAAACGTCCAGCAATTGCTCAGAGATGAAAAGTGCCAGCACTGAAAGCTCTTGCTAGCCAGCACCCTTCCTTGGAAGCACTTTCACAGGCGCAGTAACACTGGGGCTTTGCGCTTCTCTACCCACCAAACGTCACTGTCATTCTCTTTCCGTCTCGTAGACACGAGCTGAGAAATTGCAAACGTCGAGCAATTGCTCAAAGAGGAAAAGTGCCAGCACTGAAAGCTGTTGCTAGCCAGCACCCTTCCTTGGAAGCGCTTTTGTAGCCCTAAGCACACTGGGGCTCTGGGCTTCTCTAGCCACCTAAACTTCTGCTCATCCTCTCGCGCAGTCTAAAGAGAGCTCAGGTGAGAAATTGCAAACGTCGAGCAATTGCTCAGAGATGAAAAGTGCCAGCACTGAAAGCTGTTGCTAGCCAGCACCCTTCCTTGGAAGCGCTTTTGTAGGCCTAAGAACACTGGGGCTTTGCGCTTCTCTAGCCACCAAACGTCACTGTCATTCTCTTTCCGTCTCGTATACACGAGCTGAGAAATTGCAAACGTCGAGTAATTGCTCAGAGATGAAAAGTGCCAGCACTGAAAGCTGTTGCTAGCCAGCACCCTTCCTTGGAAGCGCTTTTGTAGGCCTAAGAACACTGGGGCTCTGGGCTTCTTTAGCCACCTCATCTTCTGCTCATCCTCTCGCGCACTCTGAAGAGAGCTCAGGGGAGAAATTGCAAACGTCGAGCAATTGCTCAGAGATGAAAAGTGCCAGCACTGAAAGCTCTTGCTAGCCAGCACCCTTCCTTGGAAGCGCTTTCACAGGCGCAGTAACACTGGGGCTTTGTGCTTCTCTAGCCACCAAACGTCACAGTCATTCTCTTTCCGTCTCGTAGACACGAGCTGAGAAATTGCAAACGTCGAGCAATTGCTCAGAGATGAAAAGTGCCAGCACTGAAAGCTCTTGCTAGCCAGCTCCCTTCCTTGGAAGCGCTTTTGTAGGCCTAAGAACACTGGGGCTCTGCGCTTCTTTAGCCACCTCATCTTCTGCTCATCCTCTCGCGCACTCTGAAGAGAGCTCAGGTGAGAAATTGCAAACGTCGAGCAATTGCTCAGAGATGAAAAGTGCCAGCACTGAAAGCTGTTGCTAGCCAGCACCCTTCCTTGGAAGCGCTTTTGTAGGCCTAAGAACACTGGGGCTCTGGGCTTCTCTAGCCACCTCATCTTCTGCTCATCCTCTCGCGCACTCTAAAGAGAGCTCAGGGAAGAAATTGCAAACGTCGAGCAATTGCTCAGAGATGAAAAGTGCTAGCACTGAAAGCTGTTGCTAGCCAGCACCCTTCCTTGGAAGCGCTTTCACAGGCGCAGCAACACTGGGGCTTTGTGCTTCTCTACCCACCAAAAGTCATGGTCATTCTCTTTCCGTCTCGTAGACACGAGCTGAGAAATTGCAAACGTCGAGCAATTGCTCAGAGATGAAAAGTGCCAGCACTGAAAGCTCTTGCTAGCCAGCACCCTTCCTTGGAAGTGCTTTTGTAGGCCTAAGAACACTGGGGCTCTGGGCTTCTCTAGCCACCTCATCTTCTGCTCATCCTCTCGCGCACTCTAAAGAGAGCTCAGGTGAGAAATTGCAAACGTCCAGCAATTGCTCAGAGATGAAAAGTGCCAGCACTGAAAGCTGTTGCTAGCCAGCACCCTTCCTTGGAAGCGCTTTCAGAGGCGCAGCAACACTGGGGCTTTGCGCTTCTCTCGCCACCAAACGTCACGGTCCTTCTCTTTCCGTCTCGTAGACACGAGCTGAGAAATTGCAAACGTCGAGCAATTGCTCAGCGATGAAAAGTGCCAGCACTGAAAGCTGTTGCTAGCCAGCACCCTTCCTTGGAAGCGCTTTTGTAGGCCTAAGAACACTGGGGCTCTGGGCTTCTCTAGCCACCTCATCTTCTGCTCATCCTCTCGCGCACTCTAAAGAGAGCTCAGGTGAGAAATTGCAAACGTCGAGCAATTGCTCAGAGATGAAAAGTGCCAGCACTAAAAGCTGTTGCTAGCCAGCACCCTTCCTTGGAAGCGCTTTCACAGGCGCAGTAACACTGGGGCTTTGCGCTTCTCTAGCCACCAAACGTCACGGTCCTTCTCTTTCCGTCTCCTAGACACGAGCTGAGAGATTGCAAACGTCGAGCAATTGCTCAGAGATGAAAAGTGCCAGCAGTGGAAGCTGTTGCTAGCCAGCACCCTTCCTTGGAAGCGCTTTTGTAGGCCTAAGAACACTGGGGCTCTGGGCTTCTCTAGCCACTTAATCTTCTGCTCATCCTCTCGCACACTCTAAAGAGAGCTCAGGTGAGAAATTGCAAACGTCGAGCAATTGCTCAGAGATGAAAAGTGCCAGCACTGAAAGCTCTTGCTAGCCAGCACCCTTCCTTGGAAGCGCTTTTGTAGGGCTAAGAACACTGGGGCTCTGGGCTTCTCTAGCCACCTCATCTTCTGCTCATCCTCTCGCGCACTCTAAAGAGAGCTCAGGTGAGAAATTGCAAACGTTGAGCAATTGCTCAGAGATGAAAAGTGCCAGCACTGGAAGCTGTTGCTAGCCAGCACCCTTCCTTGGAAGCGCTTTTGTAGGCCTAAGAACACTGGGGCTCTGGGCTTCTCTAGCCACCTCATCTTCTGCTCATCCTCTCGCGCACTCTAAAGAGAGCTCAGGTGAGAAATTGCAAACGCCCAGCAATTGCTCAGAGATGAAAAGTGCCAGCACTGAAAGCTCTTGCTAGCCAGCACCCTTCCTTGGAAGCGCTTTCACAGGCGCAGTAACACTGGGGCTTTGTGCTTCTCTACCTACCAAACGTCACGGTCCTTCTCTTTCCGTCTCGTAGACACGAGCTGAGAAATTGCAAACGTCGAGCAATTGCTCAGAGATGAAAAGTGCCAGCACTGAAAGCTGTTGCTAGCCAGCACCCTTCCTTGGAAGCGCTTTTGTAGGGCTAAGAACACTGGGGCTCTGGGCTTCTCTAGCCACCTCATCTTCTGCTCATCCTCTCGCGCACTCTAAAGAGAGCTCAGGTGAGAAATTGCAAACGTCGAGCAATTGCTCAGAGATGAAAAGTGCTAGCACTGAAAGCTGTTGCTAGCCAGCACCCTTCCTTGGAAGCGCTTTCACAGGCGCAGCAACACTGGGGCTTTGCGCTTCTCTAGCCACCAAACGTCACGGTCACTATCTCTCCGTCTCGTAGACACGAGCTGAGAAATTGCAAACGTCGAGCAATTGCTCAGAGATGAAAAGTGCCAGCACTGGAAGCTGTTGCTAGCCAGCCCCCTTCCTTGGAAGCGCTTTTGTAGGCCTAAGAACACTGGGGCTCTGGGCTTCTCTAGCCACCTCATCTTCTGCTCATCCTCTCGCGCACTCTGAAGAGAGCTCAGGGGAGAAATTGCAAACGTCGAGCAATTGCTCAGAGATGAAAAGTGCCAGCACTGAAAGCTCTTGCTAGCCAGCACCCTTCCTTGGAAGCGCTTTCACAGGCGCTGTAACACTGGGGCTTTGCGCTTCTCTACCCACCAAACGTCACGGTCACTATCTCTCCGTCTCGTAGACACGAGCTGAGAAATTGCAAACGTCGATCAATTGCTCAGAGATGAAAAGTGCCAGCACTGGAAGCTGTTGCTAGCCAGCACCCTTCCTTGGAAGCGCTTTTGTAGGCCTAAGAACACTGGGGCTCTGGGCTTCTCTAGCCACCTCATCTTCTGCTCATCCTCTCGTGCACTCTAAAGAGAGCTCAGGTGAGAAATTGCAAACGTCGAGCAATTGCTCAGAGATGAAAAGTGCCAGCACTGAAAGCTCTTGCTAGCCAGCCCCCTTCCTTGGAAGCGCTTTTGTAGGCCTAAGCACACTGGGGCTCTGGGCTTCTCTAGCCACCTCATCTTCTGCTCATCCTCTCGCGCACTCTAAAGAGAGCTCAGGTGAGAAATTGCAAACGTCGAGCAATTGCTCAGAGATGAAAAGTGCCAGCACTGAAAGCTGTTGCTAGCCAGCACCCTTCCTTGGAAGCGCTTTCACAGGCGCAGTAACACTGCGGCTTCGTGCTTCTCTACCCACCAAACGTCACTGTCATTCTCTTTCCGTCTCGTAGACACGAGCTGAGAAATTGCAAACGTCGAGCAATTGCTCAGAGATGAAAAGTGCCAGCACTGAAAGCTGTTGCTAGCCAGCACCCTTCCTTGGAAGCGCTTTTGTAGGCCTAAGAACACTGGGGCTCTGGGCTTCTCTAGCCACCTCATCTTCTGCTCATCCTCTCGTGCACTCTAAAGAGAGCTCAGGTGAGAAATTGCAAACGTCCAGCAATTGCTCAGAGATGAAAAGTGCCAGCACTGAAAGCTGTTGCTAGCCAGCACCCTTCCTTGGAAGCGCTTTCACAGGCGCAGTAACACTGGGGCTTTGCGCTTCTCTAGCCACCAAACGTCACGGTCCTTCTCTTTCCGTCTCGTAGACACGAGCTGAGAAATTGCAAACGTCGAGCAATTGCTCAGAGATGAAAAGTGCCAGCACTGAAAGCTGTTGCTAGCCAGCACCCTTCCTTGGAAGCGCTTTTGTAGGCCTAAGAACACTGGGGCTCTGGGCTTCTCTAGCCACCTCATCTTCTGCTCATCCTCTCGTTCACTCTAAAGAGAGCTCAGGGGAGAAATTGCAAACGTCGAGCAATTGCTCAGAGATGAAAAGTGCCAGCACTGAAAGCTGTTGCTAGCCAGCCCCCTTCCTTGGAAGCGTTTTCACAGGCGCAGTAACACTGGGGCTTTGCGCTTCTCTAGCCACCAAACGTCACAGTCATTCTCTTTCCGTCTCGTAGACACGAGCTGAGAAATTGCAAACGTCGAGCAATTGCTCAGAGATGAAAAGTGCCAGCACTGAAAGCTCTTGCTAGCCAGCACCCTTCCTTGGAAGCGCTTTTGTAGGCCTAAGAACACTGGGGCTCTGGGCTTCTCTAGCCACCTCATCTTCTGCTCATCCTCTCGCGCACTCTAAAGAGAGCTCAGGGGAGAAATTGCAAACGTCGAGCAATTGCTCAGAGATGAAAAGTGCCAGCACTGAAAGCTCTTGCTAGCCAGCACCCTTCCTTGGAAGCGCTTTTGTAGGCCTAAGAACACTGGGGCTCTGGGCTTCTCTAGTCACCTAATCTTGTGCTCATCCTCTCGCGCACTCTAAAGAGAGCTCAGGTGAGAAATTGCAAACGTCGAGCAATTGCTCAGAGAAGAAAAGTGCCAGCACTGAAAGCTGTTGCTAGCCAGCACCCTTCCTTGGAAGCGCTTTCACAGGCGCAGTAACACTGGGGCTTTGCGCTTCTCTAGCCACCAAACGTCACAGTCATTCTCTTTCCATCTCGTAGACACGAGCTGAGAAATTGCAAACGTCGATCAATTGCTCAGAGATGAAAAGTGCCAGCACTGAAAGCTGTTGCTAGCCAGCACCCTTCCTTGGAAGTGCTTTTGTAGGCCTAAGAACACTTGGGCTCTGGGCTTCTTTAGCCACCTTATCTTCTGCTCATCCTCTCGCGCAGTCTAAAGAGAGCTCAGGTGAGAAATTGCAAACGTCGAGCAATTGCTCAGAGATGAAAAGTGCCAGCACTGAAAGCTCTTGCTAGCCAGCACCCTTCCTTGGAAGCGTTTTCACAGGCGCAGTAACACTGGGGCTTTGCGCTTCTCTAGCCACCAAACGTCACGGTCCTTCTCTTTCCGTCTCGTAGACACGAGCTGAGAAATTGCAAACGTCGAGCAATTGCTCAGAGATGAAAAGTGCCAGCACTGGAAGCTGTTGCTAGCCAGCACCCTTCCTTGGAAGCGCTTTTGTAGGCCTAAGAACACTGGGGCTCTGGGCTTCTCTAGCCACCTAATCTTCTGCTCATCCTCTCGCGCACTCTAAAGAGAGCTCAGGTGAGAAATTGCAAACGTCGAGCAATTGCTCAGAGATGAAAAGTGCCAGCACTGAAAGCTGTTGCTAGCCAGCACCCTTCCTTGGAAGCGCTTTCACAGGCGCAGTAACACTGGGGCTTTGCGCTTCTCTAGCCACCAAACGTCACAGTCATTCTCTTTCCATCTCGTAGACACGAGCTGAGAAATTGCAAACGTCGAGCAATTGCTCAGAGATGAAAAGTGCCAGCACTGAAAGCTGTTGCTAGCCAGCACCCTTCCTTGGAAGTGCTTTTGTAGGCCTAAGAACACTTGGGCTCTGGGCTTCTTTAGCCACCTCATCTTCTGCTCATCCTCTCGCGCACTCTGAAGAGAGCTCAGGGGAGAAATTGCAAACGTCGAGCAATTGCTCAGAGATGAAAAGTGCCAGCACTGAAAGCTGTTGCTAGCCAGCACCCTTCCTTGGAAGCGCTTTCACAGGCGCAGCAACATTGGGGCTTTGCGCTTCTCTACCCACCAAACGTCACGGTCACTATCTCTCCGTCTCCTAGACACGAGCTGAGAAATTGCAAACGTCGAGCAATTGCTCAGAGATGAAAAGTGCCAGCACTGAAAGCTGTTGCTAGCCAGCACCCTTCCTTGGAAGCGCTTTTGTAGGGCTAAGAACACTGGGGCTCTGGGCTTCTCTAGCCACCTCATCTTCTGCTCATCCTCTCGCGCACTCTAAAGAGAGCTCAGGTGAGAAATTGCAAACGTCGAGCAATTGCTCAGAGATGAAAAGTGCCAGCACTGAAAGCTCTTGCTAGCCAGCACCCTTCCTTGGAAGGGCTTTTGTAGGCCTAAGAACACTGGGGCTCTGGGCTTCTCTAGCCACCTAATCTTCTGCTCATCCTCTCGCGCACTCTAAAGAGAGCTCAGGGGAGAAATTGCAAACGTCGAGCAATTGCTCAGAGATGAAAAGTGCCAGCACTGAAAGCTGTTGCTAGCCAGCACCCTTCCTTGGAAGCGCTTTCACAGGCGCAGCAACACTGGGGCTTTGCGCTTCTCTAGCCACCAAACGTCACGGTCATTCTCTTTCCGTCTCGTAGACACGAGCTGAGAAATTGCAAACGTCGAGCAATTGCTCAGAGATGAAAAGTGCCAGCACTGAAAGCTGTTGCTAGCCAGCACCCTTCCTTGGAAGCGCTTTTGTAGGCCTAAGAACACTTGGGCTCTGGGCTTCTTTAGCCACCTCATCTTCTGCTCATCCTCTCGCGCACTCTGAAGAGAGCTCAGGTGAGAAATTGCAAACGTCGAGCAATTGCTCAGAGATGAAAAGTGCCAGCACTGAAAGCTGTTGCTAGCCAGCACCCTTCCTTGGAAGCGCTTTCACAGGCGCAGCAACACTGGGGCTTTGCGCTTCTCTAGCCACCAAACGTCACGGTCCTTCACTTTCCGTCTCGTAGACACGAGCTGAGAAATTGCAAACGTCGAGCAATTGCTCAGAGATGAAAAGTGCCAGCACTGAAAGCTCTTGCTAGCCAGCACCCTTCCTTGGAAGCGCTTTTGTAGGCCTAAGAACACTGGGGCTCTGGGCTTCTCTAGCCACCTCATCTTCTGCTCATCCTCTCGCGCACTCTAAAGAGAGCTCAGGTGAGAAATTGCAAACGTCGAGCAATTGCTCAGAGATGAAAAGTGCCAGCACTGAAAGCTGTTGCTAGCCAGCTCCCTTCCTTGGAAGCGCTTTTGTAGCCCTTAGAACACTGGGGCTTTGGGCTTCTCTAGCCACCTCATCTTCTGCTCATCCTCTCGCGCACTCTAAAGAGAGCTCAGGTGAGAAATTGCAAACGTCCAGCAATTGCTCAGAGATGAAAAGTGCCAGCACTGAAAGCTGTTGCTAGCCAGCACCCTTCCTTGGAAGCGCTTTCACAGGCGCAGTAACACTGGGGCTTTGCGCTTCTCTACCCACCAAACGTCACGGTCCTTCTCTTTCCGTCTCGTAGACACGAGCTGAGAAATTGCAAACGTCGAGCAATTGCTCAGAGATGAAAAGTGCCAGCCCTGAAAGCTCTTGCTAGCCAGCACCCTTCCTTGGAAGCGCTTTTGTAGCCCTTAGAACACTGGGGCTCTGGGCTTCTTTAGCCACCTCATCTTCTGCTCATCCTCTCGCGCACTCTAAAGAGAGCTCAGGGGAGAAATTGCAAACGTCGAGCAATTGCTCCGAGATGAAAAGTGCCAGCACTGAAAGCTGTTGCTAGCCAGCACCCTTCCTTGGAAGCGCTTTTGTAGGCCTAAGAACACTGGGGCTCTGGGCTTCTCTAGCCACCTCATCTTCTGCTCATCCTGTCACGCAGTCTAAAGAGAGCTCAGGTGAGAAAATGCAAACGTCGAGCAATTGCTCAGAGATGAAAAGTGCCAGCACTGAAAGCTGTTGCTAGCCAGCCCCCTTCCTTGGAAGCGCTTTTGTAGGCCTAAGAACACTGGGGCTCTGGGCTTCTCTAGCCACCTAATCTTCTGCTCATCCTCTCGCGCACTCTAAAGAGAGCTCAGGTGAGAAATTGCAAACGTCGAGCAATTGCTCAGAGAAGAAAAGTGCCAGCACTGAAAGCTGTTGCTAGCCAGCACCCTTCCTTGGAAGCGCTTTCACAGGCGCAGTAACACTGGGGCTTTGCGCTTCTCTACCCACCAAACGTCACGGTCCTTCTCTTTCCGTCTCGTAGACACGAGCTGAGAAATTGCAAACGTCGAGCAATTGCTCAGAGATGAAAAGTGCCAGCACTGAAAGCTCTTGCTAGCCAGCACCCTTCCTTGGAAGCGCTTTCACAGGCGCAGTAACACTGGGGCTTTGTGCTTCTCTAGCCACCAAACGTCACGGTCCTTCTCTTTCCGTCTCGTAGACACGAGCTGAGAAATTGCAAACGTCGAGCAATTGCTCAGAGATGAAAAGTGCCAGCACTGAAAGCTGTTGCTAGCCAGCACCCTTCCTTGGAAGCGCTTTCACAGGCGCAGTAACACTGGGGCTTTGCGCTTCTCTAGCCACCAAACGTCATGGTCCTTCTCTTTCCGTCTCGTAGACACGAGCTGAGAAATTGCAAACGTCGAGCAATTGCTCAGAGATGAAAAGTGCCAGCACTGAAAGCTCTTGCTAGCCAGCACCCTTCCTTGGAAGCGCTTTCACAGGCGCAGTAACACTGGGGCTTTGCGCTTCTCTACCCACCAAACGTCACAGTCCTTCTCTTTCCGTCTCGTAGACACGAGCTGAGAAATTGCAAAAGTCGAGCAATTGCTCAGAGATGAAAAGTGCCAGCACTGAAAGCTGTTGCTAGCCAGCACCCTTCCTTGGAAGCGCTTTTGTAGGCTTAAGCACACTGGGGCTCTGGGCTTCTGTAGCCACCTAATCTTCTGCTCATCCTCTCGCGCACTCTAAAGAGAGCTCAGGTGAGAAATTGCAAACGTCGAGCAATTGCTCAGAGATGAAAAGTGCCAGCACTGAAAGCTGTTGCTAGCCAGCACCCTTCCTTGGAAGCGCTTTCACAGGCGCAGCAACACTGGGGCTTTGCGCTTCTCTAGCCACCAAACGTCACGGTCATTCTCTTTCCGTCTCCTAGACACGAGCTGAGAAATTGCAAAAGTCGAGCAATTGCTCAGAGATGAAAAGTGCCAGCACTGAAAGCTGTTGCTAGCCAGCACCCTTCCTTAGAAGCGCTTTTGTAGGCCTAAGAACACTGGGGCTCTGGGCTTCTCTAGCCACCTCATCTTCTGCTCATCCTCTCGCGCACTCTAAAGAGAGCTCAGGTGAGAAATTGCAAACGTCGAGCAATTGCTCAGAGATGAAAAGTGCCAGCACTGAAAGCTGTTGCTAGCCAGCACCCTTCCTTGGAAGCGCTTTTGTAGGCCTAAGAACACTGGGGCTCTGGGCTTCTCTAGCCACCTCATCTTCTGCTCATCCTCTCGCGCACTCTAAAGAGAGCTCAGGTGAGAAATTGCAAACGTTGAGCAATTGCTCAGAGATGAAAAGTGCCAGCACTGAAAGCTGTTGCTAGCCAGCACCCTTCCTTGGAAGCGCTTTCACAGGCGCAGTAACACTGGGGCTTTGCGCTTCTCTACCCACCAAACGTCACGGTCCTTCTCTTTCCGTCTCGTAGACACGAGCTGAGAAATTGCAAACGTCGAGCAATTGCTCAGAGATGAAAAGTGCCAGCACTGAAAGCTGTTGCTAGCCAGCACCCTTCCTTGGAAGCGCTTTCACAGGCGCAGTAACACTGGGGCTTTGCGCTTCTCTAGCCACCAAACGTCATGGTCCTTCTCTTTCCGTCTCGTAGACACGAGCTGAGAAATTGCAAACGTCGAGCAATTGCTCAGAGATGAAAAGTGCCAGCACTGAAAGCTCTTGCTAGCCAGCACCCTTCCTTGGAAGCGCTTTCACAGGCGCAGTAACACTGGGGCTTTGCGCTTCTCTACCCACCAAACGTCACAGTCCTTCTCTTTCCGTCTCGTAGACACGAGCTGAGAAATTGCAAAAGTCGAGCAATTGCTCAGAGATGAAAAGTGCCAGCACTGAAAGCTGTTGCTAGCCAGCACCCTTCCTTGGAAGCGCTTTTGTAGGCTTAAGCACACTGGGGCTCTGGGCTTCTGTAGCCACCTAATCTTCTGCTCATCCTCTCGCGCACTCTAAAGAGAGCTCAGGTGAGAAATTGCAAACGTCGAGCAATTGCTCAGAGATGAAAAGTGCCAGCACTGAAAGCTGTTGCTAGCCAGCACCCTTCCTTGGAAGCGCTTTCACAGGCGCAGCAACACTGGGGCTTTGCACTTCTCTAGCCACCAAACGTCACGGTCATTCTCTTTCCGTCTCCTAGACACGAGCTGAGAAATTGCAAACGTCGAGCAATTGCTCAGAGAGGAAAAGTGCCAGCACTGAAAGCTGTTGCTAGCCAGCACCCTTCCTTAGAAGCGCTTTTGTAGGCCTAAGAACACTGGGGCTCTGGGCTTCTCTAGCCACCTCATCTTCTGCTCATCCTCTCGCGCACTCTAAAGAGAGCTCAGGTGAGAAATTGCAAACGTCGAGCAATTGCTCAGAGATGAAAAGTGCCAGCACTGAAAGCTGTTGCTAGCCAGCACCCTTCCTTGGAAGCGCTTTTGTAGGCCTAAGAACACTGGGGCTCTGGGCTTCTCTAGCCACCTCATCTTCTGCTCATCCTCTCGCGCACTCTAAAGAGAGCTCAGGTGAGAAATTGCAAACGTTGAGCAATTGCTCAGAGATGAAAAGTGCCAGCACTGAAAGCTGTTGCTAGCCAGCACCCTTCCTTGGAAGCGCTTTCACAGGCGCAGCAACACTGGGGCTTTGCGCTTCTCTAGCCACCAAATGTCACGGTCCTTCTCTTTCAGTCTCCTAGACACGAGCTGAGAAATTGCAAACGTCCAGCAATTGCTCAGAGATGAAAAGTGCCAGCACTGAAAGCTGTTGCTAGCCAGCACCCTTCCTTGGAAGCGCTTTTGTAGGCCTAAGAACACTGGGGCTCTGGGCTTCTCTAGCCACCTCATCTTCTGCTCATCCTCTCGCGCACTCTGAAGAGAGCTCAGGGGAGAAATTGCAAACGTCGAGCAATTGCTCAGAGATGAAAAGTGCCAGCACTGAAAGCTGTTGCTAGCCAGCACCCTTCCTTGGAAGCGCTTTCACAGGCGCTGTAACACTGGGGCTTTGCGCTTCTCTACCCACCAAACGTCACGGTCACTATCTCTCCGTCTCGTAGACACGAGCTGAGAAATTGCAAACGTCGATCAATTGCTCAGAGATGAAAAGTGCCAGCACTGGAAGCTGTTGCTAGCCAGCACCCTTCCTTGGAAGCGCTTTTGTAGGCCTAAGAACACTGGGGCTCTGGGCTTCTCTAGCCACCTCATCTTCTGCTCATCCTCTCGTGCACTCTAAAGAGAGCTCAGGTGAGAAATTGCAAACGTCGAGCAATTGCTCAGAGATGAAAAGTGCCAGCACTGAAAGCTGTTGCTAGCCAGCCCCCTTCCTTGGAAGCGCTTTTGTAGGCCTAAGCACACTGGGGCTCTGGGCTTCTCTAGCCACCTCATCTTCTGCTCATCCTCTCGCGCACTCTAAAGAGAGCTCAGGTGAGAAATTGCAAACGTCGAGCAATTGCTCAGAGATGAAAAGTGCCAGCACTGAAAGCTGTTGCTAGCCAGCACCCTTCCTTGGAAGCGCTTTCACAGGCGCAGTAACACTGCGGCTTCGTGCTTCTCTACCCACCAAACGTCACTGTCATTCTCTTTCCGTCTCGTAGACACGAGCTGAGAAATTGCAAACGTCGAGCAATTGCTCAGAGATGAAAAGTGCCAGCACTGAAAGCTCTTGCTAGCCAGCACCCTTCCTTGGAAGCGCTTTTGTAGGCCTAAGAACACTGGGGCTCTGGGCTTCTCTAGCCACCTCATCTTCTGCTCATCCTCTCGTGCACTCTAAAGAGAGCTCAGGTGAGAAATTGCAAACGTCCAGCAATTGCTCAGAGATGAAAAGTGCCAGCACTGAAAGCTGTTGCTAGCCAGCACCCTTCCTTGGAAGCGCTTTCACAGGCGCAGTAACACTGGGGCTTTGCGCTTCTCTAGCCACCAAACGTCACGGTCCTTCTCTTTCCGTCTCGTAGACACGAGCTGAGAAATTGCAAACGTCGAGCAATTGCTCAGAGATGAAAAGTGCCAGCACTGAAAGCTGTTGCTAGCCAGCACCCTTCCTTGGAAGCGCTTTTGTAGGGCTAAGAACACTGGGGCTCTGGGCTTCTCTAGCCACCTAATCTTCTGCTCATCCTCTCGCGCACTCTAAAGAGAGCTCAGGTGAGAAATTGCAAACGTCGAGCAATTGCTCCGAGATGAAAAGTGCCAGCACTGAAAGCTGTTGCTAGCCAGCACCCTTCCTTGGAAGCGTTTTCACAGGCGCAGTAACACTGGGGCTTTGCGCTTCTCTAGCCACCAAACGTCACAGTCATTCTCTTTCCGTCTCGTAGACACGAGCTGAGAAATTGCAAACGTCGAGCAATTGCTCAGAGATGAAAAGTGCCAGCACTGAAAGCTGTTGCTAGCCAGCACCCTTCCTTGGAAGCGCTTTTCTAGGCCTAAGAACACTGCGGCTCTGGGCTTCTCTAGCCACCTCATCTTCTGCTCATCCTTTCGCGCACTCTAAAGAGAGCTCAGGTGAGAAATTGCAAACGTCGAGCAATTGCTCAGAGATGAAAAGTGCCAGCACTGAAAGCTGTTGCTAGCCAGCACCCTTCCTTGGAAGCGCTTTTGTAGCCCTTAGAACACTGGGGCTCTGGGCTTCTCTAGCCACCTCATCTTGTGCTCATCCTCTCGCGCACTCTAAAGAGAGCTCAGGTGAGAAATTGCAAACGTCGAGCAATTGCTCAGAGAAGAAAAGTGCCAGCACTGAAAGCTGTTGCTAGCCAGCACCCTTCCTTGGAAGCGCTTTCACAGGCGCAGTAACACTGGGGCTTTGCGCTTCTCTAGCCACCAAACGTCACAGTCATTCTCTTTCCGTCTCGTAGACACGAGCTGAGAAATTGCAAACGTTGAGCAATTGCTCAGAGATGAAAAGTGCCAGCACTGAAAGCTCTTGCTAGCCAGCACCCTTCCTTGGAAGCGCTTTCACAGGCGCAGTAACACTGGGGCTTTGCGCTTCTCTAGCCACCAAACGTCACGGTCCTTCTCTTTCTGTCTCCTAGACACGAGCTGAGAAATTGCAAACGTCGAGCAATTGCTCAGAGATGAAAAGTGCCAGCACTGAAAGCTCTTGCTAGCCAGCACCCTTCCTTGGAAGCGCTTTCACAGGCGCAGTAACACTGGGGCTTTGCGCTTCTCTAGCCACCAAACGTCACGGTCCTTCTCTTTCTGTCTCGTAGACACGAGCTGAGAAATTGCAAACGTCGAGCAATTGCTCAGAGATGAAAAGTGCCAGCACTGAAAGCTGTTGCTAGCCAGCACCCTTCCTTGGAAGCGCTTTTGTAGCCCTTAGAACACTGGGGCTCTGGGCTTCTCTAGCCACCTCATCTTCTGCTCATCCTCTCGCGCACTCTAAAGAGAGCTCAGGTGAGAAATTGCAAACGTCGAGCAATTGCTCAGAGAGGAAAAGTGCCAGCACTGAAAGCTGTTGCTAGCCAGCACCCTTCCTTGGAAGCGCTTTTGTAGCCCTTAGAACATTGGGGCTCTGGGCTTCTCTAGCCACCTCATCTTCTGCTCATCCTCTCGCGCACTCTAAAGAGAGCTCAGGGGAGAAATTGCAAACGTCGAGCAATTGCTCAGAGATGAAAAGTGCCAGCACTGAAAGCTGTTGCTAGCCAGCACCCTTCCTTGGAAGCGCTTTCACAGGCGCAGTAACACTGGGGCTTTGTGCTTCTCTACCCACCAAACGTCACGGTCATTCTCTTTCCGTCTCGTAGACACGAGCTGAGAAATTGCAAACGTCGAGCAATTGCTCAGAGATGAAAAGTGCCAGCACTGAAAGCTGTTGCTAGCCAGCACCCTTCCTTGGAAGCGCTTTTGTAGGCCTAAGAACACTGGGGCTCTGCGCTTCTTTAGCCACCTCATCTTCTGCTCATCCTCTCGCGCACTCTGAAGAGAGCTCAGGTGAGAAATTGCAAACGTCGAGCAATTGCTCAGAGATGAAAAGTGCCAGCACTGAAAGCTGTTGCTAGCCAGCACCCTTCCTTGGGAGCGGTTTTGTAGGCCTAAGAACACTGGGGCTCTGGGCTTCTCTAGCCACCTAATCTTCTGCTCATCCTCTTGCGCACTCTAAAGAGAGCTCAGGTGAGAAATTGCAAACGTCGAGCAATTGCTCAGAGATGAAAAGTGCCAGCACTGAAAGCTGTTGCTAGCCAGCACCCTTCCTTGGAAGCGCTTTCACAGGCGCAGGAACACTGGGGCTTTGCG
The DNA here is from genome assembly GCA_037962945.1 of Sarcoramphus papa. Lineage (NCBI taxonomy): Eukaryota > Metazoa > Chordata > Aves > Accipitriformes > Cathartidae > Sarcoramphus > Sarcoramphus papa. The sequence goes on from JBBMRM010000088.1 coordinate 3,266,319, forward strand.
CTTCTCTACCCACCAAACGTCACGGTCACTATCTCTCCGTCTCGTAGACACGAGCTGAGAAATTGCAAACGTCGAGCAATTGCTCAGAGATGAAAAGTGCCAGCACTGAAAGCTCTTGCTAGCCAGCACCCTTCCTTGGAAGCGCTTTTGTAGGCCTAAGAACACTGGGGCTCTGGGCTTCTCTAGCCACCTCATCTTCTGCTCATCCTCTCGCGCACTCTAAAGAGAGCTCAGGTGAGAAATTGCAAACGTCGAGCAATTGCTCATAGAGGAAAAGTGCCAGCACTGAAAGCTCTTGCTAGCCAGCACCCTTCCTTGGAAGCGCTTTTGTAGGCCTAAGCACACTGGGGCTCTGGGCTTCTCTAGCCACCTCATCTTCTGCTCATCCTCTCGCGCACTCTAAAGAGAGCTCAGGTGAGAAATTGCAAACGTCGAGCAATTGCTCAGAGATGAAAAGTGCCAGCACTGAAAGCTGTTGCTAGCCAGCACCCTTCCTTGGAAGCGCTTTCACAGGCGCAGCAACACTGGGGCTTTGCGCTTCTCTAGCCACCAAACGTCACGGTCATTCTCTTTCCGTCTCGTAGACACGAGCTGAGAAATTGCAAACGTCGATCAATTGCTCAGAGATGAAAAGTGCCAGCACTGGAAGCTGTTGCTAGCCAGCACCCTTCCTTGGAAGCGCTTTTGTAGGCCTAAGAACACTGGGGCTCTGGGCTTCTCTAGCCACCTCATCTTCTGCTCATCCTCTCGTGCACTCTAAAGAGAGCTCAGGTGAGAAATTGCAAACGTCGAGCAATTGCTCAGAGATGAAAAGTGCCAGCACTGAAAGCTGTTGCTAGCCAGCCCCCTTCCTTGGAAGCGCTTTTGTAGGCCTAAGCACACTGGGGCTCTGGGCTTCTCTAGCCACCTCATCTTCTGCTCATCCTCTCGCGCACTCTAAAGAGAGCTCAGGTGAGAAATTGCAAACGTCGAGCAATTGCTCAGAGATGAAAAGTGCCAGCACTGAAAGCTGTTGCTAGCCAGCACCCTTCCTTGGAAGCGCTTTCACAGGCGCAGTAACACTGCGGCTTCGTGCTTCTCTACCCACCAAACGTCACTGTCATTCTCTTTCCGTCTCGTAGACACGAGCTGAGAAATTGCAAACGTCGAGCAATTGCTCAGAGATGAAAAGTGCCAGCACTGAAAGCTGTTGCTAGCCAGCACCCTTCCTTGGAAGCGCTTTTGTAGGGCTAAGAACACTGGGGCTCTGGGCTTCTCTAGCCACCTAATCTTCTGCTCATCCTCTCGTTCACTCTAAAGAGAGCTCAGGTGAGAAATTGCAAACGTCGAGCAATTGCTCAGAGATGAAAAGTGCCAGCACTGAAAGCTGTTGCTAGCCAGCACCCTTCCTTGGAAGCGTTTTCACAGGCGCAGTAACACTGGGGCTTTGCGCTTCTCTAGCCACCAAACGTCACAGTCATTCTCTTTCCGTCTCGTAGACACGAGCTGAGAAATTGCAAACGTCGAGCAATTGCTCAGAGATGAAAAGTGCCAGCACTGAAAGCTGTTGCTAGCCAGCACCCTTCCTTGGAAGCGCTTTTGTAGGCCTAAGAACACTGGGGCTCTGGGCTTCTCTAGCCACCTCATCTTCTGCTCATCCTTTCGCGCACTCTGAAGAGAGCTCAGGTGAGAAATTGCAAACGTCGAGCAATTGCTCAGAGATGAAAAGTGCCAGCACTGAAAGCTGTTGCTAGCCAGCACCCTTCCTTGGAAGCGCTTTTGTAGGCCTAAGAACACTGGGGCTCTGGGCTTCTCTAGCCACCTAATCTTCTGCTCATCCTCTCGCGCACTCTAAAGAGAGCTCAGGTGAGAAATTGCAAACGTCGAGCAATTGCTCAGAGAAGAAAAGTGCCAGCACTGAAAGCTGTTGCTAGCCAGCACCCTTCCTTGGAAGCGCTTTCACAGGCGCAGTAACACTGGGGCTTTGCGCTTCTCTAGCCACCAAACGTCACAGTCATTCTCTTTCCGTCTCGTAGACACGAGCTGAGAAATTGCAAACGTTGAGCAATTGCTCAGAGATGAAAAGTGCCAGCACTGAAAGCTGTTGCTAGCCAGCACCCTTCCTTGGAAGCGCTTTCACAGGTGCAGTAACACTGGGGCTTTGCGCTTCTCTAGCCACCAAACGTCATGGTCCTTCTCTTTCCGTCTCGTAGACACGAGCTGAGAAATTGCAAACGTCGAGCAATTGCTCAGAGATGAAAAGTGCCAGCACTGAAAGCTCTTGCTAGCCAGCACCCTTCCTTGGAAGCGCTTTCACAGGCGCAGTAACACTGGGGCTTTGCGCTTCTCTAGCCACCAAACGTCACGGTCCTTCTCTTTCTGTCTCGTAGACACGAGCTGAGAAATTGCAAACGTCGAGCAATTGCTCAGAGATGAAAAGTGCCAGCACTGAAAGCTGTTGCTAGCCAGCACCCTTCCTTGGAAGCGCTTTTGTAGGCCTAAGAACACTGGGGCTCTGGGCTTCTCTAGCCACCTAATCTTCTGCTCATCCTCTCGCGCACTCTAAAGAGAGCTCAGGTGAGAAATTGCAAACGTCGAGCAATTGCTCAGAGAGGAAAAGTGCCAGCACTGAAAGCTGTTGCTAGCCAGCACCCTTCCTTGGAAGCGCTTTTGTAGCCCTTAGAACATTGGGGCTCTGGGCTTCTCTAGCCACCTCATCTTCTGCTCATCCTCTCGCGCACAGTGAAGAGAGCTCAGGTGAGAAATTGCAAACGTCGAGCAATTGCTCAGAGATGAAAAGTGCCAGCACTGAAAGCTGTTGCTAGCCAGCACCCTTCCTTGGAAGCGCTTTCACAGGCGCAGTAACACTGGGGCTTTGTGCTTCTCTAGCCACAGAACGTCACGGTCATTCTCTTTCCGTCTCGTAGACACGAGCTGAGAAATTGCAAACGTCGAGCAATTGCTCAGAGATGAAAAGTGCCAGCACTGAAAGCTCTTGCTAGCCAGCTCCCTTCCTTGGAAGCGCTTTTGTAGGCCTAAGAACACTGGGGCTCTGGGCTTCTCTAGCCACCTCATCTTCTGCTCATCCTCTCGCGCACTCTGAAGAGAGCTCAGGTGAGAAATTGCAAACGTCGAGCAATTGCTCAGAGATGAAAAGTGCCAGCACTGAAAGCTGTTGCTAGCCAGCACCCTTCCTTGGGAGCGGTTTTGTAGGCCTAAGAACACTGGGGCTCTGGGCTTCTCTAGCCACCTAATCTTCTGCTCATCCTCTTGCGCACTCTAAAGAGAGCTCAGGTGAGAAATTGCAAACGTCGAGCAATTGCTCAGAGATGAAAAGTGCCAGCACTGAAAGCTGTTGCTAGCCAGCACCCTTCCTTGGAAGCGCTTTCACAGGCGCAGCAACACTGGGGCTTTGCGCTTCTCTAGCCACCAAACGTCACGGTCATTCTCTTTCCGTCTCGTAGACACGAGCTGAGAAATTGCAAACGTCGAGCAATTGCTCAGAGATGAAAAGTGCCAGCACTGAAAGCTGTTGCTAGCCAGCACCCTTCCTTGGAAGCGCTTTTGTAGGCCTAAGAACACTTGGGCTCTGGGCTTCTTTAGCCACCTCATCTTCTGCTCATCCTCTCGCGCAGTCTAAAGAGAGCTCAGGTGAGAAATTGCAAACGTCGAGCAATTGCTCAGAGATGAAAAGTGCCAGCACTGAAAGCTCTTGCTAGCCAGCACACTTCCTTGGAAGCGTTTTCACAGGCGCAGTAACACTGGGGCTTTGCGCTTCTCTAGCCACCAAACGTCACGGTCCTTCTCTTTCCGTCTCGTAGACACGAGCTGAGAAATTGCAAACGTCGAGCAATTGCTCAGAGATGAAAAGTGCCAGCACTGAAAGCTGTTGCTAGCCAGCACCCTTCCTTGGAAGCGCTTTTGTAGGCCTAAGAACACTTGGGCTCTGGGCTTCTTTAGCCACCTCATCTTCTGCTCATCCTCTCGCGCACTCTGAAGAGAGCTCAGGGGAGAAATTGCAAACGTCGAGCAATTGCTCAGAGATGAAAAGTGCCAGCACTGAAAGCTGTTGCTAGCCAGCACCCTTCCTTGGAAGCGCTTTCACAGGCGCAGCAACACTGGGGCTTTGTGCTTCTCTACCCACCAAACGTCACGGTCACTATCTCTCCGTCTCCTAGACACGAGCTGAGAAATTGCAAACGTCGAGCAATTGCTCAGAGATGAAAAGTGCCAGCACTGAAAGCTGTTGCTAGCCAGCACCCTTCCTTGGAAGCGCTTTTGTAGCCCTTAGAACACTGGGGCTCTGGGCTTCTCTAGCCACCTAATCTTGTGCTCATCCTCTCGCGCACTGTAAAGAGAGCTCAGGTGAGAAATTGCAAACGTCGAGCAATTGCTCAGAGAAGAAAAGTGCCAGCACTGAAAGCTGTTGCTAGCCAGCACCCTTCCTTGGAAGCGCTTTCACAGGCGCAGTAACACTGGGGCTTTGCGCTTCTCTAGCCACCAAACGTCACAGTCATTCTCTTTCCGTCTCGTAGAAACGAGCTGAGAAATTGCAAACGTTGAGCAATTGCTCAGAGATGAAAAGTGCCAGCACTGAAAGCTCTTGCTAGCCAGCACCCTTCCTTGGAAGCGCTTTCACAGGCGCAGTAACACTGGGGCTTTGCGCTTCTCTACCCACCAAACGTCACGGTCCTTCTCTTTCCGTCTCGTAGACACGAGCTGAGAAATTGCAAACGTCGAGCAATTGCTCAGAGATGAAAAGTGCCAGCACTGAAAGCTCTTGCTAGCCAGCACCCTTCCTTGGAAGCGCTTTCACAGGCGCAGCAACACTGGGGCTTTGCGCTTCTCTAGCCACCAAACGTCACGGTCCTTCTCTTTCTGTCTCGTAGACACGAGCTGAGAAATTGCAAACGTCGAGCAATTGCTCAGAGATGAAAAGTGCCAGCACTGAAAGCTCTTGCTAGCCAGCACCCTTCCTTGGAAACGCTTTTGTAGGCCTAAGAACACTGGGGCTCTGGGCTTCTCTAGCCACCTCATCTTCTGCTCATCCTCTCGCGCACTCTAAAGAGAGCTCAGGTGAGAAATTGCAAACGTCGAGCAATTGCTCAGAGAGGAAAAGTGCCAGCACTGAAAGCTGTTGCTAGCCAGCACCCTTCCTTGGAAGCGCTTTTGTAGCCCTTAGAACATTGGGGCTCTGGGCTTCTCTAGCCACCTAATCTTCTGCTCATCCTCTCGCGCACTCTGAAGAGAGCTCAGGTGAGAAATTGCAAACGTCGAGCAATTGCTCAGAGATGAAAAGTGCCAGCACTGAAAGCTGTTGCTAGCCAGCACCCTTCCTTGGAAGCGCTTTCACAGGCGCAGTAACACTGGGGCTTTGTGCTTCTCTAGCCACAGAACGTCACGGTCATTCTCTTTCCGTCTCGTAGACACGAGCTGAGAAATTGCAAACGTCGAGCAATTGCTCAGAGATGAAAAGTGCCAGCACTGAAAGCTGTTGCTAGCCAGCTCCCTTCCTTGGAAGCGCTTTTGTAGGCCTAAGAACACTGGGGCTCTGCGCTTCTTTAGCCACCTCATCTTCTGCTCATCCTCTCGCGCACTCTGAAGAGAGCTCAGGTGAGAAATTGCAAACGTCGAGCAATTGCTCAGAGATGAAAAGTGCCAGCACTGAAAGCTGTTGCTAGCCAGCACCCTTCCTTGGGAGCGGTTTTGTAGGCCTAAGAACACTGGGGCTCTGGGCTTCTCTAGCCACCTAATCTTCTGCTCATCCTCTTGCGCACTCTAAAGAGAGCTCAGGTGAGAAATTGCAAACGTCGAGCAATTGCTCAGAGATGAAAAGTGCCAGCACTGAAAGCTGTTGCTAGCCAGCACCCTTCCTTGGAAGCGCTTTCACAGGCGCAGCAACACTGGGGCTTTGCGCTTCTCTAGCCACCAAACGTCACGGTCACTATCTCTCCGTCTCGTAGACACGAGCTGAGAAATTGCAAACGTCGAGCAATTGCTCAGAGATGAAAAGTGCCAGCACTGAAAGCTCTTGCTAGCCAGCACCCTTCCTTGGAAGCGCTTTTGTAGGCCTAAGAACACTGGGGCTCTGGGCTTCTCTAGCCACCTAATCTTCTGCTCATCCTCTCGCGCACTCTAAAGAGAGCTCAGGTGAGAAATTGCAAACGTCGAGCAATTGCTCAGAGAGGAAAAGTGCCAGCACTGAAAGCTCTTGCTAGCCAGCACCCTTCCTTGGAAGCGCTTTTGTAGGCCTAAGAACACTGGGGCTCTGGGCTTCTCTAGCCACCTAATCTTCTGCTCATCCTCTCGCGCACTCTAAAGAGAGCTCAGGTGAGAAATTGCAAACGTCGAGCAATTGCTCAGAGATGAAAAGTGCCAGCACTGAAAGCTGTTGCGAGCCAGCACCCTTCCTTGGAAGCGCTTTCACAGGCGCAGCAACACTGGGGCTTTGCGCTTCTCTAGCCACCAAACGTCACGGTCATTCTCTTTCCGTCTCGTAGACACGAGCTGAGAAATTGCAAACGTCGAGCAATTGCTCAGAGATGAAAAGTGCCAGCACTGAAAGCTGTTGCTAGCCAGCACCCTTCCTTGGAAGCGCTTTTGTAGGCCTAAGAACACTTGGGCTCTGGGCTTCTTTAGCCACCTTATCTTCTGCTCATCCTCTCGCGCAGTCTAAAGAGAGCTCAGGTGAGAAATTGCAAACGTCGAGCAATTGCTCAGAGATGAAAAGTGCCAGCACTGAAAGCTCTTGCTAGCCAGCACCCTTCCTTGGAAGCGTTTTCACAGGCGCAGTAACACTGGGGCTTTGCGCTTCTCTAGCCACCAAACGTCACGGTCCTTCTCTTTCCGTCTCGTAGACACGAGCAGAGAAATTGCAAACGTCGAGCAATTGCTCAGAGATGAAAAGTGCCAGCACTGAAAGCTGTTGCTAGCCAGCACCCTTCCTTGGAAGCGCTTTTGTAGGCCTAAGAACACTGGGGCTCTGGGCTTCTCTAGCCACCTAATCTTCTGCTCATCCTCTCGCGCACTCTAAAGAGAGCTCAGGTGAGAAATTGCAAACGTCGAGCAATTGCTCAGAGATGAAAAGTGCCAGCACTGAAAGCTGTTGCTAGCCAGCACCCTTCCTTGGAAGCGCTTTCACAGGCGCAGTAACACTGGGGCTTTGCGCTTCTCTAGCCACCAAACGTCACAGTCATTCTCTTTCCATCTCGTAGACACGAGCTGAGAAATTGCAAACGTCGAGCAATTGCTCAGAGATGAAAAGTGCCAGCACTGAAAGCTGTTGCTAGCCAGCACCCTTCCTTGGAAGCGCTTTTGTAGGCCTAAGAACACTTGGGCTCTGGGCTTCTTTAGCCACCTCATCTTCTGCTCATCCTCTCGCGCACTCTGAAGAGAGCTCAGGTGAGAAATTGCAAACGTCGAGCAATTGCTCAGAGATGAAAAGTGCCAGCACTGAAAGCTGTTGCTAACCAGCACCCTTCCTTGGAAGCGCTTTCACAGGCGCAGCAACACTGGGGCTTTGCGCTTCTCTACCCACCAAACGTCACGGTCACTATCTCTCCGTCTCCTAGACACGAGCTGAGAAATTGCAAACGTCGAGCAATTGCTCAGAGATGAAAAGTGCCAGCACTGAAAGCTGTTGCTAGCCAGCACCCTTCCTTGGAAGCGCTTTTGTAGGCCTAAGAACACTGGGGCTCTGGGCTTCTCTAGCCACCTCATCTTCTGCTCATCCTCTCGCGCACTCTAAAGAGAGCTCAGGTGAGAAATTGCAAACGTCGAGCAATTGCTCAGAGATGAAAAGTGCCAGCACTGAAAGCTGTTGCTAGCCAGCACCCTTCCTTGGAAGGGCTTTTGTAGGCCTAAGAACACTGGGGCTCTGGGCTTCTCTAGCCACCTCATCTTCTGCTCATCCTCTCGCGCACTCTAAAGAGAGCTCAGGTGAGAAATTGCAAACGTCGAGCAATTGCTCAGAGATGAAAAGTGCCAGCACTGAAAGCTGTTGCTAGCCAGCACCCTTCCTTGGAAGCGCTTTCACAGGCGCAGTAACACTGGGGCTTTGCGCTTCTCTAGCCACCAAACGTCACTGTCATTCTCTTTCCGTCTCGTAGACACGAGCTGAGAAATTGCAAACGTCGAGCAATTGCTCAGAGATGAAAAGTGCCAGCACTGAAAGCTCTTGCTAGCCAGCACCCTTCCTTGGAAGCGCTTTTGTAGGCCTAAGAACACTTGGGCTCTGGGCTTCTTTAGCCACCTAATCTTCTGCTCATCCTCTCGCGCACTCTGAAGAGAGCTCAGGTGAGAAATTGCAAACGTCGAGCAATTGCTCAGAGATGAAAAGTGCCAGCACTGAAAGCTGTTGCTAGCCAGCACCCTTCCTTGGAAGCGCTTTCACAGGCGCAGCAACACTGGGGCTTTGCGCTTCTCTAGCCACCAAACGTCACGGTCCTTCACTTTCCGTCTCGTAGACACGAGCTGAGAAATTGCAAACGTCGAGCAATTGCTCAGAGATGAAAAGTGCCAGCACTGAAAGCTCTTGCTAGCCAGCACCCTTCCTTGGAAGCGCTTTTGTAGGCCTAAGAACACTGGGGCTCTGGGCTTCTCTAGCCACCTCATCTTCTGCTCATCCTCTCGCGCACTCTAAAGAGAGCTCAGGTGAGAAATTGCAAACGTCCAGCAATTGCTCAGAGATGAAAAGTGCCAGCACTGAAAGCTCTTGCTAGCCAGCCCCCTTCCTTGGAAGCGCTTTTGTAGCCCTTAGAACACTGGGGCTTTGGGCTTCTCTAGCCACCTCATCTTCTGCTCATCCTCTCGCGCACTCTAAAGAGAGCTCAGGTGAGAAATTGCAAACGTCGAGCAATTGCTCAGAGATGAAAAGTGCCAGCACTGAAAGCTGTTGCTAGCCAGCACCCTTCCTTGGAAGCGCTTTCACAGGCGCAGTAACACTGGGGCTTTGCGCTTCTCTAGCCACCAAACGTCACGGTCCTTCTCTTTCCGTCTCGTAGACACGAGCTGAGAAATTGCAAACGTCGAGCAATTGCTCAGAGATGAAAAGTGCCAGCCCTGAAAGCTCTTGCTAGCCAGCACCCTTCCTTGGAAGCGCTTTTGTAGCCCTTAGAACACTGGGGCTCTGGGCTTCTTTAGCCACCTCATCTTCTGCTCATCCTCTCGCGCACTCTAAAGAGAGCTCAGGTGAGAAATTGCAAACGTCGAGCAATTGCTCAGAGATGAAAAGTGCCAGCACTGAAAGCTCTTGCTAGCCAGCACCCTTCCTTGGAAGCGCTTTTGTAGGCCTAAGAAGACTGGGGCTCTGGGCTTCTCTAGCCACCTCATCTTCTGCTCATCCTCTTGCGCACTCTAAAGAGAGCTCAGGTGAGAAAATGCAAACGTCGAGCAATTGCTCAGAGATGAAAAGTGCCAGCACTGAAAGCTGTTGCTAGCCAGCCCCCTTCCTTGGAAGCGCTTTTGTAGGCCTAAGAACACTGGGGCTCTGGGCTTCTCTAGCCACCTCATCTTCTGCTCATCCTCTCGTGCACTCTAAAGAGAGCTCAGGGGAGAAATTGCAAACGTCGAGCAATTGCTCAGAGAAGAAAAGTGCCAGCACTGAAAGCTGTTGCTAGCCAGCACCCTTCCTTGGAAGCGCTTTCACAGGCGCAGTAACACTGGGGCTTTGCGCTTCTCTACCCACCAAACGTCACGTTCCTTCTCTTTCCGTCTCGTAGACACGAGCTGAGAAATTGCAAACGTCGAGCAATTGCTCAGAGATGAAAAGTGCCAGCACTGAAAGCTCTTGCTAGCCAGCACCCTTCCTTGGAAGCGCTTTCACAGGCGCAGTAACACTGGGGCTTTGTGCTTCTCTAGCCACCAAACGTCACGGTCCTTCTCTTTCCGTCTCGTAGACACGAGCTGAGAAATTGCAAACGTCGAGCAATTGCTCAGAGATGAAAAGTGCCAGCACTGAAAGCTGTTGCTAGCCAGCACCCTTCCTTGGAAGCGCTTTCACAGGCGCAGTAACACTGGGGCTTTGCGCTTCTCTAGCCACCAAACGTCATGGTCCTTCTCTTTCCGTCTCGTAGACACGAGCTGAGAAATTGCAAACGTCGAGCAATTGCTCAGAGATGAAAAGTGCCAGCACTGAAAGCTCTTGCTAGCCAGCACCCTTCCTTGGAAGCGCTTTCACAGGCGCAGTAACACTGGGGCTTTGCGCTTCTCTACCCACCAAACGTCACAGTCCTTCTCTTTCCGTCTCGTAGACACGAGCTGAGAAATTGCAAAAGTCGAGCAATTGCTCAGAGATGAAAAGTGCCAGCACTGAAAGCTGTTGCTAGCCAGCCCCCTTCCTTGGAAGCGCTTTTGTAGGCCTAAGCACACTGGGGCTCTGGGCTTCTCTAGCCACCTAATCTTCTGCTCATCCTCTCGCGCACTCTAAAGAGAGCTCAGGTGAGAAATTGCAAACGTCCAGCAATTGCTCAGAGATGAAAAGTGCCAGCACTGAAAGCTGTTGCGAGCCAGCACCCTTCCTTGGAAGCGCTTTCACAGGCGCAGCAACACTGGGGCTTTGCGCTTCTCTAGCCACCAAACGTCACGGTCATTCTCTTTCCGTCTCGTAGACACGAGCTGAGAAATTGCAAACGTCGAGCAATTGCTCAGAGATGAAAAGTGCCAGCACTGAAAGCTGTTGCTAGCCAGCACCCTTCCTTGGAAGCGCTTTTGTAGGCCTAAGAACACTTGGGCTCTGGGCTTCTTTAGCCACCTTATCTTCTGCTCATCCTCTCGCGCAGTCTAAAGAGAGCTCAGGTGAGAAATTGCAAACGTCGAGCAATTGCTCAGAGATGAAAAGTGCCAGCACTGAAAGCTCTTGCTAGCCAGCACCCTTCCTTGGAAGCGTTTTCACAGGCGCAGTAACACTGGGGCTTTGCGCTTCTCTAGCCACCAAACGTCACGGTCCTTCTCTTTCCGTCTCGTAGACACGAGCAGAGAAATTGCAAACGTCGAGCAATTGCTCAGAGATGAAAAGTGCCAGCACTGAAAGCTGTTGCTAGCCAGCACCCTTCCTTGGAAGCGCTTTTGTAGGCCTAAGAACACTGGGGCTCTGGGCTTCTCTAGCCACCTAATCTTCTGCTCATCCTCTCGCGCACTCTAAAGAGAGCTCAGGTGAGAAATTGCAAACGTCGAGCAATTGCTCAGAGATGAAAAGTGCCAGCACTGAAAGCTGTTGCTAGCCAGCACCCTTCCTTGGAAGCGCTTTCACAGGCGCAGTAACACTGGGGCTTTGCGCTTCTCTAGCCACCAAACGTCACAGTCATTCTCTTTCCATCTCGTAGACACGAGCTGAGAAATTGCAAACGTCGAGCAATTGCTCAGAGATGAAAAGTGCCAGCACTGAAAGCTGTTGCTAGCCAGCACCCTTCCTTGGAAGTGCTTTTGTAGGCCTAAGAACACTTGGGCTCTGGGCTTCTTTAGCCACCTCATCTTCTGCTCATCCTCTCGCGCACTCTGAAGAGAGCTCAGGGGAGAAATTGCAAACGTCGAGCAATTGCTCAGAGATGAAAAGTGCCAGCACTGAAAGCTGTTGCTAACCAGCACCCTTCCTTGGAAGCGCTTTCACAGGCGCAGCAACACTGGGGCTTTGCGCTTCTCTACCCACCAAACGTCACGGTCACTATCTCTCCGTCTCCTAGACACGAGCTGAGAAATTGCAAAAGTCGAGCAATTGCTCAGAGATGAAAAGTGCCAGCACTGAAAGCTGTTGCTAGCCAGCACCCTTCCTTGGAAGCGCTTTCACAGGCGCAGTAACACTGGGGCTTTGCGCTTCTCTAGCCACCAAACGTCACTGTCATTCTCTTTCCGTCTCGTAGACACGAGCTGAGAAATTGCAAACGTCGAGCAATTGCTCAGAGATGAAAAGTGCCAGCACTGAAAGCTCTTGCTAGCCAGCACCCTTCCTTGGAAGCGCTTTTGTAGGCCTAAGAACACTTGGGCTCTGGGCTTCTTTAGCCACCTAATCTTCTGCTCATCCTCTCGCGCACTCTGAAGAGAGCTCAGGTGAGAAATTGCAAACGTCGAGCAATTGCTCAGAGATGAAAAGTGCCAGCACTGAAAGCTGTTGCTAGCCAGCACCCTTCCTTGGAAGCGCTTTCACAGGCGCAGCAACACTGGGGCTTTGCGCTTCTCTAGCCACCAAACGTCACGGTCCTTCACTTTCCGTCTCGTAGACACGAGCTGAGAAATTGCAAACGTCGAGCAATTGCTCAGAGATGAAAAGTGCCAGCACTGAAAGCTCTTGCTAGCCAGCACCCTTCCTTGGAAGCGCTTTTGTAGGCCTAAGAACACTGGGGCTCTGGGCTTCTCTAGCCACCTCATCTTCTGCTCATCCTCTCGCGCACTCTAAAGAGAGCTCAGGTGAGAAATTGCAAACGTCCAGCAATTGCTCAGAGATGAAAAGTGCCAGCACTGAAAGCTCTTGCTAGCCAGCCCCCTTCCTTGGAAGCGCTTTTGTAGCCCTTAGAACACTGGGGCTTTGGGCTTCTCTAGCCACCTCATCTTCTGCTCATCCTCTCGCGCACTCTAAAGAGAGCTCAGGTGAGAAATTGCAAACGTCGAGCAATTGCTCAGAGATGAAAAGTGCCAGCACTGAAAGCTGTTGCTAGCCAGCACCCTTCCTTGGAAGCGCTTTCACAGGCGCAGTAACACTGGGGCTTTGCACTTCTCTAGCCACCAAACGTCACGGTCCTTCTCTTTCCGTCTCGTAGACACGAGCTGAGAAATTGCAAACGTCGAGCAATTGCTCAGAGATGAAAAGTGCCAGCCCTGAAAGCTCTTGCTAGCCAGCACCCTTCCTTGGAAGCGCTTTTGTAGGCCTAAGAACACTGGGGCTCTGGGCTTCTTTAGCCATCTCATCTTCTGCTCATCCTCTCGCGCACTCTAAAGAGAGCTCAGGTGAGAAATTGCAAACGTCGAGCAATTGCTCAGAGATGAAAAGTGCCAGCACTGAAAGCTGTTGCTAGCCAGCACCCTTCCTTGGAAGCGCTTTTGTAGGCCTAAGAAGACTGGGGCTCTGCGCTTCTCTAGCCACCTCATCTTCTGCTCATCCTCTTGCGCACTCTAAAGAGAGCTCAGGTGAGAAAATGCAAACGTCGAGCAATTGCTCAGAGATGAAAAGTGCCAGCACTGAAAGCTGTTGCTAGCCAGCCCCCTTCCTTGGAAGCGCTTTTGTAGGCCTAAGAACACTGGGGCTCTGGGCTTCTCTAGCCACCTCATCTTCTGCTCATCCTCTCGTGCACTCTAAAGAGAGCTCAGGGGAGAAATTGCAAACGTCGAGCAATTGCTCAGAGAAGAAAAGTGCCAGCACTGAAAGCTGTTGCTAGCCAGCACCCTTCCTTGGAAGCGCTTTCACAGGCGCAGTAACACTGGGGCTTTGCGCTTCTCTACCCACCAAACGTCACGTTCCTTCTCTTTCCGTCTCGTAGACACGAGCTGAGAAATTGCAAACGTCGAGCAATTGCTCAGAGATGAAAAGTGCCAGCACTGAAAGCTCTTGCTAGCCAGCACCCTTCCTTGGAAGCGCTTTCACAGGCGCAGTAACACTGGGGCTTTGTGCTTCTCTAGCCACCAAACGTCACGGTCCTTCTCTTTCCGTCTCGTAGACACGAGCTGAGAAATTGCAAACGTCGAGCAATTGCTCAGAGATGAAAAGTGCCAGCACTGAAAGCTGTTGCTAGCCAGCACCCTTCCTTGGAAGCGCTTTCACAGGCGCAGTAACACTGGGGCTTTGCGCTTCTCTAGCCACCAAACGTCATGGTCCTTCTCTTTCCGTCTCGTAGACACGAGCTGAGAAATTGCAAACGTCGAGCAATTGCTCAGAGATGAAAAGTGCCAGCACTGAAAGCTCTTGCTAGCCAGCACCCTTCCTTGGAAGCGCTTTCACAGGCGCAGTAACACTGGGGCTTTGCGCTTCTCTACCCACCAAACGTCACAGTCCTTCTCTTTCCGTCTCGTAGACACGAGCTGAGAAATTGCAAAAGTCGAGCAATTGCTCAGAGATGAAAAGTGCCAGCACTGAAAGCTGTTGCTAGCCAGCCCCCTTCCTTGGAAGCGCTTTTGTAGGCCTAAGCACACTGGGGCTCTGGGCTTCTCTAGCCACCTAATCTTCTGCTCATCCTCTCGCGCACTCTAAAGAGAGCTCAGGTGAGAAATTGCAAACGTCCAGCAATTGCTCAGAGATGAAAAGTGCCAGCACTGAAAGCTGTTGCTAGCCAGCACCCTTCCTTGGAAGCGCTTTCACAGGCGCAGCAACACTGGGGCTTTGCGCTTCTCTAGCCACCAAACGTCACGGTCATTCTCTTTCCGTCTCCTAGACACGAGCTGAGAAATTGCAAACGTCGAGCAATTGCTCAGAGAGGAAAAGTGCCAGCACTGAAAGCTGTTGCTAGCCAGCACCCTTCCTTAGAAGCGCTTTTGTAGGCCTAAGAACACTGGGGCTCTGGGCTTCTCTAGCCACCTCATCTTCTGCTCATCCTCTCGCGCACTCTAAAGAGAGCTCAGGGGAGAAATTGCAAACGTCCAGCAATTGCTCAGAGATGAAAAGTGCCAGCACTGAAAGCTGTTGCTAGCCAGCACCCTTCCTTGGAAGCGCTTTTGTAGGCCTAAGAACACTGGGGCTCTGGGCTTCTCTAGCCACCTCATCTTCTGCTCATCCTCTCGCGCACTCTAAAGAGAGCTCAGGTGAGAAATTGCAAACGTCGAGCAATTGCTCAGAGATGAAAAGTGCCAGCACTGAAAGCTGTTGCTAGCCAGCACCCTTCCTTGGAAGCGCTTTCACAGGCGCAGCAACACTGGGGCTTTGCGCTTCTCTAGCCACCAAACGTCACGGTCCTTCTCTTTCAGTCTCCTAGACACGAGCTGAGAAATTGCAAACGTCGAGCAATTGCTCAGAGATGAAAAGTGCCAGCACTGAAAGCTCTTGCTAGCCAGCACCCTTCCTTGGAAGCGCTTTTGTAGCCCTTAGAACACTGGGGCTCTGGGCTTCTCTAGCCACCTCATCTTCTGCTCATCCTCTCGCGCACTCTAAAGAGAGCTCAGGTGAGAAATTGCAAACGTCCAGCAATTGCTCAGAGATGAAAAGTGCCAGCACTGAAAGCTGTTGCTAGCCAGCACCCTTCCTTGGAAGCGCTTTTGTAGGGCTAAGAACACTGGGGCTCTGGGCTTCTCTAGCCACCTCATCTTCTGCTCATCCTCTCGCGCACTCTAAAGAGAGCTCAGGTGAGAAATTGCAAACGTCGAGCAATTGCTCAGAGATGAAAAGTGCCAACACTGAAAGCTGTTGCTAGCCAGCACCCTTCCTTGGAAGCGCTTTCACAGGCGCAGTAACACTGGGGCTTTGCGCTTCTCTAGCCACCAAACGTCACGGTCATTCTCTTTCCGTCTCGTAGACACGAGCTGAGAAATTGCAAACGTCGAGCAATTGCTCAGAGAGGAAAAGTGCCAGCACTGAAAGCTGTTGCTAGCCAGCACCCTTCCTTGGAAGCGCTTTTGTAGGCCTAAGAACACTGGGGCTCTGGGCTTCTTTAGCCACCTCATCTTCTGCTCATCCTCTCGCGCACTCTGAAGAGAGCTCAGGTGAGAAATTGCAAACGTCGAGCAATTGCTCAGAGATGAAAAGTGCCAGCACTGAAAGCTGTTGCTAGCCAGCACCCTTCCTTGGAAGCGCTTTTGTAGGCCTAAGAAGACTGGGGCTCTGGGCTTCTTTAGCCACCTCATCTTCTGCTCATCCTCTCGCGCACTCTGAAGAGAGCTCAGGTGAGAAATTGCAAACGTCGAGCAATTGCTCAGAGATGAAAAGTGCCAGCACTGAAAGCTGTTGCTAGCCAGCACCCTTCCTTGGAAGCGCTTTTGTAGGCCTAAGAAGACTGGGGCTCTGGGCTTCTCTAGCCACCTAATCTTCTGCTCATCCTCTCGCGCACTCTAAAGAGAGCTCAGGTGAGAAATTGCAAACGTCGAGCAATTGCTCAGAGATGAAAAGTGCCAGCACTGAAAGCTGTTGCTAGCCAGCACCCTTCCTTGGAAGCGCTTTTGTAGGCCTAAGAACACTGGGGCTCTGGGCTTCTCTAGCCACCTCATCTTCTGCTCATCCTCTCGCGCAGTCTAAAGAGAGCTCAGGTGAGAAAATGCAAACGTCGAGCAATTGCTCAGAGATGAAAAGTGCCAGCACTGAAAGCTGTTGCTAGCCAGCACCCTTCCTTGGAAGCGCTTTTGTAGGCCTAAGAACACTGGGGCTCTGGGCTTCTCTAGCCACCTCATCTTCTGCTCATCCTCTCGCGCAGTCTAAAGAGAGCTCAGGTGAGAAATTGCAAACGTCGAGCAATTGCTCAGAGATGAAAAGTGCCAGCACTGAAAGCTGTTGCTAGCCAGCACCCTTCCTTGGAAGTGCTTTCACAGGCGCAGTAACACTGGGGCTTTGCGCTTCTCTAGCCACCAAACGTCACTGTCATTCTCTTTCCGTCTCGTAGACACGAGCTGAGAAATTGCAAACGTGGAGCAATTGCTCAGAGATGAAAAGTGCCAGCACTGAAAGCTCTTGCTAGCCAGCACCCTTCCTTGGAAGCGCTTTTGTAGGCCTAAGAACACTGGGGCTCTGGGCTTCTCTAGCCACCTCATCTTCTGCTCATCCTCTCACGCACTCTAAAGAGAGCTCAGGTGAGAAATTGCAAACGTCGAGCAATTGCTCAGAGAGGAAAAGTGCCAGCCCTGAAAGCTGTTGCTAGCCAGCACCCTTCCTTGGAAGCGCTTTTGTAGGCCTAAGAACACTGGGGCTCTGGGCTTCTCTAGCCACCTCATCTTCTGCTCATCCTCTCGCGCACTCTAAAGAGAGCTCAGGTGAGAAATTGCAAACGTCGAGCAATTGCTCAGAGATGAAAAGTGCCAGCACTGAAAGCTCTTGCTAGCCAGCACCCTTCCTTGGAAGCGCTTTCACAGGCGCAGCAACACTGGGGCTTTGCGCTTCTCTACCCACCAAACGTCACGGTCCTTCTCTTTCCATCTCGTAGACACGAGCTGAGAAATTGCAAACGTCGAGCAATTGCTCAGAGATGAAAAGTGCCAGCACTGAAAGCTGTTGCTAGCCAGCACCCATCCTTGGAAGCGCTTTTGTAGGCCTAAGAACACTTGGGCTCTGGGCTTCTCTAGCCACCTCATCTTCTGCTCATCCTCTCGCGCACTCTAAAGAGAGCTCAGGGGAGAAATTGCAAACGTCGAGCAATTGCTCAGAGATGAAAAGTGCCAGCACTGAAAGCTCTTGCTAGCCAGCACCCTTCCTTGGAAGCGCTTTCACAGGCGCAGCAACACTGGGGCTTTGCGCTTCTCTAGCCACCAAACGTCACGGTCCTTCTCTTTCAGTCTCCTAGACACGAGCTGAGAAATTGCAAACGTCGAGCAATTGCTCAGAGATGAAAAGTGCCAGCACTGAAAGCTCTTGCTAGCCAGCACCCTTCCTTGGAAGCGCTTTTGTAGCCCTTAGAACACTGGGGCTCTGGGCTTCTCTAGCCACCTCATCTTCTGCTCATCCTCTCGCGCACTCTAAAGAGAGCTCAGGTGAGAAATTGCAAACGTCCAGCAATTGCTCAGAGAAGAAAAGTGCCAGCACTGAAAGCTGTTGCTAGCCAGCACCCTTCCTTGGAAGCGCTTTCACAGGCGCAGCAACACTGGGGCTTTGCGCTTCTCTAGCCACCAAACGTCACAGTCATTCTCTTTCAGTCTCGTAGACACGAGCTGAGAAATTGCAAACGTCGAGCAATTGCTCAGAGATGAAAAGTGCCAGCACTGAAAGCTCTTGCTAGCCAGCACCCTTCCTTGGAAGCGCTTTTGTAGGGCTAAGAACACTGGGGCTCTGGGCTTCTCTAGCCACCTCATCTTCTGCTCATCCTCTCGCGCACTCTAAAGAGAGCTCAGGTGAGAAATTGCAAACGTCGAGCAATTGCTCAGAGATGAAAAGTGCCAGCACTGAAAGCTCTTGCTAGCCAGCACCCTTCCTTGGAAGCACTTTCACAGGCGCAGTAACACTGGGGCTTTGCGCTTCTCTACCCACCAAACGTCACGGTCCTTCTCTTTCCGTCTCGTAGACACGAGCTGAGAAATTGCAAACGTCGAGCAATTGCTCAGAGATGAAAAGTGCCAGCACTGAAAGCTCTTGCTAGCCAGCACCCTTCCTTGGAAGCGCTTTTGTAGGCCTAAGAACACTGGGGCTCTGCGCTTCTTTAGCCACCTCATCTTCTGCTCATCCTCTCGCGCACTCTGAAGAGAGCTCAGGTGAGAAATTGCAAACGTCGAGCAATTGCTCAGAGATGAAAAGTGCCAGCACTGAAAGCTGTTGCTAGCCAGCACCCTTCCTTGGGAGCGGTTTTGTAGGCCTAAGAACACTGGGGCTCTGGGCTTCTCTAGCCACCTAATCTTCTGCTCATCCTCTTGCGCACTCTAAAGAGAGCTCAGGTGAGAAATTGCAAACGTCGAGCAATTGCTCAGAGATGAAAAGTGCCAGCACTGAAAGCTGTTGCTAGCCAGCACCCTTCCTTGGAAGCGCTTTCACAGGCGCAGTAACACTGGGGCTTTGCGCTTCTCTACCCACCAAACGTCACGGTCACTATCTCTCCGTCTCGTAGACACGAGCTGAGAAATTGCAAACGTCGAGCAATTGCTCAGAGATGAAAAGTGCCAGCACTGAAAGCTGTTGCTAGCCAGCACCCTTCCTTGGAAGCGCTTTTGTAGGCCTAAGAACACTGGGGCTCTGGGCTTCTTTAGCCACCTCATCTTCTGCTCATCCTCTTGCACACTCTGAAGAGAGCTCAGGTGAGAAATTGCAAACGTCGAGCAATTGCTCAGAGATGAAAAGTGCCAGCACTGAAAGCTGTTGCTAGCCAGCACCCTTCCTTGGAAGCGCTTTCACAGGCGCAGTAACACTGGGGCTTTGTGCTTCTCTACCCACCAAACGTCACGGTCCTTCTCTTTCCGTCTCGTAGACACGAGCTGAGAAATTGCAAATGTCGAGCAATTGCTCAGAGAGGAAAAGTGCCAGCACTGGAAGCTGTTGCTAGCCAGCACCCTTCCTTGGAAGCGCTTTTGTAGGCCTAAGAACACTGGGGCTCTGGGCTTCTCTAGCCACCTAATCTTCTGCTCATCCTCTCGCGCACTCTAAAGAGAGCTCAGGTGAGAAATTGCAAACGTCGAGCAATTGCTCAGAGATGAAAAGTGCCAGCACTGAAAGCTCTTGCTAGCCAGCACCCTTCCTTGGAAGCGCTTTTGTAGGCCTAAGAACACTGGGGCTCTGGGCTTCTCTAGCCACCTCATCTTCTGCTCATCCTCTCGCACACTCTAAAGAGAGCTCAGGTGAGAAAATGCAAACGTCGAGCAATTGCTCAGAGATGAAAAGTGCCAGCACTGAAAGCTGTTGCTAGCCAGCACCCTTCCTTGGAAGCGCTTTTGTAGGCCTAAGAACACTGGGGCTCTGGGCTTCTCTAGCCACCTCATCTTCTGCTCATCCTCTCGCGCACTCTAAAGAGAGCTCAGGTGAGAAATTGCAAACGTCGAGCAATTGCTCAGAGATGAAAAGTGCCAGCACTGAAAGCTGTTGCTAGCCAGCACCCTTCCTTGGAAGTGCTTTCACAGGCGCAGCAAGACTGGGGCTTTGCGCTTCTCTAGCCACCAAACGTCACTGTCATTCTCTTTCCGTCTCGTAGACACCAGCTGAGAAATTGCAAACGTCGAGCAATTGCTCAGAGATGAAAAGTGCCAGCACTGAAAGCTGTTGCTAGCCAGCACCCTTCCTTGGAAGCGCTTTTGTAGGCCTAAGAACTCTGGGGCTCTGGGCTTCTCTAGCCACCTCATCTTCTGCTCATCCTCTCGCGCACTCTAAAGAGAGCTCAGGTGAGAAATTGCAAACGTCGAGCAATTGCTCAGAGAGGAAAAGTGCCAGCACTGAAAGCTGTTGCTAGCCAGCACCCTTCCTTGGAAGCGCTTTTGTAGGCCTAAGAACACTGGGGCTCTGGGCTTCTCTAGCCACCTCATCTTCTGCTCATCCTCTCGCGCACTCTAAAGAGAGCTCAGGTGAGAAATTGCAAACGTCCAGCAATTGCTCAGAGAAGAAAAGTGCCAGCACTGAAAGCTGTTGCTAGCCAGCACCCTTCCTTGGAAGCGCTTTCACAGGCGCAGCAACACTGGGGCTTTGCGCTTCTCTAGCCACCAAACGTCACGGTCCTTCTCTTTCAGTCTCCTAGACACGAGCTGAGAAATTGCAAACGTCGAGCAATTGCTCAGAGATGAAAAGTGCCAGCACTGAAAGCTCTTGCTAGCCAGCACCCTTCCTTGGAAGCGCTTTTGTAGCCCTTAGAACACTGGGGCTCTGGGCTTCTCTAGCCACCTCATCTTCTGCTCATCCTCTCGCGCACTCTAAAGAGAGCTCAGGTGAGAAATTGCAAACGTCGAGCAATTGCTCAGAGATGAAAAGTGCCAGCACTGAAAGCTCTTGCTAGCCAGCACCCTTCCTTGGAAGCACTTTCACAGGCGCAGTAACACTGGGGCTTTGCGCTTCTCTAGCCACCAAACGTCACGGTCCTTCTCTTTCCGTCTCGTAGACACGAGCTGAGAAATTGCAAACGTCGAGCAATTGCTCAGAGATGAAAAGTGCCAGCACTGAAAGCTCTTGCTAGCCAGCACCCTTCCTTGGAAGCGCTTTTGTAGGCCTAAGAACACTGGGGCTCTGCGCTTCTTTAGCCACCTCATCTTCTGCTCATCCTCTCGCGCACTCTGAAGAGAGCTCAGGTGAGAAATTGCAAACGTCGAGCAATTGCTCAGAGATGAAAAGTGCCAGCACTGAAAGCTGTTGCTAGCCAGCACCCTTCCTTGGGAGCGGTTTTGTAGGCCTAAGAACACTGGGGCTCTGGGCTTCTCTAGCCACCTAATCTTCTGCTCATCCTCTCGCGCACTCTAAAGAGAGCTCAGGTGAGAAATTGCAAACGTCGAGCAATTGCTCAGAGATGAAAAGTGCCAGCACTGAAAGCTCTTGCTAGCCAGCACCCTTCCTTGGAAGCACTTTCACAGGCGCAGTAACACTGGGGCTTTGCGCTTCTCTAGCCACCAAACGTCACGGTCACTATCTCTCCGTCTCGTAGACACGAGCTGAGAAATTGCAAACGTCGAGCAATTGCTCAGAGATGAAAAGTGCCAGCACTGAAAGCTGTTGCTAGCCAGCACCCTTCCTTGGAAGCGCTTTTGTAGGCCTAAGAACACTGGGGCTCTGGGCTTCTTTAGCCACCTCATCTTCTGCTCATCCTCTTGCACACTCTGAAGAGAGCTCAGGTGAGAAATTGCAAACGTCGAGCAATTGCTCAGAGATGAAAAGTGCCAGCACTGAAAGCTCTTGCTAGCCAGCACCCTTCCTTGGAAGCGCTTTCACAGGCGCAGTAACACTGGGGCTTTGCGCTTCTCTACCCACCAAACGTCACGGTCCTTCTCTTTCCGTCTCGTAGACACGAGCTGAGAAATTGCAAATGTCGAGCAATTGCTCAGAGAGGAAAAGTGCCAGCACTGGAAGCTGTTGCTAGCCAGCACCCTTCCTTGGAAGCGCTTTTGTAGGCCTAAGAACACTGGGGCTCTGGGCTTCTCTAGCCACCTAATCTTCTGCTCATCCTCTCGCGCACTCTAAAGAGAGCTCAGGTGAGAAATTGCAAACGTCGAGCAATTGCTCAGAGATGAAAAGTGCCAGCACTGAAAGCTCTTGCTAGCCAGCACCCTTCCTTGGAAGCGCTTTTGTAGGCCTAAGAACACTGGGGCTCTGGGCTTCTCTAGCCACCTCATCTTCTGCTCATCCTCTCGCACACTCTAAAGAGAGCTCAGGTGAGAAAATGCAAACGTCGAGCAATTGCTCAGAGATGAAAAGTGCCAGCACTGAAAGCTCTTGCTAGCCAGCACCCTTCCTTGGAAGCGCTTTTGTAGGCCTAAGAACACTGGGGCTCTGGGCTTCTCTAGCCACCTCATCTTCTGCTCATCCTCTCGCGCACTCTAAAGAGAGCTCAGGTGAGAAATTGCAAACGTCCAGCAATTGCTCAGAGAAGAAAAGTGCCAGCACTGAAAGCTGTTGCTAGCCAGCACCCTTCCTTGGAAGCGCTTTCACAGGCGCAGCAACACTGGGGCTTTGCGCTTCTCTAGCCACCAAACGTCACGGTCCTTCTCTTTCAGTCTCCTAGACACGAGCTGAGAAATTGCAAACGTCGAGCAATTGCTCAGAGATGAAAAGTGCCAGCACTGAAAGCTCTTGCTAGCCAGCACCCTTCCTTGGAAGCGCTTTTGTAGGGCTAAGAACACTGGGGCTCTGGGCTTCTCTAGCCACCTCATCTTCTGCTCATCCTCTCGCGCACTCTAAAGAGAGCTCAGGTGAGAAATTGCAAACGTCGAGCAATTGCTCAGAGATGAAAAGTGCCAGCACTGAAAGCTCTTGCTAGCCAGCACCCTTCCTTGGAAGCACTTTCACAGGCGCAGTAACACTGGGGCTTTGCGCTTCTCTAGCCACCAAACGTCACGGTCCTTCTCTTTCCGTCTCGTAGACACGAGCTGAGAAATTGCAAACGTCGAGCAATTGCTCAGAGATGAAAAGTGCCAGCACTGAAAGCTGTTGCTAGCCAGCACCCTTCCTTGGAAGCGCTTTTGTAGGCCTAAGAACACTGGGGCTCTGCGCTTCTTTAGCCACCTCATCTTCTGCTCATCCTCTCGCGCACTCTGAAGAGAGCTCAGGTGAGAAATTGCAAACGTCGAGCAATTGCTCAGAGATGAAAAGTGCCAGCACTGAAAGCTGTTGCTAGCCAGCACCCTTCCTTGGGAGCGGTTTTGTAGGCCTAAGAACACTGGGGCTCTGGGCTTCTCTAGCCACCTAATCTTCTGCTCATCCTCTTGCGCACTCTAAAGAGAGCTCAGGTGAGAAATTGCAAACGTCGAGCAATTGCTCAGAGATGAAAAGTGCCAGCACTGAAAGCTCTTGCTAGCCAGCACCCTTCCTTGGAAGCACTTTCACAGGCGCAGTAACACTGGGGCTTTGCGCTTCTCTAGCCACCAAACGTCACGGTCACTATCTCTCCGTCTCGTAGACACGAGCTGAGAAATTGCAAACGTCGAGCAATTGCTCAGAGATGAAAAGTGCCAGCACTGAAAGCTGTTGCTAGCCAGCACCCTTCCTTGGAAGCGCTTTTGTAGGCCTAAGAACACTGGGGCTCTGGGCTTCTTTAGCCACCTCATCTTCTGCTCATCCTCTTGCACACTCTGAAGAGAGCTCAGGTGAGAAATTGCAAACGTCGAGCAATTGCTCAGAGATGAAAAGTGCCAGCACTGAAAGCTCTTGCTAGCCAGCACCCTTCCTTGGAAGCGCTTTCACAGGCGCAGTAACACTGGGGCTTTGTGCTTCTCTACCCACCAAACGTCACTGTCATTCTCTTTCCGTCTCGTAGACACGAGCTGAGAAATTGCAAATGTCGAGCAATTGCTCAGAGAGGAAAAGTGCCAGCACTGGAAGCTGTTGCTAGCCAGCACCCTTCCTTGGAAGCGCTTTTGTAGGCCTAAGAACACTGGGGCTCTGGGCTTCTCTAGCCACCTAATCTTCTGCTCATCCTCTCGCGCACTCTAAAGAGAGCTCAGGTGAGAAATTGCAAACGTCGAGCAATTGCTCAGAGATGAAAAGTGCCAGCACTGAAAGCTCTTGCTAGCCAGCACCCTTCCTTGGAAGCGCTTTTGTAGGCCTAAGAACACTGGGGCTCTGGGCTTCTCTAGCCACCTCATCTTCTGCTCATCCTCTCGCACACTCTAAAGAGAGCTCAGGTGAGAAAATGCAAACGTCGAGCAATTGCTCAGAGAGGAAAAGTGCCAGCACTGAAAGCTCTTGCTAGCCAGCACCCTTCCTTGGAAGCGCTTTTGTAGGCCTAAGAACACTGGGGCTCTGGGCTTCTCTAGCCACCTCATCTTCTGCTCATCCTCTCGCGCACTCTAAAGAGAGCTCAGGTGAGAAATTGCAAACGTCGAGCAATTGCTCAGAGATGAAAAGTGCCAGCACTGAAAGCTGTTGCTAGCCAGCCCCCCTCCTTGGAAGCGCTTTCACAGGAGCAGCAACACTGGGGCTTTGCGCTTCTATACGCACCAAATGTCACGGTTCTTCTCTTTCCGTCTTGTAGACACGAGCTGAGAAATTGCAAACGTCGAGCAATTGCTCAGAGATGAAAAGTGCCAGCACTGAAAGCTGTTGCTAGCCAGCACCCTTCCTTGGAAGCGCTTTTGTAGGCCTAAGAACACTGGGGCTCTGGGCTTCTCTAGCCACCTCATCTTCTGCTCATCCTCTCGCGCACTCTAAAGAGAGCTCAGGGGAGAAATTGCAAACGTCGAGCAATTGCTCAGAGATGAAAAGTGCCAGCACTGAAAGCTCTTGCTAGCCAGCACCCTTCCTTGGAAGCGCTTTCACAGGCGCAGCAACACTGGGGCTTTGCGCTTCTCTAGCCACCAAACGTCACTGTCATTCTCTTTCCATCTCGTAGACACGAGCTGAGAAATTGCAAACGTCGAGCAATTGCTCAGAGATGAAAAGTGCCAGCACTGAAAGCTGTTGCTAGCCAGCACCCATCCTTGGAAGCGCTTTTGTAGGCCTAAGAACACTGGGGCTCTGGGCTTCTTTAGCCACCTCATCTTCTGCTCATCCTCTCGCGCACTCTGAAGAGAGCTCAGGTGAGAAATTGCAAACGTCGAGCAATTGCTCAGAGATGAAAAGTGCCAGCACTGAAAGCTCTTGCTAGCCAGCACCCTTCCTTGGAAGCGCTTTCACAGGCGCAGTAACACTGGGGCTTTGCGCTTCTCTACCCACCAAACGTCACGGTCACTATCTCTCCGTCTCGTAGACACGAGCTGAGAAATTGCAAACGTCGATCAATTGCTCAGAGAGGAAAAGTGCCAGCACTGAAAGCTCTTGCTAGCCAGCACCCTTCCTTGGAAGCGCTTTCACAGGCGCAGCAACACTGGGGCTTTGCGCTTCTCTAGCCACCAAACGTCACGGTCATTCTCTTTCCGTCTCCTAGACATGAGCTGAGAAATTGCAAACGTCGAGCAATTGCTCAGAGAGGAAAAGTGCCAGCACTGAAAGCTGTTGCTAGCCAGCACCCTTCCTTAGAAGCGCTTTTGTAGGCCTAAGAACACTGGGGCTCTGGGCTTCTCTAGCCACCTCATCTTCTGCTCATCCTCTCGCGCACTCTAAAGAGAGCTCAGGTGAGAAATTGCAAACGTCGAGCAATTGCTCAGAGATGAAAAGTGCCAGCACTGAAAGCTGTTGCTAGCCAGCACCCTTCCTTGGAAGCGCTTTTGTAGGCCTAAGAACACTGGGGCTCTGGGCTTCTCTAGCCACCTCATCTTCTGCTCATCCTCTCGCGCACTCTAAAGAGAGCTCAGGTGAGAAATTGCAAACGTCGAGCAATTGCTCAGAGATGAAAAGTGCCAGCACTGAAAGCTGTTGCTAGCCAGCACCCTTCCTTGGAAGCGCTTTCACAGGCGCAGCAACACTGGGGCTTTGCGCTTCTCTAGCCACCAAACGTCACGGTCCATCTCTTTCAGTCTCCTAGACACGAGCTGAGAAATTGCAAACGTTGAGCAATTGCTCAGAGATGAAAAGTGCCAGCACTGAAAGCTCTTGCTAGCCAGCACCCTTCCTTGGAAGCGCTTTTGTAGCCCTTAGAACACTGGGGCTCTGGGCTTCTCTAGCCACCTCATCTTCTGCTCATCCTCTCGCGCACTCTAAAGAGAGCTCAGGTGAGAAATTGCAAACGTCCAGCAATTGCTCAGAGATGAAAAGTGCCAGCACTGAAAGCTGTTGCTAGCCAGCACCCTTCCTTGGAAGCGCTTTTGTAGGGCTAAGAACACTGGGGCTCTGGGCTTCTCTAGCCACCTCATCTTCTGCTCATCCTCTCGCGCACTCTAAAGAGAGCTCAGGTGAGAAATTGCAAACGTCGAGCAATTGCTCAGAGATGAAAAGTGCCAACACTGAAAGCTGTTGCTAGCCAGCACCCTTCCTTGGAAGCGCTTTCACAGGCGCAGTAACACTGGGGCTTTGCGCTTCTCTACCCACCAAACGTCACGGTCCTTCTCTTTCCGTCTCGTAGACACGAGCTGAGAAATTGCAAAGGTCGAGCAATTGCTCAGAGATGAAAAGTGCCAGCACTGAAAGCTGTTGCTAGCCAGCACCCTTCCTTGGAAGCGCTTTTGTAGGCCTAAGAACACTGGGGCTCTGGGCTTCTTTAGCCACCTCATCTTCTGCTCATCCTCTCGCGCACTCTGAAGAGAGCTCAGGTGAGAAATTGCAAA
Organism: Sarcoramphus papa; assembly: GCA_037962945.1. Taxonomy (NCBI): domain Eukaryota; kingdom Metazoa; phylum Chordata; class Aves; order Accipitriformes; family Cathartidae; genus Sarcoramphus; species Sarcoramphus papa. Next base: position 3,292,662 of record JBBMRM010000088.1, read on the forward strand.
CGTCGAGCAATTGCTCAGAGATGAAAAGTGCCAGCACTGAAAGCTGTTGCTAGCCAGCACCCTTCCTTGGAAGCGCTTTTGTAGGCCTAAGAAGACTGGGGCTCTGCGCTTCTTTAGCCACCTCATCTTCTGCTCATCCTCTCGCGCACTCTGAAGAGAGCTCAGGTGAGAAATTGCAAACGTCGAGCAATTGCTCAGAGATGAAAAGTGCCAGCACTGAAAGCTGTTGCTAGCCAGCACCCTTCCTTGGAAGCGCTTTTGTAGGCCTAAGAAGACTGGGGCTCTGGGCTTCTCTAGCCACCTAATCTTCTGCTCATCCTCTCGCGCACTCTAAAGAGAGCTCAGGTGAGAAATTGCAAACGTCGAGCAATTGCTCAGAGATGAAAAGTGCCAGCACTGAAAGCTCTTGCTAGCCAGCACCCTTCCTTGGAAGCGCTTTCACAGGCGCAGTAACACTGGGGCTTTGTGCTTCTCTAGCCACCAAATGTCACGGTCACTATCTCTCCGTCTCGTAGACACGAGCTGAGAAATTGCAAACGTCGAGCAATTGCTCAGAGAGGAAAAGTGCCAGCACTGAAAGCTGTTGCTAGCCAGCACCGTTCCTTGGAAACGCTTTTGTAGGCCTAAGAACACTGGGGCTCTGGGCTTCTTTAGCCACCTCATCTTCTGCTCATCCTCTCGCGCACTCTGAAGAGAGCTCAGGGGTGAAATTGCAAACGTCGAGCAATTGCTCAGAGATGAAAAGTGCCAGCACTGAAAGCTGTTGCTAGCCAGCACCCTTCCTTGGAAGCACTTTCACAGGCGCAGTAACACTGGGGCTTTGCGCTTCTCTACCCACCAAACGTCACGGTCACTATCTCTCCGTCTCGTAGACACGAGCTGAGAAATTGCAAACGTCGAGCAATTGCTCAGAGATGAAAAGTGCCAGCACTGAAAGCTCTTGCTAGCCAGCACCCTTCCTTGGAAGCGCTTTTGTAGGCCTAAGAACACTGGGGCTCTGGGCTTCTTTAGCCACCTCATCTTCTGCTCATCCTCTTGCACACTCTGAAGAGAGCTCAGGTGAGAAATTGCAAACGTCGAGCAATTGCTCAGAGATGAAAAGTGCCAGCACTGAAAGCTGTTGCTAGCCAGCACCCTTCCTTGGAAGCGCTTTCACAGGCGCAGTAACACTGGGGCTTTGTGCTTCTCTAGCCACCAAACGTCACGGTCCTTCTCTTTCCGTCTCGTAGACACGAGCTGAGAAATTGCAAATGTCGAGCAATTGCTCAGAGATGAAAAGTGCCAGCACTGGAAGCTGTTGCTAGCCAGCACCCTTCCTTGGAAGCGCTTTTGTAGGCATAAGAACACTGGGGCTCTGGCCTTCTCTAGCCACCTAATCTTCTGCTCATCCTCTCGCGCACTCTAAAGAGAGCTCAGGTGAGAAATTGCAAACGTCGAGCAATTGCTCAGAGATGAAAAGTGCCAGCACTGAAAGCTCTTGCTAGCCAGCACCCTTCCTTGGAAGCGCTTTTGTAGGCCTAAGAACACTGGGGCTCTGGGCTTCTCTAGCCACCTCATCTTCTGCTCATCCTCTCGCGCACTCTAAAGAGAGCTCAGGTGAGAAAATGCAAACGTCGAGCAATTGCTCAGAGATGAAAAGTGCCAGCACTGAAAGCTGTTGCTAGCCAGCACCCTTCCTTGGAAGCGCTTTTGTAGGCCTAAGAACACTGGGGCTCTGGGCTTCTCTAGCCACCTCATCTTCTGCTCATCCTCTCGCGCAGTCTAAAGAGAGCTCAGGTGAGAAATTGCAAACGTCGAGCAATTGCTCAGAGATGAAAAGTGCCAGCACTGAAAGCTGTTGCTAGCCAGCACCCTTCCTTGGAAGTGCTTTCACAGGCGCAGCAAGACTGGGGCTTTGCGCTTCTCTAGCCACCAAACGTCACTGTCATTCTCTTTCCGTCTCGTAGACACGAGCTGAGAAATTGCAAACGTGGAGCAATTGCTCAGAGATGAAAAGTGCCAGCACTGAAAGCTGTTGCTAGCCAGCACCCTTCCTTGGAAGCGCTTTTGTAGGCCTAAGAACACTGGGGCTCTGGGCTTCTCTAGCCACCTCATCTTCTGCTCATCCTCTCGCGCACTCTAAAGAGAGCTCAGGTGAGAAATTGCAAACGTCGAGCAATTGCTCAGAGAGGAAAAGTGCCAGCCCTGAAAGCTGTTGCTAGCCAGCACCCTTCCTTGGAAGCGCTTTTGTAGGCCTAAGAACACTGGGGCTCTGGGCTTCTCTAGCCACCTCATCTTCTGCTCATCCTCTCGCGCACTCTAAAGAGAGCTCAGGTGAGAAATTGCAAACGTCGAGCAATTGCTCAGAGATGAAAAGTGCCAGCACTGAAAGCTCTTGCTAGCCAGCACCCTTCCTTGGAAGCGCTTTCACAGGCGCAGCAACACTGGGGCTTTGCGCTTCTCTAGCCACCAAACGTCACGGTCCTTCTCTTTCCATCTCGTAGACACGAGCTGAGAAATTGCAAACGTCGAGCAATTGCTCAGAGATGAAAAGTGCCAGCACTGAAAGCTGTTGCTAGCCAGCACCCATCCTTGGAAGCGCTTTTGTAGGCCTAAGAACACTGGGGCTCTGGGCTTCTTTAGCCACCTCATCTTCTGCTCATCCTCTCGCGCACTCTGAAGAGAGCTCAGGGGAGAAATTGCAAACGTCGAGCAATTGCTCAGAGATGAAAAGTGCCAGCACTGAAAGCTCTTGCTAGCCAGCACCCTTCCTTGGAAGCGCTTTCACAGGCGCAGCAACACTGGGGCTTTGCGCTTCTCTACCCACCAAACGTCACGGTCCTTCTCTTTCAGTCTCCTAGACACGAGCTGAGAAATTGCAAACGTCGAGCAATTGCTCAGAGATGAAAAGTGCCAGCACTGAAAGCTCTTGCTAGCCAGCACCCTTCCTTGGAAGCGCTTTTGTAGCCCTTAGAACACTGGGGCTCTGGGCTTCTCTAGCCACCTCATCTTCTGCTCATCCTCTCGCGCACTCTAAAGAGAGCTCAGGTGAGAAATTGCAAACGTCCAGCAATTGCTCAGAGAAGAAAAGTGCCAGCACTGAAAGCTGTTGCTAGCCAGCACCCTTCCTTGGAAGCGCTTTCACAGGCGCAGCAACACTGGGGCTTTGCACTTCTCTAGCCACCAAACGTCACGGTCCTTCTCTTTCAGTCTCCTAGACACGAGCTGAGAAATTGCAAACGTCGAGCAATTGCTCAGAGATGAAAAGTGCCAGCACTGAAAGCTCTTGCTAGCCAGCACCCTTCCTTGGAAGCGCTTTTGTAGGGCTAAGAACACTGGGGCTCTGGGCTTCTCTAGCCACCTCATCTTCTGCTCATCCTCTCGCGCACTCTAAAGAGAGCTCAGGTGAGAAATTGCAAACGTCGAGCAATTGCTCAGAGATGAAAAGTGCCAGCACTGAAAGCTCTTGCTAGCCAGCACCCTTCCTTGGAAGCACTTTCACAGGCGCAGTAACACTGGGGCTTTGCGCTTCTCTACCCACCAAACGTCACGGTCCTTCTCTTTCCGTCTCGTAGACACGAGCTGAGAAATTGCAAACGTCGAGCAATTGCTCAGAGATGAAAAGTGCCAGCACTGAAAGCTCTTGCTAGCCAGCACCCTTCCTTGGAAGCGCTTTTGTAGGCCTAAGAACACTGGGGCTCTGCGCTTCTTTAGCCACCTCATCTTCTGCTCATCCTCTCGCGCACTCTGAAGAGAGCTCAGGTGAGAAATTGCAAACGTCGAGCAATTGCTCAGAGATGAAAAGTGCCAGCACTGAAAGCTGTTGCTAGCCAGCACCCTTCCTTGGGAGCGGTTTTGTAGGCCTAAGAACACTGGGGCTCTGGGCTTCTCTAGCCACCTCATCTTCTGCTCATCCTCTTGCGCACTCTAAAGAGAGCTCAGGTGAGAAATTGCAAACGTCGAGCAATTGCTCAGAGATGAAAAGTGCCAGCACTGAAAGCTGTTGCTAGCCAGCACCCTTCCTTGGAAGCGCTTTCACAGGCGCAGTAACACTGGGGCTTTGTGCTTCTCTACCCACCAAACGTCACGGTCCTTCTCTTTCCGTCTCGTAGACACGAGCTGAGAAATTGCAAATGTCGAGCAATTGCTCAGAGAGGAAAAGTGCCAGCACTGGAAGCTGTTGCTAGCCAGCACCCTTCCTTGGAAGCGCTTTTGTAGGCCTAAGAACACTGGGGCTCTGGGCTTCTCTAGCCACCTAATCTTCTGCTCATCCTCTCGCACACTCTGAAGAGAGCTCAGGTGAGAAATTGCAAACGTCGAGCAATTGCTCAGAGATGAAAAGTGCCAGCACTGAAAGCTCTTGCTAGCCAGCACCCTTCCTTGGAAGCGCTTTTGTAGGCCTAAGAACACTGGGGCTCTGGGCTTCTCTAGCCACCTCATCTTCTGCTCATCCTCTCGCACACTCTAAAGAGAGCTCAGGTGAGAAAATGCAAACGTCGAGCAATTGCTCAGAGATGAAAAGTGCCAGCACTGAAAGCTGTTGCTAGCCAGCACCCTTCCTTGGAAGCGCTTTTGTAGGCCTAAGAACACTGGGGCTCTGGGCTTCTCTAGCCACCTCATCTTCTGCTCATCCTCTCGCGCACTCTAAAGAGAGCTCAGGTGAGAAATTGCAAACGTCGAGCAATTGCTCAGAGATGAAAAGTGCCAGCACTGAAAGCTGTTGCTAGCCAGCACCCTTCCTTGGAAGTGCTTTCACAGGCGCAGCAAGACTGGGGCTTTGCGCTTCTCTAGCCACCAAACGTCACTGTCATTCTCTTTCCGTCTCGTAGACACGAGCTGAGAAATTACAAACGTCGAGCAATTGCTCAGAGATGAAAAGTGCCAGCACTGAAAGCTGTTGCTAGCCAGCACCCTTCCTTGGAAGCGCTTTTGTAGGCCTAAGAACTCTGGGGCTCTGGGCTTCTCTAGCCACCTCATCTTCTGCTCATCCTCTCGCGCACTCTAAAGAGAGCTCAGGTGAGAAATTGCAAACGTCGAGCAATTGCTCAGAGAGGAAAAGTGCCAGCACTGAAAGCTGTTGCTAGCCAGCACCCTTCCTTGGAAGCGCTTTTGTAGGCCTAAGAACACTGGGGCTCTGGGCTTCTCTAGCCACCTCATCTTCTGCTCATCCTCTCGCGCACTCTAAAGAGAGCTCAGGTGAGAAATTGCAAACGTCGAGCAATTGCTCAGAGATGAAAAGTGCCAGCACTGAAAGCTCTTGCTAGCCAGCACCCTTCCTTGGAAGCGCTTTCACAGGCGCAGCAACACTGGGGCTTTGCGCTTCTCTAGCCACCAAACGTCACTGTCATTCTCTTTCCATCTCGTAGACACGAGCTGAGAAATTGCAAACGTCGAGCAATTGCTCAGAGATGAAAAGTGCCAGCACTGAAAGCTGTTGCTAGCCAGCACCCATCCTTGGAAGCGCTTTTGTAGGCCTAAGAACACTGGGGCTCTGGGCTTCTTTAGCCACCTCATCTTCTGCTCATCCTCTCGCGCACTCTGAAGAGAGCTCAGGGGAGAAATTGCAAACGTCGAGCAATTGCTCAGAGATGAAAAGTGCCAGCACTGAAAGCTCTTGCTAGCCAGCACCCTTCCTTGGAAGCGCTTTCACAGGCGCAGTAACACTGGGGCTTTGCGCTTCTCTACCCACCAAACGTCACGGTCACTATCTCTCCGTCTCGTAGACACGAGCTGAGAAATTGCAAACGTCGATCAATTGCTCAGAGAGGAAAAGTGCCAGCACTGAAAGCTCTTGCTAGCCAGCACCCTTCCTTGGAAGCGCTTTTGTAGGCCTAAGAACACTGGGGCTCTGGGCTTCTCTAGCCACCTCATCTTCTGCTCATCCTCTCGCGCACTCTAAAGAGTGCTCAGGTGAGAAATTGCAAACGTCGAGCAATTGCTCAGAGATGAAAAGTGCCAGCACTGAAAGCTGTTGCTAGCCAGCCCCCTTCCTTGGAAGCGCTTTTGTAGGCCTAAGAACACTGGGGCTCTGGGCTTCTCTAGCCACCTCATCTTCTGCTCATCCTCTCGCGCACTCTAAAGAGAGCTCAGGTGAGAAATTGCAAACGTTGAGCAATTGCTCAGAGATGAAAAGTGCCAGCACTGAAAGCTGTTGCTAGCCAGCACCCTTCCTTGGAAGCGCTTTTGTAGCCCTTAGAACACTGGGGCTCTGGGCTTCTCTAGCCACCTCATCTTCTGCTCATCCTCTCGCGCACTCTAAAGAGAGCTCAGGTGAGAAATTGCAAACGTCGAGCAATTGCTCAGAGATGAAAAGTGCCAGCACTGAAAGCTGTTGCTAGCCAGCACCCTTCCTTGGAAGCGCTTTCACAGGCGCAGTAACACTGGGGCTTTGCGCTTCTCTAGCCACCAAACATCATGGTCCTTCTCTTTCCGTCTCGTAGACACGAGCTGAGAAATTGCAAACGTCGAGCAATTGCTCAGAGATGAAAAGTGCCAGCACTGAAAGCTGTTGCTAGCCAGCACCCTTCCTTGGAAGCGCTTTTGTAGGGCTAAGAACACTGGGGCTCTGGGCTTCTCTAGCCACCTAATCTTCTGCTCATCCTCTCGCGCACTCTAAAGAGAGCTCAGGTGAGAAATTGCAAACGTCGAGCAATTGCTCAGAGAGGAAAAGTGCCAGCACTGAAAGCTGTTGCTAGCCAGCACCCTTCCTTGGAAGCGCTTTTGTAGGCCTAAGAACACTGGGGCTCTGGGCTTCTCTAGCCACCTCATCTTCTGCTCATCCTCTCGCGCACTCTAAAGAGAGCTCAGGTGAGAAATTGCAAACGTCGAGCAATTGCTCAGAGATGAAAAGTGCCAGCACTGAAAGCTCTTGCTAGCCAGCACCCTTCCTTGGAAGCGCTTTCACAGGCGCAGTAACACTGGGGCTTTGCGCTTCTCTAGCCACCAAACGTCACGGTCCTTCTCTTTCCGTCTCGTAGACACGAGCTGAGAAATTGCAAACGTCGAGCAATTGCTCAGAGATGAAAAGTGCCAGCACTGAAAGCTGTTGCTAGCCAGCACCCTTCCTTGGAAGCGCTTTTGTAGGGCTAAGAACACTGGGGCTCTGGGCTTCTCTAGCCACCTCATCTTCTGCTCATCCTCTCGCGCACTCTAAAGAGAGCTCAGGTGAGAAATTGCAAACGTCGAGCAATTGCTCAGAGATGAAAAGTGCCAGCACTGAAAGCTGTTGCTAGCCAGCCCCCTTCCTTGGAAGCGCTTTTGTAGGCCTAAGAACACTGGGGCTCTGGGCTTCTCTAGCCACCTCATCTTCTGCTCTTCCTCTCGCGCACTCTAAAGAGAGCTCAGGTGAGAAATTGCAAACGTCGAGCAATTGCTCAGAGATGAAAAGTGCCAGCACTGAAAGCTGTTGCTAGCCAGCACCCTTCCTTGGAAGCGCTTTCACAGGCGCAGTAACACTGGGGCTTTGCGCTTCTCTAGCCACCAAACGTCACTGTCATTCTCTTTCCGTCTCGTAGACACGAGCTGAGAAATTGCAAACGTCGAGCAATTGCTCAGAGATGAAAAGTGCCAGCACTGAAAGCTCTTGCTAGCCAGCACCCTTCCTTGGAAGCGCTTTTGTAGCCCTAAGCACACTGGGGCTCTGGGCTTCTCTAGCCACCTCATCTTCTGCTCATCCTCTCGCGCACTCTAAAGAGAGCTCAGGTGAGAAATTGCAAACGTCGAGCAATTGCTCAGAGAGGAAAAGTGCCAGCCCTGAAAGCTGTTGCTAGCCAGCACCCTTCCTTGGAAGCGCTTTTGTAGGCCTAAGAACACTGGGGCTCTGGGCTTCTCTAGCCACCTCATCTTCTGCTCATCCTCTCGCGCACTCTAAAGAGAGCTCAGGTGAGAAATTGCAAACGTCGAGCAATTGCTCAGAGATGAAAAGTGCCAGCACTGAAAGCTGTTGCTAGCCAGCACCCTTCCTTGGAAGCGCTTTTGTAGGCCTAAGAACACTGGGGCTCTGGGCTTCTCTAGCCACCTCATCTTCTGCTCATCCTCTCGCGCACTCTAAAGAGTGCTCAGGTGAGAAATTGCAAACGTCGAGCAATTGCTCAGAGATGAAAAGTGCCAGCACTGAAAGCTGTTGCTAGCCAGCACCCTTCCTTGGAAGCGCTTTTGTAGGCCTAAGAACACTGGGGCTCTGGGCTTCTCTAGCCACCTCATCTTCTGCTCATCCTCTCGCGCACTCTAAAGAGAGCTCAGGTGAGAAATTGCAAACGTCGAGCAATTGCTCAGAGATGAAAAGTGCCAGCACTGAAAGCTCTTGCTAGCCAGCCCCCTTCCTTGGAAGCGCTTTTGTAGCCCTTAGAACACTGGGGCTCTGGGCTTCTCTAGCCACCTCATCTTCTGCTCATCCTCTCGCGCACTCTAAAGAGAGCTCAGGTGAGAAATTGCAAACGTCGAGCAATTGCTCAGAGATGAAAAGTGCCAGCACTGAAAGCTGTTGCTAGCCAGCACCCTTCCTTGGAAGCGCTTTCACAGGCGCAGTAACACTGGGGCTTTGCGCTTCTCTAGCCACCAAACGTCACGGTCCTTCTCTTTCCGTCTCGTAGACACGAGCTGAGAAATTGCAAATGTCGAGCAATTGCTCAGAGATGAAAAGTGCCAGCACTGAAAGCTCTTGCTAGCCAGCACCCTTCCTTGGAAGCGCTTTTGTAGCCCTAAGAACACTGGGGCTCTGGGCTTCTCTAGCCACCTAATCTTCTGCTCATCCTCTCGCGCAGTCTAAAGAGAGCTCAGGTGAGAAATTGCAAACGTCGAGCAATTGCTCAGAGATGAAAAGTGCCAGCACTGAAAGCTGTTGCTAGCCAGCACCCTTCCTTGGAAGCGCTTTTGTAGCCCTTAGAACACTGGGGCTCTGGGCTTCTCTAGCCACCTCATCTTCTGCTCATCCTCTCGCGCACTCTAAAGAGAGCTCAGGGGAGAAATTGCAAACGTCGAGCAATTGCTCAGAGATGAAAAGTGCCAGCACTGAAAGCTGTTGCTAGCCAGCACCCTTCCTTGGAAGCGCTTTCACAGGCGCAGCAACACTGGGGCTTTGCGCTTCTCTACCCACCAAACGTCACGGTCCTTCTCTTTCCGTCTCGTAGACACGAGCTGAGAAATTGCAAACGTCGAGCAATTGCTCAGAGATGAAAAGTGCCAGCACTGAAAGCTGTTGCTAGCCAGCACCCTTCCTTGGAAGCGCTTTTGTAGGCCTAAGAACACTGGGGCTCTGGGCTTCTCTAGCCACCTCATCTTCTGCTCATCCTCTCGCGCACTCTAAAGAGAGCTCAGGTGAGAAATTGCAAACGTCGAGCAATTGCTCAGAGATGAAAAGTGCCAGCACTGAAAGCTGTTGCTAGCCAGCACCCTTCCTTGGAAGCGCTTTTGTAGGCCTAAGAACACTGGGGCTCTGGGCTTCTCTAGCCACCTCATCTTCTGCTCATCCTCTCGCGCACTCTAAAGAGAGCTCAGGTGAGAAATTGCAAACGTCGAGCAATTGCTCAGAGATGAAAAGTGCCAGCACTGGAAGCTGTTGCTAGCCAGCACCCTTCCTTGGAAGCGCTTTTGTAGGCCTAAGCACACTGGGGCTCTGGGCTTCTCTAGCCACCTCATCTTCTGCTCATCCTCTCGCGCACTCTAAAGAGAGCTCAGGTGAGAAATTGCAAACGTCGAGCAATTGCTCTGAGATGAAAAGTGCCAGCACTGAAAGCTGTTGCTAGCCAGCACCCTTCCTTGGAAGCGCTTTCACAGGCGCAGTAACACTGGGGCTTTGCGCTTCTCTAGCCACCAAACGTCACTGTCATTCTCTTTCCGTCTCGTAGACACGAGCTGAGAAATTGCAAACGTCGAGCAATTGCTCAGAGAGGAAAAGTGCCAGCACTGAAAGCTCTTGTTAGCCAGCACCCTTCCTTGGAAGCGCTTTTGTAGCCCTTAGAACACTGGGGCTCTGGGCTTCTCTAGCCACCTCATCTTCTGCTCATCCTCTCGCGCACTCTAAAGAGAGCTCAGGTGAGAAATTGCAAACGTCCAGCAATTGCTCAGAGATGAAAAGTGCCAGCACTGAAAGCTCTTGCTAGCCAGCACCCTTCCTTGGAAGCGCTTTTGTAGGCCTAAGAACACTGGGGCTCTGGGCTTCTCTAGCCACCTCATCTTCTGCTCATCCTCTCGCGCACTCTAAAGAGAGCTCAGGTGAGAAATTGCAAACGTCGAGCAATTGCTCAGAGATGAAAAGTGCCAGCACTGAAAGCTGTTGCTAGCCAGCACCCTTCCTTGGAAGCGCTTTTGTAGGCCTAAGAACACTGGGGCTCTGGGCTTCTCTAGCCACCTCATCTTCTGCTCATCCTCTCGCGCACTCTAAAGAGAGCTCAGGTGAGAAATTGCAAAGGTCGAGCAATTGCTCAGAGATGAAAAGTGCCAGCACTGAAAGCTCTTGCTAGCCAGCACCCTTCCTTGGAAGCGCTTTCACAGGCGCAGTAACACTGGGGCTTTGTGCTTCTCTAGCCAACAAACGTCACGGTCACTATCTCTCTGTCTCGTAGACACGAGCTGAGAAATTGCAAACGTCGAGCAATTGCTCAGAGATGAAAAGTGCCAGCACTGAAAGCTGTTGCTAGCCAGCACCCTTCCTTGGAAGCGCTTTTGTAGGCCTAAGAACACTGGGGCTCTGGGCTTCTCTAGCCACCTCATCTTCTGCTCATCCTCTCGCGCACTCTAAAGAGAGCTCAGGTGAGAAATTGCAAACGTCGAGCAATTGCTCAGAGAAGAAAAGTGCCAGCACTGAAAGCTGTTGCTAGCCAGCACCCTTCCTTGGAAGCGCTTTCACAGGCGCAGTAACACTGGGGCTTTGCGCTTCTCTAGCCACCAAACGTCACTGTCATTCTCTTTCCGTCTCGTAGACACGAGCTGAGAAATTGCAAACGTCGAGCAATTGCTCAGAGATGAAAAGTGCCAGCACTGAAAGCTGTTGCTAGCCAGCACCCTTCCTTGGAAGCGCTTTTGTAGCCCTTAGAACACTGGGGCTCTGGGCTTCTCTAGCCACCTAATCTTCTGCTCATCCTCTCGCGCACTCTAAAGAGAGCTCAGGTGAGAAATTGCAAACGTCGAGCAATTGCTCAGAGATGAAAAGTGCCAGCACTGAAAGCTGTTGCTAGCCAGCACCCTTCCTTGGAAGCGCTTTTGTAGGCCTAAGAACACTGGGGCTCTGGGCTTCTCTAGCCACCTCATCTTCTGCTCATCCTCTCGCACACTCTAAAGAGAGCTCAGGTGAGAAATTGCAAACGTCGAGCAATTGCTCAGAGATGAAAAGTGCCAGCACTGAAAGCTGTTGCTAGCCAGCACCCTTCCTTGGAAGCGCTTTCACAGGCGCAGTAACACTGGGGCTTTGCGCTTCTCTAGCCACCAAACGTCACGGTCCTTCTCTTTCCGTCTCCTAGACACGAGCTGAGAAATTGCAAACGTCGAGCAATTGCTCAGAGATGAAAAGTGCCAGCACTGAAAGCTCTTGCTAGCCAGCACCCTTCCTTGGAAGCGCTTTTGTAGGCCTAAGAACACTGGGGCTCTGGGCTTCTCTAGCCACCTCATCTTCTGCTCATCCTCTCGCGCAGTCTAAAGAGAGCTCAGGTGAGAAATTGCAAACGTTGAGCAATTGCTCAGAGATGAAAAGTGCCAGCACTGAAAGCTGTTGCTAGCCAGCACCCTTCCTTGGAAGCGCTTTTGTAGGGCTAAGAACACTGGGGCTCTGGGCTTCTCTAGCCACCTAATCTTCTGCTCATCCTCTAGCGCACTCTAAAGAGAGCTCAGGGGAGAAATTGCAAACGTCGAGCAATTGCTCAGAGATGAAAAGTGCCAGCACTGAAAGCTGTTGCTAGCCAGCACCCTTCCTTGGAAGCGCTTTTGTAGGCCTAAGAACACTGGGGCTCTGGGCTTCTCTAGCCACCTCATCTTCTGCTCATCCTCTCGCGCACTCTAAAGAGAGCTCAGGTGAGAAATTGCAAACGTCGAGCAATTGCTCAGAGATGAAAAGTGCCAGCACTGAAAGCTCTTGCTAGCCAGCACCCTTCCTTGGAAGCGCTTTCACAGGCGCAGTACCACTGGGGCTTTGCGCTTCTCTAGCCACCAAACGTCACGGTCCTTCTCTTTCCGTCTCGTAGACACGAGCTGAGAAATTGCAAACGTCGAGCAATTGCTCAGAGATGAAAAGTGCCAGCACTGAAAGCTGTTGCTAGCCAGCACCCTTCCTTGGAAGCGCTTTTGTAGGGCTAAGAACACTGGGGCTCTGGGCTTCTCTAGCCACCTCATCTTCTGCTCATCCTCTCGCGCACTCTAAAGAGAGCTCAGGTGAGAAATTGCAAACGTCGAGCAATTGCTCAGAGATGAAAAGTGCCAGCACTGAAAGCTGTTGCTAGCCAGCCCCCTTCCTTGGAAGCGCTTTTGTAGGCCTAAGAACACTGGGGCTCTGGGCTTCTCTAGCCACCTCATCTTCTGCTCTTCCTCTCGCGCACTCTAAAGAGAGCTCAGGTGAGAAATTGCAAACGTCGAGCAATTGCTCAGAGATGAAAAGTGCCAGCACTGAAAGCTGTTGCTAGCCAGCACCCTTCCTTGGAAGCGCTTTCACAGGCGCAGTAACACTGGGGCTTTGCGCTTCTCTAGCCACCAAACGTCACTGTCATTCTCTTTCCGTCTCGTAGACACGAGCTGAGAAATTGCAAACGTCGAGCAATTGCTCAGAGATGAAAAGTGCCAGCACTGAAAGCTCTTGCTAGCCAGCACCCTTCCTTGGAAGCGCTTTTGTAGCCCTAAGCACACTGGGGCTCTGGGCTTCTCTAGCCACCTCATCTTCTGCTCATCCTCTCGCGCACTCTAAAGAGAGCTCAGGTGAGAAATTGCAAACGTCGAGCAATTGCTCAGAGAGGAAAAGTGCCAGCCCTGAAAGCTGTTGCTAGCCAGCACCCTTCCTTGGAAGCGCTTTTGTAGGCCTAAGAACACTGGGGCTCTGGGCTTCTCTAGCCACCTCATCTTCTGCTCATCCTCTCGCGCACTCTAAAGAGAGCTCAGGTGAGAAATTGCAAACGTCGAGCAATTGCTCAGAGATGAAAAGTGCCAGCACTGAAAGCTGTTGCTAGCCAGCACCCTTCCTTGGAAGCGCTTTTGTAGGCCTAAGAACACTGGGGCTCTGGGCTTCTCTAGCCACCTCATCTTCTGCTCATCCTCTCGCGCACTCTAAAGAGTGCTCAGGTGAGAAATTGCAAACGTCGAGCAATTGCTCAGAGATGAAAAGTGCCAGCACTGAAAGCTGTTGCTAGCCAGCACCCTTCCTTGGAAGCGCTTTTGTAGGCCTAAGAACACTGGGGCTCTGGGCTTCTCTAGCCACCTCATCTTCTGCTCATCCTCTCGCGCACTCTAAAGAGAGCTCAGGTGAGAAATTGCAAACGTCGAGCAATTGCTCAGAGATGAAAAGTGCCAGCACTGAAAGCTGTTGCTAGCCAGCCCCCTTCCTTGGAAGCGCTTTTGTAGCCCTTAGAACACTGGGGCTCTGGGCTTCTCTAGCCACCTCATCTTCTGCTCATCCTCTCGCGCACTCTAAAGAGAGCTCAGGTGAGAAATTGCAAACGTCGAGCAATTGCTCAGAGATGAAAAGTGCCAGCACTGAAAGCTGTTGCTAGCCAGCACCCTTCCTTGGAAGCGCTTTCACAGGCGCAGTAACACTGGGGCTTTGCGCTTCTCTAGCCACCAAACGTCACGGTCCTTCTCTTTCCGTCTCGTAGACACGAGCTGAGAAATTGCAAATGTCGAGCAATTGCTCAGAGATGAAAAGTGCCAGCACTGAAAGCTCTTGCTAGCCAGCACCCTTCCTTGGAAGCGCTTTTGTAGCCCTAAGAACACTGGGGCTCTGGGCTTCTCTAGCCACCTAATCTTCTGCTCATCCTCTCGCGCAGTCTAAAGAGAGCTCAGGTGAGAAATTGCAAACGTCGAGCAATTGGTCAGAGATGAAAAGTGCCAGCACTGAAAGCTGTTGCTAGCCAGCACCCTTCCTTGGAAGCGCTTTTGTAGGCCTAAGAACAGTGGGGCTCTGGGCTTCTCTAGCCACCTCATCTTCTGCTCATCCTCTCGCGCACTCTAAAGAGAGCTCAGGGGAGAAATTGCAAACGTCGAGCAATTGCTCAGAGATGAAAAGTGCCAGCACTGAAAGCTGTTGCTAGCCAGCACCCTTCCTTGGAAGCGCTTTCACAGGCGCAGCAACACTGGGGCTTTGCGCTTCTCTACCCACCAAACGTCACGGTCCTTCTCTTTCCGTCTCGTAGACACGAGCTGAGAAATTGCAAACGTCGAGCAATTGCTCAGAGATGAAAAGTGCCAGCACTGAAAGCTGTTGCTAGCCAGCACCCTTCCTTGGAAGCGCTTTTGTAGGCCTAAGAACACTGGGGCTCTGGGCTTCTCTAGCCACCTCATCTTCTGCTCATCCTCTCGCGCACTCTAAAGAGAGCTCAGGTGAGAAATTGCAAACGTCGAGCAATTGCTCAGAGATGAAAAGTGCCAGCACTGAAAGCTGTTGCTAGCCAGCACCCTTCCTTGGAAGCGCTTTTGTAGGCCTAAGAACACTGGGGCTCTGGGCTTCTCTAGCCACCTCATCTTCTGCTCATCCTCTCGCGCACTCTAAAGAGAGCTCAGGTGAGAAATTGCAAACGTCGAGCAATTGCTCAGAGATGAAAAGTGCCAGCACTGGAAGCTGTTGCTAGCCAGCACCCTTCCTTGGAAGCGCTTTTGTAGGCCTAAGCACACTGGGGCTCTGGGCTTCTCTAGCCACCTCATCTTCTGCTCATCCTCTCGCGCACTCTAAAGAGAGCTCAGGTGAGAAATTGCAAACGTCGAGCAATTGCTCTGAGATGAAAAGTGCCAGCACTGAAAGCTGTTGCTAGCCAGCACCCTTCCTTGGAAGCGCTTTCACAGGCGCAGTAACACTGGGGCTTTGCGCTTCTCTAGCCACCAAACGTCACTGTCATTCTCTTTCCGTCTCGTAGACACGAGCTGAGAAATTGCAAACGTCGAGCAATTGCTCAGAGAGGAAAAGTGCCAGCACTGAAAGCTCTTGTTAGCCAGCACCCTTCCTTGGAAGCGCTTTTGTAGCCCTTAGAACACTGGGGCTCTGGGCTTCTCTAGCCACCTCATCTTCTGCTCATCCTCTCGCGCACTCTAAAGAGAGCTCAGGTGAGAAATTGCAAACGTCCAGCAATTGCTCAGAGATGAAAAGTGCCAGCACTGAAAGCTCTTGCTAGCCAGCACCCTTCCTTGGAAGCGCTTTTGTAGGCCTAAGAACACTGGGGCTCTGGGCTTCTCTAGCCACCTCATCTTCTGCTCATCCTCTCGCGCACTCTAAAGAGAGCTCAGGTGAGAAATTGCAAACGTCGAGCAATTGCTCAGAGATGAAAAGTGCCAGCACTGAAAGCTGTTGCTAGCCAGCACCCTTCCTTGGAAGCGCTTTTGTAGGCCTAAGAACACTGGGGCTCTGGGCTTCTCTAGCCACCTCATCTTCTGCTCATCCTCTCGCGCACTCTAAAGAGAGCTCAGGTGAGAAATTGCAAAGGTCGAGCAATTGCTCAGAGATGAAAAGTGCCAGCACTGAAAGCTGTTGCTAGCCAGCACCCTTCCTTGGAAGCGCTTTCACAGGCGCAGTAACACTGGGGCTTTGTGCTTCTCTAGCCACCAAACGTCACGGTCACTATCTCTCTGTCTCGTAGACACGAGCTGAGAAATTGCAAACGTCGAGCAATTGCTCAGAGATGAAAAGTGCCAGCACTGAAAGCTGTTGCTAGCCAGCACCCTTCCTTGGAAGCGCTTTTGTAGGCCTAAGAACACTGGGGCTCTGGGCTTCTCTAGCCACCTCATCTTCTGCTCATCCTCTCGCGCACTCTAAAGAGAGCTCAGGTGAGAAATTGCAAACGTCGAGCAATTGCTCAGAGAAGAAAAGTGCCAGCACTGAAAGCTGTTGCTAGCCAGCACCCTTCCTTGGAAGCGCTTTCACAGGCGCAGTAACACTGGGGCTTTGCGCTTCTCTAGCCACCAAACGTCACTGTCATTCTCTTTCCGTCTCGTAGACACGAGCTGAGAAATTGCAAACGTCGAGCAATTGCTCAGAGATGAAAAGTGCCAGCACTGAAAGCTGTTGCTAGCCAGCACCCTTCCTTGGAAGCGCTTTTGTAGCCCTTAGAACACTGGGGCTCTGGGCTTCTCTAGCCACCTAATCTTCTGCTCATCCTCTCGCGCACTCTAAAGAGAGCTCAGGTGAGAAATTGCAAACGTCGAGCAATTGCTCAGAGATGAAAAGTGCCAGCACTGAAAGCTGTTGCTAGCCAGCACCCTTCCTTGGAAGCGCTTTTGTAGGCCTAAGAACACTGGGGCTCTGGGCTTCTCTAGCCACCTCATCTTCTGCTCATCCTCTCGCACACTCTAAAGAGAGCTCAGGTGAGAAATTGCAAACGTCGAGCAATTGCTCAGAGATGAAAAGTGCCAGCACTGAAAGCTGTTGCTAGCCAGCACCCTTCCTTGGAAGCGCTTTCACAGGCGCAGTAACACTGGGGCTTTGCGCTTCTCTAGCCACCAAACGTCACGGTCCTTCTCTTTCCGTCTCCTAGACACGAGCTGAGAAATTGCAAACGTCGAGCAATTGCTCAGAGATGAAAAGTGCCAGCACTGAAAGCTCTTGCTAGCCAGCACCCTTCCTTGGAAGCGCTTTTGTAGGCCTAAGAACACTGGGGCTCTGGGCTTCTCTAGCCACCTCATCTTCTGCTCATCCTCTCGCGCAGTCTAAAGAGAGCTCAGGTGAGAAATTGCAAACGTTGAGCAATTGCTCAGAGATGAAAAGTGCCAGCACTGAAAGCTGTTGCTAGCCAGCACCCTTCCTTGGAAGCGCTTTTGTAGGCCTAAGAACACTGGGGCTCTGGGCTTCTCTAGCCACCTCATCTTCTGCTCATCCTCTCGCGCACTCTAAAGAGAGCTCAGGTGAGAAATTGCAAACGTCGAGCAATTGCTCTGAGATGAAAAGTGCCAGCACTGAAAGCTGTTGCTAGCCAGCACCCTTCCTTGGAAGCGCTTTCACAGGCGCAGCAACACTGGGGCTTTGCGCTTCTCTAGCCACCAAACGTCACAGTCACTATCTCTCCGTCTTGTAGACACGAGCTGAGAAATTGCAAACGTCGAGCAATTGCTCAGAGATGAAAAGTGCCAGCACTGGAAGCTGTTGCTAGCCAGCACCCTTCCTTGGAAGCGCTTTTGTAGGCCTAAGCACACTGGGGCTCTGGGCTTCTCTAGCCACCTCATCTTCTGCTCATCCTCTCGCGCACTCTAAAGAGAGCTCAGGTGAGAAATTGCAAACGTCGAGCAATTGCTCAGAGATGAAAAGTGCCAGCACTGAAAGCTGTTGCTAGCCAGCACCCTTCCTTGGAAGCGCTTTCACAGGCGCAGTAACACTGGGGCTCTGGGCTTCTCTAGCCACCTCATCTTCTGCTCATCCTCTCGCGCACTCTAAAGAGAGCTCAGGTGAGAAATTGCAAACGTCGAGCAATTGCTCAGAGATGAAAAGTGCCAGCACTGAAAGCTGTTGCTAGCCAGCACCCTTCCTTGGAAGCGCTTTCACAGGCGCAGTAACACTGGGGCTCTGGGCTTCTCTAGCCACCTCATCTTCTGCTCTTCCTCTCGCGCACTCTAAAGAGAGCTCAGGTGAGAAATTGCAAACGTCGAGCAATTGCTCAGAGATGAAAAGTGCCAGCACTGAAAGCTGTTGCTAGCCAGCACCCTTCCTTGGAAGTGCTTTCACAGGCGCAGTAACACTGGTGCTTTGCGCTTCTCTAGCCACCAAACGTCACTGTCATTCACTTTCCGTCTCGTAGACACGAGCTGAGAAATTGCAAACGTCGAGCAATTGCTCAGAGATGAAAAGTGCCAGCACTGAAAGCTCTTGCTAGCCAGCACCCTTCCTTGGAAGCGCTTTTGTAGCCCTAAGCACACTGGGGCTCTGGGCTTCTCTAGCCACCTAATCTTCTGCTCATCCTCTCGCGCAGTCTAAAGAGAGCTCAGGTGAGAAATTGCAAACGTCGAGCAATTGCTCAGAGAGGAAAAGTGCCAGCCCTGAAAGCTGTTGCTAGCCAGCACCCTTCCTTGGAAGCGCTTTTGTAGGCCTAAGAACACTGGGGCTCTGGGCTTCTCTAGCCACCTCATCTTCTGCTCATCCTCTCGCGCACTCTAAAGAGAGCTCAGGTGAGAAATTGCAAACGTCCAGCAATTGCTCAGAGATGAAAAGTGCCAGCACTGAAAGCTGTTGCTAGCCAGCACCCTTCCTTGGAAGCGCTTTCACAGGCGCAGCAACACTGGGGCTTTGCGCTTCTCTAGCCACCAAACGTCACTGTCATTCTCTTTCCGTCTCGTAGACACGAGCTGAGAAATTGCAAACGTCGAGCAATTGCTCAGAGATGAAAAGTGCCAGCACTGAAAGCTCTTGTTAGCCAGCACCCTTCCTTGGAAGCGCTTTTGTAGGCCTAAGAACACTAGGGCTCTGGGCTTCTCTAGCCACCTAATCTTCTGCTCATCCTCTCGCGCACTCTAAAGAGAGCTCAGGTGAGAAATTGCAAACGTCGAGCAATTGCTCAGAGATGAAAAGTGCCAGCACTGAAAGCTCTTGCTAGCCAGCACCCTTCCTTGGAAGCGCTTTTGTAGGCCTAAGAACACTGGGGCTCTGGGCTTCTCTAGCCACCTCATCTTATGCTCATCCTCTCGCGCAGTCTAAAGAGAGCTCAGGTGAGAAATTGCAAACGTCGAGCAATTGCTCAGAGATGAAAAGTGCCAGCACTGAAAGCTGTTGCTAGCCAGCACCCTTCCTTGGAAGCGCTTTTGTAGGGCTAAGAACACTGGGGCTCTGGGCTTCTCTAGCCACCTCATCTTCTGCTCATCCTCTCGCGCACTCTAAAGAGAGCTCAGGTGAGAAATTGCAAACGTCGAGCAATTGCTCAGAGAGGAAAAGTGCCAGCACTGAAAGCTGTTGCTAGCCAGCACCCTTCCTTGGAAGCGCTTTCACAGGCGCAGTAACACTGGGGCTTTGCGCTTCTCTAGCCACCAAACGTCACGGTCCTTCTCTTTCCATCTCGTAGACACGAGCTGAGAAATTGCAAACGTCGAGCAATTGCTCAGAGATGAAAAGTGCCAGCACTGAAAGCTGTTGCTAGCCAGCACCCTTCCTTGGAAGCGCTTTTGTAGCCCTTAGAACACTGGGGCTCTGGGCTTCTCTAGCCACCTCATCTTCTGCTCATCCTCTCGCGCACTCTAAAGAGAGCTCAGGTGAGAAATTGCAAACGTCGAGCAATTGCTCAGAGATGAAAAGTGCCAGCACTGAAAGCTCTTGCTAGCCAGCACCCTTCCTTGGAAGCGCTTTTGTAGGCCTAAGAACACTGGGGCTCTGGGCTTCTCTAGCCACCTCATCTTCTGCTCATCCTCTCGCGCACTCTAAAGAGAGCTCAGGTGAGAAATTGCAAACGTCGAGCAATTGCTCAGAGATGAAAAGTGCCAGCACTGAAAGCTGTTGCTAGCCAGCACCCTTCCTTGGAAGCGCTTTCACAGGCGCAGTAACACTGGGGCTTTGCGCTTCTCTAGCCACCAAACGTCACGGTCCTTCTCTTTCCGTCTCGTAGACACGAGCTGAGAAATTGCAAACGTCGAGCAATTGCTCAGAGATGAAAAGTGCCAGCACTGAAAGCTCTTGCTAGCCAGCACCCTTCCTTGGAAGTGCTTTTGTAGGCCTAAGAACACTGGGGCTCTGGGCTTCTCTAGCCACCTAATCTTCTGCTCATCCTCTCGCGCAGTCTAAAGAGAGCTCAGGTGAGAAATTGCAAACGTCGAGCAATTGCTCAGAGATGAAAAGTGCCAGCACTGAAAGCTGTTGCTAGCCAGCACCCTTCCTTGGAAGCGCTTTTGTAGGCCTAAGAACACTGGGGCTCTGGGCTTCTCTAGCCACCTCATCTTCTGCTCATCCTCTCGCGCACTCTAAAGAGAGCTCAGGTGAGAAATTGCAAACGTCGAGCAATTGCTCAGAGATGAAAAGTGCCAGCACTGAAAGCTGTTGCTAGCCAGCACCCTTCCTTGGAAGCGCTTTCACAGGCGCAGCAACACTGGGGCTTTGCGCTTCTCTACCCACCAAACGTCACGGTCACTATCTCTCCGTCTCGTAGACACGAGCTGAGAAATTGCAAACGTTGAGCAATTGCTCAGAGATGAAAAGTGCCAGCACTGGAAGCTGTTGCTAGCCAGCACCCTTCCTTGGAAGCGCTTTTGTAGGCCTAAGAACACTGGGGCTCTGGGCTTCTCTAGCCACCTCATCTTCTGCTCATCCTCTCGCGCACTCTAAAGAGAGCTCAGGTGAGAAATTGCAAACGTCGAGCAATTGCTCAGAGATGAAAAGTGCCAGCACTGAAAGCTCTTGCTAGCCAGCACCCTTCCTTGGAAGCGCTTTTGTAGGCCTAAGAACACTGGGGCTCTGGGCTTCTCTAGCCACCTCATCTTCTGCTCTTCCTCTCGCGCACTCTAAAGAGATCTCAGGTGAGAAATTGCAAACGTCGAGCAATTGCTCAGAGATGAAAAGTGCCAGCACTGAAAGCTGTTGCTAGCCAGCACCCTTCCTTGGAAGTGCTTTCACAGGCGCAGTAACACTGGGGCTTTGCGCTTCTCTAGCCACCAAACGTCACTGTCATTCACTTTCCGTCTCCTAGACACGAGCTGAGAAATTGCAAACGTCGAGCAATTGCTCAGAGATGAAAAGTGCCAGCACTGAAAGCTGTTGCTAGCCAGCACCCATCCTTGGAAGCGCTTTTGTAGGCCTAAGCACACTGGGGCTCTGGGCTTCTTTAGCCACCTCATCTTCTGCTCATCCTCTCGCGCACTCTGAAGAGAGCTCAGGGGAGAAATTGCAAACGTCCAGCAATTGCTCAGAGATGAAAAGTGCCAGCACTGAAAGCTCTTGCTAGCCAGCACCCTTCCTTGGAAGCGCTTTCACAGGCGCAGTAACACTGGGGCTTTGCGCTTCTCTACCCACCAAACGTCACGGTCACTATCTCTCCGTCTCGTAGACACGAGCTGAGAAATTGCAAACGTCGAGCAATTGCTCAGAGATGAAAAGTGCCAGCACTGAAAGCTCTTGCTAGCCAGCACCCTTCCTTGGAAGCGCTTTTGTAACCCTTAGAACACTGGGGCTCTGGGCTTCTCTAGCCACCTAATCTTCTGCTCATCCTCTCGCGCACTCTAAAGAGTGCTCAGGTGAGAAATTGCAAACGTCGAGCAATTGCTCAGAGATGAAAAGTGCCAGCACTGAAAGCTGTTGCTAGCCAGCACCCTTCCTTGGAAGCGCTTTTGTAGGCCTAAGAACACTGGGGCTCTGGGCTTCTCTAGCCACCTCATCTTCTGCTCATCCTCTCGCGCACTCTAAAGAGAGCTCAGGTGAGAAATTGCAAACGTCGAGCAATTGCTCAGAGATGAAAAGTGCCAGCACTGAAAGCTCTTGCTAGCCAGCACCCTTCCTTGGAAGCGCTTTTGTAGGCCTAAGAACACTGGGGCTCTGGGCTTCTCTAGCCACCTCATCTTCTGCTCTTCCTCTCGCGCACTCTAAAGAGATCTCAGGTGAGAAATTGCAAACGTCGAGCAATTGCTCAGAGATGAAAAGTGCCAGCACTGAAAGCTGTTGCTAGCCAGCACCCTTCCTTGGAAGTGCTTTCACAGGCGCAGCAACACTGGGGCTTTGCGCTTCTCTACCCACCAAACGTCACTGTCATTCACTTTCCGTCTCGTAGACACGAGCTGAGAAATTGCAAACGTCGAGCAATTGCTCAGAGATGAAAAGTGCCAGCACTGAAAGCTGTTGCTAGCCAGCACCCTTCCTTGGAAGCGCTTTTGTAGGCCTAAGAACACTGGGGCTCTGGGCTTCTCTAGCCACCTCATCTTCTGCTCATCCTCTCGCGCACTCTAAAGAGAGCTCAGGTGAGAAATTGCAAACGTCGAGCAATTGCTCAGAGATGAAAAGTGCCAGCACTGAAAGCTGTTGCTAGCCAGCACCCTTCCTTGGAAGCGCTTTCACAGGCGCAGTAACACTGGGGCTTTGCGCTTCTCTAGCCACCAAACGTCACGGTCCTTCTCTTTCCGTCTCGTAGACACGAGCTGAGAAATTGCAAACGTCGAGCAATTGCTCAGAGATGAAAAGTGCCAGCACTGAAAGCTCTTGCTAGCCAGCACCCTTCCTTGGAAGCGCTTTTGTAGGCCTAAGAACACTGGGGCTCTGGGCTTCTCTAGCCACCTAATCTTCTGCTCATCCTCTCGCGCAGTCTAAAGAGAGCTCAGGTGAGAAATTGCAAACGTCGAGCAATTGCTCAGAGATGAAAAGTGCCAGCACTGAAAGCTGTTGCTAGCCAGCACCCTTCCTTGGAAGCGCTTTTGTAGGCCTAAGAACACTGGGGCTCTGGGCTTCTCTAGCCACCTCATCTTCTGCTCATCCTCTCGCGCACTCTAAAGAGAGCTCAGGGGAGAAATTGCAAACGTCGAGCAATTGCTCAGAGATGAAAAGTGCCAGCACTGAAAGCTGTTGCTAGCCAGCACCCTTCCTTGGAAGCGCTTTCACAGGCGCAGCAACACTGGGGCTTTGCGCTTCTCTACCCACCAAACGTCACGGTCACTATCTCTCCGTCTCGTAGACACGAGCTGAGAAATTGCAAACGTTGAGCAATTGCTCAGAGATGAAAAGTGCCAGCACTGGAAGCTGTTGCTAGCCAGCACCCTTCCTTGGAAGCGCTTTTGTAGGCCTAAGAACACTGGGGCTCTGGGCTTCTCTAGCCACCTCATCTTCTGCTCATCCTCTCGCGCACTCTAAAGAGAGCTCAGGGGAGAAATTGCAAACGTCCAGCAATTGCTCAGAGATGAAAAGTGCCAGCACTGAAAGCTGTTGCTAGCCAGCACCCTTCCTTGGAAGCGCTTTTGTAGGCCTAAGAACACTGGGGCTCTGGGCTTCTCTAGCCACCTCATCTTCTGCTCTTCCTCTCGCGCACTCTAAAGAGAGCTCAGGTGAGAAATTGCAAACGTCGAGCAATTGCTCAGAGATGAAAAGTGCCAGCACTGAAAGCTGTTGCTAGCCAGCACCCTTCCTTGGAAGTGCTTTCACAGGCGCAGTAACACTGGGGCTTTGCGCTTCTCTAGCCACCAAACGTCACTGTCATTCACTTTCCGTCTCGTAGACACGAGCTGAGAAATTGCAAACGTCGAGCAATTGCTCAGAGATGAAAAGTGCCAGCACTGAAAGCTGTTGCTAGCCAGCACCCATCCTTGGAAGCGCTTTTGTAGGCCTAAGCACACTGGGGCTCTGGGCTTCTTTAGCCACCTCATCTTCTGCTCATCCTCTCGCGCACTCTGAAGAGAGCTCAGGGGAGAAATTGCAAACGTCCAGCAATTGCTCAGAGATGAAAAGTGCCAGCACTGAAAGCTCTTGCTAGCCAGCACCCTTCCTTGGAAGCGCTTTCACAGGCGCAGTAACACTGGGGCTTTGCGCTTCTCTACCCACCAAACGTCACGGTCACTATCTCTCCGTCTCGTAGACACGAGCTGAGAAATTGCAAACGTCGAGCAATTGCTCAGAGATGAAAAGTGCCAGCACTGAAAGCTCTTGCTAGCCAGCACCCTTCCTTGGAAGCGCTTTTGTAACCCTTAGAACACTGGGGCTCTGGGCTTCTCTAGCCACCTAATCTTCTGCTCATCCTCTCGCGCACTCTAAAGAGTGCTCAGGTGAGAAATTGCAAACGTCGAGCAATTGCTCAGAGATGAAAAGTGCCAGCACTGAAAGCTGTTGCTAGCCAGCACCCTTCCTTGGAAGCGCTTTTGTAGGCCTAAGAACACTGGGGCTCTGGGCTTCTCTAGCCACCTCATCTTCTGCTCATCCTCTCGCGCACTCTAAAGAGAGCTCAGGTGAGAAATTGCAAACGTCCAGCAATTGCTCAGAGATGAAAAGTGCCAGCACTGAAAGCTCTTGCTAGCCAGCACCCTTCCTTGGAAGCGCTTTTGTAGGCCTAAGAACACTGGGGCTCTGGGCTTCTCTAGCCACCTCATCTTCTGCTCTTCCTCTCGCGCACTCTAAAGAGATCTCAGGTGAGAAATTGCAAACGTCGAGCAATTGCTCAGAGATGAAAAGTGCCAGCACTGAAAGCTGTTGCTAGCCAGCACCCTTCCTTGGAAGTGCTTTCACAGGCGCAGTAACACTGGGGCTTTGCGCTTCTCTAGCCACCAAACGTCACTGTCATTCACTTTCCGTCTCGTAGACACGAGCTGAGAAATTGCAAACGTCGAGCAATTGCTCAGAGATGAAAAGTGCCAGCACTGAAAGCTCTTGCTAGCCAGCACCCTTCCTTGGAAGCGCTTTTGTAGGCCTAAAACACTGGGGCTCTGGGCTTCTCTAGCCACCTCATCTTCTGCTCATCCTCTCGCGCACTCTAAAGAGAGCTCAGGTGAGAAATTGCAAACGTCCAGCAATTGCTCAGAGATGAAAAGTGCCAGCACTGAAAGCTGTTGCTAGCCAGCACCCTTCCTTGGAAGCGCTTTCACAGGCGCAGCAGCACTGGGGCTTTGCGCTTCTCTACCCACCAAACGTCACTGTCATTCTCTTTCCGTCTCTTAGACACGAGCTGAGAAATTGCAAACGTCGAGCAATTGCTCAGAGATGAAAAGTGCCAGCACTGAAAGCTGTTGCTAGCCAGCACCCTTCCTTGGAAGCGCTTTTGTAGGCCTAAGAACACTGGGGCTCTGGGCTTCTCTAGCCACCTAATCTTCTGCTCATCCTCTCGCGCACTCTAAAGAGAGCTCAGGTGAGAAATTGCAAACGTCGAGCAATTGCTCAGCGATGAAAAGTGCCAGCACTGAAAGCTCTTGCTAGCCAGCACCCTTCCTTGGAAGCGCTTTTGTAGGCCTAAGAACACTGGGGCTCTGGGCTTCTCTAGCCACCTCATCTTCTGCTCATCCTCTCGCGCACTCTAAAGAGAGCTCAGGTGAGAAATTGCAAACGTCGAGCAATTGCTCAGAGATGAAAAGTGCCAGCACTGAAAGCTGTTGCTAGCCAGCACCCTTCCTTGGAAGCGCTTTCACAGGCGCAGCAACACTGGGGCTTTGCGCTTCTCTAGCCACCAAACGTCACGGTCCTTCTCTTTCCGTCTCGTAGACACGAGCTGAGAAATTGCAAACGTCCAGCAATTGCTCAGAGATGAAAAGTGCCAGCACTGAAAGCTCTTGCCAGCCAGCACCCTTCCTTGGAAGTGCTTTTGTAGGCCTAAGAACACTGGGGCTCTGGGCTTCTTTGGCCACCTCATCTTCTGCTCATCCTCTCGCGCACTCTAAAGAGAGCTCAGGTGAGAAATTGCAAACGTCGAGCAATTGCTCAGAGATGAAAAGTGCCAGCACTGAAAGCTGTTGCTAGCCAGCCCCCTTCCTTGGAAGCGCTTTCACAGGCGCAGTAACACTGGGGCTTTGCGCTTCTCTAGCCACCAAACGTCACGGTCCTTCTCTTTCCGTCTCGTAGACACGAGCTGAGAAATTGCAAACATCGAGCAATTGCTCAGAGATGAAAAGTGCCAGCACTGAAAGCTGTTGCTAGCCAGCACCCTTCCTTGGAAGCGCTTTTGTAGGCCTAAGAACACTGGGGCTTTGCGCTTCTCTAGCCACCAAACGTCACGGTCATTCTCTTTCCGTCTCGTAGACACGAGCTGAGAAATTGCAAACGTCGAGCAATTGCTCAGAGATGAAAAGTGCCAGCACTGAAAGCTGTTGCTAGCCAGCCCCCTTCCTTGGAAGCGCATTCACAGGCGCAGCAACACTGGGGCTTTGCGCTTCTCTAACCACCAAACGTCACGGTCCTTCTCTTTCCGTCTCGTAGACACGAGCTGAGAAATTGCAAACGTCGAGCAATTGCTCAGAGATTAAAAGTGCCAGCACTGAAAGCTGTTGCCAGCCAGCACCCTTCCTTGGAAGTGCTTTTGTAGACCTAAGAACACTGGGGCTCTGGGCTTCTCTAGCCACCTAATCTTCTGCTCATCCTCTCGCGCACTCTAGAGAGAGCTCAGGTGAGAAATTGCAAACGTCGAGCAATTGCTCAGAGATGAAAAGTGCCAGCACTGAAAGCTGTTGCTAGCCAGCCCCCTTCCTTGGAAGCGCTTTTGTAGCCCTAAGAACACTGGGGCTCTGGGCTTCTCTAGCCACCTAATCTTCTGCTCATCCTCTTGCGCACTCTAAAGAGTGCTCAGGTGAGAAATTGCAAACGTCCAGCAATTGCTCAGAGATGAAAAGTGCCAGCACTGAAAGCTCTTGCTAGCCAGCACCCTTCCTTGGAAGCGCTTTCACAGGCGCAGCAACACTGGGGCTTTGCGCTTCTCTAGCCACCAAACATCACGGTCCTTCTCTTTCCGTCTCGTAGACACGAGCTGAGAAATTGCAAACGTCGAGCAATTGCTCAGAGATGAAAAGTGCCAGCACTGAAAGCTGTTGCCAGCCAGCACCCTTCCTTGGAAGCGCTTTTGTAGGCCTAAGAACACTGGGGCTCTGGGCTTCTCTAGCCACCTAATCTTCTGCTCATCCTCTCGCGCACTCTAAAGAGAGCTCTGGTGAGAAATTGCAAACGTCGAGCAATTGCTCAGAGAAGAAAAGTGCCAGCACTGAAAGCTGTTGCTAGCCAGCACCCTTCCTTGGAAGCGCTTTTGTAGGCCTAAGAACAGTGGGGCTCTGGGCGTCTCTAGCCACCTAATCTTCTGCTCATCCTCTCGCGCACTCTAAAGAGTGCTCAGGTGAGAAATTGCAAACGTCCAGCAATTGCTCAGAGATGAAAAGTGCCAGCACTGAAAGCTGTTGCTAGCCAGCACCCTTCCTTGGAAGTGCTTTCACAGGCGCAGTAACACTGGGACTTTGCACTTCTGTAGCCACCAAATGTCACGGTCATTCTCTTTCCGTCTCGTAGACATGAGCTGAGAAATTGCAAACGTTGAGCAATTGCTCAGAGATGAAAAGTGCCAGCACTGAAAGCTCTTGCTAGCCAGCACCCTTCCTTGGAAGCGCTTTCACAGGCGCAGCAACACTGGGGCTTTGCGCTTCTCTAGCCACCAAACGTCACCGTCATTCTCTTTCCGTCTCGTAGACACGAGCTGAGAAATTGCAAACGTCGAGCAATTGCTCAGAGATGAAAAGTGCCAGCGCTGAAAGCTCTTGCTAGCCAGCACCCTTCCTTGGAAGCGCTTTCACAGGCGCAGTAACACTGGGGCTTTGCGCTTCTCTAGCCACCAAACGTCACGGTCATTCTCTTTCCGTCTCGTAGACACGAGCTGAGAAATTGCAAACGTCGAGCAATTGCTCAGAGATGAAAAGTGCCAGCACTGAAAGCTCTTGCTAGCCAGCAGCCTTCCTTGGAAGCGCTTTTGTAGGCCTAAGAACACTGGGGCTCTGGGCTTCTCTAGCCACCTAATCTTCTGCTCGTCCTCTCGCACACTCTAAAGAGAGCTCAGGTGAGAAATTGCAAATGTCCAGCAATTGCTCAGAGATGAAAAGTGCCAGCACTGAAAGCTGTTGCTAGCCAGCCCCCTTCCTTGGAAGCGCTTTCACAGGCGCAGTAACACTGGGGCTTTGCGCTTCTCTAGCCACCAAACGTCACGGTCACTATCTCTCCGTCTCGTAGACACGAGCTGAGAAATTGCAAATGTCGAGCAATTGCTCAGAGATGAAAAGTGCCAGCACTGAAAGCTGTTGCTAGCCAGCCCCCTTCCTTGGAAGCGCTTTTGTAGGCCTAAGAACAGTGGGGCTCTGGGCTTCTCTAGCCACCTAATCTTCTGCTCATCCTCTCGCGCACTCTAAAGAGAGCTCAGGTGAGAAATTGCAAACGTTGAGCAATTGCTCAGAGATGAAAAGTGCCAGCACTGAAAGCTGTTGCTAGCCAGCACCCTTCCTTGGAAGCGCTTTTGTAGGCCTAAGAACACTGGGGCTCTGGGCTTCTCTAGCCACCTCATCTTCTGCTCATCCTCTCGCGCACTCTAAAGAGAGCTCAGGTGAGAAATTGCAAACGTCGAGCAATTGCTCAGAGATGAAAAGTGCCAGCACTGAAAGCTGTTGCTAGCCAGCACCCTTCCTTGGAAGCGCTTTCACAGGCGCAGTAACACTGGGGCTTTGCGCTTCTCTAGCCACCAAACGTCACTGTCATTCTCTTTCCGTCTCGTAGACACGAGCTGAGAAATTGCAAACGTCGAGCAATTGCTCAGAGATGAAAAGTGCCAGCACTGAAAGCTGTTGCTAGCCAGCACCCTTCCTTGGAAGCGCTTTTGTAGCCCTTAGAACACTGGGGCTCTGGGCTTCTCTAGCCACCTAATCTTCTGCTCATCCTCTCGCGCACTCTAAAGAGAGCTCAGGTGAGAAATTGCAAATGTCGAGCAATTGCTCAGAGATGAAAAGTGCCAGCACTGAAAGCTGTTGCTAGCCAGCACCCTTCCTTGGAAGCGCTTTTGTAGGCCTAAGCACACTGGGGCTCTGGGCTTCTCTAGCCACCTCATCTTCTGCTCATCCTCTCGCGCACTCTAAAGAGAGCTCAGGTGAGAAATTGCAAACGTCGAGCAATTGCTCAGAGATGAAAAGTGCCAGCACTGAAAGCTGTTGCTAGCCAGCACCCTTCCTTGGAAGCGCTTTCACAGGCGCAGTAACACTGGGGCTTTGCGCTTCTCTAGCCACCAAACGTCACGGTCCTTCTCTTTCCGTCTCGTAGACACGAGCTGAGAAATTGCAAACGTCGAGCAATTGCTCAGAGATGAAAAGTGCCAGCACTGAAAGCTGTTGCTAGCCAGCACCCTTCCTTGGAAGCGCTTTTGTAGGCCTAAGAACACTGGGGCTCTGGGCTTCTCTAGCCACCTCATCTTCTGCTCATCCTCTCGCGCACTCTAAAGAGAGCTCAGGTGAGAAATTGCAAACGTCGAGCAATTGCTCAGAGATGAAAAGTGCCAGCACTGAAAGCTGTTGCTAGCCAGCACCCTTCCTTGGAAGCGCTTTTGTAACCCTTAGAACACTGGGGCTCTGGGCTTCTCTAGCCACCTCATCTTCTGCTCATCCTCTCGCGCACTCTAAAGAGAGCTCAGGTGAGAAATTGCAAACGTCGAGCAATTGCTCAGAGATGAAAAGTGCCAGCACTGAAAGCTGTTGCTAGCCAGCACCCTTCCTTGGAAGCGCTTTCACAGGCGCAGTAACACTGGGGCTTTGCGCTTCTCTAGCCACCAAACGTCACGGTCCTTCTCTTTCCATCTCGTAGACACGAGCTGAGAAATTGCAAACGTCGAGCAATTGCTCAGAGATGAAAAGTGCCAGCACTGAAAGCTGTTGCTAGCCAGCACCCTTCCTTGGAAGCGCTTTTGTAGCCCTTAGAACACTGGGGCTCTGGGCTTCTCTAGCCACCTCATCTTCTGCTCATCCTCTCGCGCACTCTAAAGAGAGCTCAGGTGAGAAATTGCAAACGTCGAGCAATTGCTCAGAGATGAAAAGTGCCAGCACTGAAAGCTGTTGCTAGCCAGCACCCTTCCTTGGAAGCGCTTTCACAGGCGCAGTAACACTGGGGCTTTGCGCTTCTCTAGCCACCAAACGTCACGGTCATTCTCTTTCCGTCTCGTAGACACGAGCTGAGAAATTGCAAACGTCGAGCAATTGCTCAGAGATGAAAAGTGCCAGCACTGAAAGCTGTTGCTAGCCAGCACCCTTCCTTGGAAGCGCTTTTGTAGGCCTAAGAACACTGGGGCTCTGGGCTTCTCTAGCCACCTCATCTTCTGCTCATCCTCTCGCGCACTCTAAAGAGAGCTCAGGTGAGAAATTGCAAACGTCGAGCAATTGCTCAGAGATGAAAAGTGCCAGCACTGAAAGCTGTTGCTAGCCAGCACCCTTCCTTGGAAGCGCTTTTGTAGGCCTAAGAACACTGGGGCTCTGGGCTTCTCTAGCCACCTCATCTTCTGCTCATCCTCTCGCGCACTCTAAAGAGAGCTCAGGGGAGAAATTGCAAACGTCGAGCAATTGCTCAGAGATGAAAAGTGCCAGCACTGAAAGCTCTTGCTAGCCAGCACCCTTCCTTGGAAGCGCTTTCACAGGTGCAGTAACACTGGGGCTTTGCGCTTCTCTAGCCACCAAACGTCACGGTCATTCTCTTTCCGTCTCGTAGACACGAGCTGAGAAATTGCAAACGTCGAGCAATTGCTCAGAGAGGAAAAGTGCCAGCACTGAAAGCTCTTGCTAGCCAGCACCCTTCCTTGGAAGCGCTTTTGTAGGCCTAAGCACACTGGGGCTCTGGGCTTCTCTAGCCACCTCATCTTCTGCTCATCCTCTCGCGCACTCTAAAGAGAGCTCAGGTGAGAAATTGCAAACGTCGAGCAATTGCTCAGAGATGAAAAGTGCCAGCACTGAAAGCTGTTGCTAGCCAGCACCCTTCCTTGGAAGCGCTTTTGTAGGCCTAAGAACACTGGGGCTCTGGGCTTCTCTAGCCACCTCATCTTCTGCTCATCCTCTCGCGCACTCTAAAGAGAGCTCAGGTGAGAAATTGCAAACGTCGAGCAATTGCTCAGAGATGAAAAGTGCCAGCACTGAAAGCTGTTGCTAGCCAGCACCCTTCCTTGGAAGTGCTTTCACAGGCGCAGTAACACTGGGGCTTTGCGCTTCTCTAGCCACCAAACGTCACTGTCATTCACTTTCCGTCTCGTAGACACGAGCTGAGAAATTGCAAACGTCGAGCAATTGCTCAGAGATGAAAAGTGCCAGCACTGAAAGCTGTTGCTAGCCAGCACCCATCCTTGGAAGCGCTTTTGTAGGCCTAAGAACACTGGGGCTCTGGGCTTCTTTAGCCACCTCATCTTCTGCTCATCCTCTCGCGCACTCTGAAGAGAGCTCAGGGGAGAAATTGCAAACGTCGAGCAATTGCTCAGAGATGAAAAGTGCCAGCACTGAAAGCTGTTGCTAGCCAGCACCCTTCCTTGGAAGCGCTTTCACAGGCGCAGTAACACTGGGGCTTTGCGCTTCTCTACCCACCAAACGTCACGGTCACTATCTCTCCGTCTCGTAGACACGAGCTGAGAAATTGCAAACGTCGATCAATTGCTCAGAGAGGAAAAGTGCCAGCACTGAAAGCTCTTGCTAGCCAGCACCCTTCCTTGGAAGCGCTTTTGTAGGCCTAAGAACACTGGGGCTCTGGGCTTCTCTAGCCACCTCATCTTCTGCTCATCCTCTCGCGCACTCTAAAGAGAGCTCAGGTGAGAAATTGCAAACGTCGAGCAATTGCTCAGAGATGAAAAGTGCCAGCACTGAAAGCTGTTGCTAGCCAGCACCCTTCCTTGGAAGCGCTTTTGTAGGCCTAAGAACACTGGGGCTTTGCGCTTCTCTAGCCACCAAACGTCACGGTCACTATCTCTCCGTCTCGTAGACACGAGCTGAGAAATTGCAAACGTTGAGCAATTGCTCAGAGATGAAAAGTGCCAGCACTGGAAGCTGTTGCTAGCCAGCACCCTTCCTTGGAAGCGCTTTTGTAGGCCTAAGCACACTGGGGCTCTGGGCTTCTCTAGCCACCTCATCTTCTGCTCATCCTCTCGCGCACTCTGAAGAGAGCTCAGGGGAGAAATTGCAAACGTCGAGCAATTGCTCAGAGATGAAAAGTGCCAGCACTGAAAGCTCTTGCTAGCCAGCACCCTTCCTTGGAAGCGCTTTCACAGGCGTAGTAACACTGGGGCTTTGCGCTTCTCTACCCACCAAACGTCACGGTCACTATCTCTCCGTCTCGTAGACACGAGCTGAGAAATTGCAAACGTCGAGCAATTGCTCAGAGAGGAAAAGTGCCAGCACTGAAAGCTCTTGCTAGCCAGCACCCTTCCTTGGAAGCGCTTTTGTAACCCTTAGAACACTGGGGCTCTGGGCTTCTCTAGCCACCTAATCTTCTGCTCATCCTCTCGCGCACTCTAAAGAGTGCTCAGGTGAGAAATTGCAAACGTCGAGCAATTGCTCAGAGATGAAAAGTGCCAGCACTGAAAGCTGTTGCTAGCCAGCACCCTTCCTTGGAAGCGCTTTTGTAGGCCTAAGAACACTGGGGCTCTGGGCTTCTCTAGCCACCTCATCTTCTGCTCATCCTCTCGCGCACTCTAAAGAGAGCTCAGGTGAGAAATTGCAAACGTCGAGCAATTGCTCAGAGATGAAAAGTGCCAGCACTGAAAGCTGTTGCTAGCCAGCACCCTTCCTTGGAAGCGCTTTTGTAGGCCTAAGAACACTGGGGCTCTGGGCTTCTCTAGCCACCTCATCTTCTGCTCATCCTCTCGCGCAGTCTAAAGAGAGCTCAGGTGAGAAATTGCAAACGTCGAGCAATTGCTCAGAGGTGAAAAGTGCCAGCACTGAAAGCTGTTGCTAGCCAGCACCCTTCCTTGGAAGCGCTTTCACAGGCGCAGTAACACTGGGGCTTTGCGCTTCTCTAGCCACCAAATGTCACGGTCATTCTATTTCCGTCTCGTAGACACGAGCTGAGAAATTGCAAACGTCGAGCAATTGCTCAGAGATGAAAAGTGCCAGCACTGAAAGCTGTTGCTAGCCAGCACCCTTCCTTGGAAGCGCTTTTGTAGGCCTAAGCACACTGGGGCTCTGGGCTTCTCTAGCCACCTCATCTTCTGCTCATCCTCTCGCGCACTCTAAAGAGAGCTCAGGTGAGAAATTGCAAACGTCGAGCAATTGCTCAGAGATGAAAAGTGCCAGCACTGAAAGCTGTTGCTAGCCAGCACCCTTCCTTGGAAGCGCTTTCACAGGCGCAGTAACACTGGGGCTTTGCGCTTCTCTACCCACCAAACGTCACGGTCACTATCTCTCCGTCTCGTAGACACGAGCTGAGAAATTGCAAACGTCGATCAATTGCTCAGAGATGAAAAGTGCCAGCACTGAAAGCTCTTGCTAGCCAGCACCCTTCCTTGGAAGCGCTTTTGTAGGCCTAAGAACACTGGGGCTCTGGGCTTCTCTAGCCACCTAATCTTCTGCTCATCCCCTCGCGCACTCTAAAGAGTGCTCAGGTGAGAAATTGCAAACGTCGAGCAATTGCTCAGAGATGAAAAGTGCCAGCACTGAAAGCTGTTGCTAGCCAGCACCCTTCCTTGGAAGCGCTTTTGTAGGCCTAAGAACACTGGGGCTCTGGGCTTCTCTAGCCACCTCATCTTCTGCTCATCCTCTCGCGCACTCTAAAGAGAGCTCAGGTGAGAAATTGCAAACGTCGAGCAATTGCTCAGAGATGAAAAGTGCCAGCACTGAAAGCTGTTGCTAGCCAGCACCCTTCCTTGGAAGCGCTTTTGTAGGCCTAAGAACACTGGGGCTCTGGGCTTCTCTACCCACTAAAACGTCACGGTCATTCTCTTTCCGTCTCGTAGACACGAGCTGAGAAATTGCAAACGTCGAGCAATTGCTCAGAGATGAAAAGTGCCAGCACTGGAAGCTGTTGCTAGCCAGCCCCCTTCCTTGGAAGCGCTTTTGTAGGCCTAAGCACACTGGGGCTCTGGGCTTCTGTAGCCACCTCATCTTCTGCTCATCCTCTCGCGCACTCTAAAGAGAGCTCAGGTGAGAAATTGCAAACGTCGAGCAATTGCTCAGAGATGAAAAGTGCCAGCACTGAAAGCTGTTGCTAGCCAGCACCCTTCCTTGGGAGCGCTTTTGTAGGCCTAAGAACACTGGGGCTCTGGGCTTCTTTAGCCACCTAATCTTCTGCTCATCCTCTCGCGCACTCTGAAGAGAGCTCAGGTGAGAAATTGCAAACGTCGAGCAATTGCTCAGAGATGAAAAGTGCCAGCACTGAAAGCTGTTGCTAGCCAGCAGCCTTCCTTGGAAGCGCTTTCACAGGCGCAGTAACACTGGGGCTTTGCGCTTCTCTAGCCACCAAACGTCACGGTCATTCTCTTTCCGTCTCGTAGACACGAGCTGAGAAGTTGCAAACGTCGAGCAATTGCTCAGAGATGAAAAGTGCCAGCACTGAAAGCTCTTGCTAGCCAGCACCCTTCCTTGGAAGCGCTTTCACAGGCGCAGCAACACTGGGG
The DNA here is from genome assembly GCA_037962945.1 of Sarcoramphus papa. NCBI lineage: Eukaryota > Metazoa > Chordata > Aves > Accipitriformes > Cathartidae > Sarcoramphus > Sarcoramphus papa. The sequence continues at coordinate 3,326,765 of JBBMRM010000088.1, forward strand.
CTTTGCGCTTCTCTACCCACCAAACGTCACGGTCCTTCTCTTTCCGTCTCCTAGACACAAGCTGAGAAATTGCAAACGTCGAGCAATTGCTCAGAGATGAAAAGTGCCAGCACTGAAAGCTGTTGCTAGCCAGCACCCTTCCTTGGAAGCGCTTTTGTAGCCCTTAGAACACTGGGGCTCTGGGCTTCTCTAGCCACCTAATCTTCTGCTCATCCTCTCGCGCACTCTAAAGAGAGCTCAGGTGAGAAATTGCAAATGTCGAGCAATTGCTCAGAGATGAAAAGTGCCAGCACTGAAAGCTGTTGCTAGCCAGCACCCTTCCTTGGAAGCGCTTTTGTAGGCCTAAGCACACTGGGGCTCTGGGCTTCTCTAGCCACCTCATCTTCTGCTCATCCTCTCGCGCACTCTAAAGAGAGCTCAGGTGAGAAATTGCAAACGTCGAGCAATTGCTCAGAGATGAAAAGTGCCAGCACTGAAAGCTGTTGCTAGCCAGCACCCTTCCTTGGAAGCGCTTTCACAGGCGCAGTAACACTGGGGCTTTGCGCTTCTCTAGCCACCAAACGTCACGGTCCTTCTCTTTCCGTCTCGTAGACACGAGCTGAGAAATTGCAAACGTCGAGCAATTGCTCAGAGATGAAAAGTGCCAGCACTGAAAGCTGTTGCTAGCCAGCACCCTTCCTTGGAAGCGCTTTTGTAGGCCTAAGAACACTGGGGCTCTGGGCTTCTCTAGCCACCTCATCTTCTGCTCATCCTCTCGCGCACTCTAAAGAGAGCTCAGGTGAGAAATTGCAAACGTCGAGCAATTGCTCAGAGATGAAAAGTGCCAGCACTGAAAGCTGTTGCTAGCCAGCACCCTTCCTTGGAAGCGCTTTTGTAACCCTTAGAACACTGGGGCTCTGGGCTTCTCTAGCCACCTCATCTTCTGCTCATCCTCTCGCGCACTCTAAAGAGAGCTCAGGTGAGAAATTGCAAACGTCGAGCAATTGCTCAGAGATGAAAAGTGCCAGCACTGAAAGCTGTTGCTAGCCAGCACCCTTCCTTGGAAGCGCTTTCACAGGCGCAGTAACACTGGGGCTTTGCGCTTCTCTAGCCACCAAACGTCACGGTCCTTCTCTTTCCATCTCGTAGACACGAGCTGAGAAATTGCAAACGTCGAGCAATTGCTCAGAGATGAAAAGTGCCAGCACTGAAAGCTGTTGCTAGCCAGCACCCTTCCTTGGAAGCGCTTTTGTAGCCCTTAGAACACTGGGGCTCTGGGCTTCTCTAGCCACCTCATCTTCTGCTCATCCTCTCGCGCACTCTAAAGAGAGCTCAGGTGAGAAATTGCAAACGTCGAGCAATTGCTCAGAGATGAAAAGTGCCAGCACTGAAAGCTGTTGCTAGCCAGCACCCTTCCTTGGAAGCGCTTTCACAGGCGCAGTAACACTGGGGCTTTGCGCTTCTCTAGCCACCAAACGTCACGGTCATTCTCTTTCCGTCTCGTAGACACGAGCTGAGAAATTGCAAACGTCGAGCAATTGCTCAGAGATGAAAAGTGCCAGCACTGAAAGCTGTTGCTAGCCAGCACCCTTCCTTGGAAGCGCTTTTGTAGGCCTAAGAACACTGGGGCTCTGGGCTTCTCTAGCCACCTCATCTTCTGCTCATCCTCTCGCGCACTCTAAAGAGAGCTCAGGTGAGAAATTGCAAACGTCGAGCAATTGCTCAGAGATGAAAAGTGCCAGCACTGAAAGCTGTTGCTAGCCAGCACCCTTCCTTGGAAGCGCTTTTGTAGGCCTAAGAACACTGGGGCTCTGGGCTTCTCTAGCCACCTCATCTTCTGCTCATCCTCTCGCGCACTCTAAAGAGAGCTCAGGGGAGAAATTGCAAACGTCGAGCAATTGCTCAGAGATGAAAAGTGCCAGCACTGAAAGCTCTTGCTAGCCAGCACCCTTCCTTGGAAGCGCTTTCACAGGTGCAGTAACACTGGGGCTTTGCGCTTCTCTAGCCACCAAACGTCACGGTCATTCTCTTTCCGTCTCGTAGACACGAGCTGAGAAATTGCAAACGTCGAGCAATTGCTCAGAGAGGAAAAGTGCCAGCACTGAAAGCTCTTGCTAGCCAGCACCCTTCCTTGGAAGCGCTTTTGTAGGCCTAAGCACACTGGGGCTCTGGGCTTCTCTAGCCACCTCATCTTCTGCTCATCCTCTCGCGCACTCTAAAGAGAGCTCAGGTGAGAAATTGCAAACGTCGAGCAATTGCTCAGAGATGAAAAGTGCCAGCACTGAAAGCTGTTGCTAGCCAGCACCCTTCCTTGGAAGCGCTTTTGTAGGCCTAAGAACACTGGGGCTCTGGGCTTCTCTAGCCACCTCATCTTCTGCTCATCCTCTCGCGCACTCTAAAGAGAGCTCAGGTGAGAAATTGCAAACGTCGAGCAATTGCTCAGAGATGAAAAGTGCCAGCACTGAAAGCTGTTGCTAGCCAGCACCCTTCCTTGGAAGTGCTTTCACAGGCGCAGTAACACTGGGGCTTTGCGCTTCTCTAGCCACCAAACGTCACTGTCATTCACTTTCCGTCTCGTAGACACGAGCTGAGAAATTGCAAACGTCGAGCAATTGCTCAGAGATGAAAAGTGCCAGCACTGAAAGCTGTTGCTAGCCAGCACCCATCCTTGGAAGCGCTTTTGTAGGCCTAAGAACACTGGGGCTCTGGGCTTCTTTAGCCACCTCATCTTCTGCTCATCCTCTCGCGCACTCTGAAGAGAGCTCAGGGGAGAAATTGCAAACGTCGAGCAATTGCTCAGAGATGAAAAGTGCCAGCACTGAAAGCTGTTGCTAGCCAGCACCCTTCCTTGGAAGCGCTTTCACAGGCGCAGTAACACTGGGGCTTTGCGCTTCTCTACCCACCAAACGTCACGGTCACTATCTCTCCGTCTCGTAGACACGAGCTGAGAAATTGCAAACGTCGATCAATTGCTCAGAGAGGAAAAGTGCCAGCACTGAAAGCTCTTGCTAGCCAGCACCCTTCCTTGGAAGCGCTTTTGTAGGCCTAAGAACACTGGGGCTCTGGGCTTCTCTAGCCACCTCATCTTCTGCTCATCCTCTCGCGCACTCTAAAGAGAGCTCAGGTGAGAAATTGCAAACGTCGAGCAATTGCTCAGAGATGAAAAGTGCCAGCACTGAAAGCTGTTGCTAGCCAGCACCCTTCCTTGGAAGCGCTTTTGTAGGCCTAAGAACACTGGGGCTTTGCGCTTCTCTAGCCACCAAACGTCACGGTCACTATCTCTCCGTCTCGTAGACACGAGCTGAGAAATTGCAAACGTTGAGCAATTGCTCAGAGATGAAAAGTGCCAGCACTGGAAGCTGTTGCTAGCCAGCACCCTTCCTTGGAAGCGCTTTTGTAGGCCTAAGCACACTGGGGCTCTGGGCTTCTCTAGCCACCTCATCTTCTGCTCATCCTCTCGCGCACTCTGAAGAGAGCTCAGGGGAGAAATTGCAAACGTCGAGCAATTGCTCAGAGATGAAAAGTGCCAGCACTGAAAGCTCTTGCTAGCCAGCACCCTTCCTTGGAAGCGCTTTCACAGGCGTAGTAACACTGGGGCTTTGCGCTTCTCTACCCACCAAACGTCACGGTCACTATCTCTCCGTCTCGTAGACACGAGCTGAGAAATTGCAAACGTCGAGCAATTGCTCAGAGAGGAAAAGTGCCAGCACTGAAAGCTCTTGCTAGCCAGCACCCTTCCTTGGAAGCGCTTTTGTAACCCTTAGAACACTGGGGCTCTGGGCTTCTCTAGCCACCTAATCTTCTGCTCATCCTCTCGCGCACTCTAAAGAGTGCTCAGGTGAGAAATTGCAAACGTCGAGCAATTGCTCAGAGATGAAAAGTGCCAGCACTGAAAGCTGTTGCTAGCCAGCACCCTTCCTTGGAAGCGCTTTTGTAGGCCTAAGAACACTGGGGCTCTGGGCTTCTCTAGCCACCTCATCTTCTGCTCATCCTCTCGCGCACTCTAAAGAGAGCTCAGGTGAGAAATTGCAAACGTCGAGCAATTGCTCAGAGATGAAAAGTGCCAGCACTGAAAGCTGTTGCTAGCCAGCACCCTTCCTTGGAAGCGCTTTTGTAGGCCTAAGAACACTGGGGCTCTGGGCTTCTCTAGCCACCTCATCTTCTGCTCATCCTCTCGCGCAGTCTAAAGAGAGCTCAGGTGAGAAATTGCAAACGTCGAGCAATTGCTCAGAGGTGAAAAGTGCCAGCACTGAAAGCTGTTGCTAGCCAGCACCCTTCCTTGGAAGCGCTTTCACAGGCGCAGTAACACTGGGGCTTTGCGCTTCTCTAGCCACCAAATGTCACGGTCATTCTATTTCCGTCTCGTAGACACGAGCTGAGAAATTGCAAACGTCGAGCAATTGCTCAGAGATGAAAAGTGCCAGCACTGAAAGCTGTTGCTAGCCAGCACCCTTCCTTGGAAGCGCTTTTGTAGGCCTAAGCACACTGGGGCTCTGGGCTTCTCTAGCCACCTCATCTTCTGCTCATCCTCTCGCGCACTCTAAAGAGAGCTCAGGTGAGAAATTGCAAACGTCGAGCAATTGCTCAGAGATGAAAAGTGCCAGCACTGAAAGCTGTTGCTAGCCAGCACCCTTCCTTGGAAGCGCTTTCACAGGCGCAGTAACACTGGGGCTTTGCGCTTCTCTACCCACCAAACGTCACGGTCACTATCTCTCCGTCTCGTAGACACGAGCTGAGAAATTGCAAACGTCGATCAATTGCTCAGAGATGAAAAGTGCCAGCACTGAAAGCTCTTGCTAGCCAGCACCCTTCCTTGGAAGCGCTTTTGTAGGCCTAAGAACACTGGGGCTCTGGGCTTCTCTAGCCACCTAATCTTCTGCTCATCCCCTCGCGCACTCTAAAGAGTGCTCAGGTGAGAAATTGCAAACGTCGAGCAATTGCTCAGAGATGAAAAGTGCCAGCACTGAAAGCTGTTGCTAGCCAGCACCCTTCCTTGGAAGCGCTTTTGTAGGCCTAAGAACACTGGGGCTCTGGGCTTCTCTAGCCACCTCATCTTCTGCTCATCCTCTCGCGCACTCTAAAGAGAGCTCAGGTGAGAAATTGCAAACGTCGAGCAATTGCTCAGAGATGAAAAGTGCCAGCACTGAAAGCTGTTGCTAGCCAGCACCCTTCCTTGGAAGCGCTTTTGTAGGCCTAAGAACACTGGGGCTCTGGGCTTCTCTACCCACTAAAACGTCACGGTCATTCTCTTTCCGTCTCGTAGACACGAGCTGAGAAATTGCAAACGTCGAGCAATTGCTCAGAGATGAAAAGTGCCAGCACTGGAAGCTGTTGCTAGCCAGCCCCCTTCCTTGGAAGCGCTTTTGTAGGCCTAAGCACACTGGGGCTCTGGGCTTCTGTAGCCACCTCATCTTCTGCTCATCCTCTCGCGCACTCTAAAGAGAGCTCAGGTGAGAAATTGCAAACGTCGAGCAATTGCTCAGAGATGAAAAGTGCCAGCACTGAAAGCTGTTGCTAGCCAGCACCCTTCCTTGGGAGCGCTTTTGTAGGCCTAAGAACACTGGGGCTCTGGGCTTCTTTAGCCACCTAATCTTCTGCTCATCCTCTCGCGCACTCTGAAGAGAGCTCAGGTGAGAAATTGCAAACGTCGAGCAATTGCTCAGAGATGAAAAGTGCCAGCACTGAAAGCTGTTGCTAGCCAGCAGCCTTCCTTGGAAGCGCTTTCACAGGCGCAGTAACACTGGGGCTTTGCGCTTCTCTAGCCACCAAACGTCACGGTCATTCTCTTTCCGTCTCGTAGACACGAGCTGAGAAGTTGCAAACGTCGAGCAATTGCTCAGAGATGAAAAGTGCCAGCACTGAAAGCTCTTGCTAGCCAGCACCCTTCCTTGGAAGCGCTTTCACAGGCGCAGCAACACTGGGGCTTTGCGCTTCTCTACCCACCAAACGTCACGGTCCTTCTCTTTCCGTCTCCTAGACACAAGCTGAGAAATTGCAAACGTCGAGCAATTGCTCAGAGATGAAAAGTGCCAGCACTGAAAGCTGTTGCTAGCCAGCACCCTTCCTTGGAAGCGCTTTTGTAGGCCTAAGAACACTGGGGCTCTGGGCTTCTCTAGCCACCTAATCTTCTGCTCATCCTCTCGCGCACTCTAAAGAGAGCTCAGGTGAGAAATTGCAAACGTCCAGCAATTGCTCAGAGATGAAAAGTGCCAGCACTGAAAGCTGTTGCTAGCCAGCACCCTTCCTTGGAAGCGCTTTTGTAGGGCTAAGAACACTGGGGCTCTGGGCTTCTCTAGCCACCTCATCTTCTGCTCATCCTCTCGTGCACTCTAAAGAGAGCTCAGGTGAGAAATTGCAAACGTCGAGCAATTGCTCAGAGATGAAAAGTGCCAGCACTGAAAGCTGTTGCTAGCCAGCACCCTTCCTTGGAAGCGCTTTCACAGGCGCAGTAACACTGGGGCTTTGCGCTTCTCTACCCACTAAAACGTCACGGTCATTCTCTTTCCGTCTCGTAGACACGAGCTGAGAAATTGCAAACGTCGAGCAATTGCTCAGAGATGAAAAGTGCCAGCACTGGAAGCTGTTGCTAGCCAGCACCCTTCCTTGGAAGCGCTTTTGTAGGCCTAAGAACACTGGGGCTCTGGGCTTCTGTAGCCACCTCATCTTCTGCTCATCCTCTCGCGCACTCTAAAGAGAGCTCAGGTGAGAAATTGCAAACGTCGAGCAATTGCTCAGAGATGAAAAGTGCCAGCACTGAAAGCTGTTGCTAGCCAGCACCCTTCCTTGGAAGCGCTTTTGTAGCCCTAAGAACACTGGGGCTCTGGGCTTCTTTAGCCACCTAATCTTCTGCTCATCCTCTCGCGCACTCTGAAGAGAGCTCAGGTGAGAAATTGCAAACGTCGAGCAATTGCTCAGAGATGAAAAGTGCCAGCACTGAAAGCTGTTGCTAGCCAGCACCCTTCCTTGGAAGCGCTTTTGTAGGCCTAAGAACACTGGGGCTCTGGGCTTCTCTAGCCACCTCATCTTCTGCTCATCCTCTCGCGCACTCTGAAGAGAGCTCAGGTGAGAAATTGCAAACGTCGAGCAATTGCTCAGAGGTGAAAAGTGCCAGCACTGAAAGCTGTTGCTAGCCAGCACCCTTCCTTGGAAGCGCTTTCACAGGCGCAGTAACACTGGGGCTTTGCGCTTCTCTAGCCACCAAATGTCACGGTCATTCTATTTCCGTCTCGTAGACACGAGCTGAGAAATTGCAAACGTCGAGCAATTGCTCAGAGATGAAAAGTGCCAGCACTGAAAGCTGTTGCTAGCCAGCCCCCTTCCTTGGAAGCGCTTTTGTAGGCCTAAGCACACTGGGGCTCTGGGCTTCTCTAGCCACCTCATCTTCTGCTCATCCTCTCGCGCACTCTAAAGAGAGCTCAGGTGAGAAATTGCAAACGTCGAGCAATTGCTCAGAGATGAAAAGTGCCAGCACTGAAAGCTGTTGCTAGCCAGCACCCTTCCTTGGAAGCGCTTTCACAGGCGCAGTAACACTGGGGCTTTGCGCTTCTCTACCCACCAAACGTCACGGTCACTATCTCTCCGTCTCGTAGACACGAGCTGAGAAATTGCAAACGTCGATCAATTGCTCAGAGATGAAAAGTGCCAGCACTGAAAGCTCTTGCTAGCCAGCACCCTTCCTTGGAAGCGCTTTTGTAGGCCTAAGAACACTGGGGCTCTGGGCTTCTCTAGCCACCTAATCTTCTGCTCATCCCCTCGCGCACTCTAAAGAGTGCTCAGGTGAGAAATTGCAAACGTCGAGCAATTGCTCAGAGATGAAAAGTGCCAGCACTGAAAGCTGTTGCTAGCCAGCACCCTTCCTTGGAAGCGCTTTTGTAGGCCTAAGAACACTGGGGCTCTGGGCTTCTCTAGCCACCTCATCTTCTGCTCATCCTCTCGCGCACTCTAAAGAGAGCTCAGGTGAGAAATTGCAAACGTCGAGCAATTGCTCCGAGATGAAAAGTGCCAGCACTGAAAGCTGTTGCTAGCCAGCACCCTTCCTTGGAAGCGCTTTTGTAGGCCTAAGAACACTGGGGCTCTGGGCTTCTCTAGCCACCTCATCTTCTGCTCATCCTCTCGCGCAGTCTAAAGAGAGCTCAGGTGAGAAATTGCAAACGTCGAGCAATTGCTCAGAGATGAAAAGTGCCAGCACTGAAAGCTGTTGCTAGCCAGCACCCTTCCTTGGAAGCGCTTTCACAGGCGCAGTAACACTGGGGCTTTGCGCTTCTCTACCCACTAAAACGTCACGGTCATTCTCTTTCCGTCTCGTAGACACGAGCTGAGAAATTGCAAACGTCGAGCAATTGCTCAGAGATGAAAAGTGCCAGCACTGGAAGCTGTTGCTAGCCAGCCCCCTTCCTTGGAAGCGCTTTTGTAGGCCTAAGCACACTGGGGCTCTGGGCTTCTGTAGCCACCTCATCTTCTGCTCATCCTCTCGCGCACTCTAAAGAGAGCTCAGGTGAGAAATTGCAAACGTCGAGCAATTGCTCAGAGATGAAAAGTGCCAGCACTGAAAGCTGTTGCTAGCCAGCACCCTTCCTTGGAAGCGCTTTTGTAGGCCTAAGAACACTGGGGCTCTGGGCTTCTTTAGCCACCTAATCTTCTGCTCATCCTCTCGCGCACTCTGAAGAGAGCTCAGGTGAGAAATTGCAAACGTCGAGCAATTGCTCAGAGATGAAAAGTGCCAGCACTGAAAGCTGTTGCTAGCCAGCACCCTTCCTTGGAAGCGCTTTCACAGGCGCAGTAACACTGGGGCTTTGCGCTTCTCTAGCCACCAAACGTCACGGTCATTCTCTTTCCGTCTCGTAGACACGAGCTGAGAAGTTGCAAACGTCGAGCAATTGCTCAGAGATGAAAAGTGCCAGCACTGAAAGCTCTTGCTAGCCAGCACCCTTCCTTGGAAGCGCTTTCACAGGCGCAGCAACACTGGGGCTTTGTGCTTCTCTACCCACCAAACGTCATGGTCCTTCTCTTTCCTTCTCCTAGACACAAGCTGAGAAATTGCAAACGTCGAGCAATTGCTCAGAGATGAAAAGTGCCAGCACTGAAAGCTGTTGCTAGCCAGCACCCTTCCTTGGAAGCGCTTTTGTAGGCCTAAGAACACTGGGGCTCTGGGCTTCTCTAGCCACCTCATCTTCTGCTCATCCTCTCGCGCACTCTAAAGAGAGCTCAGGTGAGAAATTGCAAACGTCCAGCAATTGCTCAGAGATGAAAAGTGCCAGCACTGAAAGCTGTTGCTAGCCAGCACCCTTCCTTGGAAGCGCTTTTGTAGGGCTAAGAACACTGGGGCTCTGGGCTTCTCTAGCCACCTCATCTTCTGCTCATCCTCTCGTGCACTCTAAAGAGAGCTCAGGTGAGAAATTGCAAACGTCGAGCAATTGCTCAGAGATGAAAAGTGCCAGCACTGAAAGCTCTTGCTAGCCAGCACCCTTCCTTGGAAGCGCTTTCACAGGCGCAGTAACACTGGGGCTTTGCGCTTCTCTACCCACTAAAACGTCACGGTCATTCTCTTTCCGTCTCGTAGACACGAGCTGAGAAATTGCAAACGTCGAGCAATTGCTCAGAGATGAAAAGTGCCAGCACTGGAAGCTGTTGCTAGCCAGCCCCCTTCCTTGGAAGCGCTTTTGTAGGCCTAAGAACACTGGGGCTCTGGGCTTCTGTAGCCACCTCATCTTCTGCTCATCCTCTCGCGCACTCTAAAGAGAGCTCAGGTGAGAAATTGCAAACGTCGAGCAATTGCTCAGAGATGAAAAGTGCCAGCACTGAAAGCTGTTGCTAGCCAGCACCCTTCCTTGGAAGCGCTTTTGTAGCCCTAAGAACACTGGGGCTCTGGGCTTCTCTAGCCACCTAATCTTCTGCTCATCCTCTCGCGCACTCTGAAGAGAGCTCAGGTGAGAAATTGCAAACGTCGAGCAATTGCTCAGAGATGAAAAGTGCCAGCACTGAAAGCTGTTGCTAGCCAGCACCCTTCCTTGGAAGCGCTTTCACAGGCGCAGTAACACTGGGGCTTTGCGCTTCTCTAGCCACCAAACGTCACGGTCATTCTCTTTCCGTCTCGTAGACACGAGCTGAGAAGTTGCAAACGTCGAGCAATTGCTCAGAGATGAAAAGTGCCAGCACTGAAAGCTCTTGCTAGCCAGCACCCTTCCTTGGAAGCGCTTTCACAGGCGCAGCAACACTGGGGCTTTGCGCTTCTCTAGCCACCAAACGTCACGGTCATTCTCTTTCCGTCTCGTAGACAAGAGCTGAGAAGTTGCAAACGTCGAGCAATTGCTCAGAGATGAAAAGTGCCAGCACTGAAAGCTCTTGCTAGCCAGCACCCTTCCTTGGAAGCGCTTTCACAGGCGCAGTAACACTGGGGCTTTGCGCTTCTCTAGCCACCAAATGTCACGGTCCTTCTCTTTCCGTCTCGTAGACACGAGCTGAGAAATTGCAAACGTCGAGCAATTGCTCAGAGATGAAAAGTGCCAGCACTGAAAGCTGTTGCTAGCCAGCACCCTTCCTTGGAAGCGCTTTTGTAGCCCTTAGAACACTGGGGCTCTGGGCTTCTCTAGCCACCTCATCTTCTGCTCATCCTCTCGCGCACTCTAAAGAGAGCTCAGGTGAGAAATTGCAAACGTCGAGCAATTGCTCAGAGATGAAAAGTGCCAGCACTGAAAGCTGTTGCTAGCCAGCACCCTTCCTTGGAAGCGCTTTCACAGGCGCAGTAACACTGGGGCTTTGCGCTTCTCTAGCCACCAAACGTCACTGTCATTCTCTTTCCGTCTCGTAGACACGAGCTGAGAAATTGCAAACGTCGAGCAATTGCTCAGAGATGAAAAGTGCCAGCACTGAAAGCTCTTGTTAGCCAGCACCCTTCCTTGGAAGCGCTTTTGTAGGCCTAAGAACACTGGGGCTCTGGGCTTCTCTAGCCACCTCATCTTCTGCTCATCCTCTCGCGCACTCTAAAGAGAGCTCAGGTGAGAAATTGCAAACGTCGAGCAATTGCTCAGAGATGAAAAGTGCCAGCACTGAAAGCTGTTGCTAGCCAGCACCCTTCCTTGGAAGCGCTTTTGTAGGCCTAAGAACACTGGGGCTCTGGGCTTCTCTAGCCACCTCATCTTCTGCTCATCCTCTCGCGCACTCTAAAGAGAGCTCAGGGGAGAAATTGCAAACGTCGAGCAATTGCTCAGAGATGAAAAGTGCCAGCACTGAAAGCTCTTGCTAGCCAGCACCCTTCCTTGGAAGCGCTTTCACAGGCGCAGCAACACTGGGGCTTTGCGCTTCTCTAGCCACCAAACGTCACGGTCATTCTCTTTCCGTCTCGTAGACACGAGCTGAGAAATTGCAAACGTCGAGCAATTGCTCAGAGATGAAAAGTGCCAGCACTGAAAGCTGTTGCTAGCCAGCCCCCTTCCTTGGAAGCGCTTTTGTAGGCCTAAGAACACTGGGGATCTGGGCTTCTCTAGCCACCTCATCTTCTGCTCATCCTCTCGCGCACTCTAAAGAGAGCTCAGGTGAGAAATTGCAAACGTCGAGCAATTGCTCAGAGATGAAAAGTGCCAGCACTGAAAGCTGTTGCTAGCCAGCACCCTTCCTTGGAAGCGCTTTTGTAGGCCTAAGAAGACTGGGGCTCTGGGCTTCTCTAGCCACCTCATCTTCTGCTCATCCTCTCGCGCACTCTAAAGAGAGCTCAGGTGAGAAATTGCAAACGTCGAGCAATTGCTCAGAGATGAAAAGTGCCAGCACTGAAAGCTGTTGCTAGCCAGCACCCTTCCTTGGAAGTGCTTTCACAGGCGCAGTAACACTGGGGCTTTGCGCTTCTCTAGCCACCAAACGTCACTGTCATTCACTTTCCGTCTCGTAGACACGAGCTGAGAAATTGCAAACGTCGAGCAATTGCTCAGAGATGAAAAGTGCCAGCACTGAAAGCTGTTGCTAGCCAGCACCCATCCTTGGAAGCGCTTTTGTAGGCCTAAGAACACTGGGGCTCTGGGCTTCTTTAGCCACCTCATCTTCTGCTCATCCTCTCGCGCACTCTGAAGAGAGCTCAGGGGAGAAATTGCAAACGTCGAGCAATTGCTCAGAGATGAAAAGTGCCAGCACTGAAAGCTGTTGCTAGCCAGCCCCCTTCCTTGGAAGCGCTTTCACAGGCGCAGTAACACTGGGGCTTTGCGCTTCTCTACCCACCAAACGTCACGGTCACTATCTCTCCGTCTCGTAGACACGAGCTGAGAAATTGCAAACGTCGATCAATTGCTCAGAGAGGAAAAGTGCCAGCACTGAAAGCTCTTGCTAGCCAGCACCCTTCCTTGGAAGCGCTTTTGTAGGCCTAAGAACACTGGGGCTCTGGGCTTCTCTAGCCACCTCATCTTCTGCTCATCCTCTCGCGCACTCTAAAGAGAGCTCACGTGAGAAATTGCAAACGTCGAGCAATTGCTCAGAGATGAAAAGTGCCAGCACTGAAAGCTGTTGCTAGCCAGCACCCTTCCTTGGAAGCGCTTTTGTAGGCCTAATAACACTGGGGCTTTGCGCTTCTCTAGCCACCAAACGTCACGGTCACTATCTCTCCGTCTCGTAGACACGAGCTGAGAAATTGCAAACGTTGAGCAATTGCTCAGAGATGAAAAGTGCCAGCACTGGAAGCTGTTGCTAGCCAGCACCCTTCCTTGGAAGCGCTTTTGTAGGCCTAAGCACACTGGGGCTCTGGGCTTCTGTAGCCACCTCATCTTCTGCTCATCCTCTCGCGCACTCTAAAGAGAGCTCAGGTGAGAAATTGCAAACGTCGAGCAATTGCTCAGAGATGAAAAGTGCCAGCACTGAAAGCTGTTGCTAGCCAGCACCCTTCCTTGGAAGCGCTTTTGTAACCCTTAGAACACTGGGGCTCTGGGCTTCTCTAGCCACCTCATCTTCTGCTCATCCTCTCGCGCACTCTGAAGATAGCTCAGGGGAGAAATTGCAAACGTCCAGCAATTGCTCAGAGATGAAAAGTGCCAGCACTGAAAGCTGTTGCTAGCCAGCACCCTTCCTTGGAAGCGCTTTTGTAGGGCTAAGAACACTGGGGCTCTGGGCTTCTCTAGCCACCTCATCTTCTGCTCATCCTCTCGTGCACTCTAAAGAGAGCTCAGGTGAGAAATTGCAAACGTCGAGCAATTGCTCAGAGATGAAAAGTGCCAGCACTGAAAGCTCTTGCTAGCCAGCACCCTTCCTTGGAAGCGCTTTCACAGGCGCAGTAACACTGGGGCTTTGCGCTTCTCTACCCACTAAAACGTCACGGTCATTCTCTTTCCGTCTCGTAGACACGAGCTGAGAAATTGCAAACGTCGAGCAATTGCTCAGAGATGAAAAGTGCCAGCACTGGAAGCTGTTGCTAGCCAGCCCCCTTCCTTGGAAGCGCTTTTGTAGGCCTAAGAACACTGGGGCTCTGGGCTTCTGTAGCCACCTCATCTTCTGCTCATCCTCTCGCGCACTCTAAAGAGAGCTCAGGTGAGAAATTGCAAACGTCGAGCAATTGCTCAGAGATGAAAAGTGCCAGCACTGAAAGCTGTTGCTAGCCAGCACCCTTCCTTGGAAGCGCTTTTGTAGCCCTAAGAACACTGGGGCTCTGGGCTTCTCTAGCCACCTAATCTTCTGCTCATCCTCTCGCGCACTCTGAAGAGAGCTCAGGTGAGAAATTGCAAACGTCGAGCAATTGCTCAGAGATGAAAAGTGCCAGCACTGAAAGCTGTTGCTAGCCAGCACCCTTCCTTGGAAGCGCTTTCACAGGCGCAGTAACACTGGGGCTTTGCGCTTCTCTAGCCACCAAACGTCACGGTCATTCTCTTTCCGTCTCGTAGACACGAGCTGAGAAGTTGCAAACGTCGAGCAATTGCTCAGAGATGAAAAGTGCCAGCACTGAAAGCTCTTGCTAGCCAGCACCCTTCCTTGGAAGCGCTTTCACAGGCGCAGCAACACTGGGGCTTTGCGCTTCTCTAGCCACCAAACGTCACGGTCATTCTCTTTCCGTCTCGTAGACAAGAGCTGAGAAGTTGCAAACGTCGAGCAATTGCTCAGAGATGAAAAGTGCCAGCACTGAAAGCTCTTGCTAGCCAGCACCCTTCCTTGGAAGCGCTTTCACAGGCGCAGTAACACTGGGGCTTTGCGCTTCTCTAGCCACCAAATGTCACGGTCCTTCTCTTTCCGTCTCGTAGACACGAGCTGAGAAATTGCAAACGTCGAGCAATTGCTCAGAGATGAAAAGTGCCAGCACTGAAAGCTGTTGCTAGCCAGCACCCTTCCTTGGAAGCGCTTTTGTAGCCCTTAGAACACTGGGGCTCTGGGCTTCTCTAGCCACCTCATCTTCTGCTCATCCTCTCGCGCACTCTAAAGAGAGCTCAGGTGAGAAATTGCAAACGTCGAGCAATTGCTCAGAGATGAAAAGTGCCAGCACTGAAAGCTGTTGCTAGCCAGCACCCTTCCTTGGAAGCGCTTTCACAGGCGCAGTAACACTGGGGCTTTGCGCTTCTCTAGCCACCAAACGTCACTGTCATTCTCTTTCCGTCTCGTAGACACGAGCTGAGAAATTGCAAACGTCGAGCAATTGCTCAGAGATGAAAAGTGCCAGCACTGAAAGCTCTTGTTAGCCAGCACCCTTCCTTGGAAGCGCTTTTGTAGGCCTAAGAACACTGGGGCTCTGGGCTTCTCTAGCCACCTCATCTTCTGCTCATCCTCTCGCGCACTCTAAAGAGAGCTCAGGTGAGAAATTGCAAACGTCGAGCAATTGCTCAGAGATGAAAAGTGCCAGCACTGAAAGCTGTTGCTAGCCAGCACCCTTCCTTGGAAGCGCTTTTGTAGGCCTAAGAACACTGGGGCTCTGGGCTTCTCTAGCCACCTCATCTTCTGCTCATCCTCTCGCGCACTCTAAAGAGAGCTCAGGGGAGAAATTGCAAACGTCGAGCAATTGCTCAGAGATGAAAAGTGCCAGCACTGAAAGCTCTTGCTAGCCAGCACCCTTCCTTGGAAGCGCTTTCACAGGCGCAGCAACACTGGGGCTTTGCGCTTCTCTAGCCACCAAACGTCACGGTCATTCTCTTTCCGTCTCGTAGACACGAGCTGAGAAATTGCAAACGTCGAGCAATTGCTCAGAGATGAAAAGTGCCAGCACTGAAAGCTGTTGCTAGCCAGCCCCCTTCCTTGGAAGCGCTTTTGTAGGCCTAAGAACACTGGGGATCTGGGCTTCTCTAGCCACCTCATCTTCTGCTCATCCTCTCGCGCACTCTAAAGAGAGCTCAGGTGAGAAATTGCAAACGTCGAGCAATTGCTCAGAGATGAAAAGTGCCAGCACTGAAAGCTGTTGCTAGCCAGCACCCTTCCTTGGAAGCGCTTTTGTAGGCCTAAGAAGACTGGGGCTCTGGGCTTCTCTAGCCACCTCATCTTCTGCTCATCCTCTCGCGCACTCTAAAGAGAGCTCAGGTGAGAAATTGCAAACGTCGAGCAATTGCTCAGAGATGAAAAGTGCCAGCACTGAAAGCTGTTGCTAGCCAGCACCCTTCCTTGGAAGTGCTTTCACAGGCGCAGTAACACTGGGGCTTTGCGCTTCTCTAGCCACCAAACGTCACTGTCATTCACTTTCCGTCTCGTAGACACGAGCTGAGAAATTGCAAACGTCGAGCAATTGCTCAGAGATGAAAAGTGCCAGCACTGAAAGCTGTTGCTAGCCAGCACCCATCCTTGGAAGCGCTTTTGTAGGCCTAAGAACACTGGGGCTCTGGGCTTCTTTAGCCACCTCATCTTCTGCTCATCCTCTCGCGCACTCTGAAGAGAGCTCAGGGGAGAAATTGCAAACGTCGAGCAATTGCTCAGAGATGAAAAGTGCCAGCACTGAAAGCTGTTGCTAGCCAGCCCCCTTCCTTGGAAGCGCTTTCACAGGCGCAGTAACACTGGGGCTTTGCGCTTCTCTACCCACCAAACGTCACGGTCACTATCTCTCCGTCTCGTAGACACGAGCTGAGAAATTGCAAACGTCGATCAATTGCTCAGAGAGGAAAAGTGCCAGCACTGAAAGCTCTTGCTAGCCAGCACCCTTCCTTGGAAGCGCTTTTGTAGGCCTAAGAACACTGGGGCTCTGGGCTTCTCTAGCCACCTCATCTTCTGCTCATCCTCTCGCGCACTCTAAAGAGAGCTCACGTGAGAAATTGCAAACGTCGAGCAATTGCTCAGAGATGAAAAGTGCCAGCACTGAAAGCTGTTGCTAGCCAGCACCCTTCCTTGGAAGCGCTTTTGTAGGCCTAATAACACTGGGGCTTTGCGCTTCTCTAGCCACCAAACGTCACGGTCACTATCTCTCCGTCTCGTAGACACGAGCTGAGAAATTGCAAACGTTGAGCAATTGCTCAGAGATGAAAAGTGCCAGCACTGGAAGCTGTTGCTAGCCAGCACCCTTCCTTGGAAGCGCTTTTGTAGGCCTAAGCACACTGGGGCTCTGGGCTTCTGTAGCCACCTCATCTTCTGCTCATCCTCTCGCGCACTCTAAAGAGAGCTCAGGTGAGAAATTGCAAACGTCGAGCAATTGCTCAGAGATGAAAAGTGCCAGCACTGAAAGCTGTTGCTAGCCAGCACCCTTCCTTGGAAGTGCTTTTGTAACCCTTAGAACACTGGGGCTCTGGGCTTCTCTAGCCACCTCATCTTCTGCTCATCCTCTCGCGCACTCTGAAGATAGCTCAGGGGAGAAATTGCAAACGTCGAGCAATTGCTCAGAGATGAAAAGTGCCAGCACTGAAAGCTCTTGCTAGCCAGCACCCTTCCTTGGAAGCGCTTTCACAGGCGCAGTAACACTGGGGCTTTGCGCTTCTCTACCCACCAAACGTCACGGTCACTATCTCTCCGTCTCGTAGACACGAGCTGAGAAATTGCAAACGTCGATCAATTGCTCAGAGAGGAAAAGTGCCAGCACTGAAAGCTCTTGCTAGCCAGCACCCTTCCTTGGAAGCGCTTTTGTAACCCTTAGAACACTGGGGCTCTGGGCTTCTCTAGCCACCTAATCTTCTGCTCATCCTCTCGCGCACTCTAAAGAGTGCTCAGGTGAGAAATTGCAAACGTCGAGCAATTGCTCAGAGATGAAAAGTGCCAGCACTGAAAGCTGTTGCTAGCCAGCACCCTTCCTTGGAAGCGCTTTTGTAGGCCTAAGAACACTGGGGCTCTGGGCTTCTCTAGCCACCTCATCTTCTGCTCATCCTCTCGCGCACTCTAAAGAGAGCTCAGGTGAGAAATTGCAAACGTCGAGCAATTGCTCAGAGATGAAAAGTGCCAGCACTGAAAGCTGTTGCTAGCCAGCACCCTTCCTTGGAAGCGCTTTTGTAGGCCTAAGAACACTGGGGCTCTGGGCTTCTCTAGCCACCTCATCTTCTGCTCATCCTCTCGCGCACTCTAAAGAGAGCTCAGGTGAGAAATTGCAAACGTCGAGCAATTGCTCAGAGATGAAAAGTGCCAGCACTGAAAGCTGTTGCTAGCCAGCACCCTTCCTTGGAAGCGCTTTCACAGGCGCAGTAACACTGGGGCTTTGAGCTTCTCTAGCCACCAAATGTCACGGTCATTCTATTTCCGTCTCGTAGACACGAGCTGAGAAATTGCAAACGTCGAGCAATTGCTCAGAGATGAAAAGTGCCAGCACTGAAAGCTGTTGCTAGCCAGCACCCTTCCTTGGAAGCGCTTTTGTAGCCCTAAGCACACTGGGGCTCTGGGCTTCTCTAGCCACCTCATCTTCTGCTCATCCTCTCGCGCACTCTAAAGAGAGCTCAGGTGAGAAATTGCAAACGTCGAGCAATTGCTCAGAGATGAAAAGTGCCAGCACTGAAAGCTGTTGCTAGCCAGCACCCTTCCTTGGAAGCGCTTTCACAGGCGCAGTAACACTGGGGCTTTGCGCTTCTCTACCCACCAAACGTCACGGTCACTATCTCTCCGTCTCGTAGACACGAGCTGAGAAATTGCAAACGTCGATCAATTGCTCAGAGATGAAAAGTGCCAGCACTGAAAGCTGTTGCTAGCCAGCACCCTTCCTTGGAAGCGCTTTTGTAGGCCTAAGAACACTGGGGCTCTGGGCTTCTCTAGCCACCTAATCTTCTGCTCATCCCCTCGCGCACTCTAAAGAGAGCTCAGGTGAGAAATTGCAAACGTCGAGCAATTGCTCAGAGATGAAAAGTGCCAGCACTGAAAGCTGTTGCTAGCCAGCACCCTTCCTTGGAAGCGCTTTTGTAGGCCTAAGAACACTGGGGCTCTGGGCTTCTCTAGCCACCTCATCTTCTGCTCATCCTCTCGCGCACTCTAAAGAGAGCTCAGGTGAGAAATTGCAAACGTCGAGCAATTGCTCAGAGATGAAAAGTGCCAGCACTGAAAGCTGTTGCTAGCCAGCACCCTTCCTTGGAAGCGCTTTTGTAGGCCTAAGAACACTGGGGCTCTGGGCTTCTCTAGCCACCTCATCTTCTGCTCATCCTCTCGCGCAGTCTAAAGAGAGCTCAGGTGAGAAATTGCAAACGTCGAGCAATTGCTCAGAGATGAAAAGTGCCAGCACTGAAAGCTGTTGCTAGCCAGCACCCTTCCTTGGAAGCGCTTTCACAGGCGCAGTAACACTGGGGCTTTGCGCTTCTCTACCCACTAAAACGTCACGGTCATTCTCTTTCCGTCTCGTAGACACGAGCTGAGAAATTGCAAACGTCGAGCAATTGCTCAGAGATGAAAAGTGCCAGCACTGGAAGCTGTTGCTAGCCAGCCACTTCCTTGGAAGCGCTTTTGTAGGCCTAAGCACACTGGGGCTCTGGGCTTCTGTAGCCACCTCATCTTCTGCTCATCCTCTCGCGCACTCTAAAGAGAGCTCAGGTGAGAAATTGCAAACGTCGAGCAATTGCTCAGAGATGAAAAGTGCCAGCACTGAAAGCTGTTGCTAGCCAGCACCCTTCCTTGGAAGCGCTTTTGTAGGCCTAAGAACACTGGGGCTCTGGGCTTCTTTAGCCACCTAATCTTCTGCTCATCCTCTCGCGCACTCTGAAGAGAGCTCAGGTGAGAAATTGCAAACGTCGAGCAATTGCTCAGAGATGAAAAGTGCCAGCACTGAAAGCTGTTGCTAGCCAGCAGCCTTCCTTGGAAGCGCTTTCACAGGCGCAGTAACACTGGGGCTTTGCGCTTCTCTAGCCACCAAACGTCACGGTCATTCTCTTTCCGTCTCGTAGACACGAGCTGAGAAGTTGCAAACGTCGAGCAATTGCTCAGAGATGAAAAGTGCCAGCACTGAAAGCTCTTGCTAGCCAGCACCCTTCCTTGGAAGCGCTTTCACAGGCGCAGCAACACTGGGGCTTTGCGCTTCTCTACCCACCAAACGTCACGGTCCTTCTCTTTCCGTCTCCTAGACACAAGCTGAGAAATTGCAAACGTCGAGCAATTGCTCAGAGATGAAAAGTGCCAGCACTGAAAGCTGTTGCTAGCCAGCACCCTTCCTTGGAAGCGCTTTTGTAGGCCTAAGAACACTGGGGCTCTGGGCTTCTCTAGCCACCTCATCTTCTGCTCATCCTCTCGCGCACTCTAAAGAGAGCTCAGGTGAGAAATTGCAAACGTCCAGCAATTGCTCAGAGATGAAAAGTGCCAGCACTGAAAGCTGTTGCTAGCCAGCACCCTTCCTTGGAAGCGCTTTTGTAGGCCTAAGAACACTGGGGCTCTGGGCTTCTCTAGCCACCTCATCTTCTGCTCATCCTCTCGCGCACTCTAAAGAGAGCTCAGGTGAGAAATTGCAAACGTCGAGCAATTGCTCAGAGATGAAAAGTGCCAGCACTGAAAGCTGTTGCTAGCCAGCACCCTTCCTTGGAAGCGCTTTCACAGGCGCAGTAACACTGGGGCTTTGCGCTTCTCTACCCACTAAAACGTCACGGTCCTTCTCTTTCCGTCTCGTAGACACGAGCTGAGAAATTGCAAACGTCGAGCAATTGCTCAGAGATGAAAAGTGCCAGCACTGGAAGCTGTTGCTAGCCAGCCCCCTTCCTTGGAAGCGCTTTTGTAGGCCTAAGAACACTGGGGCTCTGGGCTTCTGTAGCCACCTCATCTTCTGCTCATCCTCTCGCGCACTCTAAAGAGAGCTCAGGTGAGAAATTGCAAACGTCGAGCAATTGCTCAGAGATGAAAAGTGCCAGCACTGAAAGCTCTTGCTAGCCAGCACCCTTCCTTGGAAGCGCTTTTGTAGGCCTAAGAACACTGGGGCTCTGGGCTTCTTTAGCCACCTAATCTTCTGCTCATCCTCTCGCGCACTCTGAAGAGAGCTCAGGTGAGAAATTGCAAACGTCGAGCAATTGCTCAGAGATGAAAAGTGCCAGCACTGAAAGCTGTTGCTAGCCAGCACCCTTCCTTGGAAGCGCTTTCACAGGCGCAGTAACACTGGGGCTTTGCGCTTCTCTAGCCACCAAACGTCACGGTCATTCTCTTTCCGTCTCGTAGACACGAGCTGAGAAGTTGCAAACGTCGAGCAATTGCTCAGAGATGAAAAGTGCCAGCACTGAAAGCTCTTGCTAGCCAGCACCCTTCCTTGGAAGCGCTTTCACAGGCGCAGCAACACTGGGGCTTTGCGCTTCTCTAGCCACCAAACGTCACGGTCATTCTCTTTCCGTCTCGTAGACAAGAGCTGAGAAGTTGCAAACGTCGAGCAATTGCTCAGAGATGAAAAGTGCCAGCACTGAAAGCTCTTGCTAGCCAGCACCCTTCCTTGGAAGCGCTTTCACAGGCGCAGTAACACTGGGGCTTTGCGCTTCTCTAGCCACCAAATGTCACGGTCCTTCTCTTTCCGTCTCGTAGACACGAGCTGAGAAATTGCAAACGTCGAGCAATTGCTCAGAGATGAAAAGTGCCAGCACTGAAAGCTCTTGCTAGCCAGCACCCTTCCTTGGAAGCGCTTTTGTAGCCCTTAGAACACTGGGGCTCTGGGCTTCTCTAGCCACCTCATCTTCTGCTCATCCTCTCGCGCACTCTAAAGAGAGCTCAGGGGAGAAATTGCAAACGTCGAGCAATTGCTCAGAGATGAAAAGTGCCAGCACTGAAAGCTGTTGCTAGCCAGCACCCTTCCTTGGAAGCGCTTTCACAGGCGCAGCAACACTGGGGCTTTGCGCTTCTCTAGCCACCAAACGTCACGGTCCTTCTCTTTCCGTCTCGTAGACGCGAGCTGAGAAATTGCAAACGTCGAGCAATTGCTCAGAGAGGAAAAGTGCCAGCACTGAAAGCTCTTGCTAGCCAGCACCCTTCCTTGGAAGCGCTTTTGTAGGCCTAAGAACACTGGGGCTCTGGGCTTCTCTAGCCACCTAATTTTCTGCTCATCCTCTCGCGCACTCTGAAGAGAGCTCAGGGCAGAAATTGCAAACGTCGAGCAATTGCTCAGAGATGAAAAGTGCCAGCACTGAAAGCTGTTGCTAGCCAGCCCCCTTCCTTGGAAGCGCTTTTGTAGGGCTAAGAACACTGGGGCTCTGGGCTTCTCTAACCATCTAATCTTCTGCTCATCCTCTCGCGCACTCTAAAGAGTGCTCAGGTGAGAAATTGCAAATGTCCAGCAATTGCTCAGAGATGAAAAGTGCCAACACTGAAAGCTGTTGCTAGCCAGCACCCTTCCTTGGAAGCGCTTTCACAGGCGCAGCAACACTGGGGCTTTGCGCTTCTCTAGCCACCAAACATCATGGTCATTCTCTTTCCGTCTCGCAGACACGAGCTGAGAAATTGCAAACGTCGAGCAATTGCTCAGAGATGAAAAGTGCCAGCACTGGAAGCTGTTGCTAGCCAGCACCCTTCCTTGGAAGCGCTTTTGTAGGCCTAAGAACACTAGGGCTCTGGGCTTCTCTAGCCACCTAATCTTCTGCTCATCCTCTCGCGCACTCTAAAGAGAGCTCAGGTGAGAAATTGCAAACGTCGAGCAATTGCTCAGAGATGAAAAGTGCCAGCACTGAAAGCTGTTGCTAGCCAGCACCCTTCCTTGGAAGCGCTTTCACAGGCGCAGCAACACTGGGGCTTTGCGCTTCTCTACCCACCAAACGTCACGGTCACTATCTCTCCGTCTCGTAGACACGAGCTGAGAAATTGCAAACGTCGAGCAATTGCTCAGAGATGAAAAGTGCCAGCACTGAAAGCTCTTGCTAGCCAGCACCCTTCCTTGGAAGCGCTTTTGTAGGCCTAAGAACACTGGGGCTCTGGGCTTCTCCAGCCACCTAATCTTCTGCTCATCCTCTCGCGCAGTGTAAAGAGAGCTCAGGTGAGAAATTGCAAACGTCGAGCAATTGCTCAGAGAGGAAAAGTGCCAGCACTGAAAGCTGTTGCTAGCCAGCACCCTTCCTTGGAAGCGCTTTCACAGGCGCAGCAACACTGGGGCTTTGCGCTTCTCTAGCCACCAAACGTCACGGTCCTTCTCTTTCCGTCTCGTAGACACGAGCTGAGAAATTGCAAACGTCGAGCAATTGCTCAGAGATGAAAAGTGCCAGCACTGAAAGCTGTTGCTAGCCAGCACCCTTCCTTGGAAGCGCTTTCACAAGCGCAGCAACACTGGGGCTTTGCGCTTCTCTAGCCACCAAACGTCACGGTCACTATCTCTCCGTCTCGTAGACACGAGCTGAGAAATTGCAAACGTCCAGCAATTGCTCAGAGATGAAAAGTGCCAGCACTGAAAGCTGTTGCTAGCCAGCACCCTTCCTTGGAAGCGCTTTTGCAGCCCTTAGAACACTGGGGCTCTGGGCTTCTTTAGCCACCTAATCTTCTGCTCATCCTCTCGCGCACTCTAAAGAGAGCTCAGGTGAGAAATTGCAAACGTCGAGCAATTGCTCAGAGAGGAAAAGTGCCAGCACTGAAAGCTCTTGCTAGCCAGCACCCTTCCTTGGAAGCGCTTTCACAGGCGCAGCAACACTGGGGCTTTGCGCTTCTC
Source organism: Sarcoramphus papa (assembly GCA_037962945.1). Taxonomy (NCBI): domain Eukaryota; kingdom Metazoa; phylum Chordata; class Aves; order Accipitriformes; family Cathartidae; genus Sarcoramphus; species Sarcoramphus papa. Next base: position 3,349,665 of record JBBMRM010000088.1, read on the forward strand.
TAGCCACCAAACGTCACGGACATTCTCTTTCCGTCTCGTAGACACGAGCTGAGAAATTGCAAACGTCGAGCAATTGCTCAGAGATGAAAAGTGCCAGCACTGAAAGCTGTTGCTAGCCAGCACCCTTCCTTGGAAGCGCTTTTGTAGCCCTTAGAGCACTGGGGCTCTGGGCTTCTCTAGCCACCTCATCTTCTGCTCATCCTCTCGCGCACTCTAAAGAGAGCTCAGGTGAGAAATTACAAATGTCGAGCAATTGCTCAGAGATGAAAAGTGCCAGCACTGAAAGCTGTTGCTAGCCAGCACCCTTCCTTGGAAGCGCTTTCACAGGCGCAGCAACACTGGGGCTTTGCGCTTCTCTAGCCACCAAACATCATGGTCATTCTCTTTCCGTCTCGTAGACAAGAGCTGAGAAATTGCAAACGTCGAGCAATTGCTCAGAGAGGAAAAGTGCCAGCACTGAAAGCTGTTGCTAGCCAGCCCCCTTCCTTGGAAGCGCTTTTGTAGGCCTAAGAACACTGGGGCTCTGGGCTTCTTTAGCCACCTCATCTTCTGCTCATCCTCTCGCGCACTCTAAAGAGAGCTCAGGTGAGAAATTGCAAACGTCGAGCAATTGCTCAGAGATGAAAAGTGCCAGCACTGAAAGCTGTTGCTAGCCAGCACCCTTCCTTGGAAGCGCTTTCACAGGCGCAGTAACACTGGGGCTTTGCGCTTCTCTAGCCACCAAACGTCACGGTCATTCTCTTTCCGTCTCGTAGATACGAGCTGAGAAGTTGCAAACGTCGAGCAATTGCTCAGAGATGAAAAGTGCCAGCACTGAAAGCTCTTGCTAGCCAGCACCCTTCCTTGGAAGCGCTTTCACAGGCGCAGCAACACTGGGGCTTTGCGCTTCTCTAGCCACCAAACGTCACGGTCATTCTCTTTCCGTCTCGTAGACAAGAGCTGAGAAGTTGCAAACGTCGAGCAATTGCTCAGAGATGAAAAGTGCCAGCACTGAAAGCTCTTGCTAGCCAGCACCCTTCCTTGGAAGCGCTTTTGTAGGCCTAAGAACACTGGGGCTCTGGGCTTCTCTAGCCACCTCATCTTCTGCTCATCCTCTCGCGCACTCTAAAGAGAGCTCAGGTGAGAAATTGCAAACGTCCAGCAATTGCTCAGAGATGAAAAGTGCCAGCGCTGAAAGCTGTTGCTAGCCAGCACCCTTCCTTGGAAGCGCTTTCACAGGCGCAGTAACACTGGGGCTTTGCGCTTCTCTAGCCACCAAACGTCACGGTCATTCTCTTTCCGTCTCGTAGACACGAGCTGAGAAATTGCAAACGTCGAGCAATTGCTCAGAGATGAAAAGTGCCAGCACTGAAAGCTGTTGCTAGCCAGCCCCCTTCCTTGGAAGCGCTTTTGTAGGCCTAAGAACACTGGGGCTCTGGGCTTCTCTAACCATCTAATCTTCTGCTCATCCTCTCGCGCACTCTAAAGAGTGCTCAGGTGAGAAATTGCAAACGTCGAGCAATTGCTCAGAGATGAAAAGTGCCAGCACTGAAAGCTGTTGCTAGCCAGCACCCTTCCTTGGAAGCGCTTTCACAGGCGCAGCAACACTGGGGCTTTGCGCTTCTCTACCCACCAAACATCATGGTCATTCTCTTTCCGTCTCGCAGACACGAGCTGAGAAATTGCAAACGTCGAGCAATTGCTCAGAGATGAAAAGTGCCAGCACTGGAAGCTGTTGCTAGCCAGCACCCTTCCTTGGAAGCGCTTTTGTAGGCCTAAGAACACTAGGGCTCTGGGCTTCTCTAGCCACCTCATCTTCTGCTCATCCTCTCGCGCACTCTAAAGAGAGCTCAGGTGAGAAATTGCAAACGTCCAGCAATTGCTCAGAGATGAAAAGTGCCAGCGCTGAAAGCTCTTGCTAGCCAGCACCCTTCCTTGGAAGCGCTTTTGTAGGCCTAAAAACACTGGTGCTCTGGGCTTCTCTAGCCACCTCATCTTCTGCTCATCCTCTCGCGCACTCTAAAGAGAGCTCAGGTGAGAAATTGCAAACGTCGAGCAATTGCTCAGAGATGAAAAGTGCCAGCACTGAAAGCTGTTGCTAGCCAGCACCCTTCCTTGGAAGCGCTTTCACAGGCGCAGCAACACTGGGGCTTTGCGCTTCTCTAGCCACCAAACGTCACGGTCCTTCTCTTTCCGTCTCCTAGACACGAGCTGAGAAATTGCAAACGTCAAGCAATTGCTCAGAGATGAAAAGTGCCAGCACTGAAAGCTCTTGCTAGCCAGCCCCCTTCCTTGGAAGCGCTTTTGCAGCCCTTAGAACACTGGGGCTCTGGGCTTCTCTAGCCACCTCATCTTCTGCTCATCCTCTCGCGCACTCTAAAGAGAGCTCAGGGGAGAAATTGCAAACGTCGAGCAATTGCTCAGAGATGAAAAGTGCCAGCACTGAAAGCTCTTGCTAGCCAGCCCCCTTCCTTGGAAGCGCTTTCACAGGTGCAGCAACACTGGGGCTTTGCACTTCTCTAGCCACCAAACGTCACGGTCACTATCTCTCCGTCTCGTAGACACGAGCTGAGAAATTGCAAACGTCGAGCAATTGCTCAGAGATGAAAAGTGCCAGCACTGAAAGCTCTTGCTAGCCAGCACCCTTCCTTGGAAGCGCTTTCACAAGCGCGGTAACACTGGGGCTTTGCGCTTCTCTACCCAACAAACGTCACAGTCCTTCTCTTTCCGTCTCCTAGACAAGAGCTGAGAAGTTGCGAACGTCGAGCAATTGCTCAGAGAGGAAAAGTGCCAGCACTGCAAGCTCTTGCTAGCCAGCACCCTTCCTTGGAAGCGCTTTTGTAGGCCTTAGAACACTGGGGCTCTGGGCTTCTCTAGCCACCTCATCTTCTGCTCATCCTCTCGCGCACTCTAAAGAGAGCTCAGGTGAGAAATTGCAAACGTCGAGCAATTGCTCAGAGATGAAAAGTGCCAGCACTGAAAGCTGTTGCTAGCCAGCACCCTTCCTTGGAAGTGCTTTCACAGGCGCAGCAACACTGGGGCTTTGCGCTTCTCTAGCCACCAAACGTCACGGTCACTATCTCTCCGTCTCGTAGACACGAGCTGAGAAATTGCAAACGTCGAGCAATTGCTCAGAGATGAAAAGTGCCAGCACTGGAAGCTCTTGCTAGCCAGCACCCTTCCTTGGAAGCGCTTTCACAGGTGCAGCAACACTGAGGCTTTGCGCTTCTCTAGCCACCAAACGTCACGGTCACTCTCTTTCCGTCTCCTAGACACGAGCTGAGAAATTGCAAACGTCGAGCAATTGCTCAGAGATGAAAAGTGCCAGCACTGAAAGCTGTTGCTAGCCAGCACCCTTCCTTGGAAGCGCTTTTGTAGGCCTAAGAACAGTGGGGCTCTGGGCTTCTCTAGCCACCTAATCTTCTGCTCATCCTCTCGCGCAGTGTAAAGAGAGCTCAGGTGAGAAATTGCAAACGTCGAGCAATTGCTCAGAGATGAAAAGTGCCAGCACTGAAAGCTGTTGCTAGCCAGCACCCTTCCTTGGAAGCGCTTTCACAGGCGCAGCAACACTGGGGCTTTGCGCTTCTCTACCCACCAAACGTCACGGTCCTTCTCTTTCCGTGTCGTAGACATGAGCTGAGAAATTGCAAACGTCGAGCAATTGCTCAGAGATGAAAAGTGCCAGCACTGGAAGCTGTTGCTAGCCAGCACCCTTCCTTGGAAGCGCTTTTGTAGGCCTAAGAAACCTGGGGCTCTGGGCTTCTCTAGCCACCTCATCTTCTGCTCATCCTCTCGCGCACTCTAAAGAGAGCTCAGGTGAGAAATTGCAAACGTCGAGCAATTGCTCAGAGATGAAAAGTGCCAGCACTGGAAGCTCTTGCTAGCCAGCACCCTTCCTTGGAAGCGCTTTCACAGGTGCAGCAACACTGAGGCTTTGCGCTTCTCTAGCCACCAAACGTCACGGTCACTCTCTTTCCGTCTCCTAGACACGAGCTGAGAAATTGCAAACGTCGAGCAATTGCTCAGAGATGAAAAGTGCCAGCACTGAAAGCTGTTGCTAGCCAGCACCCTTCCTTGGAAGCGCTTTTGTAGGCCTAAGAACAGTGGGGCTCTGGGCTTCTCTAGCCACCTAATCTTCTGCTCATCCTCTCGCACAGTGTAAAGAGAGCTCAGGTGAGAAATTGCAAACGTCGAGCAATTGCTCAGAGATGAAAAGTGCCAGCACTGAAAGCTGTTGCTAGCCAGCACCCTTCCTTGGAAGCGCTTTCACAGGCGCAGCAACACTGGGGCTTTGCGCTTCTCTACCCACCAAACGTCACGGTCCTTCTCTTTCCGTGTCGTAGACATGAGCTGAGAAATTGCAAACGTCGAGCAATTGCTCAGAGATGAAAAGTGCCAGCACTGAAAGCTCTTGCTAGCCAGCACCCTTCCTTGGAAGCGCTTTCACAGGCGCAGCAACACTGGGGCTTTGCGCTTCTCTAGCCACCAAACGTCACGGTCATTCTCTTTCCGTCTCGTAGACAAGAGCTGAGAAGTTGCAAACGTCGAGCAATTGCTCAGAGATGAAAAGTGCCAGCACTGAAAGCTCTTGCTAGCCAGCACCCTTCCTTGGAAGCGCTTTTGTAGGCCTAAGAACACTGGGGCTCTGGGCTTCTCTAGCCACCTCATCTTCTGCTCATCCTCTCGCGCACTCTAAAGAGAGCTCAGGTGAGAAATTGCAAACGTCCAGCAATTGCTCAGAGATGAAAAGTGCCAGCGCTGAAAGCTGTTGCTAGCCAGCACCCTTCCTTGGAAGCGCTTTCACAGGCGCAGTAACACTGGGGCTTTGCGCTTCTCTAGCCACCAAACGTCACGGTCATTCTCTTTCCGTGTCGTAGACACGAGCTGAGAAATTGCAAACGTCGAGCAATTGCTCAGAGATGAAAAGTGCCAGCACTGAAAGCTGTTGCTAGCCAGCACCCTTCCTTGGAAGCGCTTTTGTAGGCCTAAGAACACTGGGGCTCTGGGCTTCTCTAACCATCTAATCTTCTGCTCATCCTCTCGCGCACTCTAAAGAGTGCTCAGGTGAGAAATTGCAAACGTCGAGCAATTGCTCAGAGATGAAAAGTGCCAGCACTGAAAGCTGTTGCTAGCCAGCACCCTTCCTTGGAAGCGCTTTCACAGGCGCAGCAACACTGGGGCTTTGCGCTTCTCTACCCACCAAACATCATGGTCATTCTCTTTCCGTCTCGCAGACACGAGCTGAGAAATTGCAAACGTCGAGCAATTGCTCAGAGATGAAAAGTGCCAGCACTGGAAGCTGTTGCTAGCCAGCACCCTTCCTTGGAAGCGCTTTTGTAGGCCTAAGAACACTAGGGCTCTGGGCTTCTCTAGCCACCTCATCTTCTGCTCATCCTCTCGCGCACTCTAAAGAGAGCTCAGGTGAGAAATTGCAAACGTCCAGCAATTGCTCAGAGATGAAAAGTGCCAGCGCTGAAAGCTCTTGCTAGCCAGCACCCTTCCTTGGAAGCGCTTTTGTAGGCCTAAAAACACTGGTGCTCTGGGCTTCTCTAGCCACCTCATCTTCTGCTCATCCTCTCGCGCACTCTAAAGAGAGCTCAGGTGAGAAATTGCAAACGTCGAGCAATTGCTCAGAGATGAAAAGTGCCAGCACTGAAAGCTGTTGCTAGCCAGCACCCTTCCTTGGAAGCGCTTTCACAGGCGCAGCAACACTGGGGCTTTGCGCTTCTCTAGCCACCAAACGTCACGGTCCTTCTCTTTCCGTCTCCTAGACACGAGCTGAGAAATTGCAAACGTCAAGCAATTGCTCAGAGATGAAAAGTGCCAGCACTGAAAGCTCTTGCTAGCCAGCCCCCTTCCTTGGAAGCGCTTTTGCAGCCCTTAGAACACTGGGGCTCTGGGCTTCTCTAGCCACCTCATCTTCTGCTCATCCTCTCGCGCACTCTAAAGAGAGCTCAGGGGAGAAATTGCAAACGTCGAGCAATTGCTCAGAGATGAAAAGTGCCAGCACTGAAAGCTCTTGCTAGCCAGCCCCCTTCCTTGGAAGCGCTTTCACAGGTGCAGCAACACTGGGGCTTTGCACTTCTCTAGCCACCAAACGTCACGGTCACTATCTCTCCGTCTCGTAGACACGAGCTGAGAAATTGCAAACGTCGAGCAATTGCTCAGAGATGAAAAGTGCCAGCAATGAAAGCTGTTGCTAGCCAGCACCCTTCCTTGGAAGAGCTTTTGTAGGCCTAAGCACACTGGGGCTCTGGGCTTCTCTAGCCACCTAATCTTCTGCTCATCCTCTCGCGCACTCTGAAGAGAGCTCAGGTGAGAAATTGCAAACGTCCAGCAATTGCTCAGAGATGAAAAGTGCCAGCACTGAAAGCTGTTGCTAGCCAGCACCCTTCCTTGGAAGCGCTTTCACAGGCGCAGTAACACTGGGGCTTTGCGCTTCTCTACGCACCAAACGTCACGGTCATTCTCTTTCCGTCTCGTAGACATGAGCTGAGAAATTGCAAACGTCTAGCAATTGCACAGAGATGAAAAGTGCCAGCACTGAAAGCTCTTGCTAGCCAGCACCCTTCCTTGGAAGCGCTTTCACAAGCGCGGTAACACTGGGGCTTTGCGCTTCTCTACCCAACAAACGTCACAGTCCTTCTCTTTCCGTCTCCTAGACAAGAGCTGAGAAGTTGCGAACGTCGAGCAATTGCTCAGAGAGGAAAAGTGCCAGCACTGCAAGCTCTTGCTAGCCAGCACCCTTCCTTGGAAGCGCTTTTGTAGGCCTTAGAACACTGGGGCTCTGGGCTTCTCTAGCCACCTCATCTTCTGCTCATCCTCTCGCGCACTCTAAAGAGAGCTCAGGTGAGAAATTGCAAACGTCGAGCAATTGCTCAGAGATGAAAAGTGCCAGCACTGAAAGCTGTTGCTAGCCAGCACCCTTCCTTGGAAGTGCTTTCACAGGCGCAGCAACACTGGGGCTTTGCGCTTCTCTAGCCACCAAACGTCACGGTCACTATCTCTCCGTCTCGTAGACACGAGCTGAGAAATTGCAAACGTCGAGCAATTGCTCAGAGATGAAAAGTGCCAGCACTGGAAGCTCTTGCTAGCCAGCACCCTTCCTTGGAAGCGCTTTCACAGGTGCAGCAACACTGAGGCTTTGCGCTTCTCTAGCCACCAAACGTCACGGTCACTCTCTTTCCGTCTCCTAGACACGAGCTGAGAAATTGCAAACGTCGAGCAATTGCTCAGAGATGAAAAGTGCCAGCACTGAAAGCTGTTGCTAGCCAGCACCCTTCCTTGGAAGCGCTTTTGTAGGCCTAAGAACAGTGGGGCTCTGGGCTTCTCTAGCCACCTAATCTTCTGCTCATCCTCTCTCGCAGTGTAAAGAGAGCTCAGGTGAGAAATTGCAAACGTCGAGCAATTGCTCAGAGATGAAAAGTGCCAGCACTGAAAGCTGTTGCTAGCCAGCACCCTTCCTTGGAAGCGCTTTCACAGGCGCAGCAACACTGGGGCTTTGCGCTTCTCTACCCACCAAACGTCACGGTCCTTCTCTTTCCGTGTCGTAGACATGAGCTGAGAAATTGCAAACGTCGAGCAATTGCTCAGAGATGAAAAGTGCCAGCACTGGAAGCTGTTGCTAGCCAGCACCCTTCCTTGGAAGCGCTTTTGTAGGCCTAAGAAACCTGGGGCTCTGGGCTTCTCTAGCCACCTCATCTTCTGCTCATCCTCTCGCGCACTCTAAAGAGAGCTCAGGTGAGAAATTGCAAACGTCCAGCAATTGCTCAGAGAGGAAAAGTGCCAGCACTGAAAGCTCTTGCTAGCCAGCACCCTTCCTTGGAAGCGCTTTCACAGGCGCAGCAACACTGGGGCTTTGCGCTTCTCTAGCCACCAAACGTCACGGTCACTATCTCTCCGTCTCGTAGACACGAGCTGAGAAATTGCAAACGTCGAGCAATTGCTCAGAGATGAAAAGTGCCAGCACTGAAAGCTCTTGCTAGCCAGCACCCTTCCTTGGAAGCGCTTTTGTAGGCCTAAGAACACTGGGGCTCTGGGCTTCACTAGCCACCTAATCTTCTGCTCATCCTCTCGCGCACTCTAAAGAGAGCTCAGGTGAGAAATTGCAAACGTCGAGCAATTGCTCAGAGATGAAAAGTGCCAGCACTGAAAGCTCTTGCTAGCCAGCACCCTTCCTTGGAAGCGCTTTCACAGGCGCAGCAACACTGGGGCTTTGCGCTTCTCTAGCCACCAAACGTCACGGTCCTTCTCTTTCCGTCTCGTAGACACGAGCTGAGAAATTGCAAACGTCGAGCAATTGCTCAGAGATGAAAAGTGCCAGCACTGAAAGCTCTTGCTAGCCAGCACCCTTCCTTGGAAGCGCTTTCACAGGCGCAGCAACACTGGGGCTTTGCGCTTCTCTACCCACCAAACGTCACGGTCCTTCTCTTTCCGTCAGTAGACACGAGCTGAGAAATTGCAAACGTCGAGCAATTGCTCAGAGATGAAAAGTGCCAGCACTGAAAGCTCTTGCTAGCCAGCACCCTTCCTTGGAAGCGCTTTTGTAGGCCTAAGAACAGTGGGGCTCTGGGCTTCTCTAGCCACCTCATCTTCTGCTCATCCTCTCGCGCACTCTAAAGAGAGCTCAGGTGAGAAATTGCAAACGTCCAGCAATTGCTCAGAGATGAAAAGTGCCAGCACTGAAAGCTGTTGCTAGCCAGCGCCCTTCCTTGGAAGCGCTTTCACAGGCGCAGCAACACTGGGGCTTTGCGCTTCTCTAGCCACCAAATATCATGGTCATTCTCTTTCCGTCTCGTAGACAAGAGCTGAGAAATTGCAAACGTCGAGCAATTGCTCAGAGAGGAAAAGTGCCAGCACTGAAAGCTGTTGCTAGCCAGCCCCCTTCCTTGGAAGCGCTTTTGTAGGCCTAAGCACACTGGGGCTCTGGGCTTCTCTAGCCACCTCATCTTCTGCTCATCCTCTCGCGCACTCTAAAGAGAGCTCAGGTGAGAAATTGCAAAGGTCGAGCAATTGCTCAGAGATGAAAAGTGCCAGCACTGAAAGCTGTTGCTAGCCAGCCCCCTTCCTTGGAAGCGCTTTCACAGGCGCAGTAACACTGGGGCTTTGCGCTTCTCTAGCCACCAAACGTCACGGTCCTTCTCTTTCCGTCTCGTAGACACAAGCTGAGAAATTGCAAACGTCGAGCAATTGCTCAGAGATGAAAAGTGCCAGCACTGAAAGCTCTTGCTAGCCAGCACCCTTCCTTGGAAGCGCTTTCACAGGCGCAGCAACACTGGGGCTTTGCGCTTCTCTAGCCACCAAACGTCACGGTCATTCTCTTTCCGTCTCGTAGACACGAGCTGAGAAGTTGCAAACGTCGAGCAATTACTCAGAGATGAAAAGTGCCAGCACTGAAAGCTGTTGCTAGCCAGCACCCTTCCTTGGAAGCGCTTTTGTAGGCCTAAGAACACTTGGGCTCTGGGCTTCTCTAGCCACCTAATCTTCTGCTCATCCTCTCGCGCACTCTAAAGAGAGCTCAGGTGAGAAATTGCAAACGTCCAGCAATTGCTCAGAGATGAAAAGTGCCAGCACTGAAAGCTCTTGCTAGCCAGCACCCTTCCTTGGAAGCGCTTTCACAGGCGCAGCAACACTGGGGCTTTGCGCTTCTCTAGCCACCAAACGTCACGGTCATTCTCTTTCCGTCTCCTAGACACGAGCTGAGAAATTGCAAACGTCGAGCAATTGCTCAGAGATGAAAAGTGCCAGCACTGAAAGCTGTTGCTAGCCAGCCCCCTTCCTTGGAAGCGCTTTTGTAGCCCTTAGAACACTGGGGCTCTGGGCTTCTCTAGCCACCTAATTTTCTGCTCATCCTCTCGCGCACTCTAAAGAGAGCTCAGGTGAGAAATTGCAAACGACGAGCAATTGCTCAGAGATGAAAAGTGCCAGCACTGAAAGCTGTTGCTAGCCAGCCCCCTTCCTTGGAAGCGCTTTTGTAGGCCTAAGAACACTGGGGCTCTGGCCTTCTCTAACCATCTAATCTTCTGCTCATCCTCTCGCGCACTCTAAAGAGTGCTCAGGTGAGAAATTGCAAATGTCCAGCAATTGCTCAGAGATGAAAAGTGCCAGCACTGAAAGCTCTTGCTAGCCAGCACCCTTCCTTGGAAGCGCTTTTGTAGGCCTAAAAACACTGGGGCTCTGGGCTTCTCTAGCCACCTCATCTTCTGCTCATCCTCTCGCGCACTCTGAAGAGAGCTCAGGGGAGAAATTGCAAACGTCGACCAATTGCTCAGAGATGAAAAGTGCCAGCACTGAAAGCTCTTGCTAGCCAGCACCCTTCCTTGGAAGCGCTTTCACAGGCGCAGCAACACTGGGGCTTTGCGCTTCTCTAGCCACCAAACGTCACGGTCCTTCTCTTTCCGTCTCCTAGACACGAGCTGAGAAATTGCAAACGTCAAGCAATTGCTCAGAGATGAAAAGTGCCAGCACTGAAAGCTGTTGCTAGCCAGCACCCTTCCTTGGAAGCGCTTTCACAGGTGCAGCAACACTGGGGCTTTGCACTTCTCTAGCCACCAAAAGTCACGGTCACTATCTCTCCGTCTCGTAGACACGAGCTGAGAAATTGCAAACGTCCAGCAATTGCTCAGAGATGAAAAGTGCCAGCACTGAAAGCTGTTGCTAGCCAGCACCCTTCCTTGGAAGCGCTTTTGCAGCCCTTAGAACACTGGGGCTCTGGGCTTCTCTAGCCACCTCATCTTCTGCTCATCCTCTCGCGCACTCTAAAGAGAGCTCAGGGGAGAAATTGCAAACGTCGAGCAATTGCTCAGAGATGAAAAGTGCCAGCACTGAAAGCTCTTGCTAGCCAGCCCCCTTCCTTGGAAGCGCTTTCACAGGTGCAGCAACACTGGGGCTTTGCACTTCTCTAGCCACCAAACGTCACGGTCACTATCTCTCCGTCTCGTAGACACGAGCTGAGAAATTGCAAACGTCGAGCAATTGCTCAGAGATGAAAAGTGCCAGCAATGAAAGCTGTTGCTAGCCAGCCCCCTTCCTTGGAAGCGCTTTTGTAGGCCTAAGCACACTGGGGCTCTGGGCTTCTCTAGCCACCTAATCTTCTGCTCATCCTCTCGCGCACTCTGAAGAGAGCTCAGGTGAGAAATTGCAAACGTCCAGCAATTGCTCAGAGATGAAAAGTGCCAGCACTGAAAGCTGTTGCTAGCCAGCACCCTTCCTTGGAAGCGCTTTCACAGGCGCAGTAACACTGGGGCTTTGCGCTTCTCTAGCCACCAAACGTCACGGTCATTCTCTTTCCGTCTCGTAGACATGAGCTGAGAAATTGCAAACGTCAAGCAATTGCACAGAGATGAAAAGTGCCAGCACTGGAAGCTGTTGCTAGCCAGCCCCCTTCCTTGGAAGCGCTTTCACAAGCGCGGTAACACTGGGGCTTTGCGCTTCTCTACCCACCAAACGTCACGGTCATTCTCTTTCTGTCTCCTAGACACGAACTGAGAAATTGCAAACGTCGAGCAATTGCTCAGAGAGGAAAAGTGCCAGCACTGCAAGCTGTTGCTAGCCAGCACCCTTCCTTGGAAGCGCTTTTGTAGCCCTTAGAACACTGGGGCTCTGGCCTTCTCTAGCCACCTCATCTTCTGCTCATCCTCTCGCGCACTCTAAAGAGGGCTCAGGTGAGAAATTGCAAACGTCGAGCAATTGCTCAGAGATGAAAAGTGCCAGCACTGAAAGCTGTTGCTAGCCAGCACCCTTCCTTGGAAGTGCTTTCACAGGCGCAGCAACACTGGGGCTTTGCGCTTCTCTAGCCACCAAACGTCACGGTCACTATCTCTCCGTCTCGTAGACACGAGCTGAGAAATTGCAAACGTCGAGCAATTGCTCAGAGATGAAAAGTGCCAGCACTGAAAGCTGTTGCTAGCCAGCACCCTTCCTTGGAAGCGCTTTCACAGGCGCAGCAACACTGGGGCTTTGCGCTTCTCTAGCCACCAAACGTCACGGTCATTCTCTTTCCGTGTCGTAGACATGAGCTGAGAAATTGCAAACGTCGAGCAATTGCTCAGAGATGAAAAGTGCCAGCACTGAAAGCTGTTGCTAGCCAGCACCCTTCCTTGGAAGTGCTTTCACAAGCGCAGCAACACTGGGGCTTTGCGCTTCTCTAGCCACCAAACGTCACGGTCACTATCTCTCCGTCTCGTAGACACGAGCTGAGAAATTGCAAACGTCGAGCAATTGCTCAGAGATGAAAAGTGCCAGCAATGAAAGCTGTTGCTAGCCAGCACCCTTCCTTGGAAGCGCTTTTGTAGGCCTAAGAACACTGGGGCTCTGGGCTTCTTTAGCCACCTCATCTTCTGCTCATCCTCTCGCGCACTCTAAAGAGAGCTCAGGTGAGAAATTGCAAACGTCCAGCAATTGCTCAGAGAGGAAAAGTGCCAGCACTGAAAGCTCTTGCTAGCCAGCACCCTTCCTTGGAAGCGCTTTCACAGGCGCAGCAACACTGGGGCTTTGCGCTTCTCTAGCCACCAAACGTCACGGTCCTTCTCTTTCCGTCTCGTAGACACGAGCTGAGAAATTGCAAACGTCGAGCAATTGCTCAGAGATGAAAAGTGCCAGCACTGAAAGCTCTTGCTAGCCAGCACCCTTCCTTGGAAGCGCTTTCACAGGCGCAGCAACACTGGGGCTTTGCGCTTCTCTACCCACCAAACGTCACGGTCATTCTCTTTCCGTCTCCTAGACACGAGCTGAGAAATTGCAAACGTCGAGCAATTGCTCAGAGATGAAAAGTGCCAGCACTGAAAGCTGTTGCTAGCCAGCACCCTTCCTTGGAAGCGCTTTTGTAGGCCTAAGAACAGTGGGGCTCTGGGCTTCTCTAGCCACCTAATCTTCTGCTCATCCTCTCGCGCACTCTGAAGAGAGCTCAGGTGAGAAATTGCAAATGTCGAGCAATTGCTCAGAGATGAAAAGTGCCAGCACTGAAAGCTCTTGCTAGCCAGCACCCTTTCTTGGAAGCGCTTTCACAGGCGCAGCAACACTGGGGCTTTGCGCTTCTCTAGCCATCAAAAGTCACGGTCACTATCTCTCCGTCTCGTAGACACGAGCTGAGAAATTGCAAACGTCGAGCAATTGCTCAGAGAGGAAAAGTGCCAGCACTGAAAGCTGTTGCTAGCCAGCACCCTTCCTTGGAAGCGCTTTCACAGGCGCAGTAACACTGGGGCTTTGCGCTTCTCTAGCCACCAAACGTCACGGTCCTTCTCTTTCCGTCTCGTAGACACGAGCTGAGAAATTGCAAACGTCGAGCAACTGCTCAGAGATGAAAAGTGCCAGCACTGAAAGCTGTTGCTAGCCAGCACCCTTCCTTGGAAGCGCTTTCACAGGCGCAGCAACACTGGGGCTTTGCGCTTCTCTAGCCACCAAACGTCACGGTCACTATCTCTCCGTCTCGTAGACACGAGCTGAGAAATTGCAAACGTCGAGCAATTGCTCCGAGATGAAAAGTGCCAGCACTGGAAGCTGTTGCTAGCCAGCACCCTTCCTTGGAAGCGCTTTCACAAGCGCAGCAACACTGGGGCTTTGCGCTTCTCTAGCCACCAAACGTCACGGTCACTATCTCTCCGTCTCGTAGACACGAGCTGAGAAATTGCAAACGTCGAGCAATTGCTCAGAGATGAAAAGTGCCAGCACTGAAAGCTGTTGCTAGCCAGCACCCTTCCTTGGAAGCGCTTTTGTAGGCCTAAGAACACTGGGGCTCTGGGCTTCTTTAGCCACCTCATCTTCTGCTCATCCTCTCGCGCACTCTAAAGAGAGCTCAGGTGAGAAATTGCAAACGTCCAGCAATTGCTCAGAGAGGAAAAGTGCCAGCACTGAAAGCTCTTGCTAGCCAGCACCCTTCCTTGGAAGCGCTTTCACAGGCGCAGCAACACTGGGGCTTTGCGCTTCTCTAGCCACCAAACGTCACGGTCACTAACTCTCCGTCTCGTAGACACGAGCTGAGAAATTGCAAACGTCCAGCAATTGCTCAGAGATGAAAAGTGCCAGCACTGAAAGCTGTTGCTAGCCAGCCCCCTTCCTTGGAAGCGCTTTTGTAGGCCTAAGAACACTGGGGCTCTGGGCTTCACTAGCCACCTAATCTTCTGCTCATCCTCTCGCGCACTCTAAAGAGAGCTCAGGTGAGAAATTGCAAACGTCCAGCAATTGCTCAGAGATGAAAAGTGCCAGCACTGAAAGCTGTTGCTAGCCAGCACCCTTCCTTGGAAGCGCTGTCACAGGCGCAGCAACACTGGGGCTTTGCGCTTCTCTAGCCACCAAACGTCACGGTCCTTCTCTTTCCGTCTCGTAGACACGAGCTGAGAAATTGCAAACGTCGAGCAATTGCTCAGAGATGAAAAGTGCCAGCACTGAAAGCTCTTGCTAGCCAGCACCCTTCCTTGGAAGCGCTTTTGTAGGCCTAAGAACACTGGGGCTCTGGGCTTCTTTAGCCACCTCATCTTCTGCTCATCCTCTCGCGCACTCTAAAGAGAGCTCAGGTGAGAAATTGCAAACGTCCAGCAATTGCTCAGAGAGGAAAAGTGCCAGCACTGAAAGCTCTTGCTAGCCAGCACCCTTCCTTGGAAGCGCTTTCACAGGCGCAGCAACACTGGGGCTTTGCGCTTCTCTAGCCACCAAACGTCACGGTCACTAACTCTCCGTCTCGTAGACACGAGCTGAGAAATTGCAAACGTCCAGCAATTGCTCAGAGATGAAAAGTGCCAGCACTGAAAGCTGTTGCTAGCCAGCCCCCTTCCTTGGAAGCGCTTTTGTAGGCCTAAGAACACTGGGGCTCTGGGCTTCACTAGCCACCTAATCTTCTGCTCATCCTCTCGCGCACTCTAAAGAGAGCTCAGGTGAGAAATTGCAAACGTCCAGCAATTGCTCAGAGATGAAAAGTGCCAGCACTGAAAGCTCTTGCTAGCCAGCACCCTTCCTTGGAAGCGCTTTCACAGGCGCAGCAACACTGGGGCTTTGCGCTTCTCTAGCCACCAAACGTCACGGTCCTTCTCTTTCCGTCTCCTAGACACGAGCTGAGAAATTGCAAACGTCGAGCAATTGCTCAGAGATGAAAAGTGCCAGCACTGAAAGCTGTTGCTAGCCAGCACCCTTCCTTGGAAGCGCTTTCACAGGTGCAGCAACACTGGGGCTTTGCACTTCTCTAGCCACCAAAAGTCACGGTCACTATCTCTCCGTCTCGTAGACACGAGCTGAGAAATTGCAAACGTCGAGCAATTGCTCAGAGATGAAAAGTGCCAGCACTGAAAGCTGTTGCTAGCCAGCCCCCTTCCTTGGAAGCGCTTTTGCAGCCCTTAGAACACTGGGGCTCTGGGCTTCTCTAGCCACCTCATCTTCTGCTCATCCTCTCGCGCACTCTAAAGAGAGCTCAGGGGAGAAATTGCAAACGTCCAGCAATTGCTCAGAGAGGAAAAGTGCCAGCACTGAAAGCTCTTGCTAGCCAGCCCCCTTCCTTGGAAGCGCTTTCACAGGTGCAGCAACACTGGGGCTTTGCACTTCTCTAGCCACCAAACGTCACGGTCACTATCTCTCCGTCTCGTAGACACGAGCTGAGAAATTGCAAACGTCGAGCAATTGCTCAGAGATGAAAAGTGCCAGCAATGAAAGCTGTTGCTAGCCAGCACCCTTCCTTGGAAGAGCTTTTGTAGGCCTAAGCACACTGGGGCTCTGGGCTTCTCTAGCCACCTAATCTTCTGCTCATCCTCTCGCGCACTCTGAAGAGAGCTCAGGTGAGAAATTGCAAACGTCCAGCAATTGCTCAGAGATGAAAAGTGCCAGCACTGAAAGCTGTTGCTAGCCAGCACCCTTCCTTGGAAGCGCTTTCACAGGCGCAGTAACACTGGGGCTTTGCGCTTCTCTACGCACCAAACGTCACGGTCATTCTCTTTCCGTCTCGTAGACATGAGCTGAGAAATTGCAAACGTCTAGCAATTGCACAGAGATGAAAAGTGCCAGCACTGAAAGCTCTTGCTAGCCAGCACCCTTCCTTGGAAGCGCTTTCACAAGCGCGGTAACACTGGGGCTTTGCGCTTCTCTACCCAACAAACGTCACAGTCCTTCTCTTTCCGTCTCCTAGACAAGAGCTGAGAAGTTGCGAACGTCGAGCAATTGCTCAGAGAGGAAAAGTGCCAGCACTGCAAGCTCTTGCTAGCCAGCACCCTTCCTTGGAAGCGCTTTTGTAGGCCTTAGAACACTGGGGCTCTGGGCTTCTCTAGCCACCTCATCTTCTGCTCATCCTCTCGCGCACTCTAAAGAGAGCTCAGGTGAGAAATTGCAAACGTCGAGCAATTGCTCAGAGATGAAAAGTGCCAGCACTGAAAGCTGTTGCTAGCCAGCACCCTTCCTTGGAAGTGCTTTCACAGGCGCAGCAACACTGGGGCTTTGCGCTTCTCTAGCCACCAAACGTCACGGTCACTATCTCTCTGTCTCGTAGACACGAGCTGAGAAATTGCAAACGTCGAGCAATTGCTCAGAGATGAAAAGTGCCAGCACTGGAAGCTCTTGCTAGCCAGCACCCTTCCTTGGAAGCGCTTTCACAGGCGCAGCAACACTGAGGCTTTGCGCTTCTCTAGCCACCAAACGTCACGGTCACTCTCTTTTCGTCTCCTAGACACGAGCTGAGAAATTGCAAACGTCGAGCAATTGCTCAGAGATGAAAAGTGCCAGCACTGAAAGCTGTTGCTAGCCAGCACCCTTCCTTGGAAGCGCTTTTGTAGGCCTAAGAACACTGGGGCTCTGGGCTTCTCTAGCCACCTAATCTTCTGCTCATCCTCTCGCGCAGTGTAAAGAGAGCTCAGGTGAGAAATTGCAAACGTCCAGCAATTGCTCAGAGATGAAAAGTGCCAGCACTGAAAGCTCTTGCTAGCCAGCACCCTTCCTTGGAAGCGCTTTCACAGGCGCAGCAACACTGGGGCTTTGCGCTTCTCTACCCACCAAACGTCACGGTCCTTCTCTTTCCGTGTCGTAGACATGAGCTGAGAAATTGCAAACGTCGAGCAATTGCTCAGAGATGAAAAGTGCCAGCACTGGAAGCTGTTGCTAGCCAGCACCCTTCCTTGGAAGCGCTTTTGTAGGCCTAAGAAACCTGGGGCTCTGGGCTTCTCTAGCCACCTCATCTTCTGCTCATCCTCTCGCGCACTCTAAAGAGAGCTCAGGTGAGAAATTGCAAACGTCCAGCAATTGCTCAGAGAGGAAAAGTGCCAGCACTGAAAGCTCTTGCTAGCCAGCACCCTTCCTTGGAAGCGCTTTCACAGGCGCAGCAACACTGGGGCTTTGCGCTTCTCTAGCCACCAAACGTCACGGTCACTATCTCTCCGTCTCGTAGACACGAGCTGAGAAATTGCAAACGTCGAGCAATTGCTCAGAGATGAAAAGTGCCAGCACTGCAAGCTCTTGCTAGCCAGCACCCTTCCTTGGAAGCGCTTTTGTAGGCCTAAGAACACTGGGGCTCTGGGCTTCACTAGCCACCTAATCTTCTGCTCATCCTCTCGCGCACTCTAAAGAGAGCTCAGGTGAGAAATTGCAAACGTCGAGCAATTGCTCAGAGATGAAAAGTGCCAGCACTGAAAGCTCTTGCTAGCCAGCACCCTTCCTTGGAAGCGCTTTCACAGGCGCAGCAACACTGGGGCTTTGCGCTTCTCTAGCCACCAAACGTCACGGTCCTTCTCTTTCCGTCTCGTAGACACGAGCTGAGAAATTGCAAACGTCGAGCAATTGCTCAGAGATGAAAAGTGCCAGCACTGAAAGCTCTTGCTAGCCAGCACCCTTCCTTGGAAGCGCTTTCACAGGCGCAGCAACACTGGGGCTTTGCGCTTCTCTAGCCACCAAACGTCACGGTCCTTCTCTTTCCGTCAGTAGACACGAGCTGAGAAATTGCAAACGTCGAGCAATTGCTCAGAGATGAAAAGTGCCAGCACTGAAAGCTCTTGCTAGCCAGCACCCTTCCTTGGAAGCGCTTTTGTAGGCCTAAGAACACTGGGGCTCTGGGCTTCTCTAGCCACCTCATCTTCTGCTCATCCTCTCGCGCACTCTAAAGAGAGCTCAGGTGAGAAATTGCAAACGTCCAGCAATTGCTCAGAGATGAAAAGTGCCAGCACTGAAAGCTGTTGCTAGCCAGCGCCCTTCCTTGGAAGCGCTTTCACAGGCGCAGCAACACTGGGGCTTTGCGCTTCTCTAGCCACCAAATATCATGGTCATTCTCTTTCCGTCTCGTAGACAAGAGCTGAGAAATTGCAAACGTCGAGCAATTGCTCAGAGAGGAAAAGTGCCAGCACTGAAAGCTGTTGCTAGCCAGCACCCTTCCTTGGAAGCGCTTTTGTAGGCCTAAGAACACTGGGGCTCTGGGCTTCTCTAGCCACCTCATCTTCTGCTCATCCTCTCGCGCACTCTAAAGAGAGCTCAGGTGAGAAATTGCAAACGTCGAGCAATTGCTCAGAGATGAAAAGTGCCAGCACTGAAAGCTGTTGCTAGCCAGCCCCCTTCCTTGGAAGCGCTTTCACAGGCGCAGTAACACTGGGGCTTTGCGCTTCTCTAGCCACCAAACGTCACGGTCCTTCTCTTTCCGTCTCGTAGACACAAGCTGAGAAATTGCAAACGTCGAGCAATTGCTCAGAGATGAAAAGTGCCAGCACTGAAAGCTCTTGCTAGCCAGCACCCTTCCTTGGAAGCGCTTTCACAGGCGCAGCAACACTGGGGCTTTGCGCTTCTCTAGCCACCAAACGTCACGGTCATTCTCTTTCCGTGTCGTAGACACGAGCTGAGAAGTTGCAAACGTCGAGCAATTACTCAGAGATGAAAAGTGCCAGCACTGAAAGCTGTTGCTAGCCAGCACCCTTCCTTGGAAGCGCTTTTGTAGGCCTAAGAACACTTGGGCTCTGGGCTTCTCTAGCCACCTAATCTTCTGCTCATCCTCTCGCGCACTCTAAAGAGAGCTCAGGTGAGAAATTGCAAACGTCCAGCAATTGCTCAGAGATGAAAAGTGCCAGCACTGAAAGCTCTTGCTAGCCAGCACCCTTCCTTGGAAGCGCTTTCACAGGCGCAGCAACACTGGGGCTTTGCGCTTCTCTACGCACCAAACGTCACGGTCATTCTCTTTCCGTCTCGTAGACACGAGCTGAGAAATTGCAAACGTCGAGCAATTGCTCAGAGATGAAAAGTGCCAGCACTGAAAGCTGTTGCTAGCCAGCCCCCTTCCTTGGAAGCGCTTTTGTAGGCCTAAGAACACTGGGGCTCTGGCCTTCTCTAACCATCTAATCTTCTGCTCATCCTCTCGCACACTCTAAAGAGTGTTCAGGTGAGAAATTGCAAATGTCCAGCAAATGCTCAGAGATGAAAAGTGCCAGCACTGAAAGCTGTTGCTAGCCAGCACCCTTCCTTGGAAGCGCTTTTGTAGGCCTAAAAACACTGGGGCTCTGGGCTTCTCTAGCCACCTCATCTTCTGCTCATCCTCTCGCGCACTCTGAAGAGAGCTCAGGGGAGAAATTGCAAACGTCGACCAATTGCTCAGAGATGAAAAGTGCCAGCACTGAAAGCTCTTGCTAGCCAGCACCCTTCCTTGGAAGCGCTTTCACAGGCGCAGCAACACTGGGGCTTTGCGCTTCTCTAGCCACCAAACGTCACGGTCCTTCTCTTTCCGTCTCCTAGACACGAGCTGAGAAATTGCAAACGTCAAGCAATTGCTCAGAGATGAAAAGTGCCAGCACTGAAAGCTCTTGCTAGCCAGCACCCTTCCTTGGAAGCGCTTTCACAGGTGCAGCAACACTGGGGCTTTGCACTTCTCTAGCCACCAAAAGTCACGGTCACTATCTCTCCGTCTCGTAGACACGAGCTGAGAAATTGCAAACGTCCAGCAATTGCTCAGAGATGAAAAGTGCCAGCACTGAAAGCTGTTGCTAGCCAGCACCCTTCCTTGGAAGCGCTTTTGCAGCCCTTAGAACACTGGGGCTCTGGGCTTCTCTAGCCACCTCATCTTCTGCTCATCCTCTCGCGCACTCTAAAGAGAGCTCAGGGGAGAAATTGCAAACGTCGAGCAATTGCTCAGAGATGAAAAGTGCCAGCACTGAAAGCTCTTGCTAGCCAGCACCCTTCCTTGGAAGCGCTTTCACAGGTGCAGCAACACTGGGGCTTTGCACTTCTCTAGCCACCAAACGTCACGGTCACTATCTCTCCGTCTCGTAGACACGAGCTGAGAAATTGCAAACGTCGAGCAATTGCTCAGAGATGAAAAGTGCCAGCAATGAAAGCTGTTGCTAGCCAGCACCCTTCCTTGGAAGCGCTTTTGTAGCCCTAAGCACACTGGGGCTCTGGGCTTCTCTAGCCACCTAATCTTCTGCTCATCCTCTCGCGCACTCTGAAGAGAGCTCAGGTGAGAAATTGCAAACGTCGAGCAATTGCTCAGAGATGAAAAGTGCCAGCACTGAAAGCTGTTGCTAGCCAGCACCCTTCCTTGGAAGCGCTTTCACAGGCGCAGTAACACTGGGGCTTTGCGCTTCTCTAGCCACCAAACGTCACGGTCATTCTCTTTCCGTCTCGTAGACATGAGCTGAGAAATTGCAAACGTCAAGCAATTGCACAGAGATGAAAAGTGCCAGCACTGGAAGCTGTTGCTAGCCAGCCCCCTTCCTTGGAAGCGCTTTCACAAGCGCGGTAACACTGGGGCTTTGCGCTTCTCTACCCACCAAACGTCACGGTCATTCTCTTTCTGTCTCCTAGACACGAACTGAGAAATTGCAAACGTCGAGCAATTGCTCAGAGAGGAAAAGTGCCAGCACTGCAAGCTCTTGCTAGCCAGCACCCTTCCTTGGAAGCGCTTTTGTAGCCCTTAGAACACTGGGGCTCTGGGCTTCTCTAGCCACCTCATCTTCTGCTCATCCTCTCGCGCACTCTAAAGAGGGCTCAGGTGAGAAATTGCAAACGTCGAGCAATTGCTCAGAGATGAAAAGTGCCAGCACTGAAAGCTGTTGCTAGCCAGCACCCTTCCTTGGAAGTGCTTTCACAGGCGCAGCAACACTGGGGCTTTGCGCTTCTCTAGCCACCAAACGTCACGGTCACTATCTCTCCGTCTCGTAGACACGAGCTGAGAAATTGCAAACGTCGAGCAATTGCTCAGAGATGAAAAGTGCCAGCACTGAAAGCTGTTGCTAGCCAGCACCCTTCCTTGGAAGTGCTTTCACAAGCGCAGCAACACTGGGGCTTTGCGCTTCTCTAGCCACCAAACGTCATGGTCACTAACTCTCCGTCTCGTAGACACGAGCTGAGAAATTGCAAACGTCCAGCAATTGCTCAGAGATGAAAAGTGCCAGCACTGAAAGCTGTTGCTAGCCAGCCCCCTTCCTTGGAAGCGCTTTTGTAGGCCTAAGAACACTGGGGCTCTGGGCTTCACTAGCCACCTAATCTTCTGCTCATCCTCTCGCGCACTCTAAAGAGAGCTCAGGTGAGAAATTGCAAACGTCCAGCAATTGCTCAGAGATGAAAAGTGCCAGCACTGAAAGCTCTTGCTAGCCAGCACCCTTCCTTGGAAGCGCTTTCACAGGCGCAGCAACACTGGGGCTTTGCGCTTCTCTAGCCACCAAACGTCACGGTCCTTCTCTTTCCGTCTCGTAGACACGAGCTGAGAAATTGCAAACGTCGAGCAATTGCTCAGAGATGAAAAGTGCCAGCACTGAAAGCTCTTGCTAGCCAGCACCCTTCCTTGGAAGCGCTTTCACAGGCGCAGCAACACTGGGGCTTTGCGCTTCTCTAGCCACCAAACGTCATGGTCCTTCTCTTTCCGTCTCCTAGACACGAGCTGAGAAATTGCAAACGTCGAGCAATTGCTCAGAGATGAAAAGTGCCAGCACTGAAAGCTGTTGCTAGCCAGCACCCTTCCTTGGAAGCGCTTTTGTAGGCCTAAGAACAGTGGGGCTCTGGGCTTCTCTAGCCACCTAATCTTCTGCTCATCCTCTCGCGCACTCTAAAGAGAGCTCAGGTGAGAAATTGCAAATGTCGAGCAATTGCTCAGAGATGAAAAGTGCCAGCACTGAAAGCTGTTGCTAGCCAGCACCCTTCCTTGGAAGCGCTTTCACAGGCGCAGCAACACTGGGGCTTTGCGCTTCTCTAGCCATCAAAAGTCACGGTCACTATCTCTCCGTCTCGTAGACACGAGCTGAGAAATTGCAAACGTCGAGCAATTGCTCAGAGAGGAAAAGTGCCAGCACTGAAAGCTGTTGCTAGCCAGCACCCTTCCTTGGAAGCGCTTTCACAGGCGCAGTAACACTGGGGCTTTGCGCTTCTCTAGCCACCAAAAGTCACGGTCCTTCTCTTTCCGTCTCGTAGACACGAGCTGAGAAATTGCAAACGTCGAGCAACTGCTCAGAGATGAAAAGTGCCAGCACTGAAAGCTCTTGCTAGCCAGCACCCTTCCTTGGAAGCGCTTTCACAGGCGCAGCAACACTGGGGCTTTGCGCTTCTCTAGCCACCAAACGTCACGGTCACTATCTCTCCGTCTCGTAGACACGAGCTGAGAAATTGCAAACGTCGAGCAATTGCTCCGAGATGAAAAGTGCCAGCACTGGAAGCTGTTGCTAGCCAGCACCCTTCCTTGGAAGCGCTTTCACAAGCGCAGCAACACTGGGGCTTTGCGCTTCTCTAGCCACCAAACGTCACGGTCACTATCTCTCCGTCTCGTAGACACGAGCTGAGAAATTGCAAACGTCGAGCAATTGCTCAGAGATGAAAAGTGCCAGCACTGAAAGCTGTTGCTAGCCAGCACCCTTCCTTGGAAGCGCTTTTGTAGGCCTAAGAACACTGGGGCTCTGGGCTTCTTTAGCCACCTCATCTTCTGCTCATCCTCTCGCGCACTCTAAAGAGAGCTCAGGTGAGAAATTGCAAACGTCCAGCAATTGCTCAGAGAGGAAAAGTGCCAGCACTGAAAGCTCTTGCTAGCCAGCACCCTTCCTTGGAAGCGCTTTCACAGGCGCAGCAACACTGGGGCTTTGCGCTTCTCTAGCCACCAAACGTCACGGTCACTAACTCTCCGTCTCGTAGACACGAGCTGAGAAATTGCAAACGTCCAGCAATTGCTCAGAGATGAAAAGTGCCAGCACTGAAAGCTGTTGCTAGCCAGCACCCTTCCTTGGAAGCGCTTTTGTAGGCCTAAGAACACTGGGGCTCTGGGCTTCACTAGCCACCTAATCTTCTGCTCATCCTCTCGCGCACTCTAAAGAGAGCTCAGGTGAGAAATTGCAAACGTCGAGCAATTGCTCAGAGATGAAAAGTGCCAGCACTGGAAGCTGTTGCTAGCCAGCACCCTTCCTTGGAAGCGCTTTCACAGGCGCAGCAACACTGGGGCTTTGCGCTTCTCTACCCGCCAAACTTAACTGTCATTCTCTTTCCGTCTCGTAGACAAGAGCTGAGAAGTTGCAAACGTCCAGCAATTGCTCCGAGATGAAAAGTGCCAGCACTGAAAGCTCTTGCTAGCCAGCACCCTTCCTTGGAAGCGCTTTTGTAGGCCTAAGAACTCTGGGGCTCTGGGCTTCCCTAGCCACCTAATTTTCTGCTCATCCTCTCGCGCACTCTAAAGAGAGCTCAGGTGAGAAATTGCAAACGTCCAGCAATTGCTCAGAGATGAAAAGTGCCAGCACTGAAAGCTGTTGCTAGCCAGCCCCCTTCCTTGGAAGCGCTTTTGTAGCCCTTAGAACACTGGGGCTCTGGGCTTCTCTAGCCACCTAATTTTCTGCTCATCCTCTCGCGCAATCTAAAGAGAGCTCAGGTGAGAAATTGCAAACGTCCAGCAATTGCTCAGAGATGAAAAGTGCCAGCACTGAAAGCTGTTGCTAGCCAGCCCCCTTCCTTGGAAGCGCTTTTGTAGGCCTAAGAACACTGGGGCTCTGGGCTTCTCTAACCATCTAATCTTCTGCTCATCCTCTCGCACACTCTAAAGAGTGCTCAGGTGAGAAATTGCAAATGTCCAGCAATTGCTCAGAGATGAAAAGTGCCAGCACTGAAAGCTGTTGCTAGCCAGCACCCTTCCTTGGAAGCGCTTTTGTAGGCCTAAAAACACTGGGGCTCTGGGCTTCTCTAGCCACCTCATCTTCTGCTCATCCTCTCGCGCACTCTAAAGAGTGCTCAGGTGAGAAATTGCAAACGTCCAGCAATTGCTCAGAGATGAAAAGTGCCAGCACTGAAAGCTGTTGCTAGCCAGCACCCTTCCTTGGAAGCGCTTTCACAGGCGCAGCAACACTGGGGCTTTGCGCTTCTCTAGCCACCAAACGTCACGGTCCTTCTCTTTCCGTCTCCTAGACACGAGCTGAGAAATTGCAAACGTCAAGCAATTGCTCAGAGATGAAAAGTGCCAGCACTGAAAGCTGTTGCTAGCCAGCACCCTTCCTTGGAAGCGCTTTCACAGGTGCAGCAACACTGGGGCTTTGCACTTCTCTAGCCACCAAAAGTCACGGTCACTATCTCTCCGTCTCGTAGACACGAGCTGAGAAATTGCAAACGTCCAGCAATTGCTCAGAGATGAAAAGTGCCAGCACTGAAAGCTGTTGCTAGCCAGCACCCTTCCTTGGAAGCGCTTTTGCAGCCCTTAGAACACTGGGGCTCTGGGCTTCTCTAGCCACCTCATCTTCTGCTCATCCTCTCGCGCACTCTAAAGAGAGCTCAGGGGAGAAATTGCAAACGTCGAGCAATTGCTCAGAGATGAAAAGTGCCAGCACTGAAAGCTGTTGCTAGCCAGCACCCTTCCTTGGAAGTGCTTTCACAGGCGCAGCAACACTGGGGCTTTGCGCTTCTCTAGCCACCAAACGTCACGGTCATTCTCTTTCCGTGTCGTAGACATGAGCTGAGAAATTGCAAACGTCCAGCAATTGCTCAGAGATGAAAAGTGCCAGCACTGAAAGCTGTTGCTAGCCAGCACCCTTCCTTGGAAGCGCTTTTGTAGGCCTAAGAACACTGGGGCTCTGGGCTTCTTTAGCCACCTCATCTTCTGCTCATCCTCTCGCGCACTCTAAAGAGAGCTCAGGTGAGAAATTGCAAACGTCCAGCAATTGCTCAGAGATGAAAAGTGCCAGCACTGGAAGCTGTTGCTAGCCAGCACCCTTCCTTGGAAGCGCTTTTGTAGGCCTAAGAACACTGGGGCTCTGGGCTTCTCTAGCCACCTCATCTTCTGCTCATCCTCTCGCGCACTCTAAAGAGAGCTCAGGTGAGAAATTGCAAACGTCCAGCAATTGCTCAGAGATGAAAAGTGCCAGCACTGAAA
This sequence comes from Sarcoramphus papa, assembly GCA_037962945.1. Taxonomy (NCBI): domain Eukaryota; kingdom Metazoa; phylum Chordata; class Aves; order Accipitriformes; family Cathartidae; genus Sarcoramphus; species Sarcoramphus papa. Next base: position 3,374,908 of record JBBMRM010000088.1, read on the forward strand.
GCTCTTGCTAGCCAGCACCCTTCCTTGGAAGCGCTTTCACAGGCGCAGCAACACTGGGGCTTTGCGCTTCTCTAGCCACCAAACGTCACGGTCACTATCTCTCCGTCTCGTAGACACGAGCTGAGAAATTGCAAACGTCCAGCAATTGCTCAGAGATGAAAAGTGCCAGCACTGAAAGCTGTTGCTAGCCAGCACCCTTCCTTGGAAGCGCTTTTGTAGGCCTAAGAACACTGGGGCTCTGGGCTTCACTAGCCACCTAATCTTCTGCTCATCCTCTCGCGCACTCTAAAGAGAGCTCAGGTGAGAAATTGCAAACGTCCAGCAATTGCTCAGAGATGAAAAGTGCCAGCACTGAAAGCTCTTGCTAGCCAGCACCCTTCCTTGGAAGCGCTTTCACAGGCGCAGCAACACTGGGGCTTTGCGCTTCTCTAGCCACCAAACGTCACGGTCCTTCTCTTTCCGTCTCGTAGACACGAGCTGAGAAATTGCAAACGTCGAGCAATTGCTCAGAGATGAAAAGTGCCAGCACTGAAAGCTGTTGCTAGACAGCACCCTTCCTTGGAAGCGCTTTCACAGGCGCAGCAACACTGGGGCTTTGCGCTTCTCTAGCCAACAAACGTCACGGTCATTCTCTTTCCGTCTCGTAGACACGAGCTGAGAAATTGCAAACGTCGAGCAATTGCTCAGAGATGAAAAGTGCCAGCACTGAAAGCTGTTGCTAGCCAGCACCCTTCCTTGGAAGCGCTTTTGTAGGCCTAAGAACACTGGGGCTCTGGGCTTCTCTAGCCACCTAATCTTCTGATCATCCTCTCGCGCAGTCTAAAGAGAGCTCAGGTGAGAAATTGCAAACGTCGAGCAATTGCTCAGAGATGAAAAGTGCCAGCACTGAAAGCTGTTGCTAGCCAGCACCCTTCCTTGGAAGCGCTTTCACAGGCGCAGTAACACTGGGGCTTTGCGCTTCTCTAGCCACCAAACGTCACGGTCCTTCTCTTTCCGTCTCGTAGACACGAATTGAGAAATTGCAAACGTCAAGCAACTGCTCAGAGATGAAAAGTGCCAGCACTGAAAGCTGTTGCTAGCCAGCACCCTTCCTTGGAAGCGCTTTCACAGGCGCAGTAACACTGGGGCTTTGCGCTTCTCTACCCACCAAACGTCACGGTCCTTCTCTTTCCATCTCGTAGACAAGAGCTGAGAAATTGCAAACGTCGAGCAATTGCTCAGAGAGGAAAAGTGCCAGCACTGAAAGCTCTTGCTAGCCAGCACCCTTCCTTGGAAGCGCTTTTGTAGGCCTAAGAACACTGGGGCTCTGGGCTTCTTTAGCCACCTAATCTTCTGCTCATCCTCTCGCGCACTCTAAAGAGAGCTCAGGGGAGAAATTGCAAACGTCGAGCAATTGCTCAGAGATGAAAAGTGCCAGCACTGAAAGCTGTTGCTAGCCAGCACCCTTCCTTGGAAGCGCTTTCACAGGCGCAGTAACACTGGGGCTTTGCGCTTCTCTAGCACTCAAAAGTCACGGTCACTATCTCTCCGTCTCGTAGACATGAGCTGAGAAATTGCAAACGTCGAGCAATTGCTCAGAGATGAAAAGTGCCAGCACTGGAAGCTGTTGCTAGCCAGCCTCCTTCCTTGGAAGCGCTTTTGTAGGCCTAAGAACACTGGGGCTCTGGGCTTCTCTAGCCACCTCATCTTCTGCTCATCCTCTCGCGCACTCTAAAGAGAGCTCAGGTGAGAAATTGCAAACGTCGAGCAATTGCTCAGAGAAGAAAAGTGCCAGCACTGAAAGCTCTTGCTAGCCAGCACCCTTCCTTGGAAGCGCTTTCACAGGCGCAGCAACACTGGGGCTTTGTGCTTCTCTACCCACCAAACGTCACGGTCCTTCTCTTTCCGTCTCGTAGACACGAGCTGACAAATTGCAAACGTCGAGCAATTGCTCAGAGAGGAAAAGTGCCAGCACTGGAAGCTGTTGCTAGCCAGCACCCTTCCTTGGAAGCGCTTTTGTAGGCCTAAGAACACTGGGGCTCTGGGCTTCTCTAGCCACCTCATCTTCTGCTCATCCTCTCGCGCACTCTAAAGAGAGCTCAGGTGAGAAATTGCAAACGTCGAGCAATTGCTCAGAGATGAAAAGTGCCAGCACTGAAAGCTGTTGCTAGCCAGCACCCTTCCTTGGAAGCGCTTTCACAGGCGCAGTAACACTGGGGCTTTGCGCTTCTCTAGCCACCAAATGTCACGGTCATTCTCTTTCCGTCTCTTAGACACGAGCTGAGAAATTGCAAACGTCGAGCAATTGCTCAGAGATGAAAAGTGCCAGCACTGAAAGCTGTTGCTAGCCAGCCCCCTTCCTTGGAAGCGCTTTTGTAGGCCTAAGAACACTGGGGCTCTGGGCTTCTCTAGCCACCTCATCTTCTGCTCATCCTCTCGCGCACTCTAAAGAGAGCTCAGGTGAGAAATTGCAAACGTCCAGCAATTGCTCAGAGAAGAAAAGTGCCAGCACTGAAAGCTGTTGCTAGCCAGCACCCTTCCTTGGAAGCACTTTCACAGGCGCAGCAACACTGGGGCTTTGCGCTTCTCTACGCACCAAACGTCACGGTCCTTCTCTTTCCATCTCGTAGACACGAGCTGAGAAATTGCAAACGTCGAGCAATTGCTCAGAGATGAAAAGTGCCAGCACTGAAAGCTGTTGCTAGCCAGCACCCTTCCTTGGAAGCGCTTTTGTAGGCCTAAGAACACTGGGGCTCTGGGCTTCTCTAGCCACCTCATCTTCTGCTCATCCTCTCGCGCACTCTGAAGAGAGCTCAGGGGAGAAATTGCAAACGTCGACCAATTGCTCAGAGATGAAAAGTGCCAGCACTGAAAGCTCTTGCTAGCCAGCACCCTTCCTTGGAAGCGCTTTCACAGGCGCAGTAACACTGGGGCTTTGCGCTTCTATACGCACCAAATGTCACGGTCCTTCTCTTTCCGTCTCGTAGACACGAGCTGAGAAATTGCAAACGTCGAGCAATTGCTCAGAGATGAAAAGTGCCAGCACTGAAAGCTCTTGCTAGCCAGCACCCTTCCTTGGAAGCGCTTTTGTAGGCCTAAGAACACTGGGGCTCTGGGCTTCTCTAGCCACCTCATCTTCTGCTCATCCTCTCGCGCACTCTAAAGAGAGCTCAGGTGAGAAATTGCAAACGTCCAACAATTGCTCAGAGATGAAAAGTGCCAGCACTGAAAGCTCTTGCTAGCCAGCACCCTTCCTTGGAAGCGCTTTCACAGGCGCAGCAACACTGGGGCTTTGCGCTTCTCTAGCCACCAAACGTCACGGTCCTTCTCTTTCCTTCTCCTAGACACGAGCTGAGAAATTGCAAACGTCGAGCAATTGCTCCAAGATGAAAACTGCCAGCACTGAAAGCTGTTGCTAGCCAGCACCCTTCCTTGGAAGCGCTTTTGTAGGCCTAAGAACACTGGGGCTCTGGGCTTCTCTAGCCACCTCATCTTCTGCTCATCCTCGCGCGCACTCTAAAGAGAGCTCAGGTGAGAAATTGCAAACGTCCAGCAATTGCTCAGAGATGAAAAGTGCCAGCACTGAAAGCTGTTGCTAGCCAGCAGCCTTCCTTGGAAGCGCTTTCACAGGTGCAGCAACACTGGGGCTTTGCGCTTCTCTACCCACCAAAAGTCACGGTCCTTCTCTTTCCGTCTCCTAGACACGAGCTGAGAAATTGCAAACGTCGAGCAATTGCTCAGAGATGAAAAGTGCCAGCACTGAAAGCTCTTGCTAGCCAGCACCCTTCCTTGGAAGCGCTTTTGTAGGCCTAAGAACACTGGGGCTCTGGGCTTCTCTAGCCACCTCATCTTCTGCTCATCCTCGCGCGCTCTAAAGAGAGCTCAGGTGAGAAATTGCAAACGTCCAACAATTGCTCAGAGATGAAAAGTGCCAGCACTGAAAGCTGTTGCTAGCCAGCACCCTTCCTTGGAAGCGCTTTCACAGGCGCAGCAACACTGGGGCTTTGCGCTTCTATACGCACCAAATGTCACGGTCCTTCTCTTTCCGTCTTGTAGACACGAGCTGAGAAATTGCAAACGTCGAGCAATTGCTCAGAGATGAAAAGTGCCAGCACTGAAAGCTCTTGCTAGCCAGCACCCTTCCTTGGAAGCGCTTTTGTAGGCCTAAGAACACTGGGGCTCTGGGCTTCTCTAGCCACCTCATCTTCTGCTCATCCTCTCGCGCACTCTAAAGAGAGCTCAGGTGAGAAATTGCAAACGTCGAGCAATTGCTCAGAGATGAAAAGTGCCAGCACTGAAAGCTCTTGCTAGCCAGCACCCTTCCTTGGAAGCGCTTTTGTAGGCCTAAGAACACTGGGGCTCTGGGCTTCTCTAGCCACCTCATCTTCTGCTCATCCTCTCGCGCACTCTAAAGAGAGCTCAGGTGAGAAATTGCAAACGTCGAGCAATTGCTCAGAGATGAAAAGTGCCAGCACTGGAAGCTGTTGCTAGCCAGCACCCTTCCTTGGAAGCGCTTTTGTAGGCCTAAGAACACTGGGGCTTTGCGCTTCTCTAGCCACCAAACGTCACGGTCCTTCTCTTTCCGTCGGTAGACACGAGCTGAGAAATTGCAAACGTCGAGCAATTGCTCAGAGATGAAAAGTGCCAGCACTGAAAGCTGTTGCTAGCCAGCACCCTTCCTTGGAAGCGCTTTCACAGGTGCAGCAACACTGGGGCTTTGCGCTTCTCTAGCCACCAAAAGTCACGGTCCTTCTCTTTCCGTCTCCTAGACACGAGCTGAGAAATTGCAAACGTCGAGCAATTGCTCAGAGATGAAAAGTGCCAGCACTGAAAGCTGTTGCTAGCCAGCACCCTTCCTTGGAAGCGCTTTTGTAGGCCTAAGAACACTGGGGCTCTGGGCTTCTCTAGCCACCTCATCTTCTGCTCATCCTCTCGCGCACTCTAAAGAGAGCTCAGGTGAGAAATTACAAACGTCGAGCAATTGCTCAGAGATGAAAAGGGCCAGCACTGAAAGCTGTTGCTAGCCAGCACCCTTCCTTGGAAGCGCTTTCACAGGCGCAGCAACACTGGGGCTTTGCGCTTCTCTAGCCACCAAAAGTCACGGTCCTTCTCTTTCCGTCGGTAGACACGAGCTGAGAAATTGCAAACGTCGAGCAATTGCTCAGAGATGAAAAGTGCCAGCACTGAAAGCTGTTGCTAGCCAGCACCCTTCCTTGGAAGCGCTTTTGTAGGCCTAAGAACACTGGGGCTCTGGGCTTCTCTAGCCACCTCATCTTCTGCTCATCCTCTCGCGCACTCTAAAGAGAGCTCAGGTGAGAAATTGCAAATGTCCAGCAATTGCTCAGAGATGAAAAGTGCCAGCACTGAAAGCTCTTGCTAGCCAGCACCCTTCCTTGGAAGCGCTTTCACAGGCGCAGCAACCCTGGGGCTTTGCGCTTCTCTAGCCACCAAACGTCACGGTCCTTCTCTTTCCGTCGGTAGACACGAGCTGAGAAATTGCAAACGTAGAGCAATTGCTCAGAGATGAAAAGTGCCAGCACTGAAAGCTCTTGCTAGCCAGCACCCTTCCTTGGAAGCGCTTTTGTAGGCCTAAGAACACTGGGGCTCTGGGCTTCTCTAGCCACCTCATCTTCTGCTCATCCTCTCGCGCACTCTAAAGAGAGCTCAGGTGAGAAATTGCAAACGTCGAGCAATTGCTCAGAGATGAAAAGTGCCAGCACTGAAAGCTGTTGCTAGCCAGCAGCCTTCCTTGGAAGCGCTTTCACAGGCGCAGCAACACTGGGGCTTTGCGCTTCTCTAGCCACCAAACGTCACGGTCATTCTCTTTCCGTCTCCTAGACACGAGCTGAGAAATTGCAAACGTCCAGCAATTGCTCCGAGATGAAAAGTGCCAGCACTGAAAGCTGTTGCTAGCCAGCACCCTTCCTTGGAAGCGCTTTTGTAGGCCTAAGAACACTGGGGCTCTGGGCTTCTCTAGCCACCTCATCTTCTGCTCATCCTCTCGCGCACTCTAAAGAGAGCTCAGGTGAGAAATTGCAAACGTCGAGCAATTGCTCAGAGATGAAAAGTGCCAGCACTGAAAGCTGTTGCTAGCCAGCACCCTTCCTTGGAAGCGCTTTCACAGGCGCAGCAACACTGGGGCTTTGCGCTTCTCTAGCCACCAAACGTCACGGTCCTTCTCTTTCCGTCTCGTAGACACGAGCTGAGAAATTGCAAACGTCGAGCAATTGCTCAGAGATGAAAAGTGCCAGCACTGAAAGCTCTTGCTAGCCAGCACCCTTCCTTGGAAGCGCTTTCACAGGTGCAGCAACACTGGGGCTTTGCGCTTCTATACGCACCAAATGTCACGGTCATTCTCTTTCCGTCTCCTAGACACGAGCTGAGAAATTGCAAACGTCGAGCAATTGCTCAGAGATGAAAAGTGCCAGCACTGAAAGCTGTTGCTAGCCAGCACCCTTCCTTGGAAGCGCTTTTGTAGGCCTAAGAACACTGGGGCTCTGGGCTTCTCTAGCCACCTCATCTTCTGCTCATCCTCTCGCGCACTCTAAAGAGAGCTCAGGTGAGAAATTACAAACGTCCAGCAATTGCTCAGAGATGAAAAGGGCCAGCACTGAAAGCTGTTGCTAGCCAGCACCCTTCCTTGGAAGCGCTTTCACAGGCGCAGCAACACTGGGGCTTTGCGCTTCTCTAGCCACCAAACGTCACGGTCCTTCTCTTTCCGTCGGTAGACACAAGCTGAGAAATTGCAAACGTCGAGCAATTGCTCAGAGACGAAAAGTGCCAGCACTGAAAGCTGTTGCTAGCCAGCACCCTTCCTTGGAAGCGCTTTTGTAGGCCTAAGAACACTGGGGCTCTGGGCTTCTCTAGCCACCTCATCTTCTGCTCATCCTCTCGCGCACTCTAAAGAGAGCTCAGGTGAGAAATTGCAAACGTCGAGCAATTGCTCAGAGATGAAAAGTGCCAGCACTGAAAGCTGTTGCTAGCCAGCACCCTTCCTTGGAAGCGCTTTCACAGGCGCAGCAACACTGGGGCTTTGCGCTTCTATACGCACCAAATGTCACGGTCCTTCTCTTTCCGTCTCGTAGACACGAGCTGAGAAATTGCAAACGTCAAGCAATTGCTCAGAGATGAAAAGTGCCAGCACTGAAAGCTCTTGCTAGCCAGCACCCTTCCTTGGAAGCGCTTTCACAGGCGCAGCAACACTGGGGCTTTGCGCTTCTCTAGCCACCAAACGTCACGGTCACTAACTCTCCGTCTCGTAGACACGAGCTGAGAAATTGCAAACGTCCAGCAATTGCTCAGAGATGAAAAGTGCCAGCACTGAAAGCTGTTGCTAGCCAGCCCCCTTCCTTGGAAGCGCTTTTGTAGGCCTAAGAACACTGGGGCTCTGGGCTTCACTAGCCACCTAATCTTCTGCTCATCCTCTCGCGCACTCTAAAGAGAGCTCAGGTGAGAAATTGCAAACGTCCAGCAATTGCTCAGAGATGAAAAGTGCCAGCACTGAAAGCTCTTGCTAGCCAGCACCCTTCCTTGGAAGCGCTTTCACAGGCGCAGCAACACTGGGGCTTTGCGCTTCTCTAGCCACCAAACGTCACGGTCCTTCTCTTTCCGTCTCGTAGACACGAGCTGAGAAATTGCAAACGTCGAGCAATTGCTCAGAGATGAAAAGTGCCAGCACTGAAAGCTCTTGCTAGCCAGCACCCTTCCTTGGAAGCGCTTTCACAGGCGCAGCAACACTGGGGCTTTGCGCTTCTCTAGCCACCAAACGTCATGGTCCTTCTCTTTCCGTCTCCTAGACACGAGCTGAGAAATTGCAAACGTCGAGCAATTGCTCAGAGATGAAAAGTGCCAGCACTGAAAGCTGTTGCTAGCCAGCACCCTTCCTTGGAAGCGCTTTTGTAGGCCTAAGAACAGTGGGGCTCTGGGCTTCTCTAGCCACCTAATCTTCTGCTCATCCTCTCGCGCACTCTAAAGAGAGCTCAGGTGAGAAATTGCAAATGTCGAGCAATTGCTCAGAGATGAAAAGTGCCAGCACTGAAAGCTGTTGCTAGCCAGCACCCTTCCTTGGAAGCGCTTTCACAGGCGCAGCAACACTGGGGCTTTGCGCTTCTCTAGCCATCAAAAGTCACGGTCACTATCTCTCCGTCTCGTAGACACGAGCTGAGAAATTGCAAACGTCGAGCAATTGCTCAGAGAGGAAAAGTGCCAGCACTGAAAGCTGTTGCTAGCCAGCACCCTTCCTTGGAAGCGCTTTCACAGGCGCAGTAACACTGGGGCTTTGCGCTTCTCTAGCCACCAAACGTCACGGTCCTTCTCTTTCCGTCTCGTAGACACGAGCTGAGAAATTGCAAACGTCGAGCAACTGCTCAGAGATGAAAAGTGCCAGCACTGAAAGCTGTTGCTAGCCAGCACCCTTCCTTGGAAGCGCTTTCACAGGCGCAGCAACACTGGGGCTTTGCGCTTCTCTAGCCACCAAACGTCACGGTCACTATCTCTCCGTCTCGTAGACACGAGCTGAGAAATTGCAAACGTCGAGCAATTGCTCCGAGATGAAAAGTGCCAGCACTGGAAGCTGTTGCTAGCCAGCACCCTTCCTTGGAAGCGCTTTCACAAGCGCAGCAACACTGGGGCTTTGCGCTTCTCTAGCCACCAAACGTCACGGTCACTATCTCTCCGTCTCGTAGACACGAGCTGAGAAATTGCAAACGTCGAGCAATTGCTCAGAGATGAAAAGTGCCAGCACTGAAAGCTGTTGCTAGCCAGCACCCTTCCTTGGAAGCGCTTTTGTAGGCCTAAGAACACTGGGGCTCTGGGCTTCTTTAGCCACCTCATCTTCTGCTCATCCTCTCGCGCACTCTAAAGAGAGCTCAGGTGAGAAATTGCAAACGTCCAGCAATTGCTCAGAGAGGAAAAGTGCCAGCACTGAAAGCTCTTGCTAGCCAGCACCCTTCCTTGGAAGCGCTTTCACAGGCGCAGCAACACTGGGGCTTTGCGCTTCTCTAGCCACCAAACGTCACGGTCACTAACTCTCCGTCTCGTAGACACGAGCTGAGAAATTGCAAACGTCCAGCAATTGCTCAGAGATGAAAAGTGCCAGCACTGAAAGCTGTTGCTAGCCAGCCCCCTTCCTTGGAAGCGCTTTTGTAGGCCTAAGAACACTGGGGCTCTGGGCTTCACTAGCCACCTAATCTTCTGCTCATCCTCTCGCGCACTCTAAAGAGAGCTCAGGTGAGAAATTGCAAACGTCGAGCAATTGCTCAGAGATGAAAAGTGCCAGCACTGGAAGCTGTTGCTAGCCAGCACCCTTCCTTGGAAGCGCTTTCACAGGCGCAGCAACACTGGGGCTTTGCGCTTCTCTACCCGCCAAACTTAACTGTCATTCTCTTTCCGTCTCGTAGACACGAGCTGAGAAGTTGCAAACGTCCAGCAATTGCTCCGAGATGAAAAGTGCCAGCACTGAAAGCTCTTGCTAGCCAGCACCCTTCCTTGGAAGCGCTTTTGTAGGCCTAAGAACTCTGGGGCTCTGGGCTTCCCTAGCCACCTAATTTTCTGCTCATCCTCTCGCGCACTCTAAAGAGAGCTCAGGTGAGAAATTGCAAACGTCCAGCAATTGCTCAGAGATGAAAAGTGCCAGCACTGAAAGCTGTTGCTAGCCAGCCCCCTTCCTTGGAAGCGCTTTTGTAGCCCTTAGAACACTGGGGCTCTGGGCTTCTCTAGCCACCTAATTTTCTGCTCATCCTCTCGCGCAATCTAAAGAGAGCTCAGGTGAGAAATTGCAAACGTCCAGCAATTGCTCAGAGATGAAAAGTGCCAGCACTGAAAGCTGTTGCTAGCCAGCCCCCTTCCTTGGAAGCGCTTTTGTAGGCCTAAGAACACTGGGGCTCTGGGCTTCTCTAACCATCTAATCTTCTGCTCATCCTCTCGCACACTCTAAAGAGTGCTCAGGTGAGAAATTGCAAATGTCCAGCAATTGCTCAGAGATGAAAAGTGCCAGCACTGAAAGCTGTTGCTAGCCAGCACCCTTCCTTGGAAGCGCTTTTGTAGGCCTAAAAACACTGGGGCTCTGGGCTTCTCTAGCCACCTCATCTTCTGCTCATCCTCTCGCGCACTCTAAAGAGTGCTCAGGTGAGAAATTGCAAACGTCCAGCAATTGCTCAGAGATGAAAAGTGCCAGCACTGAAAGCTGTTGCTAGCCAGCACCCTTCCTTGGAAGCGCTTTCACAGGCGCAGCAACACTGGGGCTTTGCGCTTCTCTAGCCACCAAACGTCACGGTCCTTCTCTTTCCGTCTCCTAGACACGAGCTGAGAAATTGCAAACGTCCAGCAATTGCTCAGAGATGAAAAGTGCCAGCACTGAAAGCTGTTGCTAGCCAGCACCCTTCCTTGGAAGCGCTTTTGCAGCCCTTAGAACACTGGGGCTCTGGGCTTCTCTAGCCACCTCATCTTCTGCTCATCCTCTCGCGCACTCTAAAGAGAGCTCAGGGGAGAAATTGCAAACGTCGAGCAATTGCTCAGAGATGAAAAGTGCCAGCACTGAAAGCTGTTGCTAGCCAGCACCCTTCCTTGGAAGTGCTTTCACAGGCGCAGCAACACTGGGGCTTTGCGCTTCTCTAGCCACCAAACGTCACGGTCATTCTCTTTCCGTGTCGTAGACATGAGCTGAGAAATTGCAAACGTCCAGCAATTGCTCAGAGATGAAAAGTGCCAGCACTGAAAGCTGTTGCTAGCCAGCACCCTTCCTTGGAAGCGCTTTTGTAGGCCTAAGAACACTGGGGCTCTGGGCTTCTTTAGCCACCTCATCTTCTGCTCATCCTCTCGCGCACTCTAAAGAGAGCTCAGGTGAGAAATTGCAAACGTCCAGCAATTGCTCAGAGATGAAAAGTGCCAGCACTGGAAGCTGTTGCTAGCCAGCACCCTTCCTTGGAAGCGCTTTTGTAGGCCTAAGAAACCTGGGGCTCTGGGCTTCTCTAGCCACCTCATCTTCTGCTCATCCTCTCGCGCACTCTAAAGAGAGCTCAGGTGAGAAATTGCAAACGTCCAGCAATTGCTCAGAGATGAAAAGTGCCAGCACTGAAAGCTCTTGCTAGCCAGCACCCTTCCTTGGAAGCGCTTTCACAGGCGCAGCAACACTGGGGCTTTGCGCTTCTCTAGCCACCAAACGTCACGGTCACTATCTCTCCGTCTCGTAGACACGAGCTGAGAAATTGCAAACGTCCAGCAATTGCTCAGAGATGAAAAGTGCCAGCACTGAAAGCTGTTGCTAGCCAGCACCCTTCCTTGGAAGCGCTTTTGTAGGCCTAAGAACACTGGGGCTCTGGGCTTCACTAGCCACCTAATCTTCTGCTCATCCTCTCGCGCACTCTAAAGAGAGCTCAGGTGAGAAATTGCAAACGTCCAGCAATTGCTCAGAGATGAAAAGTGCCAGCACTGAAAGCTCTTGCTAGCCAGCACCCTTCCTTGGAAGCGCTTTCACAGGCGCAGCAACACTGGGGCTTTGCGCTTCTCTAGCCACCAAACGTCACGGTCCTTCTCTTTCCGTCTCGTAGACACGAGCTGAGAAATTGCAAACGTCGAGCAATTGCTCAGAGATGAAAAGTGCCAGCACTGAAAGCTGTTGCTAGACAGCACCCTTCCTTGGAAGCGCTTTCACAGGCGCAGCAACACTGGGGCTTTGCGCTTCTCTAGCCACCAAACGTCACGGTCATTCTCTTTCCGTCTCGTAGACACGAGCTGAGAAATTGCAAACGTCGAGCAATTGCTCAGAGATGAAAAGTGCCAGCACTGAAAGCTGTTGCTAGCCAGCACCCTTCCTTGGAAGCGCTTTTGTAGGCCTAAGAACACTGGGGCTCTGGGCTTCTCTAGCCACCTCATCTTCTGCTCATCCTCTCGCGCAGTCTAAAGAGAGCTCAGGTGAGAAATTGCAAACGTCGAGCAATTGCTCAGAGATGAAAAGTGCCAGCACTGAAAGCTGTTGCTAGCCAGCACCCTTCCTTGGAAGCGCTTTCACAGGCGCAGTAACACTGGGGCTTTGCGCTTCTCTACCCACCAAACGTCACGGTCCTTCTCTTTCCGTCTCGTAGACACGAATTGAGAAATTGCAAACGTCAAGCAACTGCTCAGAGATGAAAAGTGCCAGCACTGAAAGCTGTTGCTAGCCAGCACCCTTCCTTGGAAGCGCTTTCACAGGCGCAGTAACACTGGGGCTTTGCGCTTCTCTACCCACCAAACGTCACGGTCCTTCTCTTTCCATCTCGTAGACAAGAGCTGAGAAATTGCAAACGTCGAGCAATTGCTCAGAGAGGAAAAGTGCCAGCACTGAAAGCTCTTGCTAGCCAGCACCCTTCCTTGGAAGCGCTTTTGTAGGCCTAAGAACACTGGGGCTCTGGGCTTCTTTAGCCACCTAATCTTCTGCTCATCCTCTCGCGCACTCTAAAGAGAGCTCAGGGGAGAAATTGCAAACGTCGAGCAATTGCTCAGAGATGAAAAGTGCCAGCACTGAAAGCTGTTGCTAGCCAGCACCCTTCCTTGGAAGCGCTTTCACAGGCGCAGTAACACTGGGGCTTTGCGCTTCTCTAGCACTCAAAAGTCACGGTCACTATCTCTCCGTCTCGTAGACATGAGCTGAGAAATTGCAAACGTCGAGCAATTGCTCAGAGATGAAAAGTGCCAGCACTGGAAGCTGTTGCTAGCCAGCCTCCTTCCTTGGAAGCGCTTTTGTAGGCCTAAGAACACTGGGGCTCTGGGCTTCTCTAGCCACCTCATCTTCTGCTCATCCTCTCGCGCACTCTAAAGAGAGCTCAGGGGAGAAATTGCAAACGTCGACCAATTGCTCAGAGATGAAAAGTGCCAGCACTGAAAGCTCTTGCTAGCCAGCACCCTTCCTTGGAAGCGCTTTCACAGGCGCAGTAACACTGGGGCTTTGCGCTTCTATACGCACCAAATGTCACGGTCCTTCTCTTTCCGTCTCGTAGACACGAGCTGAGAAATTGCAAATGTCGAGCAATTGCTCAGAGATGAAAAGTGCCAGCACTGAAAGCTCTTGCTAGCCAGCACCCTTCCTTGGAAGCGCTTTTGTAGGCCTAAGAACACTGGGGCTCTGGGCTTCTCTAGCCACCTCATCTTCTGCTCATCCTCTCGCGCACTCTAAAGAGAGCTCAGGTGAGAAATTGCAAACGTCCAACAATTGCTCAGAGATGAAAAGTGCCAGCACTGAAAGCTCTTGCTAGCCAGCACCCTTCCTTGGAAGCGCTTTCACAGGCGCAGCAACACTGGGGCTTTGCGCTTCTCTAGCCACCAAACGTCACGGTCCTTCTCTTTCCTTCTCCTAGACACGAGCTGAGAAATTGCAAACGTCGAGCAATTGCTCCAAGATGAAAACTGCCAGCACTGAAAGCTGTTGCTAGCCAGCACCCTTCCTTGGAAGCGCTTTTGTAGGCCTAAGAACACTGGGGCTCTGGGCTTCTCTAGCCACCTCATCTTCTGCTCATCCTCGCGCGCACTCTAAAGAGAGCTCAGGTGAGAAATTGCAAACGTCCAGCAATTGCTCAGAGATGAAAAGTGCCAGCACTGAAAGCTGTTGCTAGCCAGCAGCCTTCCTTGGAAGCGCTTTCACAGGTGCAGCAACACTGGGGCTTTGCGCTTCTCTACCCACCAAAAGTCACGGTCCTTCTCTTTCCGTCTCCTAGACACGAGCTGAGAAATTGCAAACGTCGAGCAATTGCTCAGAGATGAAAAGTGCCAGCACTGAAAGCTCTTGCTAGCCAGCACCCTTCCTTGGAAGCGCTTTTGTAGGCCTAAGAACACTGGGGCTCTGGGCTTCTCTAGCCACCTCATCTTCTGCTCATCCTCGCGCGCTCTAAAGAGAGCTCAGGTGAGAAATTGCAAACGTCCAACAATTGCTCAGAGATGAAAAGTGCCAGCACTGAAAGCTGTTGCTAGCCAGCACCCTTCCTTGGAAGCGCTTTCACAGGCGCAGCAACACTGGGGCTTTGCGCTTCTATACGCACCAAATGTCACGGTCCTTCTCTTTCCGTCTTGTAGACACGAGCTGAGAAATTGCAAACGTCGAGCAATTGCTCAGAGATGAAAAGTGCCAGCACTGAAAGCTCTTGCTAGCCAGCACCCTTCCTTGGAAGCGCTTTTGTAGGCCTAAGAACACTGGGGCTCTGGGCTTCTCTAGCCACCTCATCTTCTGCTCATCCTCTCGCGCACTCTAAAGAGAGCTCAGGTGAGAAATTGCAAACGTCGAGCAATTGCTCAGAGATGAAAAGTGCCAGCACTGAAAGCTCTTGCTAGCCAGCACCCTTCCTTGGAAGCGCTTTTGTAGGCCTAAGAACACTGGGGCTCTGGGCTTCTCTAGCCACCTCATCTTCTGCTCATCCTCTCGCGCACTCTAAAGAGAGCTCAGGTGAGAAATTGCAAACGTCGAGCAATTGCTCAGAGATGAAAAGTGCCAGCACTGGAAGCTGTTGCTAGCCAGCACCCTTCCTTGGAAGCGCTTTTGTAGGCCTAAGAACACTGGGGCTTTGCGCTTCTCTAGCCACCAAACGTCACGGTCCTTCTCTTTCCGTCGGTAGACACGAGCTGAGAAATTGCAAACGTCGAGCAATTGCTCAGAGATGAAAAGTGCCAGCACTGAAAGCTGTTGCTAGCCAGCACCCTTCCTTGGAAGCGCTTTCACAGGTGCAGCAACACTGGGGCTTTGCGCTTCTCTAGCCACCAAAAGTCACGGTCCTTCTCTTTCCGTCTCCTAGACACGAGCTGAGAAATTGCAAACGTCGAGCAATTGCTCAGAGATGAAAAGTGCCAGCACTGAAAGCTGTTGCTAGCCAGCACCCTTCCTTGGAAGCGCTTTTGTAGGCCTAAGAACACTGGGGCTCTGGGCTTCTCTAGCCACCTCATCTTCTGCTCATCCTCTCGCGCACTCTAAAGAGAGCTCAGGTGAGAAATTACAAAGGTCGAGCAATTGCTCAGAGATGAAAAGGGCCAGCACTGAAAGCTGTTGCTAGCCAGCACCCTTCCTTGGAAGCGCTTTCACAGGCGCAGCAACACTGGGGCTTTGCGCTTCTCTAGCCACCAAAAGTCACGGTCCTTCTCTTTCCGTCGGTAGACACGAGCTGAGAAATTGCAAACGTCGAGCAATTGCTCAGAGATGAAAAGTGCCAGCACTGAAAGCTGTTGCTAGCCAGCACCCTTCCTTGGAAGCGCTTTTGTAGGCCTAAGAACACTGGGGCTCTGGGCTTCTCTAGCCACCTCATCTTCTGCTCATCCTCTCGCGCACTCTAAAGAGAGCTCAGGTGAGAAATTGCAAATGTCCAGCAATTGCTCAGAGATGAAAAGTGCCAGCACTGAAAGCTCTTGCTAGCCAGCACCCTTCCTTGGAAGCGCTTTCACAGGCGCAGCAACCCTGGGGCTTTGCGCTTCTCTAGCCACCAAACGTCACGGTCCTTCTCTTTCCGTCGGTAGACACGAGCTGAGAAATTGCAAACGTAGAGCAATTGCTCAGAGATGAAAAGTGCCAGCACTGAAAGCTCTTGCTAGCCAGCACCCTTCCTTGGAAGCGCTTTTGTAGGCCTAAGAACACTGGGGCTCTGGGCTTCTCTAGCCACCTCATCTTCTGCTCATCCTCTCGCGCACTCTAAAGAGAGCTCAGGTGAGAAATTGCAAACGTCGAGCAATTGCTCAGAGATGAAAAGTGCCAGCACTGAAAGCTGTTGCTAGCCAGCAGCCTTCCTTGGAAGCGCTTTCACAGGCGCAGCAACACTGGGGCTTTGCGCTTCTCTAGCCACCAAACGTCACGGTCATTCTCTTTCCGTCTCCTAGACACGAGCTGAGAAATTGCAAACGTCGAGCAATTGCTCAGAGATGAAAAGTGCCAGCACTGAAAGCTGTTGCTAGCCAGCACCCTTCCTTGGAAGCGCTTTTGTAGGCCTAAGAACACTGGGGCTCTGGGCTTCTCTAGCCACCTCATCTTCTGCTCATCCTCTCGCGCACTCTAAAGAGAGCTCAGGTGAGAAATTGCAAACGTCGAGCAATTGCTCAGAGATGAAAAGTGCCAGCACTGAAAGCTGTTGCTAGCCAACACCCTTCCTTGGAAGCGCTTTCACAGGCGCAGCAACACTGGGGCTTTGCGCTTCTCTAGCCACCAAACGTCACGGTCCTTCTCTTTCCGTCTCGTAGACACAAGCTGAGAAATTGCAAACGTCGAGCAATTGCTCAGAGATGAAAAGTGCCAGCACTGAAAGCTCTTGCTAGCCAGCACCCTTCCTTGGAAGCGCTTTCACAGGTGCAGCAACACTGGGGCTTTGCGCTTCTATACGCACCAAATGTCACGGTCATTCTCTTTCCGTCTTGTAGACACGAGCTGAGAAATTGCAAACGTCGAGCAATTGCTCAGAGATGAAAAGTGCCAGCACTGAAAGCTGTTGCTAGCCAGCACCCTTCCTTGGAAGCGCTTTTGTAGGCCTAAGAACACTGGGGCTCTGGGCTTCTCTAGCCACCTCATCTTCTGCTCATCCTCTCGCGCACTCTAAAGAGAGCTCAGGTGAGAAATTACAAACGTCCAGCAATTGCTCAGAGATGAAAAGGGCCAGCACTGAAAGCTGTTGCTAGCCAGCACCCTTCCTTGGAAGCGCTTTCACAGGCGCAGCAACACTGGGGCTTTGCGCTTCTCTAGCCACCAAACGTCACGGTCCTTCTCTTTCCGTCGGTAGACACAAGCTGAGAAATTGCAAACGTCGAGCAATTGCTCAGAGACGAAAAGTGCCAGCACTGAAAGCTGTTGCTAGCCAGCACCCTTCCTTGGAAGCGCTTTTGTAGGCCTAAGAACACTGGGGCTCTGGGCTTCTCTAGCCACCTCATCTTCTGCTCATCCTCTCGCGCACTCTAAAGAGAGCTCAGGTGAGAAATTGCAAACGTCGAGCAATTGCTCAGAGATGAAAAGTGCCAGCACTGAAAGCTGTTGCTAGCCAGCACCCTTCCTTGGAAGCGCTTTCACAGGCGCAGCAACACTGGGGCTTTGCGCTTCTATACGCACCAAATGTCACGGTCCTTCTCTTTCCGTCTCGTAGACACGAGCTGAGAAATTGCAAACGTCAAGCAATTGCTCAGAGATGAAAAGTGCCAGCACTGAAAGCTGTTGCTAGCCAGCACCCTTCCTTGGAAGCGCTTTTGTAGGCCTAAGAACACTGGGGCTCTGGGCTTCTCTAGCCACCTCATCTTCTGCTCATCCTCGCGCGCTCTAAAGAGAGCTCAGGTGAGAAATTGCAAACGTCCAGCAATTGCTCAGAGATGAAAAGTGCCAGCACTGAAAGCTGTTGCTAGCCAGCACCCTTCCTTGGAAGCGCTTTCACAGGCGCAGCAACACTGGGGCTTTGCGCTTCTCTAGCCACCAAACGTCACGGTCCTTCTCTTTCCGTCGGTAGACACGAGCTGAGAAATTGCAAACGTCGAGCAATTGCTCAGAGATGAAAAGTGCCAGCACTGAAAGCTGTTGCTAGCCAGCACCCTTCCTTGGAAGCGCTTTTGTAGGCCTAAGAACACTGGGGCTCTGGGCTTCTCTAGCCACCTCATCTTGTGCTCATCCTCGCGCGCACTCTAAAGAGAGCTCAGGTGAGAAATTGCAAACGTCGAGCAATTGCTCAGAGATGAAAAGTGCCAGCACTGAAAGCTGTTGCTAGCCAGCACCCTTCCTTGGAAGCGCTTTCACAGGTGCAGCAACACTGGGGCTTTGCGCTTCTCTACCCACCAAACGTCACGGTCCTTCTCTTTCCGTCTCCTAGACACGAGCTGAGAAATTGCAAACGTCGAGCAATTGCTCAGAGATGAAAAGTGCCAGCACTGAAAGCTCTTGCTAGCCAGCACCCTTCCTTGGAAGCGCTTTTGTAGGCCTAAGAACACTGGGGCTCTGGGCTTCTCTAGCCACCTCATCTTCTGCTCATCCTCGCGCGCTCTAAAGAGAGCTCAGGTGAGAAATTGCAAACGTCCAACAATTGCTCAGAGATGAAAAGTGCCAGCACTGAAAGCTCTTGCTAGCCAGCAGCCTTCCTTGGAAGCGCTTTCACAGGCGCAGCAACACTGGGGCTTTGCGCTTCTATACGCACCAAATGTCACGGTCCTTCTCTTTCCGTCTTGTAGACACGAGCTGAGAAATTGCAAACGTCGAGCAATTGCTCAGAGATGAAAAGTGCCAGCACTGAAAGCTGTTGCTAGCCAGCAACCTTCCTTGGAAGCGCTTTTGTAGGCCTAAGAACACTGGGGCTCTGGGCTTCTCTAGCCACCTCATCTTCTGCTCATCCTCTCGCGCACTCTAAAGAGAGCTCAGGTGAGAAATTGCAAACGTCCAACAATTGCTCAGAGATGAAAAGTGCCAGCACTGAAAGCTCTTGCTAGCCAGCACCCTTCCTTGGAAGCGCTTTTGTAGGCCTAAGAACACTGGGGCTCTGGGCTTCTCTAGCCACCTCATCTTCTGCTCATCCTCTCGCGCACTCTAAAGAGAGCTCAGGTGAGAAATTGCAAACGTCCAGCAATTGCTCAGAGATGAAAAGTGCCAGCACTGAAAGCTCTTGCTAGCCAGCACCCTTCCTTGGAAGCGCTTTCACAGGCGCAGCAACACTGGGGCTTTGCGCTTCTATACGCAACAAACGTCACAGTCCTTCTCTTTCCGTCGGTAGACACGAGCTGAGAAATTGCAAACGTCGAGCAATTGCTCAGAGATGAAAAGTGCCAGCACTGAAAGCTGTTGCTAGCCAGCACCCTTCCTTGGAAGCGCTTTTGTAGGCCTAAGAACACTGGGGCTGTGGGCTTCTCTAGCCACCTCATCTTCTGCTCATCCTCTCGCGCACTCTAAAGAGAGCTCAGGTGAGAAATTGCAAACGTCGAGCAATTGCTCAGAGATGAAAAGTGCCAGCACTGAAAGCTCTTGCTAGCCAGCACCCTTCCTTGGAAGCGCTTTCACAGGCGCAGCAACACTGGGGCTTTGCGATTCTATACGCACCAAACGTCACGGTCCTTCTCTTTCCGTCGGTAGACACGAGCTGAGAAATTGCAAACGTCGAGCAATTGCTCCGAGATGAAAAGTGCCAGCACTGAAAGCTGTTGCTAGCCAGCACCCTTCCTTGGAAGCGCTTTCACAGGTGCAGCAACACTGGGGCTTTGCGCTTCTCTAGCCACCAAAACTCACAGTCCTTCTCTTTCCGTCTCCTAGACACGAGCTGAGAAATTGCAAACGTCGAGCAATTGCTCAGAGATGAAAAGTGCCAGCACTGAAAGCTGTTGCTAGCCAGCACCCTTCCTTGGAAGCGCTTTTGTAGGCCTAAGAACACTGGGGCTCTGGGCTTCTCTAGCCACCTCATCTTCTGCTCATCCTCTCGCGCACTCTAAAGAGAGCTCAGGTGAGAAAATGCAAACGTCGAGCAATTGCTCAGAGATGAAAAGTGCCAGCACTGAAAGCTCTTGCTAGCCAGCACCCTTCCTTGGAAGCGCTTTCACAGGCGCAGCAACACTGGGGCTTTGCGCTTCTCTAGCCACCAAACGTCACGGTCCTTCTCTTTCCGTCGGTAGACACGAGCTGAGAAATTGCAAACGTCGAGCAATTGCTCCGAGATGAAAAGTGCCAGCACTGAAAGCTGTTGCTAGCCAGCACCCTTCCTTGGAAGCGCTTTTGTAGGCCTAAGAACACTGGGGCTCTGGGCTTCTCTAGCCACCTCATCTTCTGCTCATCCTCTCGCGCACTCTAAAGAGAGCTCAGGTGAGAAATTGCAAACGTCCAACAATTGCTCAGAGATGAAAAGTGCCAGCACTGAAAGCTGTTGCTAGCCAGCACCCTTCCTTGGAAGCGCTTTCACAGGCGCAGCAACACTGGGGCTTTCCGCTTCTCTAGCCACCAAACGTCACGGTCCTTCTCTTTCCGTCTCCTAGACACGAGCTGAGAAATTGCAAACGTCGAGCAATTGCTCCGAGATGAAAAGTGCCAGCACTGAAAGCTGTTGCTAGCCAGCACCCTTCCTTGGAAGCGCTTTCACAGGCGCAGCAACACTGGGGCTTTGCGCTTCTTTACGCACCAAATGTCACGGTCCTTCTCTTTCCGTCTCGTAGACACGAGCTGAGAAATTGCAAACGTCGAGCAATTGCTCAGAGATGAAAAGTGCCAGCACTGAAAGCTGTTGCTAGCCAGCCCCCTTCCTTGGAAGCGCTTTTGTAGGCCTAAGAACACTGGGGCTCTGGGCTTCTCTAGCCACCTCATCTTCTGCTCATCCTCTCGCGCACTCTAAAGAGAGCTCAGGTGAGAAATTGCAAAAGTCGAGCAATTGCTCAGAGATGAAAAGTGCCAGCACTGAAAGCTCTTGCTAGCCAGCACCCTTCCTTGGAAGCGCTTTCACAGGTGCAGCAACACTGGGGCTTTGCGCTTCTCTAGCCACCAAACGTCACGGTCCTTCTCTATCCGTCGGTAGACACGAGCTGAGAAATTGCAAACGTCGAGCAATTGCTCAGAGATGAAAAGTGCCAGCACTGAAAGCTCTTGCTAGCCAGCAGCCTTCCTTGGAAGCGCTTTCACAGGCGCAGCAACACTGGGGCTTTGCGCTTCTATACGCACCAAATGTCACGGTCCTTCTCTTTCCGTCTTGTAGACACGAGCTGAGAAATTGCAAACGTCGAGCAATTGCTCAGAGATGAAAAGTGCCAGCACTGAAAGCTCTTGCTAGCCAGCACCCTTCCTTGGAAGCGCTTTTGTAGGCCTAAGAACAGTGGGGCTCTGGGCTTCTCTAGCCACCTCATCTTCTGCTCATCCTCTCGCGCACTCTAAAGAGAGCTCAGGTGAGAAATTGCAAACGTCGAGCAATTGCTCAGAGATGAAAAGTGCCAGCACTGAAAGCTGTTGCTAGCCAGCACCCTTCCTTGGAAGCGCTTTTGTAGGCCTAAGAACACTGGGGCTCTGGGCTTCTCTAGCCACCTCATCTTCTGCTCATCCTCTCGCGCACTCTAAAGAGAGCTCAGGTGAGAAATTGCAAACGTCGAGCAATTGCTCAGAGATGAAAAGTGCCAGCACTGAAAGCTCTTGCTAGCCAGCACCCTTCCTTGGAAGCGCTTTCACAGGCGCAGCAACACTGGGGCTTTGCGCTTCTCTACCCACCAAACGTCACGGTCCTTCTCTTTCCGTCGGTAGACACGAAATGAGAAATTGCAAACGTCGAGCAATTGCTCAGAGATGAAAAGTGCCAGCACTGAAAGCTGTTGCTAGCCAGCACCCTTCCTTGGAAGCGCTTTTGTAGGCCTAAGAACACTGGGGCTCTGGGCTTCTCTAGCCACCTCATCTTCTGCTCATCCTCTCGCGCACTCTAAAGAGAGCTCAGGTGAGAAATTGCAAACGTCCAACAATTGCTCCGAGATGAAAAGTGCCAGCACTGAAAGCTGTTGCTAGCCAGCACCCTTCCTTGGAAGCGCTTTCACAGGCGCAGCAACACTGGGGCTTTGCGCTTCTCTAGCCACCAAACGTCACGGTCCTTCTCTTTCCGTCTCGTAGACACGAGCTGAGAAATTGCAAACGTCCAGCAATTGCTCAGAGATGAAAAGTGCCAGCACTGAAAGCTGTTGCTAGCCAGCACCCTTCCTTGGAAGCGCTTTTGTAGGCCTAAGAACACTGGGGCTCTGGGCTTCTCTAGCCACCTCATCTTCTGCTCATCCTCTCGCGCACTCTAAAGAGAGCTCAGGTGAGAAATTGCAAAGGTCGAGCAATTGCTCAGAGATGAAAAGTGCCAGCACTGAAAGCTCTTGCTAGCCAGTACCCTTCCTTGGAAGCGCTTTCACAGGCGCAGCAACACTGGGGCTTTCCGCTTCTCTAGCCACCAAACGTCACGGTCCTTCTCTTTCCGTCTCCTAGACACGAGCTGAGAAATTGCAAACGTCGAGCAATTGCTCCGAGATGAAAAGTGCCAGCACTGAAAGCTGTTGCTAGCCAGCACCCTTCCTTGGAAGCGCTTTCACAGGCGCAGCAACACTGGGGCTTTGCGCTTCTTTACGCACCAAATGTCACGGTCCTTCTCTTTCCGTCTCGTAGACACGAGCTGAGAAATTGCAAACGTCGAGCAATTGCTCCGAGATGAAAAGTGCCAGCACTGAAAGCTGTTGCTAGCCAGCCCCCTTCCTTGGAAGCGCTTTTGTAGGCCTAAGAACACTGGGGCTCTGGGCTTCTCTAGCCACCTCATCTTCTGCTCATCCTCTCGCGCACTCTAAAGAGAGCTCAGGTGAGAAATTGCAAAAGTCGAGCAATTGCTCAGAGATGAAAAGTGCCAGCACTGAAAGCTCTTGCTAGCCAGCACCCTTCCTTGGAAGCGCTTTCACAGGTGCAGCAACACTGGGGCTTTGCGCTTCTCTAGCCACCAAACGTCACGGTCCTTCTCTTTCCGTCGGTAGACACGAGCTGAGAAATTGCAAACGTCGAGCAATTGCTCAGAGATGAAAAGTGCCAGCACTGAAAGCTCTTGCTAGCCAGCACCCTTCCTTGGAAGCGCTTTCACAGGCGCAGCAACACTGGGGCTTTGCGCTTCTCTAGCCACCAAACGTCACGGTCCTTCTCTTTCCGTCTCCTAGACACGAGCTGAGAAATTGCAAACGTCGAGCAATTGCTCAGAGATGAAAAGTGCCAGCACTGAAAGCTGTTGCTAGCCAGCACCCTTCCTTGGAAGCGCTTTTGTAGGCCTAAGAACAGTGGGGCTCTGGGCTTCTCTAGCCACCTCATCTTCTGCTCATCCTCGCGCGCACTCTAAAGAGAGCTCAGGTGAGAAATTGCAAACGTCCAGCAATTGCTCAGAGATGAAAAGTGCCAGCACTGAAAGCTGTTGCTATCCAGCACCCTTCCTTGGAAGCGCTTTCACAGGTGCAGCAACACTGGGGCTTTGCGCTTCTCTACCCACCAAAAGTCACGGTCCTTCTCTTTCCGTCTCCTAGACACGAGCTGAGAAATTGCAAACGTCGAGCAATTGCTCAGAGATGAAAAGTGCCAGCACTGAAAGCTGTTGCTAGCCAGCACCCTTCCTTGGAAGCGCTTTTGTAGGCCTAAGAACACTGGGGCTCTGGGCTTCTCTAGCCACCTCATCTTCTGCTCATCCTCTCGCGCACTCTAAAGAGAGCTCAGGTGAGAAATTGCAAACGTCGAGCAATTGCTCAGAGATGAAAAGTGCCAGCACTGAAAGCTGTTGCTAGCCAGCACCCTTCCTTGGAAGCGCTTTCACAGGCGCAGCAACTCTGGGGCTTTGCGCTTCTATACGCACCAAATGTCACGGTCCTTCTCTTTCCGTCTCCTAGACACGAGCTGAGAAATTGCAAACGTCGAGCAATTGCTCAGAGATGAAAAGTGCCAGCACTGAAAGCTGTTGCTAGCCAGCACCCTTCCTTGGAAGCGCTTTTGTAGGCCTAAGAACACTGGGGCTCTGGGCTTCTCTAGCCACCTCATCTTCTGCTCATCCTCGCGCGCACTCTAAAGAGAGCTCAGGTGAGAAATTGCAAACGTCGAGCAATTGCTCAGAGATGAAAAGTGCCAGCACTGAAAGCTCTTGCTAGCCAGCACCCTTCCTTGGAAGCGCTTTTGTAGGCCTAAGAACACTGGGGCTCTGGGCTTCTCTAGCCACCTCATCTTCTGCTCATCCTCTCGCGCACTCTAAAGAGAGCTCAGGTGAGAAATTGCAAACGTCGAGCAATTGCTCAGAGATGAAAAGTGCCAGCACTGAAAGCTGTTGCTAGCCAGCACCCTTCCTTGGAAGCGCTTTCACAGGCGCAGCAACACTGGGGCTTTGCGCTTCTCTACGCACCAAACGTCACGGTCCTTCTCTTTCCGTCTCGTAGACACGAGCTGAGAAATTGCAAACGTCCAGCAATTGCTCAGAGATGAAAAGTGCCAGCACTGAAAGCTGTTGCTAGCCAGCACCCTTCCTTGGAAGCGCTTTTGTAGGCCTAAGAACACTGGGGCTCTGGGCTTCTCTAGCCACCTCATCTTCTGCTCATCCTCTCGCGCACTCTAAAGAGAGCTCAGGTGAGAAATTGCAAAGGTCGAGCAATTGCTCAGAGATGAAAAGTGCCAGCACTGAAAGCTCTTGCTAGCCAGTACCCTTCCTTGGAAGCGCTTTCACAGGCGCAGCAACACTGGGGCTTTCCGCTTCTCTAGCCACCAAGCGTCACGGTCCTTCTCTTTCCGTCTCCTAGACACGAGCTGAGAAATTGCAAACGTCGAGCAATTGCTCCGAGATGAAAAGTGCCAGCACTGAAAGCTCTTGCTAGCCAGCACCCTTCCTTGGAAGCGCTTTCACAGGCGCAGCAACACTGGGGCTTTGCGCTTCTTTACGCACCAAATGTCACGGTCCTTCTCTTTCCGTCTCGTAGACACGAGCTGAGAAATTGCAAACGTCGAGCAATTGCTCAGAGATGAAAAGTGCCAGCACTGAAAGCTGTTGCTAGCCAGCCCCCTTCCTTGGAAGCGCTTTTGTAGGCCTAAGAACACTGGGGCTCTGGGCTTCTCTAGCCACCTCATCTTCTGCTCATCCTCTCGCGCACTCTAAAGAGAGCTCAGGTGAGAAATTGCAAAAGTCGAGCAATTGCTCAGAGATGAAAAGTGCCAGCACTGAAAGCTCTTGCTAGCCAGCACCCTTCCTTGGAAGCGCTTTCACAGGTGCAGCAACACTGGGGCTTTGCGCTTCTCTAGCCACCAAACGTCACGGTCCTTCTCTTTCCGTCGGTAGACACGAGCTGAGAAATTGCAAACGTCGAGCAATTGCTCAGAGATGAAAAGTGCCAGCACTGAAAGCTCTTGCTAGCCAGCAGCCTTCCTTGGAAGCGCTTTCACAGGCGCAGCAACACTGGGGCTTTGCGCTTCTCTAGCCACCAAATGTCACGGTCCTTCTCTTTCCGTCTCGTAGACACGAGCTGAGAAATTGCAAACGTCGAGCAATTGCTCAGAGATGAAAAGTGCCAGCACTGAAAGCTGTTGCTAGCCAGCCCCCTTCCTTGGAAGCGCTTTTGTAGGCCTAAGAACACTGGGGCTCTGGGCTTCTCTAGCCACCTCATCTTCTGCTCATCCTCTCGCGCACTCTAAAGAGAGCTCAGGTGAGAAATTGCAAAAGTCGAGCAATTGCTCAGAGATGAAAAGTGCCAGCACTGAAAGCTCTTGCTAGCCAGCACCCTTCCTTGGAAGCGCTTTCACAGGTGCAGCAACACTGGGGCTTTGCGCTTCTCTAGCCACCAAACGTCACGGTCCTTCTCTTTCCGTCGGTAGACACGAGCTGAGAAATTGCAAACGTCGAGCAATTGCTCAGAGATGAAAAGTGCCAGCACTGAAAGCTCTTGCTAGCCAGCACCCTTCCTTGGAAGCGCTTTCACAGGCGCAGCAACACTGGGGCTTTGCGCTGCTCTAGCCACCAAACGTCACGGTCCTTCTCTTTCCGTCTCCTAGACACGAGCTGAGAAATTGCAAACGTCGAGCAATTGCTCAGAGATGAAAAGTGCCAGCACTGAAAGCTCTTGCTAGCCAGCACCCTTCCTTGGAAGCGCTTTTGTAGGCCTAAGAACAGTGGGGCTCTGGGCTTCTCTAGCCACCTCATCTTCTGCTCATCCTCGCGCGCACTCTAAAGAGAGCTCAGGTGAGAAATTGCAAACGTCGAGCAATTGCTCAGAGATGAAAAGTGCCAGCACTGAAAGCTGTTGCTAGCCAGCACCCTTCCTTGGAAGCGCTTTTGTAGGCCTAAGAACACTGGGGCTCTGGGCTTCTCTAGCCACCTCATCTTCTGCTCATCCTCTCGCGCACTCTAAAGAGAGCTCAGGTGAGAAATTGCAAACGTCGAGCAATTCCTCAGAGATGAAAAGTGCCAGCACTGAAAGCTCTTGCTAGCCAGCACCCTTCCTTGGAAGCGCTTTCACAGGCGCAGCAACACTGGGGCTTTGCGCTTCTCTAGCCACCAAACGTCACGGTCCTTCTCTTTCCGTCGGTAGACACGAGCTGAGAAATTGCAAACGTCGAGCAATTGCTCAGAGATGAAAAGTGCCAGCACTGAAAGCTGTTGCTAGCCAGCACCCTTCCTTGGAAGCGCTTTTGTAGGCCTAAGAACACTGGGGCTCTGGGCTTCTCTAGCCACCTCATCTTCTGCTCATCCTCTCGCGCACTCTAAAGAGAGCTCAGGTGAGAAATTGCAAACGTCCAACAATTGCTCCGAGATGAAAAGTGCCAGCACTGAAAGCTGTTGCTAGCCAGCACCCTTCCTTGGAAGCGCTTTCACAGGCGCAGCAACACTGGGGCTTTGCGCTTCTCTAGCCACCAAACGTCACGGTCCTTCTCTTTCCGTCTCGTAGACACGAGCTGAGAAATTGCAAACGTCCAGCAATTGCTCAGAGATGAAAAGTGCCAGCACTGAAAGCTGTTGCTAGCCAGCACCCTTCCTTGGAAGCGCTTTTGTAGGCCTAAGAACACTGGGGCTCTGGGCTTCTCTAGCCACCTCATCTTCTGCTCATCCTCTCGCGCACTCTAAAGAGAGCTCAGGTGAGAAATTGCAAAGGTCGAGCAATTGCTCAGAGATGAAAAGTGCCAGCACTGAAAGCTCTTGCTAGCCAGTACCCTTCCTTGGAAGCGCTTTCACAGGCGCAGCAACACTGGGGCTTTCCGCTTCTCTAGCCACCAAACGTCACGGTCCTTCTCTTTCCGTCTCCTAGACACGAGCTGAGAAATTGCAAACGTCGAGCAATTGCTCCGAGATGAAAAGTGCCAGCACTGAAAGCTGTTGCTAGCCAGCACCCTTCCTTGGAAGCGCTTTCACAGGCGCAGCAACACTGGGGCTTTGCGCTTCTTTACGCACCAAATGTCACGGTCCTTCTCTTTCCGTCTCGTAGACACGAGCTGAGAAATTGCAAACGTCGAGCAATTGCTCAGAGATGAAAAGTGCCAGCACTGAAAGCTGTTGCTAGCCAGCCCCCTTCCTTGGAAGCGCTTTTGTAGGCCTAAGAACACTGGGGCTCTGGGCTTCTCTAGCCACCTCATCTTCTGCTCATCCTCTCGCGCACTCTAAAGAGAGCTCAGGTGAGAAATTGCAAAAGTCGAGCAATTGCTCAGAGATGAAAAGTGCCAGCACTGAAAGCTCTTGCTAGCCAGCACCCTTCCTTGGAAGCGCTTTCACAGGTGCAGCAACACTGGGGCTTTGCGCTTCTCTAGCCACCAAACGTCACGGTCCTTCTCTTTCCGTCGGTAGACACGAGCTGAGAAATTGCAAACGTCGAGCAATTGCTCAGAGATGAAAAGTGCCAGCACTGATAGCTCTTGCTAGCCAGCACCCTTCCTTGGAAGCGCTTTCACAGGCGCAGCAACACTGGGGCTTTGCGCTTCTCTAGCCACCAAACGTCACGGTCCTTCTCTTTCCGTCTCCTAGACACGAGCTGAGAAATTGCAAACGTCGAGCAATTGCTCAGAGATGAAAAGTGCCAGCACTGAAAGCTGTTGCTAGCCAGCACCCTTCCTTGGAAGCGCTTTTGTAGGCCTAAGAACAGTGGGGCTCTGGGCTTCTCTAGCCACCTCATCTTCTGCTCATCCTCGCGCGCACTCTAAAGAGAGCTCAGGTGAGAAATTGCAAACGTCCAGCAATTGCTCAGAGATGAAAAGTGCCAGCACTGAAAGCTGTTGCTAGCCAGCACCCTTCCTTGGAAGCGCTTTCACAGGTGCAGCAACACTGGGGCTTTGCGCTTCTCTACCCACCAAAAGTCACGGTCCTTCTCTTTCCGTCTCCTAGACACGAGCTGAGAAATTGCAAACGTCGAGCAATTGCTCAGAGATGAAAAGTGCCAGCACTGAAAGCTGTTGCTAGCCAGCACCCTTCCTTGGAAGCGCTTTTGTAGGCCTAAGAACACTGGGGCTCTGGGCTTCTCTAGCCACCTCATCTTCTGCTCATCCTCTCGCGCACTCTAAAGAGAGCTCAGGTGAGAAATTGCAAACGTCGAGCAATTGCTCAGAGATGAAAAGTGCCAGCACTGAAAGCTGTTGCTAGCCAGCACCCTTCCTTGGAAGCGCTTTCACAGGCGCAGCAACACTGGGGCTTTGCGCTTCTATACGCACCAAATGTCACGGTCCTTCTCTTTCCGTCTCCTAGACACGAGCTGAGAAATTGCAAACGTCGATCAATTGCTCAGAGATGAAAAGTGCCAGCACTGAAAGCTCTTGCTAGCCAGCACCCTTCCTTGGAAGCGCTTTTGTAGGCCTAAGAACACTGGGGCTCTGGGCTTCTCTAGCCACCTCATCTTCTGCTCATCCTCTCGCGCACTCTAAAGAGAGCTCAGGTGAGAAATTGCAAACGTCGAGCAATTGCTCAGAGATGAAAAGTGCCAGCACTGAAAGCTCTTGCTAGCCAGCACCCTTCCTTGGAAGCGCTTTTGTAGGCCTAAGAACACTGGGGCTCTGGGCTTCTCTAGCCACCTCATCTTCTGCTCATCCTCTCGCGCACTCTAAAGAGAGCTCAGGTGAGAAATTGCAAACGTCCAGCAATTGCTCAGAGATGAAAAGTGCCAGCACTGAAAGCTCTTGCTAGCCAGCACCCTTCCTTGGAAGCGCTTTCACAGGCGCAGCAACACTGGGGCTTTGCGCTTCTCTACGCACCAAACGTCACGGTCCTTCTCTTTCCGTCTCGTAGACACGAGCTGAGAAATTGCAAACGTCCAGCAATTGCTCAGAGATGAAAAGTGCCAGCACTGAAAGCTGTTGCTAGCCAGCACCCTTCCTTGGAAGCGCTTTTGTAGGCCTAAGAACACTGGGGCTCTGGGCTTCTCTAGCCACCTCATCTTCTGCTCATCCTCTCGCGCACTCTAAAGAGAGCTCAGGTGAGAAATTGCAAACGTCCAGCAATTGCTCAGAGATGAAAAGTGCCAGCACTGAAAGCTCTTGCTAGCCAGTACCCTTCCTTGGAAGCGCTTTCACAGGCGCAGCAACACTGGGGCTTTCCGCTTCTCTAGCCACCAAGCGTCACGGTCCTTCTCTTTCCGTCTCCTAGACACGAGCTGAGAAATTGCAAACGTCGAGCAATTGCTCAGAGATGAAAAGTGCCAGCACTGAAAGCTCTTGCTAGCCAGCACCCTTCCTTGGAAGCGCTTTCACAGGCGCAGCAACACTGGGGCTTTGCGCTTCTTTACGCACCAAATGTCACGGTCCTTCTCTTTCCGTCTCGTAGACACGAGCTGAGAAATTGCAAACGTCGAGCAATTGCTCAGAGATGAAAAGTGCCAGCACTGAAAGCTGTTGCTAGCCAGCCCCCTTCCTTGGAAGCGCTTTTGTAGGCCTAAGAACACTGGGGCTCTGGGCTTCTCTAGCCACCTCATCTTCTGCTCATCCTCTCGCGCACTCTAAAGAGAGCTCAGGTGAGAAATTGCAAAAGTCGAGCAATTGCTCAGAGATGAAAAGTGCCAGCACTGAAAGCTGTTGCTAGCCAGCACCCTTCCTTGGAAGCGCTTTCACAGGGGCAGCAACACTGGGGCTTTGCGCTTCTCTAGCCACCAAACGTCACGGTCCTTCTCTTTCCGTCGGTAGACACGAGCTGAGAAATTGCAAACGTCGAGCAATTGCTCAGAGATGAAAAGTGCCAGCACTGAAAGCTCTTGCTAGCCAGCAGCCTTCCTTGGAAGCGCTTTCACAGGCGCAGCAACACTGGGGCTTTGCGCTTCTTTACGCACCAAATGTCACGGTCCTTCTCTTTCCGTCTCGTAGACACGAGCTGAGAAATTGCAAACGTCGAGCAATTGCTCAGAGATGAAAAGTGCCAGCACTGAAAGCTGTTGCTAGCCAGCCCCCTTCCTTGGAAGCGCTTTTGTAGGCCTAAGAACACTGGGGCTCTGGGCTTCTCTAGCCACCTCATCTTCTGCTCATCCTCTCGCGCACTCTAAAGAGAGCTCAGGTGAGAAATTGCAAAAGTCGAGCAATTGCTCCGAGATGAAAAGTGCCAGCACTGAAAGCTCTTGCTAGCCAGCACCCTTCCTTGGAAGCGCTTTCACAGGTGCAGCAACACTGGGGCTTTGCGCTTCTCTAGCCACCAAACGTCACGGTCCTTCTCTTTCCGTCGGTAGACACGAGCTGAGAAATTGCAAACGTCGAGCAATTGCTCAGAGATGAAAAGTGCCAGCACTGAAAGCTCTTGCTAGCCAGCACCCTTCCTTGGAAGCGCTTTCACAGGCGCAGCAACACTGGGGCTTTGCGCTGCTCTACCCACCAAACGTCACGGTCCTTCTCTTTCCGTCTCCTAGACACGAGCTGAGAAATTGCAAACGTCGAGCAATTGCTCAGAGATGAAAAGTGCCAGCACTGAAAGCTCTTGCTAGCCAGCACCCTTCCTTGGAAGCGCTTTTGTAGGCCTAAGAACAGTGGGGCTCTGGGCTTCTCTAGCCACCTCATCTTCTGCTCATCCTCGCGCGCACTCTAAAGAGAGCTCAGGTGAGAAATTGCAAACGTCGAGCAATTGCTCAGAGATGAAAAGTGCCAGCACTGAAAGCTGTTGCTAGCCAGCACCCTTCCTTGGAAGCGCTTTCACAGGTGCAGCAACACTGGGGCTTTGCGCTTCTCTACCCACCAAACGTCACGGTCCTTCTCTTTCCGTCTCCTAGACACGAGCTGAGAAATTGCAAACGTCGAGCAATTGCTCAGAGATGAAAAGTGCCAGCACTGAAAGCTGTTGCTAGCCAGCACCCTTCCTTGGAAGCGCTTTTGTAGGCCTAAGAACACTGGGGCTCTGGGCTTCTCTAGCCACCTCATCTTCTGCTCATCCTCTCGCGCACTCTAAAGAGAGCTCAGGTGAGAAATTGCAAACGTCGAGCAATTGCTCAGAGATGAAAAGTGCCAGCACTGAAAGCTGTTGCTAGCCAGCACCCTTCCTTGGAAGCGCTTTCACAGGCGCAGCAACACTGGGGCTTTGCGCTTCTATACGCACCAAATGTCACGGTCCTTCTCTTTCCGTCTCCTAGACACGAGCTGAGAAATTGCAAACGTCGATCAATTGCTCAGAGATGAAAAGTGCCAGCACTGAAAGCTCTTGCTAGCCAGCACCCTTCCTTGGAAGCGCTTTTGTAGGCCTAAGAACACTGGGGCTCTGGGCTTCTCTAGCCACCTCATCTTCTGCTCATCCTCTCGCGCACTCTAAAGAGAGCTCAGGTGAGAAATTGCAAACGTCGAGCAATTGCTCAGAGATGAAAAGTGCCAGCACTGAAAGCTCTTGCTAGCCAGCACCCTTCCTTGGAAGCGCTTTTGTAGGCCTAAGAACACTGGGGCTCTGGGCTTCTCTAGCCACCTCATCTTCTGCTCATCCTCTCGCGCACTCTAAAGAGAGCTCAGGTGAGAAATTGCAAACGTCGAGCAATTGCTCAGAGATGAAAAGTGCCAGCACTGAAAGCTCTTGCTAGCCAGCAGCCTTCCTTGGAAGCGCTTTCACAGGCGCAGCAACACTGGGGCTTTGCGCTTCTCTACGCACCAAACGTCACGGTCCTTCTCTTTCCGTCTCGTAGACACGAGCTGAGAAATTGCAAACGTCCAGCAATTGCTCAGAGATGAAAAGTGCCAGCACTGAAAGCTGTTGCTAGCCAGCACCCTTCCTTGGAAGCGCTTTTGTAGGCCTAAGAACACTGGGGCTCTGGGCTTCTCTAGCCACCTCATCTTCTGCTCATCCTCTCGCGCACTCTAAAGAGAGCTCAGGTGAGAAATTGCAAAGGTCGAGCAATTGCTCAGAGATGAAAAGTGCCAGCACTGAAAGCTCTTGCTAGCCAGTACCCTTCCTTGGAAGCGCTTTCACAGGCGCAGCAACCCTGGGGCTTTGCGCTTCTCTAGCCACCAAACGTCACGGTCATTCTCTTTCCGTCTCCTAGACACGAGCTGAGAAATTGCAAACGTCGAGCAATTGCTCCGAGATGAAAAGTGCCAGCACTGAAAGCTGTTGCTAGCCAGCACCCTTCCTTGGAAGCGCTTTCACAGGCGCAGCAACACTGGGGCTTTGCGCTTCTTTACGCACCAAATGTCACGGTCCTTCTCTTTCCGTCTCGTAGACACGCGCTGAGAAATTGCAAACGTCGAGCAATTGCTCAGAGATGAAAAGTGCCAGCACTGAAAGCTCTTGCTAGCCAGCCCCCTTCCTTGGAAGCGCTTTTGTAGGCCTAAGAACACTGGGGCTCTGGGCTTCTCTAGCCACCTCATCTTCTGCTCATCCTCTCGCGCACTCTAAAGAGAGCTCAGGTGAGAAATTGCAAAAGTCGAGCAATTGCTCAGAGATGAAAAGTGCCAGCACTGAAAGCTCTTGCTAGCCAGCACCCTTCCTTGGAAGCGCTTTCACAGGTGCAGCAACACTGGGGCTTTGCGCTTCTCTAGCCACCAAACGTCACGGTCCTTCTCTTTCCGTCGGTAGACACGAGCTGAGAAATTGCAAACGTCGAGCAATTGCTCCGAGATGAAAAGTGCCAGCACTGAAAGCTCTTGCTAGCCAGCAGCCTTCCTTGGAAGCGCTTTCACAGGCGCAGCAACACTGGGGCTTTGCGCTTCTCTAGCCACCAAACGTCACGGTCCTTCTCTTTCCGTCTCCTAGACACGAGCTGAGAAATTGCAAACGTCGAGCAATTGCTCAGAGATGAAAAGTGCCAGCACTGAAAGCTCTTGCTAGCCAGCACCCTTCCTTGGAAGCGCTTTTGTAGGCCTAAGAACAGTGGGGCTCTGGGCTTCTCTAGCCACCTCATCTTCTGCTCATCCTCGCGCGCACTCTAAAGAGAGCTCAGGTGAGAAATTGCAAACGTCCAGCAATTGCTCAGAGATGAAAAGTGCCAGCACTGAAAGCTGTTGCTAGCCAGCACCCTTCCTTGGAAGCGCTTTCACAGGTGCAGCAACACTGGGGCTTTGCGCTTCTCTACCCACCAAAAGTCACGGTCCTTCTCTTTCCGTCTCCTAGACACGAGCTGAGAAATTGCAAACGTCGAGCAATTGCTCAGAGATGAAAAGTGCCAGCACTGAAAGCTGTTGCTAGCCAGCACCCTTCCTTGGAAGCGCTTTTGTAGGCCTAAGAACACTGGGGCTCTGGGCTTCTCTAGCCACCTCATCTTCTGCTCATCCTCTCGCGCACTCTAAAGAGAGCTCAGGTGAGAAATTGCAAACGTCGAGCAATTGCTCAGAGATGAAAAGTGCCAGCACTGAAAGCTGTTGCTATCCAGCACCCTTCCTTGGAAGCGCTTTCACAGGCGCAGCAACACTGGGGCTTTGCGCTTCTATACGCACCAAATGTCACGGTCCTTCTCTTTCCGTCTCGTAGACACGAGCTGAGAAATTGCAAACGTCGAGCAATTGCTCAGAGATGAAAAGTGCCAGCACTGAAAGCTCTTGCTAGCCAGCACCCTTCCTTGGAAGCGCTTTTGTAGGCCTAAGAACACTGGGGCTCTGGGCTTCTCTAGCCACCTCATCTTCTGCTCATCCTCTCGCGCACTCTAAAGAGAGCTCAGGTGAGAAATTGCAAACGTCGAGCAATTGCTCAGAGATGAAAAGTGCCAGCACTGAAAGCTGTTGCTAGCCAGCACCCTTCCTTGGAAGCGCTTTTGTAGGCCTAAGAACACTGGGGCTCTGGGCTTCTCTAGCCACCTCATCTTCTGCTCATCCTCTCGCGCACTCTAAAGAGAGCTCAGGTGAGAAATTGCAAACGTCGAGCAATTGCTCAGAGATGAAAAGTGCCAGCACTGAAAGCTGTTGCTAGCCAGCACCCTTCCTTGGAAGCGCTTTCACAGGCGCAGCAACACTGGGGCTTTGCGCTTCTCTACGCACCAAACATCACGGTCCTTCTCTTTCCGTCGGTAGACACGAGCTGAGAAATTGCAAACGTCGAGCAATTGCTCAGAGATGAAAAGTGCCAGCACTGAAAGCTGTTGCTAGCCAGCACCCTTCCTTGGAAGCGCTTTTGTAGGCCTAAGAACAGTGGGGCTCTGGGCTTCTCTAGCCACCTCATCTTCTGCTCATCCTCTCGCGCACTCTAAAGAGAGCTCAGGTGAGAAATTGCAAACGTCGAGCAATTGCTCAGAGATGAAAAGTGCCAGCACTGAAAGCTGTTGCTAGCCAGCACCCTTCCTTGGAAGCGCTTTCACAGGCGCAGCAACACTGGGGCTTTGCGATTCTATACGCACCAAACGTCACGGTCATTCTCTTTCCGTCGGTAGACACGAGCTGAGAAATTGCAAACGTCGAGCAATTGCTCAGAGATGAAAAGTGCCAGCACTGAAAGCTGTTGCTAGCCAGCACCCTTCCTTGGAAGCGCTTTCACAGGTGCAGCAACACTGGGGCTTTGCGCTTCTCTAGCCACCAAAACTCACAGTCCTTCTCTTTCCGTCTCCTAGACACGAGCTGAGAAATTGCAAACGTCGAGCAATTGCTCAGAGATGAAAAGTGCCAGCACTGAAAGCTGTTGCTAGCCAGCACCCTTCCTTGGAAGCGCTTTTGTAGGCCTAAGAACAGTGGGGCTCTGGGCTTCTCTAGCCACCTCATCTTCTGCTCATCCTCGCGCGCACTCTAAAGAGAGCTCAGGTGAGAAATTGCAAACGTCCAGCAATTGCTCAGAGATGAAAAGTGCCAGCACTGAAAGCTGTTGCTAGCCAGCAGCCTTCCTTGGAAGCGCTTTCACAGGCGCAGCAACACTGGGGCTTTGCGCTTCTCTAGCCACCAAACGTCACGGTCCTTCTCTTTCCGTCTCGTAGACACGAGCTGAGAAATTGCAAACGTCGAGCAATTGCTCAGAGATGAAAAGTGCCAGCACTGAAAGCTGTTGCTAGCCAGCACCCTTCCTTGGAAGCGCTTTTGTAGGCCTAAGAACACTGGGGCTCTGGGCTTCTCTAGCCACCTCATCTTCTGCTCATCCTCGCGCGCACTCTAAAGAGAGCTCAGGTGAGAAATTGCAAACGTCGAGCAATTGCTCAGAGATGAAAAGTGCCAGCACTGAAAGCTGTTGCTAGCCAGCACCCTTCCTTGGAAGCGCTTTCAGAGGCGCAGCAACACTGGGGCTTTGCGCTTCTCTACCCACCAAACGTCACGGTCCTTCTCTTTCCGTCTCGTAGACACGAGCTGAGAAATTGCAAACGTCGAGCAATTGCTCAGAGATGAAAAGTGCCAGCACTGAAAGCTCTTGCTAGCCAGCACCCTTCCTTGGAAGCGCTTTTGTAGGCCTAAGAACACTGGGGCTCTGGGCTTCTCTAGCCACCTCATCTTCTGCTCATCCTCTCGCGCACTCTAAAGAGAGCTCAGGTGAGAAATTGCAAACGTCGAGCAATTGCTCAGAGATGAAAAGTGCCAGCACTGAAAGCTGTTGCTAGCCAGCACCCTTCCTTGGAAGCGCTTTCACAGGCGCAGCAACACT
Organism: Sarcoramphus papa; assembly: GCA_037962945.1. NCBI lineage: Eukaryota > Metazoa > Chordata > Aves > Accipitriformes > Cathartidae > Sarcoramphus > Sarcoramphus papa. The sequence goes on from JBBMRM010000088.1 coordinate 3,410,250, forward strand.
GGGGCTTTGCGCTTCTCTACCCACCAAACGTCACGGTCCTTCTCTTTCCGTCTCCTAGACACGAGCTGAGAAATTGCAAACGTCGAGCAATTGCTCAGAGATGAAAAGTGCCAGCACTGAAAGCTGTTGCTAGCCAGCACCCTTCCTTGGAAGCGCTTTCACAGGCGCAGCAACACTGGGGCTTTGCGCTTCTATACGCACCAAATGTCACGGTCCTTCTCTTTCCGTCTCCTAGACACGAGCTGAGAAATTGCAAACGTCGAGCAATTGCTCAGAGATGAAAAGTGCCAGCACTGAAAGCTGTTGCTAGCCAGCCCCCTTCCTTGGAAGCGCTTTTGTAGGCCTAAGAACACTGGGGCTCTGGGCTTCTCTAGCCACCTCATCTTCTGCTCATCCTCTCGCGCACTCTAAAGAGAGCTCAGGTGAGAAATTGCAAACGTCGAGCAATTGCTCAGAGATGAAAAGTGCCAGCACTGAAAGCTCTTGCTAGCCAGCACCCTTCCTTGGAAGCGCTTTCACAGGCGCAGCAACACTGGGGCTTTGCGCTTCTATACGCACCAAATGTCACGGTCCTTCTCTTTCCGTCTCGTAGACACGAGCTGAGAAATTGCAAACGTCGAGCAGTTGCTCAGAGACGAAAAGTGCCAGCACTGAAAGCTCTTGCTAGCCAGCACCCTTCCTTGGAAGCGCTTTCACAGGCGCAGCAACACTGGGGCTTTGCGCTTCTCTACCCACCAAAAGTCACGGTCCTTCTCTTTCCGTCTCGTAGACACGAGCTGAGAAATTGCAAACGTCGAGCAGTTGCTCCGAGATGAAAAGTGCCAGCACTGAAAGCTGTTGCTAGCCAGCACCCTTCCTTGGAAGCGCTTTTGTAGGCCTAAGAACACTGGGGCTTTGTGCTTCTCTAGCCACCTCATCTTCTGCTCATCCTCTCGCGCACTCTAAAGAGAGCTCAGGTGAGAAATTGCAAATGTCCAGCAATTGCTCAGAGATGAAAAGTGCCAGCACTGAAAGCTGTTGCTAGCCAGCACCCTTCCTTGGAAGCGCTTTCACAGGCGCAGTAACACTGGGGCTTTGCACTTCTCTACCCACCAAACGTCACGGTCCTTCTCTTTCCGTCGGTAGACACGAGCTGAGAAATTGCAAACGTCGAGCAATTGCTCAGAGATGAAAAGTGCCAGCACTGAAAGCTGTTGCTAGCCAGCACCCTTCCTTGGAAGCGCTTTCACAGGCGCAGCAACACTGGGGCTTTGCGCTGCTCTACCCACCAAACGTCACGGTCCTTCTCTTTCCGTCTCCTAGACACGAGCTGAGAAATTGCAAACGTCGAGCAATTGCTCAGAGATGAAAAGTGCCAGCACTGAAAGCTCTTGCTAGCCAGCACCCTTCCTTGGAAGCGCTTTCACAGGCGCAGCAACACTGGGGCTTTGCGCTTCTATACGCACCAAATGTCACGGTCCTTCTCTTTCCGTCTCGTAGACACGAGCTGAGAAATTGCAAACGTCGAGCAATTGCTCAGAGATGAAAAGTGCCAGCACTGAAAGCTGTTGCTAGCCAGCACCCTTCCTTGGAAGCGCTTTTGTAGGCCTAAGAACACTGGGGCTCTGGGCTTCACTAGCCACCTAATCTTCTGCTCATCCTCTCGCGCACTCTAAAGAGAGCTCAGGTGAGAAATTGCAAACGTCGAGCAATTGCTCAGAGATGAAAAGTGCCAGCACTGAAAGCTCTTGCTAGCCAGCACCCTTCCTTGGAAGCGCTTTCACAGGCGCAGCAACACTGGGGCTTTGCGCTTCTCTACCCACCAAACGTCACGGTCCTTCTCTTTCCGTCGGTAGACACGAAATGAGAAATTGCAAACGTCGAGCAATTGCTCAGAGATGAAAAGTGCCAGCACTGAAAGCTCTTGCTAGCCAGCACCCTTCCTTGGAAGCGCTTTCACAGGCGCAGCAACACTGGGGCTTTGCGCTTCTATACGCACCAAACGTCACGGTCCTTCTCTTTCCGTCTCCTAGACACGAGCTGAGAAATTGCAAACGTCGAGCAATTGCTCAGAGATGAAAAGTGCCAGCACTGAAAGCTCTTGCTAGCCAGCACCCTTCCTTGGAAGCGCTTTTGTAGGCCTAAGAACACTGGGGCTCTGGGCTTCTCTAGCCACCTCATCTTCTGCTCATCCTCTCGCGCACTCTAAAGAGAGCTCAGGTGAGAAATTGCAAACGTCGAGCAATTGCTCAGAGATGAAAAGTGCCAGCACTGAAAGCTGTTGCTAGCCAGCACCCTTCCTTGGAAGCGCTTTCACAGGCGCAGCAACACTGGGGCTTTGCGCTTCTATACGCACCAAACGTCACGGTCCTTCTCTTTCCGTCTCCTAGACACGAGCTGAGAAATTGCAAACGTCGAGCAATTGCTCAGAGATGAAAAGTGCCAGCACTGAAAGCTCTTGCTAGCCAGCACCCTTCCTTGGAAGCGCTTTCACAGGCGCAGCAACACTGGGGCTTTGCGCTTCTCTAGCCACCAAACGTCACGGTCCTTCTCTTTCCGCCTCGTAGACACGAGCTGAGAAATTGCAAACGTCAAGCAATTGCTCAGAGATGAAAAGTGCCAGCACTGAAAGCTGTTGCTAGCCAGCACCCTTCCTTGGAAGCGCTTTCACAAGCGCAGTAACACTGGGGCTTTGCGCTTCTATACGCACCAAACTTCACGGTCATTCTCTTTCCGTCTCATAGACATGAGCTGAGAAATTGCAAATGTCGAGCAATTGCTCAGAGATGAAAAGTGCCAGCACTGAAAGCTGTTGCTAGCCAGCACCCTTCCTTGAAAGCGCTTTCACAGGCGCAGCAACACTGGGGCTTTGCGCTTCTCTAGCCACCAAAACTCACAGTCCTTCTCTTTCCGTCTCCTAGACACGAGCTGAGAAATTGCAAACGTCGAGCAATTGCTCAGAGATGAAAAGTGCCAGCACTGAAAGCTGTTGCTAGCCAGCACCCTTCCTTGGAAGCGCTTTTGTAGGCCTAAGAACACTGGGGCTCTGGGCTTCTCTAGCCACCTCATCTTCTGCTCATCCTCTCGCGCACTCTAAAGAGAGCTCAGGTGAGAAATTGCAAACGTCCAGCAATTGCTCAGAGATGAAAAGTGCCAGCACTGAAAGCTGTTGCTAGCCAGCACCCTTCCTTGGAAGCGCTTTCACAGGCGCAGCAACACTGGGGCTTTGCGCTTCTCTAGCCACCAAACGTCACGGTCCTTCTCTTTCCGTCTCGTAGACACGAGCTGAGAAATTGCAAACGTCGAGCAATTGCTCAGAGATGAAAAGTGCCAGCACTGAAAGCTGTTGCTAGCCAGCACCCTTCCTTGGAAGCGCTTTTGTAGGCCTAAGAACACTGGGGCTCTGGGCTTCTCTAGCCACCTCATCTTCTGCTCATCCTCGCGCGCACTCTAAAGAGAGCTCAGGTGAGAAATTGCAAACGTCGAGCAATTGCTCAGAGATGAAAAGTGCCAGCACTGAAAGCTGTTGCTAGCCAGCACCCTTCCTTGGAAGCGCTTTCAGAGGCGCAGCAACACTGGGGCTTTGCGCTTCTCTACCCACCAAACGTCACGGTCCTTCTCTTTCCGTCTCGTAGACACGAGCTGAGAAATTGCAAACGTCCAGCAATTGCTCAGAGATGAAAAGTGCCAGCACTGAAAGCTGTTGCTAGCCAGCACCCTTCCTTGGAAGCGCTTTTGTAGGCCTAAGAACACTGGGGCTCTGGGCTTCTCTAGCCACCTCATCTTCTGCTCATCCTCTCGCGCACTCTAAAGAGAGCTCAGGTGAGAAATTGCAAACGTCGAGCAATTGCTCAGAGATGAAAAGTGCCAGCACTGAAAGCTGTTGCTAGCCAGCACCCTTCCTTGGAAGCGCTTTCACAGGCGCAGCAACACTGGGGCTTTGCGCTTCTCTACCCACCAAACGTCACGGTCCTTCTCTTTCCGTCTCCTAGACACGAGCTGAGAAATTGCAAACGTCGAGCAATTGCTCAGAGATGAAAAGTGCCAGCACTGAAAGCTGTTGCTAGCCAGCACCCTTCCTTGGAAGCGCTTTCACAGGCGCAGCAACACTGGGGCTTTGCGCTTCTATACGCACCAAATGTCACGGTCCTTCTCTTTCCGTCTCCTAGACACGAGCTGAGAAATTGCAAACGTCGAGCAATTGCTCAGAGATGAAAAGTGCCAGCACTGAAAGCTGTTGCTAGCCAGCCCCCTTCCTTGGAAGCGCTTTTGTAGGCCTAAGAACACTGGGGCTCTGGGCTTCTCTAGCCACCTCATCTTCTGCTCATCCTCTCGCGCACTCTAAAGAGAGCTCAGGTGAGAAATTGCAAACGTCGAGCAATTGCTCAGAGATGAAAAGTGCCAGCACTGAAAGCTCTTGCTAGCCAGCACCCTTCCTTGGAAGCGCTTTCACAGGCGCAGCAACACTGGGGCTTTGCGCTTCTATACGCACCAAATGTCACGGTCCTTCTCTTTCCGTCTCGTAGACACGAGCTGAGAAATTGCAAACGTCGAGCAGTTGCTCAGAGACGAAAAGTGCCAGCACTGAAAGCTCTTGCTAGCCAGCACCCTTCCTTGGAAGCGCTTTCACAGGCGCAGCAACACTGGGGCTTTGCGCTTCTCTACCCACCAAAAGTCACGGTCCTTCTCTTTCCGTCTCGTAGACACGAGCTGAGAAATTGCAAACGTCGAGCAGTTGCTCCGAGATGAAAAGTGCCAGCACTGAAAGCTGTTGCTAGCCAGCACCCTTCCTTGGAAGCGCTTTTGTAGGCCTAAGAACACTGGGGCTTTGTGCTTCTCTAGCCACCTCATCTTCTGCTCATCCTCTCGCGCACTCTAAAGAGAGCTCAGGTGAGAAATTGCAAATGTCCAGCAATTGCTCAGAGATGAAAAGTGCCAGCACTGAAAGCTGTTGCTAGCCAGCACCCTTCCTTGGAAGCGCTTTCACAGGCGCAGTAACACTGGGGCTTTGCACTTCTCTACCCACCAAACGTCACGGTCCTTCTCTTTCCGTCGGTAGACACGAGCTGAGAAATTGCAAACGTCGAGCAATTGCTCAGAGATGAAAAGTGCCAGCACTGAAAGCTGTTGCTAGCCAGCACCCTTCCTTGGAAGCGCTTTCACAGGCGCAGCAACACTGGGGCTTTGCGCTGCTCTACCCACCAAACGTCACGGTCCTTCTCTTTCCGTCTCCTAGACACGAGCTGAGAAATTGCAAACGTCGAGCAATTGCTCAGAGATGAAAAGTGCCAGCACTGAAAGCTCTTGCTAGCCAGCACCCTTCCTTGGAAGCGCTTTCACAGGCGCAGCAACACTGGGGCTTTGCGCTTCTATACGCACCAAATGTCACGGTCCTTCTCTTTCCGTCTCGTAGACACGAGCTGAGAAATTGCAAACGTCGAGCAATTGCTCAGAGATGAAAAGTGCCAGCACTGAAAGCTGTTGCTAGCCAGCACCCTTCCTTGGAAGCGCTTTTGTAGGCCTAAGAACACTGGGGCTCTGGGCTTCTCTAGCCACCTAATCTTCTGCTCATCCTCTCGCGCACTCTAAAGAGAGCTCAGGTGAGAAATTGCAAACGTCGAGCAATTGCTCAGAGATGAAAAGTGCCAGCACTGAAAGCTCTTGCTAGCCAGCACCCTTCCTTGGAAGCGCTTTCACAGGCGCAGCAACACTGGGGCTTTGCGCTTCTCTACCCACCAAACGTCACGGTCCTTCTCTTTCCGTCGGTAGACACGAAATGAGAAATTGCAAACGTCGAGCAATTGCTCAGAGATGAAAAGTGCCAGCACTGAAAGCTCTTGCTAGCCAGCACCCTTCCTTGGAAGCGCTTTCACAGGCGCAGCAACACTGGGGCTTTGCGCTTCTATACGCACCAAACGTCACGGTCCTTCTCTTTCCGTCTCCTAGACACGAGCTGAGAAATTGCAAACGTCGAGCAATTGCTCAGAGATGAAAAGTGCCAGCACTGAAAGCTCTTGCTAGCCAGCACCCTTCCTTGGAAGCGCTTTTGTAGGCCTAAGAACACTGGGGCTCTGGGCTTCTCTAGCCACCTCATCTTCTGCTCATCCTCTCGCGCATTCTAAAGAGAGCTCAGGTGAGAAATTGCAAACGTCGAGCAATTGCTCAGAGATGAAAAGTGCCAGCACTGAAAGCTGTTGCTAGCCAGCACCCTTCCTTGGAAGCGCTTTCACAGGCGCAGCAACACTGGGGCTTTGCGCTTCTATACGCACCAAACGTCACGGTCCTTCTCTTTCCGTCGGTAGACACGAGCTGAGAAATTGCAAACGTCGAGCAATTGCTCAGAGATGAAAAGTGCCAGCACTGAAAGCTGTTGCTAGCCAGCACCCTTCCTTGGAAGCGCTTTCACAGGCGCAGCAACACTGGGGCTTTGCGCTTCTCTAGCCACCAAACGTCACGGTCCTTCTCTTTCCGCCTCGTAGACACGAGCTGAGAAATTGCAAACGTCAAGCAATTGCTCAGAGATGAAAAGTGCCAGCACTGAAAGCTGTTGCTAGCCAGCACCCTTCCTTGGAAGCGCTTTCACAAGCGCAGTAACACTGGGGCTTTGCGCTTCTATACGCACCAAACTTCACGGTCATTCTCTTTCCGTCTCCTAGACACGAGCTGAGAAATTGCAAACGTCGAGCAATTGCTCAGAGATGAAAAGTGCCAGCACTGAAAGCTGTTGCTAGCCAGCACCCTTCCTTGAAAGCGCTTTCACAGGCGCAGCAACACTGGGGCTTTGCGCTTCTCTAGCCACCAAAAGTCACGGTCCTTCTCTTTCCGTCTCGTAGACATGAGCTGAGAAATTGCAAACGTCGAGCAATTGCTCAGAGATGAAAAGTGCCAGCACTGAAAGCTGTTGCTAGCCAGCACCCTTCCTTGGAAGCGCTTTTGTAGGCCTAAGAACACTGGGGCTCTGGGCTTCCCTAGCCACCTCATCTTCTGCTCATCCTCTCACGCACTCTAAAGAGAGCTCAGGTGAGAAATTGCAAACGTCGAGCAATTGCTCAGAGATGAAAAGTGCCAGCACTGAAAGCTGTTGCTAGCCAGCACCCTTCCTTGGAAGCGCTTTCACAGGCGCAGTAACACTGGGGCTTTGCGCTTCTCTAGCCATCAAACGTCACGGTCATTCTCTTTCCATCTCGTAGACACGAGCTGAGAAATTGCAAACGTCGAGCAATTGCTCAGAGATGAAAAGTGCCAGCACTGAAAGCTGTTGCTAGCCAGCCCCCTTCCTTGGAAGCGCTTTTGTAGGCCTAAGAACACTGGGGCTCTGGGCTTCTCTAGCCACCTCATCTTCTGCTCATCCTCTCGCGCACTCTAAAGAGAGCTCAGGTGAGAAATTGCAAACGTCCAGCAATTGCTCAGAGATGAAAAGTGCCAGCACTGAAAGCTGTTGCTAGCCAGCACCCTTCCTTGGAAGCGCTTTCACAGGCGCAGCAACACTGGGGCTTTGCGCTTCTCTAGCCACCAAACGTCACGGTCCTTCTCTTTCCGTCGGTAGACACGAGCTGAGAAATTGCAAACGTCGAGCAATTGCTCAGAGATGAAAAGTGCCAGCACTGAAAGCTGTTGCTAGCCAGCACCCTTCCTTGGAAGCGCTTTCACAGGCGCAGCAACACTGGGGCTTTGCGCTTCTATACGCACCAAATGTCATGGTCCTTCTCTTTCCGTCTCCTAGACACGAGCTGAGAAATTGCAAACGTCGAGCAATTGCTCAGAGATGAAAAGTGCCAGCACTGAAAGCTCTTGCTAGCCAGCACCCTTCCTTGGAAGCGCTTTCACAGGCGCAGCAACACTGGGGCTTTGCGCTTCTCTAGCCACCAAACGTCACGGTCCTTCTCTTTCCGCCTCGTAGACACGAGCTGAGAAATTGCAAACGTCCAGCAATTGCTCAGAGATGAAAAGTGCCAGCACTGAAAGCTGTTGCTAGCCAGCACCCTTCCTTGGAAGCGCTTTCACAGGCGCAGCAACACTGGGGCTTTGCGCTTCTCTAGCCACCAAACGTCACGGTCCTTCTCTTTCCGTCTCGTAGACACGAGCTGAGAAATTGCAAACGTCGAGCAATTGCTCAGAGATGAAAAGTGCCAGCACTGAAAGCTGTTGCTAGCCAGCACCCTTCCTTGGAAGCGCTTTTGTAGGCCTAAGAACACTGGGGCTCTGGGCTTCTCTAGCCACCTCATCTTCTGCTCATCCTCTCGCGCACTCTAAAGAGAGCTCAGGTGAGAAATTGCAAACGTCGAGCAATTGCTCAGAGATGAAAAGTGCCAGCACTGAAAGCTGTTGCTAGCCAGCACCCTTCCTTGGAAGCGCTTTCACAGGCGCAGCAACACTGGGGCTTTGCGCTTCTCTACCCACCAAACGTCACGGTCCTTCTCTTTCCGTCTCGTAGACACGAGCTGAGAAATTGCAAACGTCGAGCAATTGCTCAGAGATGAAAAGTGCCAGCACTGAAAGCTGTTGCTAGCCAGCCCCCTTCCTTGGAAGCGCTTTTGTAGGCCTAAGAACACTGGGGCTCTGGGCTTCTCTAGCCACCTCATCTTCTGCTCATCCTCTCGCGCACTCTAAAGAGAGCTCAGGTGAGAAATTGCAAACGTCGAGCAATTGCTCAGAGATGAAAAGTGCCAGCACTGAAAGCTCTTGCTAGCCAGCAGCCTTCCTTGGAAGCGCTTTCACAGGCGCAGCAACACTGGGGCTTTGCGCTTCTCTAGCCACCAAACATCACGGTCCTTCTCTTTCCGTCTCCTAGACACGAGCTGAGAAATTGCAAACGTCCAGCAATTGCTCAGAGATGAAAAGTGCCAGCACTGAAAGCTGTTGCTAGCCAGCACCCTTCCTTGGAAGCGCTTTCACAGGCGCAGCAACACTGGGGCTTTGCGCTTCTATACGCACCAAATGTCACGGTCCTTCTCTTTCCGTCTCGTAGACACGAGCTGAGAAATTGCAAACGTCGAGCAATTGCTCAGAGATGAAAAGGGCCAGCACTGAAAGCTCTTGCTAGCCAGCACCCTTCCTTGGAAGCGCTTTTGTAGGCCTAAGAACACAGGGGCTCTGGGCTTCTCTAGCCACCTCATCTTCTGCTCATCCTCTCGCGCACTCTAAAGAGAGCTCAGGTGAGAAATTGCAAACGTCGAGCAATTGCTCAGAGATGAAAAGTGCCAGCACTGAAAGCTGTTGCTAGCCAGCACCCTTCCTTGGAAGCGCTTTCACAGGCGCAGCAACACTGGGGCTTTGCGCTTCTATACGCACCAAATGTCACGGTCCTTCTCTTTCCGTCTCGTAGACACAAGCTGAGAAATTGCAAACGTCGAGCAATTGCTCAGAGATGAAAAGTGCCAGCACTGAAAGCTGTTGCTAGCCAGCACCCTTCCTTGGAAGCGCTTTTGTAGGCCTAAGAACACTGGGGCTCTGGGCTTCTCTAGCCACCTCATCTTCTGCTCATCCTCTCGCGCACTCTAAAGAGAGCTCAGGTGAGAAATTGCAAACGTCCAGCAATTGCTCAGAGATGAAAAGTGCCAGCACTGAAAGCTCTTGCTAGCCAGCACCCTTCCTTGGAAGCGCTTTCACAGGCGCAGTAACACTGGGGCTTTGCGCTTCTCTAGCCACCAAACGTCACGGTCCTTCTCTTTCCGTCTCGTAGACACGAGCTGAGAAATTGCAAACGTCGAGCAATTGCTCAGAGATGAAAAGTGCCAGCACTGAAAGCTCTTGCTAGCCAGCACCCTTCCTTGGAAGCGCTTTCACAGGCGCAGCAACACTGGGGCTTTGCGCTTCTATACGCACCAAACGTCACGGTCCTTCTCTTTCCGTCTCGTAGACACGAGCTGAGAAATTGCAAACGTCGAGCAATTGCTCAGAGATGAAAAGTGCCAGCACTGAAAGCTCTTGCTAGCCAGCACCCTTCCTTGGAAGCGCTTTTGTAGGCCTAAGAACACTGGGGCTCTGGGCTTCTCTAGCCACCTCATCTTCTGCTCATCCTCTCGCGCACTCTAAAGAGAGCTCAGGTGAGAAATTGCAAATGTCCAGCAATTGCTCAGAGATGAAAAGTGCCAGCACTGAAAGCTGTTGCTAGCCAGCACCCTTCCTTGGAAGCGCTTTCACAGGCGCAGTAACACTGGGGCTTTGCACTTCTCTACCCACCAAACGTCACGGTCCTTCTCTTTCCGTCTCCTAGACACGAGCTGAGAAATTGCAAACGTCGAGCAATTGCTCAGAGATGAAAAGTGCCAGCACTGAAAGCTCTTGCTAGCCAGCACCCTTCCTTGGAAGCGCTTTCACAGGCGCAGCAACACTGGGGCTTTGCGCTTCTATACGCACCAAATGTCACGGTCCTTCTCTTTCCGTCTCGTAGACACGAGCTGAGAAATTGCAAACGTCGAGCAATTGCTCAGAGATGAAAAGTGCCAGCACTGAAAGCTGTTGCTAGCCAGCCCCCTTCCTTGGAAGCGCTTTTGTAGGCCTAAGAACACTGGGGCTCTGGGCTTCTCTAGCCACCTCATCTTCTGCTCATCCTCTCGCGCACTCTAAAGAGAGCTCAGGTGAGAAATTGCAAACGTCCAGCAATTGCTCAGAGATGAAAAGTGCCAGCACTGAAAGCTCTTGCTAGCCAGCACCCTTCCTTGGAAGCGCTTTCACAGGCGCAGCAACACTGGGGCTTTGCGCTTCTCTAGCCACCAAACGTCACGGTCCTTCTCTTTCCGTCTCCTAGACACGAGCTGAGAAATTGCAAACGTCGAGCAATTGCTCAGAGATGAAAAGTGCCAGCACTGAAAGCTCTTGCTAGCCAGCACCCTTCCTTGGAAGCGCTTTTGTAGGCCTAAGAACAGTGGGGCTCTGGGCTTCTCTAGCCACCTCATCTTCTGCTCATCCTCGCGCGCACTCTAAAGAGAGCTCAGGTGAGAAATTGCAAACGTCCAGCAATTGCTCAGAGATGAAAAGTGCCAGCACTGAAAGCTGTTGCTAGCCAGCACCCTTCCTTGGAAGCGCTTTCACAGGTGCAGCAACACTGGGGCTTTGCGCTTCTCTACCCACCAAAAGTCACGGTCCTTCTCTTTCCGTCTCCTAGACACGAGCTGAGAAATTGCAAACGTCGAGCAATTGCTCAGAGATGAAAAGTGCCAGCGCTGAAAGCTGTTGCTAGCCAGCACCCTTCCTTGGAAGCGCTTTTGTAGGCCTAAGAACACTGGGGCTCTGGGCTTCTCTAGCCACCTCATCTTCTGCTCATCCTCTCGCGCACTCTAAAGAGAGCTCAGGTGAGAAATTGCAAACGTCGAGCAATTGCTCAGAGATGAAAAGTGCCAGCACTGAAAGCTGTTGCTAGCCAGCACCCTTCCTTGGAAGCGCTTTCACAGGCGCAGCAACACTGGGGCTTTGCGCTTCTATACGCACCAAATGTCACGGTCCTTCTCTTTCCGTCTCCTAGACACGAGCTGAGAAATTGCAAACGTCGAGCAATTGCTCCGAGATGAAAAGTGCCAGCACTGAAAGCTGTTGCTAGCCAGCCCCCTTCCTTGGAAGCGCTTTTGTAGGCCTAAGAACACTGGGGCTCTGGGCTTCTCTAGCCACCTCATCTTCTGCTCATCCTCTCGCGCACTCTAAAGAGAGCTCAGGTGAGAAATTGCAAACGTCCAGCAATTGCTCAGAGATGAAAAGTGCCAGCACTGAAAGCTCTTGCTAGCCAGCACCCTTCCTTGGAAGCGCTTTCACAGGCGCAGCAACACTGGGGCTTTGCGCTTCTCTACCCACCAAACGTCACGGTCCTTCTCTTTCCGTCGGTAGACACGAAAAGAGAAATTGCAAACGTCGAGCAATTGCTCAGAGATGAAAAGTGCCAGCACTGAAAGCTCTTGCTAGCCAGCACCCTTCCTTGGAAGCGCTTTCACAGGCGCAGCAACACTGGGGCTTTGCGCTTCTATACGCACCAAACGTCACGGTCCTTCTCTTTCCGTCTCCTAGACACGAGCTGAGAAATTGCAAACGTCGAGCAATTGCTCAGAGATGAAAAGTGCCAGCACTGAAAGCTGTTGCTAGCCAGCACCCTTCCTTGGAAGCGCTTTTGTAGGCCTAAGAACACTGGGGCTCTGGGCTTCTCTAGCCACCTCATCTTCTGCTCATCCTCTCGCGCACTCTAAAGAGAGCTCAGGTGAGAAATTACAAACGTCGAGCAATTGCTCAGAGATGAAAAGTGCCAGCACTGAAAGCTGTTGCTAGCCAGCACCCTTCCTTGGAAGCGCTTTCACAGGCGCAGCAACACTGGGGCTTTGCGCTTCTATACGCACCAAACGTCACGGTCCTTCTCTTTCCGTCGGTAGACACGAGCTGAGAAATTGCAAACGTCGAGCAATTGCTCAGAGATGAAAAGTGCCAGCACTGAAAGCTGTTGCTAGCCAGCACCCTTCCTTGGAAGCGCTTTCACAGGCGCAGCAACACTGGGGCTTTGCGCTTCTCTAGCCACCAAACGTCACGGTCCTTCTCTTTCCGCCTCGTAGACACGAGCTGAGAAATTGCAAACGTCAAGCAATTGCTCAGAGATGAAAAGTGCCAGCACTGAAAGCTGTTGCTAGCCAGCACCCTTCCTTGGAAGCGCTTTCACAAGCGCAGCAACACTGGGGCTTTGCGCTTCTATACGCACCAAACTTCACGGTCATTCTCTTTCCGTCTCATAGACATGAGCTGAGAAATTGCAAATGTCGAGCAATTGCTCAGAGATGAAAAGTGCCAGCACTGAAAGCTGTTGCTAGCCAGCACCCTTCCTTGGAAGCGCTTTCACAGGCGCAGCAACACTGGGGCTTTGCGCTTCTCTAGCCACCAAACGTCACAGTCATTCTCTTTCCGTCTCGTAGACATGAGCTGAGAAATTGCAAACGTCGAGCAATTGCTCAGAGATGAAAAGTGCCAGCACTGAAAGCTGTTGCTAGCCAGCACCCTTCCTTGGAAGCGCTTTTGTAGGCCTAAGAACACTGGGGCTCTGGGCTTCCCTAGCCACCTCATCTTCTGCTCATCCTCTCACGCACTCTAAAGAGAGCTCAGGTGAGAAATTGCAAACGTCGAGCAATTGCTCAGAGATGAAAAGTGCCAGCACTGAAAGCTGTTGCTAGCCAGCACCCTTCCTTGGAAGCGCTTTCACAGGCGCAGTAACACTGGGGCTTTGCGCTTCTCTAGCCATCAAACGTCACGGTCATTCTCTTTCCATCTCGTAGACACGAGCTGAGAAATTGCAAACGTCGAGCAATTGCTCAGAGATGAAAAGTGCCAGCACTGAAAGCTGTTGCTAGCCAGCCCCCTTCCTTGGAAGCGCTTTTGTAGGCCTAAGAACACTGGGGCTCTGGGCTTCTCTAGCCACCTCATCTTCTGCTCATCCTCTCGCGCACTCTAAAGAGAGCTCAGGTGAGAAATTGCAAACGTCGAGCAATTGCTCAGAGATGAAAAGTGCCAGCACTGAAAGCTCTTGCTAGCCAGCACCCTTCCTTGGAAGCGCTTTCACAGGCGCAGCAACACTGGGGCTTTGCGCTTCTCTAGCCACCAAACGTCACGGTCCTTCTCTTTCCGTCTTGTAGACGCGAGCTGAGAAATTGCAAACGTCGAGCAATTGCTCAGAGATGAAAAGTGCCAGCACTGAAAGCTGTTGCTAGCCAGCACCCTTCCTTGGAAGCGCTTTTGTAGGCCTAAGAACACTGGGGCTCTGGGCTTCTCTAGCCACCTCATCTTCTGCTCATCCTCTCGCGCACTCTAAAGAGAGCTCAGGTGAGAAATTGCAAACGTCGAGCAATTGCTCAGAGATGAAAAGTGCCAGCACTGAAAGCTCTTGCTAGCCAGCACCCTTCCTTGGAAGCGCTTTCACAGGCGCAGCAACACTGGGGCTTTGCGCTTCTCTACCCACCAAACGTCACGGTTCTTCTCTTTCCGTCGGTAGACACGAGCTGAGAAATTGCAAACGTCGAGCAATTGCTCAGAGATGAAAAGTGCCAGCACTGAAAGCTCTTGCTAGCCAGCACCCTTCCTTGGAAGCGCTTTCACAGGCGCAGCAACACTGGGGCTTTGCGCTTCTATACGCACCAAATGTCACGGTCCTTCTCTTTCCGTCTCCTAGACACGAGCTGAGAAATTGCAAACGTCGAGCAATTGCTCAGAGATGAAAAGTGCCAGCACTGAAAGCTCTTGCTAGCCAGCACCCTTCCTTGGAAGCGCTTTCACAGGCGCAGCAACACTGGGGCTTTGCGCTTCTCTAGCCACCAAACGTCACGGTCCTTCTCTTTCCGCCTCGTAGACACGAGCTGAGAAATTGCAAACGTCAAGCAATTGCTCAGAGATGAAAAGTGCCAGCACTGAAAGCTGTTGCTAGCCAGCACCCTTCCTTGGAAGCGCTTTCACAAGCGCAGTAACACTGGGGCTTTGCGCTTCTCTACCCACCAAACGTCACGGTCATTCTCTTTCCGTCTTGTAGACATGAGCTGAGAAATTGCAAATGTCGAGCAATTGCTCAGAGATGAAAAGTGCCAGCACTGAAAGCTCTTGCTAGCCAGCACCCTTCCTTGGAAGCGCTTTTGTAGGCCTAAGAACACTGGGGCTCTGGGCTTCCCTAGCCACCTCATCTTCTGCTCATCCTCTCACGCACTCTAAAGAGAGCTCAGGTGAGAAATTGCAAACGTCGAGCAATTGCTCAGAGATGAAAAGTGCCAGCACTGAAAGCTCTTGCTAGCCAGCACCCTTCCTTGGAAGCGCTTTCACAGGCGCAGTAACACTGGGGCTTTGCGCTTCTCTAGCCATCAAACGTCACGGTCATTCTCTTTCCATCTCGTAGACACGAGCTGAGAAATTGCAAACGTCGAGCAATTGCTCAGAGATGAAAAGTGCCAGCACTGAAAGCTCTTGCTAGCCAGCACCCTTCCTTGGAAGCGCTTTTGTAGGCCTAAGAACACTGGCGCTCTGGGCTTCTCTAGCCACCTCATCTTCTGCTCATCCTCTCGCGCACTCTAAGGAGAGCTCAGGTGAGAAATTGCAAACGTCGAGCAATTGCTCAGAGATGAAAAGTGCCAGCACTGAAAGCTCTTGCTAGCCAGCACCCTTCCTTGGAAGCGCTTTTGTAGGCCTAAGAACACTGGGGCTCTGGGCTTCTCTAGCCACCTCATCTTCTGCTCATCCTCTCGCGCACTCTAAAGAGAGCTCAGGTGAGAAATTGCAAACGTCGAGCAATTGCTCAGAGATGAAAAGTGCCAGCACTGAAAGCTCTTGCTAGCCAGCACCCTTCCTTGGAAGCGCTTTCACAGGCGCAGCAACACTGGGGCTTTGCGCTTCTCTAGCCACCAAACGTCACGGTCCTTCTCTTTCCGTCGGTAGACACGAGCTGAGAAATTGCAAACGTCCAGCAATTGCTCAGAGATGAAAAGTGCCAGCACTGAAAGCTGTTGCTAGCCAGCACCCTTCCTTGGAAGCGCTTTCACAGGCGCAGCAACACTGGGGCTTTGCGCTTCTATACGCACCAAATGTCACGGTCCTTCTCTTTCCGTCTCCTAGACACGAGCTGAGAAATTGCAAACGTCGAGCAATTGCTCAGAGATGAAAAGTGCCAGCACTGAAAGCTGTTGCTAGCCAGCACCCTTCCTTGGAAGCGCTTTCACAGGCGCAGCAACACTGGGGCTTTGCGCTTCTCTAGCCACCAAACGTCACGGTCATTCTCTTTCCGCCTTGTAGACACGAGCTGAGAAATTGCAAACGTCAAGCAATTGCTCAGAGATGAAAAGTGCCAGCACTGAAAGCTGTTGCTAGCCAGCACCCTTCCTTGGAAGCGCTTTTGTAGGCCTAAGAACACTGGGGCTCTGGGCTTCCCTAGCCACCTCATCTTCTGCTCATCCTCTCGCGCACTCTAAAGAGAGCTCAGGTGAGAAATTGCAAACGTCGAGCAATTGCTCAGAGATGAAAAGTGCCAGCACTGAAAGCTGTTGCTAGCCAGCACCCTTCCTTGGAAGCGCTTTCACAGGCGCAGTAACACTGGGGCTTTGCGCTTCTCTAGCCATCAAACGTCATGGTCATTCTCTTTCCATCTCGTAGACACGAGCTGAGAAATTGCAAACGTCGAGCAATTGCTCAGAGATGAAAATTGCCAGCACTGAAAGCTGTTGCTAGCCAGCCCCCTTCCTTGGAAGCGCTTTTGTAGGCCTAAGAACACTGGGGCTCTGGGCTTCTCTAGCCACCTCATCTTCTGCTCATCCTCTCGCGCACTCTAAAGAGAGCTCAGGTGAGAAATTGCAAACGTCGAGCAATTGCTCAGAGATGAAAAGTGCCAGCACTGAAAGCTCTTGCTAGCCAGCACCCTTCCTTGGAAGCGCTTTCACAGGCGCAGCAACACTGGGGCTTTGCGCTTCTCTAGCCACCAAACGTCACGGTCCTTCTCTTTCCGTCGGTAGACACGAGCTGAGAAATTGCAAACGTCGAGCAATTGCTCAGAGATGAAAAGTGCCAGCACTGAAAGCTCTTGCTAGCCAGCACCCTTCCTTGGAAGCGCTTTCACAGGCGCAGCAACACTGGGGCTTTGCGCTTCTCTAGCCACCAAACGTCACGGTCATTCTCTTTCCGCCTTGTAGACACGAGCTGAGAAATTGCAAACGTCAAGCAATTGCTCAGAGATGAAAAGTGCCAGCACTGAAAGCTGTTGCTAGCCAGCACCCTTCCTTGGAAGCGCTTTTGTAGGCCTAAGAACACTGGGGCTCTGGGCTTCCCTAGCCACCTCATCTTCTGCTCATCCTCTCGCGCACTCTAAAGAGAGCTCAGGTGAGAAATTGCAAACGTCGAGCAATTGCTCAGAGATGAAAAGTGCCAGCACTGAAAGCTGTTGCTAGCCAGCACCCTTCCTTGGAAGCGCTTTCACAGGCGCAGTAACACTGGGGCTTTGCGCTTCTCTAGCCATCAAACGTCATGGTCATTCTCTTTCCATCTCGTAGACACGAGCTGAGAAATTGCAAACGTCGAGCAATTGCTCAGAGATGAAAAGTGCCAGCACTGAAAGCTCTTGCTAGCCAGCACCCTTCCTTGGAAGCGCTTTTGTAGGCCTAAGAACACTGGGGCTCTGGGCTTCTCTAGCCACCTCATCTTCTGCTCATCCTCTCGCGCACTCTAAAGAGAGCTCAGGTGAGAAATTACAAACGTCGAGCAATTGCTCAGAGATGAAAAGTGCCAGCACTGAAAGCTGTTGCTAGCCAGCACCCTTCCTTGGAAGCGCTTTCACAGGCGCAGCAACCCTGGGGCTTTGCGCTTCTCTAGCCACCAAACGTCACGGTCCTTCTCTTTCCGTCTTGTAGACGCGAGCTGAGAAATTGCAAACGTCGAGCAATTGCTCAGAGATGAAAAGTGCCAGCACTGAAAGCTCTTGCTAGCCAGCACCCTTCCTTGGAAGCGCTTTTGTAGGCCTAAGAACACTGGGGCTCTGGGCTTCTCTAGCCACCTCATCTTCTGCTCATCCTCTCGCGCACTCTAAAGAGAGCTCAGGTGAGAAATTGCAAACGACGAGCAATTGCTCAGAGATGAAAAGGGCCAGCACTGAAAGCTGTTGCTAGCCAGCACCCTTCCTTGGAAGCGCTTTTGTAGGCCTAAGAACACTGGGGCTCTGGGCTTCTCTAGCCACCTCATCTTCTGCTCATCCTCTCGCGCACTCTAAAGAGAGCTCAGGTGAGAAATTGCAAACGTCGAGCAATTGCTCAGAGATGAAAAGTGCCAGCACTGAAAGCTCTTGCTAGCCAGCACCCTTCCTTGGAAGCGCTTTCACAGGCGCAGCAACACTGGGGCTTTGCGCTTCTCTACCCATCAAACGTCATGGTCATTCTCTTTCCGTCTCATAGACACGAGCTGAGAAATTGCAAACGTCGAGCAATTGCTCAGAGATGAAAAGTGCCAGCACTGAAAGCTGTTGCTAGCCAGCACCCTTCCTTGGAAGCGCTTTTGTAGGCCTAAGAACACTGGGGCTCTGGGCTTCTCTAGCCACCTCATCTTCTGCTCATCCTCTCGCGCACTCTAAAGAGAGCTCAGGTGAGAAATTGCAAACGTCGAGCAATTGCTCAGAGATGAAAAGTGCCAGCACTGAAAGCTGTTGCTAGCCAGCACCCTTCCTTGGAAGCGCTTTCACAGGCGCAGCAACACTGGGGCTTTGCGCTTCTATACGCACCAAACGTCACGGTCCTTCTCTTTCCGTCTCGTAGACACGAGCTGAGAAATTGCAAACGTCGAGCAATTGCTCAGAGATGAAAAGGGCCAGCACTGAAAGCTGTTGCTAGCCAGCACCCTTCCTTGGAAGCGCTTTCACAGGCGCAGCAACACTGGGGCTTTGCGCTTCTATACGCACCAAATGTCACGGTCCTTCTCTTTCCGTCTCCTAGACACGAGCTGAGAAATTGCAAACGTCGAGCAATTGCTCAGAGATGAAAAGTGCCAGCACTGAAAGCTCTTGCTAGCCAGCACCCTTCCTTGGAAGCGCTTTCACAGGCGCAGTAACACTGGGGCTTTGCGCTTCTCTAGCCATCAAACGTCACGGTCATTCTCTTGCCATCTCGTAGACACGAGCTGAGAAATTGCAAACGTCGAGCAATTGCTCCGAGATGAAAAGTGCCAGCACTGAAAGCTGTTGCTAGCCAGCACCCTTCCTTGGAAGCGCTTTTGTAGGCCTAAGAACACTGGGGCTCTGGGCTTCTCTAGCCACCTCATCTTCTGCTCATCCTCTCGCGCACTCTAAAGAGAGCTCAGGTGAGAAATTACAAACGTCGAGCAATTGCTCAGAGATGAAAAGTGCCAGCACTGAAAGCTGTTGCTAGCCAGCACCCTTCCTTGGAAGCGCTTTCACAGGCGCAGCAACACTGGGGCTTTGCGCTTCTATACGCACCAAACGTCACGGTCCTTCTCTTTCCGTCTTGTAGACACGAGCTGAGAAATTGCAAACGTCGAGCAATTGCTCCGAGATGAAAACTGCCAGCACTGAAAGCTGTTGCTAGCCAGCACCCTTCCTTGGAAGCGCTTTTGTAGGCCTAAGAACACTGGGGCTCTGGGCTTCTCTAGCCACCTCATCTTCTGCTCATCCTCTCGCGCACTCTAAAGAGAGCTCAGGTGAGAAATTACAAACGTCGAGCAATTGCTCAGAGATGAAAAGTGCCAGCACTGAAAGCTGTTGCTAGCCAGCACCCTTCCTTGGAAGCGCTTTCACAGGCGCAGCAACACTGGGGCTTTGCGCTTCTATACGCACCAAACGTCACGGTCCTTCTCTTTCCGTCTTGTAGACACGAGCTGAGAAATTGCAAACGTCGAGCAATTGCTCAGAGATGAAAAGTGCCAGCACTGAAAGCTCTTGCTAGCCAGCACCCTTCCTTGGAAGCGCTTTTGTAGGCCTAAGAACACTGGGGCTCTGGGCTTCTCTAGCCACCTCATCTTCTGCTCATCCTCTCGCGCACTCTAAAGAGAGCTCAGGTGAGAAATTGCAAACGACGAGCAATTGCTCAGAGATGAAAAGTGCCAGCACTGAAAGCTCTTGCTAGCCAGCACCCTTCCTTGGAAGCGCTTTTGTAGGCCTAAGAACACTGGGGCTCTGGGCTTCTCTAGCCACCTCATCTTCTGCTCATCCTCTCGCGCACTCTAAAGAGAGCTCAGGTGAGAAATTGCAAACGTCCAGCAATTGCTCAGAGATGAAAAGTGCCAGCACTGAAAGCTGTTGCTAGCCAGCACCCTTCCTTGGAAGCGCTTTCACAGGCGCAGCAACACTGGGGCTTTGCGCTTCTATACGCACCAAACGTCACGGTCCTTCTCTTTCCGTCGGTAGACACGAGCTGAGAAATTGCAAACGTCGAGCAATTGCTCCGAGATGAAAAGTGCCAGCACTGAAAGCTCTTGCTAGCCAGCACCCTTCCTTGGAAGCGCTTTCACAGGCGCAGCAACACTGGGGCTTTGCGCTTCTATACGCACCAAACGTCACGGTCCTTCTCTTTCCGTCTCCTAGACACGAGCTGAGAAATTGCAAACGTCCAGCAATTGCTCCGAGATGAAAAGTGCCAGCACTGAAAGCTCTTGCTAGCCAGCACCCTTCCTTGGAAGCGCTTTTGTAGGCCTAAGAACACTGGGGCTCTGGGCTTCTCTAGCCACCTCATCTTCTGCTCATCCTCTCGCGCACTCTAAAGAGAGCTCAGGTGAGAAATTGCAAACGTCGAGCAATTGCTCAGAGATGAAAAGTGCCAGCACTGAAAGCTGTTGCTAGCCAGCACCCTTCCTTGGAAGCGCTTTTGTAGGCCTAAGAACACTGGGGCTCTGGGCTTCTCTAGCCACCTCATCTTCTGCTCATCCTCTCGCGCACTCTAAAGAGAGCTCAGGTGAGAAATTGCAAACGTCGAGCAATTGCTCAGAGATGAAAAGTGCCAGCACTGAAAGCTGTTGCTAGCCAGCACCCTTCCTTGGAAGCGCTTTCGCAGGCGCAGCAACACTGGGGCTTTGCGCTTCTATACGCACCAAACGTCACGGTCCTTCTCTTTCCGTCGGTAGACACGAGCTGAGAAATTGCAAACGTCGAGCAATTGCTCAGAGATGAAAAGTGCCAGCACTGAAAGCTGTTGCTAGCCAGCACCCTTCCTTGGAAGCGCTTTCACAGGCGCAGCAACACTGGGGCTTTGCGCTTCTATACGCACCAAAAGTCACGGTCCTTCTCTTTCCGTCTCCTAGACACGAGCTGAGAAATTGCAAACGTCGAGCAATTGCTCAGAGATGAAAAGTGCCAGCACTGAAAGCTCTTGCTAGCCAGCACCCTTCCTTGGAAGCGCTTTCACAGGCGCAGCAACACTGGGGCTTTGCGCTTCTCTACCCACCAAACGTCACGGTCCTTCTCTTTCCGCCTCGTAGACACGAGCTGAGAAATTGCAAACGTCAAGCAATTGCTCAGAGATGAAAAGTGCCAGCACTGAAAGCTGTTGCTAGCCAGCACCCTTCCTTGGAAGCGCTTTCACAAGCGCAGTAACACTGGGGCTTTGCGCTTCTATACGCACCAAACGTCACGGTCATTCTCTTTCCGTCTTGTAGACATGAGCTGAGAAATTGCAAATGTCGAGCAATTGCTCAGAGATGAAAAGTGCCAGCACTGAAAGCTCTTGCTAGCCAGCACCCTTCCTTGGAAGCGCTTTTGTAGGCCTAAGAACACTGGGGCTCTGGGCTTCCCTAGCCACCTCATCTTCTGCTCATCCTCTCACGCACTCTAAAGAGAGCTCAGGTGAGAAATTGCAAACGTCGAGCAATTGCTCAGAGATGAAAAGTGCCAGCACTGAAAGCTGTTGCTAGCCAGCACCCTTCCTTGGAAGCGCTTTCACAGGCGCAGTAACACTGGGGCTTTGCGCTTCTCTAGCCATCAAACGTCATGGTCATTCTCTTTCCATCTCGTAGACACGAGCTGAGAAATTGCAAACGTCGAGCAATTGCTCAGAGATGAAAAGTGCCAGCACTGAAAGCTCTTGCTAGCCAGCACCCTTCCTTGGAAGCGCTTTTGTAGGCCTAAGAACACTGGGGCTCTGGGCTTCCCTAGCCACCTCATCTTCTGCTCATCCTCTCGCGCACTCTAAAGAGAGCTCAGGTGAGAAATTGCAAACGACGAGCAATTGCTCAGAGATGAAAAGTGCCAGCACTGAAAGCTCTTGCTAGCCAGCACCCTTCCTTGGAAGCGCTTTCACAGGCGCAGCAACACTGGGGCTTTGCGCTTCTCTACCCACCAAACGTCACGGTCCTTCTCTTTCCGTCGGTAGACACGAGCTGAGAAATTGCAAACGTCGAGCAATTGCTCAGAGATGAAAAGTGCCAGCACTGAAAGCTGTTGCTAGCCAGCACCCTTCCTTGGAAGCGCTTTCACAGGCGCAGCAACACTGGGGCTTTGCGCTTCTATACGGACCACACGTCACGGTCCTTCTCTTTCCGTCGGTAGACACGAGCTGAGAAATTGCAAACGTCCAGCAATTGCTCAGAGATGAAAAGTGCCAGCACTGAAAGCTGTTGCTAGCCAGCACCCTTCCTTGGAAGCGCTTTTGTAGGCCTAAGAACACTGGGGCTCTGGGCTTCTCTAGCCACCTCATCTTCTGCTCATCCTCTCGCGCACTCTAAAGAGAGCTCAGGTGAGAAATTACAAACGTCGAGCAATTGCTCAGAGATGAAAAGGGCCAGCACTGAAAGCTGTTGCTAGCCAGCACCCTTCCTTGGAAGCGCTTTCACAGGCGCAGCAACACTGGGGCTTTGCGCTTCTCTAGCCACCAAAAGTCACGGTCCTTCTCTTTCCGTCGGTAGACACGAGCTGAGAAATTGCAAACGTCGAGCAATTGCTCAGAGACGAAAAGTGCCAGCACTGAAAGCTGTTGCTAGCCAGCACCCTTCCTTGGAAGCGCTTTTGTAGGCCTAAGAACAGTGGGGCTCTGGGCTTCTCTAGCCACCTCATCTTCTGCTCATCCTCTCGCGCACTCTAAAGAGAGCTCAGGTGAGAAATTGCAAACGTCCAGCAATTGCTCAGAGATGAAAAGTGCCAGCACTGAAAGCTCTTGCTAGCCAGCACCCTTCCTTGGAAGCGCTTTCACAGGCGCAGCAACACTGGGGCTTTGCGCTTCTCTACCCACCAAACGTCACGGTCCTTCTCTTTCCGTCTCGTAGACTCGAGCTGAGAAATTGCAAACGTCGAGCAATTGCTCAGAGATGAAAAGTGCCAGCACTGAAAGCTCTTGCTAGCCAGCACCCTTCCTTGGAAGCGCTTTCACAGGCGCAGCAACACTGGGGCTTTGCGCTTCTATACGCACCAAACGTCACGGTCCTTCTCTTTCCGTCGGTAGACACGAGCTGAGAAATTGCAAACGTCGAGCAATTGCTCAGAGATGAAAAGTGCCAGCACTGAAAGCTGTTGCTAGCCAGCACCCTTCCTTGGAAGCGCTTTTGTAGGCCTAAGAACACTGGGGCTCTGGGCTTCTCTAGCCACCTCATCTTCTGCTCATCCTCTCGCGCACTCTAAAGAGAGCTCAGGTGAGAAATTACAAACGTCGAGCAATTGCTCAGAGATGAAAAGTGCCAGCACTGAAAGCTGTTGCTAGCCAGCACCCTTCCTTGGAAGCGCTTTCACAGGCGCAGCAACACTGGGGCTTTGCGCTTCTCTAGCCACCAAAAGTCACGGTCCTTCTCTTTCCGTCTCCTAGACACGAGCTGAGAAATTGCAAACGTCGAGCAATTGCTCAGAGACGAAAAGTGCCAGCACTGAAAGCTGTTGCTAGCCAGCACCCTTCCTTGGAAGCGCTTTTGTAGGCCTAAGAACACTGGGGCTCTGGGCTTCCCTAGCCACCTCATCTTCTGCTCATCCTCTCGCGCACTCTAAAGAGAGCTCAGGTGAGAAATTGCAAACGACGAGCAATTGCTCAGAGATGAAAAGTGCCAGCACTGAAAGCTGTTGCTAGCCAGCACCCTTCCTTGGAAGCGCTTTTGTAGGCCTAAGAACACTGGGGCTCTGGGCTTCTCTAGCCACCTCATCTTCTGCTCATCCTCTCGCGCACTCTAAAGAGAGCTCAGGGGAGAAATTGCAAACGTCGAGCAATTGCTCAGAGATGAAAAGTGCCAGCACTGAAAGCTCTTGCTAGCCAGCACCCTTCCTTGGAAGCGCTTTCACAGGCGCAGCAACACTGGGGCTTTGCGCTTCTCTAGCCACCAAACGTCACGGTCATTCTCTTTCCGTCTCGTAGACACGAGCTGAGAAATTGCAAACGTCGAGCAATTGCTCAGAGATGAAAAGTGCCAGCACTGAAAGCTCTTGCTAGCCAGCACCCTTCCTTGGAAGCGCTTTTGTAGGCCTAAGAATAGTGGGGCTCTGGGC
The DNA here is from genome assembly GCA_037962945.1 of Sarcoramphus papa. Taxonomy (NCBI): domain Eukaryota; kingdom Metazoa; phylum Chordata; class Aves; order Accipitriformes; family Cathartidae; genus Sarcoramphus; species Sarcoramphus papa. Next base: position 3,434,110 of record JBBMRM010000088.1, read on the forward strand.
TTCTCTAGCCACCTCATCTTCTGCTCATCCTCTCGCGCACTCTAAAGAGAGCTCAGGTGAGAAATTGCAAACGTCCAGCAATTGCTCAGAGATGAAAAGTGCCAGCACTGAAAGCTCTTGCTAGCCAGCACCCTTCCTTGGAAGCGCTTTCAGAGGCGCAGCAACACTGGGGCTTTGCGCTTCTCTACCCACCAAACGTCACGGTCCTTCTCTTTCCGTCTCCTAGACACGAGCTGAGAAATTGCAAACGTCGAGCAATTGCTCAGAGATGAAAAGTGCCAGCACTGAAAGCTCTTGCTAGCCAGCACCCTTCCTTGGAAGCGCTTTCACAGGCGCAGCAACACTGGGGCTTTGCGCTTCTCTAGCCACCAAACGTCACGGTCCTTCTCTTTCCGTCTCGTAGACACGAGCTGAGAAATTGCAAACGTCGAGCAATTGCTCAGAGATGAAAAGTGCCAGCACTGAAAGCTGTTGCTAGCCAGCACCCTTCCTTGGAAGCGCTTTTGTAGGCCTAAGAACACTGGGGCTCTGGGCTTCTCTAGCCACCTCATCTTCTGCTCATCCTCTCGCGCACTCTAAAGAGAGCTCAGGTGAGAAATTGCAAACGTCCAGCAATTGCTCAGAGATGAAAAGTGCCAGCACTGAAAGCTCTTGCTAGCCAGCACCCTTCCTTGGAAGCGCTTTCACAGGCGCAGCAACACTGGGGCTTTGCGCTTCTATACGCACCAAACGTCACGGTCCTTCTCTTTCCGTCTCGTAGACACGAGCTGAGAAATTGCAAACGTCGAGCAATTGCTCAGAGATGAAAAGTGCCAGCACTGAAAGCTGTTGCTAGCCAGCACCCTTCCTTGGAAGCGCTTTCACAGGCGCAGCAACACTGGGCCTTTGCGCTTCTATACGCACCAAACGTCACGGTCCTTCTCTTTCCGTCGGTAGACACGAGCTGAGAAATTGCAAACGTCGAGCAATTGCTCAGAGATGAAAAGTGCCAGCACTGAAAGCTGTTGCTAGCCAGCACCCTTCCTTGGAAGCGCTTTTGTAGGCCTAAGAACAGTGGGGCTCTGGGCTTCTCTAGCCACCTCATCTTCTGCTCATCCTCTCGCGCACTCTAAAGAGAGCTCAGGTGAGAAATTACAAACGTCGAGCAATTGCTCAGAGATGAAAAGTGCCAGCACTGAAAGCTGTTGCTAGCCAGCACCCTTCCTTGGAAGCGCTTTCACAGGCGCAGCAACACTGGGGCTTTGCGCTTCTCTAGCCACCAAAAGTCACGGTCCTTCTCTTTCCGTCGGTGGACACGAGTTGAGAAATTGCAAACGTCGAGCAATTGCTCAGAGACGAAAAGTGCCAGCACTGAAAGCTGTTGCTAGCCAGCACCCTTCCTTGGAAGCGCTTTTGTAGGCCTAAGAACACTGGGGCTCTGGGCTTCTCTAGCCACCTCATCTTCTGCTCATCCTCTCGCGCACTCTAAAGAGAGCTCAGGTGAGAAATTGCAAACGACGAGCAATTGCTCAGAGATGAAAAGTGCCAGCACTGAAAGCTGTTGCTAGCCAGCACCCTTCCTTGGAAGCGCTTTTGTAGGCCTAAGAACACTGGGGCTCTGGGCTTCTCTAGCCACCTCATCTTCTGCTCATCCTCTCGCGCACTCTGAAGATAGCTCAGGGGAGAAATTGCAAACGTCGAGCAATTGCTCAGAGATGAAAAGTGCCAGCACTGAAAGCTCTTGCTAGCCAGCACCCTTCCTTGGAAGCGCTTTCACAGGCGCAGCAACACTGGGGCTTTGCGCTTCTCTAGCCACCAAACGTCACGGTCCTTCTCTTTCCGTCTCGTAGACACGAGCTGAGAAATTGCAAACGTCGAGCAATTGCTCAGAGATGAAAAGTGCCAGCACTGAAAGCTCTTGCTAGCCAGCACCCTTCCTTGGAAGCGCTTTCACAGGCGCAGCAACACTGGGGCTTTGCGCTTCTCTAGCCACCAAACGTCACGGTCCTTCTCTTTCCGTCGGTAGACACGAGCTGAGAAATTGCAAACGTCGAGCAATTGCTCAGAGATGAAAAGTGCCAGCACTGAAAGCTCTTGCTAGCCAGCACCCTTCCTTGGAAGCGCTTTCACAGGCGCAGCAACACTGGGGCTTTGCGCTTCTCTAGCCACCAAACGTCACGGTCCTTCTCTTTCCGTCGGTAGACACGAGCTGAGAAATTGCAAACGTCGAGCAATTGCTCAGAGATGAAAAGTGCCAGCACTGAAAGCTGTTGCTAGCCAGCACCCTTCCTTGGAAGCGCTTTTGTAGGCCTAAGAACACTGGGGCTCTGGGCTTCCCTAGCCACCTCATCTTCTGCTCATCCTCTCACGCACTCTAAAGAGAGCTCAGGTGAGAAATTGCAAACGTCGAGCAATTGCTCAGAGATGAAAAGTGCCAGCACTGAAAGCTGTTGCTAGCCAGCACCCTTCCTTGGAAGCGCTTTCACAGGCGCAGTAACACTGGGGCTTTGCGCTTCTCTAGCCATCAAACGTCATGGTCATTCTCTTTCCATCTCGTAGACTCGAGCTGAGAAATTGCAAACGTCGAGCAATTGCTCAGAGATGAAAAGTGCCAGCACTGAAAGCTCTTGCTAGCCAGCACCCTTCCTTGGAAGCGCTTTTGTAGGCCTAAGAACACTGGGGCTCTGGGCTTCCCTAGCCACCTCATCTTCTGCTCATCCTCTCGCGCACTCTAAAGAGAGCTCAGGTGAGAAATTGCAAACGTCCAGCAATTGCTCAGAGATGAAAAGTGCCAGCACTGAAAGCTGTTGCTAGCCAGCACCCTTCCTTGGAAGCGCTTTCACAGGCGCAGTAACACTGGGGCTTTGCGCTTCTCTAGCCATCAAACGTCATGGTCATTCTCTTTCCATCTCGTAGACACGAGCTGAGAAATTGCAAACGTCGAGCAATTGCTCAGAGATGAAAAGTGCCAGCACTGAAAGCTGTTGCTAGCCAGCACCCTTCCTTGGAAGCGCTTTTGTAGGCCTAAGAACACTGGGGCTCTGGGCTTCCCTAGCCACCTCATCTTCTGCTCATCCTCTCGCGCACTCTAAAGAGAGCTCAGGTGAGAAATTGCAAACGACGAGCAATTGCTCAGAGATGAAAAGTGCCAGCACTGAAAGCTCTTGCTAGCCAGCACCCTTCCTTGGAAGCGCTTTCACAGGCGCAGCAACACTGGGGCTTTGCGCTTCTCTACCCACCAAACGTCACGGTCCTTCTCTTTCCGTCGGTAGACACGAGCTGAGAAATTGCAAACGTCGAGCAATTGCTCAGAGATGAAAAGTGCCAGCACTGAAAGCTCTTGCTAGCCAGCACCCTTCCTTGGAAGCGCTTTCACAGGCGCAGCAACACTGGGGCTTTGCGCTTCTATACGGACCAAACGTCACGGTCCTTCTCTTTCCGTCGGTAGACACGAGCTGAGAAATTGCAAACGTCGAGCAATTGCTCAGAGATGAAAAGTGCCAGCACTGAAAGCTGTTGCTAGCCAGCCCCCTTCCTTGGAAGCGCTTTTGTAGGCCTAAGAACACTGGGGCTCTGGGCTTCTCTAGCCACCTCATCTTCTGCTCATCCTCTCGCGCACTCTAAAGAGAGCTCAGGTGAGAAATTACAAACGTCCAGCAATTGCTCAGAGATGAAAAGTGCCAGCACTGAAAGCTGTTGCTAGCCAGCACCCTTCCTTGGAAGCGCTTTCACAGGCGCAGCAACACTGGGGCTTTGCGCTTCTCTAGCCACCAAAAGTCACGGTCCTTCTCTTTCTGTCGGTAGACACGAGCTGAGAAATTGCAAACGTCGAGCAATTGCTCAGAGACGAAAAGTGCCAGCACTGAAAGCTGTTGCTAGCCAGCACCCTTCCTTGGAAGCGCTTTTGTAGGCCTAAGAACAGTGGGGCTCTGGGCTTCTCTAGCCACCTCATCTTCTGCTCATCCTCTCGCGCACTCTAAAGAGAGCTCAGGTGAGAAATTGCAAACGTCGAGCAATTGCTCAGAGATGAAAAGTGCCAGCACTGAAAGCTGTTGCTAGCCAGCACCCTTCCTTGGAAGCGCTTTCACAGGCGCAGTAACACTGGGGCTTTGCACTTCTCTAGCCATCAAACGTCACGGTCCTTCTCTTTCCGTCGGTAGACACGAGCTGAGAAATTGCAAACGTCGAGCAATTGCTCAGAGATGAAAAGTGCCAGCACTGAAAGCTGTTGCTAGCCAGCACCCTTCCTTGGAAGCACTTTCACAAGCGCAGTAACACTGGGGCTTTGCGCTTCTATACGCACCAAACGTCACGGTCATTCTCTTTCCGTCTTGTAGACATGAGCTGAGAAATTGCAAACGTCGAGCAATTGCTCAGAGATGAAAAGTGCCAGCACTGAAAGCTGTTGCTAGCCAGCACCCTTCCTTGGAAGCGCTTTCACAGGCGCAGCAACACTGGGGCTTTGCGCTTCTCTAGTCACCAAACGTCACTGTCATTCTCTTTCCGTCTCGTAGACATGAGTTGAGAAATTGCAAACGTCGAGCAATTGCTCAGAGATGAAAAGTGCCAGCACTGAAAGCTGTTGCTAGCCAGCACCCTTCCTTGGAAGCGCTTTTGTAGGCCTAAGAACACTGGGGCTCTGGGCTTCCCTAGCCACCTCATCTTCTGCTCATCCTCTCACGCACTCTAAAGAGAGCTCAGGTGAGAAATTGCAAACGTCGAGCAATTGCTCAGAGATGAAAAGTGCCAGCACTGAAAGCTCTTGCTAGCCAGCACCCTTCCTTGGAAGCGCTTTCACAGGCGCAGTAACACTGGGGCTTTGCGCTTCTCTAGCCATCAAACGTCATGGTCATTCTCTTTCCATCTCGTAGACACGAGCTGAGAAATTGCAAACGTTGAGCAATTGCTCAGAGATGAAAAGTGCCAGCACTGAAAGCTCTTGCTAGCCAGCACCCTTCCTTGGAAGCGCTTTTGTAGGCCTAAGAACACTGGGGCTCTGGGCTTCCCTAGCCACCTCATCTTCTGCTCATCCTCTCGCGCACTCTAAAGAGAGCTCAGGTGAGAAATTACAAACGTCGAGCAATTGCTCAGAGATGAAAAGGGCCAGCACTGAAAGCTCTTGCTAGCCAGCACCCTTCCTTGGAAGCGCTTTTGTAGGCCTAAGAACACTGGGGCTCTGGGCTTCTCTAGCCACCTCATCTTCTGCTCATCCTCTCGCGCACTCTAAAGAGAGCTCAGGTGAGAAATTGCAAACGTCCAGCAATTGCTCAGAGATGAAAAGTGCCAGCACTGAAAGCTCTTGCTAGCCAGCACCCTTCCTTGGAAGCGCTTTCACAGGCGCAGCAACACTGGGGCTTTGCGCTTCTCTACCCACCAAACGTCACGGTCCTTCTCTTTCCGTCTCGTAGACTCGAGCTGAGAAATTGCAAACGTCGAGCAATTGCTCAGAGATGAAAAGTGCCAGCACTGAAAGCTCTTGCTAGCCAGCACCCTTCCTTGGAAGCGCTTTCACAGGCGCAGCAACACTGGGGCTTTGCGCTTCTATACGCACCAAACGTCACGGTCCTTCTCTTTCCGTCGGTAGACACGAGCTGAGAAATTGCAAACGTCCAGCAATTGCTCAGAGATGAAAAGTGCCAGCACTGAAAGCTGTTGCTAGCCAGCACCCTTCCTTGGAAGCGCTTTTGTAGGCCTAAGAACACTGGGGCTCTGGGCTTCTCTAGCCACCTCATCTTCTGCTCATCCTCTCGCGCACTCTAAAGAGAGCTCAGGTGAGAAATTACAAACGTCGAGCAATTGCTCAGAGATGAAAAGTGCCAGCACTGAAAGCTCTTGCTAGCCAGCACCCTTCCTTGGAAGCGCTTTCACAGGCGCAGCAACACTGGGGCTTTGCGCTTCTCTAGCCACCAAAAGTCACGGTCCTTCTCTTTCCGTCGGTGGACACGAGCTGAGAAATTGCAAACGTCGAGCAATTGCTCAGAGACGAAAAGTGCCAGCACTGAAAGCTGTTGCTAGCCAGCACCCTTCCTTGGAAGCGCTTTTGTAGGCCTAAGAACACTGGGGCTCTGGGCTTCCCTAGCCACCTCATCTTCTGCTCATCCTCTCGCGCACTCTAAAGAGAGCTCAGGTGAGAAATTGCAAACGACGAGCAATTGCTCAGAGATGAAAAGTGCCAGCACTGAAAGCTGTTGCTAGCCAGCACCCTTCCTTGGAAGCGCTTTTGTAGGCCTAAGAACACTGGGGCTCTGGGCTTCTCTAGCCACCTCATCTTCTGCTCATCCTCTCGCGCACTCTAAAGAGAGCTCAGGTGAGAAATTGCAAACGTCGAGCAATTGCTCAGAGATGAAAAGTGCCAGCACTGAAAGCTCTTGCTAGCCAGCACCCTTCCTTGGAAGCGCTTTCACAGGCGCAGCAACACTGGGGCTTTGCGCTTCTCTACCCACCAAACGTCACGGTCATTCTCTTTCCGTCTCGTAGACACGAGCTGAGAAATTGCAAACGTCGAGCAATTGCTCAGAGATGAAAAGTGCCAGCACTGAAAGCTCTTGCTAGCCAGCACCCTTCCTTGGAAGCGCTTTTGTAGGCCTAAGAACACTGGGGCTCTGGGCTTCTCTAGCCACCTCATCTTCTGCTCATCCTCTCGCGCACTCTAAAGAGAGCTCAGGTGAGAAATTGCAAAAGTCGAGCAATTGCTCAGAGATGAAAAGTGCCAGCACTGAAAGCTCTTGCTAGCCAGCACCCTTCCTTGGAAGCGCTTTCACAGGCGCAGTAACACTGGGGCTTTGCGCTTCTCTAGCCACCAAACGTCACGGTCATTCTCTTTCCGTCGGTAGACACGAGCTGAGAAATTGCAAACGTCGAGCAATTGCTCAGAGATGAAAAGTGCCAGCACTGAAAGCTCTTGCTAGCCAGCACCCTTCCTTGGAAGCGCTTTCACAGGCGCAGCAACACTGGGCCTTTGCGCTTCTATACGCACCAAACGTCACGGTCCTTCTCTTTCCGTCGGTAGACACGAGCTGAGAAATTGCAAACGTCCAGCAATTGCTCAGAGATGAAAAGTGCCAGCACTGAAAGCTGTTGCTAGCCAGCACCCTTCCTTGGAAGCGCTTTTGTAGGCCTAAGAACAGTGGGGCTCTGGGCTTCCCTAGCCACCTCATCTTCTGCTCATCCTCTCGCGCACTCTAAAGAGAGCTCAGGTGAGAAATTACAAACGTCGAGCAATTGCTCAGAGATGAAAAGTGCCAGCACTGAAAGCTGTTGCTAGCCAGCCCCCTTCCTTGGAAGCGCTTTCACAGGCGCAGCAACACTGGGGCTTTGCGCTTCTCTAGCCACCAAAAGTCACGGTCCTTCTCTTTCTGTCGGTGGACACGAGTTGAGAAATTGCAAACGTCGAGCAATTGCTCAGAGACGAAAAGTGCCAGCACTGAAAGCTGTTGCTAGCCAGCACCCTTCCTTGGAAGCGCTTTTGTAGGCCTAAGAACACTGGGGCTCTGGGCTTCCCTAGCCACCTCATCTTCTGCTCATCCTCTCGCGCACTCTAAAGAGAGCTCAGGTGAGAAATTGCAAAAGTCGAGCAATTGCTCAGAGATGAAAAGTGCCAGCACTGAAAGCTCTTGCTAGCCAGCACCCTTCCTTGGAAGCGCTTTCACAGGCGCAGCAACACTGGGGCTTTGCGCTTCTCTAGCCACCAAACGTCACGGTCCTTCTCTTTCCGTCGGTAGACACGAGCTGAGAAATTGCAAACGTCGAGCAATTGCTCAGAGATGAAAAGTGCCAGCACTGAAAGCTGTTGCTAGCCAGCACCCTTCCTTGGAAGCGCTTTCACAGGCGCAGCAACACTGGGGCTTTGCGCTTCTCTACTCACCAAACGTCACGGTCCTTCTCTTTCCGTCGGTAGACACGAGCTGAGAAATTGCAAACGTCGAGCAATTGCTCAGAGATGAAAAGTGCCAGCACTGAAAGCTGTTGCTAGCCAGCACCCTTCCTTGGAAGCGCTTTTGTAGGCCTAAGAACACTGGGGCTCTGGGCTTCTCTAGCCACCTCATCTTCTGCTCATCCTCGCGCGCACTCTAAAGAGAGCTCAGGTGAGAAATTACAAACGTCGAGCAATTGCTCAGAGATGAAAAGGGCCAGCACTGAAAGCTGTTGCTAGCCAGCACCCTTCCTTGGAAGCGCTTTCACAGGCGCAGCAACACTGGGGCTTTGCGCTTCTCTAGCCACCAAAAGTCACGGTCCTTCTCTTTCCGTCGGTAGACACGAGCTGAGAAATTGCAAACGTCGAGCAATTGCTCAGAGATGAAAAGTGCCAGCACTGAAAGCTCTTGCTAGCCAGCACCCTTCCTTGGAAGCGCTTTTGTAGGCCTAAGAACACTGGGGCTCTGGGCTTCTCTAGCCACCTCATCTTCTGCTCATCCTCTCGCGCACTCTAAAGAGAGCTCAGGTGAGAAATTGCAAATGTCCAGCAATTGCTCAGAGATGAAAAGTGCCAGCACTGAAAGCTGTTGCTAGCCAGCACCCTTCCTTGGAAGCGCTTTCACAGGCGCAGTAACACTGGGGCTTTGCACTTCTCTAGCCATCAAACGTCACGGTCCTTCTCTTTCCGTCGGTAGACACGAGCTGAGAAATTGCAAACGTCGAGCAATTGCTCAGAGGTGAAAAGTGCCAGCACTGAAAGCTGTTGCTAGCCAGCACCCTTCCTTGGAAGCACTTTCACAAGCGCAGTAACACTGGGGCTTTGCGCTTCTATACGCACCAAACGTCACGGTCATTCTCTTTCCGTCTTGTAGACATGAGCTGAGAAATTGCAAATGTCGAGCAATTGCTCAGAGATGAAAAGTGCCAGCACTGAAAGCTCTTGCTAGCCAGCACCCTTCCTTGGAAGCGCTTTCACAGGCGCAGCAACACTGGGGCTTTGCGCTTCTCTAGTCACCAAACGTCACTGTCATTCTCTTTCCGTCTCGTAGACATGAGTTGAGAAATTGCAAACGTCGAGCAATTGCTCAGAGATGAAAAGTGCCAGCACTGAAAGCTGTTGCTAGCCAGCACCCTTCCTTGGAAGCGCTTTTGTAGGCCTAAGAACACTGGGGCTCTGGGCTTCCCTAGCCACCTCATCTTCTGCTCATCCTCTCACGCACTCTAAAGAGAGCTCAGGTGAGAAATTGCAAACGTCGAGCAATTGCTCAGAGATGAAAAGTGCCAGCACTGAAAGCTGTTGCTAGCCAGCACCCTTCCTTGGAAGCGCTTTCACAGGCGCAGTAACACTGGGGCTTTGCGCTTCTCTAGCCATCAAACGTCATGGTCATTCTCTTTCCATCTCGTAGACACGAGCTGAGAAATTGCAAACGTCGAGCAATTGCTCAGAGATGAAAAGTGCCAGCACTGAAAGCTCTTGCTAGCCAGCACCCTTCCTTGGAAGCGCTTTTGTAGGCCTAAGAACACTGGGGCTCTGGGCTTCCCTAGCCACTTCATCTTCTGCTCATCCTCTCGCGCACTCTAAAGAGAGCTCAGGTGAGAAATTGCAAACGTCCAGCAATTGCTCAGAGATGAAAAGTGCCAGCACTGAAAGCTGTTGCTAGCCAGCACCCTTCCTTGGAAGCGCTTTTGTAGGCCTAAGAACAGTGGGGCTCTGGGCTTCTCTAGCCACCTAATCTTCTGCTCATCCTCTCGCGCACTCTAAAGAGAGCTCAGGTGAGAAATTGCAAAAGTCGAGCAATTGCTCAGAGATGAAAAGTGCCAGCACTGAAAGCTCTTGCTAGCCAGCACCCTTCCTTGGAAGCGCTTTCACAGGCGCAGCAACACTGGGGCTTTGCGCTTCTCTACCCACCAAACGTCACGGTCCTTCTCTTTCTGTCTCGTAGACTCGAGCTGAGAAATTGCAAACGTCGAGCAATTGCTCAGAGATGAAAAGTGCCAGCACTGAAAGCTCTTGCTAGCCAGCACCCTTCCTTGGAAGCGCTTTCACAGGCGCAGCAACACTGGGGCTTTGCGCTTCTATACGCACCAAACGTCACGGTCCTTCTCTTTCCGTCGGTAGACACGAGCTGAGAAATTGCAAACGTCGAGCAATTGCTCAGAGATGAAAAGTGCCAGCACTGAAAGCTCTTGCTAGCCAGCACCCTTCCTTGGAAGCGCTTTTGTAGGCCTAAGAACACTGGGGCTCTGGGCTTCTCTAGCCACCTCATCTTCTGCTCATCCTCTCGCGCACTCTAAAGAGAGCTCAGGTGAGAAATTACAAACGTCGAGCAATTGCTCAGAGATGAAAAGTGCCAGCACTGAAAGCTGTTGCTAGCCAGCACCCTTCCTTGGAAGCGCTTTCACAGGCGCAGTAACACTGGGGCTTTGCACTTCTCTAGCCACCAAACGTCACGGTCCTTCTCTTTCCGTCGGTAGACACGAGCTGAGAAATTGCAAACGTCGAGCAATTGCTCAGAGAGGAAAAGTGCCAGCACTGAAAGCTGTTGCTAGCCAGCACCCTTCCTTGGAAGCGCTTTTGTAGGCCTAAGAACACTGGGGCTCTGGGCTTCTCTAGCCACCTAATCTTCTGCTCATCCTCTCGCGCACTCTAAAGAGAGCTCAGGTGAGAAATTACAAACGTCGAGCAATTGCTCAGAGATGAAAAGTGCCAGCACTGAAAGCTCTTGCTAGCCAGCACCCTTCCTTGGAAGCGCTTTCACAGGCGCAGCAACACTGGGGCTTTGCACTTCTCTACCCACCAAACGTCACGGTCCTTCTCTTTCCGTCTCCTAGACACGAGCTGAGAAATTGCAAACGTCGAGCAATTGCTCAGAGATGAAAAGTGCCAGCACTGAAAGCTCTTGCTAGCCAGCACCCTTCCTTGGAAGCGCTTTTGTAGGCCTAAGAACACTGGGGCTCTGGGCTTCTCTAGCCACCTCATCTTCTGCTCATCCTCTCGCGCACTCTAAAGAGAGCTCAGGTGAGAAATTGCAAACGTCCAGCAATTGCTCAGAGATGAAAAGTGCCAGCACTGAAAGCTGTTGCTAGCCAGCACCCTTCCTTGGAAGCGCTTTCACAGGCGCAGCAACACTGGGGCTTTGCGCTTCTATACGCACCAAACGTCACGGTCCTTCTCTTTCCGTCGGTAGACACGAGCTGAGAAATTGCAAACGTCGAGCAATTGCTCAGAGATGAAAAGTGCCAGCACTGAAAGCTGTTGCTAGCCAGCACCCTTCCTTGGAAGCGCTTTCACAGGCGCAGCAACACTGGGGCTTTGCGCTTCTCTAGCCACCAAACGTCACGGTCCTTCTCTTTCCGTCTCCTAGACACGAGCTGAGAAATTGCAAACGTCGAGCAATTGCTCCGAGATGAAAAGTGCCAGCACTGAAAGCTGTTGCTAGCCAGCACCCTTCCTTGGAAGCGCTTTCACAGGCGCAGCAACACTGGGGCTTTGCGCTTCTCTAGCCACCAAACGTCACGGTCATTCTCTTTCCGCCTCGTAGACACGAGCTGAGAAATTGCAAACGTCAAGCAATTGCTCAGAGATGAAAAGTGCCAGCACTGAAAGCTGTTGCTAGCCAGCACCCTTCCTTGGAAGCGCTTTTGTAGGCCTAAGAACACTGGGGCTCTGGGCTTCCCTAGCCACCTCATCTTCTGCTCATCCTCTCGCGCACTCTGAAGAGAGCTCAGGTGAGAAATTGCAAACGTCGAGCAATTGCTCAGAGATGAAAAGTGCCAGTACTGAAAGCTGTTGCTAGCCAGCACCCTTCCTTGGAAGCGCTTTCACAGGCGCAGTAACACTGGGGCTTTGCGCTTCTCTAGCCATCAAACGTCATGGTCATTCTCTTTCCATCTCGTAGACACGAGCTGAGAAATTGCAAACGTCGAGCAATTGCTCAGAGATGAAAAGTGCCAGCACTGAAAGCTCTTGCTAGCCAGCACCCTTCCTTGGAAGCGCTTTTGTAGGCCTAAGAACACTGGGGCTCTGGGCTTCTCTAGCCACCTCATCTTCTGCTCATCCTCTCGCGCACTCTAAAGAGAGCTCAGGTGAGAAATTACAAACGTCGAGCAATTGCTCAGAGATGAAAAGTGCCAGCACTGAAAGCTGTTGCTAGCCAGCACCCTTCCTTGGAAGCGCTTTCACAGGCGCAGCAACACTGGGGCTTTGCGCTTCTATACGCACCAAATGTCACGGTCCTTCTCTTTCCGTCTTGTAGACACGAGCTGAGAAATTGCAAACGTCGAGCAATTGCTCAGAGATGAAAAGTGCCAGCACTGAAAGCTCTTGCTAGCCAGCACCCTTCCTTGGAAGCGCTTTTGTAGGCCTAAGAACACTGGGGCTCTGGGCTTCTCTAGCCACCTCATCTTCTGCTCATCCTCTCGCGCACTCTAAAGAGAGCTCAGGTGAGAAATTACAAACGTCGAGCAATTGCTCAGAGATGAAAAGGGCCAGCACTGAAAGCTCTTGCTAGCCAGCACCCTTCCTTGGAAGCGCTTTCACAGGCGCAGCAACACTGGGGCTTTGCGCTTCTCTAGCCACCAAACGTCACGGTCCTTCTCTTTCCGTCGGTAGACACGAGCTGAGAAATTGCAAACGTCGAGCAATTACTCAGAGACGAAAAGTGCCAGCACTGAAAGCTGTTGCTAGCCAGCACCCTTCCTTGGAAGCGCTTTTGTAGGCCTAAGAACACTGGAGCTCTGGGCTTCTTTAGCCACCTCATCTTCTGCTCATCCTCTCGCGCACTCTAAAGAGAGCTCAGGTGAGAAATTGCAAATGTCCAGCAATTGCTCAGAGATGAAAAGTGCCAGCACTGAAAGCTCTTGCTAGCCAGCACCCTTCCTTGGAAGCGCTTTCACAGGCGCAGCAACACTGGGGCTTTGCGCTTCTCTAGCCACCAAAAGTCACGGTCCTTCTCTTTCCGTCGGTAGACACAAGCTGAGAAATTGCAAACGTCGAGCAATTGCTCAGAGATGAAAAGTGCCAGCACTGAAAGCTCTTGCTAGCCAGCACCCTTCCTTGGAAGCGCTTTCACAGGCGCAGCAACACTGGGGCTTTGCGCTTCTATACGCACCAAACGTCACGGTCCTTCTCTTTCCGTCTCGTAGACACGAGCTGAGAAATTGCAAACGTCGAGCAATTGCTCAGAGATGAAAAGTGCCAGCACTGAAAGCTGTTGCTAGCCAGCACCCTTCCTTGGAAGCGCTTTTGTAGGCCTAAGAACACTGGGGCTCTGGGCTTCTCTAGCCACCTCATCTTCTGCTCATCCTCTCGCGCACTCTAAAGAGAGCTCAGGTGAGAAATTACAAACGTCGAGCAATTGCTCAGAGATGAAAAGTGCCAGCACTGAAAGCTCTTGCTAGCCAGCACCCTTCCTTGGAAGCGCTTTCACAGGCGCAGTAACACTGGGGCTTTGCGCTTCTCTAGCCACCAAACGTCACGGTCCTTCTCTTTCCGTCGGTAGACACGAGCTGAGAAATTGCAAACGTCGAGCAATTGCTCAGAGATGAAAAGTGCCAGCACTGAAAGCTCTTGCTAGCCAGCACCCTTCCTTGGAAGCGCTTTCACAGGCGCAGCAACACTGGGGCTTTGCGCTTCTATACGCACCAAATGTCACGGTCCTTCTCTTTCCGTCTCCTAGACACGAGCTGAGAAATTGCAAACGTCGAGCAATTGCTCAGAGATGAAAAGTGCCAGCACTGAAAGCTCTTGCTAGCCAGCACCCTTCCTTGGAAGCGCTTTCACAGGCGCAGCAACACTGGGGCTTTGCGCTTCTCTAGCCACCAAACGTCACGGTCATTCTCTTTCCGTCGGTAGACACGAGCTGAGAAATTGCAAACGTCAAGCAATTGCTCAGAGATGAAAAGTGCCAGCACTGAAAGCTCTTGCTAGCCAGCACCCTTCCTTGGAAGCGCTTTTGTAGGCCTAAGAACACTGGGGCTCTGGGCTTCTCTAGCCACCTCATCTTCTGCTCATCCTCTCACGCACTCTAAAGAGAGCTCAGGTGAGAAATTACAAACGTCGAGCAATTGCTCAGAGATGAAAAGTGCCAGCACTGAAAGCTGTTGCTAGCCAGCACCCTTCCTTGGAAGCGCTTTCACAGGCGCAGCAACACTGGGGCTTTGCGCTTCTATACGCACCAAATGTCACGGTCCTTCTCTTTCCGTCTTGTAGACACGAGCTGAGAAATTGCAAACGTCGAGCAATTGCTCAGAGATGAAAAGTGCCAGCACTGAAAGCTGTTGCTAGCCAGCACCCTTCCTTGGAAGCGCTTTTGTAGGCCTAAGAACACTGGGGCTCTGGGCTTCTCTAGCCACCTCATCTTCTGCTCATCCTCTCGCGCACTCTAAAGAGAGCTCAGGTGAGAAATTGCAAACGTCGAGCAATTGCTCAGAGATGAAAAGGGCCAGCACTGAAAGCTCTTGCTAGCCAGCACCCTTCCTTGGAAGCGCTTTTGTAGGCCTAAGAACACTGGGGCTCTGGGCTTCTCTAGCCACCTCATCTTCTGCTCATCCTCTCGCGCACTCTAAAGAGAGCTCAGGTGAGAAATTACAAACGTCGAGCAATTGCTCAGAGATGAAAAGGGCCAGCACTGAAAGCTGTTGCTAGCCAGCACCCTTCCTTGGAAGCGCTTTCACAGGCGCAGCAACACTGGGGCTTTGCGCTTCTATACGCACCAAACGTCACGGTCCTTCTCTTTCCGTCTCGTAGACACGAGCTGAGAAATTGCAAACGTCGAGCAATTGCTCAGAGATGAAAAGTGCCAGCACTGAAAGCTGTTGCTAGCCAGCACCCTTCCTTGGAAGCGCTTTTGTAGGCCTAAGAACAGTGGGGCTCTGGGCTTCTCTAGCCACCTCATCTTCTGCTCATCCTCTCGCGCACTCTAAAGAGAGCTCAGGTGAGAAATTACAAACGTCGAGCAATTGCTCAGAGATGAAAAGGGCCAGCACTGAAAGCTCTTGCTAGCCAGCACCCTTCCTTGGAAGCGCTTTCACAGGCGCAGCAACACTGGGGCTTTGCGCTTCTCTACCCACCAAAAGTCACGGTCCTTCTCTTTCCGTCTTGTAGACACAAGCTGAGAAATTGCAAATGTCGAGCAATTGCTCAGAGATGAAAAGTGCCAGCACTGAAAGCTGTTGCTAGCCAGCACCCTTCCTTGGAAGCGCTTTCACAGGCGCAGTAACACTGGGGCTTTGCGCTTCTCTAGCCACCAAACGTCACGGTCCTTCTCTTTCCGTCGGTAGACACGAGCTGAGAAATTGCAAACGTCGAGCAATTGCTCAGAGATGAAAAGTGCCAGCACTGAAAGCTCTTGCTAGCCAGCACCCTTCCTTGGAAGCGCTTTCACAGGCGCAGCAACACTGGGGCTTTGCGCTTCTATACGCACCAAATGTCACGGTCCTTCTCTTTCCGTCTCCTAGACACGAGCTGAGAAATTGCAAACGTCGAGCAATTGCTCAGAGATGAAAAGTGCCAGCACTGAAAGCTCTTGCTAGCCAGCACCCTTCCTTGGAAGCGCTTTCACAGGCGCAGCAACACTGGGGCTTTGCGCTTCTCTACCCACCAAACGTCACGGTCATTCTCTTTCCGTCGGTAGACACGAGCTGAGAAATTGCAAACGTCAAGCAATTGCTCAGAGATGAAAAGTGCCAGCACTGAAAGCTGTTGCTAGCCAGCACCCTTCCTTGGAAGCGCTTTCACAGGCGCAGCAACACTGGGGCTTTGCGCTTCTATACGCACCAAACGTCACGGTCATTCTCTTTCCGTCTCGTAGACATGAGCTGAGAAATTTCAAATGTCGAGCAATTGCTCAGAGATGAAAAGTGCCAGCACTGAAAGCTGTTGCTAGCCAGCACCCTTCCTTGGAAGCGCTTTCACAGGCGCAGCAACACTGGGGCTTTGCGCTTCTCTAGCCACCAAACGTCACGGTCCTTCTCTTTCCGTCGGTAGACACGAGCTGAGAAATTGCAAACGTCGAGCAATTGCTCAGAGATGAAAAGTGCCAGCACTGAAAGCTCTTGCTAGCCAGCACCCTTCCTTGGAAGCGCTTTTGTAGGCCTAAGAACACTGGGGCTCTGGGCTTCTCTAGCCACCTCATCTTCTGCTCATCCTCTCGCGCACTCTAAAGAGAGCTCAGGTGAGAAATTGCAAACGTCGAGCAATTGCTCAGAGATGAAAAGGGCCAGCACTGAAAGCTCTTGCTAGCCAGCACCCTTCCTTGGAAGCGCTTTTGTAGGCCTAAGAACACTGGGGCTCTGGGCTTCTCTAGCCACCTCATCTTCTGCTCATCCTCTCGCGCACTCTAAAGAGAGCTCAGGTGAGAAATTACAAACGTCGAGCAATTGCTCAGAGATGAAAAGGGCCAGCACTGAAAGCTGTTGCTAGCCAGCACCCTTCCTTGGAAGCGCTTTCACAGGCGCAGCAACACTGGGGCTTTGCGCTTCTATACGCACCAAACGTCACGGTCCTTCTCTTTCCGTCTCGTAGACACGAGCTGAGAAATTGCAAACGTCGAGCAATTGCTCAGAGATGAAAAGTGCCAGCACTGAAAGCTGTTGCTAGCCAGCACCCTTCCTTGGAAGCGCTTTTGTAGGCCTAAGAACACTGGGGCTCTGGGCTTCTCTAGCCACCTCATCTTCTGCTCATCCTCTCGCGCACTCTAAAGAGAGCTCAGGTGAGAAATTACAAACGTCGAGCAATTGCTCAGAGATGAAAAGGGCCAGCACTGAAAGCTCTTGCTAGCCAGCACCCTTCCTTGGAAGCGCTTTCACAGGCGCAGCAACACTGGGGCTTTGCGCTTCTCTACCCACCAAAAGTCACGGTCCTTCTCTTTCCGTCGGTAGACACAAGCTGAGAAATTGCAAATGTCGAGCAATTGCTCAGAGATGAAAAGTGCCAGCACTGAAAGCTGTTGCTAGCCAGCACCCTTCCTTGGAAGCGCTTTCACAGGCGCAGTAACACTGGGGCTTTGCGCTTCTCTAGCCACCAAACGTCACGGTCCTTCTCTTTCCGTCGGTAGACACGAGCTGAGAAATTGCAAACGTCGAGCAATTGCTCAGAGATGAAAAGTGCCAGCACTGAAAGCTCTTGCTAGCCAGCACCCTTCCTTGGAAGCGCTTTCACAGGCGCAGCAACACTGGGGCTTTGCGCTTCTATACGCACCAAATGTCACGGTCCTTCTCTTTCCGTCTCCTAGACACGAGCTGAGAAATTGCAAACGTCGAGCAATTGCTCAGAGATGAAAAGTGCCAGCACTGAAAGCTCTTGCTAGCCAGCACCCTTCCTTGGAAGCGCTTTCACAGGCGCAGCAACACTGGGGCTTTGCGCTTCTCTACCCACCAAACGTCACGGTCATTCTCTTTCCGTCGGTAGACACGAGCTGAGAAATTGCAAACGTCAAGCAATTGCTCAGAGATGAAAAGTGCCAGCACTGAAAGCTGTTGCTAGCCAGCACCCTTCCTTGGAAGCGCTTTCACAGGCGCAGCAACACTGGGGCTTTGCGCTTCTATACGCACCAAACGTCACGGTCATTCTCTTTCCGTCTCGTAGACATGAGCTGAGAAATTTCAAATGTCGAGCAATTGCTCAGAGATGAAAAGTGCCAGCACTGAAAGCTGTTGCTAGCCAGCACCCTTCCTTGGAAGCGCTTTCACAGGCGCAGCAACACTGGGGCTTTGCGCTTCTCTAGCCACCAAACGTCACGGTCCTTCTCTTTCCGTCGGTAGACACGAGCTGAGAAATTGCAAACGTCGAGCAATTGCTCAGAGATGAAAAGTGCCAGCACTGAAAGCTCTTGCTAGCCAGCACCCTTCCTTGGAAGCGCTTTTGTAGGCCTAAGAACACTGGGGCTCTGGGCTTCTCTAGCCACCTCATCTTCTGCTCATCCTCTCGCGCACTCTAAAGAGAGCTCAGGTGAGAAATTGCAAACGTCGAGCAATTGCTCAGAGATGAAAAGTGCCAGCACTGAAAGCTGTTGCTAGCCAGCACCCTTCCTTGGAAGCGCTTTCACAGGCGCAGCAACACTGGGGCTTTGCGCTTCTATACGCACCAAATGTCACGGTCCTTCTCTTTCCGTCTCCTAGACACGAGCTGAGAAATTGCAAACGTCGAGCAATTGCTCAGAGATGAAAAGTGCCAGCACTGAAAGCTCTTGCTAGCCAGCACCCTTCCTTGGAAGCGCTTTCACAGGCGCAGCAACACTGGGGCTTTGCGCTTCTCTACCCACCAAACGTCACCGTCATTCTCTTTCCGCCTCGTAGACACGAGCTGAGAAATTGCAAACGTCAAGCAATTGCTCAGAGATGAAAAGTGCCAGCACTGAAAGCTCTTGCTAGCCAGCACCCTTCCTTGGAAGCGCTTTCACAAGCGCAGTAACACTGGGGCTTTGCGCTTCTATACGCACCAAACGTCACGGTCATTCTCTTTCCGTCTCGTAGACATGAGCTGAGAAATTGCAAATGTCGAGCAATTGCTCAGAGATGAAAAGTGCCAGCACTGAAAGCTGTTGCTAGCCAGCACCCTTCCTTGGAAGCGCTTTCACAGGCGCAGCAACACTGGGGCTTTGCGCTTCTCTAGCCACCAAACGCCACAGTCATTCTCTTTCCGTCTCGTAGACATGAGCTGAGAAATTGCAAACGTCGAGCAATTGCTCAGAGATGAAAAGTGCCAGCACTGAAAGCTCTTGCTAGCCAGCACCCTTCCTTGGAAGCGCTTTTGTAGGCCTAAGAACACTGGGGCTCTGGGCTTCCCTAGCCACCTCATCTTCTGCTCATCCTCTCACGCACTCTAAAGAGAGCTCAGGTAAGAAATTGCAAACGTCGAGCAATTGCTCAGAGATGAAAAGTGCCAGCACTGAAAGCTGTTGCTAGCCAGCACCCTTCCTTGGAAGCGCTTTCACAGGCGCAGTAACACTGGGGCTTTGCGCTTCTCTAGCCATCAAACGTCATGGTCCTTCTCTTTCCATCTCGTAGACACGAGCTGAGAAATTGCAAACGTCGAGCAATTGCTCAGAGATGAAAAGTGCCAGCACTGAAATCTGTTGCTAGCCAGCACCCTTCCTTGGAAGCGCTTTCACAGGCGCAGCAACACTGGGGCTTTGCGCTTCTCTAGCCACCAAACGTCACGGTCCTTCTCTTTCCGTCGGTAGACACGAGCTGAGAAATTGCAAACGTCGAGCAATTGCTCAGAGATGAAAAGTGCCAGCACTGAAAGCTCTTGCTAGCCAGCACCCTTCCTTGGAAGCGCTTTCACAGGCGCAGCAACACTGGGGCTTTGCGCTTCTATACGCACCAAATGTCACGGTCCTTCTCTTTCCGTCTCCTAGACACGAGCTGAGAAATTGCAAACGTCGAGCAATTGCTCAGAGATGAAAAGTGCCAGCACTGAAAGCTCTTGCTAGCCAGCACCCTTCCTTGGAAGCTCTTTCACAGGCGCAGCAACACTGGGGCTTTGCGCTTCTCTAGCCACCAAACGTCACGGTCATTCTCTTCCCATCGGTAGACACGAGCTGAGAAATTGCAAACGTCCAGCAATTGCTCAGAGATGAAAAGTGCCAGCACTGAAAGCTCTTGCTAGCCAGCACCCTTCCTTGGAAGCGCTTTCACAAGCGCAGTAACACTGGGGCTTTGCGCTTCTATACGCACCAAACGTCACGGTCATTCTCTTTCCGTCTCGTAGACATGAGCTGAGAAATTGCAAACGTCAAGCAATTGCTCAGAGATGAAAAGTGCCAGCACTGAAAGCTCTTGCTAGCCAGCACCCTTCCTTGGAAGCGCTTTCACAGGAGCAGCAACACTGGGGCTTTGCGCTTCTCTAGCCACCAAACGTCACGGTCCTTCTCTTTCCGTCGGTAGACACGAGCTGAGAAATTGCAAACGTCGAGCAATTGCTCAGAGATGAAAAGTGCCAGCACTGAAAGCTGTTGCTAGCCAGCACCCTTCCTTGGAAGCGCTTTTGTAGGCCTAAGAACACTGGGGCTCTGGGCTTCTCTAGCCACCTCATCTTCTGCTCATCCTCTCGCGCACTCTAAAGAGAGCTCAGGTGAGAAATTGCAAACGTCGAGCAATTGCTCAGAGATGAAAAGTGCCAGCACTGAAAGCTGTTGCTAGCCAGCACCCTTCCTTGGAAGCGCTTTCACAGGCGCAGCAACACTGGGGCTTTGCGCTTCTCTAGCCACCAAACGTCACGGTCCTTCTCTTTCCGTCGGTAGACACGAGCTGAGAAATTGCAAACGTCGAGCAATTGCTCAGAGATGAAAAGTGCCAGCACTGAAAGCTCTTGCTAGCCAGCACCCTTCCTTGGAAGCGCTTTTGTAGGCCTAAGAACACTGGGGCTCTGGGCTTCTCTAGCCACCTCATCTTCTGCTCATCCTCGCGCGCACTCTAAAGAGAGCTCAGGTGAGAAATTGCAAACGTCGAGCAATTGCTCAGAGATGAAAAGTGCCAGCACTGAAAGCTCTTGCTAGCCAGCACCCTTCCTTGGAAGCGCTTTTGTAGGCCTAAGAACACTGGGGCTCTGGGCTTCTCTAGCCACCTCATCTTCTGCTCATCCTCTCGCGCACTCTAAAGAGAGCTCAGGTGAGAAATTGCAAACGTCGAGCAATTGCTCAGAGATGAAAAGTGCCAGCACTGAAAGCTCTTGCTAGCCAGCACCCTTCCTTGGAAGCGCTTTCACAGGCGCAGCAACACTGGGGCTTTGCGCTTCTCTAGCCACCAAGCGTCACGGTCCTTCTCTTTCCGTCTCCTAGACACGAGCTGAGAAATTGCAAACGTCAAGCAATTGCTCAGAGATGAAAAGTGCCAGCACTGAAATCTGTTGCTAGCCAGCACCCTTCCTTGGAAGCGCTTTCACAGGCGCAGCAACACTGGGGCTTTGCGCTTCTCTACCCACCAAACGTCACGGTCCTTCTCTTTCCGTCGGTAGACACGAGCTGAGAAATTGCAAACGTCGAGCAATTGCTCAGAGATGAAAAGTGCCAGCACTGAAAGCTCTTGCTAGCCAGCACCCTTCCTTGGAAGCGCTTTTGTAGGCCTAAGAACACTGGGGCTCTGGGCTTCTCTAGCCACCTCATCTTCTGCTCATCCTCTCGCGCACTCTAAAGAGAGCTCAGGTGAGAAATTGCAAACGTCGAGCAATTGCTCAGAGATGAAAAGTGCCAGCACTGAAAGCTCTTGCTAGCCAGCACCCTTCCTTGGAAGCGCTTTCACAGGCGCAGCAACACTGGGGCTTTGCGCTTCTATACGCACCAAATGTCACGGTCCTTCTCTTTCCGTCTCCTAGACACGAGCTGAGAAATTGCAAACGTCGAGCAATTGCTCAGAGATGAAAAGTGCCAGCACTGAAAGCTCTTGCTAGCCAGCACCCTTCCTTGGAAGCGCTTTCACAGGCGCAGCAACACTGGGGCTTTGCGCTTCTCTAGCCACCAAACGTCACCGTCATTCTCTTTCCGCCTCGTAGACACGAGCTGAGAAATTGCAAACGTCGAGCAATTGCTCAGAGATGAAAAGTGCCAGCACTGAAAGCTCTTGCTAGCCAGCACCCTTCCTTGGAAGCGCTTTCACAAGCGCAGTAACACTGGGGCTTTGCGCTTCTATACGCACCAAACGTCACGGTCATTCTCTTTCCGTCTCGTAGACATGAGCTGAGAAATTGCAAATGTCGAGCAATTGCTCAGAGATGAAAAGTGCCAGCACTGAAAGCTGTTGCTAGCCAGCACCCTTCCTTGGAAGCGCTTTCACAGGCGCAGCAACACTGGGGCTTTGCGCTTCTCTAGCCACCAAACGCCACAGTCATTCTCTTTCCGTCTCGTAGACATGAGCTGAGAAATTGCAAACGTCGAGCAATTGCTCAGAGATGAAAAGTGCCAGCACTGAAAGCTCTTGCTAGCCAGCACCCTTCCTTGGAAGCGCTTTTGTAGGCCTAAGAACACTGGGGCTCTGGGCTTCCCTAGCCACCTCATCTTCTGCTCATCCTCTCACGCACTCTAAAGAGAGCTCAGGTAAGAAATTGCAAACGTCGAGCAATTGCTCAGAGATGAAAAGTGCCAGCACTGAAAGCTGTTGCTAGCCAGCACCCTTCCTTGGAAGCGCTTTCACAGGCGCAGTAACACTGGGGCTTTGCGCTTCTCTAGCCATCAAACGTCATGGTCCTTCTCTTTCCATCTCGTAGACACGAGCTGAGAAATTGCAAACGTCGAGCAATTGCTCAGAGATGAAAAGTGCCAGCACTGAAAGCTCTTGCTAGCCAGCACCCTTCCTTGGAAGCGCTTTCACAGGCGCAGCAACACTGGGGCTTTGCGCTTCTCTAGCCACCAAACGTCACGGTCCTTCTCTTTCCGTCGGTAGACACGAGCTGAGAAATTGCAAACGTCGAGCAATTGCTCAGAGATGAAAAGTGCCAGCACTGAAAGCTCTTGCTAGCCAGCACCCTTCCTTGGAAGCGCTTTCACAGGCGCAGCAACACTGGGGCTTTGCGCTTCTATACGCACCAAATGTCACGGTCCTTCTCTTTCCGTCTCCTAGACACGAGCTGAGAAATTGCAAACGTCGAGCAATTGCTCAGAGATGAAAAGTGCCAGCACTGAAAGCTCTTGCTAGCCAGCACCCTTCCTTGGAAGCTCTTTCACAGGCGCAGCAACACTGGGGCTTTGCGCTTCTCTAGCCACCAAACGTCACGGTCATTCTCTTCCCATCGGTAGACACGAGCTGAGAAATTGCAAACGTCGAGCAATTGCTCAGAGATGAAAAGTGCCAGCACTGAAAGCTCTTGCTAGCCAGCACCCTTCCTTGGAAGCGCTTTCACAAGCGCAGTAACACTGGGGCTTTGCGCTTCTATACGCACCAAACGTCACGGTCATTCTCTTTCCGTCTCGTAGACATGAGCTGAGAAATTGCAAATGTCGAGCAATTGCTCAGAGATGAAAAGTGCCAGCACTGAAAGCTCTTGCTAGCCAGCACCCTTCCTTGGAAGCGCTTTCACAGGCGCAGCAACACTGGGGCTTTGCGCTTCTCTAGCCACCAAACGTCACGGTCCTTCTCTTTCTGTCGGTAGACACGAGCTGAGAAATTGCAAACGTCGAGCAATTGCTCAGAGATGAAAAGTGCCAGCACTGAAAGCTCTTGCTAGCCAGCACCCTTCCTTGGAAGCGCTTTTGTAGGCCTAAGAACACTGGGGCTCTGGGCTTCTCTAGCCACCTCATCTTCTGCTCATCCTCTCGCGCACTCTAAAGAGAGCTCAGGTGAGAAATTGCAAACGTCGAGCAATTGCTCAGAGATGAAAAGTGCCAGCACTGAAAGCTGTTGCTAGCCAGCACCCTTCCTTGGAAGCGCTTTCACAGGCGCAGCAACACTGGGGCTTTGCGCTTCTCTACCCACCAAACGTCACGGTCCTTCTCTTTCCGTCGGTAGACACGAGCTGAGAAATTGCAAACGTCGAGCAATTGCTCAGAGATGAAAAGTGCCAGCACTTAAAGCTCTTGCTAGCCAGCACCCTTCCTTGGAAGCGCTTTCACAGGCGCAGCAACACTGGGGCTTTGCGCTTCTATACGCACCAAATGTCACGGTCCTTCTCTTTCCGTCTCCTAGACACGAGCTGAGAAATTGCAAACGTCGAGCAATTGCTCAGAGATGAAAAGTGCCAGCACTGAAAGCTCTTGCTAGCCAGCACCCTTCCTTGGAAGCGCTTTCACAAGCGCAGCAACACTGGGGCTTTGCGCTTCTCTAGCCACCAAATGTCACGGTCATTCTCTTTCCGCCTCGTAGACACGAGCTGAGAAATTGCAAACGTCAAGCAATTGCTCAGAGATGAAAAGTGCCAGCACTGAAAGCTCTTGCTAGCCAGCACCCTTCCTTGGAAGCGCTTTCACAAGCGCAGTAACACTGGGGCTTTGCGCTTCTCTAGCCACCAAACGTCACGGTCATTCTCTTTCCGTCTCCTAGACACGAGCTGAGAAATTGCAAACGTCGAGCAATTGCTCAGAGATGAAAAGTGCCAGCACTGAAAGCTGTTGCTAGCCAGCACCCTTCCTTGGAAGCGCTTTCACAGGCGCAGCAACACTGGGGCTTTGCGCTTCTCTAGCCACCAAACGCCACAGTCATTCTCTTTCCGTCTCGTAGACATGAGCTGAGAAATTGCAAACGTCGAGCAATTGCTCAGAGATGAAAAGTGCCAGCACTGAAAGCTCTTGCTAGCCAGCACCCTTCCTTGGAAGCGCTTTTGTAGGCCTAAGAACACTGGGGCTCTGGGCTTCCCTAGCCACCTCATCTTCTGCTCATCCTCTCACGCACTCTAAAGAGAGCTCAGGTGAGAAATTGCAAACGTCGAGCAATTGCTCAGAGATGAAAAGTGCCATCACTGAAAGCTGTTGCTAGCCAGCACCCTTCCTTGGAAGCGCTTTCACAGGCGCAGTAACACTGGGGCTTTGCGCTTCTCTAGCCATCAAACGTCATGGTCCTTCTCTTTCCATCTCGTAGACACGAGCTGAGAAATTGCAAACGTCCAGCAATTGCTCAGAGATGAAAAGTGCCAGCACTGGAAGCTGTTGCTAGCCAGCCCCCTTCCTTGGAAGCGCTTTTGTAGGCCTAAGAACACTGGGGCTCTGGGCTTCTCTAGCCACCTCATCTTCTGCTCATCCTCTCGCGCACTCTAAAGAGAGCTCAGGTGAGAAATTGCAACCGTCGAGCAATTGCTCAGAGATGAAAAGTGCCAGCACTGAAAGCTCTTGCTAGCCAGCACCCTTCCTTGGAAGCGCTTTTGTAGGCCTAAGAACACTGGGGCTCTGGGCTTCTCTAGCCACCTCATCTTCTGCTCATCCTCTCGCGCACTCTAAAGAGAGCTCAGGTGAGAAATTGCAAACGTCGAGCAATTGCTCAGAGATGAAAAGTGCCAGCACTGAAAGCTCTTGCTAGCCAGCACCCTTCCTTGGAAGCGCTTTCACAGGCGCAGCAACACTGGGGCTTTGCGCTTCTCTACCCACCAAACATCACGGTCCTTCTCTTTCCGTCTCATAGACACGAGCTGAGAAATTGCAAACGTCGAGCAATTGCTCAGAGAAGAAAAGTGCCAGCACTGAAAGCTGTTGCTAGCCAGCACCCTTCCTTGGAAGCGCTTTTGTAGGCCTAAGAACACTGGGGCTCTGGGCTTCTCTAGCCACCTCATCTTCTGCTCATCCTCTCGCGCACTCTAAAGAGAGCTCAGGTGAGAAATTACAAACGTCGAGCAATTGCTCAGAGATGAAAAGTGCCAGCACTGAAAGCTGTTGCTAGCCAGCACCCTTCCTTGGAAGCGCTTTCACAGGCGCAGCAACACTGGGGCTTTGCGCTTCTCTAGCCACCAAAAGTCACGGTCCTTCTCTTTCCGTCGGTAGACACGAGCTGAGAAATTGCAAACGTCGAGCAATTGCTCAGAGACGAAAAGTGCCAGCACTGAAAGCTGTTGCTAGCCAGCACCCTTCCTTGGAAGCGCTTTTGTAGGCCTAAGAACACTGGGGCTCTGGGCTTCTCTAGCCACCTCATCTTCTGCTCATCCTCTCGCGCACTCTAAAGAGAGCTCAGGTGAGAAATTGCAAATGTCGAGCAATTGCTCAGAGATGAAAAGTGCCAGCACTGAAAGCTGTTGCTAGCCAGCACCCTTCCTTGGAAGCGCTTTCACAGGCGCAGCAACACTGGGGCTTTGCACTTCTCTACCCACCAAACGTCACGGTCATTCTCTTTCCGTCTCGTAGACAGGAGCTGAGAAATTGCAAACGTCGAGCAATTGCTCAGAGATGAAAAGTGCCAGCACTGAAAGCTGTTGCTAGCCAGCACCCTTCCTTGGAAGCGCTTTTGTAGGCCTAAGAACACTGGGGCTCTGGGCTTCTCTAGCCACCTCATCTTCTGCTCATCCTCTCGCGCACTCTAAAGAGAGCTCAGGTGAGAAATTGCAAACGTCCAGCAATTGCTCAGAGATGAAAAGTGCCAGCACTGAAAGCTGTTGCTAGCCAGCACCCTTCCTTGGAAGCGCTTTCACAGGCGCAGCAACACTGGGGCTTTGCGCTTCTATACTCACCAAACATCACGGTCCTTCTCTTTCCGTCTCGTAGACACGAGCTGAGAAATTGCAAACGTCGAGCAATTGCTCAGAGATGAAAAGTGCCAGCACTGAAAGCTCTTGCTAGCCAGCACCCTTCATTGGAAGCGCTTTTGTAGGCCTAAGAACACTGGGGCTCTGGGCTTCTCTAGCTACCTCATCTTCTGCTCATCCTCTCGCGCACTCTAAAGAGAGCTCAGGTGAGAAATTGCAAACGTCGAGCAATTGCTCAGAGATGAAAAGTGCCAGCACTGAAAGCTGTTGCTAGCCAGCACCCTTCCTTGGAAGCGCTTTCACAGGCGCAGCAACACTGGGGCTTTGCGCTTCTCTAGCCACCAAACGTCACGGTCCTTCTCTTTCTGTCTCGTAGACACGAGCTGAGAAATTGCAAACGTCGAGCAATTGCTCAGAGATGAAAAGTGCCAGCACTGAAAGCTGTTGCTAGCCAGCACCCTTCCTTGGAAGCGCTTTCACAGGCGCAGCAACACTGGGGCTTTGCGCTTCTATACGCACCAAACGTCACGGTCATTCTCTTTCCGTCTCGTAGACAGGAGCTGAGAAATTGCAAACGTCGAGCAATTGCTCAGAGATGAAAAGTGCCAGCACTGAAAGCTGTTGCTAGCCAGCACCCTTCCTTGGAAGCGCTTTTGTAGGCCTAAGAACACTGGGGCTCTGGGCTTCTCTAGCCACCTCATCTTCTGCTCATCCACTCGCGCACTCTAAAGAGAGCTCAGGTGAGAAATTGCAAATGTCCAGCAATTGCTCAGAGATGAAAAGTGCCAGCACTGAAAGCTCTTGCTAGCCAGCACCCTTCCTTGGAAGCGCTTTCACAGGCACAGCAACACTGGGGCTTTGCGCTTCTCTAGCCACCAAGCGTCACGGTCCTTCTCTTTCCGTCTCGTAGACACGAGCTGAGAAATTGCAAACGTCGAGCAATTGCTCAGAGATGAAAAGTGCCAGCACTGAAAGCTCTTGCTAGCCAGCACCCTTCCTTGGAAGCGCTTTCACAGGCGCAGCAACACTGGGGCTTTGCGCTTCTCTAGCCACCAAACGTCACGGTCCTTCTCTTTCTGTCTCCTAGACACGAGCTGAGAAATTGCAAACGTCGAGCAATTGCTCAGAGATGAAAAGTGCCAGCACTGAAAGCTCTTGCTAGCCAGCACCCTTCCTTGGAAGTGCTTTTGTAGGCCTAAGAACACTGGGGCTCTGGGCATCTCTAGCCACCTAATCTTCTGCTCATCCTCTCGCGCACTCTAAAGAGAGCTCAGGTGAGAAATTGCAAACGTCGAGCAATTGCTCAGAGATGAAAAGTGCCAGCACTGAAAGCTGTTGCTAGCCAGCACCCTTCCTTGGAAGCGCTTTCACAGGCGCAGCAACACTGGGGCTTTGCGCTTCTCTAGCCACCAAACGTCACGGTCCTTCTCTTTCCGTCTTGTAGACACGAGCTGAGAAATTGCAAAAGTCGAGCAATTGCTCAGAGATAAAAAGTGCCAGCACTGAAAGCTCTTGCTAGCCAGCACCCTTCCTTGGAAGCGCTTTCACAGGCGCAGCAACACTGGGGCTTTGCGCTTCTATACGCACCAAATGTCACGGTCCTTCTCTTTCCGTCTCCTAGACACGAGCTGAGAAATTGCAAACGTCGAGCAATTGCTCACAGATGAAAAGTGCCAGCACTGAAAGCTCTTGCTAGCCAGCACCCTTCCTTGGAAGCGCTTTCACAGGCGCAGCAACACTGGGGCTTTGCGCTTCTATACGCACCAAACGTCACGGTCATTCTCTTTCCGTCTCGTAGACACGAGCTGAGAAATTGCAAACGTCGAGCAATTGCTCAGAGATGAAAAGTGCCAGCACTGAAAGCTCTTGCTAGCCAGCACCCTTCCTTGGAAGCGCTTTTGTAGGCCTAAGAACACTGGGGCTCTGGGCTTCTCTAGCCACCTCATCTTCTGCTCATCCTCTCGCGCACTCTAAAGAGAGCTCAGGTGAGAAATTGCAAATGTCCAGCAATTGCTCAGAGATGAAAAGTGCCAGCACTGAAAGCTCTTGCTAGCCAGCACCCTTCCTTGGAAGCGCTTTCACAGGCGCAGTAACACTGGGGCTTTGCGCTTCTCTACCCACCAAGCGTCACGGTCCTTCTCTTTCCGTCTTGTAGACACGAGCTGAGAAATTGCAAAAGTCGAGCAATTGCTCAGAGATGAAAAGTGCCAGCACTGAAAGCTGTTGCTAGCCAGCACCCTTCCTTGGAAGCGCTTTCACAGGCGCAGCAACACTGGGGCTTTGCGCTTCTATACGCACCAAATGTCACGGTCCTTCTCTTTCCGTCTCCTAGACACGAGCTGAGAAATTGCAAACGTCGAGCAATTTTTCACAGATGAAAAGTGCCAGCACTGAAAGCTCTTGCTAGCCAGCACCCTTCCTTGGAAGCGCTTTCACAGGCGCAGCAACACTGGGGCTTTGCGCTTCTCTAGCCACCAAACGTCACAGTCATTCTCTTTCCGTCTCCTAGACACGAGCTGAGAAATTGCAAAGGTCGAGCAATTGCTCAGAGATGAAAAGTGCCAGCACTGAAAGCTGTTGCTAGCCAGCACCCTTCCTTGGAAGCGCTTTTGTAGGCCTAAGAACACTGGGGCTCTGGGCTTCTCTAGCCACCTCATCTTCTGCTCATCCTCTCGCGCACTCTAAAGAGAGCTCAGGTGAGAAATTGCAACCGTCGAGCAATTGCTCAGAGATGAAAAGTGCCAGCACTGAAAGCTGTTGCTAGCCAGCACCCTTCCTTGGAAGCGCTTTTGTAGGCCTAAGAACACTGGGGCTCTGGGCTTCTCTAGCCACCTCATCTTCTGCTCATCCTCGCGCGCACTCTAAAGAGAGCTCAGGTGAGAAATTGCAAACGTCGAGCAATTGCTCAGAGATGAAAAGTGCCAGCACTGAAAGCTCTTGCTAGCCAGCACCCTTCCTTGGAAGCGCTTTCACAGGCGCAGCAACACTGGGGCTTTGCGCTTCTCTACCCACCAAACGTCACGGTCCTTCTCTTTCCGTCTCCTAGACACGAGCTGAGAAATTGCAAACGTCGAGCAATTGCTCAGAGATGAAAAGTGCCAGCACTGAAAGCTGTTGCTAGCCAGCACCCTTCCTTGGAAGCGCTTTTGTAGGCCTAAGAACACTGGGGCTCTGGGCTTCTCTAGCCACCTCATCTTCTGCTCATCCTCTCGCGCACTCTAAAGAGAGCTCAGGTGAGAAATTGCAAACGTCGAGCAATTGCTCAGAGATGAAAAGTGCCAGCACTGAAAGCTCTTGCTAGCCAGCACCCTTCCTTGGAAGCGCTTTCACAGGCGCAGCAACACTGGGGCTTTGCGCTTCTATACGCACCAAACGTCACGGTCCTTCTCTTTCCGTCGGTAGACACGAGCTGAGAAATTGCAAACGTCGAGCAATTGCTCAGAGATGAAAAGTGCCAGCACTGAAAGCTCTTGCTAGCCAGCACCCTTCCTTGGAAGCGCTTTTGTAGGCCTAAGAACACTGGGGCTCTGGGCTTCTCTAGCCACCTCATCTTCTGCTCATCCTCTCGCGCACTCTAAAGAGAGCTCAGGTGAGAAATTGCAAACGTCGAGCAATTGCTCAGAGATGAAAAGGGCCAGCACTGAAAGCTCTTGCTAGCCAGCACCCTTCCTTGGAAGCGCTTTTGTAGGCCTAAGAACACTGGGGCTCTGGGCTTCTCTAGCCACCTCATCTTCTGCTCATCCTCTCGCGCACTCTAAAGAGAGCTCAGGTGAGAAATTACAAACGTCGAGCAATTGCTCAGAGATGAAAAGGGCCAGCACTGAAAGCTGTTGCTAGCCAGCACCCTTCCTTGGAAGCGCTTTCACAGGCGCAGCAACACTGGGGCTTTGCGCTTCTATACGCACCAAACGTCACGGTCCTTCTCTTTCCGTCTCGTAGACACGAGCTGAGAAATTGCAAACGTCGAGCAATTGCTCAGAGATGAAAAGTGCCAGCACTGAAAGCTGTTGCTAGCCAGCACCCTTCCTTGGAAGCGCTTTTGTAGGCCTAAGAACACTGGGGCTCTGGGCTTCTCTAGCCACCTCATCTTCTGCTCATCCTCTCGCGCACTCTAAAGAGAGCTCAGGTGAGAAATTACAAACGTCGAGCAATTGCTCAGAGATGAAAAGGGCCAGCACTGAAAGCTCTTGCTAGCCAGCACCCTTCCTTGGAAGCGCTTTCACAGGCGCAGCAACACTGGGGCTTTGCGCTTCTCTACCCACCAAAAGTCACGGTCCTTCTCTTTCCGTCGGTAGACACAAGCTGAGAAATTGCAAATGTCGAGCAATTGCTCAGAGATGAAAAGTGCCAGCACTGAAAGCTGTTGCTAGCCAGCACCCTTCCTTGGAAGCGCTTTCACAGGCGCAGTAACACTGGGGCTTTGCGCTTCTCTAGCCACCAAACGTCACGGTCCTTCTCTTTCCGTCGGTAGACACGAGCTGAGAAATTGCAAACGTCGAGCAATTGCTCAGAGATGAAAAGTGCCAGCACTGAAAGCTCTTGCTAGCCAGCACCCTTCCTTGGAAGCGCTTTCACAGGCGCAGCAACACTGGGGCTTTGCGCTTCTATACGCACCAAATGTCACGGTCCTTCTCTTTCCGTCTCCTAGACACGAGCTGAGAAATTGCAAACGTCGAGCAATTGCTCAGAGATGAAAAGTGCCAGCACTGAAAGCTCTTGCTAGCCAGCACCCTTCCTTGGAAGCGCTTTCACAGGCGCAGCAACACTGGGGCTTTGCGCTTCTCTACCCACCAAACGTCACGGTCATTCTCTTTCCGTCGGTAGACACGAGCTGAGAAATTGCAAACGTCAAGCAATTGCTCAGAGATGAAAAGTGCCAGCACTGAAAGCTGTTGCTAGCCAGCACCCTTCCTTGGAAGCGCTTTCACAGGCGCAGCAACACTGGGGCTTTGCGCTTCTATACGCACCAAACGTCACGGTCATTCTCTTTCCGTCTCGTAGACATGAGCTGAGAAATTTCAAATGTCGAGCAATTGCTCAGAGATGAAAAGTGCCAGCACTGAAAGCTGTTGCTAGCCAGCACCCTTCCTTGGAAGCGCTTTCACAGGCGCAGCAACACTGGGGCTTTGCGCTTCTCTAGCCACCAAACGTCACGGTCCTTCTCTTTCCGTCGGTAGACACGAGCTGAGAAATTGCAAACGTCGAGCAATTGCTCAGAGATGAAAAGTGCCAGCACTGAAAGCTCTTGCTAGCCAGCACCCTTCCTTGGAAGCGCTTTTGTAGGCCTAAGAACACTGGGGCTCTGGGCTTCTCTAGCCACCTCATCTTCTGCTCATCCTCTCGCGCACTCTAAAGAGAGCTCAGGTGAGAAATTGCAAACGTCGAGCAATTGCTCAGAGATGAAAAGTGCCAGCACTGAAAGCTGTTGCTAGCCAGCACCCTTCCTTGGAAGCGCTTTCACAGGCGCAGCAACACTGGGGCTTTGCGCTTCTATACGCACCAAATGTCACGGTCCTTCTCTTTCCGTCTCCTAGACACGAGCTGAGAAATTGCAAACGTCGAGCAATTGCTCAGAGATGAAAAGTGCCAGCACTGAAAGCTCTTGCTAGCCAGCACCCTTCCTTGGAAGCGCTTTCACAGGCGCAGCAACACTGGGGCTTTGCGCTTCTCTACCCACCAAACGTCACCGTCATTCTCTTTCCGCCTCGTAGACACGAGCTGAGAAATTGCAAACGTCAAGCAATTGCTCAGAGATGAAAAGTGCCAGCACTGAAAGCTCTTGCTAGCCAGCACCCTTCCTTGGAAGCGCTTTCACAAGCGCAGTAACACTGGGGCTTTGCGCTTCTATACGCACCAAACGTCACGGTCATTCTCTTTCCGTCTCGTAGACATGAGCTGAGAAATTGCAAATGTCGAGCAATTGCTCAGAGATGAAAAGTGCCAGCACTGAAAGCTGTTGCTAGCCAGCACCCTTCCTTGGAAGCGCTTTCACAGGCGCAGCAACACTGGGGCTTTGCGCTTCTCTAGCCACCAAACGCCACAGTCATTCTCTTTCCGTCTCGTAGACATGAGCTGAGAAATTGCAAACGTCGAGCAATTGCTCAGAGATGAAAAGTGCCAGCACTGAAAGCTCTTGCTAGCCAGCACCCTTCCTTGGAAGCGCTTTTGTAGGCCTAAGAACACTGGGGCTCTGGGCTTCCCTAGCCACCTCATCTTCTGCTCATCCTCTCACGCACTCTAAAGAGAGCTCAGGTAAGAAATTGCAAACGTCGAGCAATTGCTCAGAGATGAAAAGTGCCAGCACTGAAAGCTGTTGCTAGCCAGCACCCTTCCTTGGAAGCGCTTTCACAGGCGCAGTAACACTGGGGCTTTGCGCTTCTCTAGCCATCAAACGTCATGGTCCTTCTCTTTCCATCTCGTAGACACGAGCTGAGAAATTGCAAACGTCGAGCAATTGCTCAGAGATGAAAAGTGCCAGCACTGAAATCTGTTGCTAGCCAGCACCCTTCCTTGGAAGCGCTTTCACAGGCGCAGCAACACTGGGGCTTTGCGCTTCTCTAGCCACCAAACGTCACGGTCCTTCTCTTTCCGTCGGTAGACACGAGCTGAGAAATTGCAAACGTCGAGCAATTGCTCAGAGATGAAAAGTGCCAGCACTGAAAGCTCTTGCTAGCCAGCACCCTTCCTTGGAAGCGCTTTCACAGGCGCAGCAACACTGGGGCTTTGCGCTTCTATACGCACCAAATGTCACGGTCCTTCTCTTTCCGTCTCCTAGACACGAGCTGAGAAATTGCAAACGTCGAGCAATTGCTCAGAGATGAAAAGTGCCAGCACTGAAAGCTCTTGCTAGCCAGCACCCTTCCTTGGAAGCTCTTTCACAGGCGCAGCAACACTGGGGCTTTGCGCTTCTCTAGCCACCAAACGTCACGGTCATTCTCTTCCCATCGGTAGACACGAGCTGAGAAATTGCAAACGTCCAGCAATTGCTCAGAGATGAAAAGTGCCAGCACTGAAAGCTCTTGCTAGCCAGCACCCTTCCTTGGAAGCGCTTTCACAAGCGCAGTAACACTGGGGCTTTGCGCTTCTATACGCACCAAACGTCACGGTCATTCTCTTTCCGTCTCGTAGACATGAGCTGAGAAATTGCAAACGTCAAGCAATTGCTCAGAGATGAAAAGTGCCAGCACTGAAAGCTCTTGCTAGCCAGCACCCTTCCTTGGAAGCGCTTTCACAGGAGCAGCAACACTGGGGCTTTGCGCTTCTCTAGCCACCAAACGTCACGGTCCTTCTCTTTCCGTCGGTAGACACGAGCTGAGAAATTGCAAACGTCGAGCAATTGCTCAGAGATGAAAAGTGCCAGCACTGAAAGCTGTTGCTAGCCAGCACCCTTCCTTGGAAGCGCTTTTGTAGGCCTAAGAACACTGGGGCTCTGGGCTTCTCTAGCCACCTCATCTTCTGCTCATCCTCTCGCGCACTCTAAAGAGAGCTCAGGTGAGAAATTGCAAACGTCGAGCAATTGCTCAGAGATGAAAAGTGCCAGCACTGAAAGCTGTTGCTAGCCAGCACCCTTCCTTGGAAGCGCTTTCACAGGCGCAGCAACACTGGGGCTTTGCGCTTCTCTAGCCACCAAACGTCACGGTCCTTCTCTTTCCGTCGGTAGACACGAGCTGAGAAATTGCAAACGTCGAGCAATTGCTCAGAGATGAAAAGTGCCAGCACTGAAAGCTCTTGCTAGCCAGCACCCTTCCTTGGAAGCGCTTTTGTAGGCCTAAGAACACTGGGGCTCTGGGCTTCTCTAGCCACCTCATCTTCTGCTCATCCTCGCGCGCACTCTAAAGAGAGCTCAGGTGAGAAATTGCAAACGTCGAGCAATTGCTCAGAGATGAAAAGTGCCAGCACTGAAAGCTCTTGCTAGCCAGCACCCTTCCTTGGAAGCGCTTTTGTAGGCCTAAGAACACTGGGGCTCTGGGCTTCTCTAGCCACCTCATCTTCTGCTCATCCTCTCGCGCACTCTAAAGAGAGCTCAGGTGAGAAATTGCAAACGTCGAGCAATTGCTCAGAGATGAAAAGTGCCAGCACTGAAAGCTCTTGCTAGCCAGCACCCTTCCTTGGAAGCGCTTTCACAGGCGCAGCAACACTGGGGCTTTGCGCTTCTCTAGCCACCAAGCGTCACGGTCCTTCTCTTTCCGTCTCCTAGACACGAGCTGAGAAATTGCAAACGTCAAGCAATTGCTCAGAGATGAAAAGTGCCAGCACTGAAATCTGTTGCTAGCCAGCACCCTTCCTTGGAAGCGCTTTCACAGGCGCAGCAACACTGGGGCTTTGCGCTTCTCTACCCACCAAACGTCACGGTCCTTCTCTTTCCGTCGGTAGACACGAGCTGAGAAATTGCAAACGTCGAGCAATTGCTCAGAGATGAAAAGTGCCAGCACTGAAAGCTCTTGCTAGCCAGCACCCTTCCTTGGAAGCGCTTTTGTAGGCCTAAGAACACTGGGGCTCTGGGCTTCTCTAGCCACCTCATCTTCTGCTCATCCTCTCGCGCACTCTAAAGAGAGCTCAGGTGAGAAATTGCAAACGTCGAGCAATTGCTCAGAGATGAAAAGTGCCAGCACTGAAAGCTCTTGCTAGCCAGCACCCTTCCTTGGAAGCGCTTTCACAGGCGCAGCAACACTGGGGCTTTGCGCTTCTATACGCACCAAATGTCACGGTCCTTCTCTTTCCGTCTCCTAGACACGAGCTGAGAAATTGCAAACGTCGAGCAATTGCTCAGAGATGAAAAGTGCCAGCACTGAAAGCTCTTGCTAGCCAGCACCCTTCCTTGGAAGCGCTTTCACAGGCGCAGCAACACTGGGGCTTTGCGCTTCTCTAGCCACCAAACGTCACCGTCATTCTCTTTCCGCCTCGTAGACACGAGCTGAGAAATTGCAAACGTCGAGCAATTGCTCAGAGATGAAAAGTGCCAGCACTGAAAGCTCTTGCTAGCCAGCACCCTTCCTTGGAAGCGCTTTCACAAGCGCAGTAACACTGGGGCTTTGCGCTTCTATACGCACCAAACGTCACGGTCATTCTCTTTCCGTCTCGTAGACATGAGCTGAGAAATTGCAAATGTCGAGCAATTGCTCAGAGATGAAAAGTGCCAGCACTGAAAGCTGTTGCTAGCCAGCACCCTTCCTTGGAAGCGCTTTCACAGGCGCAGCAACACTGGGGCTTTGCGCTTCTCTAGCCACCAAACGCCACAGTCATTCTCTTTCCGTCTCGTAGACATGAGCTGAGAAATTGCAAACGTCGAGCAATTGCTCAGAGATGAAAAGTGCCAGCACTGAAAGCTCTTGCTAGCCAGCACCCTTCCTTGGAAGCGCTTTTGTAGGCCTAAGAACACTGGGGCTCTGGGCTTCCCTAGCCACCTCATCTTCTGCTCATCCTCTCACGCACTCTAAAGAGAGCTCAGGTAAGAAATTGCAAACGTCGAGCAATTGCTCAGAGATGAAAAGTGCCAGCACTGAAAGCTGTTGCTAGCCAGCACCCTTCCTTGGAAGCGCTTTCACAGGCGCAGTAACACTGGGGCTTTGCGCTTCTCTAGCCATCAAACGTCATGGTCCTTCTCTTTCCATCTCGTAGACACGAGCTGAGAAATTGCAAACGTCGAGCAATTGCTCAGAGATGAAAAGTGCCAGCACTGAAAGCTCTTGCTAGCCAGCACCCTTCCTTGGAAGCGCTTTCACAGGCGCAGCAACACTGGGGCTTTGCGCTTCTCTAGCCACCAAACGTCACGGTCCTTCTCTTTCCGTCGGTAGACACGAGCTGAGAAATTGCAAACGTCGAGCAATTGCTCAGAGATGAAAAGTGCCAGCACTGAAAGCTCTTGCTAGCCAGCACCCTTCCTTGGAAGCGCTTTCACAGGCGCAGCAACACTGGGGCTTTGCGCTTCTATACGCACCAAATGTCACGGTCCTTCTCTTTCCGTCTCCTAGACACGAGCTGAGAAATTGCAAACGTCGAGCAATTGCTCAGAGATGAAAAGTGCCAGCACTGAAAGCTCTTGCTAGCCAGCACCCTTCCTTGGAAGCTCTTTCACAGGCGCAGCAACACTGGGGCTTTGCGCTTCTCTAGCCACCAAACGTCACGGTCATTCTCTTCCCATCGGTAGACACGAGCTGAGAAATTGCAAACGTCGAGCAATTGCTCAGAGATGAAAAGTGCCAGCACTGAAAGCTCTTGCTAGCCAGCACCCTTCCTTGGAAGCGCTTTCACAAGCGCAGTAACACTGGGGCTTTGCGCTTCTATACGCACCAAACGTCACGGTCATTCTCTTTCCGTCTCGTAGACATGAGCTGAGAAATTGCAAATGTCGAGCAATTGCTCAGAGATGAAAAGTGCCAGCACTGAAAGCTCTTGCTAGCCAGCACCCTTCCTTGGAAGCGCTTTCACAGGCGCAGCAACACTGGGGCTTTGCGCTTCTCTAGCCACCAAACGTCACGGTCCTTCTCTTTCTGTCGGTAGACACGAGCTGAGAAATTGCAAACGTCGAGCAATTGCTCAGAGATGAAAAGTGCCAGCACTGAAAGCTCTTGCTAGCCAGCACCCTTCCTTGGAAGCGCTTTTGTAGGCCTAAGAACACTGGGGCTCTGGGCTTCTCTAGCCACCTCATCTTCTGCTCATCCTCTCGCGCACTCTAAAGAGAGCTCAGGTGAGAAATTGCAAACGTCGAGCAATTGCTCAGAGATGAAAAGTGCCAGCACTGAAAGCTGTTGCTAGCCAGCACCCTTCCTTGGAAGCGCTTTCACAGGCGCAGCAACACTGGGGCTTTGCGCTTCTCTACCCACCAAACGTCACGGTCCTTCTCTTTCCGTCGGTAGACACGAGCTGAGAAATTGCAAACGTCGAGCAATTGCTCAGAGATGAAAAGTGCCAGCACTTAAAGCTCTTGCTAGCCAGCACCCTTCCTTGGAAGCGCTTTCACAGGCGCAGCAACACTGGGGCTTTGCGCTTCTATACGCACCAAATGTCACGGTCCTTCTCTTTCCGTCTCCTAGACACGAGCTGAGAAATTGCAAACGTCGAGCAATTGCTCAGAGATGAAAAGTGCCAGCACTGAAAGCTCTTGCTAGCCAGCACCCTTCCTTGGAAGCGCTTTCACAAGCGCAGCAACACTGGGGCTTTGCGCTTCTCTAGCCACCAAATGTCACGGTCATTCTCTTTCCGCCTCGTAGACACGAGCTGAGAAATTGCAAACGTCAAGCAATTGCTCAGAGATGAAAAGTGCCAGCACTGAAAGCTCTTGCTAGCCAGCACCCTTCCTTGGAAGCGCTTTCACAAGCGCAGTAACACTGGGGCTTTGCGCTTCTCTAGCCACCAAACGTCACGGTCATTCTCTTTCCGTCTCCTAGACACGAGCTGAGAAATTGCAAACGTCGAGCAATTGCTCAGAGATGAAAAGTGCCAGCACTGAAAGCTGTTGCTAGCCAGCACCCTTCCTTGGAAGCGCTTTCACAGGCGCAGCAACACTGGGGCTTTGCGCTTCTCTAGCCACCAAACGCCACAGTCATTCTCTTTCCGTCTCGTAGACATGAGCTGAGAAATTGCAAACGTCGAGCAATTGCTCAGAGATGAAAAGTGCCAGCACTGAAAGCTCTTGCTAGCCAGCACCCTTCCTTGGAAGCGCTTTTGTAGGCCTAAGAACACTGGGGCTCTGGGCTTCCCTAGCCACCTCATCTTCTGCTCATCCTCTCACGCACTCTAAAGAGAGCTCAGGTGAGAAATTGCAAACGTCGAGCAATTGCTCAGAGATGAAAAGTGCCATCACTGAAAGCTGTTGCTAGCCAGCACCCTTCCTTGGAAGCGCTTTCACAGGCGCAGTAACACTGGGGCTTTGCGCTTCTCTAGCCATCAAACGTCATGGTCCTTCTCTTTCCATCTCGTAGACACGAGCTGAGAAATTGCAAACGTCCAGCAATTGCTCAGAGATGAAAAGTGCCAGCACTGGAAGCTGTTGCTAGCCAGCCCCCTTCCTTGGAAGCGCTTTTGTAGGCCTAAGAACACTGGGGCTCTGGGCTTCTCTAGCCACCTCATCTTCTGCTCATCCTCTCGCGCACTCTAAAGAGAGCTCAGGTGAGAAATTGCAACCGTCGAGCAATTGCTCAGAGATGAAAAGTGCCAGCACTGAAAGCTCTTGCTAGCCAGCACCCTTCCTTGGAAGCGCTTTTGTAGGCCTAAGAACACTGGGGCTCTGGGCTTCTCTAGCCACCTCATCTTCTGCTCATCCTCTCGCGCACTCTAAAGAGAGCTCAGGTGAGAAATTGCAAACGTCGAGCAATTGCTCAGAGATGAAAAGTGCCAGCACTGAAAGCTCTTGCTAGCCAGCACCCTTCCTTGGAAGCGCTTTCACAGGCGCAGCAACACTGGGGCTTTGCGCTTCTCTACCCACCAAACATCACGGTCCTTCTCTTTCCGTCTCATAGACACGAGCTGAGAAATTGCAAACGTCGAGCAATTGCTCAGAGAAGAAAAGTGCCAGCACTGAAAGCTGTTGCTAGCCAGCACCCTTCCTTGGAAGCGCTTTTGTAGGCCTAAGAACACTGGGGCTCTGGGCTTCTCTAGCCACCTCATCTTCTGCTCATCCTCTCGCGCACTCTAAAGAGAGCTCAGGTGAGAAATTACAAACGTCGAGCAATTGCTCAGAGATGAAAAGTGCCAGCACTGAAAGCTGTTGCTAGCCAGCACCCTTCCTTGGAAGCGCTTTCACAGGCGCAGCAACACTGGGGCTTTGCGCTTCTCTAGCCACCAAAAGTCACGGTCCTTCTCTTTCCGTCGGTAGACACGAGCTGAGAAATTGCAAACGTCGAGCAATTGCTCAGAGACGAAAAGTGCCAGCACTGAAAGCTGTTGCTAGCCAGCACCCTTCCTTGGAAGCGCTTTTGTAGGCCTAAGAACACTGGGGCTCTGGGCTTCTCTAGCCACCTCATCTTCTGCTCATCCTCTCGCGCACTCTAAAGAGAGCTCAGGTGAGAAATTGCAAATGTCGAGCAATTGCTCAGAGATGAAAAGTGCCAGCACTGAAAGCTGTTGCTAGCCAGCACCCTTCCTTGGAAGCGCTTTCACAGGCGCAGCAACACTGGGGCTTTGCACTTCTCTACCCACCAAACGTCACGGTCATTCTCTTTCCGTCTCGTAGACAGGAGCTGAGAAATTGCAAACGTCGAGCAATTGCTCAGAGATGAAAAGTGCCAGCACTGAAAGCTGTTGCTAGCCAGCACCCTTCCTTGGAAGCGCTTTTGTAGGCCTAAGAACACTGGGGCTCTGGGCTTCTCTAGCCACCTCATCTTCTGCTCATCCTCTCGCGCACTCTAAAGAGAGCTCAGGTGAGAAATTGCAAACGTCCAGCAATTGCTCAGAGATGAAAAGTGCCAGCACTGAAAGCTGTTGCTAGCCAGCACCCTTCCTTGGAAGCGCTTTCACAGGCGCAGCAACACTGGGGCTTTGCGCTTCTATACTCACCAAACATCACGGTCCTTCTCTTTCCGTCTCGTAGACACGAGCTGAGAAATTGCAAACGTCGAGCAATTGCTCAGAGATGAAAAGTGCCAGCACTGAAAGCTCTTGCTAGCCAGCACCCTTCATTGGAAGCGCTTTTGTAGGCCTAAGAACACTGGGGCTCTGGGCTTCTCTAGCTACCTCATCTTCTGCTCATCCTCTCGCGCACTCTAAAGAGAGCTCAGGTGAGAAATTGCAAACGTCGAGCAATTGCTCAGAGATGAAAAGTGCCAGCACTGAAAGCTGTTGCTAGCCAGCACCCTTCCTTGGAAGCGCTTTCACAGGCGCAGCAACACTGGGGCTTTGCGCTTCTCTAGCCACCAAACGTCACGGTCCTTCTCTTTCTGTCTCGTAGACACGAGCTGAGAAATTGCAAACGTCGAGCAATTGCTCAGAGATGAAAAGTGCCAGCACTGAAAGCTGTTGCTAGCCAGCACCCTTCCTTGGAAGCGCTTTCACAGGCGCAGCAACACTGGGGCTTTGCGCTTCTATACGCACCAAACGTCACGGTCATTCTCTTTCCGTCTCGTAGACAGGAGCTGAGAAATTGCAAACGTCGAGCAATTGCTCAGAGATGAAAAGTGCCAGCACTGAAAGCTGTTGCTAGCCAGCACCCTTCCTTGGAAGCGCTTTTGTAGGCCTAAGAACACTGGGGCTCTGGGCTTCTCTAGCCACCTCATCTTCTGCTCATCCACTCGCGCACTCTAAAGAGAGCTCAGGTGAGAAATTGCAAATGTCCAGCAATTGCTCAGAGATGAAAAGTGCCAGCACTGAAAGCTCTTGCTAGCCAGCACCCTTCCTTGGAAGCGCTTTCACAGGCACAGCAACACTGGGGCTTTGCGCTTCTCTAGCCACCAAGCGTCACGGTCCTTCTCTTTCCGTCTCGTAGACACGAGCTGAGAAATTGCAAACGTCGAGCAATTGCTCAGAGATGAAAAGTGCCAGCACTGAAAGCTCTTGCTAGCCAGCACCCTTCCTTGGAAGCGCTTTCACAGGCGCAGCAACACTGGGGCTTTGCGCTTCTCTAGCCACCAAACGTCACGGTCCTTCTCTTTCTGTCTCCTAGACACGAGCTGAGAAATTGCAAACGTCGAGCAATTGCTCAGAGATGAAAAGTGCCAGCACTGAAAGCTCTTGCTAGCCAGCACCCTTCCTTGGAAGTGCTTTTGTAGGCCTAAGAACACTGGGGCTCTGGGCATCTCTAGCCACCTAATCTTCTGCTCATCCTCTCGCGCACTCTAAAGAGAGCTCAGGTGAGAAATTGCAAACGTCGAGCAATTGCTCAGAGATGAAAAGTGCCAGCACTGAAAGCTGTTGCTAGCCAGCACCCTTCCTTGGAAGCGCTTTCACAGGCGCAGCAACACTGGGGCTTTGCGCTTCTCTAGCCACCAAACGTCACGGTCCTTCTCTTTCCGTCTTGTAGACACGAGCTGAGAAATTGCAAAAGTCGAGCAATTGCTCAGAGATAAAAAGTGCCAGCACTGAAAGCTCTTGCTAGCCAGCACCCTTCCTTGGAAGCGCTTTCACAGGCGCAGCAACACTGGGGCTTTGCGCTTCTATACGCACCAAATGTCACGGTCCTTCTCTTTCCGTCTCCTAGACACGAGCTGAGAAATTGCAAACGTCGAGCAATTGCTCACAGATGAAAAGTGCCAGCACTGAAAGCTCTTGCTAGCCAGCACCCTTCCTTGGAAGCGCTTTCACAGGCGCAGCAACACTGGGGCTTTGCGCTTCTATACGCACCAAACGTCACGGTCATTCTCTTTCCGTCTCGTAGACACGAGCTGAGAAATTGCAAACGTCGAGCAATTGCTCAGAGATGAAAAGTGCCAGCACTGAAAGCTCTTGCTAGCCAGCACCCTTCCTTGGAAGCGCTTTTGTAGGCCTAAGAACACTGGGGCTCTGGGCTTCTCTAGCCACCTCATCTTCTGCTCATCCTCTCGCGCACTCTAAAGAGAGCTCAGGTGAGAAATTGCAAATGTCCAGCAATTGCTCAGAGATGAAAAGTGCCAGCACTGAAAGCTCTTGCTAGCCAGCACCCTTCCTTGGAAGCGCTTTCACAGGCGCAGTAACACTGGGGCTTTGCGCTTCTCTACCCACCAAGCGTCACGGTCCTTCTCTTTCCGTCTTGTAGACACGAGCTGAGAAATTGCAAAAGTCGAGCAATTGCTCAGAGATGAAAAGTGCCAGCACTGAAAGCTGTTGCTAGCCAGCACCCTTCCTTGGAAGCGCTTTCACAGGCGCAGCAACACTGGGGCTTTGCGCTTCTATACGCACCAAATGTCACGGTCCTTCTCTTTCCGTCTCCTAGACACGAGCTGAGAAATTGCAAACGTCGAGCAATTTTTCACAGATGAAAAGTGCCAGCACTGAAAGCTCTTGCTAGCCAGCACCCTTCCTTGGAAGCGCTTTCACAGGCGCAGCAACACTGGGGCTTTGCGCTTCTCTAGCCACCAAACGTCACAGTCATTCTCTTTCCGTCTCCTAGACACGAGCTGAGAAATTGCAAAGGTCGAGCAATTGCTCAGAGATGAAAAGTGCCAGCACTGAAAGCTGTTGCTAGCCAGCACCCTTCCTTGGAAGCGCTTTTGTAGGCCTAAGAACACTGGGGCTCTGGGCTTCTCTAGCCACCTCATCTTCTGCTCATCCTCTCGCGCACTCTAAAGAGAGCTCAGGTGAGAAATTGCAACCGTCGAGCAATTGCTCAGAGATGAAAAGTGCCAGCACTGAAAGCTGTTGC
The DNA here is from genome assembly GCA_037962945.1 of Sarcoramphus papa. Classification (NCBI taxonomy): domain Eukaryota; kingdom Metazoa; phylum Chordata; class Aves; order Accipitriformes; family Cathartidae; genus Sarcoramphus; species Sarcoramphus papa. The sequence continues at coordinate 3,476,367 of JBBMRM010000088.1, forward strand.
TAGCCAGCACCCTTCCTTGGAAGCGCTTTTGTAGGCCTAAGAACACTGGGGCTCTGGGCTTCTCTAGCCACCTCATCTTCTGCTCATCCTCGCGCGCACTCTAAAGAGAGCTCAGGTGAGAAATTGCAAACGTCGAGCAATTGCTCAGAGATGAAAAGTGCCAGCACTGAAAGCTCTTGCTAGCCAGCACCCTTCCTTGGAAGCGCTTTCACAGGCGCAGCAACACTGGGGCTTTGCGCTTCTCTACCCACCAAACGTCACGGTCCTTCTCTTTCCGTCTCCTAGACACGAGCTGAGAAATTGCAAACGTCGAGCAATTGCTCAGAGATGAAAAGTGCCAGCACTGAAAGCTGTTGCTAGCCAGCACCCTTCCTTGGAAGCGCTTTTGTAGGCCTAAGAACACTGGGGCTCTGGGCTTCTCTAGCCACCTCATCTTCTGCTCATCCTCTCGCGCACTCTAAAGAGAGCTCAGGTGAGAAATTGCAAACGTCGAGCAATTGCTCAGAGATGAAAAGTGCCAGCACTGAAAGCTCTTGCTAGCCAGCACCCTTCCTTGGAAGCGCTTTCACAGGCGCAGCAACACTGGGGCTTTGCGCTTCTCTAGCCACCAAACGTCACGGTCCTTCTCTTTCCGTCGGTAGACACGAGCTGAGAAATTGCAAACGTCGAGCAATTGCTCAGAGATGAAAAGTGCCAGCACTGAAAGCTCTTGCTAGCCAGCACCCTTCCTTGGAAGCGCTTTCACAGGCGCAGCAACACTGGGCCTTTGCGCTTCTCTACCCACCAAAAGTCACGGTCCTTCTCTTTCCGTCTCGTAGACACGAGCTGAGAAATTGCAAACGTCGAGCAATTGCTCAGAGATGAAAAGTGCCAGCACTGAAAGCTGTTGCTAGCCAGCACCCTTCCTTGGAAGCGCTTTTGTAGGCCTAAGAACACTGGGGCTCTGGGCTTCTCTAGCCACCTCATCTTCTGCTCATCCTCTCGCGCACTCTAAAGAGAGCTCAGGTGAGAAATTACAAACGTCGAGCAATTGCTCAGAGATGAAAAGTGCCAGCACTGAAAGCTCTTGCTAGCCAGCACCCTTCCTTGGAAGCGCTTTCACAGGCGCAGTAACACTGGGGCTTTGCGCTTCTCTAGCCACCAAAAGTCACGGTCCTTCTCTTTCCGTCGGTAGACACGAGCTGAGAAATTGCAAACGTCCAGCAATTGCTCAGAGATGAAAAGTGCCAGCACTGAAAGCTGTTGCTAGCCAGCACCCTTCCTTGGAAGCGCTTTTGTAGGCCTAAGAATAGTGGGGCTCTGGGCTTCTCTAGCCACCTCATCTTCTGCTCATCCTCTCGCGCACTCTAAAGAGAGCTCAGGTGAGAAATTGCAAACGTCGAGCAATTGCTCAGAGATGAAAAGTGCCAGCACTGAAAGCTCTTGCTAGCCAGCACCCTTCCTTGGAAGCGCTTTCACAGGCGCAGCAACACTGGGGCTTTGCGCTTCTCTACCCACCAAACGTCACGGTCCTTCTCTTTCCGTCTTGTAGACACGAGCTGAGAAATTGCAAACGTCGAGCAATTGCTCAGAGATGAAAAGTGCCAGCACTGAAAGCTGTTGCTAGCCAGCACCCTTCCTTGGAAGCGCTTTTGTAGGCCTAAGAATAGTGGGGCTCTGGGCTTCTCTAGCCACCTCATCTTCTGCTCATCCTCTCGCGCACTCTAAAGAGAGCTCAGGTGAGAAATTGCAAACGTCGAGCAATTGCTCAGAGATGAAAAGTGCCAGCACTGAAAGCTGTTGCTAGCCAGCACCCTTCCTTGGAAGCGCTTTCACAGGCGCAGTAACACTGGGGCTTTGCGCTTCTCTAGCCACCAAAAGTCACGGTCCTTCTCTTTCCGTCTCGTAGACACGAGCTGAGAAATTGCAAACGTCGAGCAATTGCTCAGAGATGAAAAGTGCCAGCACTGAAAGCTCTTGCTAGCCAGCACCCTTCCTTGGAAGCGCTTTCACAGGCGCAGCAACACTGGGGCTTTGCGCTTCTATACGCACCAAACATCACGGTCATTCTCTTTCCGTCTCGTAGACACGAGCTGAGAAATTGCAAACGTCGAGCAATTGCTCAGAGATGAAAAGTGCCAGCACTGAAAGCTGTTGCTAGCCAGCACCCTTCCTTGGAAGCGCTTTTGTAGGCCTAAGAACACTGGGGCTCTGGGCTTCTCTAGCCACCTCATCTTCTGCTCATCCTCTCGCGCACTCTAAAGAGAGCTCAGGTGAGAAATTGCAAACGTCCAGCAATTGCTCAGAGATGAAAAGTGCCAGCACTGAAAGCTCTTGCTAGCCAGCACCCTTCCTTGGAAGCGCTTTCACAGGCGCAGCAACACTGGGGCTTTGCGCTTCTCTAGCCACCAAACGTCACGGTCCTTCTCTTTCCGTCGGTAGACACGAGCTGAGAAATTGCAAACGTCGAGCAATTGCTCAGAGATGAAAAGTGCCAGCACTGAAAGCTCTTGCTAGCCAGCACCCTTCCTTGGAAGCGCTTTCACAAGCGCAGCAACACTGGGGCTTTGCACTTCTATACGCACCAAACGTCACGGTCCTTCTCTTTCCGTCGGTAGACACGAGCTGAGAAATTGCAAACGTCCAGCAATTGCTCAGAGATGAAAAGTGCCAGCACTGAAAGCTGTTGCTAGCCAGCACCCTTCCTTGGAAGCGCTTTTGTAGGCCTAAGAACACTGGGGCTCTGGGCTTCTCTAGCCACCTCATCTTCTGCTCATCCTCTCGCGCACTCTAAAGAGAGCTCAGGTGAGAAATTGCAAATATCCAGCAATTGCTCAGAGATGAAAAGTGCCAGCACTGAAAGCTCTTGCTAGCCAGCACCCTTCCTTGGAAGCGCTTTCACAGGCGCAGTAACACTGGGCTTTGCGCTTCTATACGCACCAAATGTCACGGTCCTTCTCTTTCCGTCGGTAGACACGAGCTGAGAAATTGCAAACGTGGAGCAATTGCTCAGAGATGAAAAGTGCCAGCACTGAAAGCTGTTGCTAGCCAGCACCCTTCCTTGGAAGCGCTTTTGTAGGCCTAAGAATAGTGGGGCTCTGGGCTTCTCTAGCCACCTCATCTTCTGCTCATCCTCTCGCGCACTCTAAAGAGAGCTCAGGTGAGAAATTGCAAACGTCCAGCAATTGCTCAGAGATGAAAAGTGCCAGCACTGAAAGCTCTTGCTAGCCAGCACCCTTCCTTGGAAGCGCTTTCAGAGGCGCAGCAACACTGGGGCTTTGCGCTTCTCTACCCACCAAACGTCACGGTCCTTCTCTTTCCGTCTCCTAGACACGAGCTGAGAAATTGCAAACGTCGAGCAATTGCTCAGAGATGAAAAGTGCCAGCACTGAAAGCTCTTGCTAGCCAGCACCCTTCCTTGGAAGCGCTTTCACAGGCGCAGCAACACTGGGGCTTTGCGCTTCTCTACCCACCAAACGTCACGGTCCTTCTCTTTCCGTCTCGTAGACACGAGCTGAGAAATTGCAAACGTCGAGCAATTGCTCAGAGATGAAAAGTGCCAGCACTGAAAGCTGTTGCTAGCCAGCACCCTTCCTTGGAAGCGCTTTTGTAGGCCTAAGAACACTGGGGCTCTGGGCTTCTCTAGCCACCTCATCTTCTGCTCATCCTCTCGCGCACTCTAAAGAGAGCTCAGGTGAGAAATTGCAAACGTCCAGCAATTGCTCAGAGATGAAAAGTGCCAGCACTGAAAGCTCTTGCTAGCCAGCACCCTTCCTTGGAAGCGCTTTCACAGGCGCAGCAACATTGGGGCTTTGCGCTTCTATACGCACCAAACGTCACGGTCCTTCTCTTTCCGTCTCGTAGACACGAGCTGAGAAATTGCAAACGTCGAGCAATTGCTCAGAGATGAAAAGTGCCAGCACTGAAAGCTGTTGCTAGCCAGCACCCTTCCTTGGAAGCGCTTTTGTAGGCCTAAGAACACTGGGGCTCTGGGCTTCTCTAGCCACCTCATCTTCTGCTCATCCTCTCGCGCACTCTAAAGAGAGCTCAGGTGAGAAATTGCAAACGTCCAGCAATTGCTCAGAGATGAAAAGTGCCAGCACTGAAAGCTGTTGCTAGCCAGCACCCTTCCTTGGAAGCGCTTTCACAGGCGCAGTAACACTGGGGCTTTGCGCTTCTCTAGCCACCAAACGTCACGGTCCTTCTCTTTCCGTCTCGTAGACACGAGCTGAGAAATTGCAAACGTCGAGCAATTGCTCAGAGATGAAAAGTGCCAGCACTGAAAGCTCTTGCTAGCCAGCACCCTTCCTTGGAAGCGCTTTCACAGGCGCAGCAACACTGGGGCTTTGCGCTTCTATACGCACCAAACATCACGGTCATTCTCTTTCCGTCTCGTAGACACGAGCTGAGAAATTGCAAACGTCGAGCAATTGCTCAGAGATGAAAAGTGCCAGCACTGAAAGCTGTTGCTAGCCAGCACCCTTCCTTGGAAGCGCTTTTGTAGGCCTAAGAACACTGGGGCTCTGGGCTTCTCTAGCCACCTCATCTTCTGCTCATCCTCTCGCGCACTCTAAAGAGAGCTCAGGTGAGAAATTGCAAACGTCGAGCAATTGCTCAGAGATGAAAAGTGCCAGCACTGAAAGCTGTTGCTAGCCAGCACCCTTCCTTGGAAGCGCTTTCACAGGCGCAGCAACACTGGGGCTTTGCGCTTCTCTAGCCACCAAACGTCACGGTCCTTCTCTTTCCGTCGGTAGACACGAGCTGAGAAATTGCAAACGTCGAGCAATTGCTCAGAGATGAAAAGTGCCAGCACTGAAAGCTGTTGCTAGCCAGCACCCTTCCTTGGAAGCGCTTTCACAAGCGCAGCAACACTGGGGCTTTGCGCTTCTATACGCACCAAACGTCACGGTCCTTCTCTTTCTGTCTCCTAGACACGAGCTGAGAAATTGCAAACGTCGAGCAATTGCTCAGAGAGGAAAAGTGCCAGCACTGAAAGCTGTTGCTAGCCAGCACCCTTCCTTGGAAGCGCTTTTGTAGGCCTAAGAACACTGGGGCTCTGGGCTTCTCTAGCCACCTCATCTTCTGCTCATCCTCTCGCGCACTCTAAAGAGAGCTCAGGTGAGAAATTGCAAATGTCGAGCAATTGCTCAGAGATGAAAAGTGCCAGCACTGAAAGCTGTTGCTAGCCAGCACCCTTCCTTGGAAGCGCTTTCACAGGCGCAGCAACATTGGGGCTTTGCGCTTCTATACGCACCAAACGTCACGGTCCTTCTCTTTCCGTCTCCTAGACACGAGCTGAGAAATTGCAAACGTCAAGCAATTGCTCAGAGATGAAATGTGCCAGCACTGAAAGCTGTTGCTAGCCAGCACCCTTCCTTGGAAGCGCTTTTGTAGGCCTAAGAACACTGGGGCTCTGGGCTTCTCTAGCCACCTCATCTTCTGCTCATCCTCTCGCGCACTCTAAAGAGAGCTCAGGTGAGAAATTACAAACGTCGAGCAATTGCTCAGAGATGAAAAGTGCCAGCACTGAAAGCTCTTGCTAGCCAGCACCCTTCCTTGGAAGCGCTTTCACAGGCGCAGCAACACTGGGGCTTTGCGCTTCTATACGCACCAAACGTCACGGTCCTTCTCTTTCCGTCTCGTAGACACGAGCTGAGAAATTGCAAACGTCCAGCAATTGCTCAGAGATGAAAAGTGCCAGCACTGAAAGCTGTTGCTAGCCAGCACCCTTCCTTGGAAGCGCTTTTGTAGGCCTAAGAACACTGGGGCTCTGGGCTTCTCTAGCCACCTCATCTTCTGCTCATCCTCTCGCGCACTCTAAAGAGAGCTCAGGTGAGAAATTGCAAACGTCGAGCAATTGCTCAGAGATGAAAAGGGCCAGCACTGAAAGCTGTTGCTAGCCAGCACCCTTCCTTGGAAGCGCTTTCACAGGCGCAGTAACACTGGGGCTTTGCGCTTCTCTAGCCACCAAAAGTCACGGTCCTTCTCTTTCCGTCTCGTAGACACGAGCTGAGAAATTGCAAACGTCGAGCAATTGCTCAGAGATGAAAAGTGCCAGCACTGAAAGCTGTTGCTAGCCAGCACCCTTCCTTGGAAGCGCTTTTGTAGGCCTAAGAACAGTGGGGCTCTGGGCTTCTCTAGCCACCTCATCTTCTGCTCATCCTCTCGCGCACTCTAAAGAGAGCTCAGGTGAGAAATTGCAAACGACGAGAAATTGCTCAGAGATGAAAAGTGCCAGCACTGAAAGCTGTTGCTAGCCAGCACCCTTCCTTGGAAGCGCTTTCACAGGCGCAGTAACACTGGGGCTTTGCGCTTCTATACGCACCAAATGTCACGGTCCTTCTCTTTCCGTCGGTAGACACGAGCTGAGAAATTGCAAACGTCGAGCAATTGCTCAGAGATGAAAAGTGCCAGCACTGAAAGCTGTTGCTAGCCAGCACCCTTCCTTGGAAGCGCTTTTGTAGGCCTAAGAACACTGGGGCTCTGGGCTTCTCTAGCCACCTCATCTTCTGCTCATCCTCTCGCGCACTCTAAAGAGAGCTCAGGTGAGAAATTGCAAACGTCGAGCAATTGCTCAGAGATGAAAAGTGCCAGCACTGAAAGCTCTTGCTAGCCAGCACCCTTCCTTGGAAGCGCTTTCACAGGCGCAGCAACATTGGGGCTTTGCGCTTCTATACGCACCAAACGTCACGGTCCTTCTCTTTCCGTCTCCTAGACACGAGCTGAGAAATTGCAAACGTCGAGCAATTGCTCAGAGATGAAAAGTGCCAGCACTGAAAGCTCTTGCTAGCCAGCACCCTTCCTTGGAAGCGCTTTCACAGGCGCAGCAACACTGGGCCTTTGCGCTTCTATACGCACCAAATGTCACGGTCCTTCTCTTTCCGTCTCCTAGACACGAGCTGAGAAATTGCAAACGTCGAGCAATTGCTCAGAGATGAAAAGTGCCAGCACTGAAAGCTGTTGCTAGCCAGCACCCTTCCTTGGAAGCGCTTTTGTAGGCCTAAGAACACTGGGGCTCTGGGCTTCTCTAGCCACCTCATCTTCTGCTCATCCTCTCGCGCACTCTAAAGAGAGCTCAGGTGAGAAATTGCAAACGTCGAGCAATTGCTCAGAGATGAAAAGTGCCAGCACTGAAAGCTCTTGCTAGCCAGCACCCTTCCTTGGAAGCGCTTTCACAGGCGCAGTAACACTGGGGCTTTGCGCTTCTCTAGCCACCAAACGTCACGGTCCTTCTCTTTCCGTCTCGTAGACACGAGCTGAGAAATTGCAAACGTCGAGCAATTGCTCAGAGATGAAAAGTGCCAGCACTGAAAGCTCTTGCTAGCCAGCACCCTTCCTTGGAAAAGCTTTCACAGGTGCAGCAACACTGGGGCTTTGCGCTTCTATACTCACCAAACATCACGGTCCTTCTCTTTCCGTCTCGTAGACACGAGCTGAGAAATTGCAAACGTCGAGCAATTGCTCAGAGATGAAAAGTGCCAGCACTGAAAGCTCTTGCTAGCCAGCACCCTTCCTTGGAAGCGCTTTTGTAGGCCTAAGAACACTGGGGCTCTGGGCTTCTCTAGCCACCTCATCTTCTGCTCATCCTCTCGCGCACTCTAAAGAGAGCTCAGGTGAGAAATTGCAAACGTCGAGCAATTGCTCAGAGATGAAAAGTGCCAGCACTGAAAGCTCTTGCTAGCCAGCACCCTTCCTTGGAAGCGCTTTCACAGGCGCAGCAACACTGGGGCTTTGCGCTTCTATACGCACCAAACGTCACGGTCCTTCTCTTTCCGTCGGTAGACACGAGCTGAGAAATTGCAAACGTCGAGCAATTGCTCAGAGATGAAAAGTGCCAGCACTGAAAGCTGTTGCTAGCCAGCACCCTTCCTTGGAAGCGCTTTTGTAGGCCTAAGAACACTGGGGCTCTGGGCTTCTCTAGCCACCTCATCTTCTGCTCATCCTCTCGCGCACTCTAAAGAGAGCTCAGGGGAGAAATTGCAAACGTCGAGCAATTGCTCAGAGATGAAAAGTGCCAGCACTGAAAGCTGTTGCTAGCCAGCACCCTTCCTTGGAAGCGCTTTCACAGGCGCAGCAACACTGGGGCTTTGCACTTCTCTACCCACCAAACGTCACGGTCATTCTCTTTCCGTCTCGTAGACACGAGCTGAGAAATTGCAAACGTCGAGCAATTGCTCAGAGATGAAAAGTGCCAGCACTGAAAGCTGTTGCTAGCCAGCACCCTTCCTTGGAAGCGCTTTCACAGGCGCAGCAACACTGGGGCTTTGCGCTTCTCTAGCCACCAAACGTCACGGTCCTTCTCTTTCCGTCTCGTAGACACGAGCTGAGAAATTGCAAACGTCGAGCAATTGCTCAGAGATGAAAAGTGCCAGCACTGAAAGCTCTTGCTAGCCAGCACCCTTCCTTGGAAGCGCTTTTGTAGGCCTAAGAACACTGGGGCTCTGGGCTTCTCTAGCCACCTCATCTTCTGCTCATCCTCTCGCGCACTCTAAAGAGAGCTCAGGTGAGAAATTGCAAACGTCGAGCAATTGCTCAGAGATGAAAAGTGCCAGCACTGAAAGCTCTTGCTAGCCAGCACCCTTCCTTGGAAGCGCTTTCACAGGCGCAGCAACATTGGGGCTTTGCGCTTCTCTAGCCACCAAACGTCACGGTCCTTCTCTTTCCGTCTCCTAGACACGAGCTGAGAAATTGCAAACGTCGAGCAATTGCTCAGAGATGAAAAGTGCCAGCACTGAAAGCTCTTGCTAGCCAGCACCCTTCCTTGGAAGCGCTTTTGTAGGCCTAAGAACACTGGGGCTCTGGGCTTCTCTAGCCACCTCATCTTCTGCTCATCCTCTCGCGCACTCTAAAGAGAGCTCAGGTGAGAAATTACAAACGTCGAGCAATTGCTCAGAGATGAAAAGTGCCAGCACTGAAAGCTCTTGCTAGCCAGCACCCTTCCTTGGAAGCGCGTTCACAGGCGCAGCAACACTGGGGCTTTGCGCTTCTCTAGCCACCAAACGTCACGGTCCTTCTCTTTCCGTCTCGTAGACACGAGCTGAGAAATTGCAAACGTCGAGCAATTGCTCAGAGATGAAAAGTGCCAGCACTGAAAGCTGTTGCTAGCCAGCACCCTTCCTTGGAAGCGCTTTCACAGGCGCAGCAACACTGGGGCTTTGCGCTTCTATACGCACCAAACGTCACGGTCCTTCTCTTTCCGTCTCGTAGACACGAGCTGAGAAATTGCAAACGTCGAGCAATTGCTCAGAGATGAAAAGTGCCAGCACTGAAAGCTCTTGCTAGCCAGCACCCTTCCTTGGAAGCGCTTTTGTAGGCCTAAGAACACTGGGGCTCTGGGCTTCTCTAGCCACCTCATCTTCTGCTCATCCTCTCGCGCACTCTAAAGAGAGCTCAGGTGAGAAATTGCAAACGTCGAGCAATTGCTCAGAGATGAAAAGTGCCAGCACTGAAAGCTGTTGCTAGCCAGCACCCTTCCTTGGAAGCGCTTTCACAGGCGCAGTAACACTGGGGCTTTGCGCTTCTCTAGCCACCAAACGTCACGGTCATTCTCTTTCCGTCTCGTAGACACGAGCTGAGAAATTGCAAACGTCGAGCAATTGCTCAGAGATGAAAAGTGCCAGCACTGAAAGCTCTTGCTAGCCAGCACCCTTCCTTGGAAGCGCTTTCACAGGCGCAGCAACACTGGGGCTTTGCGCTTCTATACGCACCAAACGTCACGGTCATTCTCTTTCCGTCTCGTAGACACGAGCTGAGAAATTGCAAACGTCGAGCAATTGCTCAGAGATGAAAAGTGCCAGCACTGAAAGCTCTTGCTAGCCAGCACCCTTCCTTGGAAGCGCTTTTGTAGGCCTAAGAACACTGGGGCTCTGGGCTTCTCTAGCCACCTAATCTTCTGCTCATCCTCTCGCGCACTCTAAAGAGAGCTCAGGTGAGAAATTACAAACGTCGAGCAATTGCTCAGAGATGAAAAGGGCCAGCACTGAAAGCTCTTGCTAGCCAGCACCCTTCCTTGGAAGCGCTTTCACAGGCGCAGCAACACTGGGGCTTTGCGCTTCTCTAGCCACCAAAAGTCACGGTCCTTCTATTTCCGTCGGTAGACACGAGCTGAGAAATTGCAAACGTCGAGCAATTGCTCAGAGATGAAAAGTGCCAGCACTGAAAGCTCTTGCTAGCCAGCACCCTTCCTTGGAAGCGCTTTTGTAGGCCTAAGAACACTGGGGCTCTGGGCTTCTCTAGCCACCTCATCTTCTGCTCATCCTCTCGCGCACTCTAAAGAGAGCTCAGGTGAGAAATTGCAAACGTCCAGCACTTGCTCAGAGATGAAAAGTGCCAGCACTGAAAGCTGTTGCTAGCCAGCACCCTTCCTTGGAAGCGCTTTCACAGGCGCAGCAACACTGGGGCTTTGCACTTCTATACGCACCAAACGTCACGGTCCTTCTCTTTCCGTCTCCTAGACACGAGCTGAGAAATTGCAAACGTCGAGCAATTGCTCAGAGATGAAAAGTGCCAGCACTGAAAGCTGTTGCTAGCCAGCACCCTTCCTTGGAAGCGCTTTTGTAGGCCTAAGAACACTGGGGCTCTGGGCTTCTCTAGCCACCTCATCTTCTGCTCATCCTCTCGCGCACTCTAAAGAGAGCTCAGGTGAGAAATTACAAACGTCGAGCAATTGCTCAGAGATGAAAAGTGCCAGCACTGAAAGCTGTTGCTAGCCAGCACCCTTCCTTGGAAGCGCTTTCACAGGCGCAGCAACACTGGGGCTTTGCGCTTCTCTAGCCACCAAACGTCACGGTCCTTCTCTTTCCGTCTCCTAGACACGAGCTGAGAAATTGCAAACGTCGAGCAATTGCTCAGAGATGAAAAGTGCCAGCACTGAAAGCTCTTGCTAGCCAGCACCCTTCCTTGGAAACGCTTTCACAGGCGCAGCAACACTGGGGCTTTGCGCTTCTATACGCACCAAACGTCACGGTCCTTCTCTTTCCGTCTTGTAGACACGAACTGAGAAATTGCAAACGTCCAGCAATTGCTCCGAGATGAAAAGTGCCAGCACTGAAAGCTCTTGCTAGCCAGCACCCTTCCTTGGAAGCGCTTTTGTAGCCCTAAGAACACTGGGGCTCTGGGCTTCCCTAGCCACCTCATCTTCTGCTCATCCTCTCGCGCACTCTAAAGAGAGCTCAGGTGAGAAATTGCAAACGTCCAGCAATTGCTCAGAGATGAAAAGTGCCAGCACTGAAAGCTCTTGCTAGCCAGCACCCTTCCTTGGAAGCGCTTTCACAGGCGCAGCAACACTGGGGCTTTGCGCTTCTATACGCACCAAACGTCACGGTCCTTCTCTTTCCGTCTCCTAGACACGAGCTGAGAAATTGCAAACGTCGAGCAATTGCTCAGAGATGAAAAGTGCCAGCACTGAAAGCTCTTGCTAGCCAGCACCCTTCCTTGGAAGCGCTTTCACAGGCGCAGCAACATTGGGGCTTTGCGCTTCTATACGCACCAAACGTCACGGTCCTTCTCTTTCCGTCTCCTAGACACGAGCTGAGAAATTGCAAACGTCGAGCAATTGCTCAGAGATGAAAAGTGCCAGCACTGAAAGCTCTTGCTAGCCAGCACCCTTCCTTGGAAGCGCTTTTGTAGGCCTAAGAACACTGGGGCTCTGGGCTTCTCTAGCCACCTCATCTTCTGCTCATCCTCTCGCGCACTCTAAAGAGAGCTCAGGTGAGAAATTACAAACGTCGAGCAATTGCTCAGAGATGAAAAGTGCCAGCACTGAAAGCTCTTGCTAGCCAGCACCCTTCCTTGGAAGCGCGTTCACAGGCGCAGCAACACTGGGGCTTTGCGCTTCTCTAGCCACCAAACGTCACGGTCCTTCTCTTTCCGTCTCGTAGACACGAGCTGAGAAATTGCAAACGTCGAGCAATTTTTCACAGATGAAAAGTGCCAGCACTGAAAGCTCTTGCTAGCCAGCACCCTTCCTTGGAAGCGCTTTCACAGGCGCAGCAACACTGGGGCTTTGCGCTTCTCTAGCCACCAAACGTCACAGTCATTCTCTTTCCGTCTCCTAGACACGAGCTGAGAAATTGCAAAGGTCGAGCAATTGCTCAGAGATGAAAAGTGCCAGCACTGAAAGCTGTTGCTAGCCAGCACCCTTCCTTGGAAGCGCTTTTGTAGGCCTAAGAACACTGGGGCTCTGGGCTTCTCTAGCCACCTCATCTTCTGCTCATCCTCTCGCGCACTCTAAAGAGAGCTCAGGTGAGAAATTGCAACCGTCGAGCAATTGCTCAGAGATGAAAAGTGCCAGCACTGAAAGCTGTTGCTAGCCAGCACCCTTCCTTGGAAGCGCTTTTGTAGGCCTAAGAACACTGGGGCTCTGGGCTTCTCTAGCCACCTCATCTTCTGCTCATCCTCGCGCGCACTCTAAAGAGAGCTCAGGTGAGAAATTGCAAACGTCGAGCAATTGCTCAGAGATGAAAAGTGCCAGCACTGAAAGCTCTTGCTAGCCAGCACCCTTCCTTGGAAGCGCTTTCACAGGCGCAGCAACACTGGGGCTTTGCGCTTCTCTACCCACCAAACGTCACGGTCCTTCTCTTTCCGTCTCCTAGACACGAGCTGAGAAATTGCAAACGTCGAGCAATTGCTCAGAGATGAAAAGTGCCAGCACTGAAAGCTGTTGCTAGCCAGCACCCTTCCTTGGAAGCGCTTTTGTAGGCCTAAGAACACTGGGGCTCTGGGCTTCTCTAGCCACCTCATCTTCTGCTCATCCTCTCGCGCACTCTAAAGAGAGCTCAGGTGAGAAATTGCAAACGTCGAGCAATTGCTCAGAGATGAAAAGTGCCAGCACTGAAAGCTCTTGCTAGCCAGCACCCTTCCTTGGAAGCGCTTTCACAGGCGCAGCAACACTGGGGCTTTGCGCTTCTCTAGCCACCAAACGTCACGGTCCTTCTCTTTCCGTCGGTAGACACGAGCTGAGAAATTGCAAACGTCGAGCAATTGCTCAGAGATGAAAAGTGCCAGCACTGAAAGCTCTTGCTAGCCAGCACCCTTCCTTGGAAGCGCTTTCACAGGCGCAGCAACACTGGGCCTTTGCGCTTCTCTACCCACCAAAAGTCACGGTCCTTCTCTTTCCGTCTCGTAGACACGAGCTGAGAAATTGCAAACGTCGAGCAATTGCTCAGAGATGAAAAGTGCCAGCACTGAAAGCTGTTGCTAGCCAGCACCCTTCCTTGGAAGCGCTTTTGTAGGCCTAAGAACACTGGGGCTCTGGGCTTCTCTAGCCACCTCATCTTCTGCTCATCCTCTCGCGCACTCTAAAGAGAGCTCAGGTGAGAAATTACAAACGTCGAGCAATTGCTCAGAGATGAAAAGTGCCAGCACTGAAAGCTCTTGCTAGCCAGCACCCTTCCTTGGAAGCGCTTTCACAGGCGCAGTAACACTGGGGCTTTGCGCTTCTCTAGCCACCAAAAGTCACGGTCCTTCTCTTTCCGTCGGTAGACACGAGCTGAGAAATTGCAAACGTCCAGCAATTGCTCAGAGATGAAAAGTGCCAGCACTGAAAGCTGTTGCTAGCCAGCACCCTTCCTTGGAAGCGCTTTTGTAGGCCTAAGAATAGTGGGGCTCTGGGCTTCTCTAGCCACCTCATCTTCTGCTCATCCTCTCACGCACTCTAAAGAGAGCTCAGGTGAGAAATTGCAAACGTCGAGCAATTGCTCAGAGATGAAAAGTGCCAGCACTGAAAGCTCTTGCTAGCCAGCACCCTTCCTTGGAAGCGCTTTCACAGGCGCAGCAACACTGGGGCTTTGCGCTTCTCTACCCACCAAACGTCACGGTCCTTCTCTTTCCGTCTTGTAGACACGAGCTGAGAAATTGCAAACGTCGAGCAATTGCTCAGAGATGAAAAGTGCCAGCACTGAAAGCTGTTGCTAGCCAGCACCCTTCCTTGGAAGCGCTTTTGTAGGCCTAAGAATAGTGGGGCTCTGGGCTTCTCTAGCCACCTCATCTTCTGCTCATCCTCTCGCGCACTCTAAAGAGAGCTCAGGTGAGAAATTGCAAACGTCCAGCAATTGCTCAGAGATGAAAAGTGCCAGCACTGAAAGCTGTTGCTAGCCAGCACCCTTCCTTGGAAGCGCTTTCACAGGCGCAGTAACACTGGGGCTTTGCGCTTCTCTAGCCACCAAAAGTCACGGTCCTTCTCTTTCCGTCTCGTAGACACGAGCTGAGAAATTGCAAACGTCGAGCAATTGCTCAGAGATGAAAAGGGCCAGCACTGAAAGCTCTTGCTAGCCAGCACCCTTCCTTGGAAGCGCTTTCACAGGCGCAGCAACACTGGGGCTTTGCGCTTCTATACGCACCAAACATCACGGTCATTCTCTTTCCGTCTCGTAGACACGAGCTGAGAAATTGCAAACGTCGAGCAATTGCTCAGAGATGAAAAGTGCCAGCACTGAAAGCTGTTGCTAGCCAGCACCCTTCCTTGGAAGCGCTTTTGTAGGCCTAAGAACACTGGGGCTCTGGGCTTCTCTAGCCACCTCATCTTCTGCTCATCCTCTCGCGCACTCTAAAGAGAGCTCAGGTGAGAAATTGCAAACGTCCAGCAATTGCTCAGAGATGAAAAGTGCCAGCACTGAAAGCTCTTGCTAGCCAGCACCCTTCCTTGGAAGCGCTTTCACAGGCGCAGCAACACTGGGGCTTTGCGCTTCTCTAGCCACCAAACGTCACGGTCCTTCTCTTTCCGTCGGTAGACACGAGCTGAGAAATTGCAAACGTCGAGCAATTGCTCAGAGATGAAAAGTGCCAGCACTGAAAGCTCTTGCTAGCCAGCACCCTTCCTTGGAAGCGCTTTCACAAGCGCAGCAACACTGGGGCTTTGCACTTCTATACGCACCAAACGTCACGGTCCTTCTCTTTCCGTCGGTAGACACGAGCTGAGAAATTGCAAACGTCGAGCAATTGCTCAGAGATGAAAAGTGCCAGCACTGAAAGCTGTTGCTAGCCAGCACCCTTCCTTGGAAGCGCTTTTGTAGGCCTAAGAACACTGGGGCTGTGGGCTTCTCTAGCCACCTCATCTTCTGCTCATCCTCTCGCGCACTCTAAAGAGAGCTCAGGTGAGAAATTGCAAATATCCAGCAATTGCTCAGAGATGAAAAGTGCCAGCACTGAAAGCTCTTGCTAGCCAGCACCCTTCCTTGGAAGCGCTTTCACAGGCGCAGTAACACTGGGCTTTGCGCTTCTATACGCACCAAATGTCACGGTCCTTCTCTTTCCATCTCATAGACACGAGCTGAGAAATTGCAAACGTGGAGCAATTGCTCAGAGATGAAAAGTGCCAGCACTGAAAGCTGTTGCTAGCCAGCACCCTTCCTTGGAAGCGCTTTTGTAGGCCTAAGAATAGTGGGGCTCTGGGCTTCTCTAGCCACCTCATCTTCTGCTCATCCTCTCGCGCACTCTAAAGAGAGCTCAGGTGAGAAATTGCAAACGTCCAGCAATTGCTCAGAGATGAAAAGTGCCAGCACTGAAAGCTCTTGCTAGCCAGCACCCTTCCTTGGAAGCGCTTTCAGAGGCGCAGCAACACTGGGGCTTTGCGCTTCTCTACCCACCAAACGTCACGGTCCTTCTCTTTCCGTCTCCTAGACACGAGCTGAGAAATTGCAAACGTCGAGCAATTGCTCAGAGATGAAAAGTGCCAGCACTGAAAGCTCTTGCTAGCCAGCACCCTTCCTTGGAAGCGCTTTCACAGGCGCAGCAACACTGGGGCTTTGCGCTTCTCTACCCACCAAACGTCACGGTCCTTCTCTTTCCGTCTCGTAGACACGAGCTGAGAAATTGCAAACGTCGAGCAATTGCTCAGAGATGAAAAGTGCCAGCACTGAAAGCTGTTGCTAGCCAGCACCCTTCCTTGGAAGCGCTTTTGTAGGCCTAAGAACACTGGGGCTCTGGGCTTCTCTAGCCACCTCATCTTCTGCTCATCCTCTCGCGCACTCTAAAGAGAGCTCAGGTGAGAAATTGCAAACGTCCAGCAATTGCTCAGAGATGAAAAGTGCCAGCACTGAAAGCTCTTGCTAGCCAGCACCCTTCCTTGGAAGCGCTTTCACAGGCGCAGCAACATTGGGGCTTTGCGCTTCTATACGCACCAAACGTCACGGTCCTTCTCTTTCCGTCTCGTAGACACGAGCTGAGAAATTGCAAACGTCGAGCAATTGCTCAGAGATGAAAAGTGCCAGCACTGAAAGCTGTTGCTAGCCAGCACCCTTCCTTGGAAGCGCTTTTGTAGGCCTAAGAACACTGGGGCTCTGGGCTTCTCTAGCCACCTCATCTTCTGCTCATCCTCTCGCGCACTCTAAAGAGAGCTCAGGTGAGAAATTGCAAACGTCCAGCAATTGCTCAGAGATGAAAAGTGCCAGCACTGAAAGCTGTTGCTAGCCAGCACCCTTCCTTGGAAGCGCTTTCACAGGCGCAGTAACACTGGGGCTTTGCGCTTCTCTAGCCACCAAACGTCACGGTCCTTCTCTTTCCGTCTCGTAGACACGAGCTGAGAAATTGCAAACGTCGAGCAATTGCTCAGAGATGAAAAGTGCCAGCACTGAAAGCTGTTGCTAGCCAGCACCCTTCCTTGGAAGCGCTTTCACAGGCGCAGCAACACTGGGGCTTTGCGCTTCTATACGCACCAAACATCACGGTCATTCTCTTTCCGTCTCGTAGACACGAGCTGAGAAATTGCAAACGTCGAGCAATTGCTCAGAGATGAAAAGTGCCAGCACTGAAAGCTGTTGCTAGCCAGCACCCTTCCTTGGAAGCGCTTTTGTAGGCCTAAGAACACTGGGGCTCTGGGCTTCTCTAGCCACCTCATCTTCTGCTCATCCTCTCGCGCACTCTAAAGAGAGCTCAGGTGAGAAATTGCAAACGTCGAGCAATTGCTCAGAGATGAAAAGTGCCAGCACTGAAAGCTGTTGCTAGCCAGCACCCTTCCTTGGAAGCGCTTTCACAGGCGCAGCAACACTGGGGCTTTGCGCTTCTCTAGCCACCAAACGTCACGGTCCTTCTCTTTCCGTCGGTAGACACGAGCTGAGAAATTGCAAACGTCGAGCAATTGCTCAGAGATGAAAAGTGCCAGCACTGAAAGCTGTTGCTAGCCAGCACCCTTCCTTGGAAGCGCTTTCACAAGCGCAGCAACACTGGGGCTTTGCGCTTCTATACGCACCAAACGTCACGGTCCTTCTCTTTCTGTCTCCTAGACACGAGCTGAGAAATTGCAAACGTCGAGCAATTGCTCAGAGAGGAAAAGTGCCAGCACTGAAAGCTGTTGCTAGCCAGCACCCTTCCTTGGAAGCGCTTTTGTAGGCCTAAGAACACTGGGGCTCTGGGCTTCTCTAGCCACCTCATCTTCTGCTCATCCTCTCGCGCACTCTAAAGAGAGCTCAGGTGAGAAATTGCAAATGTCGAGCAATTGCTCAGAGATGAAAAGTGCCAGCACTGAAAGCTGTTGCTAGCCAGCACCCTTCCTTGGAAGCGCTTTCACAGGCGCAGCAACATTGGGGCTTTGCGCTTCTATACGCACCAAACGTCACGGTCCTTCTCTTTCCGTCTCCTAGACACGAGCTGAGAAATTGCAAACGTCAAGCAATTGCTCAGAGATGAAATGTGCCAGCACTGAAAGCTGTTGCTAGCCAGCACCCTTCCTTGGAAGCGCTTTTGTAGGCCTAAGAACACTGGGGCTCTGGGCTTCTCTAGCCACCTCATCTTCTGCTCATCCTCTCGCGCACTCTAAAGAGAGCTCAGGTGAGAAATTACAAACGTCGAGCAATTGCTCAGAGATGAAAAGTGCCAGCACTGAAAGCTCTTGCTAGCCAGCACCCTTCCTTGGAAGCGCTTTCACAGGCGCAGCAACACTGGGGCTTTGCGCTTCTATACGCACCAAACGTCACGGTCCTTCTCTTTCCGTCTCGTAGACACGAGCTGAGAAATTGCAAACGTCCAGCAATTGCTCAGAGATGAAAAGTGCCAGCACTGAAAGCTGTTGCTAGCCAGCACCCTTCCTTGGAAGCGCTTTTGTAGGCCTAAGAACACTGGGGCTCTGGGCTTCTCTAGCCACCTCATCTTCTGCTCATCCTCTCGCGCACTCTAAAGAGAGCTCAGGTGAGAAATTGCAAACGTCGAGCAATTGCTCAGAGATGAAAAGGGCCAGCACTGAAAGCTGTTGCTAGCCAGCACCCTTCCTTGGAAGCGCTTTCACAGGCGCAGTAACACTGGGGCTTTGCGCTTCTCTAGCCACCAAAAGTCACGGTCCTTCTCTTTCCGTCTCCTAGACACGAGCTGAGAAATTGCAAACGTCGAGCAATTGCTCAGAGATGAAAAGTGCCAGCACTGAAAGCTGTTGCTAGCCAGCACCCTTCCTTGGAAGCGCTTTTGTAGGCCTAAGAACAGTGGGGCTCTGGGCTTCTCTAGCCACCTCATCTTCTGCTCATCCTCTCGCGCACTCTAAAGAGAGCTCAGGTGAGAAATTGCAAACGACGAGAAATTGCTCAGAGATGAAAAGTGCCAGCACTGAAAGCTGTTGCTAGCCAGCACCCTTCCTTGGAAGCGCTTTCACAGGCGCAGTAACACTGGGGCTTTGCGCTTCTATACGCACCAAATGTCACGGTCCTTCTCTTTCCGTCGGTAGACACGAGCTGAGAAATTGCAAACGTCGAGCAATTGCTCAGAGATGAAAAGTGCCAGCACTGAAAGCTGTTGCTAGCCAGCACCCTTCCTTGGAAGCGCTTTTGTAGGCCTAAGAACACTGGGGCTCTGGGCTTCTCTAGCCACCTCATCTTCTGCTCATCCTCTCGCGCACTCTAAAGAGAGCTCAGGTGAGAAATTGCAAACGTCGAGCAATTGCTCAGAGATGAAAAGTGCCAGCACTGAAAGCTCTTGCTAGCCAGCACCCTTCCTTGGAAGCGCTTTCACAGGCGCAGCAACATTGGGGCTTTGCGCTTCTATACGCACCAAACGTCACGGTCCTTCTCTTTCCGTCTCCTAGACACGAGCTGAGAAATTGCAAACGTCGAGCAATTGCTCAGAGATGAAAAGTGCCAGCACTGAAAGCTCTTGCTAGCCAGCACCCTTCCTTGGAAGCGCTTTCACAGGCGCAGCAACACTGGGCCTTTGCGCTTCTATACGCACCAAATGTCACGGTCCTTCTCTTTCCGTCTCCTAGACACGAGCTGAGAAATTGCAAACGTCGAGCAATTGCTCAGAGATGAAAAGTGCCAGCACTGAAAGCTGTTGCTAGCCAGCACCCTTCCTTGGAAGCGCTTTTGTAGGCCTAAGAACACTGGGGCTCTGGGCTTCTCTAGCCACCTCATCTTCTGCTCATCCTCTCGCGCACTCTAAAGAGAGCTCAGGTGAGAAATTGCAAACGTCGAGCAATTGCTCAGAGATGAAAAGTGCCAGCACTGAAAGCTCTTGCTAGCCAGCACCCTTCCTTGGAAGCGCTTTCACAGGCGCAGTAACACTGGGGCTTTGCGCTTCTCTAGCCACCAAACGTCACGGTCCTTCTCTTTCCGTCTCGTAGACACGAGCTGAGAAATTGCAAACGTCGAGCAATTGCTCAGAGATGAAAAGTGCCAGCACTGAAAGCTCTTGCTAGCCAGCACCCTTCCTTGGAAAAGCTTTCACAGGTGCAGCAACACTGGGGCTTTGCGCTTCTATACTCACCAAACATCACGGTCCTTCTCTTTCCGTCTCGTAGACACGAGCTGAGAAATTGCAAACGTCGAGCAATTGCTCAGAGATGAAAAGTGCCAGCACTGAAAGCTCTTGCTAGCCAGCACCCTTCCTTGGAAGCGCTTTTGTAGGCCTAAGAACACTGGGGCTCTGGGCTTCTCTAGCCACCTCATCTTCTGCTCATCCTCTCGCGCACTCTAAAGAGAGCTCAGGTGAGAAATTGCAAACGTCGAGCAATTGCTCAGAGATGAAAAGTGCCAGCACTGAAAGCTCTTGCTAGCCAGCACCCTTCCTTGGAAGCGCTTTCACAGGCGCAGCAACACTGGGGCTTTGCGCTTCTATACGCACCAAACGTCACGGTCCTTCTCTTTCCGTCGGT
This sequence comes from Sarcoramphus papa, assembly GCA_037962945.1. NCBI lineage: Eukaryota > Metazoa > Chordata > Aves > Accipitriformes > Cathartidae > Sarcoramphus > Sarcoramphus papa. The sequence goes on from JBBMRM010000088.1 coordinate 3,496,414, forward strand.
AGACACGAGCTGAGAAATTGCAAACGTCGAGCAATTGCTCAGAGATGAAAAGTGCCAGCACTGAAAGCTGTTGCTAGCCAGCACCCTTCCTTGGAAGCGCTTTTGTAGGCCTAAGAACACTGGGGCTCTGGGCTTCTCTAGCCACCTCATCTTCTGCTCATCCTCTCGCGCACTCTAAAGAGAGCTCAGGGGAGAAATTGCAAACGTCGAGCAATTGCTCAGAGATGAAAAGTGCCAGCACTGAAAGCTGTTGCTAGCCAGCACCCTTCCTTGGAAGCGCTTTCACAGGCGCAGCAACACTGGGGCTTTGCACTTCTCTACCCACCAAACGTCACGGTCATTCTCTTTCCGTCTCGTAGACACGAGCTGAGAAATTGCAAACGTCGAGCAATTGCTCAGAGATGAAAAGTGCCAGCACTGAAAGCTGTTGCTAGCCAGCACCCTTCCTTGGAAGCGCTTTCACAGGCTCAGCAACACTGGGGCTTTGCGCTTCTCTAGCCACCAAACGTCACGGTCCTTCTCTTTCCGTCTCGTAGACACGAGCTGAGAAATTGCAAACGTCGAGCAATTGCTCAGAGATGAAAAGTGCCAGCACTGAAAGCTCTTGCTAGCCAGCACCCTTCCTTGGAAGCGCTTTTGTAGGCCTAAGAACACTGGGGCTCTGGGCTTCTCTAGCCACCTCATCTTCTGCTCATCCTCTCGCGCACTCTAAAGAGAGCTCAGGTGAGAAATTGCAAACGTCGAGCAATTGCTCAGAGATGAAAAGTGCCAGCACTGAAAGCTCTTGCTAGCCAGCACCCTTCCTTGGAAGCGCTTTCACAGGCGCAGCAACACTGGGGCTTTGCGCTTCTCTAGCCACCAAACGTCACGGTCCTTCTCTTTCCGTCTCCTAGACACGAGCTGAGAAATTGCAAACGTCGAGCAATTGCTCAGAGATGAAAAGTGCCAGCACTGAAAGCTCTTGCTAGCCAGCACCCTTCCTTGGAAGCGCTTTTGTAGGCCTAAGAACACTGGGGCTCTGGGCTTCTCTAGCCACCTCATCTTCTGCTCATCCTCTCGCGCACTCTAAAGAGAGCTCAGGTGAGAAATTACAAACGTCGAGCAATTGCTCAGAGATGAAAAGTGCCAGCACTGAAAGCTCTTGCTAGCCAGCACCCTTCCTTGGAAGCGCGTTCACAGGCGCAGCAACACTGGGGCTTTGCGCTTCTCTAGCCACCAAACGTCACGGTCCTTCTCTTTCCGTCTCGTAGACACGAGCTGAGAAATTGCAAACGTCGAGCAATTGCTCAGAGATGAAAAGTGCCAGCACTGAAAGCTGTTGCTAGCCAGCACCCTTCCTTGGAAGCGCTTTCACAGGCGCAGCAACACTGGGGCTTTGCGCTTCTATACGCACCAAACGTCACGGTCCTTCTCTTTCCGTCTCGTAGACACGAGCTGAGAAATTGCAAACGTCGAGCAATTGCTCAGAGATGAAAAGTGCCAGCACTGAAAGCTCTTGCTAGCCAGCACCCTTCCTTGGAAGCGCTTTTGTAGGCCTAAGAACACTGGGGCTCTGGGCTTCTCTAGCCACCTCATCTTCTGCTCATCCTCTCGCGCACTCTAAAGAGAGCTCAGGTGAGAAATTGCAAACGTCGAGCAATTGCTCAGAGATGAAAAGTGCCAGCACTGAAAGCTGTTGCTAGCCAGCACCCTTCCTTGGAAGCGCTTTCACAGGCGCAGTAACACTGGGGCTTTGCGCTTCTCTAGCCACCAAACGTCACGGTCATTCTCTTTCCGTCTCGTAGACACGAGCTGAGAAATTGCAAACGTCGAGCAATTGCTCAGAGATGAAAAGTGCCAGCACTGAAAGCTCTTGCTAGCCAGCACCCTTCCTTGGAAGCGCTTTCACAGGCGCAGCAACACTGGGGCTTTGCGCTTCTATACGCACCAAACGTCACGGTCATTCTCTTTCCGTCTCGTAGACACGAGCTGAGAAATTGCAAACGTCGAGCAATTGCTCAGAGATGAAAAGTGCCAGCACTGAAAGCTGTTGCTAGCCAGCACCCTTCCTTGGAAGCGCTTTTGTAGGCCTAAGAACACTGGGGCTCTGGGCTTCTCTAGCCACCTAATCTTCTGCTCATCCTCTCGCGCACTCTAAAGAGAGCTCAGGTGAGAAATTACAAACGTCGAGCAATTGCTCAGAGATGAAAAGGGCCAGCACTGAAAGCTCTTGCTAGCCAGCACCCTTCCTTGGAAGCGCTTTCACAGGCGCAGCAACACTGGGGCTTTGCGCTTCTCTAGCCACCAAACGTCACGGTCCTTCTATTTCCGTCGGTAGACACGAGCTGAGAAATTGCAAACGTCAAGCAATTGCTCAGAGATGAAAAGTGCCAGCACTGAAAGCTCTTGCTAGCCAGCACCCTTCCTTGGAAGCGCTTTTGTAGGCCTAAGAACACTGGGGCTCTGGGCTTCTCTAGCCACCTCATCTTCTGCTCATCCTCTCGCGCACTCTAAAGAGAGCTCAGGTGAGAAATTGCAAACGTCCAGCACTTGCTCAGAGATGAAAAGTGCCAGCACTGAAAGCTGTTGCTAGCCAGCACCCTTCCTTGGAAGCGCTTTCACAGGCGCAGCAACACTGGGGCTTTGCACTTCTATACGCACCAAACGTCACGGTCCTTCTCTTTCCGTCTCCTAGACACGAGCTGAGAAATTGCAAACGTCGAGCAATTGCTCAGAGATGAAAAGTGCCAGCACTGAAAGCTGTTGCTAGCCAGCACCCTTCCTTGGAAGCGCTTTTGTAGGCCTAAGAACACTGGGGCTCTGGGCTTCTCTAGCCACCTCATCTTCTGCTCATCCTCTCGCGCACTCTAAAGAGAGCTCAGGTGAGAAATTACAAACGTCGAGCAATTGCTCAGAGATGAAAAGTGCCAGCACTGAAAGCTGTTGCTAGCCAGCACCCTTCCTTGGAAGCGCTTTCACAGGCGCAGCAACACTGGGGCTTTGCGCTTCTCTAGCCACCAAACGTCACGGTCCTTCTCTTTCCGTCTCCTAGACACGAGCTGAGAAATTGCAAACGTCGAGCAATTGCTCAGAGATGAAAAGTGCCAGCACTGAAAGCTCTTGCTAGCCAGCACCCTTCCTTGGAAACGCTTTCACAGGCGCAGCAACACTGGGGCTTTGCGCTTCTATACGCACCAAACGTCACGGTCCTTCTCTTTCCGTCTTGTAGACACGAACTGAGAAATTGCAAACGTCCAGCAATTGCTCCGAGATGAAAAGTGCCAGCACTGAAAGCTCTTGCTAGCCAGCACCCTTCCTTGGAAGCGCTTTTGTAGCCCTAAGAACACTGGGGCTCTGGGCTTCCCTAGCCACCTCATCTTCTGCTCATCCTCTCGCGCACTCTAAAGAGAGCTCAGGTGAGAAATTGCAAACGTCCAGCAATTGCTCAGAGATGAAAAGTGCCAGCACTGAAAGCTCTTGCTAGCCAGCACCCTTCCTTGGAAGCGCTTTCACAGGCGCAGCAACACTGGGGCTTTGCGCTTCTATACGCACCAAACGTCACGGTCCTTCTCTTTCCGTCTCCTAGACACGAGCTGAGAAATTGCAAACGTCGAGCAATTGCTCAGAGATGAAAAGTGCCAGCACTGAAAGCTCTTGCTAGCCAGCACCCTTCCTTGGAAGCGCTTTCACAGGCGCAGCAACATTGGGGCTTTGCGCTTCTATACGCACCAAACGTCACGGTCCTTCTCTTTCCGTCTCCTAGACACGAGCTGAGAAATTGCAAACGTCGAGCAATTGCTCAGAGATGAAAAGTGCCAGCACTGAAAGCTCTTGCTAGCCAGCACCCTTCCTTGGAAGCGCTTTTGTAGGCCTAAGAACACTGGGGCTCTGGGCTTCTCTAGCCACCTCATCTTCTGCTCATCCTCTCGCGCACTCTAAAGAGAGCTCAGGTGAGAAATTACAAACGTCGAGCAATTGCTCAGAGATGAAAAGTGCCAGCACTGAAAGCTCTTGCTAGCCAGCACCCTTCCTTGGAAGCGCGTTCACAGGCGCAGCAACACTGGGGCTTTGCGCTTCTCTAGCCACCAAACGTCACGGTCCTTCTCTTTCCGTCTCCTAGACACGAGCTGAGAAATTGCAAACGTCGAGCAATTGCTCAGAGATGAAAAGTGCCAGCACTGAAAGCTGTTGCTAGCCAGCACCCTTCCTTGGAAGCGCTTTCACAGGCGCAGCAACACTGGGGCTTTGCGCTTCTCTAGCCACCAAACGTCACGGTCCTTCTCTTTCCGTCTCGTAGACAGGAGCTGAGAAATTGCAAACGTCGAGCAATTGCTCAGAGATGAAAAGTGCCAGCACTGAAAGCTCTTGCTAGCCAGCACCCTTCCTTGGAAGCGCTTTTGTAGGCCTAAGAACACTGGGGCTCTGGGCTTCTCTAGCCACCTCATCTTCTGCTCATCCTCTCGCGCACTCTAAAGAGAGCTCAGGTGAGAAATTGCAAATGTCCAGCAATTGCTCAGAGATGAAAAGTGCCAGCACTGAAAGCTGTTGCTAGCCAGCACCCTTCCTTGGAAGCGCTTTCACAGGCGCAGTAACACTGGGGCTTTGCGCTTCTCTAGCCACCAAACGTCACGGTCATTCTCTTTCCGTCTCGTAGACACGAGCTGAGAAATTGCAAACGTCGAGCAATTGCTCAGAGATGAAAAGTGCCAGCACTGAAAGCTCTTGCTAGCCAGCACCCTTCCTTGGAAGCGCTTTCACAGGCGCAGCAACACTGGGGCTTTGCGCTTCTCTAGCCACCAAACGTCACGGTCATTCTCTTTCCGTCTCGTAGACACGAGCTGAGAAATTGCAAACGTCGAGCAATTGCTCAGAGATGAAAAGTGCCAGCACTGAAAGCTGTTGCTAGCCAGCACCCTTCCTTGGAAGCGCTTTTGTAGGCCTAAGAACACTGGGGCTCTGGGCTTCTCTAGCCACCTAATCTTCTGCTCATCCTCTCGCGCACTCTAAAGAGAGCTCAGGTGAGAAATTACAAACGTCGAGCAATTGCTCAGAGATGAAAAGGGCCAGCACTGAAAGCTCTTGCTAGCCAGCACCCTTCCTTGGAAGCGCTTTCACAGGCGCAGCAACACTGGGGCTTTGCGCTTCTCTAGCCACCAAACGTCACGGTCCTTCTCTTTCCGTCTTGTAGACACGAGCTGAGAAATTGCAAATGTCGAGCAATTGCTCAGAGATGAAAAGTGCCAGCACTGAAAGCTGTTGCTAGCCAGCACCCTTCCTTGGAAGCGCTTTTGTAGGCCTAAGAACACTGGGGCTCTGGGCTTCTCTAGCCACCTCATCTTCTGCTCATCCTCTCGCGCACTCTAAAGAGAGCTCAGGTGAGAAATTGCAAACGTCCAGCACTTGCTCAGAGATGAAAAGTGCCAGCACTGAAAGCTGTTGCTAGCCAGCACCCTTCCTTGGAAGCGCTTTCACAGGCGCAGCAACACTGGGGCTTTGCACTTCTATACGCACCAAACGTCACGGTCCTTCTCTTTCCGTCTTGTAGACACGAGCTGAGAAATTGCAAACGTCGAGCAATTGCTCAGAGATGAAAAGTGCCAGCACTGAAAGCTGTTGCTAGCCAGCACCCTTCCTTGGAAGCGCTTTTGTAGCCCTAAGAACACTGGGGCTCTGGGCTTCCCTAGCCACCTCATCTTCTGCTCATCCTCTCGCGCACTCTAAAGAGAGCTCAGGTGAGAAATTGCAAACGTCCAGCAATTGCTCAGAGATGAAAAGTGCCAGCACTGAAAGCTCTTGCTAGCCAGCACCCTTCCTTGGAAGCGCTTTCACAGGCGCAGCAACACTGGGGCTTTGCGCTTCTCTAGCCACCAAACGTCACGGTCCTTCTCTTTCCGTCTCCTAGACACGAGCTGAGAAATTGCAAACGTCGAGCAATTGCTCAGAGATGAAAAGTGCCAGCACTGAAAGCTCTTGCTAGCCAGCACCCTTCCTTGGAAGCGCTTTCACAGGCGCAGCAACACTGGGGCTTTGCGCTTCTATACGCACCAAACGTCACGGTCCTTCTCTTTCCGTCTTGTAGACACGAGCTGAGAAATTGCAAACGTCCAGCAATTGCTCCGAGATGAAAAGTGCCAGCACTGAAAGCTCTTGCTAGCCAGCACCCTTCCTTGGAAGCGCTTTTGTAGGCCTAAGAACACTGGGGCTCTGGGCTTCTCTAGCCACCTCATCTTCTGCTCATCCTCTCGCGCACTCTAAAGAGAGCTCAGGTGAGAAATTGCAAACGTCGAGCAATTGCTCAGAGATGAAAAGTGCCAGCACTGAAAGCTGTTGCTAGCCAGCACCCTTCCTTGGAAGCGCTTTCACAGGCGCAGCAACACTGGGGCTTTGCGCTTCTATACGCACCAAACGTCACGGTCCTTCTCTTTCCGTCTCCTAGACACGAGCTGAGAAATTGCAAACGTCGAGCAATTGCTCCGAGATGAAAAGTGCCAGCACTGAAAGCTCTTGCTAGCCAGCACCCTTCCTTGGAAGCGCTTTCACAGGCGCAGCAACATTGGGGCTTTGCGCTTCTATACGCACCAAACGTCACGGTCCTTCTCTTTCCGTCTCCTAGACACGAGCTGAGAAATTGCAAACGTCGAGCAATTGCTCAGAGATGAAAAGTGCCAGCACTGAAAGCTCTTGCTAGCCAGCACCCTTCCTTGGAAGCGCTTTTGTAGGCCTAAGAACACTGGGGCTCTGGGCTTCTCTAGCCACCTCATCTTCTGCTCATCCTCTCGTGCACTCTAAAGAGAGCTCAGGTGAGAAATTACAAACGTCGAGCAATTGCTCAGAGATGAAAAGTGCCAGCACTGAAAGCTCTTGCTAGCCAGCACCCTTCCTTGGAAGCGCGTTCACAGGCGCAGCAACACTGGGGCTTTGCGCTTCTCTAGCCACCAAACGTCACGGTCCTTCTCTTTCCGTCTCGTAGACACGAGCTGAGAAATTGCAAACGTCGAGCAATTGCTCCGAGATGAAAAGTGCCAGCACTGAAAGCTGTTGCTAGCCAGCACCCTTCCTTGGAAGCGCTTTCACAGGCGCAGCAACACTGGGGCTTTGCGCTTCTCTAGCCACCAAACGTCACGGTCCTTCTCTTTCCGTCTCGTAGACACGAGCTGAGAAATTGCAAACGTCGAGCAATTGCTCAGAGATGAAAAGTGCCAGCACTGAAAGCTCTTGCTAGCCAGCACCCTTCCTTGGAAGCGCTTTTGTAGGCCTAAGAACACTGGGGCTCTGGGCTTCTCTAGCCACCTCATCTTCTGCTCATCCTCTCGCGCACTCTAAAGAGAGCTCAGGTGAGAAATTGCAAACGTCGAGCAATTGCTCAGAGATGAAAAGTGCCAGCACTGAAAGCTGTTGCTAGCCAGCACCCTTCCTTGGAAGCGCTTTCACAGGCGCAGTAACACTGGGGCTTTGCGCTTCTCTAGCCACCAAACGTCACGGTCATTCTCTTTCCGTCTCGTAGACACGAGCTGAGAAATTGCAAACGTCGAGCAATTGCTCAGAGATGAAAAGTGCCAGCACTGAAAGCTGTTGCTAGCCAGCACCCTTCCTTGGAAGCGCTTTCACAGGCGCAGCAACACTGGGGCTTTGCGCTTCTCTAGCCACCAAACGTCACGGTCATTCTCTTTCCGTCTCCTAGACACGAGCTGAGAAATTGCAAACGTCGAGCAATTGCTCAGAGATGAAAAGTGCCAGCACTGAAAGCTGTTGCTAGCCAGCACCCTTCCTTGGAAGCGCTTTTGTAGGCCTAAGAACACTGGGGCTCTGGGCTTCTCTAGCCACCTAATCTTCTGCTCATCCTCTCGCGCACTCTAAAGAGAGCTCAGGTGAGAAATTACAAACGTCGAGCAATTGCTCAGAGATGAAAAGGGCCAGCACTGAAAGCTCTTGCTAGCCAGCACCCTTCCTTGGAAGCGCTTTCACAGGCGCAGCAACACTGGGGCTTTGCGCTTCTCTAGCCACCAAAAGTCACGGTCCTTCTATTTCCGTCGGTAGACACGAGCTGAGAAATTGCAAATGTCGAGCAATTGCTCAGAGATGAAAAGTGCCAGCACTGAAAGCTGTTGCTAGCCAGCACCCTTCCTTGGAAGCGCTTTTGTAGGCCTAAGAACACTGGGGCTCTGGGCTTCTCTAGCCACCTATTCTTCTGCTCATCCTCTCGCGCACTCTAAAGAGAGCTCAGGTGAGAAATTGCAAACGTCCAGCACTTGCTCAGAGATGAAAAGTGCCAGCACTGAAAGCTGTTGCTAGCCAGCACCCTTCCTTGGAAGCGCTTTCACAGGCGCAGCAACACTGGGGCTTTGCACTTCTATACGCACCAAACGTCACGGTCCTTCTCTTTCCGTCTCCTAGACACGAGCTGAGAAATTGCAAACGTCGAGCAATTGCTCAGAGATGAAAAGTGCCAGCACTGAAAGCTGTTGCTAGCCAGCACCCTTCCTTGGAAGCGCTTTTGTAGGCCTAAGAACACTGGGGCTCTGGGCTTCTCTAGCCACCTAATCTTCTGCTCATCCTCTCGCGCACTCTAAAGAGAGCTCAGGTGAGAAATTACAAACGTCGAGCAATTGCTCAGAGATGAAAAGTGCCAGCACTGAAAGCTGTTGCTAGCCAGCACCCTTCCTTGGAAGCGCTTTCACAGGCGCAGCAACACTGGGGCTTTGCGCTTCTCTAGCCACCAAACGTCACGGTCCTTCTCTTTCCGTCTCCTAGACACGAGCTGAGAAATTGCAAACGTCGAGCAATTGCTCAGAGATGAAAAGTGCCAGCACTGAAAGCTCTTGCTAGCCAGCACCCTTCCTTGGAAACGCTTTCACAGGCGCAGCAACACTGGGGCTTTGCGCTTCTATACGCACCAAACGTCACGGTCCTTCTCTTTCCGTCTTGTAGACACGAGCTGAGAAATTGCAAACGTCCAGCAATTGCTCCGAGATGAAAAGTGCCAGCACTGAAAGCTCTTGCTAGCCAGCACCCTTCCTTGGAAGCGCTTTTGTAGCCCTAAGAACACTGGGGCTCTGGGCTTCCCTAGCCACCTCATCTTCTGCTCATCCTCTCGCGCACTCTAAAGAGAGCTCAGGTGAGAAATTGCAAACGTCCAGCAATTGCTCAGAGATGAAAAGTGCCAGCACTGAAAGCTCTTGCTAGCCAGCAGCCTTCCTTGGAAGCGCTTTCACAGGCGCAGCAACACTGGGGCTTTGCGCTTCTCTAGCCACCAAACGTCACGGTCCTTCTCTTTCCGTCTCGTAGACAGGAGCTGAGAAATTGCAAACGTCGAGCAATTGCTCAGAGATGAAAAGTGCCAGCACTGAAAGCTCTTGCTAGCCAGCACCCTTCCTTGGAAGCGCTTTTGTAGGCCTAAGAACACTGGGGCTCTGGGCTTCTCTAGCCACCTCATCTTCTGCTCATCCTCTCGCGCACTCTAAAGAGAGCTCAGGTGAGAAATTGCAAACGTCGAGCAATTGCTCAGAGATGAAAAGTGCCAGCACTGAAAGCTGTTGCTAGCCAGCACCCTTCCTTGGAAGCGCTTTCACAGGCGCAGTAACACTGGGGCTTTGCGCTTCTCTAGCCACCAAACGTCACGGTCATTCTCTTTCCGTCTCGTAGACACGAGCTGAGAAATTGCAAACGTCGAGCAATTGCTCAGAGATGAAAAGTGCCAGCACTGAAAGCTCTTGCTAGCCAGCACCCTTCCTTGGAAGCGCTTTCACAGGCGCAGCAACACTGGGGCTTTGCGCTTCTCTAGCCACCAAACGTCACGGTCATTCTCTTTCCGTCTCGTAGACACGAGCTGAGAAATTGCAAACGTCGAGCAATTGCTCAGAGATGAAAAGTGCCAGCACTGAAAGCTGTTGCTAGCCAGCACCCTTCCTTGGAAGCGCTTTTGTAGGCCTAAGAACACTGGGGCTCTGGGCTTCTCTAGCCACCTAATCTTCTGCTCATCCTCTCGCGCACTCTAAAGAGAGCTCAGGTGAGAAATTACAAACGTCGAGCAATTGCTCAGAGATGAAAAGGGCCAGCACTGAAAGCTCTTGCTAGCCAGCACCCTTCCTTGGAAGCGCTTTCACAGGCGCAGCAACACTGGGGCTTTGCGCTTCTCTAGCCACCAAACGTCACGGTCCTTCTCTTTCCGTCTTGTAGACACGAGCTGAGAAATTGCAAATGTCGAGCAATTGCTCAGAGATGAAAAGTGCCAGCACTGAAAGCTGTTGCTAGCCAGCACCCTTCCTTGGAAGCGCTTTTGTAGGCCTAAGAACACTGGGGCTCTGGGCTTCTCTAGCCACCTCATCTTCTGCTCATCCTCTCGCGCACTCTAAAGAGAGCTCAGGTGAGAAATTGCAAACGTCCAGCACTTGCTCAGAGATGAAAAGTGCCAGCACTGAAAGCTGTTGCTAGCCAGCACCCTTCCTTGGAAGCGCTTTCACAGGCGCAGCAACACTGGGGCTTTGCACTTCTATACGCACCAAACGTCACGGTCCTTCTCTTTCCGTCTTGTAGACACGAGCTGAGAAATTGCAAACGTCGAGCAATTGCTCAGAGATGAAAAGTGCCAGCACTGAAAGCTGTTGCTAGCCAGCACCCTTCCTTGGAAGCGCTTTTGTAGCCCTAAGAACACTGGGGCTCTGGGCTTCCCTAGCCACCTCATCTTCTGCTCATCCTCTCGCGCACTCTAAAGAGAGCTCAGGTGAGAAATTGCAAACGTCCAGCAATTGCTCAGAGATGAAAAGTGCCAGCACTGAAAGCTCTTGCTAGCCAGCACCCTTCCTTGGAAGCGCTTTCACAGGCGCAGCAACACTGGGGCTTTGCGCTTCTCTAGCCACCAAACGTCACGGTCCTTCTCTTTCCGTCTCCTAGACACGAGCTGAGAAATTGCAAACGTCGAGCAATTGCTCAGAGATGAAAAGTGCCAGCACTGAAAGCTCTTGCTAGCCAGCACCCTTCCTTGGAAGCGCTTTCACAGGCGCAGCAACACTGGGGCTTTGCGCTTCTATACGCACCAAACGTCACGGTCCTTCTCTTTCCGTCTTGTAGACACGAGCTGAGAAATTGCAAACGTCCAGCAATTGCTCCGAGATGAAAAGTGCCAGCACTGAAAGCTCTTGCTAGCCAGCACCCTTCCTTGGAAGCGCTTTTGTAGGCCTAAGAACACTGGGGCTCTGGGCTTCTCTAGCCACCTCATCTTCTGCTCATCCTCTCGCGCACTCTAAAGAGAGCTCAGGTGAGAAATTGCAAACGTCGAGCAATTGCTCAGAGATGAAAAGTGCCAGCACTGAAAGCTGTTGCTAGCCAGCACCCTTCCTTGGAAGCGCTTTCACAGGCGCAGCAACACTGGGGCTTTGCGCTTCTATACGCACCAAACGTCACGGTCCTTCTCTTTCCGTCTCCTAGACACGAGCTGAGAAATTGCAAACGTCGAGCAATTGCTCCGAGATGAAAAGTGCCAGCACTGAAAGCTCTTGCTAGCCAGCACCCTTCCTTGGAAGCGCTTTCACAGGCGCAGCAACATTGGGGCTTTGCGCTTCTATACGCACCAAACGTCACGGTCCTTCTCTTTCCGTCTCCTAGACACGAGCTGAGAAATTGCAAACGTCGAGCAATTGCTCAGAGATGAAAAGTGCCAGCACTGAAAGCTCTTGCTAGCCAGCACCCTTCCTTGGAAGCGCTTTTGTAGGCCTAAGAACACTGGGGCTCTGGGCTTCTCTAGCCACCTCATCTTCTGCTCATCCTCTCGTGCACTCTAAAGAGAGCTCAGGTGAGAAATTACAAACGTCGAGCAATTGCTCAGAGATGAAAAGTGCCAGCACTGAAAGCTCTTGCTAGCCAGCACCCTTCCTTGGAAGCGCGTTCACAGGCGCAGCAACACTGGGGCTTTGCGCTTCTCTAGCCACCAAACGTCACGGTCCTTCTCTTTCCGTCTCGTAGACACGAGCTGAGAAATTGCAAACGTCGAGCAATTGCTCCGAGATGAAAAGTGCCAGCACTGAAAGCTGTTGCTAGCCAGCACCCTTCCTTGGAAGCGCTTTCACAGGCGCAGCAACACTGGGGCTTTGCGCTTCTCTAGCCACCAAACGTCACGGTCCTTCTCTTTCCGTCTCATAGACACGAGCTGAGAAATTGCAAACGTCGAGCAATTGCTCAGAGATGAAAAGTGCCAGCACTGAAAGCTCTTGCTAGCCAGCACCCTTCCTTGGAAGCGCTTTTGTAGGCCTAAGAACACTGGGGCTCTGGGCTTCTCTAGCCACCTCATCTTCTGCTCATCCTCTCGCGCACTCTAAAGAGAGCTCAGGTGAGAAATTGCAAACGTCGAGCAATTGCTCAGAGATGAAAAGTGCCAGCACTGAAAGCTGTTGCTAGCCAGCACCCTTCCTTGGAAGCGCTTTCACAGGCGCAGTAACACTGGGGCTTTGCGCTTCTCTAGCCACCAAACGTCACGGTCATTCTCTTTCCGTCTCGTAGACACGAGCTGAGAAATTGCAAACGTCGAGCAATTGCTCAGAGATGAAAAGTGCCAGCACTGAAAGCTGTTGCTAGCCAGCACCCTTCCTTGGAAGCGCTTTCACAGGCGCAGCAACACTGGGGCTTTGCGCTTCTCTAGCCACCAAACGTCACGGTCCTTCTCTTTCCGTCTCCTAGACACGAGCTGAGAAATTGCAAACGTCGAGCAATTGCTCCGAGATGAAAAGTGCCAGCACTGAAAGCTCTTGCTAGCCAGCACCCTTCCTTGGAAGCGCTTTCACAGGCGCAGCAACATTGGGGCTTTGCGCTTCTATACGCACCAAACGTCACGGTCCTTCTCTTTCCGTCTCCTAGACACGAGCTGAGAAATTGCAAACGTCGAGCAATTGCTCAGAGATGAAAAGTGCCAGCACTGAAAGCTCTTGCTAGCCAGCACCCTTCCTTGGAAGCGCTTTTGTAGGCCTAAGAACACTGGGGCTCTGGGCTTCTCTAGCCACCTCATCTTCTGCTCATCCTCTCGTGCACTCTAAAGAGAGCTCAGGTGAGAAATTACAAACGTCGAGCAATTGCTCAGAGATGAAAAGTGCCAGCACTGAAAGCTCTTGCTAGCCAGCACCCTTCCTTGGAAGCGCGTTCACAGGCGCAGCAACACTGGGGCTTTGCGCTTCTCTAGCCACCAAACGTCACGGTCCTTCTCTTTCCGTCTCGTAGACACGAGCTGAGAAATTGCAAACGTCGAGCAATTGCTCCGAGATGAAAAGTGCCAGCACTGAAAGCTGTTGCTAGCCAGCACCCTTCCTTGGAAGCGCTTTCACAGGCGCAGCAACACTGGGGCTTTGCGCTTCTCTACCCACCAAACGTCACGGTCCTTCTCTTTCCGTCTCGTAGACACGAGCTGAGAAATTGCAAACGTCGAGCAATTGCTCAGAGATGAAAAGTGCCAGCACTGAAAGCTCTTGCTAGCCAGCACCCTTCCTTGGAAGCGCTTTTGTAGGCCTAAGAACACTGGGGCTCTGGGCTTCTCTAGCCACCTCATCTTCTGCTCATCCTCTCGCGCACTCTAAAGAGAGCTCAGGTGAGAAATTGCAAACGTCGAGCAATTGCTCAGAGATGAAAAGTGCCAGCACTGAAAGCTGTTGCTAGCCAGCACCCTTCCTTGGAAGCGCTTTCACAGGCGCAGTAACACTGGGGCTTTGCGCTTCTCTAGCCACCAAACGTCACGGTCATTCTCTTTCCGTCTCGTAGACACGAGCTGAGAAATTGCAAACGTCGAGCAATTGCTCAGAGATGAAAAGTGCCAGCACTGAAAGCTGTTGCTAGCCAGCACCCTTCCTTGGAAGCGCTTTCACAGGCGCAGCAACACTGGGGCTTTGCGCTTCTCTAGCCACCAAACGTCACGGTCATTCTCTTTCCGTCTCCTAGACACGAGCTGAGAAATTGCAAACGTCGAGCAATTGCTCAGAGATGAAAAGTGCCAGCACTGAAAGCTGTTGCTAGCCAGCACCCTTCCTTGGAAGCGCTTTTGTAGGCCTAAGAACACTGGGGCTCTGGGCTTCTCTAGCCACCTCATCTTCTGCTCATCCTCTCGCGCACTCTAAAGAGAGCTCAGGTGAGAAATTACAAACGTCGAGCAATTGCTCAGAGATGAAAAGGGCCAGCACTGAAAGCTCTTGCTAGCCAGCACCCTTCCTTGGAAGCGCTTTCACAGGCGCAGCAACACTGGGGCTTTGCGCTTCTCTAGCCACCAAAAGTCACGGTCCTTCTATTTCCGTCGGTAGACACGAGCTGAGAAATTGCAAATGTCGAGCAATTGCTCAGAGATGAAAAGTGCCAGCACTGAAAGCTGTTGCTAGCCAGCACCCTTCCTTGGAAGCGCTTTTGTAGGCCTAAGAACACTGGGGCTCTGGGCTTCTCTAGCCACCTATTCTTCTGCTCATCCTCTCGTGCACTCTAAAGAGAGCTCAGGTGAGAAATTGCAAACGTCCAGCACTTGCTCAGAGATGAAAAGTGCCAGCACTGAAAGCTGTTGCTAGCCAGCACCCTTCCTTGGAAGCGCTTTCACAGGCGCAGCAACACTGGGGCTTTGCACTTCTATACGCACCAAACGTCACGGTCCTTCTCTTTCCGTCTCCTAGACACGAGCTGAGAAATTGCAAACGTCGAGCAATTGCTCAGAGATGAAAAGTGCCAGCACTGAAAGCTGTTGCTAGCCAGCACCCTTCCTTGGAAGCGCTTTTGTAGGCCTAAGAACACTGGGGCTCTGGGCTTCTCTAGCCACCTAATCTTCTGCTCATCCTCTCGCGCACTCTAAAGAGAGCTCAGGTGAGAAATTACAAACGTCGAGCAATTGCTCAGAGATGAAAAGTGCCAGCACTGAAAGCTGTTGCTAGCCAGCACCCTTCCTTGGAAGCGCTTTCACAGGCGCAGCAACACTGGGGCTTTGCGCTTCTCTAGCCACCAAACGTCACGGTCCTTCTCTTTCCGTCTCCTAGACACGAGCTGAGAAATTGCAAACGTCGAGCAATTGCTCAGAGATGAAAAGTGCCAGCACTGAAAGCTCTTGCTAGCCAGCACCCTTCCTTGGAAACGCTTTCACAGGCGCAGCAACACTGGGGCTTTGCGCTTCTATACGCACCAAACGTCACGGTCCTTCTCTTTCCGTCTCCTAGACACGAGCTGAGAAATTGCAAACGTCCAGCAATTGCTCCGAGATGAAAAGTGCCAGCACTGAAAGCTCTTGCTAGCCAGCACCCTTCCTTGGAAGCGCTTTTGTAGCCCTAAGAACACTGGGGCTCTGGGCTTCCCTAGCCACCTCATCTTCTGCTCATCCTCTCGCGCACTCTAAAGAGAGCTCAGGTGAGAAATTGCAAACGTCCAGCAATTGCTCAGAGATGAAAAGTGCCAGCACTGAAAGCTCTTGCTAGCCAGCAGCCTTCCTTGGAAGCGCTTTCACAGGCGCAGCAACACTGGGGCTTTGCGCTTCTCTAGCCACCAAACGTCACGGTCCTTCTCTTTCCGTCGGTAGACACGAGCTGAGAAATTGCAAATGTCGAGCAATTGCTCAGAGATGAAAAGTGCCAGCACTGAAAGCTGTTGCTAGCCAGCACCCTTCCTTGGAAGCGCTTTTGTAGGCCTAAGAACACTGGGGCTCTGGGCTTCTCTAGCCACCTATTCTTCTGCTCATCCTCTCGTGCACTCTAAAGAGAGCTCAGGTGAGAAATTGCAAACGTCCAGCACTTGCTCAGAGATGAAAAGTGCCAGCACTGAAAGCTGTTGCTAGCCAGCACCCTTCCTTGGAAGCGCTTTCACAGGCGCAGCAACACTGGGGCTTTGCACTTCTATACGCACCAAACGTCACGGTCCTTCTCTTTCCGTCTCCTAGACACGAGCTGAGAAATTGCAAACGTCGAGCAATTGCTCAGAGATGAAAAGTGCCAGCACTGAAAGCTGTTGCTAGCCAGCACCCTTCCTTGGAAGCGCTTTTGTAGGCCTAAGAACACTGGGGCTCTGGGCTTCTCTAGCCACCTAATCTTCTGCTCATCCTCTCGCGCACTCTAAAGAGAGCTCAGGTGAGAAATTACAAACGTCGAGCAATTGCTCAGAGATGAAAAGTGCCAGCACTGAAAGCTGTTGCTAGCCAGCACCCTTCCTTGGAAGCGCTTTCACAGGCGCAGCAACACTGGGGCTTTGCGCTTCTCTAGCCACCAAACGTCACGGTCCTTCTCTTTCCGTCTCCTAGACACGAGCTGAGAAATTGCAAACGTCGAGCAATTGCTCAGAGATGAAAAGTGCCAGCACTGAAAGCTCTTGCTAGCCAGCACCCTTCCTTGGAAACGCTTTCACAGGCGCAGCAACACTGGGGCTTTGCGCTTCTATACGCACCAAATGTCACGGTCCTTCTCTTTCCGTCTTGTAGACACGAGCTGAGAAATTGCAAACGTCCAGCAATTGCTCCGAGATGAAAAGTGCCAGCACTGAAAGCTCTTGCTAGCCAGCACCCTTCCTTGGAAGCGCTTTTGTAGCCCTAAGAACACTGGGGCTCTGGGCTTCCCTAGCCACCTCATCTTCTGCTCATCCTCTCGCGCACTCTAAAGAGAGCTCAGGTGAGAAATTGCAAACGTCCAGCAATTGCTCAGAGATGAAAAGTGCCAGCACTGAAAGCTCTTGCTAGCCAGCAGCCTTCCTTGGAAGCGCTTTCACAGGCGCAGCAACACTGGGGCTTTGCGCTTCTCTAGCCACCAAACGTCACGGTCCTTCTCTTTCCGTCTCCTAGACACGAGCTGAGAAATTGCAAACGTCGAGCAATTGCTCAGAGATGAAAAGTGCCAGCACTGAAAGCTCTTGCTAGCCAGCACCCTTCCTTGGAAGCGCTTTCACAGGCGCAGCAACACTGGGGCTTTGCGCTTCTATACGCACCAAACGTCACGGTCCTTCTCTTTCCGTCTTGTAGACACGAGCTGAGAAATTGCAAACGTCCAGCAATTGCTCCGAGATGAAAAGTGCCAGCACTGAAAGCTCTTGCTAGCCAGCACCCTTCCTTGGAAGCGCTTTTGTAGGCCTAAGAACACTGGGGCTCTGGGCTTCTCTAGCCACCTCATCTTCTGCTCGTCCTCTCGCGCACTCTAAAGAGAGCTCAGGTGAGAAATTGCAAACGTCGAGCAGTTGCTCAGAGATGAAAAGTGCCAGCACTGAAAGCTGTTGCTAGCCAGCACCCTTCCTTGGAAGCGCTTTCACAGGCGCAGTAACACTGGGGCTTTGCGCTTCTCTAGCCACCAAACGTCACGGTCATTCTCTTTCCGTCTCGTAGACACGAGCTGAGAAATTGCAAACGTCGAGCAATTGCTCAGAGATGAAAAGTGCCAGCACTGAAAGCTCTTGCTAGCCAGCACCCTTCCTTGGAAGCGCTTTCACAGGAGCAGCAACACTGGGGCTTTGCGCTTCTATACGCACCAAACGTCACGGTCCTTCTCTTTCCGTCTCGTAGACACGAGCTGAGAAATTGCAAACGTCGAGCAATTGCTCAGAGATGAAAAGTGCCAGCACTGAAAGCTCTTGCTAGCCAGCACCCTTCCTTGGAAGCGCTTTTGTAGGCCTAAGAACACTGGGGCTCTGGGCTTCTCTAGCCACCTCATCTTCTGCTCATCCTCTCGCGCACTCTAAAGAGAGCTCAGGTGAGAAATTGCAAACGTCGAGCAATTGCTCAGAGATGAAAAGTGCCAGCACTGAAAGCTGTTGCTAGCCAGCACCCTTCCTTGGAAGCGGTTTCACAAGCGCAGCAACACTGGGGCTTTGCGCTTCTATACGCACCAAACGTCACGGTCCTTCTCTTTCCGTCTCGTAGACATGAGCTGAGAAATTGCAAATGTCGAGCAATTGCTCAGAGATGAAAAGTGCCAGCACTGAAAGCTGTTGCTAGCCAGCTCCCTTCCTTGGAAGCGCTTTCACAGGCGCAGCAACACTGGGGCTTTGCTCTTCTCTAGCCACCAAACGTCACAGTCATTCTCTTTCCGTCTCGTAGACATGAGCTGAGAAATTGCAAACGTCGAGCAATTGCTCAGAGATGAAAAGTGCCAGCACTGAAAGCTGTTGCTAGCCAGCACCCTTCCTTGGAAGCGCTTTTGTAGGCCTAAGAACACTGGGGCTCTGGGCTTCCCTAGCCACCTCATCTTCTGCTCATCCTCTCGCGCACTCTGAAGAGAGCTCAGGTGAGAAATTGCAAACGTCGAGCAATTGCTCAGAGATGAAAAGTGCCAGCACTGAAAGCTGTTGCTAGCCAGCACCCTTCCTTGGAAGCGCTATCACAGGCGCAGTAACACTGGGGCTTTGCGCTTCTCTAGCCATCAAACGTCATGGTCATTCTCTTTCCATCTCGTAGACACGAGCTGAGAAATTGCAAACGTCGAGCAATTGCTCAGAGATGAAAAGTGCCAGCACTGAAAGCTGTTGCTAGCCAGCACCCTTCCTTGGAAGCGCTTGCACAGGCGCAGCAACACTGGGGCTTTGCGCTTCTCTACCCACCAAACGTCACGGTCATTCTCTTTCCGCCTCGTAGACACAAGCTGAGAAATTGCAAACGTCGAGCAATTGCTCAGAGATGAAAAGTGCCAGCACTGAAAGCTGTTGCTAGCCAGCACCCTTCCTTGGAAGCGTTTTCACAGGCGCAGCAACACTGGGGCTTTGCGCTTCTCTAGCCACCAAATGTCACGGTCATTCTCTTTCCGTCTCGTAGACATGAGCTGAGAAATTGCAAACGTCGAGCAATTGCTCCGAGATGAAAAGTGCCAGCACTGAAAGCTCTTGCTAGCCAGCACCCTTCCTTGGAAGCGCTTTCACAGGCGCAGTAACACTGGGGCTTTGCGCTTCTCTAGCCATCAAACGTCATGGTCATTCTCTTTCCATCTCGTAGACAGGAGCTGAGAAATTGCAAACGTCGAGCAATTGCTCAGAGATGAAAAGTGCCAGCACTGAAAGCTCTTGCTAGCCAGCACCCTTCCTTGGAAGCGCTTTTGTAGGCCTAAGAACACTGGGGCTCTGGGCTTCTTTAGCCACCTCATCTTCTACTCATCCTCTCGCGCACTCTAAAGAGAGCTCAGGTGAGAAATTGCAAACGTCGAGCAATTGCTCAGAGATGAAAAGTGCCAGCACTGAAAGCTGTTGCTAGCCAGCACCCTTCCTTGGAAGCGCTTTTGTAGGGCTAAGAACACTGGGGCTCTGGGCTTCTCTAGCCACCTCATCTTCTGCTCATCCTCTCGCGCACTCTAAAGAGAGCTCAGGTGAGAAATTGCAAACGTCGAGCAATTGCTCAGAGATGAAAAGTGCCAGCACTGAAAGCTGTTGCTAGCCAGCACCCTTCCTTGGAAGCGCTTTCACAGGCGCAGCAACACTGGGGCTTTGCGCTTCTATACGCACCAAACGTCACGGTCCTTCTCTTTCCGTCTCCTAGACACGAGCTGAGAAATTGCAAACGTCGAGCAATTGCTCCGAGATGAAAAGTGCCAGCACTGAAAGCTCTTGCTAGCCAGCACCCTTCCTTGGAAGCGCTTTCACAGGCGCAGCAACACTGGGGCTTTGCGCTTCTATACGCACCAAATGTCACAGTCATTCTCTTTCCGTCTTGTAGACACGAGCTGAGAAATTGCAAACGTCGAGCAATTGCTCAGAGATGAAAAGTGCCAGCACTGAAAGCTCTTGCTAGCCAGCACCCTTCCTTGGAAGCGCTTTTGTAGGCCTAAGAACACTGGGGCTCTGGGCTTCTCTAGCCACCTCATCTTCTGCTCATCCTCTCGCGCACTCTAAAGAGAGCTCAGGTGAGAAATTGCAAACGTCGAGCAATTGCTCAGAGATGAAAAGTGCCAGCACTGAAAGCTGTTGCTAGCCAGCACCCTTCCTTGGAAGCGCTTTCACAGGCGCAGTAACACTGGGGCTTTGCGCTTCTCTAGCCACCAAGCGTCACGGTCCTTCTCTTTCCGTCTCGTAGACACGAGCTGAGAAATTGCAAACGTCGAGCAATTGCTCAGAGATGAAAAGTGCCAGCACTGAAAGCTCTTGCTAGCCAGCACCCTTCCTTGGAAGCGCTTTCACAGGAGCAGCAACACTGGGGCTTTGCGCTTCTATACGCACCAAACGTCACGGTCCTTCTCTTTCCGTCTCGTAGACACGAGCTGAGAAATTGCAAACGTCGAGCAATTGCTCAGAGATGAAAAGTGCCAGCACTGAAAGCTCTTGCTAGCCAGCACCCTTCCTTGGAAGCGCTTTTGTAGGCCTAAGAACACTGGGGCTCTGGGCTTCTCTAGCCACCTCATCTTCTGCTCATCCTCTCGCGCACTCTAAAGAGAGCTCAGGTGAGAAATTGCAAACGTCGAGCAATTGCTCAGAGATGAAAAGTGCCAGCACTGAAAGCTGTTGCTAGCCAGCACCCTTCCTTGGAAGCGGTTTCACAAGCGCAGCAACACTGGGGCTTTGCGCTTCTATACGCACCAAACGTCACGGTCCTTCTCTTTCCGTCTCGTAGACATGAGCTGAGAAATTGCAAATGTCGAGCAATTGCTCAGAGATGAAAAGTGCCAGCACTGAAAGCTGTTGCTAGCCAGCTCCCTTCCTTGGAAGCGCTTTCACAGGCGCAGCAACACTGGGGCTTTGCTCTTCTCTAGCCACCAAACGTCACAGTCATTCTCTTTCCGTCTCGTAGACATGAGCTGAGAAATTGCAAACGTCGAGCAATTGCTCAGAGATGAAAAGTGCCAGCACTGAAAGCTCTTGCTAGCCAGCACCCTTCCTTGGAAGCGCTTTTGTAGGCCTAAGAACACTGGGGCTCTGGGCTTCCCTAGCCACCTCATCTTCTGCTCATCCTCTCGCGCACTCTGAAGAGAGCTCAGGTGAGAAATTGCAAACGTCGAGCAATTGCTCAGAGATGAAAAGTGCCAGCACTGAAAGCTGTTGCTAGCCAGCACCCTTCCTTGGAAGCGCTATCACAGGCGCAGTAACACTGGGGCTTTGCGCTTCTCTAGCCATCAAACGTCATGGTCATTCTCTTTCCATCTCGTAGACACGAGCTGAGAAATTGCAAACGTCGAGCAATTGCTCAGAGATGAAAAGTGCCAGCACTGAAAGCTGTTGCTAGCCAGCACCCTTCCTTGGAAGCGCTTGCACAGGCGCAGCAACACTGGGGCTTTGCGCTTCTCTACCCACCAAACGTCACGGTCATTCTCTTTCCGCCTCGTAGACACAAGCTGAGAAATTGCAAACGTCGAGCAATTGCTCAGAGATGAAAAGTGCCAGCACTGAAAGCTGTTGCTAGCCAGCACCCTTCCTTGGAAGCGCTTTCACAGGCGCAGCAACACTGGGGCTTTGCGCTTCTCTAGCCACCAAACGTCACAGTCATTCTCTTTCCGTCTCGTAGACACGAGCTGAGAAATTGCAAACGTCGAGCAATTGCTCAGAGATGAAAAGTGCCAGCACTGAAAGCTCTTGCTAGCCAGCACCCTTCCTTGGAAGCGCTTTCACAGGCGCAGCAACACTGGGGCTTTGCGCTTCTCTACCCACCAAATGTCACGGTCATTCTCTTTCCGTCTCGTAGACACGAGCTGAGAAATTGCAAACGTCCAGCAATTGCTCCGAGATGAAAAGTGCCAGCACTGAAAGCTCTTGCTAGCCAGCACCCTTCCTTGGAAGCGCTTTTGTAGCCCTAAGAACACTGGGGCTCTGGGCTTCTCTAGCCACCTAATCTTCTGCTCATCCTCTCGCGCACTCTAAAGAGAGCTCAGGTGAGAAATTGCAAACGTCAAGCAATTGCTCAGAGATGAAAAGTGCCAGCACTGAAAGCTGTTGCTAGCCAGCACCCTTCCTTGGAAGCGCTTTCACAGGAGCAGTAACACTGGGGCTTTGCGCTTCTATACGCACCAAATGTCACGGTCATTCTCTTTCCGTCTCGTAGACACGAGCTGAGAAATTGCAAACGTCGAGCAATTGCTCAGAGATGAAAAGTGCCAGCACTGAAAGCTCTTGCTAGCCAGCACCCTTCCTTGGAAGCGCTTTTGTAGGCCTAAGAACACTGGGGCTCTGGGCTTCTCTAGCCACCTCATCTTCTGCTCATCCTCTCGCGCACTCTAAAGAGAGCTCAGGTGAGAAATTGCAAACGTCGAGCAATTGCTCAGAGATGAAAAGTGCCAGCACTGAAAGCTCTTGCTAGCCAGCACCCTTCCTTGGAAGCGCTTTTGTAGGCCTAAGAACACTGGGGCTTTGCGCTTCTCTAGCCACCAAAAGTCACGGTCCTTCTCTTTCCGGCGGTAGACACGAGCTGAGAAATTGCAAACGTCGAGCAATTGCTCAGAGATGAAAAGTGCCAGCACTGAAAGCTGTTGCTAGCCAGCACCCTTCCTTGGAAGCGCTTTTGTAGGCCTAAGAACACTGGGGCTTTGGGATTCTCTAGCCACCTCATCTTCTGCTCATCCTCTCGCGCACTCTAAAGAGAGCTCAGGTGAGAAATTGCAAACGTCGAGCAATTGCTCAGAGATGAAAAGTGCCAGCACTGAAAGCTGTTGCTAGCCAGCACCCTTCCTTGGAAGCGCTTTTGTAGGCCTAAGAACACTGGGGCTCTGGGCTTCTCTAGCCACCTAATCTTCTGCTCATCCTCTCGCGCACTCTAAAGAGAGCTCAGGTGAGAAATTTCAAACGTCGAGCAATTGCTCAGAGATGAAAAGTGCCAGCACTGAAAGCTCTTGCTAGCCAGCACCCTTCCTTGGAAGCGCTTTCACAAGCGCAGCAACACTGGGGCTTTGCGCTTCTATACGCACCAAACGTCACGGTCATTCTCTTTCCGTCTCGTAGACATGAGCTGAGAAATTGCAAATGTCGAGCAATTGCTCAGAGATGAAAAGTGCCAGCACTGAAAGCTGTTGCTAGCCAGCTCCCTTCCTTGGAAGCGCTTTCACAGGCGCAGCAACACTGGGGCTTTGCTCTTCTCTAGCCACCAAACGTCACAGTCATTCTCTTTCCGTCTCGTAGACATGAGCTGAGAAATTGCAAACGTCGAGCAATTGCTCAGAGATGAAAAGTGCCAGCACTGAAAGCTGTTGCTAGCCAGCACCCTTCCTTGGAAGCGCTTTTGTAGGCCTAAGAACACTGGGGCTCTGGGCTTCTCTAGCCACCTCATCTTCTGCTCATCCTCTCGCGCACTCTGAAGAGAGCTCAGGTGAGAAATTGCAAACGTCGAGCAATTGCTCAGAGATGAAAAGTGCCAGCACTGAAAGCTGTTGCTAGCCAGCACCCTTCCTTGGAAGCGCTATCACAGGCGCAGTAACACTGGGGCTTTGCGCTTCTCTAGCCACCAAACGTCACGGTCCTTCTCTTTCCGTCGGTAGACACGAGCTGAGAAATTGCAAAGGTCGAGCAATTGCTCAGAGATGAAAAGTGCCAGCACTGAAAGCTGTTGCTAGCCAGCACCCTTCCTTGGAAGCGCTTGCACAGGCGCAGCAACACTGGGGCTTTGCGCTTCTCTACCCACCAAATGTCACGGTCATTCTCTTTCCGTCTCGTAGACACGAGCTGAGAAATTGCAAACGTCCAGCAATTGCTCCGAGATGAAAAGTGCCAGCACTGAAAGCTGTTGCTAGCCAGCACCCTTCCTTGGAAGCGCTTTTGTAGGCCTAAGAACACTGGGGCTCTGGGCTTCTCTAGCCACCTCATCTTCTGCTCATCCTCTCGCGCACTCTAAAGAGAGCTCAGGTGAGAAATTGCAAACGTCGAGCAATTGCTCAGAGATGAAAAGTGCCAGCACTGAAAGCTGTTGCTAGCCAGCACCCTTCCTTGGAAGCGCTTTTGTAGGCCTAAGAACACTGGGGCTTTGCGCTTCTCTAGCCACCAAACGTCACGGTCCTTCTCTTTCCGGCGGTAGACACGAGCTGAGAAATTGCAAACGTCGAGCAATTGCTCAGAGATGAAAAGTGCCAGCACTGAAAGCTGTTGCTAGCCAGCACCCTTCCTTGGAAGCGCTTTTGTAGGCCTAAGAACACTGGGGCTTTGGGATTCTCTAGCCACCTCATCTTCTGCTCATCCTCTCGCGCACTCTAAAGAGAGCTCAGGTGAGAAATTGCAAACGTCGAGCAATTGCTCAGAGATGAAAAGTGCCAGCACTGAAAGCTGTTGCTAGCCAGCACCCTTCCTTGGAAGCGCTTTTGTAGGCCTAAGAACACTGGGGCTCTGGGCTTCTCTAGCCACCTCATCTTCTGCTCATCCTCTCGCGCACTCTAAAGAGAGCTCAGGTGAGAAATTGCAAACGTCGAGCAATTGCTCAGAGATGAAAAGTGCCAGCACTGAAAGCTCTTGCTAGCCAGCACCCTTCCTTGGAAGCGCTTTCACAGGCGCAGCAACACTGGGGCTTTGCGCTTCTATACGCACCAAACGTCACGGTCCTTCTCTTTCCGTCGGTAGACACGAGCTGAGAAATTGCAAACGTCGAGCAATTGCTCAGAGATGAAAAGTGCCAGCACTGAAAGCTTTTGCTAGCCAGCACCCTTCCTTGGAAGCGCTTTCACAGGCGCAGCAACACTGGGGCTTTGCGCTTCTCTACCCACCAAATGTCACGGTCCTTCTCTTTCCGTCTCCTAGACACGAGCTGAGAAATTGCAAACGTCGAGCAATTGCTCAGAGATGAAAAGTGCCAGCACTGAAAGCTCTTGCTAGCCAGCACCCTTCCTTGGAAGCGCTTTTGTAGGCCTAAGAACACTGGGGCTCTGGGCTTCTCTAGCCACCTCATCTTCTGCTCATCCTCTCGCGCACTCTAAAGAGAGCTCAGGTGAGAAATTGCAAACGTCCAGCAATTGCTCAGAGATGAAAAGTGCCAGCACTGAAAGCTCTTGCTAGCCAGCACCCTTCCTTGGAAGCGCTTTCACAGGCGCAGCAACACTGGGGCTTTGCGCTTCTATACGCACCAAACGTCATGGTCCTTCTCTTTCCGTCGGTAGACACGAGCTGAGAAATTGCAAACGTCGAGCAATTGCTCAGAGATGAAAAGTGCCAGCACTGAAAGCTGTTGCTAGCCAGCACCCTTCCTTGGAAGCGCTTTCACAGGCGCAGCAACACTGGGGCTTTGCGCTTCTCTAGCCATCAAACGTCACGGTCCTTCTCTTTCCGTCTCGTAGACACGAGCTGAGAAATTGCAAACGTCCAGCAATTGCTCAGAGATGAAAAGTGCCAGCACTGAAAGCTCTTGCTAGCCAGCACCCTTCCTTGGAAGCGCTTTTGTAGGCCTAAGAACACTGGGGCTCTGGGCTTCTCTAGCCACCTAATCTTCTGCTCATCCTCTCGCGCACTCTAAAGAGAGCTCAGGTGAGAAATTGCAAACGTCGAGCAATTGCTCAGAGATGAAAAGTGCCAGCACTGAAAGCTCTTGCTAGCCAGCACCCTTCCTTGGAAGCGCTTTTGTAGGCCTAAGCACACTGGGGCTCTGGGCTTCTCTAGCCACCTAATCTTCTGTTCATCCTCTCGCGCACTCTAAAGAGAGCTCAGGTGAGAAATTGCAAACGTCGAGCAATTGCTCAGAGATGAAAAGTGCCAGCACTGAAAGCTGTTGCTAGCCAGCACCCTTCCTTGGAAGCGCTTTTGTAGGGCTAAGAACACTGGGGCTCTGGGCTTCTCTAGCCACCTCATCTTCTGCTCATCCTCTCGCGCACTCTAAAGAGAGCTCAGGTGAGAAATTGCAAACGTCGAGCAATTGCTCAGAGATGAAAAGTGCCAGCACTGAAAGCTGTTGCTAGCCAGCACCCTTCCTTGGAAGCGCTTTCACAGGCGCAGCAACACTGGGGCTTTGCGCTTCTATACGCACCAAACGTCACGGTCCTTCTCTTTCCGTCTCCTAGACACGAGCTGAGAAATTGCAAACGTCGAGCAATTGCTCCGAGATGAAAAGTGCCAGCACTGAAAGCTCTTGCTAGCCAGCACCCTTCCTTGGAAGCGCTTTCACAGGCGCAGCAACACTGGGGCTTTGCGCTTCTATACGCACCAAATGTCACAGTCATTCTCTTTCCGTCTTGTAGACACGAGCTGAGAAATTGCAAACGTCGAGCAATTGCTCAGAGATGAAAAGTGCCAGCACTGAAAGCTCTTGCTAGCCAGCACCCTTCCTTGGAAGCGCTTTTGTAGGCCTAAGAACACTGGGGCTCTGGGCTTCTCTAGCCACCTCATCTTCTGCTCATCCTCTCGCGCACTCTAAAGAGAGCTCAGGTGAGAAATTGCAAACGTCGAGCAATTGCTCAGAGATGAAAAGTGCCAGCACTGAAAGCTGTTGCTAGCCAGCACCCTTCCTTGGAAGCGCTTTCACAGGCGCAGTAACACTGGGGCTTTGCGCTTCTCTAGCCACCAAGCGTCACGGTCCTTCTCTTTCCGTCTCGTAGACACGAGCTGAGAAATTGCAAACGTCGAGCAATTGCTCAGAGATGAAAAGTGCCAGCACTGAAAGCTCTTGCTAGCCAGCACCCTTCCTTGGAAGCGCTTTCACAGGAGCAGCAACACTGGGGCTTTGCGCTTCTATACGCACCAAACGTCACGGTCCTTCTCTTTCCGTCTCGTAGACACGAGCTGAGAAATTGCAAACGTCGAGCAATTGCTCAGAGATGAAAAGTGCCAGCACTGAAAGCTCTTGCTAGCCAGCACCCTTCCTTGGAAGCGCTTTTGTAGGCCTAAGAACACTGGGGCTCTGGGCTTCTCTAGCCACCTCATCTTCTGCTCATCCTCTCGCGCACTCTAAAGAGAGCTCAGGTGAGAAATTGCAAACGTCGAGCAATTGCTCAGAGATGAAAAGTGCCAGCACTGAAAGCTGTTGCTAGCCAGCACCCTTCCTTGGAAGCGGTTTCACAAGCGCAGCAACACTGGGGCTTTGCGCTTCTATACGCACCAAACGTCACGGTCCTTCTCTTTCCGTCTCGTAGACATGAGCTGAGAAATTGCAAATGTCGAGCAATTGCTCAGAGATGAAAAGTGCCAGCACTGAAAGCTGTTGCTAGCCAGCTCCCTTCCTTGGAAGCGCTTTCACAGGCGCAGCAACACTGGGGCTTTGCTCTTCTCTAGCCACCAAACGTCACAGTCATTCTCTTTCCGTCTCGTAGACATGAGCTGAGAAATTGCAAACGTCGAGCAATTGCTCAGAGATGAAAAGTGCCAGCACTGAAAGCTCTTGCTAGCCAGCACCCTTCCTTGGAAGCGCTTTTGTAGGCCTAAGAACACTGGGGCTCTGGGCTTCCCTAGCCACCTCATCTTCTGCTCATCCTCTCGCGCACTCTGAAGAGAGCTCAGGTGAGAAATTGCAAACGTCGAGCAATTGCTCAGAGATGAAAAGTGCCAGCACTGAAAGCTGTTGCTAGCCAGCACCCTTCCTTGGAAGCGCTATCACAGGCGCAGTAACACTGGGGCTTTGCGCTTCTCTAGCCATCAAACGTCATGGTCATTCTCTTTCCATCTCGTAGACACGAGCTGAGAAATTGCAAACGTCGAGCAATTGCTCAGAGATGAAAAGTGCCAGCACTGAAAGCTGTTGCTAGCCAGCACCCTTCCTTGGAAGCGCTTGCACAGGCGCAGCAACACTGGGGCTTTGCGCTTCTCTACCCACCAAACGTCACGGTCATTCTCTTTCCGCCTCGTAGACACAAGCTGAGAAATTGCAAACGTCGAGCAATTGCTCAGAGATGAAAAGTGCCAGCACTGAAAGCTGTTGCTAGCCAGCACCCTTCCTTGGAAGCGCTTTCACAGGCGCAGCAACACTGGGGCTTTGCGCTTCTCTAGCCACCAAACGTCACAGTCATTCTCTTTCCGTCTCGTAGACACGAGCTGAGAAATTGCAAACGTCGAGCAATTGCTCAGAGATGAAAAGTGCCAGCACTGAAAGCTCTTGCTAGCCAGCACCCTTCCTTGGAAGCGCTTTCACAGGCGCAGCAACACTGGGGCTTTGCGCTTCTCTACCCACCAAATGTCACGGTCATTCTCTTTCCGTCTCGTAGACACGAGCTGAGAAATTGCAAACGTCCAGCAATTGCTCCGAGATGAAAAGTGCCAGCACTGAAAGCTCTTGCTAGCCAGCACCCTTCCTTGGAAGCGCTTTTGTAGCCCTAAGAACACTGGGGCTCTGGGCTTCTCTAGCCACCTAATCTTCTGCTCATCCTCTCGCGCACTCTAAAGAGAGCTCAGGTGAGAAATTGCAAACGTCAAGCAATTGCTCAGAGATGAAAAGTGCCAGCACTGAAAGCTGTTGCTAGCCAGCACCCTTCCTTGGAAGCGCTTTCACAGGAGCAGTAACACTGGGGCTTTGCGCTTCTATACGCACCAAATGTCACGGTCATTCTCTTTCCGTCTCGTAGACACGAGCTGAGAAATTGCAAACGTCGAGCAATTGCTCAGAGATGAAAAGTGCCAGCACTGAAAGCTCTTGCTAGCCAGCACCCTTCCTTGGAAGCGCTTTTGTAGGCCTAAGAACACTGGGGCTCTGGGCTTCTCTAGCCACCTCATCTTCTGCTCATCCTCTCGCGCACTCTAAAGAGAGCTCAGGTGAGAAATTGCAAACGTCGAGCAATTGCTCAGAGATGAAAAGTGCCAGCACTGAAAGCTCTTGCTAGCCAGCACCCTTCCTTGGAAGCGCTTTTGTAGGCCTAAGAACACTGGGGCTTTGCGCTTCTCTAGCCACCAAAAGTCACGGTCCTTCTCTTTCCGGCGGTAGACACGAGCTGAGAAATTGCAAACGTCGAGCAATTGCTCAGAGATGAAAAGTGCCAGCACTGAAAGCTGTTGCTAGCCAGCACCCTTCCTTGGAAGCGCTTTTGTAGGCCTAAGAACACTGGGGCTTTGGGATTCTCTAGCCACCTCATCTTCTGCTCATCCTCTCGCGCACTCTAAAGAGAGCTCAGGTGAGAAATTGCAAACGTCGAGCAATTGCTCAGAGATGAAAAGTGCCAGCACTGAAAGCTGTTGCTAGCCAGCACCCTTCCTTGGAAGCGCTTTTGTAGGCCTAAGAACACTGGGGCTCTGGGCTTCTCTAGCCACCTAATCTTCTGCTCATCCTCTCGCGCACTCTAAAGAGAGCTCAGGTGAGAAATTTCAAACGTCGAGCAATTGCTCAGAGATGAAAAGTGCCAGCACTGAAAGCTCTTGCTAGCCAGCACCCTTCCTTGGAAGCGCTTTCACAAGCGCAGCAACACTGGGGCTTTGCGCTTCTATACGCACCAAACGTCACGGTCATTCTCTTTCCGTCTCGTAGACATGAGCTGAGAAATTGCAAATGTCGAGCAATTGCTCAGAGATGAAAAGTGCCAGCACTGAAAGCTGTTGCTAGCCAGCTCCCTTCCTTGGAAGCGCTTTCACAGGCGCAGCAACACTGGGGCTTTGCTCTTCTCTAGCCACCAAACGTCACAGTCATTCTCTTTCCGTCTCGTAGACATGAGCTGAGAAATTGCAAACGTCGAGCAATTGCTCAGAGATGAAAAGTGCCAGCACTGAAAGCTGTTGCTAGCCAGCACCCTTCCTTGGAAGCGCTTTTGTAGGCCTAAGAACACTGGGGCTCTGGGCTTCCCTAGCCACCTCATCTTCTGCTCATCCTCTCGCGCACTCTGAAGAGAGCTCAGGTGAGAAATTGCAAACGTCGAGCAATTGCTCAGAGATGAAAAGTGCCAGCACTGAAAGCTGTTGCTAGCCAGCACCCTTCCTTGGAAGCGCTATCACAGGCGCAGTAACACTGGGGCTTTGCGCTTCTCTAGCCACCAAACGTCACGGTCCTTCTCTTTCCGTCGGTAGACACGAGCTGAGAAATTGCAAAGGTCGAGCAATTGCTCAGAGATGAAAAGTGCCAGCACTGAAAGCTGTTGCTAGCCAGCACCCTTCCTTGGAAGCGCTTGCACAGGCGCAGCAACACTGGGGCTTTGCGCTTCTCTACCCACCAAATGTCACGGTCATTCTCTTTCCGTCTCGTAGACACGAGCTGAGAAATTGCAAACGTCCAGCAATTGCTCCGAGATGAAAAGTGCCAGCACTGAAAGCTGTTGCTAGCCAGCACCCTTCCTTGGAAGCGCTTTTGTAGGCCTAAGAACACTGGGGCTCTGGGCTTCTCTAGCCACCTCATCTTCTGCTCATCCTCTCGCGCACTCTAAAGAGAGCTCAGGTGAGAAATTGCAAACGTCGAGCAATTGCTCAGAGATGAAAAGTGCCAGCACTGAAAGCTGTTGCTAGCCAGCACCCTTCCTTGGAAGCGCTTTTGTAGGCCTAAGAACACTGGGGCTTTGCGCTTCTCTAGCCACCAAACGTCACGGTCCTTCTCTTTCCGGCGGTAGACACGAGCTGAGAAATTGCAAACGTCGAGCAATTGCTCAGAGATGAAAAGTGCCAGCACTGAAAGCTGTTGCTAGCCAGCACCCTTCCTTGGAAGCGCTTTTGTAGGCCTAAGAACACTGGGGCTTTGGGATTCTCTAGCCACCTCATCTTCTGCTCATCCTCTCGCGCACTCTAAAGAGAGCTCAGGTGAGAAATTGCAAACGTCGAGCAATTGCTCAGAGATGAAAAGTGCCAGCACTGAAAGCTCTTGCTAGCCAGCACCCTTCCTTGGAAGCGCTTTTGTAGGCCTAAGAACACTGGGGCTCTGGGCTTCTCTAGCCACCTCATCTTCTGCTCATCCTCTCGCGCACTCTAAAGAGAGCTCAGGTGAGAAATTGCAAACGTCGAGCAATTGCTCAGAGATGAAAAGTGCCAGCACTGAAAGCTCTTGCTAGCCAGCACCCTTCCTTGGAAGCGCTTTCACAGGCGCAGCAACACTGGGGCTTTGCGCTTCTATACGCACCAAACGTCACGGTCCTTCTCTTTCCGTCGGTAGACACGAGCTGAGAAATTGCAAACGTCGAGCAATTGCTCAGAGATGAAAAGTGCCAGCACTGAAAGCTTTTGCTAGCCAGCACCCTTCCTTGGAAGCGCTTTCACAGGCGCAGCAACACTGGGGCTTTGCGCTTCTCTACCCACCAAATGTCACGGTCCTTCTCTTTCCGTCTCCTAGACACGAGCTGAGAAATTGCAAACGTCGAGCAATTGCTCAGAGATGAAAAGTGCCAGCACTGAAAGCTCTTGCTAGCCAGCACCCTTCCTTGGAAGCGCTTTTGTAGGCCTAAGAACACTGGGGCTCTGGGCTTCTCTAGCCACCTCATCTTCTGCTCATCCTCTCGCGCACTCTAAAGAGAGCTCAGGTGAGAAATTGCAAACGTCCAGCAATTGCTCAGAGATGAAAAGTGCCAGCACTGAAAGCTCTTGCTAGCCAGCACCCTTCCTTGGAAGCGCTTTCACAGGCGCAGCAACACTGGGGCTTTGCGCTTCTATACGCACCAAACGTCATGGTCCTTCTCTTTCCGTCGGTAGACACGAGCTGAGAAATTGCAAACGTCGAGCAATTGCTCAGAGATGAAAAGTGCCAGCACTGAAAGCTGTTGCTAGCCAGCACCCTTCCTTGGAAGCGCTTTCACAGGCGCAGCAACACTGGGGCTTTGCGCTTCTCTAGCCATCAAACGTCACGGTCCTTCTCTTTCCGTCTCGTAGACACGAGCTGAGAAATTGCAAACGTCCAGCAATTGCTCAGAGATGAAAAGTGCCAGCACTGAAAGCTCTTGCTAGCCAGCACCCTTCCTTGGAAGCGCTTTTGTAGGCCTAAGAACACTGGGGCTCTGGGCTTCTCTAGCCACCTAATCTTCTGCTCATCCTCTCGCGCACTCTAAAGAGAGCTCAGGTGAGAAATTGCAAACGTCGAGCAATTGCTCAGAGATGAAAAGTGCCAGCACTGAAAGCTCTTGCTAGCCAGCACCCTTCCTTGGAAGCGCTTTTGTAGGCCTAAGAACACTGGGGCTCTGGGCTTCTCTAGCCACCTAATCTTCTGCTCATCCTCTCGCGCACTCTAAAGAGAGCTCAGGTGAGAAATTGCAAACGTCGAGCAATTGCTCAGAGATGAAAAGTGTCAGCACTGAAAGCTGTTGCTAGCCAGCACCCTTCCTTGGAAGCGCTTTTGTAGGCCTAAGAACACTGGGGCTCTGGGCTTCTCTAGCCACCTCATCTTCTGCTCATCCTCTCGCGCACTCTAAAGAGAGCTCAGGTGAGAAATTGCAAACGTCCAGCAATTACTCAGAGATGAAAAGTGCCAGCACTGAAAGCTCTTGCTAGCCAGCACCCTTCCTTGGAAGCGCTTTCACAGGCGCAGCAACACTGGGGCTTTGCGCTTCTCTAGCCACCAAACGTCACGGTCCTTCTCTTTCCGTCGGTAGACACGAGCTGAGAAATTGCAAACGTCGAGCAATTGCTCAGAGATGAAAAGTGCCAGCACTGAAAGCTCTTGCTAGCCAGCACCCTTCCTTGGAAGCGCTTTCACAGGCGCAGCAACACTGGGGCTTTGCGCTTCTCTACCCACCAAACGTCACGGTCATTCTCTTTCCGTCTCGTAGACAGGAGCTGAGAAATTGCAAACATCAAGCAATTGCTCAGAGATGAAAAGTGCCAGCACTGAAAGCTCTTGCTAGCCAGCACCCTTCCTTGGAAGCGCTTTCACAGGCGCAGCAACACTGGGGCTTTGCGCTTCTATACGCACCAAACGTCACGGTCCTTCTCTTTCCGTCGGTAGACACGAGCTGAGAAATTGCAAACGTCGAGCAATTGCTCAGAGATGAAAAGTGCCAGCACTGAAAGCTGTTGCTAGCCAGCACCCTTCCTTGGAAGCGCTTTTGTAGGCCTAAGAACACTGGGGCTCTGGGCTTCTCTAGCCACCTCATCTTCTGCTCATCCTCTCGCGCACTCTAAAGAGAGCTCAGGTGAGAAATTGCAAACGTCCAGCAATTGCTCAGAGATGAAAAGTGCCAGCACTGAAAGCTCTTGCTAGCCAGACCCCTTCCTTGGAAGCGCTTTTGTAGGCCTAAGAACACTGGGGCTCTGGGCTTCTCTAGCCACCTCATCTTCTGCTCATCCTCTCGCG
The DNA here is from genome assembly GCA_037962945.1 of Sarcoramphus papa. NCBI lineage: Eukaryota > Metazoa > Chordata > Aves > Accipitriformes > Cathartidae > Sarcoramphus > Sarcoramphus papa. The sequence continues at coordinate 3,529,352 of JBBMRM010000088.1, forward strand.
CACTCTAAAGAGAGCTCAGGTGAGAAATTGCAAACGTCGAGCAATTGCTCAGAGATGAAAAGTGCCAGCACTGAAAGCTCTTGCTAGCCAGCACCCTTCCTTGGAAGCGCTTTCACAGGCGCAGCAACACTGGGGCTTTGCGCTTCTCTAGCCACCAAACGTCACGGTCCTTCTCTTTCCGTCGGTAGACACGAGCTGAGAAATTGCAAACGTCGAGCAATTGCTCAGAGATGAAAAGTGCCAGCACTGAAAGCTCTTGCTAGCCAGCACCCTTCCTTGGAAGCGCTTTCACAGGCGCAGCAACACTGGGCCTTTGCGCTTCTCTAGCCACCAAACGTCACGGTCCTTCTCTTTCCGTCGGTAGACACGAGCTGAGAAATTGCAAACGTCGAGCAATTGCTCAGAGATGAAAAGTGCCAGCACTGAAAGCTGTTGCTAGCCAGCACCCTTCCTTGGAAGCGCTTTTGTAGGCCTAAGAACACTGGGGCTCCGGGCTTCTCTAGCCACCTCATCTTCTGCTCATCCTCTCGCGCACTCTAAAGAGAGCTCAGGTGAGAAATTGCAAACGTCGAGCAATTGCTCGGAGATGAAAAGTGCCAGCACTGAAAGCTCTTGCTAGCCAGCACCCTTCCTTGGAAGCGCTTTCACAGGCGCAGCAACACTGGGGCTTTGCTCTTCTATACGCACCAAGCGTCACGGTCCTTCTCTTTCCGTCGGTAGACACGAGCTGAGAAATTGCAAACGTCGAGCAATTGCTCAGAGATGAAAAGTGCCAGCACTGAAAGCTCTTGCTAGCCAGCACCCTTCCTTGGAAGCGCTTTCACAGGCGCAGCAACACTGGGGCTTTGCGCTTCTCTACCCACCAAATGTCACGGCCATTCTCTTTCCGTCTCGTAGACAGGAGCTGAGAAATTGCAAACGTCGAGCAATTGCTCAGAGATGAAAAGTGCCAGCACTGAAAGCTGTTGCTAGCCAGCACCCTTCCTTGGAAGCGCTTTTGTAGGCCTAAGAACACTGGGGCTCTGGGCTTCTCTAGCCACCTCATCTTCTGCTCATCCTCTCCCGCACTCTAAAGAGAGCTCAGGTGAGAAATTGCAAACGTCGAGCAATTACTCAGAGATGAAAAGTGCCAGCACTGAAAGCTCTTGCTAGCCAGCACCCTTCCTTGGAAGCGCTTTTGTAGGCCTAAGAACACTGGGGCTCTGGGCTTCTCTAGCCACCTCATCTTCTGCTCATCCTCTCGCGCACTCTAAAGAGAGCTCAGGTGAGAAATTGCAAACGTCCAGCAATTGCTCAGAGATGAAAAGTGCCAGCACTGAAAGCTCTTGCTAGCCAGCACCCTTCCTTGGAAGCGCTTTCACAGGCGCAGCAACACTGGGGCTTTGCGCTTCTCTAGCCACCAAACGTCACGGTCCTTCTCTTTCCGTCGGTAGACACGAGCTGAGAAATTGCAAACGTCGAGCAATTGCTCAGAGATGAAAAGTGCCAGCACTGAAAGCTCTTGCTAGCCAGCACCCTTCCTTGGAAGCGCTTTCACAGGCGCAGCAACACTGGGGCTTTGCGCTTCTCTACCCACCAAATGTCACTGTCATTCTCTTTCCGTCTCGTAGACACGAGCTGAGAAATTGCAAACGTAGAGCAATTGCTCAGAGATGAAAAGTGCCAGCACTGAAAGCTCTTGCTAGCCAGCACCCTTCCTTGGAAGCGCTTTTGTAGGCCTAAGAACACTGGGGCTCTGGGCTTCTCTAGCCACCTCATCTTCTGCTCATCCTCTCGCGCACTCTAAAGAGAGCTCAGGTGAGAAATTGCAAACGTCGAGCAATTACTCAGAGATGAAAAGTGCCAGCACTGAAAGCTCTTGCTAGCCAGCACCTTTCCTTGGAAGCGCTTTCACAGGCGCAGCAACACTGGGGCTTTGCGCTTCTATACGCACCAAGCGTCACGGTCCTTCTCTTTCCGTCGGTAGACACGAGCTGAGAAATTGCAAACGTCGAGCAATTGCTCAGAGATGAAAAGTGCCAGCACTGAAAGCTCTTGCTAGCCAGCACCCTTCCTTGGAAGCGCTTTCACAGGCGCAGCAACACTGGGGCTTTGCGCTTCTCTACCCATCAAATGTCACGGCCATTCTCTTTCCGTCTCGTAGACAGGAGCTGAGAAATTGCAAACGTCGAGCAATTGCTCAGAGATGAAAAGTGCCAGCACTGAAAGCTGTTGCTAGCCAGCACCCTTCCTTGGAAGCGCTTTTGTAGGCCTAAGAACACTGGGGCTCTGGGCTTCTCTAGCCACCTCATCTTCTGCTCATCCTCTCGCGCACTCTAAAGAGAGCTCAGGTGAGAAATTGCAAACGTCGAGCAATTGCTCAGAGATGAAAAGTGCCAGCACTGAAAGCTCTTGCTAGCCAGCACCCTTCCTTGGAAGCGCTTTTGTAGGCCTAAGAACACTGGGGCTCTGGGCTTCTCTAGCCACCTCATCTTCTGCTCATCCTCTCGTGCACTCTAAAGAGAGCTCACGTGAGAAAATGCAAACGTCCAGCAATTGCTCAGAGATGAAAAGTGCCAGCACTGAAAGCTCTTGCTAGCCAGCACCCTTCCTTGGAAGCGCTTTCACAGGCGCAGCAACACTGGGGCTTTGCGCTTCTATACGCACCAAACGTCACGGTCCTTCTCTTTCCGTCGGTAGACACGAGCTGAGAAATTGCAAACGTCGAGCAATTGCTCAGAGATGAAAAGTGCCAGCACTGAAAGCTCTTGCTAGCCAGCACCCTTCCTTGGAAGCGCTTTCACAGGCGCAGCAACACTGGGGCTTTGCGCTTCTCTACCCACCAAATGTCACGGTCATTCTCTTTCCGTCTCGTAGACAGGAGCTGAGAAATTGCAAACGTCCAGCAATTGCTCCGAGATGAAAAGTGCCAGCACTGAAAGCTCTTGCTAGCCAGCACCCTTCCTTGGAAGCGCTTTTGTAGGCCTAATAACACTGGGGCTCTGGGCTTCTCTAGCCACCTCATCTTCTGCTCATCCTCTCGCGCACTCTAAAGAGAGCTCAGGTGAGAAATTGCAAACGTCGAGCAATTGCTCAGAGATGAAAAGTGCCAGCACTGAAAGCTCTTGCTAGCCAGCACCCTTCCTTGGAAGCGCTTTTGTAGGCCTAAGAACACTGGGGCTCTGGGCTTCTCTAGCCACCTCATCTTCTGCTCATCCTCTCGCGCACTCTAAAGAGAGCTCAGGTGAGAAATTGCAAACGACGAGAAATTGCTCAGAGATGAAAAGTGCCAGCACTGAAAGCTCTTGCTAGCCAGCACCCTTCCTTGGAAGCGCTTTTGTAGGCCTAAGAACACTGGGGCTCTGGGCTTCTCTAGCCACCTCATCTTCTGCTCATCCTCTCGCGCACTCTAAAGAGAGCTCAGGTGAGAAATTGCAAACGTCGAGCAATTACTCAGAGATGAAAAGTGCCAGCACTGAAAGCTCTTGCTAGCCAGCACCCTTCCTTGGAAGCGCTTTCACAGGCGCAGCAACACTGGGGCTTTGCGCTTCTATACGCACCAAACGTCACGGTCCTTCTCTTTCCATCGGTAGACACGAGCTGAGAAATTGCAAACGTCAAGCAATTGCTCAGAGATGAAAAGTGCCAGCACTGAAAGCTCTTGCTAGCCAGCACCCTTCCTTGGAAGCGCTTTCACAGGCGCAGCAACACTGGGGCTTTGCGCTTCTCTACCCACCAAATGTCACGGCCATTCTCTTTCCGTCTCGTAGACAGGAGCTGAGAAATTGCAAACGTCGAGCAATTGCTCAGAGATGAAAAGTGCCAGCACTGAAAGCTCTTGCTAGCCAGCACCCTTCCTTGGAAGCGCTTTTGTAGGCCTAAGAACACTGGGGCTCTGGGCTTCTCTAGCCACCTCATCTTCTGCTCATCCTCTCCCGCACTCTAAAGAGAGCTCAGGTGAGAAATTGCAAACGTCGAGCAATTACTCAGAGATGAAAAGTGCCAGCACTGAAAGCTGTTGCTAGCCAGCACCCTTCCTTGGAAGCGCTTTTGTAGGCCTAAGAACAGTGGGGCTCTGGGCTTCTCTAGCCACCTCATCTTCTGCTCATCCTCTCGTGCACTCTAAAGAGAGCTCAGGTGAGAAATTGCAAACGTCCAGCAATTGCTCAGAGATGAAAAGTGCCAGCACTGAAAGCTGTTGCTAGCCAGCACCCTTCCTTGGAAGCGCTTTCACAGGCGCAGCAACACTGGGGCTTTGCGCTTCTCTAGCCACCAAACGTCACGGTCCTTCTCTTTCCGTCTCGTAGACACGAGCTGAGAAATTGCAAACGTCGAGCAATTGCTCAGAGATGAAAAGTGCCAGCACTGAAAGCTCTTGCTAGCCAGCACCCTTCCTTGGAAGCGCTTTCACAGGCGCAGCAACACTGGGGCTTTGCGCTTCTCTACCCACCAAATGTCACTGTCATTCTCTTTCCGTCTCGTAGACACGAGCTGAGAAATTGCAAACGTAGAGCAATTGCTCAGAGATGAAAAGTGCCAGCACTGAAAGCTGTTGCTAGCCAGCACCCTTCCTTGGAAGCGCTTTTGTAGGCCTAAGAACACTGGGGCTCTGGGCTTCTCTAGCCACCTCATCTTCTGCTCATCCTCTCGCGCACTCTAAAGAGAGCTCAGGTGAGAAATTGCAAACGTCGAGCAATTACTCAGAGATGAAAAGTGCCAGCACTGAAAGCTCTTGCTAGCCAGCACCCTTCCTTGGAAGCGCTTTCACAGGCGCAGCAACACTGGGGCTTTGCGCTTCTATACGCACCAAACGTCACGGTCCTTCTCTTTCCGTCGGTAGACACGAGCTGAGAAATTGCAAACGTCGAGCAATTGCTCAGAGATGAAAAGTGCCAGCACTGAAAGCTCTTGCTAGCCAGCACCCTTCCTTGGAAGCGCTTTCACAGGCGCAGCAACACTGGGGCTTTGAGCTTCTCTACCCACCAAATGTCACGGCCATTCTCTTTCCGTCTCGTAGACAGGAGCTGAGAAATTGCAAACGTCGAGCAATTGCTCAGAGATGAAAAGTGCCAGCACTGAAAGCTCTTGCTAGCCAGCACCCTTCCTTGGAAGCGCTTTTGTAGGCCTAAGAACACTGGGGCTCTGGGCTTCTCTAGCCACCTCATCTTCTGCTCATCCTCTCGCGCACTCTAAAGAGAGCTCAGGTGAGAAATTGCAAACGTCGAGCAATTGCTCAGAGATGAAAAGTGCCAGCACTGAAAGCTCTTGCTAGCCAGACCCCTTCCTTGGAAGCGCTTTTGTAGGCCTAAGAACACTGGGGCTCTGGGCTTCTCTAGCCACCTCATCTTCTGCTCATCCTCTCGTGCACTCTAAAGAGAGCTCAGGTGAGAAATTGCAAACGTCCAGCAATTGCTCAGAGATGAAAAGTGCCAGCACTGAAAGCTCTTGCTAGCCAGCACCCTTCCTTGGAAGCGCTTTCACAGGCGCAGCAACACTGGGGCTTTGCGCTTCTATACGCACCAAACGTCACGGTCCTTCTCTTTCCGTCGGTAGACACGAGCTGAGAAATTGCAAACGTCGAGCAATTGCTCAGAGATGAAAAGTGCCAGCACTGAAAGCTCTTGCTAGCCAGCACCCTTCCTTGGAAGCGCTTTCACAGGCGCAGCAACACTGGGGCTTTGCGCTTCTCTACCCACCAAATGTCACGGTCATTCTCTTTCCGTCTCGTAGACAGGAGCTGAGAAATTGCAAACGTCCAGCAATTGCTCAGAGATGAAAAGTGCCAGCACTGAAAGCTCTTGCTAGCCAGCACCCTTCCTTGGAAGCGCTTTCACAGGCGCAGCAACACTGGGGTTTGCGCTTCTCTACCCACCAAATGTCACTGTCATTCTCTTTCCGTCTCGTAGACACGAGCTGAGAAATTGCAAACGTAGAGCAATTGCTCAGAGATGAAAAGTGCCAGCACTGAAAGCTCTTGCTAGCCAGCACCCTTCCTTGGAAGCGCTTTTGTAGGCCTAAGAACACTGGGGCTCTGGGCTTCTCTAGCCACCTCATCTTCTGCTCATCCTCTCGCGCACTCTAAAGAGAGCTCAGGTGAGAAATTGCAAACGTCGAGCAATTACTCAGAGATGAAAAGTGCCAGCACTGAAAGCTCTTGCTAGCCAGCACCCTTCCTTGGAAGCGCTTTCACAGGCGCAGCAACACTGGGGCTTTGCGCTTCTATACGCACCAAACGTCACGGTCCTTCTCTTTCCGTCGGTAGACACGAGCTGAGAAATTGCAAACGTCGAGCAATTGCTCAGAGATGAAAAGTGCCAGCACTGAAAGCTCTTGCTAGCCAGCACCCTTCCTTGGAAGCGCTTTCACAGGCGCAGCAACACTGGGGCTTTGCGCTTCTCTACCCACCAAATGTCACGGCCATTCTCTTTCCGTCTCGTAGACAGGAGCTGAGAAATTGCAAACGTCGAGCAATTGCTCAGAGATGAAAAGTGCCAGCACTGAAAGCTGTTGCTAGCCAGCACCCTTCCTTGGAAGCGCTTTTGTAGGCCTAAGAACACTGGGGCTCTGGGCTTCTCTAGCCACCTAATCTTCTGCTCATCCTCTCGCGCACTCTAAAGAGAGCTCAGGTGAGAAATTGCAAACGTCGAGCAATTGCTCAGAGATGAAAAGTGCCAGCACTGAAAGCTCTTGCTAGCCAGCACCCTTCCTTGGAAGCGCTTTTGTAGGCCTAAGAACACTGGGGCTCTGGGCTTCTCTAGCCACCTAATCTTCTGCTCATCCTCTCGTGCACTCTAAAGAGAGCTCAGGTGAGAAATTGCAAACGTCCAGCAATTGCTCAGAGATGAAAAGTGCCAGCACTGAAAGCTCTTGCTAGCCAGCACCCTTCCTTGGAAGCGCTTTCACAGGCGCAGCAACACTGGGGCTTTGCGCTTCTATACGCACCAAACGTCACGGTCCTTCTCTTTCCGTCGGTAGACACGAGCTGAGAAATTGCAAACGTCGAGCAATTGCTCAGAGATGAAAAGTGCCAGCACTGAAAGCTCTTGCTAGCCAGCACCCTTCCTTGGAAGCGCTTTCACAGGCGCAGCAACACTGGGGCTTTGCGCTTCTCTAGCCACCAAATGTCACGGTCATTCTCTTTCCGTCTCGTAGACAGGAGCTGAGAAATTGCAAACGTCGAGCAATTGCTCAGAGATGAAAAGTGCCAGCACTGAAAGCTCTTGCTAGCCAGCACCCTTCCTTGGAAGCGCTTTTGTAGGCCTAAGAAGACTGGGGCTCTGGGCTTCTCTAGCCACCTCATCTTCTGCTCATCCTCTCCCGCACTCTAAAGAGAGCTCAGGTGAGAAATTGCAAACGTCGAGCAATTACTCAGAGATGAAAAGTGCCAGCACTGAAAGCTGTTGCTAGCCAGCACCCTTCCTTGGAAGCGCTTTTGTAGGCGTAAGAACACTGGGGCTCTGGGCTTCTCTAGCCACCTCATCTTCTGCTCATCCTCTCGCGCACTCTAAAGAGAGCTCAGGTGAGAAATTGCAAACGTCCAGCAATTGCTCAGAGATGAAAAGTGCCAGCACTGAAAGCTGTTGCTAGCCAGCACCCTTCCTTGGAAGCGCTTTCACAGGCGCAGCAACACTGGGGCTTTGCGCTTCTCTAGCCACCAAACGTCACGGTCCTTCTCTTTCCGTCGGTAGACACGAGCTGAGAAATTGCAAACGTCGAGCAATTGCTCAGAGATGAAAAGTGCCAGCACTGAAAGCTCTTGCTAGCCAGCACCCTTCCTTGGAAGCGCTTTCACAGGCGCAGCAACACTGGGGCTTTGCGCTTCTCTAGCCACCAAATGTCACTGTCATTCTCTTTCCGTCTCGTAGACACGAGCTGAGAAATTGCAAACGTAGAGCAATTGCTCAGAGATGAAAAGTGCCAGCACTGAAAGCTCTTGCTAGCCAGCACCCTTCCTTGGAAGCGCTTTTGTAGGCCTAAGAACACTGGGGCTCTGGGCTTCTCTAGCCACCTCATCTTCTGCTCATCCTCTCGCGCACTCTAAAGAGAGCTCAGGTGAGAAATTGCAAACGTTGAGCAATTACTCAGAGATGAAAAGTGCCAGCACTGAAAGCTCTTGCTAGCCAGCACCCTTCCTTGGAAGCGCTTTCACAGGCGCAGCAACACTGGGGCTTTGCGCTTCTATACGCACCAAACGTCACGGTCCTTCTCTTTCCGTCGGTAGACACGAGCTGAGAAATTGCAAACGTCGAGCAATTGCTCAGAGATGAAAAGTGCCAGCACTGAAAGCTCTTGCTAGCCAGCACCCTTCCTTGGAAGCGCTTTCACAGGCGCAGCAACACTGGGGCTTTGCGCTTCTCTAGCCACCAAATGTCACGGTCCTTCTCTTTCCGTCTCGTAGACAGGAGCTGAGAAATTGCAAACGTCGAGCAATTGCTCAGAGATGAAAAGTGCCAGCACTGAAAGCTCTTGCTAGCCAGCACCCTTCCTTGGAAGCGCTTTTGTAGGCCTAAGAACACTGGGGCTCTGGGCTTCTCTAGCCACCTAATCTTCTGCTCATCCTCTCGCGCACTCTAAAGAGAGCTCAGGTGAGAAATTGCAAACGTCGAGCAATTGCTCAGAGATGAAAAGTGCCAGCACTGAAAGCTCTTGCTAGCCAGCACCCTTCCTTGGAAGCGCTTTTGTAGGCCTAAGAACACTGGGGCTCTGGGCTTCTCTAGCCACCTCATCTTCTGCTCATCCTCTCGTGCACTCTAAAGAGAGCTCAGGTGAGAAATTGCAAACGTCCAGAAATTGCTCAGAGATGAAAAGTGCCAGCACTGAAAGCTCTTGCTAGCCAGCACCCTTCCTTGGAAGCGCTTTCACAGGCGCAGCAACACTGGGGCTTTGCGCTTCTATACGCACCAAACGTCACGGTCCTTCTCTTTCCGTCGGTAGACACGAGCTGAGAAATTGCAAACGTCGAGCAATTGCTCAGAGATGAAAAGTGCCAGCACTGAAAGCTCTTGCTAGCCAGCACCCTTCCTTGGAAGCGCTTTCACAGGCGCAGCAACACTGGGGCTTTGCGCTTCTCTACCCACCAAATGTCACGGTCATTCTCTTTCCGTCTCCTAGACACGAGCTGAGAAATTGCAAACGTCCAGCAATGGCTCCGAGATGAAAAGTGCCAGCACTGAAAGCTCTTGCTAGCCAGCACCCTTCCTTGGAAGCGCTTTTGTAGGCCTAAGAACACTGGGGCTCTGGGCTTCTCTAGCCACCTCATCTTCTGCTCATCCTCTCGCGCACTCTAAAGAGAGCTCAGGTGAGAAATTGCAAACGTCCAGCAATTGCTCAGAGATGAAAAGTGCCAGCACTGAAAGCTCTTGCTAGCCAGCACCCTTCCTTAGAAGCGCTTTTGTAGGCCTAAGAACACTGGGGCTCTGGGCTTCTCTAGCCACCTCATCTTCTGCTCATCCTCTCGCGCACTCTAAAGAGAGCTCAGGTGAGAAATTGCAAACGTCCAGCAATTGCTCAGAGATGAAAAGTGCCAGCACTGAAAGCTCTTGCTAGCCAGCACCCTTCCTTGGAAGCGCTTTTGTAGGCCTAAGAACACTGGGGCTCTGGGCTTCTCTAGCCACCTCATCTTCTGCTCATCCTCTCGCGCACTCTAAAGAGAGCTCAGGTGAGAAATTGCAAACGTCGAGCAATTGCTCAGAGATGAAAAGTGCCAGCACTGAAAGCTGTTGCTAGCCAGCACCCTTCCTTGGAAGCGCTTTTGTAGGCCTAAGAACACTGGGGCTCTGGGCTTCTCTAGCCACCTCATCTTCTGCTCATCCTCTCGCGCACTCTAAAGAGAGCTCAGGTGAGAAATTGCAAACGTCGAGCAATTGCTCAGAGATGAAAAGTGCCAGCACTGAAAGCTCTTGCTAGCCAGCACCCTTCCTTGGAAGCGCTTTTGTAGGCCTAAGAACACTGGGGCTCTGGGCTTCTCTAGCCACCTCATCTTCTGCTCATCCTCTCGTGCACTCTAAAGAGAGCTCAGGTGAGAAATTGCAAACGTCCAGCAATTGCTCAGAGATGAAAAGTGCCAGCACTGAAAGCTGTTGCTAGCCAGCACCCTTCCTTGGAAGCGCTTTCACAGGCGCAGTAACACTGGGGCTTTGCGCTTCTCTAGCCACCAAACGTCACGGTCCTTCTCTTTCCGTCTCCTAGACACGAGCTGAGAAATTGCAAACGTCGAGCAATTGCTCAGAGATGAAAAGTGCCAGCACTGAAAGCTCTTGCTAGCCAGCACCCTTCCTTGGAAGCGCTTTCACAGGCGCAGCAACACTGGGGCTTTGCGCTTCTCTACCCACCAGATGTCACGGTCATTCTCTTTCCGTCTCGTAGACACGAGCTGAGAAATTGCAAACGTCGAGCAATTGCTCAGAGATGAAAAGTGCCAGCACTGAAAGCTCTTGCTAGCCAGCACCCTTCCTTGGAAGCGCTTTTGTAGGCCTAAGAACACTGGGGCTCTGGGCTTCTCTAGCCACCTCATCTTCTGCTCATCCTCTCGCGCACTCTAAAGAGAGCTCAGGTGAGAAATTGCAAACGTCGAGCAATTGCTCAGAGATGAAAAGTGCCAGCACTGAAAGCTCTTGCTAGCCAGCACCCTTCCTTGGAAGCGCTTTTGTAGGCCTAAGAACACTGGGGCTCTGGGCTTCTCTAGCCACCTCATCTTCTGCTCATCCTCTCGCGCACTCTAAAGAGAGCTCAGGTGAGAAATTGCAAACGTCGAGCAATTGCTCAGAGATGAAAAGTGCCAGCACTGAAAGCTGTTGCTAGCCAGCACCCTTCCTTGGAAGCGCTTTTGTAGGCCTAAGAACACTGGGGCTCTGGGCTTCTCTAGCCACCTCATCTTCTGCTCATCCTCTCGCGCACTCTAAAGAGAGCTCAGGTGAGAAATTGCAAATGTCCAGCAATTGCTCAGAGATGAAAAGTGCCAGCACTGAAAGCTGTTGCTAGCCAGCACCCTTCCTTGGAAGCGCTTTCACAGGCGCAGCAACACTGGGGCTTTGCGCTTCTATACGCACCAAACGTCACGGTCCTTCTCTTTCCGTCTCGTAGACACGAGCTGAGAAATTGCAAACGTCAAGCAATTGCTCAGAGATGAAAAGTGCCAGCACTGAAAGCTGTTGCTAGCCAGCACCCTTCCTTGGAAGCGCTTTCACAGGCGCAGCAACACTGGGGCTTTGCGCTTCTATACGCACCAAACGTCACGGTCCTTCTCTTTCCGTCTCGTAGACACGAGCTGAGAAATTGCAAACGTCAAGCAATTGCTCAGAGATGAAAAGTGCCAGCACTGAAAGCTCTTGCTAGCCAGCACCCTTCCTTGGAAGCGCTTTCACAGGCGCAGCAACACTGGGGCTTTGCGCTTCTCTACCCACCAAACGTCACGGTCCTTCTCTTTCCGTCTCGTAGACACGAGCTGACAAATTGCAAACGTCGAGCAATTGCTCAGAGATGAAAAGTGCCAGCACTGAAAGCTGTTGCTAGCCAGCACCCTTCCTTGGAAGCGCTTTTGTAGGCCTAAGAACACTGGGGCTCTGGGCTTCTCTAGCCACCTCATCTTCTGCTCATCCTCTCGCGCACTCTAAAGAGAGCTCAGGTGAGAAATTGCAAACGTCGAGCAATTGCTCAGAGATGAAAAGTGCCAGCACTGAAAGCTCTTGCTAGCCAGCACCCTTCCTTGGAAGCGCTTTCACAGGCGCAGCAACACTGGGGCTTTGCGCTTCTATACGCACCAAACGTCACGGTCATTCTCTTTCTGTCTCGTAGACACGAGCTGAGAAATTGCAAACGTCGAGCAATTGCTCAGAGATGAAAAGTGCCAGCACTGAAAGCTGTTGCTAGCCAGCACCCTTCCTTGGAAGCGCTTTCACAGGCGCAGCAACACTGGGGCTTTGCGCTTCTCTAGCCACCAAACGTCACGGTCATTCTCTTTCCGTCTCGTAGACACGAGCTGAGAAATTGCAAACGTCGAGCAATTGCTCAGAGATGAAAAGTGCCAGCACTGAAAGCTCTTGCTAGCCAGCACCCTTCCTTGGAAGCGCTTTTGTAGGCCTAAGAACACTGGGGCTCTGGGCTTCTCTAGCCACCTAATCTTCTGCTCATCCTCTCGCGCACTCTAAAGAGAGCTCAGGTGAGAAATTGCAAACGTCGAGCAATTGCTCAGAGATGAAAAGTGCCAGCACTGAAAGCTCTTGCTAGCCAGCACCCTTCCTTGGAAGCGCTTTTGTAGACCTAAGAACACTGGGGCTCTGGGCTTCTCTAGCCACCTCATCTTCTGCTCATCCTCTCGTGCACTCTAAAGAGAGCTCAGGTGAGAAATTGCAAACGTCGAGCAATTGCTCAGAGATGAAAAGTGCCAGCACTGAAAGCTCTTGCTAGCCAGCACCCTTCCTTGGAAGCGCTTTCACAGGAGCAGCAACACTGGGGCTTTGCGCTTCTATACGCACCAAACGTCACGGTCCTTCTCTTTCCGTCTCCTAGACACGAGCTGAGAAATTGCAAACGTCGAGCAATTGCTCAGAGATGAAAAGTGCCAGCACTGAAAGCTCTTGCTAGCCAGCACCCTTCCTTGGAAGCGCTTTCACAGGCGCAGCAACACTGGGGCTTTGCGCTTCTCTACCCACCAAATGTCACGGTCCTTCTCTTTCCGTCGGTAGACACGAGCTGAGAAATTGCAAACGTCGAGCAATTGCTCAGAGATGAAAAGTGCCAGCACTGAAAGCTCTTGCTAGCCAGCACCCTTCCTTGGAAGCGCTTTCACAGGCGCAGCAACACTGGGGCTTTGCGCTTCTCTAGCCACCAAATGTCACGGTCATTCTCTTTCCGTCTCGTAGACAGGAGCTGAGAAATTGCAAACGTCGAGCAATTGCTCAGAGATGAAAAGTGCCAGCACTGAAAGCTCTTGCTAGCCAGCACCCTTCCTTGGAAGCGCTTTTGTAGGCCTAAGAAGACTGGGGCTCTGGGCTTCTCTAGCCACCTCATCTTCTGCTCATCCTCTCCCGCACTCTAAAGAGAGCTCAGGTGAGAAATTGCAAACGTCGAGCAATTACTCAGAGATGAAAAGTGCCAGCACTGAAAGCTGTTGCTAGCCAGCACCCTTCCTTGGAAGCGCTTTTGTAGGCGTAAGAACACTGGGGCTCTGGGCTTCTCTAGCCACCTCATCTTCTGCTCATCCTCTCGCGCACTCTAAAGAGAGCTCAGGTGAGAAATTGCAAACGTCCAGCAATTGCTCAGAGATGAAAAGTGCCAGCACTGAAAGCTGTTGCTAGCCAGCACCCTTCCTTGGAAGCGCTTTCACAGGCGCAGCAACACTGGGGCTTTGCGCTTCTCTAGCCACCAAACGTCACGGTCCTTCTCTTTCCGTCGGTAGACACGAGCTGAGAAATTGCAAACGTCGAGCAATTGCTCAGAGATGAAAAGTGCCAGCACTGAAAGCTCTTGCTAGCCAGCACCCTTCCTTGGAAGCGCTTTCACAGGCGCAGCAACACTGGGGCTTTGCGCTTCTCTACCCACCAAATGTCACTGTCATTCTCTTTCCGTCTCGTAGACACGAGCTGAGAAATTGCAAACGTAGAGCAATTGCTCAGAGATGAAAAGTGCCAGCACTGAAAGCTCTTGCTAGCCAGCACCCTTCCTTGGAAGCGCTTTTGTAGGCCTAAGAACACTGGGGCTCTGGGCTTCTCTAGCCACCTCATCTTCTGCTCATCCTCTCGCGCACTCTAAAGAGAGCTCAGGTGAGAAATTGCAAACGTTGAGCAATTACTCAGAGATGAAAAGTGCCAGCACTGAAAGCTCTTGCTAGCCAGCACCCTTCCTTGGAAGCGCTTTCACAGGCGCAGCAACACTGGGGCTTTGCGCTTCTATACGCACCAAACGTCACGGTCCTTCTCTTTCCGTCGGTAGACACGAGCTGAGAAATTGCAAACGTCGAGCAATTGCTCAGAGATGAAAAGTGCCAGCACTGAAAGCTCTTGCTAGCCAGCACCCTTCCTTGGAAGCGCTTTCACAGGCGCAGCAACACTGGGGCTTTGCGCTTCTCTAGCCACCAAATGTCACGGTCCTTCTCTTTCCGTCTCGTAGACAGGAGCTGAGAAATTGCAAACGTCGAGCAATTGCTCAGAGATGAAAAGTGCCAGCACTGAAAGCTCTTGCTAGCCAGCACCCTTCCTTGGAAGCGCTTTTGTAGGCCTAAGAACACTGGCGCTCTGGGCTTCTCTAGCCACCTCATCTTCTGCTCATCTTCTCGCGCACTCTAAAGAGAGCTCAGGTGAGAAATTGCAAACGTCGAGCAATTGCTCAGAGATGAAAAGTGCCAGCACTGAAAGCTCTTGCTAGCCAGCACCCTTCCTTGGAAGCGCTTTTGTAGGCCTAAGAACACTGGGGCTCTGGGCTTCTCTAGCCACCTCATCTTCTGCTCATCCTCTCGTGCACTCTAAAGAGAGCTCAGGTGAGAAATTGCAAACGTCCAGAAATTGCTCAGAGATGAAAAGTGCCAGCACTGAAAGCTCTTGCTAGCCAGCACCCTTCCTTGGAAGCGCTTTCACAGGCGCAGCAACACTGGGGCTTTGCGCTTCTATACGCACCAAACGTCACGGTCCTTCTCTTTCCGTCGGTAGACACGAGCTGAGAAATTGCAAACGTCGAGCAATTGCTCAGAGATGAAAAGTGCCAGCACTGAAAGCTCTTGCTAGCCAGCACCCTTCCTTGGAAGCGCTTTCACAGGCGCAGCAACACTGGGGCTTTGCGCTTCTCTACCCACCAAATGTCACGGTCATTCTCTTTCCGTCTCCTAGACACGAGCTGAGAAATTGCAAACGTCCAGCAATGGCTCCGAGATGAAAAGTGCCAGCACTGAAAGCTCTTGCTAGCCAGCACCCTTCCTTGGAAGCGCTTTTGTAGGCCTAAGAACACTGGGGCTCTGGGCTTCTCTAGCCACCTCATCTTCTGCTCATCCTCTCGCGCACTCTAAAGAGAGCTCAGGTGAGAAATTGCAAACGTCCAGCAATTGCTCAGAGATGAAAAGTGCCAGCACTGAAAGCTCTTGCTAGCCAGCACCCTTCCTTAGAAGCGCTTTTGTAGGCCTAAGAACACTGGGGCTCTGGGCTTCTCTAGCCACCTCATCTTCTGCTCATCCTCTCGCGCACTCTAAAGAGAGCTCAGGTGAGAAATTGCAAACGTCCAGCAATTGCTCAGAGATGAAAAGTGCCAGCACTGAAAGCTCTTGCTAGCCAGCACCCTTCCTTGGAAGCGCTTTTGTAGGCCTAAGAACACTGGGGCTCTGGGCTTCTCTAGCCACCTCATCTTCTGCTCATCCTCTCGCGCACTCTAAAGAGAGCTCAGGTGAGAAATTGCAAACGTCGAGCAATTGCTCAGAGATGAAAAGTGCCAGCACTGAAAGCTGTTGCTAGCCAGCACCCTTCCTTGGAAGCGCTTTTGTAGGCCTAAGAACACTGGGGCTCTGGGCTTCTCTAGCCACCTCATCTTCTGCTCATCCTCTCGCGCACTCTAAAGAGAGCTCAGGTGAGAAATTGCAAACGTCGAGCAATTGCTCAGAGATGAAAAGTGCCAGCACTGAAAGCTCTTGCTAGCCAGCACCCTTCCTTGGAAGCGCTTTTGTAGGCCTAAGAACACTGGGGCTCTGGGCTTCTCTAGCCACCTCATCTTCTGCTCATCCTCTCGTGCACTCTAAAGAGAGCTCAGGTGAGAAATTGCAAACGTCCAGCAATTGCTCAGAGATGAAAAGTGCCAGCACTGAAAGCTGTTGCTAGCCAGCACCCTTCCTTGGAAGCGCTTTCACAGGCGCAGTAACACTGGGGCTTTGCGCTTCTCTAGCCACCAAACGTCACGGTCCTTCTCTTTCCGTCTCCTAGACACGAGCTGAGAAATTGCAAACGTCGAGCAATTGCTCAGAGATGAAAAGTGCCAGCACTGAAAGCTCTTGCTAGCCAGCACCCTTCCTTGGAAGCGCTTTCACAGGCGCAGCAACACTGGGGCTTTGCGCTTCTCTACCCACCAGATGTCACGGTCATTCTCTTTCCGTCTCGTAGACACGAGCTGAGAAATTGCAAACGTCGAGCAATTGCTCAGAGATGAAAAGTGCCAGCACTGAAAGCTCTTGCTAGCCAGCACCCTTCCTTGGAAGCGCTTTTGTAGGCCTAAGAACACTGGGGCTCTGGGCTTCTCTAGCCACCTCATCTTCTGCTCATCCTCTCGCGCACTCTAAAGAGAGCTCAGGTGAGAAATTGCAAACGTCGAGCAATTGCTCAGAGATGAAAAGTGCCAGCACTGAAAGCTGTTGCTAGCCAGCACCCTTCCTTGGAAGCGCTTTTGTAGGCCTAAGAACACTGGGGCTCTGGGCTTCTCTAGCCACCTCATCTTCTGCTCATCCTCTCGCGCACTCTAAAGAGAGCTCAGGTGAGAAATTGCAAACGTCGAGCAATTGCTCAGAGATGAAAAGTGCCAGCACTGAAAGCTGTTGCTAGCCAGCACCCTTCCTTGGAAGCGCTTTTGTAGGCCTAAGAACACTGGGGCTCTGGGCTTCTCTAGCCACCTCATCTTCTGCTCATCCTCTCGCGCACTCTAAAGAGAGCTCAGGTGAGAAATTGCAAATGTCCAGCAATTGCTCAGAGATGAAAAGTGCCAGCACTGAAAGCTGTTGCTAGCCAGCACCCTTCCTTGGAAGCGCTTTCACAGGCGCAGCAACACTGGGGCTTTGCGCTTCTATACGCACCAAACGTCACGGTCCTTCTCTTTCCGTCTCGTAGACACGAGCTGAGAAATTGCAAACGTCAAGCAATTGCTCAGAGATGAAAAGTGCCAGCACTGAAAGCTGTTGCTAGCCAGCACCCTTCCTTGGAAGCGCTTTCACAGGCGCAGCAACACTGGGGCTTTGCGCTTCTATACGCACCAAACGTCACGGTCCTTCTCTTTCCGTCTCGTAGACACGAGCTGAGAAATTGCAAACGTCAAGCAATTGCTCAGAGATGAAAAGTGCCAGCACTGAAAGCTCTTGCTAGCCAGCACCCTTCCTTGGAAGCGCTTTCACAGGCGCAGCAACACTGGGGCTTTGCGCTTCTCTACCCACCAAACGTCACGGTCCTTCTCTTTCCGTCTCGTAGACACGAGCTGACAAATTGCAAACGTCGAGCAATTGCTCAGAGATGAAAAGTGCCAGCACTGAAAGCTGTTGCTAGCCAGCACCCTTCCTTGGAAGCGCTTTTGTAGGCCTAAGAACACTGGGGCTCTGGGCTTCTCTAGCCACCTAATCTTCTGCTCATCCTCTCGCGCACTCTAAAGAGAGCTCAGGTGAGAAATTGCAAACGTCGAGCAATTGCTCAGAGATGAAAAGTGCCAGCACTGAAAGCTCTTGCTAGCCAGCACCCTTCCTTGGAAGCGCTTTCACAGGCGCAGCAACACTGGGGCTTTGCGCTTCTATACGCACCAAACGTCACGGTCATTCTCTTTCTGTCTCGTAGACACGAGCTGAGAAATTGCAAACGTCGAGCAATTGCTCAGAGATGAAAAGTGCCAGCACTGAAAGCTGTTGCTAGCCAGCACCCTTCCTTGGAAGCGCTTTCACAGGCGCAGCAACACTGGGGCTTTGCGCTTCTCTAGCCACCAAACGTCACGGTCATTCTCTTTCCGTCTCGTAGACACGAGCTGAGAAATTGCAAACGTCGAGCAATTGCTCAGAGATGAAAAGTGCCAGCACTGAAAGCTCTTGCTAGCCAGCACCCTTCCTTGGAAGCGCTTTTGTAGGCCTAAGAACACTGGGGCTCTGGGCTTCTCTAGCCACCTAATCTTCTGCTCATCCTCTCGCGCACTCTAAAGAGAGCTCAGGTGAGAAATTGCAAACGTCGAGCAATTGCTCAGAGATGAAAAGTGCCAGCACTGAAAGCTCTTGCTAGCCAGCACCCTTCCTTGGAAGCGCTTTTGTAGACCTAAGAACACTGGGGCTCTGGGCTTCTCTAGCCACCTCATCTTCTGCTCATCCTCTCGTGCACTCTAAAGAGAGCTCAGGTGAGAAATTGCAAACGTCGAGCAATTGCTCAGAGATGAAAAGTGCCAGCACTGAAAGCTCTTGCTAGCCAGCACCCTTCCTTGGAAGCGCTTTCACAGGAGCAGCAACACTGGGGCTTTGCGCTTCTATACGCACCAAACGTCACGGTCCTTCTCTTTCCGTCTCGTAGACACGAGCTGAGAAATTGCAAACGTCGAGCAATTGCTCAGAGATGAAAAGTGCCAGCACTGAAAGCTCTTGCTAGCCAGCACCCTTCCTTGGAAGCGCTTTCACAGGCGCAGCAACACTGGGGCTTTGCGCTTCTCTACCCACCAAATGTCACGGTCATTCTCTTTCCGTCTCCTAGACACGAGCTGAGAAATTGCAAACGTCGAGCAATTGCTCAGAGATGAAAAGTGCCAGCACTGAAAGCTCTTGCTAGCCAGCACCCTTCCTTGGAAGCGCTTTTGTAGGCCTAAGAACACTGGGGCTCTGGGCTTCTCTAGCCACCTAATCTTCTGCTCATCCTCTCGCGCACTCTAAAGAGAGCTCAGGTGAGAAATTGCAAACGTCGAGCAATTGCTCAGAGATGAAAAGTGCCAGCACTGAAAGCTCTTGCTAGCCAGCACCCTTCCTTGGAAGCGCTTTTGTAGGCCTAAGAACACTGGGGCTCTGGGCTTCTCTAGCCACCTCATCTTCTGCTCATCCTCTCGCGCACTCTAAAGAGAGCTCAGGTGAGAAATTGCAAACGTCCAGCAATTGCTCAGAGATGAAAAGTGCCAGCACTGAAAGCTGTTGCTAGCCAGCACCCTTCCTTGGAAGCGCTTTTGTAGGCCTAAGAACACTGGGGCTCTGGGCTTCTCTAGCCACCTCATCTTCTGCTCATCCTCTCGCGCACTCTAAAGAGAGCTCAGGTGAGAAATTGCAAACGTCCAGCAATTGCTCAGAGATGAAAAGTGCCAGCACTGAAAGCTCTTGCTAGCCAGCACCCTTCCTTGGAAGCGCTTTTGTAGGCCTAAGAACACTGGGGCTCTGGGCTTCTCTAGCCACCTCATCTTCTGCTCATCCTCTCGTGCACTCTAAAGAGAGCTCAGGTGAGAAATTGCAAACGTCGAGCAATTGCTCAGAGATGAAAAGTGCCAGCACTGAAAGCTCTTGCTAGCCAGCACCCTTCCTTGGAAGCGCTTTCACAGGCGCAGCAACACTGGGGCTTTGCGCTTCTCTACCCACCAGATGTCACGGTCATTCTCTTTCCGTCTCGTAGACACGAGCTGAGAAATTGCAAACGTCGAGCAATTGCTCAGAGATGAAAAGTGCCAGCACTGAAAGCTGTTGCTAGCCAGCACCCTTCCTTGGAAGCGCTTTCACAGGCGCAGCAACACTGGGGCTTTGCGCTTCTTTACGCACCAAACGTCACGGTCCTTCTCTTTCCGTCTCCTAGACACGAGCTGAGAAATTGCAAACGTCGAGCAATTGCTCAGAGATGAAAAGTGCCAGCACTGAAAGCTCTTGCTAGCCAGCACCCTTCCTTGGAAGCGCTTTCACAGGCGCAGCAACACTGGGGCTTTGCGCTTCTCTACCCACCAAATGTCACGGTCATTCTCTTTCCGTCTCGTAGACACGAGCTGAGAAATTGCAAACGTCGAGCAATTGCTCAGAGATGAAAAGTGCCAGCACTGAAAGCTCTTGCTAGCCAGCACCCTTCCTTGGAAGCGCTTTTGTAGGCCTAAGAACACTGGGGCTCTGGGCTTCTCTAGCCACCTCATCTTCTGCTCATCCTCTCGCGCACTCTAAAGAGAGCTCAGGTGAGAAATTGCAAACGTCGAGCAATTGCTCAGAGATGAAAAGTGCCAGCACTGAAAGCTCTTGCTAGCCAGCACCCTTCCTTGGAAGCGCTTTCACAGGCGCAGCAACACTGGGGCTTTGCGCTTCTCTAGCCACCAAACGTCACGGTCCTTCTCTTTCCGTCTCGTAGACACGAGCTGAGAAATTGCAAACGTCGAGCAATTGCTCAGAGATGAAAAGTGCCAGCACTGAAAGCTCTTGCTAGCCAGCACCCTTCCTTGGAAGCGCTTTTGTAGGCCTAAGAACACTGGGGCTCTGGGCTTCTCTAGCCACCTCATCTTCTGCTCATCCTCTCGCGCACTCTAAAGAGAGCTCAGGTGAGAAATTGCAAACGTCGAGCAATTGCTCAGAGATGAAAAGTGCCAGCACTGAAAGCTCTTGCTAGCCAGCACCCTTCCTTGGAAGCGCTTTCACAGGCGCAGCAACACTGGGGCTTTGCGCTTCTCTACCCACCAAACGTCACGGTCCTTCTCTTTCCGTCTCGTAGACACGAGCTGAGAAATTGCAAACGTCGAGCAATTGCTCAGAGATGAAAAGTGCCAGCACTGAAAGCTCTTGCTAGCCAGCACCCTTCCTTGGAAGCGCTTTTGTAGGCCTAAGAACACTGGGGCTCTGGGCTTCTCTAGCCACCTAATCTTCTGCTCATCCTCTCGCGCACTCTAAAGAGAGCTCAGGTGAGAAATTGCAAACGTCGAGCAATTGCTCAGAGATGAAAAGTGCCAGCACTGAAAGCTCTTGCTAGCCAGCACCCTTCCTTGGAAGCGCTTTTGTAGGCCTAAGAACACTGGGGCTCTGGGCTTCTCTAGCCACCTCATCTTCTGCTCATCCTCTCGTGCACTCTAAAGAGAGCTCAGGTGAGAAATTGCAAACGTCCAGCAATTGCTCAGAGATGAAAAGTGCCAGCACTGAAAGCTCTTGCTAGCCAGCACCCTTCCTTGGAAGCGCTTTCACAGGCGCAGCAACACTGGGGCTTTGCGCTTCTATACGCACCAAACGTCACGGTCCTTCTCTTTCCGTCGGTAGACACGAGTTGAGAAATTGCAAACGTCGAGCAATTGCTCAGAGATGAAAAGTGCCAGCACTGAAAGCTCTTGCTAGCCAGCACCCTTCCTTGGAAGCGCTTTCACAGGCGCAGCAACACTGGGGCTTTGCGCTTCTCTACCCACCAAATGTCACGGTCATTCTCTTTCCGTCTCGTAGACACGAGCTGAGAAATTGCAAACGTCCAGCAATTGCTCCGAGATGAAAAGTGCCAGCACTGAAAGCTGTTGCTAGCCAGCACCCTTCCTTGGAAGCGCTTTTGTAGGCCTAAGAACACTGGGGCTCTGGGCTTCTCTAGCCACCTCATCTTCTGCTCATCCTCTCGCGCACTCTAAAGAGAGCTCAGGTGAGAAATTGCAAACGTCGAGCAATTGCTCAGAGATGAAAAGTGCCAGCACTGAAAGCTCTTGCTAGCCAGCACCCTTCCTTGGAAGCGCTTTTGTAGGCCTAAGAACACTGGCGCTCTGGGCTTCTCTAGCCACCTAATCTTCTGCTCATCCTCTCGCGCACTCTAAAGAGAGCTCAGGTGAGAAATTGCAAACGTCGAGCAATTGCTCAGAGATGAAAAGTGCCAGCACTGAAAGCTGTTGCTAGCCAGCACCCTTCCTTGGAAGCGCTTTTGTAGGCCTAAGAACACTGGGGCTCTGGGCTTCTCTAGCCACCTCATCTTCTGCTCATCCTCTCGCGCACTCTAAAGAGAGCTCAGGTGAGAAATTGCAAACGTCGAGCAATTGCTCAGAGATGAAAAGTGCCAGCACTGAAAGCTCTTGCTAGCCAGCAGCCTTCCTTGGAAGCGCTTTCACAGGCGCAGCAACACTGGGGCTTTGCGCTTCTATACGCACCAAACGTCACGGTCCTTCTCTTTCCGTCGGTAGACACGAGCTGAGAAATTGCAAACGTCGAGCAATTGCTCAGAGATGAAAAGTGCCAGCACTGAAAGCTCTTGCTAGCCAGCACCCTTCCTTGGAAGCGCTTTCACAGGCGCAGCAACACTGGGGCTTTGCGCTTCTCTACCCACCAAACGTCACGGTCATTCTCTTTCCGTCTCCTAGACACGAGCTGAGAAATTGCAAACGTCCAGCAATTGCTCCGAGATGAAAAGTGCCAGCACTGAAAGCTGTTGCTAGCCAGCACCCTTCCTTGGAAGCGCTTTTGTAGGCCTAAGAACACTGGGGCTCTGGGCTTCTCTAGCCACCTAATCTTCTGCTCATAATCTCGCGCACTCTAAAGAGAGCTCAGGTGAGAAATTGCAAACGTCGACCAATTGCTCAGAGATGAAAAGTGCCAGCACTGAAAGCTCTTGCTAGCCAGCACCCTTCCTTGGAAGCGCTTTTGTAGGCCTAAGAACACTGGGGCTCTGGGCTTCTCTAGCCACCTCATCTTCTGCTCATCCTCTCGCGCACTCTAAAGAGAGCTCAGGTGAGAAATTGCAAACGTCCAGCAATTGCTCAGAGATGAAAAGTGCCAGCACTGAAAGCTCTTGCTAGCCAGCACCCTTCCTTGGAAGCGCTTTTGTAGGCCTAAGAACACTGGGGCTCTGGGCTTCTCTAGCCACCTCATCTTCTGCTCATCCTCTCGTGCACTCTAAAGAGAGCTCAGGTGAGAAATTGCAAACGTCCAGCAATTGCTCAGAGATGAAAAGTGCCAGCACTGAAAGCTCTTGCTAGCCAGCACCCTTCCTTGGAAGCGCTTTCACAGGCGCAGCAACACTGGGGCTTTGCGCTTCTATACGCACCAAACGTCACGGTCCTTCTTTTTCCGACTCGTAGACACGAGCTGAGAAATTGCAAACGTCGAGCAATTGCTCAGAGATGAAAAGTGCCAGCACTGAAAGCTCTTGCTAGCCAGCACCCTTCCTTGGAAGCGCTTTCACAGGCGCAGCAACACTGGGGCTTTGCGCTTCTCTACCCACCAGATGTCACGGTCATTCTCTTTCCGTCTCGTAGACACGAGCTGAGAAATTGCAAACGTCGAGCAATTGCTCAGAGATGAAAAGTGCCAGCACTGAAAGCTCTTGCTAGCCAGCACCCTTCCTTGGAAGCGCTTTCACAGGCGCAGCAACACTGGGGCTTTGCGCTTCTTTACGCACCAAACGTCACGGTCCTTCTCTTTCCGTCTCCTAGACACGAGCTGAGAAATTGCAAACGTCGAGCAATTGCTCAGAGATGAAAAGTGCCAGCACTGAAAGCTGTTGCTAGCCAGCACCCTTCCTTGGAAGCGCTTTCACAGGCGCAGCAACACTGGGGCTTTGCGCTTCTCTACCCACCAAATGTCACGGTCATTCTCTTTCCGTCTCGTAGACACGAGCTGAGAAATTGCAAACGTCCAGCAATTGCTCAGAGATGAAAAGTGCCAGCACTGAAAGCTCTTGCTAGCCAGCACCCTTCCTTGGAAGCGCTTTTGTAGGCCTAAGAACACTGGGGCTCTGGGCTTCTCTAGCCACCTCATCTTCTGCTCATCCTCTCGCGCACTCTAAAGAGAGCTCAGGTGAGAAATTGCAAACGTCCAGCAATTGCTCAGAGATGAAAAGTGCCAGCACTGAAAGCTCTTGCTAGCCAGCACCCTTCCTTGGAAGCGCTTTTGTAGGCCTAAGAACACTGGGGCTCTGGGCTTCTCTAGCCACCTCATCTTCTGCTCATCCTCTCGCGCACTCTAAAGAGAGCTCAGGTGAGAAATTGCAAACGTCGAGCAATTGCTCAGAGATGAAAAGTGCCAGCACTGAAAGCTGTTGCTAGCCAGCACCCTTCCTTGGAAGCGCTTTTGTAGGCCTAAGAACACTGGGGCTCTGGGCTTCTCTAGCCACCTCATCTTCTGCTCATCCTCTCGCGCACTCTAAAGAGAGCTCAGGTGAGAAATTGCAAACGTCCAGCAATTGCTCAGAGATGAAAAGTGCCAGCACTGAAAGCTCTTGCTAGCCAGCACCCTTCCTTGGAAGCGCTTTCACAGGCGCAGCAACACTGGGGCTTTGCGCTTCTATACGCACCAAATGTCACGGTCCTACTCTTTCCGTCGGTAGACACGAGCTGAGAAATTGCAAACGTCGAGCAATTGCTCAGAGATGAAAAGTGCCAGCACTGAAAGCTCTTGCTAGCCAGCACCCTTCCTTGGAAGCGCTTTCACAGGCGCAGCAACACTGGGGCTTTGCGCTTCTCTACCCACCAAACGTCACAGTCATTCTCTTTCCGTCTCGTAGACACGAGCTGAGAAATTGCAAACGTCGAGCAATTGCTCAGAGATGAAAAGTGCCAGCACTGAAAGCTGTTGCTAGCCAGCACCCTTCCTTGGAAGCGCTTTTGTAGGCCTAAGAACACTGGGGCTCTGGGCTTCTCTAGCCACCTCATCTTCTGCTCATCCTCTCGCGCACTCTAAAGAGAGCTCAGGTGAGAAATTGCAAACGTCGAGCAATTGCTCAGAGATGAAAAGTGCCAGCACTGAAAGCTGTTGCTAGCCAGCACCCTTCCTTGGAAGCGCTTTTGTAGGCCTAAGAACACTGGGGCTCTGGGCTTCTCTAGCCACCTCATCTTCTGCTCATCCTCTCGCGCACTCTAAAGAGAGCTCAGGTGAGAAATTGCAAACGTCCAGCAATTGCTCAGAGATGAAAAGTGCCAGCACTGAAAGCTGTTGCTAGCCAGCACCCTTCCTTGGAAGCGCTTTTGTAGGCCTAAGAACACTGGGGCTCTGGGCTTCTCTAGCCACCTCATCTTCTGCTCATCCTCTCGTGCACTCTAAAGAGAGCTCAGGTGAGAAATTGCAAACGTCGAGCAATTGCTCAGAGATGAAAAGTGCCAGCACTGAAAGCTCTTGCTAGCCAGCACCCTTCCTTGGAAGCGCTTTTGTAGGCCTAAGAACACTGGGGCTCTGGGCTTCTCTAGCCACCTCATCTTCTGCTCATCCTCTCGGGCACTCTAAAGAGAGCTCAGGTGAGAAATTGCAAACGTCCAGCAATTGCTCAGAGATGAAAAGTGCCAGCACTGAAAGCTCTTGCTAGCCAGCACCCTTCCTTGGAAGCGCTTTCACAGGCGCAGCAACACTGGGGCTTTGCGCTTCTATACGCACCAAACGTCACGGTCCTTCTTTTTCCGTCTCCTAGACACGAGCTGAGAAATTGCAAACGTCGAGCAATTGCTCAGAGATGAAAAGTGCCAGCACTGAAAGCTCTTGCTAGCCAGCACCCTTCCTTGGAAGCGCTTTCACAGGCGCAGCAACACTGGGGCTTTGCGCTTCTCTACCCACCAGATGTCACGGTCATTCTCTTTCCGTCGGTAGACACGAGCTGAGAAATTGCAAACGTCGAGCAATTGCTCAGAGATGAAAAGTGCCAGCACTGAAAGCTCTTGCTAGCCAGCACCCTTCCTTGGAAGCGCTTTCACAGGCGCAGCAACACTGGGGCTTTGCGCTTCTTTACGCACCAAATGTCACGGTCCTTCTCTTTCCGTCTCCTAGACACGAGCTGAGAAATTGCAAACGTCGAGCAATTGCTCAGAGATGAAAAGTGCCAGCACTGAAAGCTCTTGCTAGCCAGCACCCTTCCTTGGAAGCGCTTTCACAGGCGCAGCAACACTGGGGCTTTGCGCTTCTCTACCCACCAAATGTCACGGTCATTCTCTTTCCGTCTCGTAGACACGAGCTGAGAAATTGCAAACGTCCAGCAATTGCTCAGAGATGAAAAGTGCCAGCACTGAAAGCTCTTGCTAGCCAGCACCCTTCCTTGGAAGCGCTTTTGTAGGCCTAAGAACACTGGGGCTCTGGGCTTCTCTAGCCACCTCATCTTCTGCTCATCCTCTCGCGCACTCTAAAGAGAGCTCAGGTGAGAAATTGCAAACGTCGAGCAATTGCTCAGAGATGAAAAGTGCCAGCACTGAAAGCTGTTGCTAGCCAGCACCCTTCCTTGGAAGCGCTTTTGTAGGCCTAAGAACACTGGGGCTCTGGGCTTCTCTAGCCACCTCATCTTCTGCTCATCCTCTCGCGCACTCTAAAGAGAGCTCAGGTGAGAAATTGCAAACGTCCAGCAATTGCTCAGAGATGAAAAGTGCCAGCACTGAAAGCTCTTGCTAGCCAGCACCCTTCCTTGGAAGCGCTTTCACAGGCGCAGCAACACTGGGGCTTTGCGCTTCTATACGCACCAAATGTCACGGTCCTACTCTTTCCGTCGGTAGACACGAGCTGAGAAATTGCAAACGTCGAGCAATTGCTCAGAGATGAAAAGTGCCAGCACTGAAAGCTCTTGCTAGCCAGCACCCTTCCTTGGAAGCGCTTTCACAGGCGCAGCAACACTGGGGCTTTGCGCTTCTCTACCCACCAAACGTCACAGTCATTCTCTTTCCGTCTCGTAGACACGAGCTGAGAAATTGCAAACGTCGAGCAATTGCTCAGAGATGAAAAGTGCCAGCACTGAAAGCTGTTGCTAGCCAGCACCCTTCCTTGGAAGCGCTTTTGTAGGCCTAAGAACACTGGGGCTCTGGGCTTCTCTAGCCACCTCATCTTCTGCTCATCCTCTCGCGCACTCTAAAGAGAGCTCAGGTGAGAAATTGCAAACGTCCAGCAATTGCTCAGAGATGAAAAGTGCCAGCACTGAAAGCTCTTGCTAGCCAGCACCCTTCCTTGGAAGCGCTTTTGTAGGCCTAAGAACACTGGGGCTCTGGGCTTCTCTAGCCACCTCATCTTCTGCTCATCCTCTCGCGCACTCTAAAGAGAGCTCAGGTGAGAAATTGCAAACGTCCAGCAATTGCTCAGAGATGAAAAGTGCCAGCACTGAAAGCTGTTGCTAGCCAGCACCCTTCCTTGGAAGCGCTTTTGTAGGCCTAAGAACACTGGGGCTCTGGGCTTCTCTAGCCACCTCATCTTCTGCTCATCCTCTCGTGCACTCTAAAGAGAGCTCAGGTGAGAAATTGCAAACGTCGAGCAATTGCTCAGAGATGAAAAGTGCCAGCACTGAAAGCTCTTGCTAGCCAGCACCCTTCCTTGGAAGCGCTTTTGTAGGCCTAAGAACACTGGGGCTCTGGGCTTCTCTAGCCACCTCATCTTCTGCTCATCCTCTCGGGCACTCTAAAGAGAGCTCAGGTGAGAAATTGCAAACGTCCAGCAATTGCTCAGAGATGAAAAGTGCCAGCACTGAAAGCTCTTGCTAGCCAGCACCCTTCCTTGGAAGCGCTTTCACAGGCGCAGCAACACTGGGGCTTTGCGCTTCTATACGCACCAAACGTCACGGTCCTTCTTTTTCCGTCTCCTAGACACGAGCTGAGAAATTGCAAACGTCGAGCAATTGCTCAGAGATGAAAAGTGCCAGCACTGAAAGCTCTTGCTAGCCAGCACCCTTCCTTGGAAGCGCTTTCACAGGCGCAGCAACACTGGGGCTTTGCGCTTCTCTACCCACCAGATGTCACGGTCATTCTCTTTCCGTCGGTAGACACGAGCTGAGAAATTGCAAACGTCGAGCAATTGCTCAGAGATGAAAAGTGCCAGCACTGAAAGCTCTTGCTAGCCAGCACCCTTCCTTGGAAGCGCTTTCACAGGCGCAGCAACACTGGGGCTTTGCGCTTCTTTACGCACCAAATGTCACGGTCCTTCTCTTTCCGTCTCCTAGACACGAGCTGAGAAATTGCAAACGTCGAGCAATTGCTCAGAGATGAAAAGTGCCAGCACTGAAAGCTCTTGCTAGCCAGCACCCTTCCTTGGAAGCGCTTGCACAGGCGCAGCAACACTGGGGCTTTGCGCTTCTCTACCCACCAAATGTCACGGTCATTCTCTTTCCGTCTCGTAGACACGAGCTGAGAAATTGCAAACGTCCAGCAATTGCTCAGAGATGAAAAGTGCCAGCACTGAAAGCTCTTGCTAGCCAGCACCCTTCCTTGGAAGCGCTTTTGTAGGCCTAAGAACACTGGGGCTCTGGGCTTCTCTAGCCACCTCATCTTCTGCTCATCCTCTCGCGCACTCTAAAGAGAGCTCAGGTGAGAAATTGCAAACGTCGAGCAATTGCTCAGAGATGAAAAGTGCCAGCACTGAAAGCTCTTGCTAGCCAGCACCCTTCCTTGGAAGCGCTTTTGTAGGCCTAAGAACACTGGGGCTCTGGGCTTCTCTAGCCACCTCATCTTCTGCTCATCCTCTCGCGCACTCTAAAGAGAGCTCAGGTGAGAAATTGCAAACGTCCAGCAATTGCTCAGAGATGAAAAGTGCCAGCACTGAAAGCTGTTGCTAGCCAGCACCCTTCCTTGGAAGCGCTTTTGTAGGCCTAAGAACACTGGGGCTCTGGGCTTCTCTAGCCACCTCATCTTCTGCTCATCCTCTCGCGCACTCTAAAGAGAGCTCAGGTGAGAAATTGCAAACGTCCAGCAATTGCTCAGAGATGAAAAGTGCCAGCACTGAAAGCTCTTGCTAGCCAGCACCCTTCCTTGGAAGCGCTTTCACAGGCGCAGCAACACTGGGGCTTTGCGCTTCTATACGCACCAAATGTCACGGTCCTTCTCTTTCCGTCGGTAGACACGAGCTGAGAAATTGCAAACGTCGAGCAATTGCTCAGAGATGAAAAGTGCCAGCACTGAAAGCTCTTGCTAGCCAGCACCCTTCCTTGGAAGCGCTTTCACAGGCGCAGCAACACTGGGGCTTTGCGCTTCTCTACCCACCAAACGTCACAGTCATTCTCTTTCCGTCTCGTAGACACGAGCTGAGAAATTGCAAACGTCGAGCAATTGCTCAGAGATGAAAAGTGCCAGCACTGAAAGCTGTTGCTAGCCAGCACCCTTCCTTGGAAGCGCTTTTGTAGGCCTAAGAACACTGGGGCTCTGGGCTTCTCTAGCCACCTCATCTTCTGCTCATCCTCTCGCGCACTCTGAAGAGAGCTCAGGTGAGAAATTGCAAACGTCGAGCAATTGCTCAGAGATGAAAAGTGCCAGCACTGAAAGCTGTTGCTAGCCAGCACCCTTCCTTGGAAGCGCTTTTGTAGGCCTAAGAACACTGGGGCTCTGGGCTTCTCTAGCCACCTCATCTTCTGCTCATCCTCTCGCGCACTCTAAAGAGAGCTCAGGTGAGAAATTGCAAACGTCCAGCAATTGCTCAGAGATGAAAAGTGCCAGCACTGAAAGCTGTTGCTAGCCAGCACCCTTCCTTGGAAGCGCTTTTGTAGGCCTAAGAACACTGGGGCTCTGGGCTTCTCTAGCCACCTCATCTTCTGCTCATCCTCTCGTGCACTCTAAAGAGAGCTCAGGTGAGAAATTGCAAACGTCGAGCAATTGCTCAGAGATGAAAAGTGCCAGCACTGAAAGCTGTTGCTAGCCAGCACCCTTCCTTGGAAGCGCTTTTGTAGGCCTAAGAACACTGGGGCTCTGGGCTTCTCTACCCACCTCATCTTCTGCTCATCCTCTCGGGCACTCTAAAGAGAGCTCAGGTGAGAAATTGCAAACGTCCAGCAATTGCTCAGAGATGAAAAGTGCCAGCACTGAAAGCTCTTGCTAGCCAGCACCCTTCCTTGGAAGCGCTTTTGTAGGCCTAAGAACACTGGGGCTCTGGGCTTCTCTAGCCACCTCATCTTCTGCTCATCCTCTCGCGCACTCTAAAGAGAGCTCAGGTGAGAAATTGCAAAGGTCGAGCAATTGCTCAGAGATGAAAAGTGCCAGCACTGAAAGCTCTTGCTAGCCAGCACCCTTCCTTGGAAGCGCTTTCACAGGCGCAGCAACACTGGGGCTTTGCGCTTCTATACGCACCAAACGTCACGGTCCTTCTCTTTCCGTCGGTAGACAGGAGCTGAGAAATTGCAAACGTCGAGCAATTGCTCAGAGATGAAAAGTGCCAGCACTGAAAGCTCTTGCTAGCCAGCACCCTTCCTTGGAAGCGCTTTTGTAGGCCTAAGAACAGTGGGGCTCTGGGCTTCTCTAGCCACCTAATCTTCTGCTCATCCTCTCGCGCACTCTAAAGAGAGCTCAGGTGAGAAATTGCAAACGTCCAGCAATTGCTCAGAGATGAAAAGTGCCAGCACTGAAAGCTCTTGCTAGCCAGCACCCTTCCTTGGAAGCGCTTTTGTAGGCCTAAGAACACTGGGGCTCTGGGCTTCTCTAGCCACCTCATCTTCTGCTCATCCTCTCGTGCACTCTAAAGAGAGCTCAGGTGAGAAATTGCAAACGTCCAGCAATTGCTCAGAGATGAAAAGTGCCAGCACTGAAAGCTCTTGCTAGCCAGCACCCTTCCTTGGAAGCGCTTTCACAGGCGCAGCAACACTGGGGCTTTGCGCTTCTATACGCACCAAACGTCACGGTCCTTCTCTTTCCGTCGGTAGACACGAGCTGAGAAATTGCAAACGTCGAGCAATTGCTCAGAGATGAAAAGTGCCAGCACTGAAAGCTCTTGCTAGCCAGCACCCTTCCTTGGAAGCGCTTTCACAGGCGCAGCAACACTGGGGCTTTGCGCTTCTCTAGCCACCAAATGTCACGGTCATTCTCTTTCCGTCTCGTAGACAGGAGCTGAGAAATTGCAAACGTCCAGCAATTGCTCAGAGATGAAAAGTGCCAGCACTGAAAGCTGTTGCTAGCCAGCACCCTTCCTTGGAAGCGCTTTTGTAGGCCTAAGAACACTGGGGCTCTGGGATTCTCTAGCCACCTCATCTTCTGCTCATCCTCTCGCGCACTCTAAAGAGAGCTCAGGTGAGAAATTGCAAACGTCCAGCAATTGCTCAGAGATGAAAAGTGCCAGCACTGAAAGCTCTTGCTAGCCAGCACCCTTCCTTGGAAGCGCTTTTGTAGGCCTAAGAACACTGGGGCTCTGGGCTTCTCTAGCCACCTCATCTTCTGCTCATCCTCTCGCGCACTCTAAAGAGAGCTCAGGTGAGAAATTGCAAACGTCGAGCAATTGCTCAGAGATGAAAAGTGCCAGCACTGAAAGCTCTTGCTAGCCAGCACCCTTCCTTGGAAGCGCTTTTGTAGGCCTAAGAACACTGGGGCTCTGGGCTTCTCTAGCCACCTCATCTTCTGCTCATCCTCTCGCGCACTCTAAAGAGAGCTCAGGTGAGAAATTGCAAACGTCCAGCAATTGCTCAGAGATGAAAAGTGCCAGCACTGAAAGCTCTTGCTAGCCAGCACCCTTCCTTGGAAGCGCTTTCACAGGCGCAGCAACACTGGGGCTTTGCGCTTCTCTAGCCACCAAACGTCACGGTCCTTCTCTTTCCGTCTCGTAGACACGAGCTGAGAAATTGCAAACGTCGAGCAATTGCTCAGAGATGAAAAGTGCCAGCACTGAAAGCTCTTGCTAGCCAGCACCCTTCCTTGGAAGCGCTTTCACAGGCGCAGCAACACTGGGGCTTTGCGCTTCTCTACCCACCAAACGTCACGGTCATTCTCTTTCCGTCTCGTAGACACGAGCTGAGAAATTGCAAACGTCCAGCAATTGCTCAGAGATGAAAAGTGCCAGCACTGAAAGCTGTTGCTAGCCAGCACCCTTCCTTGGAAGCGCTTTTGTAGGCCTAAGAACACTGGGGCTCTGGGCTTCTCTAGCCACCTCATCTTCTGCTCATCCTCTCGCGCACTCTAAAGAGAGCTCAGGTGAGAAATTGCAAACGTCCAGCAATTGCTCAGAGATGAAAAGTGCCAGCACTGAAAGCTCTTGCTAGCCAGCACCCTTCCTTGGAAGCGCTTTTGTAGGCCTAAGAACACTGGGGCTCTGGGCTTCTCTAGCCACCTAATCTTCTGCTCATCCTCTCGTGCACTCTAAAGAGAGCTCAGGTGTGAAATTGCAAACGTCGAGCAATTGCTCAGAGATGAAAAGTGCCAGCACTGAAAGCTCTTGCTAGCCAGCACCCTTCCTTGGAAGCGCTTTTGTAGGCCTAAGAACACTGGGGCTCTGGGCTTCTCTAGCCACCTCATCTTCTGCTCATCCTCTCGCGCACTCTAAAGAGAGCTCAGGTGAGAAATTGCAAACGTCGAGCAATTGCTAAGAGATGAAAAGTGCCAGCACTGAAAGCTGTTGCTAGCCAGCACCCTTCCTTGGAAGCGCTTTTGTAGGCCTAAGAACAGTGGGGCTCTGGGCTTCTCTAGCCACCTCATCTTCTGCTCATCCTCTCGCGCACTCTAAAGAGAGCTCAGGTGAGAAATTGCAAACGTCGAGCAATTGCTCAGAGATGAAAAGTGCCAGCACTGAAAGCTCTTGCTAGCCAGCACCCTTCCTTGGAAGCG
This sequence comes from Sarcoramphus papa, assembly GCA_037962945.1. Taxonomy (NCBI): domain Eukaryota; kingdom Metazoa; phylum Chordata; class Aves; order Accipitriformes; family Cathartidae; genus Sarcoramphus; species Sarcoramphus papa. The sequence continues at coordinate 3,561,395 of JBBMRM010000088.1, forward strand.
CTTTTGTAGGCCTAAGAACACTGGGGCTCTGGGCTTCTCTAGCCACCTAATCTTCTGCTCATCCTCTCGTGCACTCTAAAGAGAGCTCAGGTGTGAAATTGCAAACGTCGAGCAATTGCTCAGAGATGAAAAGTGCCAGCACTGAAAGCTCTTGCTAGCCAGCACCCTTCCTTGGAAGCGCTTTTGTAGGCCTAAGAACACTGGGGCTCTGGGCTTCTCTAGCCACCTCATCTTCTGCTCATCCTCTCGCGCACTCTAAAGAGAGCTCAGGTGAGAAATTGCAAACGTCGAGCAATTGCTCAGAGATGAAAAGTGCCAGCACTGAAAGCTCTTGCTAGCCAGCACCCTTCCTTGGAAGCGCTTTTGTAGGCCTAAGAACACTGGGGCTCTGGGCTTCTCTAGCCACCTCATCTTCTGCTCATCCTCTCGCGCACTCTAAAGAGAGCTCAGGTGAGAAATTGCAAACGTCCAGCAATTGCTCAGAGATGAAAAGTGCCAGCACTGAAAGCTCTTGCTAGCCAGCACCCTTCCTTGGAAGCGCTTTTGTAGGCCTAAGAACACTGGGGCTCTGGGCTTCTCTAGCCACCTCATCTTCTGCTCATCCTCTCGCGCACTCTAAAGAGAGCTCAGGTGAGAAATTGCAAACGTCCAGCAATTGCTCAGAGATGAAAAGTGCCAGCACTGAAAGCTCTTGCTAGCCAGCACCCTTCCTTGGAAGCGCTTTTGTAGGCCTAAGAACACTGGGGCTCTGGGCTTCTCTAGCCACCTCATCTTCTGCTCATCCTCTCGTGCACACTAAAGAGAGCTCAGGTGAGAAATTGCAAACGTCAAGCAATTGCTCAGAGATGAAAAGTGCCAGCACTGAAAGCTCTTGCTAGCCAGCACCCTTCCTTGGAAGCGCTTTCACAGGCGCAGCAACACTGGGGCTTTGCGCTTCTATACGCACCAAACGTCACGGTCCTTCTCTTTCCGTCGGTAGACACGAGCTGAGAAATTGCAAACGTCAAGCAATTGCTCAGAGATGAAAAGTGCCAGCACTGAAAGCTGTTGCTAGCCAGCACCCTTCCTTGGAAGCGCTTTTGTAGGCCTAAGAACACTGGGGCTCTGGGCTTCTCTAGCCACCTCATATTCTGCTCATCCTCTCACGCACTCTAAAGAGAGCTCAGGTGAGAAATTACAAACGTCGAGCAATTGCTCAGAGATGAAAAGTGCCAGCACTGAAAGCTGTTGCTAGCCAGACCCCTTCCTTGGAAGCGCTTTTGTAGGCCTAAGAACACTGGGGCTCTGGGCTTCTCTAGCCACCTCATCTTCTGCTCATCCTCTCGCGCACTCTAAAGAGAGCTCAGGTGAGAAATTGCAAACGTCCAGCAATTGCTCAGAGATGAAAAGTGCCAGCACTGAAAGCTGTTGCTAGCCAGCACCCTTCCTTGGAAGCGCTTTTGTAGGCCTAAGAACACTGGGGCTCTGGGCTTCTCTAGACACCAAGCGTCACGGTCATTCTCTTTCCGTCTCCTAGACACGAGCTGAGAAATTGCAAATGTCAAGCAATTGCTCAGAGATGAAAAGTGCCAGCACTGGAAGCTGTTGGTAGCCAGCACCCTTCCTTGGAAGCGCTTTTGTAGGCCTAAGAACACTGGGGCTCTGGGCTTCTCTAGCCACCTCATCTTCTGCTCATCCTCTCGCGCACTCTAAAGAGAGCTCAGGTGAGAAATTGCAACCGTCGAGCAATTGCTCAGAGATGAAAAGTGCCAGCACTGAAAGCTGTTGCTAGCCAGCACCCTTCCTTGGAAGCGCTTTCACAGGCGCAGTAACACTGGGGCTTTGCGCTTCTCTAGCCACCAAGCGTCACGGTCATTCTCTATCCGCCTCGTAGACACGAGCTGAGAAATTGCAAACGTCAAGCAATTGCTCAGAGATGAAAAGTGCCAGCACTGAAAGCTCTTGCTAGCCAGCACCCTTCCTTGGAAGCGCTTTCACAGGCGCAGCAACACTGGGGCTTTGCGCTTCTCTACCCACCAAACGTCACGGTCATTCTCTATCCGCCTCGTAGACACGAGCTGAGAAATTGCAAACGTCAAGCAATTGCTCAGAGATGAAAAGTGCCAGCACTGAAAGCTCTTGCTAGCCAGCACCCTTCCTTGGAAGCGCTTTCACAGGCGCAGTAACACTGGGGCTTTGCGCTTCTATACGCACCAAACGTCACGGTCCTTCTCTTTCCATCTCGTGGACATGAGCTGAGGAATTGCAAACGTCGAGCAATTGCTCAGAGATGAAAAGTGCCAGCACTGAAAGCTCTTGCTAGCCAGCACCCTTCCTTGGAAGCGCTTTCACAGGCACAGCAACACTGGGGCTTTGCGCTTCTCTACCCACCAAACGTCACGGTCATTCTCTTTCCGTCGGTAGACACGAGCTGAGAAATTGCAAACGTCGAGCAATTGCTCAGAGATGAAAAGTACCAGCACTGAAAGCTCTTGCTAGCCAGCACCCTTCCTTGGAAGCGCTTTTGTAGGCCTAAGAACACTGGGGCTCTGGGCTTCTCTAGCCACCTCATCTTCTGCTCATCCTCTCGCGCACTCTAAAGAGAGCTCAGGTGAGAAATAGCAAACGTCCAGCAATTGCTCAGAGATGAAAAGTGCCAGCACTGAAAGCTCTTGCTAGCCAGCACCCTTCCTAGGAAGCGCTTTCACAGGCGCAGCAACACTGGGGCTTTGCGCTTCTCTAGCCACCAAACGTCACGGTCATTCTCTTTCCGTCTCGTAGACACGAGCTGAGAAATTGCAAACGTCGAGCAATTGCTCCGAGATGAAAAGTGCCAGCACTGAAAGCTGTTGCTAGCCAGCACCCTTCCTTGGAAGCGCTTTTGTAGGCCTAGGAACACTGGGGCTCTGGGCTTCTCTAGCCACCTAATCTTCTGCTCATCCTCTCGCGCACTCTAAAGAGAGCTCAGGTGAGAAATTGCAAACGTCGAGCAATTGCTCAGAGATGAAAAGGGCCAGCACTGAAAGCTGTTGCTAGCCAGCACCCTTCCTTGGAAGCGCTTTCACAGGCACAGCAACACTGGGGCTTTGCGCTTCTATACGCACCAAACGTCACGGTCCTTCTCTTTCCGTCTCGTAGACACGAGCTGAGAAATTGCAAACGTCCAGCAATTGCTCAGAGATGAAAAGTGCCAGCACTGAAAGCTGTTGCTAGCCAGCACCCTTCCTTGGAAGCGCTTTTGTAGGCCTAAGAACACTGGGGCTCTGGGCTTCTCTAGCCACCTCATCTTCTGCTCATCCTCGCGCACTCTAAAGAGAGCTCAGGTGAGAAATTGGAAACGTCGAGCAATTGCTCAGAGATGAAAAGTGCCAGCACTGAAAGCTCTTGCTAGCCAGCACCCTTCCTTGGAAGCGCTTTCACAGGCGCAGCAACACTGGGGCTTTGCGCTTCTCTAGCCACCAAACGTCACGGTCCTTCTCTTTCCGTCTCGTAGACATAGCTGAGAAATTGCAAACGTCGAGCAATTGCTCAGAGATGAAAAGTGCCAGCACTGAAAGCTCTTGCTAGCCAGCACCCTTCCTTGGAAGCGCTTTTGTAGGCCTAAGAACACTGGGGCTCTGGGCTTCTCTAGCCACCTCATCTTCTGCTCATCCTCTCGCACACTCTAAAGAGAGCTCAGGTGAGAAATTACAAACGTCGAGCAATTGCTCAGAGATGAAAAGTGCCAGCACTGAAAGCTGTTGCTAGCCAGCACCCTTCCTTGGAAGCGCTTTCACAGGCGCAGCAACACTGGGGCTTTGCGCTTCTCTAGCCACCAAACGTCACGGTCCTTCTCTTTCCGTCTCGTAGACACGAGCTGAGAAATTGCAAACGTCGAGCAATTGCTCAGAGATGAAAAGTGCCAGCACTGAAAGCTGTTGCTAGCCAGCACCCTTCCTTGGAAGTGCTTTCACAGGCGCAACAACACTGGGGCTTTGCGCTTCTATACGCACCAAACGTCACGGTCCTTCTCTTTCCGTCGGTAGACACGAGCTGAGAAATTGCAAACGTCAAGCAATTGCTCAGAGATGAGAAGTGCCAGCACTGAAAGCTGTTGCTAGCCAGCACCCTTCCTTGGAAGCGCTTTTGTAGGCCTAAGAACACTGGGGCTCTGGGCTTCTCTAGCCACCTCATATTCTGCTCATCCTCTCACGCACTCTAAAGAGAGCTCAGGTGAGAAATTACAAACGTCGAGCAATTGCTCAGAGATGAAAAGTGCCAGCACTGAAAGCTGTTGCTAGCCAGCACCCTTCCTTGGAAGCGCTTTCACAGGCGCAGCAACACTGGTGCTTTGCGCTTCTATACGCACCAAACGTCACGGTCCTTCTCTTTCCGTCGGTAGACACGAGCTGAGAAATTGCAAACGTCGAGCAATTGCTCAGAGATGAAAAGTGCCAGCACTGAAAGCTGTTGCTAGCCAGCACCCTTCCTTGGAAGCGCTTTTGTAGGCCTAAGAACACTGGGGCTCTGGGCTTCTCTAGCCACCTCATCTTCTGCTCATCCTCTCGCGCACTCTAAAGAGAGCTCAGGTGAGAAATTGCAAACGTCCAGCAATTGCTCAGAGATGAAAAGTGCCAGCACTGAAAGCTCTTGCTAGCCAGCACCCTTCCTTGGAAGCGCTTTTGTAGGCCTAAGAACACTGGGGCTCTGGGCTTCTCTAGCCACCTCATCTTCTGCTCATCCTCTCGCGCACTCTAAAGAGAGCTCAGGTGAGAAATTGCAAACGTCGAGCAATTGCTCAGAGATGAAAAGGGCCAGCACTGAAAGCTGTTGCTAGCCAGCACCCTTCCTTGGAAGCGCTTTCACAGGCGCAGCAACACTGGGGCTTTGCGCTTCTCTACCCACCAAACGTCACGGTCCTTCTCTTTCCGTCTCGTAGACACGAGCTGAGAAATTGCAAACGTCGAGCAATTGCTCAGAGATGAAAAGTGCCAGCAATGAAAGCTCTTGCTAGCCAGCACCCTTCCTTGGAAGCGCTTTTGTAGGCCTAAGAACACTGGGGCTCTGGGCTTCTCTAGCCACCTCATCTTCTGCTCATCCTCTCGCGCACTCTAAAGAGAGCTCAGGTGAGAAATTGCAAACGTCCAGCAATTGCTCCGAGATGAAAAGTGCCAGCACTGAAAGCTGTTGCTAGCCAGCACCCTTCCTTGGAAGCGCTTTTGTAGGCCTAAGAACACTGGGGCTCTGGGCTTCTCTAGCCACCTCATCTTCTGCTCATCCTCTCGCGCACTCTAAAGAGAGCTCAGGTGAGAAATTGCAAACGTCGAGCAATTGCTCAGAGATGAAAAGTGCCAGCACTGAAAGCTGTTGCTAGCCAGCACCCTTCCTTGGAAGCGCTTTCACAGGCGCAGCAACACTGGGGCTTTGCGCTTCTCTAGCCACCAAACGTCACGGTCATTCTCTTTCCGTCTCCTAGACAATAGCTGAGAAATTGCAAACGTCGAGCAATTGCTCAGAGATGAAAAGTGCCAGCACTGAAAGCTGTTGCTAGCCAGCCCCCTTCCTTGGAAGCGCTTTTGTAGGCCTAAGAACACTGGGGCTCTGGGCTTCTCTAGCCACCTCATCTTCTGCTCATCCTCTCGCGCACTCTAAAGAGAGCTCAGGTGAGAAATTGCAAACGTCGAGCAATTGCTCAGAGATGAAAAGTGCCAGCACTGAAAGCTCTTGCTAGCCAGCACCCTTCCTTGGAAGCGCTTTCACAGGCGCAGTAACACTGGGGCTTTGCGCTTCTCTAGCCACCAAGCGTCACGGTCCTTCTCTTTCCGTCTCGTGGACATGAGCTGAGAAATTGCAAACGTCGAGCAATTGCTCAGAGATGAAAAGTGCCAGCACTGAAAGCTCTTGCTAGCCAGCACCCTTCCTTGGAAGCGCTTTCACACGCGCAGCAACACTGGGGCTTTGCGCTTCTCTAGCCACCAAACGTCACGGTCCTTCTCTTTCCGTCTCCTAGACACGAGCTGAGAAATTGCAAACGTCGAGCAATTGCTCAGAGATGAAAAGTGCCAGCACTGAAAGCTCTTGCTAGCCAGCACCCTTCCTTGGAAGCGCTTTCACAGGCGCAGTAACACTGGGGCTTTGCGCTTCTCTAGCCACCAAACGTCACGGTCCTTCTCTTTCCGTCTCGTGGACATGAGCTGAGGACTTGCAAACGTCGAGCAATTGCTCAGAGATGAAAAGTGCCAGCACTGAAAGCTGTTGCTAGCCAGCACCCTTCCTTGGAAGCGCTTTCACAAGCGCAGTAACACTGGGGCTTTGCGCTTCTATACGCACCAAACGTCACGGTCATTCTCTTTCCGTCTCGTGGACATGAGCTGAGGAATTGCAAACGTCGAGCAATTGCTCAGAGATGAAAAGTGCCAGCACTGAAAGCTGTTGCTAGCCAGCACCCTTCCTTGGAAGCGCTTTCACAGGCGCAGCAACACTGGGGCTTTGCGCTTCTCTACCCACCAAACGTCACGGTCCTTCTCTTTCCGTCTCATAGACACGAGCTGAGAAATTGCAAACGTCGAGCAATTGCTCAGAGATGAAAAGTGCCAGCACTGAAAGCTGTTGCTAGCCAGCACCCTTCCTTGGAAGCGCTTTTGTAGGCCTAAGAACACTGGGGCTCTGGGCTTCTCTAGCCACCTCATCTTCTGCTCATCCTCTCGCGCACTCTAAAGAGAGCTCAGGTGAGAAATTGCAAACGTCGAGCAATTGCTCAGAGATGAAAAGTGCCAGCACTGAAAGCTCTTGCTAGCCAGCACCCTTCCTTGGAAGCGCTTTCACAGGCACAGCAACACTGGGGCTTTGCGCTTCTCCAGCCACCAAACGTCACGGTCCTTCTCTTTCCGTCTCGTAGACACGAGCTGAGAAATTGCAAACGTCGAGCAATTGCTCAGAGATGAAAAGTGCCAGCACTGAAAGCTCTTGCTAGCCAGCACCCTTCCTTGGAAGCGCTTTCACAGGCGCAGCAACACTGGGGCTTTGCGCTTCTATACGCACCAAACGTCACGGTCCTTCTCTTTCTGTCTCGTAGACACGAGCTGAGAAATTGCAAACGTCGAGCAATTGCTCAGAGATGAAAAGTGCCAGCACTGAAAGCTGTTGCTAGCCAGCACCCTTCCTTGGAAGCGCTTTCACAGGCGCAGCAACACTGGGGCTTTGCGCTTCTATACGCACCAAACGTCACGGTCCTTCTCTTTCCGTCGGTAGACACGAGCTGAGAAATTGCAAACGTCGAGCAATTGCTCAGAGATGAAAAGTGCCAGCAATGAAAGCTCTTGCTAGCCAGCACCCTTCCTTGGAAGCGCTTTTGTAGGCGTAAGAACACTGGGGCTCTGGGCTTCTCTAGCCACCTCATATTCTGCTCATCCTCTCACGCACTCTAAAGAGAGCTCAGGTGAGAAATTGCAAACGTCGAGCAATTGCTCAGAGATGAAAAGTGCCAGCACTGAAAGCTGTTGCTAGCCAGCACCCTTCCTTGGAAGCGCTTTCACAGGCGCAGCAACACTGGGGCTTTGCGCTTCTCTAGCCACCAAACGTCACGGTCATTCTCTTTCCGTCTCCTAGACAATAGCTGAGAAATTGCAAAAGTCGAGCAATTGCTCAGAGATGAAAAGTGCCAGCACTGAAAGCTCTTGCTAGCCAGCACCCTTCCTTGGAAGCGCTTTTGTAGGCCTAAGAACACTGGGGCTCTGGGCTTCTCTAGCCACCTCATCTTCTGCTCATCCTCTCGCGCACTCTAAAGAGAGCTCAGGGGAGAAATTGCAAACGACGAGCAATTGCTCCGAGATGAAAAGTGCCAGCACTGAAAGCTGTTGCTAGCCAGCACCCTTCCTTGGAAGCGCTTTCACAGGCGCAGTAACACTGGGGCTTTGCGCTTCTCTAGCCACCAAGCGTCACGGTCCTTCTCTTTCCGTCTCGTAGACATGAGCTGAGAAATTGCAAACGTCGAGCAATTGCTCAGAGATGAAAAGTGCCAGCACTGAAAGCTCTTGCTAGCCAGCACCCTTCCTTGGAAGCGCTTTCACACGCGCAGCAACACTGGGGCTTTGCGCTTCTCTACCCACCAAACGTCACGGTCCTTCTCTTTCCGTCTCCTAGACACGAGCTGAGAAATTGCAAACGTCGAGCAATTGCTCAGAGATGAAAAGTGCCAGCACTGAAAGCTCTTGCTAGCCAGCACCCTTCCTTGGAAGCGCTTTCACAGGCGCAGTAACACTGGGGCTTTGCGCTTCTCTAGCCACCAAACGTCACGGTCCTTCTCTTTCCGTCTCGTGGACATGAGCTGAGGACTTGCAAACGTCGAGCAATTGCTCAGAGATGAAAAGTGCCAGCACTGAAAGCTGTTGCTAGCCAGCACCCTTCCTTGGAAGCGCTTTCACAGGCGCAGCAACACTGGGGCTTTGCGCTTCTCTACCCACCAAACGTCACGGTCCTTCTCTTTCCGTCTCCTAGACACGAGCTGAGAAATTGCAAACGTCGAGCAATTGCTCAGAGATGAAAAGTGCCAGCACTGAAAGCTCTTGCTAGCCAGCACCCTTCCTTGGAAGCGCTTTCACAAGCGCAGTAACACTGGGGCTTTGCGCTTCTATACGCACCAAACGTCACGGTCATTCTCTTTCCGTCTCGTGGACATGAGCTGAGGAATTGCAAACGTCGAGCAATTGCTCAGAGATGAAAAGTGCCAGCACTGAAAGCTGTTGCTAGCCAGCACCCTTCCTTGGAAGCGCTTTCACAGGCGCAGCAACACTGGGGCTTTGCGCTTCTCTACCCACCAAACGTCACGGTCCTTCTCTTTCCGTCTCATAGACACGAGCTGAGAAATTGCAAACGTCGAGCAATTGCTCAGAGGTGAAAAGTGCCAGCACTGAAAGCTCTTGCTAGCCAGCACCCTTCCTTGGAAGCGCTTTTGTAGGCCTAAGAACACTGGGGCTCTGGGCTTCTCTAGCCACCTAATCTTCTGCTCATCCTCTCGCGCACTCTAAAGAGAGCTCAGGTGAGAAATTGCAAACGTCCAGCAATTGCTCAGAGATGAAAAGTGCCAGCACTGAAAGCTCTTGCTAGCCAGCACCCTTCCTTGGAAGCGCTTTCACAGGCACAGCAACACTGGGGCTTTGCGCTTCTCCAGCCACCAAACGTCATGGTCCTTCTCTTTCCGTCTCGTAGACACGAGCTGAGAAATTGCAAACGTCGAGCAATTGCTCAGAGATGAAAAGTGCCAGCAATGAAAGCTCTTGCTAGCCAGCACCCTTCCTTGGAAGCGCTTTTGTAGGCCTAAGAACACTGGGGCTCTGGGCTTCTCTAGCCACCTCATCTTCTGCTCATCCTCTCGCGCACTCTAAAGAGAGCTCAGGTGAGAAATTGCAAACGTCCAGCAATTGCTCCGAGATGAAAAGTGCCAGCACTGAAAGCTCTTGCTAGCCAGCACCCTTCCTTGGAAGCGCTTTTGTAGGCCTAAGAACACTGGGGCTCTGGGCTTCTCTAGCCACCTCATCTTCTGCTCATCCTCTCGCGCACTCTAAAGAGAGCTCAGGTGAGAAATTGCAAACGTCGAGCAATTGCTCAGAGATGAAAAGTGCCAGCACTGAAAGCTGTTGCTAGCCAGCACCCTTCCTTGGAAGCGCTTTCACAGGCGCAGCAACACTGGGGCTTTGCGCTTCTCTAGCCACCAAACGTCACGGTCATTCTCTTTCCGTCTCCTAGACAATAGCTGAGAAATTGCAAACGTGGAGCAATTGCTCAGAGATGAAAAGTGCCAGCACTGAAAGCTGTTGCTAGCCAGCCCCCTTCCTTGGAAGCGCTTTTGTAGGCCTAAGAACACTGGGGCTCTGGGCTTCTCTAGCCACCTCATCTTCTGCTCATCCTCTCGCGCACTCTAAAGAGAGCTCAGGTGAGAAATTGCAAACGTCGAGCAATTGCTCAGAGATGAAAAGTGCCAGCACTGAAAGCTCTTGCTAGCCAGCACCCTTCCTTGGAAGCGCTTTCACAGGCGCAGTAACACTGGGGCTTTGCGCTTCTCTAGCCACCAAGCGTCACGGTCCTTCTCTTTCCGTCTCGTGGACATGAGCTGAGAAATTGCAAACGTCGAGCAATTGCTCAGAGATGAAAAGTGCCAGCACTGAAAGCTCTTGCTAGCCAGCACCCTTCCTTGGAAGCGCTTTCACACGCGCAGCAACACTGGGGCTTTGCGCTTCTCTACCCACCAAACGTCACGGTCCTTCTCTTTCCGTCTCCTAGACACGAGCTGAGAAATTGCAAACGTCGAGCAATTGCTCAGAGATGAAAAGTGCCAGCACTGAAAGCTCTTGCTAGCCAGCACCCTTCCTTGGAAGCGCTTTCACAGGCGCAGTAACACTGGGGCTTTGCGCTTCTCTAGCCACCAAACGTCACGGTCCTTCTCTTTCCGTCTCGTGGACATGAGCTGAGGACTTGCAAACGTCGAGCAATTGCTCAGAGATGAAAAGTGCCAGCACTGAAAGCTGTTGCTAGCCAGCACCCTTCCTTGGAAGCGCTTTCACAAGCGCAGTAACACTGGGGCTTTGCGCTTCTATACGCACCAAACGTCACGGTCATTCTCTTTCCGTCTCGTGGACATGAGCTGAGGAATTGCAAACGTCGAGCAATTGCTCAGAGATGAAAAGTGCCAGCACTGAAAGCTGTTGCTAGCCAGCACCCTTCCTTGGAAGCGCTTTCACAGGCGCAGCAACACTGGGGCTTTGCGCTTCTCTAGCCACGAAACGTCACGGTCCTTCTCTTTCCGTCTCATAGACACGAGCTGAGAAATTGCAAACGTCGAGCAATTGCTCAGAGATGAAAAGTGCCAGCACTGAAAGCTGTTGCTAGCCAGCACCCTTCCTTGGAAGCGCTTTTGTAGGCCTAAGAACACTGGGGCTCTGGGCTTCTCTAGCCACCTCATCTTCTGCTCATCCTCTCGCGCACTCTAAAGAGAGCTCAGGTGAGAAATTGCAAACGTCCAGCAATTGCTCAGAGATGAAAAGTGCCAGCACTGAAAGCTCTTGCTAGCCAGCACCCTTCCTTGGAAGCGCTTTCACAGGCACAGCAACACTGGGGCTTTGCGCTTCTCCAGCCACCAAACGTCATGGTCCTTCTCTTTCCGTCTCGTAGACACGAGCTGAGAAATTGCAAACGTCGAGCAATTGCTCAGAGATGAAAAGTGCCAGCACTGAAAGCTCTTGCTAGCCAGCACCCTTCCTTGGAAGCGCTTTCACAGGCGCAGCAACACTGGGGCTTTGCGCTTCTATACGCACCAAACGTCACGGTCCTTCTCTTTCTGTCTCGTAGACACGAGCTGAGAAATTGCAAACGTCGAGCAATTGCTCAGAGATGAAAAGTGCCAGCACTGAAAGCTGTTGCTAGCCAGCACCCTTCCTTGGAAGCGCTTTCACAGGCGCAGCAACACTGGGGCTTTGCGCTTCTCTAGCCACCAAACGTCACGGTCCTTCTCTTTCCGTCGGTAGACACGAGCTGAGAAATTGCAAACGTCAAGCAATTGCTCAGAGATGAGAAGTGCCAGCACTGAAAGCTGTTGCTAGCCAGCACCCTTCCTTGGAAGCGCTTTTGTAGGCCTAAGAACACTGGGGCTCTGGGCTTCTCTAGCCACCTCATATTCTGCTCATCCTCTCACGCACTCTAAAGAGAGCTCAGGTGAGAAATTGCAAACGTCGAGCAATTGCTCAGAGATGAAAAGTGCCAGCACTGAAAGCTGTTGCTAGCCAGCACCCTTCCTTGGAAGCGCTTTTGTAGGCCTAAGAACACTGGGGCTCTGGGCTTCTCTAGCCACCTCATCTTCTGCTCATCCTCTCGCGCACTCTAAAGAGAGCTCAGGTGAGAAATTGCAAACGTCCAGCAATTGCTCAGAGATGAAAAGTGCCAGCACTGAAAGCTGTTGCTAGCCAGCACCCTTCCTTGGAAGCGCTTTTGTAGGCCTAAGAACACTGGGGCTCTGGGCTTCTCTAGCCACCTCATCTTCTGCTCATCCTCTCGCGCATTCTAAAGAGAGCTCAGGTGAGAAATTGCAAACGTCGAGCAATTGCTCAGAGATGAAAAGTGCCAGCACTGAAAGCTCTTGCTAGCCAGCACCCTTCCTTGGAAGCGCTTTCACAGGCGCAGCAACACTGGGGCTTTGTGCTTCTCTAGCCACCAAACGTCACGGTCATTCTCTTTCCGTCTCCTAGACACGAGCTGAGAAATTGCAAACGTCGAGCAACTGCTCAGAGATGAAAAGTGCCAGCACTGAAAGCTGTTGCTAGCCAGCACCCTTCCTTGGAAGCGCTTTTGTAGGCCTAAGAACACTGGGGCTCTGGGCTTCTCTAGCCACCTCATCTTCTGCTCATCCTCTCGCGCACTCTAAAGAGAGCTCAGGTGAGAAATTGCAAACGTCGAGCAATTGCTCAGAGATGAAAAGTGCCAGCACTGAAAGCTGTTGCTAGCCAGCACCCTTCCTTGGAAGCGCTTTTGTAGGCCTAAGAACACTGGGGCTCTGGGCTTCTCTAGCCACCTCATCTTCTGCTCATCCTCTCGCGCACTCTAAAGAGAGCTCAGGTGAGAAATTGCAAACGTCGAGCAATTGCTCAGAGATGAAAAGTGCCAGCACTGAAAGCTGTTGCTAGCCAGCACCCTTCCTTGGAAGCGCTTTCACAGGCACAGTAACACTGGGGCTTTGCGCTTCTCTAGCCACCAAGCGTCACGGTCCTTCTCTTTCCGTCTCGTAGACATGAGCTGAGAAATTGCAAACGTCGAGCAATTGCTCAGAGATGAAAAGTGCCAGCACTGAAAGCTGTTGCTAGCCAGCACCCTTCCTTGGAAGCGCTTTCACAGGCGCAGCAACACTGGGGCTTTGCGCTTCTCTACCCACCAAACATCACGGTCCTTCTCTTTCCGTCTCCTAGACACGAGCTGAGAAATTGCAAACGTCGAGCAATTGCTCAGAGATGAAAAGTGCCAGCACTGAAAGCTGTTGCTAGCCAGCACCCTTCCTTGGAAGCGCTTTTGTAGGCCTAAGAACACTGGGGCTCTGGGCTTCTCTAGCCACCTCATCTTCTGCTCATCCTCTCGCGCACTCTAAAGAGAGCTCAGGTGAGAAATTGCAAACGTCCAGCAATTGCTCAGAGATGAAAAGTGCCAGCACTGAAAGCTCTTGCTAGCCAGCACCCTTCCTTGGAAGCGCTTTCACAGGTGCAGCAACACTGGGGCTTTGCGCTTCTCTACGCACCAAAAGTCACGGTCATTCTCTATCCGCCTCGTAGACACGAGCTGAGAAATTGAAAACGTCAAGCAATTGCTCAGAGATGAAAAGTGCCAGCACTGAAAGCTCTTGCTAGCCAGCACCCTTCCTTGGAAGCGCTTTCACAAGCGCAGTAACACTGGGGCTTTGCGCTTCTATACGCACCAAACGTCACGGTCATTCTCTTTCCATCTCGTAGACACGAGCTGAGAAATTGCAAACGTCGAGCAATTGCTCAGAGATGAAAAGTGCCAGCACTGAAAGCTGTTGCTAGCCAGCACCCTTCCTTGGAAGCGCTTTCACAGGCACAGCAACACTGGGGCTTTGCGCTTCTCTACCCACCAAACGTCACGGTCATTCTCTTTCCGTCGGTAGACACGAGCTGAGAAATTGCAAACGTCCAGCAATTGCTCCGAGATGAAAAGTGCCAGCACTGAAAGCTGTTGCTAGCCAGCACCCTTCCTTGGAAGCGCTTTTGTAGGCCTAAGAACACTGGGGCTCTGGGCTTCTCTAGCCACCTAATCTTCTGCTCATCCTCGCGCACTCTAAAGAGAGCTCAGGTGAGAAATTGCAAACGTCCAGCAATTGCTCAGAGATGAAAAGTGCCAGCACTGAAAGCTGTTCCTAGCCAGCACCCTTCCTTGGAAGCGCTTTCACAGGCGCAGCAACACTGGGGCTTTGCGCTTCTCTAGCCACCAAACGTCACGGTCATTCTCTTTCCGTCTCGTAGACACGAGCTGAGAAATTGCAAACGTCGAGCAATTGCTCAGAGATGAAAAGTGCCAGCACTGAAAGCTGTTGCTAGCCAGCACCCTTCCTTGGAAGCGCTTTTGTAGGCCTAAGAACACTGGGGCTCTGGGCTTCTCTAGCCACCTCATCTTCTGCTCATCCTCTCGCGCACTCTAAAGAGAGCTCAGGTGAGAAATTACAAACGTCGAGCAATTGCTCAGAGATGAAAAGTGCCAGCACTGAAAGCTGTTGCTAGCCAGCACCCTTCCTTGGAAGCGCTTTCACAGGCGCAGCAACACTGGGGCTTTGCGCTTCTCTAGCCACCAAACGTCACGGTCCTTCTCTTTCCGTCTCCTAGACACGAGCTGAGAAATTGCAAACGTCGAGCAATTGCTCAGAGATGAAAAGTGCCAGCACTGAAAGCTCTTGCTAGCCAGCACCCTTCCTTGGAAGCGCTTTTGTAGGCCTAAGAACACTGGGGCTCTGGGCTTCTCTAGCCACCTCATCTTCTGCTCATCCTCGCGCACTCTAAAGAGAGCTCAGGTGAGAAATTGCAAACGTCGAGCAATTGCTCAGAGATGAAAAGTGCCAGCACTGAAAGCTGTTGCTAGCCAGCACCCTTCCTTGGAAGCGCTTTTGTAGGCCTAAGAACACTGGGGCTCTGGGCTTCTCTAGCCACCTCATCTTCTGCTCATCCTCTCGCGCATTCTAAAGAGAGCTCAGGTGAGAAATTGCAAACGTCGAGCAATTGCTCAGAGATGAAAAGTGCCAGCACTGAAAGCTCTTGCTAGCCAGCACCCTTCCTTGGAAGCGCTTTCACAGGCGCAGCAACACTGGGGCTTTGCGCTTCTCTAGCCACCAAACGTCACGGTCATTCTCTTTCCGTCTCCTAGACACGAGCTGAGAAATTGCAAACGTCGAGCAATTGCTCAGAGATGAAAAGTGCCAGCACTGAAAGCTGTTGCTAGCCAGCACCCTTCCTTGGAAGCGCTTTTGTAGGCCTAAGAACACTGGGGCTCTGGGCTTCTCTAGCCACCTCATCTTCTGCTCATCCTCTCGCGCACTCTAAAGAGAGCTCAGGTGAGAAATTGCAAACGACGAGCAATTGCTCAGAGATGAAAAGTGCCAGCACTGAAAGCTCTTGCTAGCCAGCACCCTTCCTTGGAAGCGCTTTCACAGGCGCAGTAACACTGGGGCTTTGCGCTTCTCTAGCCACCAAGCGTCACGGTCCTTCTCTTTCCGTCTCGTAGACATGAGCTGAGAAATTGCAAACGTCGAGCAATTGCTCAGAGATGAAAAGTGCCAGCACTGAAAGCTCTTGCTAGCCAGCACCCTTCCTTGGAAGCGCTTTCACAGGCGCAGCAACACTGGGGCTTTGCGCTTCTCTACCCACCAAACATCACGGTCCTTCTCTTTCCGTCTCGTAGACACGAGCTGAGAAATTGCAAACGTCGAGCAATTGCTCAGAGATGAAAAGTGCCAGCACTGAAAGCTGTTGCTAGCCAGCACCCTTCCTTGGAAGCGCTTTTGTAGGCCTAAGAACACTGGGGCTCTGGGCTTCTCTAGCCACCTCATCTTCTGCTCATCCTCTCGCGCACTCTAAAGAGAGCTCAGCTGAGAAATTGCAAACGTCGAGCAATTGCTCAGAGATGAAAAGTGCCAGCACTGAAAGCTCTTGCTAGCCAGCACCCTTCCTTGGAAGCGCTTTCACAGGTGCAGCAACACTGGGGCTTTGCGCTTCTCTACGCACCAAAAGTCACGGTCATTCTCTATCCGCCTCGTAGACACGAGCTGAGAAATTGCAAACGTCGAGCAATTGCTCAGAGATGAAAAGTGCCAGTACTGAAAGCTGTTGCTAGCCAGCACCCTTCCTTGGAAGCGCTTTCACAGGCGCAGCAACACTGGGGCTTTGCGCTTCTCTAGCCACCAAACGTCACGGTCCTTCTCTTTCCGTCTCCTAGACACGAGCTGAGAGATTGCAAAGGTCGAGCAATTGCTCAGAGATGAAAAGTGCCAGCACTGAAAGCTCTTGCTAGCCAGCACCCTTCCTTGGAAGCGCTTTCACAAGCGCAGTAACACTGGGGCTTTGCGCTTCTATACGCACCAAACGTCACTGTCATTCTCTTTCCATCTCGTAGACACGAGCTGAGAAATTGCAAACGTCGAGCAATTGCTCAGAGATGAAAAGTGCCAGCACTGAAAGCTGTTGCTAGCCAGCACCCTTCCTTGGAAGCGCTTTCACAGGCACAGCAACACTGGGGCTTTGCGCTTCTCTACCCACCAAACGTCACGGTCATTCTCTTTCCGTCGGTAGACACGAGCTGAGAAATTGCAAACGTCGAGCAATTGCTCAGAGATGAAAAGTGCCAGCACTGAAAGCTGTTGCTAGCCAGCACCCTTCCTTGGAAGCGCTTTTGTAGGCCTAAGAACACTGGGGCTCTGGGCTTCTCTAGCCACCTAATCTTCTGCTCATCCTCGCGCACTCTAAAGAGAGCTCAGGTGAGAAATTGCAAACGTCCAGCAATTGCTCAGAGATGAAAAGTGCCAGCACTGAAAGCTGTTCCTAGCCAGCACCCTTCCTTGGAAGCGCTTTCACAGGCGCAGCAACACTGGGGCTTTGCGCTTCTCTAGCCACCAAACGTCACGGTCATTCTCTTTCCGTCTCGTAGACACGAGCTGAGAAATTGCAAACGTCGAGCAATTGCTCAGAGATGAAAAGTGCCAGCACTGAAAGCTGTTGCTAGCCAGCACCCTTCCTTGGAAGCGCTTTTGTAGGCCTAAGAACACTGGGGCTCTGGGCTTCTCTAGCCACCTCATATTCTGCTCATCCTCTCACGCACTCTAAAGAGAGCTCAGGTGAGAAATTACAAACGTCGAGCAATTGCTCAGAGATGAAAAGTGCCAGCACTGAAAGCTGTTGCTAGCCAGCACCCTTCCTTGGAAGCGCTTTCACAGGCGCAGCAACACTGGGGCTTTGCGCTTCTCTAGCCACCAAACGTCACGGTCCTTCTCTTTCCGTCTCCTAGACACGAGCTGAGAAATTGCAAACGTCGAGCAATTGCTCAGAGATGAAAAGTGCCAGCACTGAAAGCTCTTGCTAGCCAGCACCCTTCCTTGGAAGCGCTTTTGTAGGCCTAAGAACACTGGGGCTCTGGGCTTCTCTAGCCACCTCATCTTCTGCTCATCCTCTCGCGCACTCTAAAGAGAGCTCAGGTGAGAAATTGCAAACGTCGAGCAATTGCTCAGAGATGAAAAGTGCCAGCACTGAAAGCTGTTGCTAGCCAGCACCCTTCCTTGGAAGCGCTTTTGTAGGCCTAAGAACACTGGGGCTCTGGGCTTCTCTAGCCACCTCATCTTCTGCTCATCCTCTCGCGCACTCTAAAGAGAGCTCAGGTGAGAAATTGCAAACGACGAGCAATTGCTCAGAGATGAAAAGTGCCAGCACTGAAAGCTCTTGCTAGCCAGCACCCTTCCTTGGAAGCGCTTTCACAGGCGCAGTAACACTGGGGCTTTGCGCTTCTCTAGCCACCAAGCGTCACGGTCCTTCTCTTTCCGTCTCGTAGACATGAGCTGAGAAATTGCAAACGTCGAGCAATTGCTCAGAGATGAAAAGTGCCAGCACTGAAAGCTCTTGCTAGCCAGCACCCTTCCTTGGAAGCGCTTTCACAGGAGCAGCAACACTGGGGCTTTGCGCTTCTCTACCCACCAAACATCACGGTCCTTCTCTTTCCGTCTCGTAGACACGAGCTGAGAAATTGCAAACGTGGAGCAATTGCTCAGAGATGAAAAGTGCCAGCACTGAAAGCTGTTGCTAGCCAGCACCCTTCCTTGGAAGCGCTTTTGTAGGCCTAAGAACACTGGGGCTCTGGGCTTCTCTAGCCACCTCATCTTCTGCTCATCCTCTCGCGCACTCTAAAGAGAGCTCAGCTGAGAAATTGCAAACGTCGAGCAATTGCTCAGAGATGAAAAGTGCCAGCACTGAAAGCTCTTGCTAGCCAGCACCCTTCCTTGGAAGCGCTTTCACAGGTGCAGCAACACTGGGGCTTTGCGCTTCTCTACGCACCAAAAGTCACGGTCATTCTCTATCCGCCTCGTAGACACGAGCTGAGAAATTGAAAACGTCGAGCAATTGCTCAGAGATGAAAAGTGCCAGCACTGAAAGCTGTTGCTAGCCAGCACCCTTCCTTGGAAGCGCTTTCACAGGCGCAGCAACACTGGGGCTTTGCGCTTCTATACGCACCAAACGTCACGGTCATTCTCTTTCCGTCTCGTGGACACGAGCTGAGGAATTGCAAACGTCGAGCAATTGCTCAGAGATGAAAAGTGCCAGCACTGAAAGCTGTTGCTAGCCAGCACCCTTCCTTGGAAGCGCTTTCACAGGCGCAGCAACACTGGGGCTTTGCGCTTCTCTACCCACCAAACATCACGGTCCTTCTCTTTCCGTCTCGTAGACACGAGCTGAGAAATTGCAAACGTCGAGCAATTGCTCAGAGATGAAAAGTGCCAGCACTGAAAGCTGTTGCTAGCCAGCACCCTTCCTTGGAAGCGCTTTTGTAGGCCTAAGAACACTGGGGCTCTGGGCTTCTCTAGCCACCTAATCTTCTGCTCATCCTCTCGCGCACTCTAAAGAGAGCTCAGGTGAGAAATTGCAAACGACGAGCAATTGCTCAGAGATGAAAAGTGCCAGCACTGAAAGCTCTTGCTAGCCAGCACCCTTCCTTGGAAGCGCTTTCACAGGCACAGCAACACTGGGGCTTTGCGCTTCTCCAGCCACCAAACGTCACGGTCCTTCTCTTTCCGTCTTGTAGACACGAGCTGAGAAATTGCAAACGTCGAGCAATTGCTCCGAGATGAAAAGTGCCAGCACTGAAAGCTGTTGCTAGCCAGCACCCTTCCTTGGAAGCGCTTTTGTAGGCCTAAGAACACTGGGGCTCTGGGCTTCTCTAGCCACCTCATCTTCTGCTCATCCTCTCGCGCACTCTAAAGAGAGCTCAGGTGAGAAATTGCAAACGTCGAGCAATTGCTCAGAGATGAAAAGTGCCAGCACTGAAAGCTCTTGCTAGCCAGCACCCTTCCTTGGAAGCGCTTTCACAGGCGCAGCAACACTGGGGCTTTGCGCTTCTCTAGCCACCAAACGTCACGGTCATTCTCTTTCCGTCTCCTAGACACGAGCTGAGAAATTGCAAACGTCCAGCAATTGCTCAGAGATGAAAAGTGCCAGCACTGAAAGCTGTTGCTAGCCAGCACCCTTCCTTGGAAGCGCTTTTGTAGGCCTAAGAACACTGGGGCTCTGGGCTTCTCTAGCCACCTAATCTTCTGCTCATCCTCTCGCGCACTCTAAAGAGAGCTCAGGTGAGAAATTGCAAACGTCGAGCAATTGCTCAGAGATGAAAAGTGCCAGCACTGAAAGCTCTTGCTAGCCAGCACCCTTCCTTGGAAGCGCTTTCACAGGCGCAGTAACACTGGGGCTTTGCGCTTCTCTAGCCACCAAGCGTCACGGTCCTTCTCTTTCCGTCTCGTAGACACGAGCTGAGAAATGGCAAACGTCGAGCAATTGCTCAGAGATGAAAAGTGCCAGCACTGAAAGCTCTTGCTAGCCAGCACCCTTCCTTGGAAGCGCTTTCACAGGCGCAGCAACACTGGGGCTTTGCGCTTCTCTACCCACCAAACATCACGGTCCTTCTCTTTCCGTCTCCTAGACACGAGCTGAGAAATTGCAAACGTCGAGCAATTGCTCCGAGATGAAAAGTGCCAGCACTGAAAGCTGTTGCTAGCCAGCACCCTTCCTTGGAAGCGCTTTTGTAGGCCTAAGAACACTGGGGCTCTGGGCTTCTCTAGCCACCTCATCTTCTGCTCATCCTCTCGCGCACTCTAAAGAGAGCTCAGGTGAGAAATTGCAAACGTCCAGCAATTGCTCAGAGATGAAAAGTGCCAGCACTGAAAGCTCTTGCTAGCCAGCACCCTTCCTTGGAAGCGCTTTCACAGGTGCAGCAACACTGGGGCTTTGCGCTTCTCTACGCACCAAAAGTCACGGTCATTCTCTATCCGCCTCGTAGACACGAGCTGAGAAATTGCAAACGTCAAGCAATTGCTCAGAGATGAAAAGTGCCAGCACTGAAAGCTGTTGCTAGCCAGCACCCTTCCTTGGAAGCGCTTTCACAGGCGCAGCAACACTGGGGCTTTGCGCTTCTATACGCACCAAACGTCACGGTCATTCTCTTTCCGTCTCGTGGACACGAGCTGAGAAATTGCAAACGTCGAGCAATTGCTCAGAGATGAAAAGTGCCAGCACTGAAAGCTGTTGCTAGCCAGCACCCTTCCTTGGAAGCGCTTTCACAGGCGCAGCAACACTGGGGCTTTGCGCTTCTCTACCCACCAAACATCACGGTCCTTCTCTTTCCGTCTCCTAGACACGAGCTGAGAAATTGCAAACGTCGAGCAATTGCTCAGAGATGAAAAGTGCCAGCACTGAAAGCTGTTGCTAGCCAGCACCCTTCCTTGGAAGCGCTTTTGTAGGCCTAAGAACACTGGGGCTCTGGGCTTCTCTAGCCACCTCATCTTCTGCTCATCCTCTCGCGCACTCTAAAGAGAGCTCAGGTGAGAAATTGCAAACGACGAGCAATTGCTCAGAGATGAAAAGTGCCAGCACTGAAAGCTCTTGCTAGCCAGCACCCTTCCTTGGAAGCGCTTTCACAGGCACAGCAACACTGGGGCTTTGCGCTTCTCCAGCCACCAAACGTCACGGTCCTTCTCTTTCCGTCTCCTAGACACGAGCTGAGAAATTGCAAACGTCGAGCAATTGCTCAGAGATGAAAAGTGCCAGCACTGAAAGCTGTTGCTAGCCAGCCCCCTTCCTTGGAAGCGCTTTTGTAGGCCTAGGAACACTGGGGCTCTGGGCTTCTCTAGCCACCTCATCTTCTGCTCATCCTCTCGCGCACTCTAAAGAGAGCTCAGGTGAGAAATTGCAAACGTCCAGCAATTGCTCAGAGATGAAAAGGGCCAGCACTGAAAGCTGTTGCTAGCCAGCACCCTTCCTTGGAAGCGCTTTCACAGGCGCAGCAACACTGGGGCTTTGCGCTTCTATACGCACCAAATGTCACGGTCCTTCTCTTTCCGTCTCGTAGACACGAGCTGAGAAATTGCAAACGTCCAGCAATTGCTCAGAGATGAAAAGTGCCAGCACTGAAAGCTGTTGCTAGCCAGCACCCTTCCTTGGAAGCGCTTTTGTAGGCCTAAGAACACTGGGGCTCTGGGCTTCTCTAGCCACCTCATCTTCTGCTCATCCTCGCGCACTCTAAAGAGAGCTCAGGTGAGAAATTGCAAACGTCGAGCAATTGCTCAGAGATGAAAAGGGCCAGCACTGAAAGCTGTTGCTAGCCAGCACCCTTCCTTGGAAGCGCTTTCACAGGCGCAGCAACACTGGGGCTTTGCGCTTCTCTAGCCACCAAACGTCACGGTCATTCTCTTTCCGTCTCCTAGACACGAGCTGAGAAATTGCAAACGTCGAGCAATTGCTCCGAGATGAAAAGTGCCAGCACTGAAAGCTGTTGCTAGCCAGCACCCTTCCTTGGAAGCGCTTTTGTAGGCCTAAGAACACTGGGGCTCTGGGCTTCTCTAGCCACCTCATCTTCTGCTCATCCTCTCGCGCACTCTAAAGAGAGCTCAGGTGAGAAATTGCAAACGTCGAGCAATTGCTCAGAGATGAAAAGTGCCAGCACTGAAAGCTCTTGCTAGCCAGCACCCTTCCTTGGAAGCGCTTTCACAGGCGCAGCAACACTGGGGCTTTGCGCTTCTCTAGCCACCAAACGTCACGGTCATTCTCTTTCCGTCTCCTAGACACGAGCTGAGAAATTGCAAACGTCCAGCAATTGCTCAGAGATGAAAAGTGCCAGCACTGAAAGCTCTTGCTAGCCAGCACCCTTCCTTGGAAGCGCTTTTGTAGGCCTAAGAACACTGGGGCTCTGGGCTTCTCTAGCCACCTCATCTTCTGCTCATCCTCTCGCGCACTCTAAAGAGAGCTCAGGTGAGAAATTGCAAACGTCGAGCAATTGCTCAGAGATGAAAAGTGCCAGCACTGAAAGCTCTTGCTAGCCAGCACCCTTCCTTGGAAGCGCTTTCACAGGCGCAGTAACACTGGGGCTTTGCGCTTCTCTAGCCACCAAGCGTCACGGTCCTTCTCTTTCCGTCTCGTAGACACGAGCTGAGAAATGGCAAACGTCGAGCAATTGCTCAGAGATGAAAAGTGCCAGCACTGAAAGCTCTTGCTAGCCAGCACCCTTCCTTGGAAGCGCTTTCACAGGCGCAGCAACACTGGGGCTTTGCGCTTCTCTACCCACCAAACATCACGGTCCTTCTCTTTCCGTCTCGTAGACACGAGCTGAGAAATTGCAAACGTCGAGCAATTGCTCCGAGATGAAAAGTGCCAGCACTGAAAGCTGTTGCTAGCCAGCACCCTTCCTTGGAAGCGCTTTTGTAGGCCTAAGAACACTGGGGCTCTGGGCTTCTCTAGCCACCTCATCTTCTGCTCATCCTCTCGCGCACTCTAAAGAGAGCTCAGCTGAGAAATTGCAAACGTCGAGCAATTGCTCAGAGATGAAAAGTGCCAGCACTGAAAGCTCTTGCTAGCCAGCACCCTTCCTTGGAAGCGCTTTCACAGGTGCAGCAACACTGGGGCTTTGCGCTTCTCTACGCACCAAAAGTCACGGTCATTCTCTATCCGCCTCGTAGACACGAGCTGAGAAATTGCAAACGTCAAGCAATTGCTCAGAGATGAAAAGTGCCAGCACTGAAAGCTGTTGCTAGCCAGCACCCTTCCTTGGAAGCGCTTTCACAGGCGCAGCAACACTGGGGCTTTGCGCTTCTATACGCACCAAACGTCACGGTCATTCTCTTTCCGTCTCGTGGACACGAGCTGAGAAATTGCAAACGTCGAGCAATTGCTCAGAGATGAAAAGTGCCAGCACTGAAAGCTGTTGCTAGCCAGCACCCTTCCTTGGAAGCGCTTTCACAGGCGCAGCAACACTGGGGCTTTGCGCTTCTCTAGCCACCAAACATCACGGTCCTTCTCTTTCCGTCTCGTAGACACGAGCTGAGAAATTGCAAACGTCGAGCAATTGCTCAGAGATGAAAAGTGCCAGCACTGAAAGCTGTTGCTAGCCAGCACCCTTCCTTGGAAGCGCTTTTGTAGGCCTAAGAACACTGGGGCTCTGGGCTTCTCTAGCCACCTAATCTTCTGCTCATCCTCTCGCGCACTCTAAAGAGAGCTCAGGTGAGAAATTGCAAACGACGAGCAATTGCTCAGAGATGAAAAGTGCCAGCACTGAAAGCTCTTGCTAGCCAGCACCCTTCCTTGGAAGCGCTTTCACAGGCACAGCAACACTGGGGCTTTGCGCTTCTCCAGCCACCAAACGTCACGGTCCTTCTCTTTCCGTCTCCTAGACACGAGCTGAGAAATTGCAAACGTCGAGCAATTGCTCAGAGATGAAAAGTGCCAGCAATGAAAGCTCTTGCTAGCCAGCCCCCTTCCTTGGAAGCGCTTTTGTAGGCCTAGGAACACTGGGGCTCTGGGCTTCTCTAGCCACCTCATCTTCTGCTCATCCTCTCGCGCACTCTAAAGAGAGCTCAGGTGAGAAATTGCAAACGTCCAGCAATTGCTCAGAGATGAAAAGGGCCAGCACTGAAAGCTGTTGCTAGCCAGCACCCTTCCTTGGAAGCGCTTTCACAGGCGCAGCAACACTGGGGCTTTGCGCTTCTATACGCACCAAATGTCACGGTCCTTCTCTTTCCGTCTCGTAGACACGAGCTGAGAAATTGCAAACGTCCAGCAATTGCTCAGAGATGAAAAGTGCCAGCACTGAAAGCTGTTGCTAGCCAGCACCCTTCCTTGGAAGCGCTTTTGTAGGCCTAAGAACACTGGGGCTCTGGGCTTCTCTAGCCACCTCATCTTCTGCTCATCCTCGCGCACTCTAAAGAGAGCTCAGGTGAGAAATTGCAAACGTCGAGCAATTGCTCAGAGATGAAAAGGGCCAGCACTGAAAGCTGTTCCTAGCCAGCACCCTTCCTTGGAAGCGCTTTCACAGGCGCAGCAACACTGGGGCTTTGCGCTTCTCTAGCCACCAAACGTCACGGTCATTCTCTTTCCGTCTCCTAGACACGAGCTGAGAAATTGCAAACGTCGAGCAATTGCTCAGAGATGAAAAGTGCCAGCACTGAAAGCTCTTGCTAGCCAGCACCCTTCCTTGGAAGCGCTTTTGTAGGCCTAAGAACACTGGGGCTCTGGGCTTCTCTAGCCACCTCATCTTCTGCTCATCCTCTCGCGCACTCTAAAGAGAGCTCAGGTGAGAAATTGCAAACGTCCAGCAATTGCTCAGAGATGAAAAGTGCCAGCACTGAAAGCTCTTGCTAGCCAGCACCCTTCCTTGGAAGCGCTTTCACAGGCGCAGCAACACTGGGGCTTTGCGCTTCTATACGCACCAAACGTCACGGTCTTTCTCTTTCCGTCTTGTAGACACGAGCTGAGAAATTGCAAACGTCCAGCAATTGCTCCGAGATGAAAAGTGCCAGCACTGAAAGCTGTTGCTAGCCAGCACACTTCCTTGGAAGCGCTTTTGTAGGCCTAAGAACACTGGGGCTCTGGGCTTCTCTAGCCACCTCATCTTCTGCTCATCCTCTCGCGCACTCTAAAGAGAGCTCAGGTGAGAAATTGCAAACGTCGAGCAATTGCTCAGAGATGAAAAGTGCCAGCACTGAAAGCTCTTGCTAGCCAGCACCCTTCCTTGGAAGCGCTTTCACAGGCGCAGCAACACTGGGGCTTTGCGCTTCTCTAGCCACCAAGCGTCACGGTCCTTCTCTTTCCGTCTCGTAGACACGAGCTGAGAAATTGCAAACGTCGAGCAATTGCTCAGAGATGAAAAGTGCCAGTACTGAAAGCTCTTGCTAGCCAGCACCCTTCCTTGGAAGCGCTTTCACAGGAGCAGCAACACTGGGGCTTTGCGCTTCTCTAGCCACCAAACGTCACGGTCCTTCTCTTTCCGTCTCCTAGACACGAGCTGAGAAATTGCAAACGTCGAGCAATTGCTCAGAGATGAAAAGTGCCAGCACTGAAAGCTCTTGCTAGCCAGCACCCTTCCTTGGAAGCGCTTTTGTAGGCCTAAGAACACTGGGGCTCTGGGCTTCTCTAGCCACCTCATCTTCTGCTCATCCTCGCGCGCACTCTAAAGAGAGCTCAGGTGAGAAATTGCAAACGTCCAGCAATTGCTCAGAGATGAAAAGGGCCAGCACTGAAAGCTGTTGCTAGCCAGCACCCTTCCTTGGAAGCGCTTTCACAGGCGCAGCAACACTGGGGCTTTGCGCTTCTATACGCACCAAATGTCACGGTCCTTCTCTTTCCGTCTCGTAGACACGAGCTGAGAAATTGTAAACGTCCAGCAATTGCTCAGAGATGAAAAGTGCCAGCACTGAAAGCTGTTGCTAGCCAGCACCCTTCCTTGGAAGCGCTTTTGTAGGCCTAAGAACACTGGGGCTCTGGGCTTCTCTAGCCACCTAATCTTCTGCTCATCCTCGCGCACTCTAAAGAGAGCTCAGGTGAGAAATTGCAAACGACGAGCAATTGCTCAGAGATGAAAAGTGCCAGCACTGAAAGCTCTTGCTAGCCAGCACCCTTCCTTGGAAGCGCTTTCACAGGTGCAGCAACACTGGGGCTTTGCGCTTCTCCAGCCACCAAACGTCACGGTCCTTCTCTTTCCGTCTCCTAGACACGAGCTGAGAAATTGCAAACGTCAAGCAATTGCTCAGAGATGAAAAGTGCCAGCACTGAAAGCTCTTGCTAGCCAGCACCCTTCCTTGGAAGCGCTTTCACAGGCGCAGCAACACTGGGGCTTTGCGCTTCTCTAGCCACCAAGCGTCACGGTCCTTCTCTTTCCGTCTCGTAGACACGAGCTGAGAAATTGCAAACGTCGAGCAATTGCTCAGAGATGAAAAGTGCCAGTACTGAAAGCTCTTGCTAGCCAGCACCCTTCCTTGGAAGCGCTTTCACAGGAGCAGCAACACTGGGGCTTTGCGCTTCTCTAGCCACCAAACGTCACGGTCCTTCTCTTTCCGTCTCCTAGACACGAGCTGAGAAATTGCAAACGTCGAGCAATTGCTCAGAGATGAAAAGTGCCAGCACTGAAAGCTGTTGCTAGCCAGCACCCTTCCTTGGAAGCGCTTTTGTAGGCCTAAGAACACTGGGGCTCTGGGCTTCTCTAGCCACCTCATCTTCTGCTCATCCTCGCGCGCACTCTAAAGAGAGCTCAGGTGAGAAATTGCAAACGTCCAGCAATTGCTCAGAGATGAAAAGGGCCAGCACTGAAAGCTGTTGCTAGCCAGCACCCTTCCTTGGAAGCGCTTTCACAGGCGCAGCAACACTGGGGCTTTGCGCTTCTATACGCACCAAATGTCACGGTCCTTCTCTTTCCGTCTCGTAGACACGAGCTGAGAAATTGCAAACGTCGAGCAATTGCTCAGAGATGAAAAGTGCCAGCACTGAAAGCTGTTGCTAGCCAGCACCCTTCCTTGGAAGCGCTTTTGTAGGCCTAAGAACACTGGGGCTCTGGGCTTCTCTAGCCACCTCATCTTCTGCTCATCCTCGCGCACTCTAAAGAGAGCTCAGGTGAGAAATTGCAAACGACGAGCAATTGCTCAGAGATGAAAAGTGCCAGCACTGAAAGCTCTTGCTAGCCAGCACCCTTCCTTGGAAGCGCTTTCACAGGCACAGCAACACTGGGGCTTTGCGCTTCTCCAGCCACCAAACGTCACGGTCCTTCTCTTTCCGTCTCCTAGACACGAGCTGAGAAATTGCAAACGTCGAGCAATTGCTCAGAGATGAAAAGTGCCAGCACTGAAAGCTCTTGCTAGCCAGCACCCTTCCTTGGAAGCGCTTTCACAGGCGCAGCAACACTGGGGCTTTGCGCTTCTCTAGCCACCAAGCGTCACGGTCCTTCTCTTTCCGTCTTGTAGACACGAGCTGAGAAATTGCAAACGTCGAGCAATTGCTCAGAGATGAAAAGTGCCAGCACTGAAAGCTCTTGCTAGCCAGCACCCTTCCTTGGAAGCGCTTTCACAGGCGCAGCAACACTGGGGCTTTGCGCTTCTCTACCCACCAAACGTCACAGTCCTTCTCTTTCCGTCTCCTAGACACGAGCTGAGAAATTGCAAACGTCGAGCAATTGCTCAGAGATGAAAAGTGCCAGCACTGAAAGCTGTTGCTAGCCAGCACCCTTCCTTGGAAGCGCTTTTGTAGGCCTAAGAAGACTGGGGCTCTGGGCTTCTCTAGCCACCTCATCTTCTGCTCATCCTCTCGCGCACTCTAAATAGAGCTCAGGTGAGAAATTGCAAACGTCGAGCAATTGCTCAGAGATGAAAAGTGCCAGCACTGAAAGCTGTTGCTATCCAGCACCCTTCCTTGGAAGCGCTTTCACAGGTGCAGCAACACTGGGGCTTTGCGCTTCTCTACGCACCAAAAGTCACGGTCATTCTCTATCCGTCTCGTGGACACGAGCTGAGGAATTGCAAACGTCGAGCAATTGCTCAGAGATGAAAAGTGCCAGCACTGAAAGCTGTTGCTAGCCAGCACCCTTCCTTGGAAGCGCTTTCACAGGCGCAGCAACACTGGGGCTTTGCGCTTCTCTACCCACCAAACATCACGGTCCTTCTCTTTCCGTCTCCTAGACACGAGCTGAGAAATTGCAAACGTCGAGCAATTGCTCAGAGATGAAAAGTGCCAGCACTGAAAGCTGTTGCTAGCCAGCACCCTTCCTTGGAAGTGCTTTTGTAGGCCTAAGAACACTGGGGCTCTGGGCTTCTCTAGCCACCTCATCTTCTGCTCATCCTCTCGCGCACTCTAAAGAGAGCTCAGGTGAGAAATTGCAAACGACGAGCAATTGCTCAGAGATGAAAAGTGCCAGCACTGAAAGCTGTTGCTAGCCAGCACCCTTCCTTGGAAGCGCTTTCACAGGCGCAGTAACACTGGGGCTTTGCGCTTCTCTAGACACCAAGCGTCACGGTCCTTCTCTTTCCGTCTCGTACACACGAGCTGAGAAATTGCAAACGTCGAGCAATTGCTCAGAGATGAAAAGTGCCAGCACTGAAAGCTCTTGCTAGCCAGCACCCTTCCTTGGAAGCGCTTTCACAGGCGCAGCCACACTGGGGCTTTGCGCTTCTCTAGCCACCAAACGTCACGGTCCTTCTCTTTCCGTCTCGTAGACACGAGCTGAGAAATTGCAAACGTCAAGCAATTGCTCAGAGATGAAAAGTGCCAGCACTGAAAGCTCTTGCTAGCCAGCACCCTTCCTTGGAAGCGCTTTTGTAGGCCTAAGAACACTGGGGCTCTGGGCTTCTCTAGCCACCTCATCTTCTGCTCATCCTCTCGCGCACTCTAAAGAGAGCTCAGGTGAGAAATTGCAAACGTCCAGCAATTGCTCAGAGATGAAAAGTGCCAGCACTGAAAGCTCTTGCTAGCCAGCACCCTTCCTTGGAAGCGCTTTCACAGGTGCAGCAACACTGGGGCTTTGCGCTTCTCTACGCACCAAACGTCACGGTCATTCTCTTTCCGCCTCGTAGACACGAGCTGAGAAATTGCAAACGTCAAGCAATTGCTCAGAGATTAAAAGTGCCAGCACTGAAAGCTGTTGCTAGCCAGCACCCTTCCTTGGAAGCGCTTTCACAAGCGCAGTAACACTGGGGCTTTGCGCTTCTATACGCACCAAACGTCACGGTCATTCTCTTTCCGTCTCGTAGACACGAGCTGAGAAATTGCAAACGTCCAGCAATTGCTCCGAGATGAAAAGTGCCAGCACTGAAAGCTCTTGCTAGCCAGCACCCTTCCTTGGAAGCGCTTTCACAGGCGCAGCAACACTGGGGCTTTGCGCTTCTCTACCCACCAAACGTCACGGTCCTTCTCTTTCCGTCGGTAGACACGAGCTGAGAAATTGCAAACGTTGAGCAATTGCTCAGAGATGAAAAGTGCCAGCACTGAAAGCTGTTGCTAGCCAGCACCCTTCCTTGGAAGCGCTTTTGTAGGCCTAAGAACACTGGGGCTCTGGGCTTCTCTAGCCACCTAATCTTCTGCTCATCCTCTCGCGCACTCTAAAGAGAGCTCAGGTGAGAAATTGCAAAGGTCGACCAATTGCTCAGAGATGAAAAGTGCCAGCACTGAAAGCTGTTGCTAGCCAGCACCCTTCCTTGGAAGCGCTTTCACAGGCGCAGCAACACTGGGGCTTTGCGCTTCTCTAGCCACCAAACGTCACGGTCATTCTCTTTCCGTCTCCTAGACACGAGCTGAGAAATTGCAAACGTCCAGCAATTGCTCAGAGATGAAAAGTGCCAGCACTGAAAGCTGTTGCTAGCCAGCACCCTTCCTTGGAAGCGCTTTTGTAGGCCTAAGAACACTGGGGCTCTGGGCTTCTCTAGCCACCTAATCTTCTGCTCATCCTCTCGCGCACTCTAAAGAGAGCTCAGGTGAGAAATTGCAAACGTCCAGCAATTGCTCAGAGGTGAAAAGTGCCAGCACTGAAAGCTCTTGCTAGCCAGCACCCTTCCTTGGAAGCGCTTTCACAGGCGCAGCAACACTGGGGCTTTGCGCTTCTATACGCACCAAACGTCACGGTCCTTCTCTTTCCGTCTCCTAGACACGAGCTGAGAAATTGCAAACGTCGAGCAATTGCTCAGAGATGAAAAGTGCCAGCACTGAAAGCTGTTGCTAGCCAGCACCCTTCCTTGGAAGCGCTTTTGTAGGCCTAAGAACACTGGGGCTCTGGGCTTCTCTAGCCACCTCATCTTCTGCTCATCCTCGCGCGCTCTAAAGAGAGCTCAGGTGAGAAATTGCAAACGTCGAGCAATTGCTCAGAGATGAAAAGTGCCAGCACTGAAAGCTGTTGCTAGCCAGCACCCTTCCTTGGAAGCGCTTTCACAGGAGCAGCAACACTGGGGCTTTGCGCTTCTATACGCACCAAACGTCACGGTCATTCTCTTTCCGTCGGTAGACACGAGCTGAGAAATTGCAAACGTCGAGCAATTGCTCAGAGATGAAAAGTGCCAGCACTGAAAGCTCTTGCTAGCCAGCACCCTTCCTTGGAAGCGCTTTTGTAGGCCTAAGAACACTGGGGCTCTGGGCTTCTCTAGCCACCTAATCTTCTGCTCATCCTCTCGCGCACTCTAAAGAGAGCTCAGGTGAGAAATTGCAAACGTCGAGCAATTGCTCAGAGATGAAAAGTGCCAGCACTGAAAGCTGTTGCTAGCCAGCACCCTTCCTTGGAAGCGCTTTCACAGGCGCAGCAACACTGGGGCTTTGCGCTTCTATACGCACCAAACGTCACGGTCCTTCTCTTTCCGTCTCCTAGACACGAGCTGAGAAATTGCAAACGTCGAGCAATTGCTCAGAGATGAAAAGTGCCAGCACTGAAAGCTGTTGCTAGCCAGCACCCTTCCTTGGAAGCGCTTTTGTAGGCCTAAGAACACTGGGGCTCTGGGCTTCTCTAGCCACCTCATCTTCTGCTCATCCTCGCGCACTCTAAAGAGAGCTCAGGTGAGAAATTGCAAACGTCGAGCAATTGCTCAGAGATGAAAAGTGCCAGCACTGAAAGCTGTTGCTAGCCAGCACCCTTCCTTGGAAGCGCTTTCACAGGAGCAGCAACACTGGGGC
Source organism: Sarcoramphus papa (assembly GCA_037962945.1). NCBI lineage: Eukaryota > Metazoa > Chordata > Aves > Accipitriformes > Cathartidae > Sarcoramphus > Sarcoramphus papa. Next base: position 3,592,045 of record JBBMRM010000088.1, read on the forward strand.
TTTGCGCTTCTATACGCACCAAACGTCACGGTCATTCTCTTTCCGTCGGTAGACACGAGCTGAGAAATTGCAAACGTCGAGCAATTGCTCAGAGATGAAAAGTGCCAGCACTGAAAGCTCTTGCTAGCCAGCACCCTTCCTTGGAAGCGCTTTCACAGGCGCAGTAACACTGGGGCTTTGCGCTTCTCTACCCACCAAACGTCACGGTCCTTCTCTTTCCGTCTCCTAGACACGAGCTGAGAAATTGCAAACGTCGAGCAATTGCTCAGAGATGAAAAGTGCCAGCACTGAAAGCTCTTGCTAGCCAGCACCCTTCCTTGGAAGCGCTTTCACAGGCGCAGCAACACTGGGGCTTTGCGCTTCTCTAGCCACCAAACGTCACGGTCCTTCTCTTTCCGTCTCGAAGACACGAGCTGAGAAATTGCAAACGTCGAGCAATTGCTCAGAGATGAAAAGAGCCAGCACTGAAAGCTGTTGCTAGCCAGCACCCTTCCTTGGAAGCGCTTTTGTAGGCCTAAGAACACCGGGGCTCTGGGCTTCTCTAGCCACCTCATCTTCTGCTCATCCTCTCGCGCACTCTAAAGAGAGCTCAGGTGAGAAATTGCAAACGACGAGCAATTGCTCAGAGATGAAAAGTGCCAGCACTGAAAGCTGTTGCTAGCCAGCACCCTTCCTTGGAAGCGCTTTCACAGGCGCAGTAACACTGGGGCTTTGCGCTTCTCTAGCCACCAAGCGTCACGGTCCTTCTCCTTCCGTCTCGTAGACACGAGCTGAGAAATTGCAAACGTCGAGCAATTGCTCAGAGATGAAAAGTGCCAGCACTGAAAGCTCTTGCTAGCCAGCACCCTTCCTTGGAAGCGCTTTCACAGGCGCAGCAACACTGGGGCTTTGCGCTTCTATACGCACCAAACGTCACGGTCCTTCTCTTTCCGTCTCCTAGACACGAGCTGAGAAATTGCAAACGTCGAGCAATTGCTCAGAGATGAAAAGTGCCAGCACTGAAAGCTCTTGCTAGCCAGCACCCTTCCTTGGAAGCGCTTTTGTAGGCCTAAGAACACTGGGGCTCTGGGCTTCTCTAGCCACCTCATCTTCTGCTCATCCTCTCGCGCACTCTAAAGAGAGCTCAGGTGAGAAATTGCAAACGTCGAGCAATTGCTCAGAGATGAAAAGTGCCAGCACTGAAAGCTCTTGCTAGCCAGCACCCTTCCTTGGAAGCGCTTTCACAGGTGCAGCAACACTGGGGCTTTGCGCTTCTCTAGCCACCAAACGTCACGGTCCTTCTCTTTCCGCCTCGTAGACACGAGCTGAGAAATTGCAAACGTCAAGCAATTGCTCAGAGATGAAAAGTGCCAGCACTGAAAGCTGTTGCTAGCCAGCACCCTTCCTTGGAAGCGCTTTCACAAGCGCAGTAACACTGGGGCTTTGCGCTTCTCTACGCACCAAACGTCACGGTCCTTCTCTTTCCGTCTCGTGGACATGAGCTGAGAAATTGCAAACGTCGAGCAATTGCTCAGAGATGAAAAGTGCCAGCACTGAAAGCTGTTGCTAGCCAGCACCCTTCCTTGGAAGCGCTTTCACAGGCGCAGCAACACTGGGGCTTTGCGCTTCTCTAGCCACCAAACGTCACGGTCCTTCTCTTTCCGTCTCCTAGACACGAGCTGAGAAATTGCAAACGTCGAGCAATTGCTCAGAGATGAAAAGTGCCAGCACTGAAAGCTCTTCCTAGCCAGCACCCTTCATTGGAAGCGCTTTTGTAGGCTTAAGAACACTGGGGCTCTGGGCTTCTCTAGCCACCTCATCTTCTGCTCATCCTCGCGCGCACTCTAAAGAGAGCTCAGGTGAGAAATTGCAAACGTCGAGCAATTGCTCAGAGATGAAAAGTGCCAGCACTGAAAGCTCTTGCTAGCCAGCACCCTTCCTTGGAAGCGCTTTCACAGGAGCAGCAACACTGGGGCTTTGCGCTTCTCTACCCACCAAACGTCACGGTCCTTCTCTTTCCGTCTCGAAGACACGAGCTGAGAAATTGCAAACGTCGAGCAATTGCTCAGAGATGAAAAGTGCCAGCACTGAAAGCTCTTGCTAGCCAGCACCCTTCCTTGGAAGCGCTTTTGTAGGCCTAAGAACACTGGGGCTCTGGGCTTCTCTAGCCACCTCATCTTCTGCTCATCCTCTCGCGCACTCTAAAGAGAGCTCAGGTGAGAAATTGCAAACGTCGAGCAATTGCTCAGAGACGAAAAGTGCCAGCACTGAAAGCTCTTGCTAGCCAGCACCCTTCCTTGGAAGCGCTTTTGTAGGCCTAAGAACACTGGGGCTCTGGGCTTCTCTAGCCACCTCATCTTCTGCTCATCCTCTCGCGCACTCTAAAGAGAGCTCAGGTGAGAAATTGCAAACGTCGAGCAATTGCTCAGAGATGAAAAGTGCCAGCACTGAAAGCTCTTGCTAGCCAGCACCCTTCCTTGGAAGCGCTTTCACAGGCGCAGCAACACTGGGGCTTTGCGCTTCTATACGCACCAAATGTCACGGTCTTTCTCTTTCCGTCTTGTAGACACGAGCTGAGAAATTGCAAACGTCGAGCAATTCCTCCGAGATGAAAAGTGCCAGCACTGAAAGCTGTTGCTAGCCAGCACCCTTCCTTGGAAGCGCTTTTGTAGGCCTAAGAACACTGGGGCTCTGGGCTTCTCTAGCCACCTCATCTTCTGCTCATCCTCTCGCGCACTCTAAAGAGAGCTCAGGTGAGAAATTGCAAACGACGAGCAATTGCTCAGAGATGAAAAGTGCCAGCACTGAAAGCTGTTGCTAGCCAGCACCCTTCCTTGGAAGCGCTTTCACAGGCGCAGTAACACTGGGGCTTTGCGCTTCTCTAGCCACCAAGCGTCACGGTCCTTCTCCTTCCGTCTCGTAGACACGAGCTGAGAAATTGCAAACGTCGAGCAATTGCTCAGAGATGAAAAGTGCCAGCACTGAAAGCTCTTGCTAGCCAGCACCCTTCCTTGGAAGCGCTTTCACAGGCGCAGCAACACTGGGGCTTTGCGCTTCTATACGCACCAAACGTCACGGTCCTTCTCTTTCCATCTCCTAGACACGAGCTGAGAAATTGCAAACGTCGAGCAATTGCTCAGAGATGAAAAGTGCCAGCACTGAAAGCTCTTGCTAGCCAGCACCCTTCCTTGGAAGCGCTTTTGTAGGCCTAAGAACACTGGGGCTCTGGGCTTCTCTAGCCACCTCATCTTCTGCTCATCCTCTCGCGCACTCTAAAGAGAGCTCAGGTGAGAAATTGCAAACGTCGAGCAATTGCTCAGAGATGAAAAGTGCCAGCACTGAAAGCTGTTGCTAGCCAGCACCCTTCCTTGGAAGCGCTTTCACAGGAGCAGCAACACTGGGGCTTTGCGCTTCTCTACCCACCAAACGTCACGGTCCTTCTCTTTCCGTCTCGAAGACACGAGCTGAGAAATTGCAAACGTCGAGCAATTGCTCAGAGATGAAAAGTGCCAGCACTGAAAGCTCTTGCTAGCCAGCACCCTTCCTTGGAAGCGCTTTTGTAGCCCTTAGGACACTGGGGCTCTGGGCTTCTCTAGCCACCTCATCTTCTGCTCATCCTCTCGCGCACTCTAAAGAGAGCTCAGGTGAGAAATTGCAAACGTCGAGCAATTGCTCAGAGACGAAAAGTGCCAGCACTGAAAGCTCTTGCTAGCCAGCACCCTTCCTTGGAAGCACTTTTGTAGGCCTAAGAACACTGGGGCTCTGGGCTTCTCTAGCCACCTCATCTTCTGCTCATCCTCTCGTGCACTCTAAAGAGAGCTCAGGTGAGAAATTGCAAACGTCCAGCAATTGCTCAGAGATGAAAAGTGCCAGCACTGAAAGCTCTTGCTAGCCAGCACCCTTCCTTGGAAGCGCTTTCACAGGCGCAGCAACACTGGGGCTTTGCGCTTCTATACGCACCAAATGTCACGGTCTTTCTCTTTCCGTCTTGTAGACACGAGCTGAGAAATTGCAAACGTCGAGCAATTGCTCCGAGATGAAAAGTGCCAGCACTGAAAGCTGTTGCTAGCCAGCACCCTTCCTTGGAAGCGCTTTTGTAGGCCTAAGAACACTGGGGCTCTGGGCTTCTCTAGCCACCTCATCTTCTGCTCATCCTCTCGCGCACTCTAAAGAGAGCTCAGGTGAGAAATTGCAAACGACGAGCAATTGCTCAGAGATGAAAAGTGCCAGCACTGAAAGCTGTTGCTAGCCAGCACCCTTCCTTGGAAGCGCTTTCACAGGCGCAGCAACACTGGGGCTTTGCGCTTCTCTAGCCACCAAGCGTCACGGTCCTTCTCTTTCCGTCTCGTAGACACGAGCTGAGAAATTGCAAACGTCGAGCAATTGCTCAGAGATGAAAAGTGCCAGTACTGAAAGCTCTTGCTAGCCAGCACCCTTCCTTGGAAGCGCTTTCACAGGAGCAGCAACACTGGGGCTTTGCGCTTCTCTAGCCACCAAAGGTCACGGTCCTTCTCTTTCCGTCTCGAAGACACGAGCTGAGAAATTGCAAACGTCGAGCAATTGCTCAGAGATGAAAAGTGCCAGCACTGAAAGCTGTTGCTAGCCAGCACCCTTCCTTGGAAGCGCTTTTGTAGGCCTAAGAACACTGGGGCTCTGGGCTTCTCTAGCCACCTCATCTTCTGCTCATCCTCTCGCGCACTCTAAAGAGAGCTCAGGTGAGAAATTGCAAACGTCGAGCAATTGCTCAGAGACGAAAAGTGCCAGCACTGAAAGCTCTTGCTAGCCAGCACCCTTCCTTGGAAGCGCTTTTGTAGGCCTAAGAACACTGGGGCTCTGGGCTTCTCTAGCCACCTCATCTTCTGCTCATCCTCTCGCGCACTCTAAAGAGAGCTCAGGTGAGAAATTGCAAACGTCGAGCAATTGCTCAGAGATGAAAAGTGCCAGCACTGAAAGCTCTTGCTAGCCAGCACCCTTCCTTGGAAGCGCTTTCACAGGCGCAGCAACACTGGGGCTTTGCGCTTCTATACGCACCAAATGTCACGGTCTTTCTCTTTCCGTCTTGTAGACACGAGCTGAGAAATTGCAAACGTCGAGCAATTGCTCCGAGATGAAAAGTGCCAGCACTGAAAGCTGTTGCTAGCCAGCACCCTTCCTTGGAAGCGCTTTTGTAGGCCTAAGAACACTGGGGCTCTGGGCTTCTCTAGCCACCTCATCTTCTGCTCATCCTCTCGCGCACTCTAAAGAGAGCTCAGGTGAGAAATTGCAAACGACGAGCAATTGCTCAGAGATGAAAAGTGCCAGCACTGAAAGCTGTTGCTAGCCAGCACCCTTCCTTGGAAGCGCTTTCACAGGCGCAGCAACACTGGGGCTTTGCGCTTCTCTAGCCACCAAACGTCACGGTCCTTCTCTTTCCGTCTCGTAGACACGAGCTGAGAAATTGCAAACGTCGAGCAATTGCTCCGAGATGAAAAGTGCCAGCACTGAAAGCTGTTGCTAGCCAGCACCCTTCCTTGGAAGCGCTTTCACAGGAGCAGCAACACTGGGGCTTTGCGCTTCTCTAGCCACCAAACGTCACGGTCCTTCTCTTTCCGTCTCCTAGACACGAGCTGAGAAATTGCAAACGTCGAGCAATTGCTCAGAGATGAAAAGTGCCAGCACTGAAAGCTGTTGCTAGCCAGCACCCTTCCTTGGAAGCGCTTTTGTAGGCCTAAGAACACTGGGGCTCTGGGCTTCTCTAGCCACCTCATCTTCTGCTCATCCTCTCGCGCACTCTAAAGAGAGCTCAGGTGAGAAATTGCAAACGTCCAGCAATTGCTCAGAGATGAAAAGGGCCAGCACTGAAAGCTGTTGCTAGCCAGCACCCTTCCTTGGAAGCGCTTTCACAGGCGCAGCAACACTGGGGCTTTGCGCTTCTATACGCACCAAATGTCACGGTCCTTCTCTTTCCGTCTCCTAGACACGAGCTGAGAAATTGCAAACGTCCAGCAATTGCTCAGAGATGAAAAGTGCCAGCACTGAAAGCTCTTGCTAGCCAGCACCCTTCCTTGGAAGCGCTTTTGTAGGCCTAAGAACACTGGGGCTCTGGGCTTCTCTAGCCACCTAATCTTCTGCTCATCCTCGCGCACTCTAAAGAGAGCTCAGGTGAGAAATTGCAAACGTCCAGCAATTGCTCAGAGATGAAAAGTGCCAGCACTGAAAGCTCTTGCTAGCCAGCACCCTTCCTTGGAAGCGCTTTCACAGGTGCAGCAACACTGGGGCTTTGCGCTTCTATACGCACCAAACGTCACGGTCCTTCTCTTTCCGTCTCGTAGACACGAGCTGAGAAATTGCAAACGTCGAGCAATTGCTCCGAGATGAAAAGTGCCAGCACTGAAAGCTGTTGCTAGCCAGCACCCTTCCTTGGAAGCGCTTTTGTAGGCCTAAGAACACTGGGGCTCTGGGCTTCTCTAGCCACCTCATCTTCTGCTCATCCTCTCGCGCACTCTAAAGAGAGCTCAGGTGAGAAATTGCAAACGACGAGCAATTGCTCAGAGATGAAAAGTGCCAGCACTGAAAGCTGTTGCTAGCCAGCACCCTTCCTTGGAAGCGCTTTCACAGGCGCAGCAACACTGGGGCTTTCCGCTTCTCTAGCCACCAAACGTCACGGTCCTTCTCTTTCCGTCTCCTAGACACGAGCTGAGAAATTGCAAACGTCAAGCAATTGCTTCGAGATGAAAACTGCCAGCACTGAAAGCTGTTGCTAGCCAGCACCCTTCCTTGGAAGTGCTTTTGTAGGCCTAAGAACACTGGGGCTCTGGGCTTCTCTAGCCACCTCATATTCTGCTCATCCTCTCGCGCACTCTAAAGAGAGCTCAGGTGAGAAATTGCAAACGTCGAGCAATTGCTCAGAGATGAAAAGTGCCAGCACTGAAAGCTCTTGCTAGCCAGCACCCTTCCTTGGAAGCGCTTTCACAGGCGCAGCAACACTGGGGCTTTGCGCTTCTCTAGCCACCAAGCGTCACGGTCCTTCTCTTTCCGTCTCCTAGACACGAGCTGAGAAATTGCAAACGTCAAGCAATTGCTCAGAGATGAAAAGTGCCAGCACTGAAAGCTGTTGCTAGCCAGCACCCTTCCTTGGAAGCGCTTTCACAGGCGCAGCAACACTGGGGCTTTGCGCTTCTATACGCACCAAACGTCACGGTCCTTCTCTTTCCGTCTCGTAGACACGAGCTGAGAAATTGCAAACGTCGAGCAATTGCTCAGAGATGAAAAGTGCCAGCACTGAAAGCTCTTGCTAGCCAGCACCCTTCCTTGGAAGCGCTTTCACAGGCGCAGCAACACTGGGGCTTTGCGCTTCTATACGCACCAAACGTCACGGTCCTTCTCTTTCCGTCTCGTAGACACGAGCTGAGAAATTGCAAACGTCGAGCAATTGCTCAGAGATGAAAAGTGCCAGCACTGAAAGCTCTTGCTAGCCAGCACCCTTCCTTGGAAGCGCTTTCACAGGCGCAGCAACACTGGGGCTTTGCGCTTCTATACGCACCAAACGTCACGGTCCTTCTCTTTCCGTCTCGTAGACACGAGCTGAGAAATTGCAAACGTTGAGCAATTGCTCAGAGATGAAAAGTGCCAGCACTGAAAGCTGTTGCTAGCCAGCACCCTTCCTTGGAAGCGCTTTTGTAGGCCTAAGAACACTGGGGCTCTGGGCTTCTCTAGCCACCTCATCTTCTGCTCATCCTCTCGCGCACTCTAAAGAGAGCTCAGGTGAGAAATTGCAAACGTCCAGCAATTGCTCCGAGATGAAAAGTGCCAGCACTGAAAGCTGTTGCTAGCCAGCACCCTTCCTTGGAAGCGCTTTCACAGGCGCAGCAACCCTGGGGCTTTGCGCTTCTATACGCACCAAACGTCACGGTCATTCTCTTTCCGTCGGTAGAAACGAGCTTAGAAATTGCAAACGTCGAGCAATTGCTCAGAGATGAAAAGTGCCAGCACTGAAAGCTGTTGCTAGCCAGCACCCTTCCTTGGAAGCGCTTTTGTAGGCCTAAGAACACTGGGGCTCTGGGCTTCTCTAGCCACCTCATCTTCTGCTCATCCTCTCGCGCACTCTAAAGAGAGCTCAGGTGAGAAATTGCAAATATCCAGCAATTGCTCAGAGATGAAAAGTGCCAGCACTGAAAGCTCTTGCTAGCCAGCACCCTTCCTTGGAAGCGCTTTCACAGGCGCAGCAACACTGGGGCTTTGCGCATCTATACGCACCAAACGTCACGGTCCTTCTCTTTCCATCTCCTAGACACGAGCTGAGAAATTGCAAACGTCGAGCAATTGCTCAGAGATGAAAAGTGCCAGCACTGAAAGCTGTTGCTAGCCAGCACCCTTCCTTGGAAGCGCTTTTGTAGGCCTAAGAACACTGGGGCTCTGGGCTTCTCTAGCCACCTCATCTTCTGCTCATCCTCTCGCGCACTCTAAAGAGAGCTCAGGTGAGAAATTGCAAACGTCCAGCAATTGCTCAGAGATGAAAAGGGCCAGCACTGAAAGCTGTTGCTAGCCAGCACCCTTCCTTGGAAGCGCTTTCACAGGAGCAGCAACACTGGGGCTTTGCGCTTCTATACGCACCAAACGTCACGGTCCTTCTCTTTCCGTCGGTAGACACGAGCTGAGAAATTGCAAACGTCCAGCAATTGCTCAGAGATGAAAAGTGCCAGCACTGAAAGCTGTTGCTAGCCAGCACCCTTCCTTGGAAGCGCTTTTGTAGGCCTAAGAACACTGGGGCTCTGGGCTTCTCTAGCCACCTCATCTTCTGCTCATCCTCGCGCGCTCTAAAGAGAGCTCAGGTGAGAAATTGCAAACGTCGAGCAATTGCTCAGAGATGAAAAGTGCCAGCACTGAAAGCTGTTGCTAGCCAGCACCCTTCCTTGGAAGCGCTTTCACAGGAGCAGCAACACTGGGGCTTTGCGCTTCTCTACCCACCAAACGTCACGGTCCTTCTCTTTCCGTCTCGAAGACACGAGGTGAGAAATTGCAAACGTCGAGCAATTGCTCAGAGATGAAAAGTGCCAGCACTGAAAGCTGTTGCTAGCCAGCACCCTTCCTTGGAAGCGCTTTTGTAGGCCTAAGAACAGTGGGGCTCTGGGCTTCTCTAGCCACCTCATCTTCTGCTCATCCTCTCGCGCACTCTAAAGAGAGCTCAGGTGAGAAATTGCAAACGTCGAGCAATTGCTCAGAGATGAAAAGTGCCAGCACTGAAAGCTCTTGCTAGCCAGCACCCTTCCTTGGAAGCGCTTTCACAGGCGCAGCAACACTGGGGCTTTGCGCTTCTCTAGCCACCAAACGTCACGGTCCTTCTCTTTCCGTCTCCTAGACACGAGCTGAGAAATTGCAAACGTCCAGCAATTGCTCAGAGATGAAAAGTGCCAGCACTGAAAGCTGTTGCTAGCCAGCACCCTTCCTTGGAAGCGCTTTTGTAGGCCTAAGAACACTGGGGCTCTGGGCTTCTCTAGCCACCTCATCTTCTGCTCATCCTCTCGCGCACTCTAAAGAGAGCTCAGGTGAGAAATTGCAAACGTCCAGCAATTGCTCAGAGATGAAAAGTGCCAGCACTGAAAGCTCTTGCTAGCCAGCACCCTTCCTTGGAAGCGCTTTCACAGGCGCAGCAACCCTGGGGCTTTGCGCTTCTATACGCACCAAACGTCACGGTCCTTCTCTTTCCGTCGGTAGACACGAGCTGAGAAATTGCAAACGTCCAGCAATTGCTCAGAGATGAAAAGTGCCAGCACTGAAAGCTGTTGCTAGCCAGCACCCTTCCTTGGAAGCGCTTTTGTAGGCCTAAGAACACTGGGGCTCTGGGCTTCTCTAGCCACCTCATCTTCTGCTCATCCTCGCGCGCTCTAAAGAGAGCTCAGGTGAGAAATTGCAAACGTCGAGCAATTGCTCAGAGATGAAAAGTGCCAGCACTGAAAGCTGTTGCTAGCCAGCACCCTTCCTTGGAAGCGCTTTCACAGGAGCAGCAACACTGGGGCTTTGCGCTTCTCTACCCACCAAACGTCACGGTCCTTCTCTTTCCGTCTCGAAGACACGAGCTGAGAAATTGCAAACGTCGAGCAATTGCTCAGAGATGAAAAGTGCCAGCACTGAAAGCTGTTGCTAGCCAGCACCCTTCCTTGGAAGCGCTTTTGTAGGCCTAAGAACACTGGGGCTCTGGGCTTCTCTAGCCACCTCATCTTCTGCTCATCCTCTCGCGCACTCTAAAGAGAGCTCAGGTGAGAAATTGCAAACGTCGAGCAATTGCTCAGAGACGAAAAGTGCCAGCACTGAAAGCTCTTGCTAGCCAGCACCCTTCCTTGGAAGCGTTTTTGTAGGCCTAAGAACACTGGGGCTCTGGGCTTCTCTAGCCACCTCATCTTCTGCTCATCCTCTCGCGCACTCTAAAGAGAGCTCAGGTGAGAAATTGCAAACGTCGAGCAATTGCTCAGAGATGAAAAGTGCCAGTACTGAAAGCTCTTGCTAGCCAGCACCCTTCCTTGGAAGCGCTTTCACAGGCGCAGCAACACTGGGGCTTTGCGCTTCTCTAGCCACCAAACGTCACGGTCCTTCTCTTTCCGTCTGGTAGACACGAGCTGAGAAATTGCAAACGTCGAGCAATTGCTCAGAGATGAAAAGTGCCAGCACTGAAAGCTGTTGCTAGCCAGCACCCTTCCTTGGAAGCGCTTTTGTAGGCCTAAGAACACTGGGGCTCTGGGCTTCTCTAGCCACCTCATCTTCTGCTCATCCTCTCGCGCACTCTAAAGAGAGCTCAGGTGAGAAATTGCAAACGTCCAGCAATTGCTCAGAGATGAAAAGGGCCAGCACTGAAAGCTGTTGCTAGCCAGCACCCTTCCTTGGAAGCGCTTTCACAGGCGCAGCAACACTGGGGCTTTGCGCTTCTATACGCACCAAATGTCACGGTCCTTCTCTTTCCGTCTCGTAGACACGAGCTGAGAAATTGCAAACGTCCAGCAATTGCTCAGAGATGAAAAGTGCCAGCACTGAAAGCTGTTGCTAGCCAGCACCCTTCCTTGGAAGCGCTTTTGTAGGCCTAAGAACACTGGGGCTCTGGGCTTCTCTAGCCACCTAATCTTCTGCTCATCCTCGCGCACTCTAAAGAGAGCTCAGGTGAGAAATTGCAAACGTCGAGCAATTGCTCAGAGATGAAAAGTGCCAGCACTGAAAGCTGTTGCTAGCCAGCACCCTTCCTTGGAAGCGCTTTCACAGGCGCAGCAACACTGGGGCTTTCCGCTTCTCTAGCCACCAAACGTCACGGTCCTTCTCTTTCCGTCTCCTAGACACGAGCTGAGAAATTGCAAACGTCAAGCAATTGCTCCGAGATGAAAACTGCCAGCACTGAAAGCTCTTGCTAGCCAGCACCCTTCCTTGGAAGCGCTTTTGTAGGCCTAAGAACACTGGGGCTCTGGGCTTCTCTAGCCACCTCATCTTCTGCTCATCCTCTCGCGCACTCTAAAGAGAGCTCAGGTGAGAAATTGCAAACGTCGAGCAATTGCTCAGAGATGAAAAGTGCCAGCACTGAAAGCTCTTGCTAGCCAGCACCCTTCCTTGGAAGCGCTTTTGTAGGCCTAAGAACACTGGGGCTCTGGGCTTCTCTAGCCACCTCATCTTCTGCTCATCCTCGCGCGCACTCTAAAGAGAGCTCAGGTGAGAAATTGCAAACGTCGAGCAATTGCTCAGAGATGAAAAGTGCCAGCACTGAAAGCTGTTGCTAGCCAGCACCCTTCCTTGGAAGCGCTTTCACAGGCGCAGTAACACTGGGGCTTTGCGCTTCTCTAGCCACCAAGCGTCACGGTCATTCTCTTTCCGTCTCGTACACACGAGCTGAGAAATTGCAAATGTCGAGCAATTGCTCAGAGATGAAAAGTGCCAGCACTGAAAGCTCTTGCTAGCCAGCACCCTTCCTTGGAAGCGCTTTCACAGGCGCAGCAACACTGGGGCTTTGCGCTTCTCTAGCCACCAAACGTCACGGTCATTCTCTTTCCGTCTCGTAGACACGAGCTGAGAAATTGCAAACGTCGAGCAATTGCTCAGAGATGAAAAGTGCCAGCACTGAAAGCTGTTGCTAGCCAGCACCCTTCCTTGGAAGCGCTTTTGTAGGCCTAAGAACACTGGGGCTCTGGGCTTCTCTAGCCACCTCATCTTCTGCTCATCCTCTCGCGCACTCTAAAGAGAGCTCAGGTGAGAAATTGCAAACGTCGAGCAATTGCTCAGAGATGAAAAGTGCCAGCACTGAAAGCTCTTGCTAGCCAGCACCCTTCCTTGGAAGCGCTTTCACAGGTGCAGCAACACTGGGGCTTTGCGCTTCTCTACACACCAAACGTCACGGTCCTTCTCTTTCCGCCTCGTAGACACGAGCTGAGAAATTGCAAACGTCAAGCAATTGCTCAGAGATGAAAAGTGCCAGCACTGAAAGCTGTTGCTAGCCAGCACCCTTCCTTGGAAGCGCTTTTGTAGGCCTAAGAACACTGGGGCTCTGGGCTTCTCTAGCCACCTCATCTTCTGCTCATCCTCTCGCGCACTCTAAAGAGAGCTCAGGTGAGAAATTGCAAACGTCGAGCAATTGCTCAGAGATGAAAAGTGCCAGCACTGAAAGCTGTTGCTAGCCAGCACCCTTCCTTGGAAGCGCTTTCACAGGCGCAGCAACACTGGGGCTTTGCGCTTCTCTAGCCACCAAACGTCACGGTCATTCTCTTTCCGTCTCGTAGACACGAGCTGAGAAATTGCAAACGTCGAGCAATTGCTCAGAGATGAAAAGTGCCAGCACTGAAAGCTGTTGCTAGCCAGCACCCTTCCTTGGAAGCGCTTTTGTAGGCCTAAGAACACTGGGGCTCTGGGCTTCTCTAGCCACCTAATCTTCTGCTCATCCTCTCGCGCACTCTAAAGAGAGCTCAGGTGAGAAATTGCAAACGTCCAGCAATTGCTCCGAGATGAAAAGTGCCAGCACTGAAAGCTCTTGCTAGCCAGCACCCTTCCTTGGAAGCGCTTTCACAGGCGCAGCAACACTGGGGCTTTGCGCTTCTATACGCACCAAACGTCACGGTCCTTCTCTTTCCGTCTCGTAGACACGAGCTGAGAAATTGCAAACGTCGAGCAATTGCTCAGAGATGAAAAGTGCCAGCACTGAAAGCTGTTGCTAGCCAGCACCCTTCCTTGGAAGCGCTTTTGTAGGCCTAAGAACACTGGGGCTCTGGGCTTCTCTAGCCACCTCATCTTCTGCTCATCCTCGCGCGCTCTAAAGAGAGCTCAGGTGAGAAATTGCAAACGTCGAGCAATTGCTCAGAGATGAAAAGTGCCAGCACTGAAAGCTGTTGCTAGCCAGCACCCTTCCTTGGAAGCGCTTTCACAGGAGCAGCAACACTGGGGCTTTGCGCTTCTATACGCACCAAACGTCACGGTCATTCTCTTTCCGTCGGTAGACACGAGCTGAGAAATTGCAAACGTCGAGCAATTGCTCAGAGATGAAAAGTGCCAGCACTGAAAGCTGTTGCTAGCCAGCACCCTTCCTTGGAAGCGCTTTTGTAGGCCTAAGAACACTGGGGCTCTGGGCTTCTCTAGCCACCTCATCTTCTGCTCATCCTCTCGCGCACTCTAAAGAGAGCTCAGGTGAGAAATTGCAAACGTCCAGCAATTGCTCAGAGATGAAAAGTGCTAGCACTGAAAGCTGTTGCTAGCCAGCACCCTTCCTTGGAAGCGCTTTCACAGGCGCAGCAACACTGGGGCTTTGCGCTTCTCTAGCCACCAAACGTCACGGTCCTTCTCTTTCCGTCTCCTAGACACGAGCTGAGAAATTGCAAACGTCGAGCAATTGCTCAGAGATGAAAAGTGCCAGCACTGAAAGCTGTTGCTAGCCAGCACCCTTCCTTGGAAGCGCTTTTGTAGGCCTAAGAACACTGGGGCTCTGGGCTTCTCTAGCCACCTCATCTTCTGCTCATCCTCGCGCGCTCTAAAGAGAGCTCAGGTGAGAAATTGCAAACGTCGAGCAATTGCTCAGAGATGAAAAGTGCCAGCACTGAAAGCTCTTGCTAGCCAGCACCCTTCCTTGGAAGCGCTTTCACAGGCGCAGCAACACTGGGGCTTTGCGCTTCTCTACCCACCAAACGTCACGGTCCTTCTCTTTCCGTCTCGAAGACACGAGCTGAGAAATTGCAAACGTCGAGCAATTGCTCAGAGATGAAAAGTGCCAGCACTGAAAGCTGTTGCTAGCCAGCACCCTTCCTTGGAAGCGCTTTTGTAGGCCTAAGAACACTGGGGCTCTGGGCTTCTCTAGCCACCTCATCTTCTGCTCATCCTCTCGCGCACTCTAAAGAGAGCTCAGGTGAGAAATTGCAAACGTCGAGCAATTGCTCAGAGACGAAAAGTGCCAGCACTGAAAGCTCTTGCTAGCCAGCACCCTTCCTTGGAAGCGCTTTCACAGGCGCAGCAACACTGGGGCTTTGCACTTCTCTAGCCACCAAATGTCACGGTCTTTCTCTTTCCGTCTTGTAGACACGAGCTGAGAAATTGCAAACGTCCAGCAATTGCTCAGAGATGAAAAGTGCCAGCACTGAAAGCTCTTGCTAGCCAGCACCCTTCCTTGGAAGCGCTTTTGTAGGCCTAAGAACACTGGGGCTCTGGGCTTCTCTAGCCACCTCATCTTCTGCTCATCCTCTCGCGCACTCTAAAGAGAGCTCAGGTGAGAAATTGCAAACGACGAGCAATTGCTCAGAGATGAAAAGTGCCAGCACTGAAAGCTGTTGCTAGCCAGCACCCTTCCTTGGAAGCGCTTTCACAGGCGCAGTAACACTGGGGCTTTGCGCTTCTCTAGCCACCAAACGTCACGGTCCTTCTCTTTCCGTCTCGTAGACACGAGCTGAGAAATTGCAAACGTCGAGCAATTGCTCAGAGATGAAAAGTGCCAGCACTGAAAGCTCTTGCTAGCCAGCACCCTTCCTTGGAAGCGCTTTCACAGGAGCAGCAACACTGGGGCTTTGCGCTTCTCTAGCCACCAAACGTCACGGTCCTTCTCTTTCCGTCTCCTAGACACGAGCTGAGAAATTGCAAACGTCGAGCAATTGCTCAGAGATGAAAAGTGCCAGCACTGAAAGCTCTTGCTAGCCAGCACCCTTCCTTGGAAGCGCTTTTGTAGGCCTAAGAACACTGGGGCTCTGGGCTTCTCTAGCCACCTCATCTTCTGCTCATCCTCTCGCGCACTCTAAAGAGAGCTCAGGTGAGAAATTGCAAACGTCCAGCAATTGCTCAGAGATGAAAAGGGCCAGCACTGAAAGCTGTTGCTAGCCAGCACCCTTCCTTGGAAGCGCTTTCACAGGCGCAGCAACACTGGGGCTTTGCGCTTCTATACGCACCAAATGTCACGGTCCTTCTCTTTCCGTCTCCTAGACACGAGCTGAGAAATTGCAAACGTCGAGCAATTGCTCAGAGATGAAAAGTGCCAGCACTGAAAGCTCTTGCTAGCCAGCACCCTTCCTTGGAAGCGCTTTTGTAGGCCTAAGAACACTGGGGCTCTGGGCTTCTCTAGCCACCTCATCTTCTGCTCATCCTCTCGCGCACTCTAAAGAGAGCTCAGGTGAGAAATTGCAAACGACGAGCAATTGCTCAGAGATGAAAAGTGCCAGCACTGAAAGCTGTTGCTAGCCAGCACCCTTCCTTGGAAGCGCTTTCACAGGCGCAGTAACACTGGGGCTTTGCGCTTCTCCAGCCACCAAACGTCACGGTCCTTCTCTTTCCGTCTCGTAGACACGAGCTGAGAAATTGCAAACGTCGAGCAATTGCTCAGAGATGAAAAGTGCCAGCACTGAAAGCTCTTGCTAGCCAGCACCCTTCCTTGGAAGCGCTTTCACAGGAGCAGCAACACTGGGGCTTTGCGCTTCTCTACCCACCAAACGTCACGGTCCTTCTCTTTCCGTCTCGAAGACACGAGCTGAGAAATTGCAAATGTCGAGCAATTGCTCAGAGATGAAAAGTGCCAGCACTGAAAGCTCTTGCTAGCCAGCACCCTTCCTTGGAAGCGCTTTTGTAGGCCTAAGAACACTGGGGCTCTGGGCTTCTCTAGCCACCTCATCTTCTGCTCATCCTCTCGCGCACTCTAAAGAGAGCTCAGGTGAGAAATTGCAAACGTCCAGCAATTGCTCAGAGATGAAAAGGGCCAGCACTGAAAGCTCTTGCTAGCCAGCACCCTTCCTTGGAAGCGCTTTCACAGGCGCAGCAACACTGGGGCTTTGCGCTTCTATACGCACCAAATGTCACGGTCCTTCTCTTTCCGTCTCCTAGACACGAGCTGAGAAATTGCAAACGTCGAGCAATTGCTCAGAGATGAAAAGTGCCAGCACTGAAAGCTCTTGCTAGCCAGCACCCTTCCTTGGAAGCGCTTTTGTAGGCCTAAGAACACTGGGGCTCTGGGCTTCTCTAGCCACCTCATCTTCTGCTCATCCTCTCGCGCACTCTAAAGAGAGCTCAGGTGAGAAATTGCAAACGTCCAGCAATTGCTCAGAGATGAAAAGTGCTAGCACTGAAAGCTGTTGCTAGCCAGCACCCTTCCTTGGAAGCGCTTTCACAGGCGCAGCAACACTGGGGCTTTGCGCTTCTCTAGCCACCAAACGTCACGGTCCTTCTCTTTCCGTCTCCTAGACACGAGCTGAGAAATTGCAAACGTCGAGCAATTGCTCAGAGATGAAAAGTGCCAGCACTGAAAGCTGTTGCTAGCCAGCACCCTTCCTTGGAAGCGCTTTTGTAGGCCTAAGAACACTGGGGCTCTGGGCTTCTCTAGCCACCTCATCTTCTGCTCATCCTCGCGCGCTCTAAAGAGAGCTCAGGTGAGAAATTGCAAACGTCGAGCAATTGCTCAGAGATGAAAAGTGCCAGCACTGAAAGCTCTTGCTAGCCAGCACCCTTCCTTGGAAGCGCTTTCACAGGCGCAGCAACACTGGGGCTTTGCGCTTCTCTACCCACCAAACGTCACGGTCCTTCTCTTTCCGTCTCGAAGACACGAGCTGAGAAATTGCAAACGTCGAGCAATTGCTCAGAGATGAAAAGTGCCAGCACTGAAAGCTGTTGCTAGCCAGCACCCTTCCTTGGAAGCGCTTTTGTAGGCCTAAGAACACTGGGGCTCTGGGCTTCTCTAGCCACCTCATCTTCTGCTCATCCTCTCGCGCACTCTAAAGAGAGCTCAGGTGAGAAATTGCAAACGTCGAGCAATTGCTCAGAGACGAAAAGTGCCAGCACTGAAAGCTCTTGCTAGCCAGCACCCTTCCTTGGAAGCGCTTTTGTAGGCCTAAGAACACTGGGGCTCTGGGCTTCTCTAGCCACCTCATCTTCTGCTCATCCTCGCGCACTCTAAAGAGAGCTCAGGTGAGAAATTGCAAACGTCGAGCAATTGCTCAGAGATGAAAAGGGCCAGCACTGAAAGCTGTTGCTAGCCAGCACCCTTCCTTGGAAGCGCTTTCACAGGCGCAGCAACACTGGGACTTTGTGCTTCTATACGCACCAAACGTCACGGTCCTTCTCTTTCCGTCTCGTAGACACGAGCTGAGAAATTTCAAACGTCGAGCAATTGCTCAGAGATGAAAAGTGCCAGCACTGAAAGCTCTTGCTAGCCAGCACCCTTCCTTGGAAGCGCTTTTGTAGGCCTAAGAACACTGGGGCTCTGGGCTTCTCTAGCCACCTCATCTTCTGCTCATCCTCTCGCGCACTCTAAAGAGAGCTCAGGTGAGAAATTGCAAACGTCGAGCAATTGCTCAGAGATGAAAAGTGCCAGCACTGAAAGCTCTTGCTAGCCAGCACCCTTCCTTGGAAGCGCTTTCACAGGCGCAGCAACACTGGGGCTTTGCGCTTCTCTAGCCACCAAATGTCACGGTCTTTCTCTTTCCGTCTTGTAGACACGAGCTGAGAAATTGCAAACGTCCAGCAATTGCTCAGAGATGAAAAGTGCCAGCACTGAAAGCTCTTGCTAGCCAGCACCCTTCCTTGGAAGCGCTTTTGTAGGCCTAAGAACACTGGGGCTCTGGGCTTCTCTAGCCACCTCATCTTCTGCTCATCCTCTCGCGCACTCTAAAGAGAGCTCAGGTGAGAAATTGCAAACGACGAGCAATTGCTCAGAGATGAAAAGTGCCAGCACTGAAAGCTGTTGCTAGCCAGCACCCTTCCTTGGAAGCGCTTTCACAGGCGCAGTAACACTGGGGCTTTGCGCTTCTCTAGCCACCAAACGTCACGGTCCTTCTCTTTCCGTCTCGTAGACACGAGCTGAGAAATTGCAAACGTCGAGCAATTGCTCAGAGATGAAAAGTGCCAGCACTGAAAGCTCTTGCTAGCCAGCACCCTTCCTTGGAAGCGCTTTCACAGGAGCAGCAACACTGGGGCTTTGCGCTTCTCTAGCCACCAAACGTCACGGTCCTTCTCTTTCCGTCTCCTAGACACGAGCTGAGAAATTGCAAACGTCGAGCAATTGCTCAGAGATGAAAAGTGCCAGCACTGAAAGCTCTTGCTAGCCAGCACCCTTCCTTGGAAGCGCTTTTGTAGGCCTAAGAACACTGGGGCTCTGGGCTTCTCTAGCCACCTCATCTTCTGCTCATCCTCTCGCGCACTCTAAAGAGAGCTCAGGTGAGAAATTGCAAACGTCCAGCAATTGCTCAGAGATGAAAAGGGCCAGCACTGAAAGCTGTTGCTAGCCAGCACCCTTCCTTGGAAGCGCTTTCACAGGCGCAGCAACACTGGGGCTTTGCGCTTCTATACGCACCAAATGTCACGGTCCTTCTCTTTCCGTCTCCTAGACACGAGCTGAGAAATTGCAAACGTCGAGCAATTGCTCAGAGATGAAAAGTGCCAGCACTGAAAGCTCTTGCTAGCCAGCACCCTTCCTTGGAAGCGCTTTTGTAGGCCTAAGAACACTGGGGCTCTGGGCTTCTCTAGCCACCTCATCTTCTGCTCATCCTCTCGCGCACTCTAAAGAGAGCTCAGGTGAGAAATTGCAAACGACGAGCAATTGCTCAGAGATGAAAAGTGCCAGCACTGAAAGCTGTTGCTAGCCAGCACCCTTCCTTGGAAGCGCTTTCACAGGCGCAGTAACACTGGGGCTTTGCGCTTCTCCAGCCACCAAACGTCACGGTCCTTCTCTTTCCGTCTCGTAGACACGAGCTGAGAAATTGCAAACGTCGAGCAATTGCTCAGAGATGAAAAGTGCCAGCACTGAAAGCTCTTGCTAGCCAGCACCCTTCCTTGGAAGCGCTTTCACAGGAGCAGCAACACTGGGGCTTTGCGCTTCTCTAGCCACCAAACGTCACGGTCCTTCTCTTTCCGTCTCCTAGACACGAGCTGAGAAATTGCAAATGTCGAGCAATTGCTCAGAGATGAAAAGTGCCAGCACTGAAAGCTCTTGCTAGCCAGCACCCTTCCTTGGAAGCGCTTTTGTAGGCCTAAGAACACTGGGGCTCTGGGCTTCTCTAGCCACCTCATCTTCTGCTCATCCTCTCGCGCACTCTAAAGAGAGCTCAGGTGAGAAATTGCAAACGTCCAGCAATTGCTCAGAGATGAAAAGGGCCAGCACTGAAAGCTCTTGCTAGCCAGCACCCTTCCTTGGAAGCGCTTTCACAGGCGCAGCAACACTGGGGCTTTGCGCTTCTATACGCACCAAATGTCACGGTCCTTCTCTTTCCGTCTCCTAGACACGAGCTGAGAAATTGCAAACGTCGAGCAATTGCTCAGAGATGAAAAGTGCCAGCACTGAAAGCTCTTGCTAGCCAGCACCCTTCCTTGGAAGCGCTTTTGTAGGCCTAAGAACACTGGGGCTCTGGGCTTCTCTAGCCACCTCATCTTCTGCTCATCCTCTCGCGCACTCTAAAGAGAGCTCAGGTGAGAAATTGCAAACGTCCAGCAATTGCTCAGAGATGAAAAGTGCTAGCACTGAAAGCTGTTGCTAGCCAGCACCCTTCCTTGGAAGCGCTTTCACAGGCGCAGCAACACTGGGGCTTTGCGCTTCTCTAGCCACCAAACGTCACGGTCCTTCTCTTTCCGTCTCCTAGACACGAGCTGAGAAATTGCAAACGTCGAGCAATTGCTCAGAGATGAAAAGTGCCAGCACTGAAAGCTGTTGCTAGCCAGCACCCTTCCTTGGAAGCGCTTTTGTAGGCCTAAGAACACTGGGGCTCTGGGCTTCTCTAGCCACCTCATCTTCTGCTCATCCTCGCGCGCTCTAAAGAGAGCTCAGGTGAGAAATTGCAAACGTCGAGCAATTGCTCAGAGATGAAAAGTGCCAGCACTGAAAGCTCTTGCTAGCCAGCACCCTTCCTTGGAAGCGCTTTCACAGGCGCAGCAACACTGGGGCTTTGCGCTTCTCTACCCACCAAACGTCACGGTCCTTCTCTTTCCGTCTCGAAGACACGAGCTGAGAAATTGCAAACGTCGAGCAATTGCTCAGAGATGAAAAGTGCCAGCACTGAAAGCTGTTGCTAGCCAGCACCCTTCCTTGGAAGCGCTTTTGTAGGCCTAAGAACACTGGGGCTCTGGGCTTCTCTAGCCACCTCATCTTCTGCTCATCCTCTCGCGCACTCTAAAGAGAGCTCAGGTGAGAAATTGCAAACGTCGAGCAATTGCTCAGAGACGAAAAGTGACAGCACTGAAAGCTCTTGCTAGCCAGCACCCTTCCTTGGAAGCGCTTTTGTAGGCCTAAGAACACTGGGGCTCTGGGCTTCTCTAGCCACCTCATCTTCTGCTCATCCTCGCGCACTCTAAAGAGAGCTCAGGTGAGAAATTGCAAACGTCGAGCAATTGCTCAGAGATGAAAAGGGCCAGCACTGAAAGCTGTTGCTAGCCAGCACCCTTCCTTGGAAGCGCTTTCACAGGCGCAGCAACACTGGGACTTTGTGCTTCTATACGCACCAAACGTCACGGTCCTTCTCTTTCCGTCTCGTAGACACGAGCTGAGAAATTTCAAACGTCGAGCAATTGCTCAGAGATGAAAAGTGCCAGCACTGAAAGCTCTTGCTAGCCAGCACCCTTCCTTGGAAGCGCTTTTGTAGGCCTAAGAACACTGGGGCTCTGGGCTTCTCTAGCCACCTCATCTTCTGCTCATCCTCTCGCGCACTCTAAAGAGAGCTCAGGTGAGAAATTGCAAACGTCGAGCAATTGCTCAGAGATGAAAAGTGCCAGCACTGAAAGCTCTTGCTAGCCAGCACCCTTCCTTGGAAGCGCTTTCACAGGCGCAGCAACACTGGGGCTTTGCGCTTCTCTAGCCACCAAATGTCACGGTCTTTCTCTTTCCGTCTTGTAGACACGAGCTGAGAAATTGCAAACGTCCAGCAATTGCTCAGAGATGAAAAGTGCCAGCACTGAAAGCTCTTGCTAGCCAGCACCCTTCCTTGGAAGCGCTTTTGTAGGCCTAAGAACACTGGGGCTCTGGGCTTCTCTAGCCACCTCATCTTCTGCTCATCCTCTCGCGCACTCTAAAGAGAGCTCAGGTGAGAAATTGCAAACGACGAGCAATTGCTCAGAGATGAAAAGTGCCAGCACTGAAAGCTGTTGCTAGCCAGCACCCTTCCTTGGAAGCGCTTTCACAGGCGCAGTAACACTGGGGCTTTGCGCTTCTCTAGCCACCAAACGTCACGGTCCTTCTCTTTCCGTCTCGTAGACACGAGCTGAGAAATTGCAAACGTCGAGCAATTGCTCAGAGATGAAAAGTGCCAGCACTGAAAGCTCTTGCTAGCCAGCACCCTTCCTTGGAAGCGCTTTCACAGGAGCAGCAACACTGGGGCTTTGCGCTTCTCTAGCCACCAAACGTCACGGTCCTTCTCTTTCCGTCTCCTAGACACGAGCTGAGAAATTGCAAACGTCGAGCAATTGCTCAGAGATGAAAAGTGCCAGCACTGAAAGCTCTTGCTAGCCAGCACCCTTCCTTGGAAGCGCTTTTGTAGGCCTAAGAACACTGGGGCTCTGGGCTTCTCTAGCCACCTCATCTTCTGCTCATCCTCTCGCGCACTCTAAAGAGAGCTCAGGTGAGAAATTGCAAACGTCCAGCAATTGCTCAGAGATGAAAAGGGCCAGCACTGAAAGCTGTTGCTAGCCAGCACCCTTCCTTGGAAGCGCTTTCACAGGCGCAGCAACACTGGGGCTTTGCGCTTCTATACGCACCAAATGTCACGGTCCTTCTCTTTCCGTCTCCTAGACACGAGCTGAGAAATTGCAAACGTCGAGCAATTGCTCAGAGATGAAAAGTGCCAGCACTGAAAGCTCTTGCTAGCCAGCACCCTTCCTTGGAAGCGCTTTTGTAGGCCTAAGAACACTGGGGCTCTGGGCTTCTCTAGCCACCTCATCTTCTGCTCATCCTCTCGCGCACTCTAAAGAGAGCTCAGGTGAGAAATTGCAAACGACGAGCAATTGCTCAGAGATGAAAAGTGCCAGCACTGAAAGCTGTTGCTAGCCAGCACCCTTCCTTGGAAGCGCTTTCACAGGCGCAGTAACACTGGGGCTTTGCGCTTCTCTAGCCACCAAACGTCACGGTCCTTCTCTTTCCGTCTCGTAGACACGAGCTGAGAAATTGCAAACGTCGAGCAATTGCTCAGAGATGAAAAGTGCCAGCACTGAAAGCTCTTGCTAGCCAGCACCCTTCCTTGGAAGCGCTTTCACAGGAGCAGCAACACTGGGGCTTTGCGCTTCTCTAGCCACCAAACGTCACGGTCCTTCTCTTTCCGTCTCCTAGACACGAGCTGAGAAATTGCAAATGTCGAGCAATTGCTCAGAGATGAAAAGTGCCAGCACTGAAAGCTCTTGCTAGCCAGCACCCTTCCTTGGAAGCGCTTTTGTAGGCCTAAGAACACTGGGGCTCTGGGCTTCTCTAGCCACCTCATCTTCTGCTCATCCTCTCGCGCACTCTAAAGAGAGCTCAGGTGAGAAATTGCAAACGTCCAGCAATTGCTCAGAGATGAAAAGGGCCAGCACTGAAAGCTGTTGCTAGCCAGCACCCTTCCTTGGAAGCGCTTTCACAGGCGCAGCAACACTGGGGCTTTGCGCTTCTATACGCACCAAATGTCACGGTCCTTCTCTTTCCGTCTCCTAGACACGAGCTGAGAAATTGCAAACGTCGAGCAATTGCTCAGAGATGAAAAGTGCCAGCACTGAAAGCTCTTGCTAGCCAGCACCCTTCCTTGGAAGCGCTTTTGTAGGCCTAAGAACACTGGGGCTCTGGGCTTCTCTAGCCACCTCATCTTCTGCTCATCCTCTCGCGCACTCTAAAGAGAGCTCAGGTGAGAAATTGCAAACGACGAGCAATTGCTCAGAGATGAAAAGTGCCAGCACTGAAAGCTGTTGCTAGCCAGCACCCTTCCTTGGAAGCGCTTTCACAGGCGCAGCAACACTGGGGCTTTCTGCTTCTCTAGCCACCAAACGTCACGGTCCTTCTCTTTCCGTCTCCTAGACACGAGCTGAGAAATTGCAAACGTCAAGCAATTGCTCCGAGATGAAAAGTGCCAGCACTGAAAGCTGTTGCTAGCCAGCACCCTTCCTTGGAAGCGCTTTTGTAGGCCTAAGAACACTGGGGCTCTGGGCTTCTCTAGCCACCTCATCTTCTGCTCATCCTCTCGCGCACTCTAAAGAGAGCTCAGGTGAGAAATTGCAAACGTCGAGCAATTGCTCAGAGATGAAAAGTGCCAGCACTGAAAGCTGTTGCTAGCCAGCACCCTTCCTTGGAAGCGCTTTCACAGGCGCAGTAACACTGGGGCTTTGCGCTTCTCTAGCCACCAAGCGTCACGGTCCTTCTCTTTCCGTCTCCTAGACACGAGCTGAGAAATTGCAAACGTCAAGCAATTGCTCAGAGATGAAAAGTGCCAGCACTGAAAGCTCTTGCTAGCCAGCACCCTTCCTTGGAAGCGCTTTCACAGGCGCAGCAACACTGGGGCTTTGCGCTTCTATACGCACCAAATGTCACGGTCCTTCTCTTTCCGTCTTGTAGACACGAGCTGCGAAATTGCAAACGTCGAGCAATTGCTCAGAGATGAAAAGTGCCAGCACTGAAAGCTCTTGCTAGCCAGCACCCTTCCTTGGAAGCGCTTTTGTAGGCCTAAGAACACTGGGGCTCTGGGCTTCTCTAGCCACCTCATCTTCTGCTCATCCTCGCGCGCACTCTAAAGAGAGCTCAGGTGAGAAATTGCAAACGTCGAGCAATTGCTCAGAGATGAAAAGTGCCAGCACTGAAAGCTCTTGCTAGCCAGCACCCTTCCTTGGAAGCGCTTTCACAGGCGCAGTAACACTGGGGCTTTGCGCTTCTCTAGCCACCAAGCGTCACGGTCCTTCTATTTCCGTCTCGTACACACGAGCTGAGAAATTGCAAACGTCGAGCAATTGCTCAGAGATGAAAAGTGCCAGCACTGAAAGCTCTTGCTAGCCAGCACCCTTCCTTGGAAGCGCTTTCACAGGCGCAGCAACACTGGGGCTTTGCGCTTCTATACGCACCAAACGTCACGGTCCTTCTCTTTCCGTCTCGTAGACACGAGCTGAGAAATTGCAAACGTCGAGCAATTGCTCAGAGATGAAAAGTGCCAGCACTGAAAGCTGTTGCTAGCCAGCACCCTTCCTTGGAAGCGCTTTTGTAGGCCTAAGAACACTGGGGCTCTGGGCTTCTCTAGCCACCTCATCTTCTGCTCATCCTCTCGCGCACTCTAAAGAGAGCTCAGGTGAGAAATTGCAAACGTCGAGCAATTGCTCAGAGATGAAAAGTGCCAGCACTGAAAGCTCTTGCTAGCCAGCACCCTTCCTTGGAAGCGCTTTCACAGGTGCAGCAACACTGGGGCTTTGCGCTTCTCTACGCACCAAACATCACGGTCATTCTCTTTCCGCCTCGTAGACACGAGCTGAGAAATTGCAAACGTCCAGCAATTGCTCCGAGATGAAAAGTGCCAGCACTGAAAGCTCTTGCTAGCCAGCACCCTTCCTTGGAAGCGCTTTCACAAGCGCAGTAACACTGGGGCTTTGCGCTTCTATACGCACCAAACGTCACGGTCATTCTCTTTCCGTCTCGTAGACACGAGCTGAGAAATTGCAAACGTCCAGCAATTGCTCCGAGATGAAAAGTGCCAGCACTGAAAGCTGTTGCTAGCCAGCACCCTTCCTTGGAAGCGCTTTCACAGGCGCAGCAACACTGGGGCTTTGCGCTTCTCTACCCACCAAACGTCACGGTCCTTCTCTTTCCGTCGGTAGACACGAGCTGAGAAATTGCAAACGTCGAGCAATTGCTCAGAGATGAAAAGTGCCAGCACTGAAAGCTGTTGCTAGCCAGCACCCTTCCTTGGAAGCGCTTTCACAGGCGCAGCAACACTGGGGCTTTGCGCTTCTATACGCACCAAATGTCACGGTCCTTCTCTTTCCGTCTTGTAGACACGAGCTGAGAAATTGCAAACGTCGAGCAATTGCTCAGAGATGAAAAGTGCCAGCACTGAAAGCTCTTGCTAGCCAGCACCCTTCCTTGGAAGCGCTTTCACAGGCGCAGCAACACTGGGGCTTTGCGCTTCTATACGCACCAAATGTCACGGTCATTCTCTTTCTGTCTCCTAGACACGAGCTGAGAAATTGCAAACGTCGAGCAATTGCTCAGAGATGAAAAGTGCCAGCACTGAAAGCTGTTGCTAGCCAGCACCCTTCCTTGGAAGCGCTTTTGTAGGCCTAAGAACACTGGGGCTCTGGGCTTCTCTAGCCACCTCATCTTCTGCTCATCCTCTCGCGCACTCTAAAGAGAGCTCAGGTGAGAAATTGCAAACGTCGAGCAATTGCTCAGAGATGAAAAGTGCCAGCACTGAAAGCTCTTGCTAGCCAGCACCCTTCCTTGGAAGCGCTTTCACAGGTGCAGCAACACTGGGGCTTTGCGCTTCTCTACGCACCAAACGTCACGGTCCTTCTCTTTCCGCCTCGTAGACACGAGCTGAGAAATTGCAAACGTCAAGCAATTGCTCAGAGATGAAAAGTGCCAGCACTGAAAGCTCTTGCTAGCCAGCACCCTTCCTTGGAAGCGCTTTCACAAGCGCAGTAACACTGGGGCTTTGCGCTTCTATACGCACCAAACGTCACGGTCATTCTCTTTCCGTCTCGTGGACATGAGCTGAGAAATTGCAAACGTCGAGCAATTGCTCAGAGATGAAAAGTGCCAGCACTGAAAGCTGTTGCTAGCCAGCACCCTTCCTTGGAAGCGCTTTCACAGGCGCAGCAACACTGGGGCTTTGCACTTCTCTACCCACCAAACGTCACGGTCATTCTCTTTCCGCCTCGTAGACACGAGCTGAGAAATTGCAAACGTCGAGCAATTGCTCAGAGATGAAAAGTGCCAGCACTGAAAGCTCTTGCTAGCCAGCACCCTTCCTTGGAAGCGCTTTTGTAGGCCTAAGAACAGTGGGGCTCTGGGCTTCTCTAGCCACCTAATCTTCTGCTCATCCTCTCGCGCACTCTAAAGAGAGCTCAGGTGAGAAATTGCAAACGTCCAGCAATTGCTCAGAGATGAAAAGGGCCAGCACTGAAAGCTGTTGCTAGCCAGCACCCTTCCTTGGAAGCGCTTTCACAGGCGCAGCAACACTGGGGCTTTGCGCTTCTCTACGCACCAAACGTCACGGTCCTTCTCTTTCCGTCTCGTAGACACGAGCTGAGAAATTGCAAACGTCGAGCAATTGCTCAGAGATGAAAAGTGCCAGCACTGAAAGCTCTTGCTAGCCAGCACCCTTCCTTGGAAGCGCTTTTGTAGGCCTAAGAACAGTGGGGCTCTGGGCTTCTCTAGCCACCTCATCTTCTGCTCATCCTCGCGCGCACTCTAAAGAGAGCTCAGGTGAGAAATTGCAAACGTCGAGCAATTGCTCAGAGATGAAAAGTGCCAGCACTGAAAGCTCTTGCTAGCCAGCACCCTTCCTTGGAAGCGCTTTCACAGGCGCAGCAACACTGGGGCTTTGCGCTTCTCTAGCCACCAAACGTCACGGTCCTTCTCTTTCCGTCTCGAAGACACGAGCTGAGAAATTGCAAACGTCGAGCAATTGCTCAGAGATGAAAAGTGCCAGCACTGAAAGCTGTTGCTAGCCAGCACCCTTCCTTGGAAGCGCGTTTGTAGGCCTAGGAACACTGGGGCTCTGGGCTTCTCTAGCCACCTGATCTTCTGCTCATCCTCTCGCGCACTCTAAAGAGAGCTCAGGTGAGAAATTGCAAACGTCGAGCAATTGCTCAGAGATGAAAAGTGCCAGCACTGAAAGCTCTTGCTAGCCAGCACCCTTCCTTGGAAGCGCTTTCACAGGCGCAGCAACACTGGGGCTTTGCGCTTCTCTAGCCACCAAACGTCACGGTCCTTCTCTTTCCGTCGGTAGACACGAGCTGAGAAATTGCAAACGTCGAGCAATTGCTCAGAGATGAAAAGTGCCAGCACTGAAAGCTGTTGCTAGCCAGCACCCTTCCTTGGAAGTGCTTTCACAGGTGCAGCAACACTGGGGCTTTGCGCTTCTCTACCCACCAAAAGTCACGGTCCTTCTCTTTCCGTCTCCTAGACACGAGCTGCGAAATTGCAAACGTCGAGCAATTGCTCAGAGATGAAAAGTGCCAGCACTGAAAGCTGTTGCTAGCCAGCACCCTTCCTTGGAAGCGCTTTTGTAGGCCTAGGAACACTGGGGCTCTGGGCTTCTCTAGCCACCTCATCTTCTGCTCATCCTCTCGCGCACTCTAAAGAGAGCTCAGGTGAGAAATTACAAACGTCGAGCAATTGCTCAGAGATGAAAAGGGCCAGCACTGAAAGCTCTTGCTAGCCAGCACCCTTCCTTGGAAGCGCTTTCACAGGCGCAGTAACACTGGGGCTTTGCGCTTCTCTAGCCACCAAAAGTCACGGTCCTTCTCTTTCCGTCGGTAGACACGAGCTGAGAAATTGCAAACGTCGAGCAATTGCTCAGAGATGAAAAGTGCCAGCACTGAAAGCTGTTGCTAGCCAGCACCCTTCCTTGGAAGCGCTTTCACAGGCGCAGCAACACTGGGGCTTTGCGCTTCTATACGCACCAAACGTCACGGTCCTTCTCTTTCCGTCTCCTAGACACGAGCTGAGAAATTGCAAATGTTGAGCAATTGCTCAGAGATGAAAAGTGCCAGCACTGAAAGCTGTTGCTAGCCAGCACCCTTCCTTGGAAGCGCTTTTGTAGGCCTAAGAACACTGGGGCTCTGGGCTTCTCTAGCCACCTCATCTTCTGCTCATCCTTTCGTGTACTCTAAAGAGAGCTCAGGTGAGAAATTGCAAACGTCCAGCAATTGCTCAGAGATGAAAAGTGCCAGCACTGAAAGCTGTTGCTAGCCAGCACCCTTCCTTGGAAGCGCTTTCACAGGCGCAGCAACACTGGGGCTTTGCGCTTCTATACGCACCAAACGTCACGGTCCTTCTCTTTCCGTCTCGTAGACACGAGCTGAGAAATTGCAAACGTCGAGCAATTGCTCCGAGATGAAAAGTGCCAGCACTGAAAGCTGTTGCTAGCCAGCACCCTTCCTTGGAAGCGCTTTTGTAGGCCTAAGAACAGTGGGGCTCTGGGCTTCTCTAGCCACCTCATCTTCTGCTCATCCTCTCGCGCACTCTAAAGAGAGCTCAGGTGAGAAATTGCAAACGTCGAGCAATTGCTCAGAGATGAAAAGTGCCAGCACTGAAAGCTGTTGCTAGCCAGCACCCTTCCTTGGAAGCGCTTTCACAGGTGCAGCAACACTGGGGCTTTGCGCTTCTCTACCCACCAAACGTCACGGTCATTCTCTTTCCGCCTCGTAGACACGAGCTGAGAAATTGCAAACGTCCAGCAATTGCTCAGAGATGAAAAGTGCCAGCACTGAAAGCTGTTGCTAGCCAGCACCCTTCCTTGGAAGCGCTTTCACAAGCGCAGTAACACTGGGGCTTTGCGCTTCTATACGCACCAAACGTCACGGTCATTCTCTTTCCGTCTCGTAGACACGAGCTGAGAAATTGCAAACGTCCAGCAATTGCTCCGAGATGAAAAGTGCCAGCACTGAAAGCTGTTGCTAGCCAGCACCCTTCCTTGGAAGCGCTTTCACAGGCGCAGCAACACTGGGGCTTTGCGCTTCTATACGCACCAAACGTCACGGTCCTTCTCTTTCCGTCTCGTAGACACGAGCTGAGAAATTGCAAACGTCGAGCAATTGCTCAGAGATGAAAAGTGCCAGCACTGAAAGCTCTTGCTAGCCAGCACCCTTCCTTGGAAGCGCTTTCACAGGCGCAGCAACACTGGGGCTTTGCGCTTCTATACGCACCAAACGTCACGGTCCTTCTCTTTCCGTCGGTAGACACGAGCTGAGAAATTGCAAACGTCGAGCAATTGCTCAGAGATGAAAAGTGCCAGCACTGAAAGCTGTTGCTAGCCAGCACCCTTCCTTGGAAGCGCTTTTGTAGGCCTAAGAACACTGGGGCTCTGGGCTTCTCTAGCCACCTAATCTTCTGCTCATCCTCTCGCGCACTCTAAAGAGAGCTCAGGTGAGAAATTGCAAACGTCGAGCAATTCCTCCGAGATGAAAAGTGCCAGCACTGAAAGCTGTTGCTAGCCAGCACCCTTCCTTGGAAGCGCTTTCACAGGTGCAGCAACACTGGGGCTTTGCGCTTCTCTACGCACCAAACGTCACGGTCCTTCTCTTTCCGCCTCGTAGACACGAGCTGAGAAATTGCAAACGTCAAGCAATTGCTCAGAGATGAAAAGTGCCAGCACTGAAAGCTCTTGCTAGCCAGCACCCTTCCTTGGAAGCGCTTTCACAAGCGCAGTAACACTGGGGCTTTGCGCTTCTATACGCACCAAACGTCACGGTCATTCTCTTTCCGTCTCGTGGACATGAGCTGAGAAATTGCAAACGTCGAGCAATTGCTCAGAGATGAAAAGTGCCAGCACTGAAAGCTCTTGCTAGCCAGCACCCTTCCTTGGAAGCGCTTTCACAGGCGCAGCAACACTGTGGCTTTGCACTTCTCTACCCACCTAACGTCACGGTCATTCTCTTTCCGTCTCCTAGACACGAGCTGAGAAATTGCAAACGTCGAGCAATTGCTCCGAGATGAAAAGTGCCAGCACTGAAAGCTGTTGCTAGCCAGCACCCTTCCTTGGAAGCGCTTTTGTAGGCCTAAGAACAGTGGGGCTCTGGGCTTCTCTAGCCACCTAATCTTCTGCTCATCCTCTCGCGCACTCTAAAGAGAGCTCAGGTGAGAAATTGCAAACGTCCAGCAATTGCTCAGAGATGAAAAGGGCCAGCACTGAAAGCTGTTGCTAGCCAGCACCCTTCCTTGGAAGCGCTTTCACAGGCACAGCAACACTGGGGCTTTGCGCTTCTATACGCACCAAATGTCACGGTCATTCTCTTTCCGTCTCGTAGACACGAGCTGAGAAATTGCAAACGTCGAGCAATTGCTCAGAGATGAAAAGTGCCAGCACTGAAAGCTCTTGCTAGCCAGCACCCTTCCTTGGAAGCGCTTTTGTAGGCCTAAGAACACTGGGGCTCTGGGCTTCTCTAGCCACCTAATCTTCTGCTCATCCTCGCGCGCTCTAAAGAGAGCTCAGGTGAGAAATTGCAAACGTCCAGCAATTGCTCAGAGATGAAAAGTGCCAGCACTGAAAGCTGTTGCTAGCCAGCACCCTTCCTTGGAAGCGCTTTCACAGGTGCAGCAACACTGGGGCTTTGCGCTTCTCTACCCACCAAACGTCACGGTCCTTCTCTTTCCGTCTCCTAGACACGAGCTGAGAAATTGCAAACGTCGAGCAATTGCTCAGAGATGAAAAGTGCCAGCACTGAAAGCTCTTGCTAGCCAGCACCCTTCCTTGGAAGCGCTTTTGTAGGCCTAAGAACACTGGGGCTCTGGGCTTCTTTAGCCACCTCATCTTCTGCTCATCCTCGCGCGCACTCTAAAGAGAGCTCAGGTGAGAAATTGCAAACGTCGAGCAATTGCTCAGAGATGAAAAGTGCCAGCACTGAAAGCTCTTGCTAGCCAGCACCCTTCCTTGGAAGCGCTTTCACAGGCGCAGCAACACTGGGGCTTTGCGCTTCTCTAGCCACCAAACGTCACGGTCCTTCTCTTTCCGTCTCCTAGACACGAGCTGAGAAATTGCAAACGTCGAGCAATTGCTCAGAGATGAAAAGTGCCAGCACTGAAAGCTCTTGCTAGCCAGCACCCTTCCTTGGAAGCGCTTTTGTAGGCCTAAGAACACTGAGGCTCTGGGCTTCTCTAGCCACCTCATCTTCTGCTCATCCTCTCGCGCACTCTAAAGAGAGCTCAGGTGAGAAATTGCAAACGTCGAGCAATTGCTCAGAGATGAAAAGTGCCAGCACTGAAAGCTCTTGCTAGCCAGCACCCTTCCTTGGAAGCGCTTTCACAGGCGCAGCAACACTGGGGCTTTGCGCTTCTCTAGCCACCAAACGTCACGGTCCTTCTCTTTCCGTCGGTAGACACGAGCTGAGAAATTGCAAACGTCGAGCAATTGCTCAGAGATGAAAAGTGCCAGCACTGAAAGCTGTTGCTAGCCAGCACCCTTCCTTGGAAGCGCTTTCACAGGTGCAGCAACACTGGGGCTTTGCGCTTCTCTACCCACCAAAAGTCACGGTCCTTCTCTTTCCGTCTCCTAGACACGAGCTGCGAAATTGCAAACGTCGAGCAATTGCTCAGAGATGAAAAGTGCCAGCACTGAAAGCTGTTGCTAGCCAGCACCCTTCCTTGGAAGCGCTTTTGTAGGCCTAAGAACACTGGGGCTCTGGGCTTCTCTAGCCACCTGATCTTCTGCTCATCCTCTCGCGCACTCTAAAGAGAGCTCAGGTGAGAAATTGCAAACGTCGAGCAATTGCTCAGAGATGAAAAGTGCCAGCACTGAAAGCTCTTGCTAGCCAGCACCCTTCCTTGGAAGCGCTTTCACAGGCGCAGCAACACTGGGGCTTTGCGCTTCTCTACCCACCAAACGTCACGGTCCTTCTCTTTCCGTCGGTAGACACGAGCTGAGAAATTGCAAACGTCGAGCAATTGCTCAGAGATGAAAAGTGCCAGCACTGAAAGCTGTTGCTAGCCAGCACCCTTCCTTGGAAGCGCTTTCACAGGTGCAGCAACACTGGGGCTTTGCACTTCTATACGCACCAAATGTCACGGTCCTTCTCTTTCCGTCTCGTAGACACGAGCTGAGAAATTGCAAACGTCGAGCAATTGCTCAGAGATGAAAAGTGCCAGCACTGAAAGCTGTTGCTAGCCAGC
Organism: Sarcoramphus papa; assembly: GCA_037962945.1. Taxonomy (NCBI): domain Eukaryota; kingdom Metazoa; phylum Chordata; class Aves; order Accipitriformes; family Cathartidae; genus Sarcoramphus; species Sarcoramphus papa. The sequence continues at coordinate 3,624,233 of JBBMRM010000088.1, forward strand.
ACCCTTCCTTGGAAGCGCTTTTGTAGGCCTAAAAACACTGGGGCTCTGGGCTTCTCTAGCCACCTCATCTTCTGCTCATCCTCTCGCGCACTCTAAAGAGAGCTCAGGTGAGAAATTACAAACGTCGAGCAATTGCTCAGAGATGAAAAGGGCCAGCACTGAAAGCTGTTGCTAGCCAGCACCCTTCCTTGGAAGCGCTTTCACAGGCGCAGTAACACTGGGGCTTTGCGCTTCTATACGCACCAAACGTCACGGTCCTTCTCTTTCCGTCGGTAGACACGAGCTGAGAAATTGCAAACGTCGAGCAATTGCTCAGAGATGAAAAGTGCCAGCACTGAAAGCTGTTGCTAGCCAGCCCCCTTCCTTGGAAGCGCTTTTGTAGGCCTAAGAACACTGGGGCTCTGGGCTTCTCTAGCCACCTCATCTTCTGCTCATCCTTTCGTGTACTCTAAAGAGAGCTCAGGTGAGAAATTGCAAACGTCCAGCAATTGCTCAGAGATGAAAAGTGCCAGCACTGAAAGCTGTTGCTAGCCAGCACCCTTCCTTGGAAGCGCTTTCACAGGCGCAGCAACACTGGGGCTTTGCACTTCTATACGCACCAAATGTCACGGTCCTTCTCTTTCCGTCTCGTAGACACGAGCTGAGAAATTGCAAACGTCGAGCAATTGCTCAGAGATGAAAAGTGCCAGCACTGAAAGCTGTTGCTAGCCAGCACCCTTCCTTGGAAGTGCTTTTGTAGGCCTAAGAACACTGGGGCTCTGGGCTTCTCTAGCCACCTCATTTTCTGCTCATCCTCTCGCGCACTCTAAAGAGAGCTCAGGTGAGAAATTGCAAACGTCCAGCAATTGCTCAGAGATGAAAAGTGCCAGCACTGAAAGCTGTTGCTAGCCAGCACCCTTCCTTGGAAGCGCTTTCACAGGCGCAGCAACACTGGGGCTTTGCGCTTCTCTAGCCACCAAACGTCACGGTCCTTCTCTTTCCGTCTCGTAGACACGAGCTGAGAAATTGCAAACGTCGAGCAATTGCTCAGAGATGAAAAGTGCCAGCACTGAAAGCTCTTGCTAGCCAGCACCCTTCCTTGGAAGCGCTTTCACAGGTGCAGCAACACTGGGGCTTTGCGCTTCTCTAGCCACCAAAAGTCACGGTCCTTCTCTTTCCGTCTCCTAGACACGAGCTGAGAAATTGCAAACGTCGAGCAATTGCTCAGAGATGAAAAGTGCCAGCACTGAAAGCTGTTGCTAGCCAGCACCCTTCCTTGGAAGCGCTTTTGTAGGCCTAAGAACACTGGGGCTCTGGGCTTCTCTAGCCACCTCATCTTCTGCTCATCCTCTCGCGCACTCTAAAGAGAGCTCAGGTGAGAAATTGCCAATGTCCAGCAATTGCTCAGAGATGAAAAGTGCCAGCACTGAAAGCTCTTGCTAGCCAGCACCCTTCCTTGGAAGCGCTTTCACAGGCGCAGTAACACTGGGGCTTTGCGCTTCTCTACCCACCAAACGTCACGGTCCTTCTCTTTCCGTCGGTAGACACGAGCTGAGAAATTGCAAACGTCCAGCAATTGCTCAGAGATGAAAAGTGCCAGCACTGAAAGCTCTTGCTAGCCAGCACCCTTCCTTGGAAGCGCTTTTGTAGGCCTAAGAACACTGGGGCTCTGGGCTTCTCTAGCCACCTCATCTTCTGCTCATCCTCTCGCGCACTCTAAAGAGAGCTCAGGTGAGAAATTGCAAACGTCCAGCAATTGCTCAGAGATGAAAAGTGCCAGCACTGAAAGCTCTTGCTAGCCAGCACCCTTCCTTGGAAGCGCTTTCACAGGCGCAGCAACACTGGGGCTTTGCGCTTCTATACGCACCAAATGTCACGGTCCTTCTCTTTCCGTCGGTAGACACGAGCTGAGAAATTGCAAACGTCGAGCAATTGCTCAGAGATGAAAAGTGCCAGCACTGAAAGCTGTTGCTAGCCAGCACCCTTCCTTGGAAGCGCTTTTGTAGGCCTAAGAACAGTGGGGCTCTGGGCTTCTCTAGCCACCTCATCTTCTGCTCATCCTCTCGCGCACTCTAAAGAGAGCTCAGGTGAGAAATTGCAAACGTCGAGCAATTGCTCAGAGATGAAAAGTGCCAGCACTGAAAGCTCTTGCTAGCCAGCACCCTTCCTTGGAAGCGCTTTCACAGGTGCAGCAACACTGGGGCTTTGCGCTTCTCTACGCACCAAACGTCACGGTCCTTCTCTTTCCGCCTCGTAGACACGAGCTGAGAAATTGCAAACGTCAAGCAATTGCTCAGAGATGAAAAGTGCCAGCACTGAAAGCTCTTGCTAGCCAGCACCCTTCCTTGGAAGCGCTTTCACAAGCGCAGTAACACTGGGGCTTTGCGCTTCTATACGCACCAAACGTCACGGTCATTCTCTTTCCGTCTCGTGGACATGAGCTGAGAAATTGCAAACGTCGAGCAATTGCTCAGAGATGAAAAGTGCCAGCACTGAAAGCTCTTGCTAGCCAGCACCCTTCCTTGGAAGCGCTTTCACAGGCGCAGCAACACTGTGGCTTTGCACTTCTCTACCCACCTAACGTCACGGTCATTCTCTTTCCGTCTCCTAGACACGAGCTGAGAAATTGCAAACGTCGAGCAATTGCTCCGAGATGAAAAGTGCCAGCACTGAAAGCTGTTGCTAGCCAGCACCCTTCCTTGGAAGCGCTTTTGTAGGCCTAAGAACAGTGGGGCTCTGGGCTTCTCTAGCCACCTCATCTTCTGCTCATCCTCTCGCGCACTCTAAAGAGAGCTCAGGTGAGAAATTGCAAACGTCGAGCAATTGCTCAGAGATGAAAAGTGCCAGCACTGAAAGCTCTTGCTAGCCAGCACCCTTCCTTGGAAGCGCTTTCACAGGTGCAGCAACACTGGGGCTTTGCGCTTCTCTACGCACCAAACGTCACGGTCCTTCTCTTTCCGCCTCGTAGACACGAGCTGAGAAATTGCAAACGTCAAGCAATTGCTCAGAGATGAAAAGTGCCAGCACTGAAAGCTCTTGCTAGCCAGCACCCTTCCTTGGAAGCGCTTTCACAAGCGCAGTAACACTGGGGCTTTGCGCTTCTATACGCACCAAACGTCACGGTCATTCTCTTTCCGTCTCGTGGACATGAGCTGAGAAATTGCAAACGTCGAGCAATTGCTCAGAGATGAAAAGTGCCAGCACTGAAAGCTCTTGCTAGCCAGCACCCTTCCTTGGAAGCGCTTTCACAGGAGCAGCAACACTGGGGCTTTGCGCTTCTCTACCCACCAAATGTCACGGTCCTTCTCTTTCCGTCTCGTAGACATGAGCTGAGAAATTGCAAACGTCGAGCAATTGCTCAGAGATGAAAAGTGCCAGCACTGAAAGCTCTTGCTAGCCAGCACCCTTCCTTGGAAGCGCTTTTGTAGGCCTAAGAACACTGGGGCTCTGGGCTTCTTTAGCCACCTCATCTTCTGCTCATCCTCGCGCGCACTCTAAAGAGAGCTCAGGTGAGAAATTGCAAACGTCCAGCAATTGCTCAGAGATGAAAAGTGCCAGCACTGAAAGCTCTTGCTAGCCAGCACCCTTCCTTGGAAGCGCTTTCACAGGCGCAGCAACACTGGGGCTTTGCGCTTCTCTAGCCACCAAACGTCACGGTCCTTCTCTTTCCGTCTCGAAGACACGAGCTGAGAAATTGCAAACGTCGAGCAATTGCTCAGAGATGAAAAGTGCCAGCACTGAAAGCTGTTGCTAGCCAGCACCCTTCCTTGGAAGCGCTTTTGTAGGCCTAAGAACACTGGGGCTCTGGGCTTCTCTAGCCACCTGATCTTCTGCTCATCCTCTCGCGCACTCTAAAGAGAGCTCAGGTGAGAAATTGCAAACGTCGAGCAATTGCTCAGAGATGAAAAGTGCCAGCACTGAAAGCTCTTGCTAGCCAGCACCCTTCCTTGGAAGCGCTTTCACAGGCGCAGCAACACTGGGGCTTTGCGCTTCTCTAGCCACCAAACGTCACGGTCCTTCTCTTTCCGTCGGTAGACACGAGCTGAGAAATTGCAAACGTCGAGCAATTGCTCAGAGATGAAAAGTGCCAGCACTGAAAGCTGTTGCTAGCCAGCACCCTTCCTTGGAAGCGCTTTCACAGGTGCAGCAACACTGGGGCTTTGCGCTTCTCTACCCACCAAAAGTCACGGTCCTTCTCTTTCCGTCTCGTAGACACGAGCTGAGAAATTGTAAACGTCGAGCAATTGCTCAGAGATGAAAAGTGCCAGCACTGAAAGCTGTTGCTAGCCAGCACCCTTCCTTGGAAGCGCTTTTGTAGGCCTAAAAACACTGGGGCTCTGGGCTTCTCTAGCCACCTCATCTTCTGCTCATCCTCTCGCGCACTCTAAAGAGAGCTCAGGTGAGAAATTACAAACGTCGAGCAATTGCTCAGAGATGAAAAGGGCCAGCACTGAAAGCTGTTGCTAGCCAGCACCCTTCCTTGGAAGCGCTTTCACAGGCGCAGTAACACTGGGGCTTTGCGCTTCTCTAGCCACCAAAAGTCACGGTCCTTCTCTTTCCGTCGGTAGACACGAGCTGAGAAATTGCAAACGTCGAGCAATTGCTCAGAGATGAAAAGTGCCAGCACTGAAAGCTGTTGCTAGCCAGCACCCTTCCTTGGAAGCGCTTTCACAGGCGCAGTAAAACTGGGGCTTTGCGCTTCTATACGCACCAAACGTCACGGTCCTTCTCTTTCCGTCGGTAGACACGAGCTGAGAAATTGCAAATGTTGAGCAATTGCTCAGAGATGAAAAGTGCCAGCACTGAAAGCTGTTGCTAGCCAGCCCCCTTCCTTGGAAGCGCTTTTGTAGGCCTAAGAACACTGGGGCTCTGGGCTTCTCTAGCCACCTCATCTTCTGCTCATCCTTTCGTGTACTCTAAAGAGAGCTCAGGTGAGAAATTGCAAACGTCGAGCAATTGCTCAGAGATGAAAAGTGCCAGCACTGAAAGCTGTTGCTAGCCAGCACCCTTCCTTGGAAGCGCTTTCACAGGCGCAGCAACACTGGGGCTTTGCACTTCTATACGCACCAAATGTCACGGTCCTTCTCTTTCCGTCTCGTAGACACGAGCTGAGAAATTGCAAACGTCGAGCAATTGCTCAGAGATGAAAAGTGCCAGCACTGAAAGCTGTTGCTAGCCAGCACCCTTCCTTGGAAGTGCTTTTGTAGGCCTAAGAACACTGGGGCTCTGGGCTTCTCTAGCCACATCATTTTCTGCTCATCCTCTCGCGCACTCTAAAGAGAGCTCAGGTGAGAAATTGCAAACGTCCAGCAATTGCTCAGAGATGAAAAGTGCCAGCACTGAAAGCTCTTGCTAGCCAGCACCCTTCCTTGGAAGCGCTTTCACAGGTGCAGCAACACTGGGGCTTTGCGCTTCTCTAGCCACCAAAAGTCACGGTCCTTCTCTTTCCGTCTCCTAGACACGAGCTGAGAAATTGCAAACGTCGAGCAATTGCTCAGAGATGAAAAGTGCCAGCACTGAAAGCTGTTGCTAGCCAGCACCCTTCCTTGGAAGCGCTTTTGTAGGCCTAAGAACACTGGGGCTCTGGGCTTCTCTAGCCACCTCATCTTCTGCTCATCCTCTCGCGCACTCTAAAGAGAGCTCAGGTGAGAAATTGCCAATGTCCAGCAATTGCTCAGAGATGAAAAGTGCCAGCACTGAAAGCTGTTGCTAGCCAGCACCCTTCCTTGGAAGCGCTTTCACAGGCGCAGTAACACTGGGGCTTTGCGCTTCTCTAGCCACCAAACGTCACGGTCCTTCTCTTTCCGTCGGTAGACACGAGCTGAGAAATTGCAAACGTCGAGCAATTGCTCAGAGATGAAAAGTGCCAGCACTGAAAGCTCTTGCTAGCCAGCACCCTTCCTTGGAAGCGCTTTTGTAGGCCTAAGAACACTGGGGCTCTGGGCTTCTCTAGCCACCTCATCTTCTGCTCATCCTCTCGCGCACTCTAAAGAGAGCTCAGGTGAGAAATTGCAAACGTCCAGCAATTGCTCAGAGATGAAAAGTGCCAGCACTGAAAGCTGTTGCTAGCCAGCACCCTTCCTTGGAAGCGCTTTCACAGGCGCAGCAACACTGGGGCTTTGCGCGTCTATACGCACCAAATGTCACGGTCCTTCTCTTTCCGTCGGTAGACACGAGCTGAGAAATTGCAAACGTCGAGCAATTGCTCAGAGATGAAAAGTGCCAGCACTGAAAGCTGTTGCTAGCCAGCACCCTTCCTTGGAAGCGCTTTTGTAGGCCTAAGAACAGTGGGGCTCTGGGCTTCTCTAGCCACCTCATCTTCTGCTCATCCTCTCGCGCACTCTAAAGAGAGCTCAGGTGAGAAATTGCAAACGTCGAGCAATTGCTCAGAGATGAAAAGTGCCAGCACTGAAAGCTCTTGCTAGCCAGCACCCTTCCTTGGAAGCGCTTTCACAGGCGCAGCAACACTGGGGCTTTGCGCTTCTCTAGCCACCAAACGTCACGGTCCTTCTCTTTCCGTCTCGTAAACAAGAGCTGAGAAATTGCAAACGTCGAGCAATTGCTCAGAGATGAAAAGTGCCAGCACTGAAAGCTGTTGCTAGCCAGCACCCTTCCTTGGAAGCGCTTTCACAGGCGCAGCAACACTGGGGCTTTGCGCTTCTCTAGCCACCAAACGTCACGGTCCTTCTCTTTCCGTCTCGAAGACACGAGCTGAGAAATTGCAAACGTCGAGCAATTGCTCAGAGATGAAAAGTGCCAGCACTGAAAGCTGTTGCTAGCCAGCACCCTTCCTTGGAAGCGCTTTTGTAGGCCTAAGAACACTGGGGCTCTGGGCTTCTCTAGCCACCTCATCTTCTGCTCATCCTCTCGCGCACTCTAAAGAGAGCTCAGGTGAGAAATTGAAAACGTCCAGCAATTGCTCAGAGATGAAAAGTGCCAGCACTGAAAGCTCTTGCTAGCCAGCACCCTTCCTTGGAAGCGCTTTCACAGGCGCAGCAACACTGGGGCTTTGCGCTTCTCTAGCCACCAAACGTCACGGTCCTTCTCTTTCCGTCGGTAGACACGAGCTGAGAAATTGCAAACGTCGAGCAATTGCTCAGAGATGAAAAGTGCCAGCACTGAAAGCTGTTGCTAGCCAGCACCCTTCCTTGGAAGCGCTTTCACAGGTGCAGCAACACTGGGGCTTTGCGCTTCTCTACCCACCAAAAGTCACGGTCCTTCTCTTTCCGTCTCCTAGACACGAGCTGAGAAATTGCAAACGTCCAGCAATTGCTCAGAGATGAAAAGTGCCAGCACTGAAAGCTGTTGCTAGCCAGCACCCTTCCTTGGAAGCGCTTTTGTAGGCCTAAAAACACTGGGGCTCTGGGCTTCTCTAGCCACCTGATCTTCTGCTCATCCTCTCGCGCACTCTAAAGAGAGCTCAGGTGAGAAATTGCAAACGTCGAGCAATTGCTCAGAGATGAAAAGTGCCAGCACTGAAAGCTGTTGCTAGCCAGCACCCTTCCTTGGAAGCGCTTTCACAGGCGCAGCAACACTGGGGCTTTGCGCTTCTCTACCCACCAAACGTCACGGTCCTTCTCTTTCCGTCGGTAGACACGAGCTGAGAAATTGCAAACGTCGAGCAATTGCTCAGAGATGAAAACTGCCAGCACTGAAAGCTGTTGCTAGCCAGCCCCCTTCCTTGGAAGCGCTTTTGTAGGCCTAAGAACACTGGGGCTCTGGGCTTCTCTAGCCACCTAATCTTCTGCTCATCCTTTCGTGTACTCTAAAGAGAGCTCAGGTGAGAAATTGCAAACGTCCAGCAATTGCTCAGAGATGAAAAGTGCCAGCACTGAAAGCTGTTGCTAGCCAGCACCCTTCCTTGGAAGCGCTTTCACAGGCGCAGCAACACTGGGGCTTTGCGCTTCTATACGCACCAAATGTCACGGTCTTTCTCTTTCCGTCTTGTAGACACGAGCTGAGAAATTGCAAACGTCGAGCAATTGCTCAGAGATGAAAAGTGCCAGCACTGAAAGCTGTTGCTAGCCAGCACCCTTCCTTGGAAGCGCTTTTGTAGGCCTAAGAACACTGGGGCTCTGGGCTTCTCTAGCCACCTAATCTTCTGCTCATCCTCTCGCGCACTCTAAAGAGAGCTCAGGTGAGAAATTGCAAACGTCGAGCAATTGCTCAGAGAAGAAAAGTGCCAGCACTGAAAGCTGTTGCTAGCCAGCACCCTTCCTTGGAAGCGCTTTCACAGGCGCAGTAACACTGGGGCTTTGCGCTTCTCTAGCCACCAAAAGTCACGGTCCTTCTATTTCCGTCTCGTAGACACGAGCTGAGAAATTGCAAACGTCGAGCAATTGCTCAGAGATGAAAAGTGCCAGCACTGAAAGCTCTTGCTAGCCAGCACCCTTCCTTGGAAGCGCTTGCACAGGCGCAGCAACACTGGGGCTTTGCGCTTCTGTACCCACCAAACGTCACGGTCCTTCTCTTTCCGTCTCGTGGACATGAGATGAGAAATTGCAAATGTCGAGCAATTGCTCAGAGATGAAAAGGGCCAGCACTGAAAGCTCTTGCTCGCCAGCACCCTTCCTTGGAAGCGCTTTCACAGGCGCAGCAACACTGGGGCTTTGCGCTTCTCTACCCACCAAACGTCACGGTCCTTCTCTTTCCGTCGGTAGACACGAGCTGAGAAATTGCAAACGTCGAGCAATTGCTCAGAGATGAAAAGTGCCAGCACTGAAAGCTGTTGCTAGCCAGCACCCTTCCTTGGAAGTGCTTTCACAGGCGCAGCAACACTGGGGCTTTGCGCTTCTCTAGCCACCAAACGTCACGGTCCTTCTCTTTCAGTCGGTAGACACGAGCTGAGAAATTGCAAACGTCGAGCAATTGCTCAGAGATGAAAAGTGCCAGCACTGAAAGCTGTTGCTAGCCAGCACCCTTCCTTGGAAGCGCTTTTGTAGGCCTAAGAACACTGGGGCTCTGGGTTTCTCTAGCCACCTCATCTTCTGCTCATCCTCTCGCGCACTCTAAAGAGAGTTCAGGTGAGAAATTGCAAACGTCCAGCAATTGCTCAGAGATGAAAAGTGCCAGCACTGAAAGCTGTTGCTAGCCAGCACCCTTCCTTGGAAGCGCTTTCACAGGCGCAGCAACACTGGGGCTTTGCGCTTCTCTACACACCAAACGTCACGGTCCTTCTCTTTCCGTATCGTAGACACGAGCTGAGAAATTGCAAACGTCGAGCAATTGCTCAGAGATGAAAACTGCCAGCACTGAAAGCTGTTGCTAGCCAGCACCCTTCCTTGGAAGCGCTTTTGTAGGCCTAAGAAGACTGGGGCTCTGGGCTTCTCTAGCCACCTCATCTTCTGCTCATCCTCTCGCGCACTCTAAAGAGAGCTCAGGTGAGAAATTGCAAAGGTCGAGCAATTGCTCAGAGATGAAAAGTGCCAGCACTGAAAGCTCTTGCTAGCCAGCACCCTTCCTTGGAAGCGCTTTCACAGGCGCAGCAACACTGGGGCTTTGCGCTTCTCTACCCACCAAACGTCACGGTCACTATCTCTCCGTCTCGTAGACACGAGCTGAGAAATTGCAAACGTTGAGCAATTGCTCAGAGAAGAAAAGTGCCAGCACTGAAAGCTCTTGCTAGCCAGCACCCTTCCTTGGAAGCGCTTTTGTAGGCCTAAGAACACTGGGGCTCTGGGCTTCTCTAGCCACCTCATCTTCTGCTCATCCTCTCGTGCACTCCAAAGAGCGCTCAGGTGAGAAATTGCAAACGTCGAGCAATTGCTCAGAGATGAAAAGTGCCAGCACTGAAAGCTGTTGCTAGCCAGCACCCTTCCTTGGAAGCGCTTTTGTAGGCCTAAGAACACTGGGGCTCTGGGCTTCTCTAGCCACCTCATCTTCTGCTCATCCTCTCGCGCACTCTAAAGAGAGCTCAGCTGAGAAATTGCAAACGTCGAGCAATTGCTCAGAGAAGAAAAGTGCCAGCACTGAAAGCTGTTGCTAGCCAGCACCCTTCCTTGGAAGCGCTTTCACAGGCGCAGTAACACTGGGGCTTTGCGCTTCTCTAGCCACCAAACGTCACGGTCCTTCTCTTTCCGTCGGTAGACACGAGCTGAGAAATTGCAAACGTCGAGCAATTGCTCAGAGATGAAAAGTGCCAGCACTGAAAGCTCTTGCTAGCCAGCACCCTTCCTTGGAAGCGCTTGCACAGGCGCAGCAACACTGGGGCTTTGCGCTTCTCTACCCACCAAACGTCACGGTCCTTCTCTTTCCGTCTCGTGGACATGAGATGAGAAATTGCAAATGTCGAGCAATTGCTCAGAGATGAAAAGGGCCAGCACTGAAAGCTCTTGCTCGCCAGCACCCTTCCTTGGAAGCGCTTTCACAGGCGCAGCAACACTGGGGCTTTGCGCTTCTCTACCCACCAAACGTCACGGTCCTTCTCTTTCCGCCTCGTAGACACGAGCTGAGAAATTGAAAACGTCAAGCAATTGCTCAGAGATGAAAAGTGCCAGCACTGAAAGCTCTTGCTAGCCAGCACCCTTCCTTGGAAGCGCTTTCACAAGCGCAGTAACACAGGGGCTTTGCGCTTCTATACGCACCAAACGTCACGGTCATTCTCTTTCCGTCTCGTGGACATGAGCTGAGAAATTGCAAATGTCGAGCAATTGCTCAGAGATGAAAAGTGCCAGCACTGAAAGCTGTTGCTAGCCAGCACCCTTCCTTGGAAGCGCTTTCACAGGCGCAGCAACACTGGGGCTTTGCGCTTCTCTAGCCACCAAACGTCACGGTCCTTCTCTTTCCGTCGGTAGACACGAGCTGAGAAATTGCAAACGTCGAGCAATTGCTCAGAGATGAAAAGTGCCAGCACTGAAAGCTGTTGCTAGCCAGCACCCTTCCTTGGAAGCGCTTTCACAGGTGCAGCAACACTGGGGCTTTGCGCTTCTCTACCCACCAAACGTCACGGTCCTTCTCTTTCCGTCTCCTAGACGCGAGCTGAGAAATTGCAAACGTCGAGCAATTGCTCAGAGATGAAAAGTGCCAGCACTGAAAGCTGTTGCTAGCCAGCACCCTTCCTTGGAAGCGCTTTTGTAGGCCTAAGAACACTGGGGCTCTGGGCTTCTCTAGCCACCTCATCTTCTGCTCATCCTCTCGCGCACTCTAAAGAGAGCTCAGGTGAGAAATTGCAAACGTCGAGCAATTGCTCAGAGATGAAAAGTGCCAGCACTGAAAGCTCTTGCTAGCCAGCACCCTTCCTTGGAAGCGCTTTCACAGGCGCAGCAACACTGGGGCTTTGCGCTTCTATACGCACCAAATGTCACGGTCCTTCTCTTTCCGTCTTGTAGACACGAGCTGAGAAATTGCAAACGTCGAGCAATTGCTCAGAGATGAAAAGTGCCAGCACTGAAAGCTGTTGCTAGCCAGCACCCTTCCTTGGAAGCGCTTTCACAGGTGCAGCAACACTGGGGCTTTGCGCTTCTCTACCCACCAAAAGTCACGGTCCTTCTCTTTCCGTCTCCTAGACACGAGCTGAGAAATTGCAAACGTCGAGCAATTGCTCAGAGATGAAAAGTGCCAGCACTGAAAGCTGTTGCTAGCCAGCACCCTTCCTTGGAAGCGCTTTTGTAGGCCTAAAAACACTGGGGCTCTGGGCTTCTCTAGCCACCTCATCTTCTGCTCATCCTCTCGCGCACTCTAAAGAGAGCTCAGGTGAGAAATTACAAACGTCGAGCAATTGCTCAGAGATGAAAAGGGCCAGCACTGAAAGCTGTTGCTAGCCAGCACCCTTCCTTGGAAGCGCTTTCACAGGCGCAGTAACACTGGGGCTTTGCGCTTCTCTAGCCACCAAAAGTCACGGTCCTTCTCTTTCCGTCGGTAGACACGAGCTGAGAAATTGCAAACGTCGAGCAATTGCTCAGAGATGAAAAGTGCCAGCACTGAAAGCTGTTGCTAGCCAGCACCCTTCCTTGGAAGCGCTTTCACAGGCGCAGTAACACTGGGGCTTTGCGCTTCTATACGCACCAAACGTCACGGTCCTTCTCTTTCCGTCGGTAGACACGAGCTGAGAAATTGCAAATGTTGAGCAATTGCTCAGAGATGAAAAGTGCCAGCACTGAAAGCTGTTGCTAGCCAGCCCCCTTCCTTGGAAGCGCTTTTGTAGGCCTAAGAACACTGGGGCTCTGGGCTTCTCTAGCCACCTCATCTTCTGCTCATCCTTTCGTGTACTCTAAAGAGAGCTCAGGTGAGAAATTGCAAACGTCCAGCAATTGCTCAGAGATGAAAAGTGCCAGCACTGAAAGCTGTTGCTAGCCAGCACCCTTCCTTGGAAGCGCTTTCACAGGCGCAGCAACACTGGGGCTTTGCACTTCTATACGCACCAAATGTCACGGTCCTTCTCTTTCCGTCTCGTAGACACGAGCTGAGAAATTGCAAACGTCGAGCAATTGCTCAGAGATGAAAAGTGCCAGCACTGAAAGCTGTTGCTAGCCAGCACCCTTCCTTGGAAGTGCTTTTGTAGGCCTAAGAACACTGGGGCTCTGGGCTTCTCTAGCCACATCATTTTCTGCTCATCCTCTCGCGCACTCTAAAGAGAGCTCAGGTGAGAAATTGCAAACGTCCAGCAATTGCTCAGAGATGAAAAGTGCCAGCACTGAAAGCTCTTGCTAGCCAGCACCCTTCCTTGGAAGCGCTTTCACAGGCGCAGCAACACTGGGGCTTTGCGCTTCTCTAGCCACCAAACGTCACGGTCCTTCTCTTTCCGTCTCGTAGACACGAGCTGAGAAATTGCAAACGTCGAGCAATTGCTCAGAGATGAAAAGTGCCAGCACTGAAAGCTCTTGCTAGCCAGCACCCTTCCTTGGAAGCGCTTTCACAGGTGCAGCAACACTGGGGCTTTGCGCTTCTCTAGCCACCAAAAGTCACGGTCCTTCTCTTTCCGTCTCCTAGACACGAGCTGAGAAATTGCAAACGTCGAGCAATTGCTCAGAGATGAAAAGTGCCAGCACTGAAAGCTGTTGCTAGCCAGCACCCTTCCTTGGAAGCGCTTTTGTAGGCCTAAGAACACTGGGGCTCTGGGCTTCTCTAGCCACCTCATCTTCTGCTCATCCTCTCGCGCACTCTAAAGAGAGCTCAGGTGAGAAATTGCCAATGTCCAGCAATTGCTCAGAGATGAAAAGTGCCAGCACTGAAAGCTGTTGCTAGCCAGCACCCTTCCTTGGAAGCGCTTTCACAGGCGCAGTAACACTGGGGCTTTGCGCTTCTCTACCCACCAAACGTCACGGTCCTTCTCTTTCCGTCGGTAGACACGAGCTGAGAAATTGCAAACGTCGAGCAATTGCTCAGAGATGAAAAGTGCCAGCACTGAAAGCTCTTGCTAGCCAGCACCCTTCCTTGGAAGCGCTTTTGTAGGCCTAAGAACACTGGGGCTCTGGGCTTCTCTAGCCACCTCATCTTCTGCTCATCCTCTCGCGCACTCTAAAGAGAGCTCAGGTGAGAAATTGCAAACGTCCAGCAATTGCTCAGAGATGAAAAGTGCCAGCACTGAAAGCTGTTGCTAGCCAGCACCCTTCCTTGGAAGCGCTTTCACAGGCGCAGCAACACTGGGGCTTTGCGCTTCTATACGCACCAAATGTCACGGTCCTTCTCTTTCCGTCGGTAGACACGAGCTGAGAAATTGCAAACGTCGAGCAATTGCTCAGAGATGAAAAGTGCCAGCACTGAAAGCTGTTGCTAGCCAGCACCCTTCCTTGGAAGCGCTTTTGTAGGCCTAAGAACAGTGGGGCTCTGGGCTTCTCTAGCCACCTCATCTTCTGCTCATCCTCTCGCGCACTCTAAAGAGAGCTCAGGTGAGAAATTGCAAACGTCGAGCAATTGCTCAGAGATGAAAAGTGCCAGCACTGAAAGCTCTTGCTAGCCAGCACCCTTCCTTGGAAGCGCTTTCACAGGCGCAGCAACACTGGGGCTTTGCGCTTCTCTAGCCACCAAACGTCACGGTCCTTCTCTTTCCGTCTCGTAAACAAGAGCTGAGAAATTGCAAACGTCGAGCAATTGCTCAGAGATGAAAAGTGCCAGCACTGAAAGCTGTTGCTAGCCAGCACCCTTCCTTGGAAGCGCTTTCACAGGCGCAGCAACACTGGGGCTTTGCGCTTCTCTAGCCACCAAACGTCACGGTCCTTCTCTTTCCGTCTCGAAGACACGAGCTGAGAAATTGCAAACGTCGAGCAATTGCTCAGAGATGAAAAGTGCCAGCACTGAAAGCTGTTGCTAGCCAGCACCCTTCCTTGGAAGCGCTTTTGTAGGCCTAAGAACACTGGGGCTCTGGGCTTCTCTAGCCACCTCATCTTCTGCTCATCCTCTCGCGCACTCTAAAGAGAGCTCAGGTGAGAAATTGAAAACGTCCAGCAATTGCTCAGAGATGAAAAGTGCCAGCACTGAAAGCTCTTGCTAGCCAGCACCCTTCCTTGGAAGCGCTTTCACAGGCGCAGCAACACTGGGGCTTTGCGCTTCTCTAGCCACCAAACGTCACGGTCCTTCTCTTTCCGTCGGTAGACACGAGCTGAGAAATTGCAAACGTCGAGCAATTGCTCAGAGATGAAAAGTGCCAGCACTGAAAGCTCTTGCTAGCCAGCACCCTTCCTTGGAAGCGCTTTCACAGGTGCAGCAACACTGGGGCTTTGCGCTTCTCTACCCACCAAAAGTCACGGTCCTTCTCTTTCCGTCTCCTAGACACGAGCTGAGAAATTGCAAACGTCCAGCAATTGCTCAGAGATGAAAAGTGCCAGCACTGAAAGCTGTTGCTAGCCAGCACCCTTCCTTGGAAGCGCTTTTGTAGGCCTAAAAACACTGGGGCTCTGGGCTTCTCTAGCCACCTGATCTTCTGCTCATCCTCTCGCGCACTCTAAAGAGAGCTCAGGTGAGAAATTGCAAACGTCGAGCAATTGCTCAGAGATGAAAAGTGCCAGCACTGAAAGCTGTTGCTAGCCAGCACCCTTCCTTGGAAGCGCTTTCACAGGCGCAGCAACACTGGGGCTTTGCGCTTCTCTACCCACCAAACGTCACGGTCCTTCTCTTTCCGTCGGTAGACACGAGCTGAGAAATTGCAAACGTCGAGCAATTGCTCAGAGATGAAAAGTGCCAGCACTGAAAGCTGTTGCTAGCCAGCACCCTTCCTTGGAAGCGCTTTTGTAGGCCTAAGAACACTGGGGCTCTGGGCTTCTCTAGCCACCTAATCTTCTGCTCATCCTCTCGCGCGCTCTAAAGAGAGCTCAGCTGAGAAATTGCAAACGTCGAGCAATTGCTCAGAGAAGAAAAGTGCCAGCACTGAAAGCTCTTGCTAGCCAGCACCCTTCCTTGGAAGCGCTTTCACAGGCGCAGCAACACTGGGGCTTTGCGCTTCTCTAGCCACCAAAAGTCACGGTCCTTCTATTTCCGTCTCGTAGACACGAGCTGAGAAATTGCAAACGTCGAGCAATTGCTCAGAGATGAAAAGTGCCAGCACTGAAAGCTCTTGCTAGCCAGCACCCTTCCTTGGAAGCGCTTGCACAGGCGCAGCAACACTGGGGCTTTGCGCTTCTGTACCCACCAAACGTCACGGTCCTTCTCTTTCCGTCTCGTGGACATGAGATGAGAAATTGCAAATGTCGAGCAATTGCTCAGAGATGAAAAGGGCCAGCACTGAAAGCTCTTGCTCGCCAGCACCCTTCCTTGGAAGCGCTTTCACAGGCGCAGCAACACTGTGGCTTTGCGCTTCTCTACCCACCAAACGTCACGGTCCTTCTCTTTCCGTCGGTAGACACGAGCTGAGAAATTGCAAACGTCGAGCAATTGCTCAGAGATGAAAAGTGCCAGCACTGAAAGCTGTTGCTAGACAGCACCCTTCCTTGGAAGCGCTTTCACAGGCGCAGCAACACTGGGGCTTTGCGCTTCTCTACCCACCATACGTCACGGTCCTTCTCTTTCAGTCGGTAGACACGAGCTGAGAAATTGCAAACGTCGAGCAATTGCTCAGAGATGAAAAGTGCCAGCACTGAAAGCTGTTGCTAGCCAGCACCCTTCCTTGGAAGCGCTTTTGTAGGCCTAAGAACACTGGGGCTCTGGGTTTCTCTAGCCACCTCATCTTCTGCTCATCCTCTCGCGCACTCTAAAGAGAGTTCAGGTGAGAAATTGCAAACGTCCAGCAATTGCTCAGAGATGAAAAGTGCCAGCACTGAAAGCTGTTGCTAGCCAGCACCCTTCCTTGGAAGCGCTTTCACAGGCGCAGCAACACTGGGGCTTTGCGCTTCTCTACACACCAAACGTCACGGTCCTTCTCTTTCCGTATCGTAGACACGAGCTGAGAAATTGCAAACGTCGAGCAATTGCTCAGAGATGAAAACTGCCAGCACTGAAAGCTGTTGCTAGCCAGCACCCTTCCTTGGAAGCGCTTTTGTAGGCCTAAGAACACTGGGGCTCTGGGCTTCTCTAGCCACCTCATCTTCTGCTCATCCTCTCGCGCACTCTAAAGAGAGCTCAGGTGAGAAATTGCAAAGGTCGAGCAATTGCTCAGAGATGAAAAGTGCCAGCACTGAAAGCTCTTGCTAGCCAGCACCCTTCCTTGGAAGCGCTTTCACAGGCGCAGCAACACTGGGGCTTTGCGCTTCTATACACACCAAACGTCACGGTCATTCTCTTTCCGCCTCGTAGACACGAGCTGAGAAATTGAAAACGTCGAGCAATTGCTCAGAGATGAAAAGTGCCAGCACTGAAAGCTCTTGCTAGCCAGCACCCTTCCTTGGAAGCGCTTTCACAAGCGCAGTAACACTGGGGCTTTGCGCTTCTATACGCACCAAACGTCACGGTCATTCTCTTTCCGTCTCGTGGACATGAGCTGAGAAATTGCAAATGTCGAGCAATTGCTCAGAGATGAAAAGTGCCAGCACTGAAAGCTGTTGCTAGCCAGCACCCTTCCTTGGAAGCGCTTTTGTAGGCCTAAGAACACTGGGGCTCTGGGCTTCTCTAGCCACCTAATCTTCTGCTCATCCTCTCGCGCACTCTAAAGAGAGCTCAGGTGAGAAATTGCAAACGTCGAGCAATTGCTCAGAGAAGAAAAGTGCCAGCACTGAAAGCTGTTGCTAGCCAGCACCCTTCCTTGGAAGCGCTTTCACAGGCGCAGTAACACTGGGGCTTTGCGCTTCTCTAGCCACCAAACGTCACGGTCCTTCTCTTTCCGTCGGTAGACACGAGCTGAGAAATTGCAAACGTCGAGCAATTGCTCAGAGATGAAAAGTGCCAGCACTGAAAGCTCTTGCTAGCCAGCACCCTTCCTTGGAAGCGCTTGCACAGGCGCAGCAACACTGGGGCTTTGCGCTTCTCTAGCCACCAAACGTCACGGTCCTTCTCTTTCCGTCTCGTGGACATGAGATGAGAAATTGCAAATGTCGAGCAATTGCTCAGAGATGAAAAGGGCCAGCACTGAAAGCTCTTGCTCGCCAGCACCCTTCCTTGGAAGCGCTTTCACAGGCGCAGCAACACTGGGGCTTTGCGCTTCTCTACCCACCAAACGTCACGGTCCTTCTCTTTCCGCCTCGTAGACACGAGCTGAGAAATTGAAAACGTCAAGCAATTGCTCAGAGATGAAAAGTGCCAGCACTGAAAGCTCTTGCTAGCCAGCACCCTTCCTTGGAAGCGCTTTCACAAGCGCAGTAACACTGGGGCTTTGCGCTTCTATACGCACCAAACGTCACGGTCATTCTCTTTCCGTCTCGTGGACATGAGCTGAGAAATTGCAAATGTCGAGCAATTGCTCAGAGATGAAAAGTGCCAGCACTGAAAGCTGTTGCTAGCCAGCACCCTTCCTTGGAAGCGCTTTCACAGGCGCAGCAACACTGGGGCTTTGCGCTTCTCTAGCCACCAAACGTCACGGTCCTTCTCTTTCCGTCGGTAGACACGAGCTGAGAAATTGCAAACGTCGAGCAATTGCTCAGAGATGAAAAGTGCCAGCACTGAAAGCTGTTGCTAGCCAGCACCCTTCCTTGGAAGCGCTTTCACAGGTGCAGCAACACTGGGGCTTTGCGCTTCTCTACCCACCAAACGTCACGGTCCTTCTCTTTCCGTCTCCTAGACGCGAGCTGAGAAATTGCAAACGTCGAGCAATTGCTCAGAGATGAAAAGTGCCAGCACTGAAAGCTGTTGCTAGCCAGCACCCTTCCTTGGAAGCGCTTTTGTAGGCCTAAGAACACTGGGGCTCTGGGCTTCTCTAGCCACCTAATCTTCTGCTCATCCTCTCGCGCACTCTAAAGAGAGCTCAGGTGAGAAATTGCAAACGTCGAGCAATTGCTCAGAGATGAAAAGTGCCAGCACTGAAAGCTCTTGCTAGCCAGCACCCTTCCTTGGAAGCGCTTTCACAGGCGCAGCAACACTGGGGCTTTGCGCTTCTATACGCACCAAATGTCACGGTCCTTCTCTTTCCGTCTTGTAGACACGAGCTGAGAAATTGCAAACGTCGAGCAATTGCTCAGAGATGAAAAGTGCCAGCACTGAAAGCTGTTGCTAGCCAGCACCCTTCCTTGGAAGCGCTTTTGTAGGCCTAAGAACACTGGGGCTCTGGGCTTCTCTAGCCACCTCATCTTCTGCTCATCCTCTCGCACAGTCTAAAGAGAGCTCAGGTGAGAAATTGCAAACGTCCAGCAATTGCTCAGAGATGAAAAGTGCCAGCACTGAAAGCTCTTGCTAGCCAGCACCCTTCCTTGGAAGCGCTTTCACAGGCGCAGCAACACTGGGGCTTTGCGCTTCTCTACCCACCAAATGTCACGGTCCTTCTCTTTCCGTCTCGTAGACAGGAGCTGAGAAATTGCAAACGTCCAGCAATTGCTCAGAGATGAAAAGTGCCAGCACTGAAAGCTCTTGCTAGCCAGCACCCTTCCTTGGAAGCGCTTTTGTAGGCCTAAGAACACTGGGGCTCTGGGCTTCTCTAGCCACCTAATCTTCTGCTCATCCTCGCGCGCTCTAAAGAGAGCTCAGGTGAGAAATTGCAAAGGTCGAGCAATTGCTCAGAGATGAAAAGTGCCAGCACTGAAAGCTCTTGCTAGCCAGCACCCTTCCTTGGAAGCGCTTTCACAGGCACAGCAACACTGGGGATTTGCGCTTCTCTACGCACCAAACGTCACGGTCCTTCTCTTTCCGTCTCCTAGACACGAGCTGAGAAATTGCAAACGTCGAGCAATTGCTCAGAGATGAAAAGTGCCAGCACTGAAAGCTGTTGCTAGCCAGCACCCTTCCTTGGAAGCGCTTTTGTAGGCCTAAGAACACTGGGGCTCTGGGCTTCTCTAGCCACCTCATCTTCTGCTCATCCTCTCGCGCACTCTGAAGAGAGCTCAGGTGAGAAATTGCAAACGTCGAGCAATTGCTCAGAGATGAAAAGTGCCAGCACTGAAAGCTCTTGCTAGCCAGCACCCTTCCTTGGAAGCGCTTTTGTAGGCCTAAGAACACTGGGGCTCTGGGCTTCTCTAGCCACCTCATCTTCTGCTCATCCTCGCGCGCACTCTAAAGAGAGCTCAGGTGAGAAATTGCAAACGTCGAGCAATTGCTCAGAGATGAAAAGTGCCAGCACTGAAAGCTGTTGCTAGCCAGCACCCCTCCTTGGAAGCGCTTTCACAGGTGCAGTAACACTGGGGCTTTGCACTTCTCTACGCACCAAACGTCACGGTCCTTCTCTTTCCGTCTCGTAGACACGAGCTGAGAAATTGCAAACGTCGAGCAATTGCTCAGAGATGAAAAGTGCCAGCACTGAAAGCTCTTGCTAGCCAGCACCCTTCCTTGGAAGCGCTTTCACAGGCGCAGCAACACTGGGGCTTTGTGCTTCTATACGCACCAAACGTCACGGTCATTCTCTTTCCGTCTCGTAGACACGAGCTGAGAAATTGCAAACGTCGAGCAATTGCTCAGAGATGAAAAGTGCCAGCACTGAAAGCTGTTGCTAGCCAGCACCCTTCCTTGGAAGCGCTTTTGTAGACCTAAGAACACTGGGGCTCTGGGCTTCTCTAGCCACCTCATCTTCTGCTCATCCTCTCGCGCACTCTAAAGAGAGCTCAGGTGAGAAATTACAAACGTCGAGCAATTGCTCAGAGATGAAAAGTGCCAGCACTGAAAGCTGTTGCTAGCCAGCACCCTTCCTTGGAAGCGCTTTCACAGGCGCAGCAACACTGCGGCTTTGCGCTTCTCTAGCCACCAAATGTCACGGTCATTCTCTTTCCGTCTCGTAGACACGAGCTGAGAAATTGCAAACGTCGAGCAATTGCTCAGAGATGAAAAGTGCCAGCACTGAAAGCTGTTGCTAGCCAGCACCCTTCCTTGGAAGCGCTTTTGTAGGCCTAAGAACACTGGGGCTCTGGGCTTCTCTAGCCACCTCATCTTCTGCTCATCCTCTCGCGCACTCTAAAGAGAGCTCAGGTGAGAAATTGCAAACGACGAGCAATTGCTCAGAGATGAAAAGTGCCAGCACTGAAAGCTGTTGCTAGCCAGCACCCTTCCTTGGAAGCGCTTTCACAGGCGCAGTAACACTGGGGCTTTGCGCTTCTCTAGCCACCAAGCGTCACGGTCCTTCTCTTTCCGTCTCATAGACACGAGCTGAGAAATTGCAAACGTCGAGCAATTGCTCAGAGATGAAAAGTGCCAGCACTGAAAGCTCTTGCTAGCCAGCACCCTTCCTTGGAAGCGCTTTCACAGGCGCAGCAACACTGGGGCTTTGCGCTTCTCTAGCCACCAAACGTCACGGTCCTTCTCTTTCCGTCTCCTAGACACGAGCTGAGAAATTGCAAACGTCGAGCAATTGCTCAGAGATGAAAAGTGCCAGCACTGAAAGCTCTTGCTAGCCAGCACCCTTCCTTGGAAGCGCTTTTGTAGGCCTAAGAACACTGGGGCTCTGGGCTTCTCTAGCCACCTCATCTTCTGCTCATCCTCTCGCGCACTCTAAAGAGAGCTCAGGTGAGAAATTGCAAACGTCCAGCAATTGCTCAGAGATGAAAAGTGCCAGCACTGAAAGCTCTTGCTAGCCAGCACCCTTCCTTGGAAGCGCTTTTGTAGGCCTAAGAACACTGGGGCTCTGGGCTTCTCTAGCCACCTCATCTTCTGCTCATCCTCTCGCGCACTCTAAAGAGAGCTCAGGTGAGAAATTGCAAACGTCGAGCAATTGCTCAGAGATGAAAAGTGCCAGCACTGAAAGCTGTTGCTAGCCAGCACCCTTCCTTGGAAGCGCTTTCACAGGCGCAGTAACACTGGGGCTTTGCGCTTCTCTAGCCACCAAACGTCACGGTCATTCTCTTTCCGTCTCGTAGACACGAGCTGAGAAATTGCAAACGTCAAGCAATTGCTCAGAGATGAAAAGTGCCAGCACTGAAAGCTCTTGCTAGCCAGCACCCTTCCTTGGAAGCGCTTTTGTAGGCCTAAGAACACTGGGGCTCTGGGCTTCTCTAGCCACCTCATCTTCTGCTCATCCTCTCGCGCACTCTAAAGAGAGCTCAGGTGAGAAATTGCAAACGTCGAGCAATTGCTCAGAGATGAAAAGTGCCAGCACTGAAAGCTGTTGCTAGCCAGCACCCTTCCTTGGAAGCGCTTTCACAGGCGCAGCAACACTGGGGCTTTGCACTTCTCTACACACCAAACGTCACGGTCCTTCTCTTTCCGCCTCGTAGACACGAGCTGAGAAATTGCAAACGTCAAGCAATGGCTCAGAGATGAAAAGTGCCAGCACTGAAAGCTCTTGCTAGCCAGCACCCTTCCTTGGAAGCGCTTTCACAGGCGCAGTAACACTGGGGCTTTGTGCTTCTATACGCACCAAACGTCACGGTCATTCTCTTTCCGTCTCGTAGACACGAGCTGAGAAATTGCAAACGTCAAGCAATTGCTCAGAGATGAAAAGTGCCAGCACTGAAAGCTCTTGCTAGCCAGCACCCTTCCTTGGAAGCGCTTTTGTAGGCCTAAGAACACTGGGGCTCTGGGCTTCTCTAGCCACCTCATCTTCTGCTCATCCTCTCGCGCACTCTAAAGAGAGCTCAGGTGAGAAATTACAAACGTCGAGCAATTGCTCAGAGATGAAAAGTGCCAGCACTGAAAGCTGTTGCTAGCCAGCACCCTTCCTTGGAAGCGCTTTCACAGGCGCAGCAACACTGGGGCTTTGCGCTTCTCTACGCACCAAATGTCACGGTCCTTCTCTTTCCGTCTTGTAGACACGAGCTGAGAAATTGCAAACGTCGAGCAATTGCTCAGAGATGAAAAGTGCCAGCACTGAAAGCTCTTGCTAGCCAGCACCCTTCCTTGGAAGCGCTTTTGTAGGCCTAAGAACACTGGGGCTCTGGGCTTCTCTAGCCACCTCATCTTCTGCTCATCCTCTCGCGCACTCTAAAGAGAGCTCAGGTGAGAAATTGCAAACGTCCAGCAATTGCTCAGAGATGAAAAGTGCCAGCACTGAAAGCTCTTGCTAGCCAGCACCCTTCCTTGGAAGCGCTTTCACAGGCGCAGTAACACTGGGGCTTTGCGCTTCTCTAGCCACCAAACGTCACGGTCATTCTCTTTCCGTCTCGTAGACACGAGCTGAGAAATTGCAAACGTCAAGCAATTGCTCAGAGATGAAAAGTGCCAGCACTGAAAGCTGTTGCTAGCCAGCACCCTTCCTTGGAAGCGCTTTTGTAGGCCTAAGAACACTGGGGCTCTGGGCTTCTCTAGCCACCTCATCTTCTGCTCATCCTCTCGCGCACTCTAAAGAGAGCTCAGGTGAGAAATTGCAAACGTCGAGCAATTGCTCAGAGATGAAAAGTGCCAGCACTGAAAGCTGTTGCTAGCCAGCACCCTTCCTTGGAAGCGCTTTCACAGGCGCAGCAACACTGAGGCTTTGCGCTTCTCTAGCCACCAAACGTCACGGTCCTTCTCTTTCCGTCTCCTAGACACGAGCTGAGAAATTGCAAACGCCCAGCAATTACTCAGAGATGAAAAGTGCCAGCACTGAAAGCTGTTGCTAGCCAGCACCCTTCCTTGGAAGCGCTTTTGTAGGCCTAAGAACACTGGGGCTCTGGGCTTCTCTAGCCACCTCATCTTCTGCTCATCCTCGCGCGCACTCTAAAGAGAGCTCAGGTGAGAAATTGCAAACGTCGAGCAATTGCTCAGAGATGAAAAGTGCCAGCACTGAAAGCTGTTGCTAGCCAGCACCCTTCCTTGGAAGCGCTTTCACAGGCGCAGTAACACTGGGGCTTTGCACTTCTCTAGCTACCAAACTTCACTGTCCTTCTCTTTCCGTCTCGTAGACACGAGCTGAGAAATTGCAAACGTCGAGCAATTGCTCAGAGATGAAAAGTGCCAGCACTGAAAGCTCTTGCTAGCCAGCACCCTTCCTTGGAAGCGCTTTCACAGGCGCAGCAACACTGGGGCTTTGCGCTTCTCTAGCCACCAAACGTCACGGTCCTTCTCTTTCCGTCTCGTAGACACGAGCTGAGAAATTGCAAACGTCGAGCAATTGCTCCGAGATGAAAAGTGCCAGCACTGAAAGCTGTTGCTAGCCAGCACCCTTCCTTGGAAGCGCTTTTGTAGGCCTAAGAACACTGGGGCTCTGGGCTTCTCTAGCCACCTCATCTTCTGCTCATCCTCTCGCGCACTCTAAAGAGAGCTCAGGTGAGAAATTACAAACGTCGAGCAATTGCTCAGAGATGAAAAGTGCCAGCACTGAAAGCTCTTGCTAGCCAGCACCCTTCCTTGGAAGCGCTTTCACAGGCGCAGCAACACTGGGGCTTTGCGCTTCTATACACACCAAACGTCACGGTCCTTCTCTTTCCGTCGG
Organism: Sarcoramphus papa; assembly: GCA_037962945.1. Lineage (NCBI taxonomy): Eukaryota > Metazoa > Chordata > Aves > Accipitriformes > Cathartidae > Sarcoramphus > Sarcoramphus papa. The sequence continues at coordinate 3,647,994 of JBBMRM010000088.1, forward strand.
TAGACACGAGCTGAGAAATTGCAAACATCGAGCAATTGCTCAGAGATGAAAAGTGCCAGCACTGAAAGCTCTTGCTAGCCAGCACCCTTCCTTGGAAGCGCTTTTGTAGGCCTAAGAACAGTGGGGCTCTGGGCTTCTCTAGCCACCTCATCTTCTGCTCATCCTCTCGCGCACTCTAAAGAGAGCTCAGGTGAGAAATTGCAAACGTCGAGCAATTGCTCAGAGATGAAAAGTGCCAGCACTGAAAGCTCTTGCTAGCCAGCACCCTTCCTTGGAAGCGCTTTTGTAGGCCTAAGAACACTGGGGCTCTGGGCTTCTCTAGCCACCTCATCTTCTGCTCATCCTCTCGCGCACTCTAAAGAGAGCTCAGGTGAGAAATTGCAAACGTCGAGCAATTGCTCAGAGATGAAAAGTGCCAGCACTGAAAGCTCTTGCTAGCCAGCACCCTTCCTTGGAAGCGCTTTCACAGGCGCAGCAACACTGGGGCTTTGCGCTTCTATACGCACCAAACGTCACGGTCCTTCTCTTTCCGGCGGTAGACACGAGCTGAGAAATTGCAAACGTCGAGCAATTGCTCAGAGATGAAAAGTGCCAGCACTGAAAGCTGTTGCTAGCCAGCACCCTTCCTTGGAAGTGCTTTTGTAGGCCTAAGAACACTGGGGCTCTGGGCTTCTCTAGCCACCTCATCTTCTGCTCATCCTCTCGCGCACTCTAAAGAGAGCTCAGGTGAGAAATTGCAAACGTCCAGCAATTGCTCAGAGATGAAAAGTGCCAGCACTGAAAGCTGTTGCTAGCCAGCACCCTTCCTTGGAAGCGCTTTCACAGGCGCAGCAACACTGGGGCTTTGCGCTTCTCTAGCCACCAAACGTCACGGTCCTTCTCTTTCCGTCGGTAGACACGAGCTGAGAAATTGCAAACGTCGAGCAATTGCTCAGAGATGAAAAGTGCCAGCACTGAAAGCTCTTGCTAGCCAGCACCCTTCCTTGGAAGCGCTTTCACAGGTGCAGCAACACTGGGGCTTTGCGCTTCTCTACCCACCAAAAGTCACGGTCCTTCTCTTTCCGTCTCCTAGACACGAGCTGAGAAATTGCAAACGTCGAGCAATTGCTCAGAGATGAAAAGTGCCAGCACTGAAAGCTCTTGCTAGCCAGCACCCTTCCTTGGAAGCGCTTTTGTAGGCCTAAGAACACTGGGGCTCTGGGCTTCTCTAGCCACCTCATCTTCTGCTCATCCTCTCGCGCACTCTAAAGAGAGCTCAGGTGAGAAATTACAAACGTCGAGCAATTGCTCAGAGATGAAAAGTGCCAGCACTGAAAGCTCTTGCTAGCCAGCACCCTTCCTTGGAAGCGCTTTTGTAGGCCTAAGAACACTGGGGCTCTGCGCTTCTCTAGCCACCTCATCTTCTGCTCATCCTCTCGCGCACTCTAAAGAGAGCTCAGGTGAGAAATTGCAAATGTCCAGCAATTGCTCAGAGATGAAAAGTGCCAGCACTGAAAGCTGTTGCTAGCCAGCACCCTTCCTTGGAAGCGCTTTCACAGGCGCAGTAACACTGGGGCTTTGCGCTTCTCTAGCCACCAAACGTCACGGTCCTTCTCTTTCCGTCGGTAGACACGAGCTGAGAAATTGCAAATGTCGAGCAATTGCTCAGAGATGAAAAGTGCCAGCACTGAAAGCTCTTGCTAGCCAGCACCCTTCCTTGGAAGCGCTTTTGTAGGCCTAAGAACACTGGGGCTCTGGGCTTCTCTAGCCACCTCATCTTCTGCTCATCCTCTCGCGCACTCTAAAGAGAGCTCAGGTGAGAAATTGCAAACGTCGAGCAATTGCTCAGAGATGAAAAGTGCCAGCACTGAAAGCTGTTGCTAGCCAGCACCCTTCCTTGGAAGCGCTTTCACAGGCGCAGCAACACTGGGGCTTTGCGCTTCTATACGCACCAAACGTCACGGTCCTTCTCTTTCCGTCGGTAGACACGAGCTGAGAAATTGCAAACGTCGAGCAATTGCTCAGAGATGAAAAGTGCCAGCACTGAAAGCTCTTGCTAGCCAGCACCCTTCCTTGGAAGCGCTTTTGTAGGCCTAAGAACAGTGGGGCTCTGGGCTTCTCTAGCCACCTCATCTTCTGCTCATCCTCTCGCGCACTCTAAAGAGAGCTCAGGTGAGAAATTGCAAACGACGAGCAATTGCTCAGAGATGAAAAGTGCCAGCACTGAAAGCTCTTGCTAGCCAGCACCCTTCCTTGGAAGCGCTTTCACAGGCGCAGTAACACTGGGGCTTTGCGCTTCTATACGCACCAAACGTCACGGTCATTCTCTTTCCGTCTCGTGGACATGAGCTGAGAAATTGCAAACGTCGAGCAATTGCTCAGAGATGAAAAGTGCCAGCACTGAAAGCTGTTGCTAGCCAGCACCCTTCCTTGGAAGCGCTTTCACAGGCGCAGCAACACTGTGGCTTTGCGCTTCTCTACACACCAAACGTCACGGTCCTTCTCTTTCCGTCGGTAGACACGAGCTGAGAAATTGCAAACGTCGAGCAATTGCTCAGAGATGAAAAGTGCCAGCACTGAAAGCTGTTGCTAGCCAGCACCCTTCCTTGGAAGCGCTTTTGTAGGCCTAAGAACACTGGGGCTCTGGGCTTCTCTAGCCACCTCATCTTCTGCTCATCCTCTCGCGCGCTCTAAAGAGAGCTCAGGTGAGAAATTGCAAACGTCCAGCAATTGCTCAGAGATGAAAAGTGTCAGCACTGAAAGCTCTTGCTAGCCAGCACCCTTCCTTGGAAGCGCTTTCACAGGCGCAGCAACACTGGGGCTTTGCGCTTCTATACGCACCACATGTCACGGTCCTTCTCTTTCCGTCTCATAGACACGAGCTGAGAAATTGCAAACGTCGAGCAATTGCTCCGAGATGAAAAGTGCCAGCACTGAAAGCTGTTGCTAGCCAGCACCCTTCCTTGGAAGCGCTTTTGTAGGCCTAAGAACACTGGGGCTCTGGGCTTCTCTAGCCACCTCATCTTCTGCTCATCCTCTCGCGCACTCTAAAGAGAGCTCAGGTGAGAAATTGCAAACGTCCAGCAATTGCTCAGAGATGAAAAGTGCCAGCACTGAAAGCTGTTGCTAGCCAGCACCCTTCCTTGGAAGCGCTTTCACAGGCGCAGCAACACTGAGGCTTTGCGCTTCTCTACCCACCAAAAGTCACGGTCCTTCTCTTTCCGTCTCCTAGACACGAGCTGAGAAATTGCAAACGTCGAGCAATTGCTCAGAGATGAAAAGTGCCAGCACTGAAAGCTCTTGCTAGCCAGCACCCTTCCTTGGAAGCGCTTTTGTAGGCCTAAGAACACTGGGGCTCTGGGCTTCTCTAGCCACCTCATCTTCTGCTCATCCTCGCGCGCACTCTAAAGAGAGCTCAGGTGAGAAATTGCAAACGTCGAGCAATTGCTCAGAGATGAAAAGTGCCAGCACTGAAAGCTCTTGCTAGCCAGCACCCTTCCTTGGAAGCGCTTTCACAGGCGCAGCAACACTGGGGCTTTGCGCTTCTATACACACCAAACGTCACGGTCCTTCTCTTTCCGTCGGTAGACACGAGCTGAGAAATTGCAAACGTCGAGCAATTGCTCAGAGATGAAAAGTGCCAGCACTGAAAGCTGTTGCTAGCCAGCACCCTTCCTTGGAAGCGCTTTTGTAGGCCTAAGAACAGTGGGGCTCTGGGCTTCTCTAGCCACCTCATCTTCTGCTCATCCTCTCGCGCACTCTAAAGAGAGCTCAGGTGAGAAATTGCAAACGTCGAGCAATTGCTCAGAGATGAAAAGTGCCAGCACTGAAAGCTCTTGCTAGCCAGCACCCTTCCTTGGAAGCGCTTTTGTAGGCCTAAGAACAGTGGGGCTCTGGGCTTCTCTAGCCACCTCATCTTCTGCTCATCCTCTCGCGCACTCTAAAGAGAGCTCAGGTGAGAAATTGCAAACGTCGAGCAATTGCTCAGAGATGAAAAGTGCCAGCACTGAAAGCTCTTGCTAGCCAGCACCCTTCCTTGGAAGCGCTTTCACAGGCGCAGCAACACTGGGGCTTTGCGCTTCTATACGCACCAAACATCACGGTCCTTCTCTTTCCGTCTCGTAGACACGAGCTGAGAAATTGCAAACGTCGAGCAATTGCTCAGAGATGAAAAGTGCCAGCACTGAAAGCTCTTGCTAGCCAGCACCCTTCCTTGGAAGCGCTTTTGTAGGCCTAAGAACACTGGGGCTCTGGGCTTCTCTAGCCACCTCATCTTCTGCTCATCCTCTCGCGCACTCTAAAGAGAGCTCAGGTGAGAAATTGCAAAGGTCGAGCAATTGCTCAGAGATGAAAAGTGCCAGCACTGAAAGCTGTTGCTAGCCAGCACCCTTCCTTGGAAGCGCTTTCACAGGCGCAGCAACACTGGGGCTTTGCGCTTCTATACGCACCAAACATCACGGTCCTTCTCTTTCCGTCTCGTAGACACGAGCTGAGAAATTGCAAACGTCGAGCAATTGCTCAGAGATGAAAAGTGCCAGCACTGAAAGCTCTTGCTAGCCAGCACCCTTCCTTGGAAGCGCTTTTGTAGGCCTAAGAACACTGGGGCTCTGGGCTTCTCTAGCCACCTCATCTTCTGCTCATCCTCTCGCGCACTCTAAAGAGAGCTCAGGTGAGAAATTGCAAATGTCCAGCAATTGCTCAGAGATGAAAAGTGCCAGCACTGAAAGCTGTTGCTAGCCAGCACCCTTCCTTGGAAGCGCTTTCACAGGCGCAGTAACACTGGGGCTTTGCGCTTCTCTAGCCACCAAACGTCACGGTCCTTCTCTTTCCGTCGGTAGACACGAGCTGAGAAATTGCAAACGTCGAGCAATTGCTCAGAGATGAAAAGTGCCAGCACTGAAAGCTCTTGCTAGCCAGCACCCTTCCTTGGAAGCGCTTTTGTAGGCCTAAGAACACTGGGGCTCTGGGCTTCTCTAGCCACCTCATCTTCTGCTCATCCTCTCGCGCACTCTAAAGAGAGCTCAGGTGAGAAATTACAAACGTCGAGCAATTGCTCAGAGATGAAAAGGGCCAGCACTGAAAGCTCTTGCTAGCCAGCACCCTTCCTTGGAAGCGCTTTCACAGGCGCAGCAACACTGGGGCTTTGCGCTTCTCTACCCACCAAACGTCACGGTCCTTCTCTTTCCGTCGGTAGACACGAGCTGAGAAATTGCAAACGTCGAGCAATTGCTCAGAGATGAAAAGTGCCAGCACTGAAAGCTCTTGCTAGCCAGCACCCTTCCTTGGAAGCGCTTTTGTAGGCCTAAGAACAGTGGGGCTCTGGGCTTCTCTAGCCACCTCATCTTCTGCTCATCCTCTCGCGCACTCTAAAGAGAGCTCAGGTGAGAAATTGCAAACGTCCAGCAATTGCTCCGAGATGAAAAGTGCCAGCACTGAAAGCTCTTGCTAGCCAGCACCCTTCCTTGGAAGCGCTTTCACAGGCGCAGCAACACTGGGGCTTTGCGCTTCTCTAGCCACCAAACGTCACGGTCCTTCTCTTTCCGTCTCGTAGACACGAGCTGAGAAATTGCAAACGTCGAGCAATTGCTCAGAGATGAAAAGTGCCAGCACTGAAAGCTGTTGCTAGCCAGCACCCTTCCTTGGAAGCGCTTTCACAGGCGCAGCAACACTGGGGCTTTGCGCTTCTCTAGCCACCAAACGTCACGGTCCTTCTCTTTCCGGCGGTAGACACGAGCTGAGAAATTGCAAACGTCGAGCAATTGCTCAGAGATGAAAAGTGCCAGCACTGAAAGCTGTTGCTAGCCAGCACCCTTCCTTGGAAGCGCTTTTGTAGGCCTAAGAACACTGGGGCTCTGGGCTTCTCTAGCCACCTCATCTTCTGCTCATCCTCTCGCGCACTCTAAAGAGAGCTCAGGTGAGAAATTGCAAACGTCGAGCAATTGCTCAGAGATGAAAAGTGCCAGCACTGAAAGCTCTTGCTAGCCAGCACCCTTCCTTGGAAGCGCTTTCACAGGCGCAGCAACCCTGGGGCTTTGCGCTTCTCTAGCCACCAAACGTCACGGTCCTTCTCTTTCCGCCTCGTAGACACGAGCTGAGAAATTGAAAACGTCAAGCAATTTCTCAGAGATGAAAAGTGCCAGCACTGAAAGCTGTTGCTAGCCAGCACCCTTCCTTGGAAGCGCTTTCACAAGCGCAGTAACACTGGGGCTTTGCGCTTCTATACGCACCAAACGTCACGGTCATTCTCTTTCCGTCTCCTAGACACGAGCTGAGAAATTGCAAATGTCGAGCAATTGCTCAGAGATGAAAAGTGCCAGCACTGAAAGCTCTTGCTAGCCAGCACCCTTCCTTGGAAGCGCTTTCACAGGCGCAGCAACACTGGGGCTTTGCGCTTCTCTAGCCACCAAACGTCACGGTCCTTCTCTTTCCGTCGGTAGACACGAGCTGAGAAATTGCAAACGTCGAGCAATTGCTCAGAGATGAAAAGTGCCAGCACTGAAAGCTCTTGCTAGCCAGCACCCTTCCTTGGAAGCGCTTTCACAGGCGCAGCAACACTGGGGCTTTGCGCTTCTCTACCCACCAAACGTCACGGTCCTTCTCTTTCAGTCGGTAGACACGAGCTGAGAAATTGCAAACGTCGAGCAATTGCTCAGAGATGAAAAGTGCCAGCACTGAAAGCTGTTGCTAGCCAGCACCCTTCCTTGGAAGCGCTTTTGTAGGCCTAAGAACACTGGGGCTCTGGGCTTCCCTAGCCACCTCATCTTCTGCTCATCCTCTCGCGCACTCTAAAGAGAGCTCAGGTGAGAAATTGCAAACGTCGAGCAATTGCTCAGAGATGAAAAGTGCCAGCACTGAAAGCTCTTGCTAGCCAGCACCCTTCCTTGGAAGCGCTTTCACAGGCGCAGCAACACTGGGGCTTTGCGCTTCTCTAGCCACCAAACGTCACGGTCCTTCTCTTTCCGTCGGTAGACACGAGCTGAGAAATTGCAAACGTCGAGCAATTGCTCAGAGATGAAAAGTGCCAGCACTGAAAGCTGTTGCTAGCCAGCACCCTTCCTTGGAAGCGCTTTCACAGGTGCAGCAACACTGGGGCTTTGCGCTTCTCTACCCACCAAAAGTCACGGTCCTTCTCTTTCCGTCTCCTAGACACGAGCTGAGAAATTGCAAACGTCGAGCAATTGCTCAGAGATGAAAAGTGCCAGCACTGAAAGCTGTTGCTAGCCAGCACCCTTCCTTGGAAGCGCTTTTGTAGGCCTAAGAACACTGGGGCTCTGGGCTTCTCTAGCCACCTCATCTTCTGCTCATCCTCTCGCGCACTCTAAAGAGAGCTCAGGTGAGAAATTACAAACGTCGAGCAATTGCTCAGAGATGAAAAGTGCCAGCACTGAAAGCTCTTGCTAGCCAGCACCCTTCCTTGGAAGCGCTTTTGTAGGCCTAAGAACACTGGGGCTCTGGGCTTCTCTAGCCACCTCATCTTCTGCTCATCCTCTCGCGCACTCTAAAGAGAGCTCAGGTGAGAAATTGCAAATGTCCAGCAATTGCTCAGAGATGAAAAGTGCCAGCACTGAAAGCTGTTGCTAGCCAGCACCCTTCCTTGGAAGCGCTTTCACAGGCGCAGTAACACTGGGGCTTTGCGCTTCTCTAGCCACCAAACGTCACGGTCCTTCTCTTTCCGTCGGTAGACACGAGCTGAGAAATTGCAAACGTCGAGCAATTGCTCAGAGATGAAAAGTGCCAGCACTGAAAGCTCTTGCTAGCCAGCACCCTTCCTTGGAAGCGCTTTTGTAGGCCTAAGAACACTGGGGCTCTGGGCTTCTCTAGCCACCTCATCTTCTGCTCATCCTCTCGCGCACTCTAAAGAGAGCTCAGGTGAGAAATTACAAACGTCGAGCAATTGCTCAGAGATGAAAAGGGCCAGCACTGAAAGCTCTTGCTAGCCAGCACCCTTCCTTGGAAGCGCTTTCACAGGCGCAGCAACACTGGGGCTTTGCGCTTCTCTACCCACCAAACGTCACGGTCCTTCTCTTTCCGTCGGTAGACACGAGCTGAGAAATTGCAAACGTCGAGCAATTGCTCAGAGATGAAAAGTGCCAGCACTGAAAGCTCTTGCTAGCCAGCACCCTTCCTTGGAAGCGCTTTTGTAGGCCTAAGAACAGTGGGGCTCTGGGCTTCTCTAGCCACCTCATCTTCTGCTCATCCTCTCGCGCACTCTAAAGAGAGCTCAGGTGAGAAATTGCAAACGTCCAGCAATTGCTCCGAGATGAAAAGTGCCAGCACTGAAAGCTCTTGCTAGCCAGCACCCTTCCTTGGAAGCGCTTTCACAGGCGCAGCAACACAGGGGCTTTGCGCTTCTCTAGCCACCAAACGTCACGGTCCTTCTCTTTCCGTCTCGTAGACACGAGCTGAGAAATTGCAAACGTCGAGCAATTGCTCAGAGATGAAAAGTGCCAGCACTGAAAGCTGTTGCTAGCCAGCACCCTTCCTTGGAAGCGCTTTCACAGGCGCAGCAACACTGGGGCTTTGCGCTTCTCTAGCTACCAAACGTCACGGTCCTTCTCTTTCCGTCTCCTAGACACGAGCTGAGAAATTGCAAACGTCGAGCAATTGCTCAGAGATGAAAAGTGCCAGCACTGAAAGCTGTTGCTAGCCAGCACCCTTCCTTGGAAGCGCTTTTGTAGGCCTAAGAACACTGGGGCTCTGGGCTTCTCTAGCCACCTCATCTTCTGCTCATCCTCTCGCGCACTCTAAAGAGAGCTCAGGTGAGAAATTGCAAACGTCGAGCAATTGCTCAGAGATGAAAAGTGCCAGCACTGAAAGCTCTTGCTAGCCAGCACCCTTCCTTGGAAGCGCTTTCACAGGCGCAGCAACCCTGGGGCTTTGCGCTTCTCTACCCACCAAACGTCACGGTCCTTCTCTTTCCGTCTCCTAGACACGAGCTGAGAAATTGAAAACGTCAAGCAATTGCTCAGAGATGAAAAGTGCCAGCACTGAAAGCTCTTGCTAGCCAGCACCCTTCCTTGGAAGCGCTTTCACAGGCGCAGCAACACTGGGGCTTTGCGCTTCTCTAGCCACCAAACGTCACGGTCCTTCTCTTTCCGTCGGTAGACACGAGCTGAGAAATTGCAAACGTCGAGCAATTGCTCAGAGATGAAAAGTGCCAGCACTGAAAGCTCTTGCTAGCCAGCACCCTTCCTTGGAAGCGCTTTCACAGGCGCAGCAACACTGGGGCTTTGCGCTTCTCTACCCACCAAACGTCACGGTCCTTCTCTTTCAGTCGGTAGACACGAGCTGAGAAATTGCAAACGTCGAGCAATTGCTCAGAGATGAAAAGTGCCAGCACTGAAAGCTGTTGCTAGCCAGCACCCTTCCTTGGAAGCGCTTTTGTAGGCCTAAGAACACTGGGGCTCTGGGCTTCTCTAGCCACCTCATCTTCTGCTCATCCTCTCGCGCACTCTAAAGAGAGCTCAGGTGAGAAATTGCAAACGTCGAGCAATTGCTCAGAGATGAAAAGTGCCAGCACTGAAAGCTCTTGCTAGCCAGCACCCTTCCTTGGAAGCGCTTTCACAGGCGCAGCAACACTGGGGCTTTGCGCTTCTCTAGCCACCAAACGTCACGGTCCTTCTCTTTCCGTCTCGTAGACACGAGCTGAGAAATTGCAAACGTCGAGCAATTGCTCAGAGATGAAAAGTGCCAGCACTGAAAGCTGTTGCTAGCCAGCACCCTTCCTTGGAAGCGCTTTTGTAGGCCTAAGAACACTGGGGCTCTGGGCTTCTCTAGCCACCTCATCTTCTGCTCATCCTCTCGCGCACTCTAAAGAGAGCTCAGGTGAGAAATTGCAAACGTTGAGCAATTGCTCAGAGATGAAAAGTGCCAGCACTGAAAGCTGTTGCTAGCCAGCACCCTTCCTTGGAAGCGCTTTCACAGGCGCAGCAAAACTGGGGCTTTGCGCTTCTCTATCCACCAAACGTCACGGTCCTTCTCTTTCCGTCTCCTAGACACGAGCTGAGAAATTGCAAACGTCGAGCAATTGCTCAGAGATGAAAAGGGCCAGCACTGAAAGCTCTTGCTAGCCAGCACCCTTCCTTGGAAGCGCTTTCACAGGCGCAGCAACACTGGGGCTTTGCGCTTCTCTACCCACCAAACGTCACGGTCCTTCTCTTTCCGTCTCCTAGACACGAGCTGAGAAATTGCAAAGGTCGAGCAATTGCTCAGAGATGAAAAGTGCCAGCACTGAAAGCTCTTGCTAGCCAGCACCCTTCCTTGGAAGCGCTTTTGTAGGCCTAAGAACACTGGGGCTCTGGGCTTCTCTAGCCACCTACTCTTCTGCTCATCCTCTCGCGCACTCTAAAGAGAGCTCAGGTGAGAAATTGCAAACGTCGAGCAATTGCTTAGAGAAGAAAAGTGCCAGCACTGAAAGCTCTTGCTAGCCAGCACCCTTCCTTGGAAGCGCTTTCACAGGCGCAGCAACACTGGGGCTTTGCGCTTCTCTAGCCACGAAACGTCACGGTCCTTCTCTTTCCGTCGGTAGACACGAGCTGAGAAATTGCAAACGTCGAGCAATTGCTCAGAGATGAAAAGTGCCAGCATTGAAAGCTGTTGCTAGCCAGCACCCTTCCTTGGAAGCGCTTTCACAGGCGCAGCAACACTGGGGCTTTGCGCTTCTATACGCACCAAACGTCACGGTCCTTCTCTTTCCGGCGGTAGACACGAGCTGAGAAATTGCAAACGTCGAGCAATTGCTCAGAGATGAAAAGTGCCAGCACTGAAAGCTGTTGCTAGCCAGCACCCTTCCTTGGAAGCGCTTTCACAGGCGCAGCAACACTGGGGCTTTGCGCTTCTCTACCCACCAAACGTCACGGTCCTTCTCTTTCAGTCGGTAGACACGAGCTGAGAAATTGCAAACGTCGAGCAATTGCTCAGAGATGAAAAGTGCCAGCACTGAAAGCTGTTGCTAGCCAGCACCCTTCCTTGGAAGCGCTTTTGTAGGCCTAAGAACACTGGGGCTCTGGGCTTCCCTAGCCACCTCATCTTCTGCTCATCCTCTCGCGCACTCTAAAGAGAGCTCAGGTGAGAAATTGCAAACGTCGAGCAATTGCTCAGAGATGAAAAGTGCCAGCACTGAAAGCTGTTGCTAGCCAGCACCCTTCCTTGGAAGCGCTTTCACAGGCGCAGCAACACTGGGGCTTTGCGCTTCTCTAGCCACCAAACGTCACGGTCCTTCTCTTTCCGTCTCGTAGACACGAGCTGAGAAATTGCAAACGTCGAGCAATTGCTCAGAGATGAAAAGTGCCAGCACTGAAAGCTGTTGCTAGCCAGCACCCTTCCTTGGAAGCGCTTTTGTAGGCCTAAGAACACTGGGGCTCTGGGCTTCTCTAGCCACCTCATCTTCTGCTCATCCTCTCGCGCACTCTAAAGAGAGCTCAGGTGAGAAATTGCAAACGTCGAGCAATTGCTCAGAGATGAAAAGTGCCAGCACTGAAAGCTGTTGCTAGCCAGCACCCTTCCTTGGAAGCGCTTTCACAGGCGCAGCAACACTGGGGCTTTGCGCTTCTCTAGCCACCAAACGTCACGGTCCTTCTCTTTCCGTCTCGTAGACACGAGCTGAGAAATTGCAAAGGTCGAGCAATTGCTCAGAGATGAAAAGTGCCAGCACTGAAAGCTCTTGCTAGCCAGCACCCTTCCTTGGAAGCGCTTTTGTAGGCCTAAGAACACTGGGGCTCTGGGCTTCTCTAGCCACCTCATCTTCTGCTCATCCTCTCGCGCACTCTAAAGAGAGCTCAGGTGAGAAATTGCAAACGTCGAGCAATTGCTCAGAGAAGAAAAGTGCCAGCACTGAAAGCTCTTGCTAGCCAGCACCCTTCCTTGGAAGCGCTTTCACAGGCGCAGCAACACTGGGGCTTTGCGCTTCTCTAGCCACCAAACGTCACGTTCCTTCTCTTTCCGTCGGTAGACACGAGCTGAGAAATTGCAAACGTCGAGCAATTGCTCAGAGATGAAAAGTGCCAGCACTGAAAGCTGTTGCTAGCCAGCACCCTTCCTTGGAAGCGCTTTCACAGGCGCAGCAACACTGGGGCTTTGCGCTTCTATACGCACCAAACGTCACGGTCCTTCTCTTTCCGGCGGTAGACACGAGCTGAGAAATTGCAAACGTCGAGCAATTGCTCAGAGATGAAAAGTGCCAGCACTGAAAGCTCTTGCTAGCCAGCACCCTTCCTTGGAAGCGCTTTTGTAGGCCTAAGAACACTGGGGCTCTGGGCTTCTCTAGCCACCTCATCTTCTGCTCATCCTCTCGCGCACTCTAAAGAGAGCTCAGGTGAGAAATTGCAAACGTCGAGCAATTGCTCAGAGATGAAAAGTGCCAGCACTGAAAGCTGTTGCTAGCCAGCACCCTTCCTTGGAAGCGCTTTCACAGGCGCAGCAACACTGGGGCTTTGCGCTTCTCTAGCCACCAAACGTCACGGTCCTTCTCTTTCCGCCTCGTAGACACGAGCTGAGAAATTGAAAACGTCAAGCAATTGCTCCGAGATGAAAAGTGCCAGCACTGAAAGCTGTTGCTAGCCAGCACCCTTCCTTGGAAGCGCTTTCACAAGCGCAGTAACACTGGGGCTTTGCGCTTCTATACGCACCAAACGTCACGGTCATTCTCTTTCCGTCTCGTGGACGTGAGCTGAGAAATTGCAAATGTCGAGCAATTGCTCAGAGATGAAAAGTGCCAGCACTGAAAGCTCTTGCTAGCCAGCACCCTTCCTTGGAAGCGCTTTCACAGGCGCAGCAACACTGGGGCTTTGCGCTTCTCTACTCACCAAACGTCACGGTCCTTCTTTTTCCGTCGGTAGACACGAGCTGAGAAATTGCAAACGTCGAGCAATTGCTCAGAGATGAAAAGTGCCAGCACTGAAAGCTGTTGCTAGCCAGCACCCTTCCTTGGAAGCGCTTTTGTAGGCCTAAGAACACTGGGGCTCTGGGCTTCCCTAGCCACCTCATCTTCTGCTCATCCTCTCGCGCACTCTAAAGAGAGCTCAGGTGAGAAATTGCAAACGTCGAGCAATTGCTCAGAGATGAAAAGTGCCAGCACTGAAAGCTGTTGCTAGCCAGCACCCTTCCTTGGAAGCGCTTTCACAGGCGCAGCAACACTGGGGCTTTGCGCTTCTCTAGCCACCAAACGTCACGGTCCTTCTCTTTCCGTCTCGTAGACACGAGCTGAGAAATTGCAAAGGTCGAGCAATTGCTCAGAGATGAAAAGTGCCAGCACTGAAAGCTCTTGCTAGCCAGCACCCTTCCTTGGAAGCGCTTTTGTAGGCCTAAGAACACTGGGGCTCTGGGCTTCTCTAGCCACCTCATCTTCTGCTCATCCTCTCGCGCACTCTAAAGAGAGCTCAGGTGAGAAATTGCAAACGTCGAGCAATTGCTCAGAGATGAAAAGTGCCAGCACTGAAAGCTGTTGCTAGCCAGCACCCTTCCTTGGAAGCGCTTTCACAGGCGCAGCAACACTGGGGCTTTGCGCTTCTCTAGCCACCAAACGTCAAGGTCCTTCTGTTTCCGTCTCCTAGACACGAGCTGAGAAATTGCAAACGTCGAGCAATTGCTCAGAGATGAAAAGTGCCAGCACTGAAAGCTGTTGCTAGCCAGCACCCTTCCTTGGAAGCGCTTTCACAGGCGCAGCAACACTGGGGCTTTGCGCTTCTCTACCCACCAAACGTCACGGTCCTTCTCTTTCCGTCTCCTAGACACGAGCTGAGAAATTGCAAACGTCGAGCAATTGCTCAGAGATGAAAAGTGCCAGCACTGAAAGCTGTTGCTAGCCAGCACCCTTCCTTGGAAGCGCTTTTGTAGGCCTAAGAACACTGGGGCTCTGGGCTTCTCTAGCCACCTCATCTTCTGCTCATCCTCTCGCGCACTCTAAAGAGAGCTCAGGTGAGAAATTGCAAACGTCGAGCAATTGCTCAGAGATGAAAAGTGCCAGCACTGAAAGCTGTTGCTAGCCAGCACCCTTCCTTGGAAGCGCTTTCACAGGCGCAGCAACACTGGGGCTTTGCACTTCTATACGCACCAAACGTCACGGTCCTTCTCTTTCCGTCGGTAGACACGAGCTGAGAAATTGCAAACGTCGAGCAATTGCTCAGAGATGAAAAGTGCCAGCACTGAAAGCTGTTGCTAGCCAGCACCCTTCCTTGGAAGCGCTTTCACAGGCGCAGCAACACTGGGGCTTTGCGCTTCTATACGCACCAAACGTCACGGTCCTTCTCTTTCCGGCGGTAGACACGAGCTGAGAAATTGCAAACGTCGAGCAATTGCTCAGAGATGAAAAGTGCCAGCACTGAAAGCTGTTGCTAGCCAGCACCCTTCCTTGGAAGCGCTTTTGTAGGCCTAAGAACACTGGGGCTCTGGGCTTCTCTAGCCACCTCATCTTCTGCTCATCCTCGCGCGCACTCTAAAGAGAGCTCAGGTGAGAAATTGCAAACGTCCAGCAATTGCTCAGAGATGAAAAGTGCCAGCACTGAAAGCTGTTGCTAGCCAGCACCCTTCCTTGGAAGAGCTTTCACAGGCGCAGCAACACTGGGGCTTTGCGCTTCTCTAGCCACCAAACGTCACGGTCCTTCTCTTTCCGTCTCCTAGACACGAGCTGAGAAATTGCAAACGTCGAGCAATTGCTCAGAGATGAAAAGTGCCAGCACTGAAAGCTGTTGCTAGCCAGCACCCTTCGTTGGAAGCGCTTTTGTAGGCCTAAGAACACTGGGGCTCTGGGCTTCTCTAGCCACCTCATCTTCTGCTCATCCTCTCGCGCACTCTAAAGAGAGCTCAGGTGAGAAATTGCAAACGTCCAGCAATTGCTCAGAGATGAAAAGTGCCAGCACTGAAAGCTGTTGCTAGCCAGCAGCCTTCCTTGGAAGCGCTTTCACAGGCGCAGCAACACTGGGGCTTTGCGCTTCTCTCGCCACCAAACGTCACGGTCCTTCTCTTTCCGTCTCGTAGACACGAGCTGAGAAATTGCAAACGTCGAGCAATTGCTCAGAGATGAAAAGTGCCAGCACTGAAAGCTCTTGCTAGCCAGCACCCTTCCTTGGAAGCGCTTTTGTAGGCCTAAGAACACTGGGGCTCTGGGCTTCTCTAGCCACCTCATCTTCTGCTCATCCTCTCGCGCACTCTAAAGAGAGCTCAGGTGAGAAATTGCAAACGTCGAGCAATTGCTCAGAGATGAAAAGTGCCAGCACTGAAAGCTGTTGCTAGCCAGCACCCTTCCTTGGAAGCGCTTTCACAGGCGCAGCAACACTGGGGCTTTGCGCTTCTCTAGCCACCAAACGTCACGGTCCTTCTCTTTCCGTCGGTAGACACGAGCTGAGAAATTGCAAACGTCGAGCAATTGCTCAGAGATGAAAAGTGCCAGCACTGAAAGCTCTTGCTAGCCAGCACCCTTCCTTGGAAGCGCTTTCACAGGCGCAGCAACACTGGGGCTTTGCGCTTCTCTACCCACCAAACGTCACGGTCCTTCTCTTTCAGTCGGTAGACACGAACTGAGAAATTGCAAACGTCGAGCAATTGCTCAGAGATGAAAAGTGCCAGCACTGAAAGCTGTTGCTAGCCAGCACCCTTCCTTGGAAGCGCTTTCACAGGCGCAGCAACACTGGGGCTTTGCGCTTCTCTACCCACCAAACGTCACGGTCCTTCTCTTTCAGTCGGTAGACACGAGCTGAGAAATTGCAAACGTCGAGCAATTGCTCAGAGATGAAAAGTGCCAGCACTGAAAGCTGTTGCTAGCCAGCACCCTTCCTTGGAAGCGCTTTTGTAGGCCTAAGAACACTGGGGCTCTGGGCTTCTCTAGCCACCTCATCTTCTGCTCATCCTCTCGCGCACTCTAAAGAGAGCTCAGGTGAGAAATTGCAAACGTCCAGCAATTGCTCAGAGATGAAAAGTGCCAGCACTGAAAGCTGTTGCTAGCCAGCACCCTTCCTTGGAAGCGCTTTCACAGGCGCAGCAACACTGGGGCTTTGCGCTTCTCTAGCCACCAAACGTCACGGTCCTTCTCTTTCCGTCTCGTAGACACGAGCTGAGAAATTGCAAACGTCGAGCAATTGCTCAGAGATGAAAAGTGCCAGCACTGAAAGCTCTTGCTAGCCAGCACCCTTCCTTGGAAGCGCTTTTGTAGGCCTAAGAACACTGGGGCTCTGGGCTTCTCTAGCCACCTCATCTTCTGCTCATCCTCTCGCGCACTCTAAAGAGAGCTCAGGTGAGAAATTGCAAACGTCGAGCAATTGCTCAGAGATGAAAAGTGCCAGCACTGAAAGCTGTTGCTAGCCAGCACCCTTCCTTGGAAGCGCTTTCACAGGCGCAGCAACACTGGGGCTTTGCGCTTCTCTACCCACCAAACGTCACGGTCCTTCTCTTTCCGTCTCCTAGACACGAGCTGAGAAATTGCAAACGTCGAGCAATTGCTCAGAGATGAAAAGTGCCAGCACTGAAAGCTGTTGCTAGCCAGCACCCTTCCTTGGAAGCGCTTTTGTAGGCCTAAGAACACTGGGGCTCTGGGCTTCTCTAGCCACCTCATCTTCTGCTCATCCTCTCGCGCACTCTAAAGAGAGCTCAGGTGAGAAATTGCAAACGTCCAGCAATTGCTCAGAGATGAAAAGTGCCAGCACTGAAAGCTGTTGCTAGCCAGCACCCTTCCTTGGAAGCGCTTTCACAGGCGCAGCAACACTGGGGCTTTGCGCTTCTCTACCCACCAAACGTCACGGTCCTTCTCTTTCCGTCGGTAGACACGAGCTGAGAAATTGCAAACGTCGAGCAATTGCTCAGAGATGAAAAGTGCCAGCACTGAAAGCTCTTGCTAGCCAGCACCCTTCCTTGGAAGCGCTTTTGTAGGCCTAAGAACAGTGGGGCTCTGGGCTTCTCTAGCCACCTCATCTTCTGCTCATCCTCTCGCGCACTCTAAAGAGAGCTCAGATGAGAAATTGCAAACGTCGAGCAATTGCTCAGAGATGAAAAGTGCCAGCACTGAAAGCTCTTGCTAGCCAGCACCCTTCCTTGGAAGCGCTTTCACAGGCGCAGCAACACTGGGGCTTTGCGCTTCTCTAGCCACCAAACGTCACGGTCCTTCTCTTTCCGTCTCGTAGACACGAGCTGAGAAATTGCAAACGTCGAGCAATTGCTCAGAGATGAAAAGTGCCAGCACTGAAAGCTCTTGCTAGCCAGCACCCTTCCTTGGAAGCGCTTTTGTAGACCTAAGAACACTGGGGCTCTGGGCTTCTCTAGCCACCTCATCTTCTGCTCATCCTCGCGCGCTCTAAAGAGAGCTCAGGTGAGAAATTGCAAACGTCGAGCAATTGCTCAGAGATGAAAAGTGCCAGCACTGAAAGCTGTTGCTAGCCAGCACCCTTCCTTGGAAGCGCTTTCACAGGCGCAGCAACACTGGGGCTTTGCGCTTCTCTAGCCACCAAACGTCACGGTCATTCTCTTTCCGTCTCCTAGACACGAGCTGAGAAATTGCAAACGTCGAGCAATTGCTCAGAGATGAAAAGTGCCAGCACTGAAAGCTGTTGCTAGCCAGCACCCTTCCTTGGAAGCGCTTTTGTAGGCCTAAGAACACTGGGGCTCTGGGCTTCTCTAGCCACCTCATCTTCTGCTCATCCTCTCGCGCACTCTAAAGAGAGCTCAGGTGAGAAATTGCAAACGTCGAGCAATTGCTCAGAGATGAAAAGTGCCAGCACTGAAAGCTGTTGCTAGCCAGCAGCCTTCCTTGGAAGCGCTTTCACAGGCGCAGCAACACTGGGGCTTTGCGCTTCTATACGCACCAAATGTCACGGTCCTTCTCTTTCCGTCTTGTAGACACGAGCTGAGAAATTGCAAACGTCGAGCAATTGCTCAGAGATGAAAAGTGCCAGCACTGAAAGCTCTTGCTAGCCAGCACCCTTCCTTGGAAGCGCTTTTGTAGGCCTAAGAACAGTGGGGCTCTGGGCTTCTCTAGCCACCTCATCTTCTGCTCATCCTCTCGCGCACTCTAAAGAGAGCTCAGGTGAGAAATTGCAAACGTCGAGCAATTGCTCAGAGATGAAAAGTGCCAGCACTGAAAGCTCTTGCTAGCCAGCACCCTTCCTTGGAAGCGCTTTCACAGGTGCAGCAACACTGGGGCTTTGCGCTTCTCTAGCCACCAAACGTCACGGTCCTTCTCTTTCCGTCTCGTAGACACGAGCTGAGAAATTGCAAACGTCGAGCAATTGCTCAGAGATGAAAAGTGCCAGCACTGAAAGCTCTTGCTAGCCAGCACCCTTCGTTGGAAGCGCTTTTGTAGGCCTAAGAACACTGGGGCTCTGGGCTTCTCTAGCCACCTCATCTTCTGCTCATCCTCTCGCGCACTCTAAAGAGAGCTCAGGTGAGAAATTACAAACGTCCAGCAATTGCTCAGAGATGAAAAGTGCCAGCACTGAAAGCTGTTGCTAGCCAGCACCCTTCCTTGGAAGCACTTTCACAGGTGCAGCAACACTGGGGCTTTGCGCTTCTCTACCCACCAAAAGTCACGGTCCTTCTCTTTCCGTCTCATAGACACGAGCTGAGAAATTGCAAACGTCCAGCAATTGCTCAGAGATGAAAAGTGCCAGCACTGAAAGCTGTTGCTAGCCAGCACCCTTCCTTGGAAGCGCTTTTGTAGGCCTAAGAACACTGGGGCTCTGGGCTTCTCTAGCCACCTCATCTTCTGCTCATCCTCTCGCGCACTCTAAAGAGAGCTCAGGTGAGAAATTACAAACGTCGAGCAATTGCTCAGAGATGAAAAGGGCCAGCACTGAAAGCTCTTGCTAGCCAGCACCCTTCCTTGGAAGCGCTTTCACAGGCGCAGTAACACTGGGGCTTTGCGCTTCTCTAGCCACCAAAAGTCACGGTCCTTCTCTTTCCGTCTCGTAGACACGAGCTGAGAAATTGCAAACGTCGAGCAATTGCTCAGAGATGAAAAGTGCCAGCACTGAAAGCTCTTGCTAGCCAGCACCCTTCCTTGGAAGCGCTTTTGTAGGCCTAAGAACACTGGGGCTCTGGGCTTCTCTAGCCACCTCATCTTCTGCTCATCCTCTCGCGCACTCTAAAGAGAGCTCAGGTGAGAAATTACAAACGTCGAGCAATTGCTCAGAGATGAAAAGTGCCAGCACTGAAAGCTGTTGCTAGCCAGCACCCTTCCTTGGAAGCGCTTTCACAGGCGCAGCAACACTGGGGCTTTGCGCTTCTCTACCCACCAAATGTCACGGTCCTTCTCTTTCCGTCTTGTAGACACGAGGTGAGAAATTGCAAACGTCGAGCAATTGCTCAGAGATGAAAAGTGCCAGCACTGAAAGCTGTTGCTAGCCAGCACCCTTCCTTGGAAGCGCTTTTGTAGGCCTAAGAACACTGGGGCTCTGGGCTTCTCTAGCCACCTCATCTTCTGCTCATCCTCTCGCGCACTCTAAAGAGAGCTCAGGTGAGAAATTACAAACGTCCAGCAATTGCTCAGAGATGAAAAGTGCCAGCACTGAAAGCTGTTGCTAGCCAGCACCCTTCCTTGGAAGCGCTTTCACAGGCGCAGCAACACTGGGGCTTTGCGCTTCTCTACGCACCAAATGTCACGGTCCTTCTCTTTCCGTCTCATAGACACGAGCTGAGAAATTGCAAACGTCGAGCAATTGCTCAGAGATGAAAAGTGCCAGCACTGAAAGCTGTTGCTAGCCAGCACCCTTCCTTGGAAGCGCTTTTGTAGGCCTAAGAACACTGGGGCTCTGGGCTTCTCTAGCCACCTCATCTTCTGCTCATCCTCTCGCGCACTCTAAAGAGAGCTCAGGTGAGAAATTGCAAACGTCCAGCAATTGCTCAGAGATGAAAAGTGCCAGCACTGAAAGCTCTTGCTAGCCAGCACCCTTCCTTGGAAGCGCTTTCACAGGCGCAGCAACACTGGGGCTTTGCGCTTCTCTAGCCACCAAACGTCACGGTCATTCTCTTTCCATCTCGTAGACACGAGCTGAGAAATTGCAAACGTCCAGCAATTGCTCAGAGATGAAAAGTGCCAGCACTGAAAGCTGTTGCTAGCCAGCACCCTTCCTTGGAAGCGCTTTTGTAGGCCTAAGAACACTGGGGCTCTGGGCTTCTCTAGCCACCTCATCTTCTGCTCATCCTCTCGCGCACTCTAAAGAGAGCTCAGGTGAGAAATTGCAAACGTCGAGCAATTGCTCAGAGATGAAAAGTGCCAGCACTGAAAGCTGTTGCTAGCCAGCACCCTTCCTTGGAAGCGCTTTCACAGGTGCAGCAACACTGGGGCTTTGCGCTTCTCTAGCCACCAAACGTCACGGTCCTTCTCTTTCCGTCTCGTAGACACGAGCTGAGAAATTGCAAAGGTCGAGCAATTGCTCAGAGATGAAAAGTGCCAGCACTGAAAGCTGTTGCTAGCCAGCACCCTTCCTTGGAAGCGCTTTTGTAGGCCTAAGAACACTGGGGCTCTGGGCTTCTCTAGCCACCTCATCTTCTGCTCATCCTCTCGCGCACTCTAAAGAGAGCTCAGATGAGAAATTGCAAAGGTCGAGCAATTGCTCAGAGATGAAAAGTGCCAGCACTGAAAGCTGTTGCTAGCCAGCACCCTTCCTTGGAAGCGCTTTCACAGGCGCAGCAACACTGGGGCTTTGCGCTTCTCTAGCCACCAAACGTCACGGTCCTTCTCTTTCCGTCGGTAGACACGAGCTGAGAAATTGCAAACGTCGAGCAATTGCTCAGAGATGAAAAGTGCCAGCACTGAAAGCTGTTGCTAGCCAGCACCCTTCCTTGGAAGCGCTTTCACAGGCGCAGCAACACTGGGGCTTTGCGCTTCTCTACCCACCAAACGTCACGGTCCTTCTCTTTCAGTCGGTAGACACGAACTGAGAAATTGCAAACGTCGAGCAATTGCTCAGAGATGAAAAGTGCCAGCACTGAAAGCTGTTGCTAGCCAGCACCCTTCCTTGGAAGCGCTTTCACAGGCGCAGCAACACTGGGGCTTTGCGCTTCTCTACCCACCAAACGTCACGGTCCTTCTCTTTCAGTCGGTAGACACGAGCTGAGAAATTGCAAACGTCGAGCAATTGCTCAGAGATGAAAAGTGCCAGCACTGAAAGCTCTTGCTAGCCAGCACCCTTCCTTGGAAGCGCTTTTGTAGGCCTAAGAACACTGGGGCTCTGGGCTTCCCTAGCCACCTCATCTTCTGCTCATCCTCTCGCGCACTCTAAAGAGAGCTCAGGTGAGAAATTGCAAACGTCGAGCAATTGCTCAGAGATGAAAAGTGCCAGCACTGAAAGCTGTTGCTAGCCAGCACCCTTCCTTGGAAGCGCTTTCACAGGCGCAGCAACACTGGGGCTTTGCGCTTCTCTAGCCACCAAACGTCACGGTCCTTCTCTTTCCGTCTCATAGACACGAGCTGAGAAATTGCAAAGGTCGAGCAATTGCTCAGAGATGAAAAGTGCCAGCACTGAAAGCTCTTGCTAGCCAGCACCCTTCCTTGGAAGCGCTTTTGTAGGCCTAAGAACACTGGGGCTCTGGGCTTCTCTAGCCACCTCATCTTCTGCTCATCCTCTCGCGCACTCTAAAGAGAGCTCAGGTGAGAAATTGCAAACGTCGAGCAATTGCTCAGAGATGAAAAGTGCCAGCACTGAAAGCTGTTGCTAGCCAGCACCCTTCCTTGGAAGCGCTTTCACAGGCGCAGCAACACTGGGGCTTTGCGCTTCTCTACCCACCAAACGTCACGGTCCTTCTCTTTCCGTCTCCTAGACACGAGCTGAGAAATTGCAAACGTCGAGCAATTGCTCAGAGATGAAAAGTGCCAGCACTGAAAGCTGTTGCTAGCCAGCACCCTTCCTTGGAAGCGCTTTTGTAGGCCTAAGAACACTGGGGCTCTGGGCTTCTCTAGCCACCTAATCTTCTGCTCATCCTCTCGCGCACTCTAAAGAGAGCTCAGGTGAGAAATTGCAAACGTCCAGCAATTGCTCAGAGATGAAAAGTGCCAGCACTGAAAGCTGTTGCTAGCCAGCACCCTTCCTTGGAAGCGCTTTCACAGGCGCAGCAACACTGGGGCTTTGTGCTTCTCTACCCACCAAACGTCACGGTCCTTCTCTTTCCGTCGGTAGACACGAGCTGAGAAATTGCAAACGTCGAGCAATTGCTCAGAGATGAAAAGTGCCAGCACTGAAAGCTGTTGCTAGCCAGCACCCTTCCTTGGAAGCGCTTTCACAGGCGCAGCAACACTGGGGCTTTGCGCTTCTATACGCACCAAACGTCACGGTCCTTCTCTTTCCGGCGGTACACACGAGCTGAGAAATTGCAAACGTCGAGCAATTGCTCAGAGATGAAAAGTGCCAGCACTGAAAGCTGTTGCTAGCCAGCACCCTTCCTTGGAAGCGCTTTTGTAGGCCTAAGAACACTGGGGCTCTGGGCTTCTCTAGCCACCTCATCTTCTGCTCATCCTCGCGCGCACTCTAAAGAGAGCTCAGGTGAGAAATTGCAAACGTCCAGCAATTGCTCAGAGATGAAAAGTGCCAGCACTGAAAGCTCTTGCTAGCCAGCACCCTTCCTTGGAAGCGCTTTCACAGGCGCAGCAACACTGGGGCTTTGCGCTTCTCTCGCCACCAAACGTCACGGTCCTTCTGTTTCCGTCTCCTAGACACGAGCTGAGAAATTGCAAACGTCGAGCAATTGCTCAGAGATGAAAAGTGCCAGCACTGAAAGCTCTTGCTAGCCAGCACCCTTCCTTGGAAGCGCTTTTGTAGGCCTAAGAACAGTGGGGCTCTGGGCTTCTCTAGCCACCTCATCTTCTGCTCATCCTCTCGCGCACTCTAAAGAGAGCTCAGATGAGAAATTGCAAACGTCGAGCAATTGCTCAGAGATGAAAAGTGCCAGCACTGAAAGCTGTTGCTAGCCAGCACCCTTCCTTGGAAGCGCTTTCACAGGCGCAGCAACACTGGGGCTTTGCGCTTCTCTAGCCACCAAACGTCACGGTCCTTCTCTTTCCGTCTCGTAGACACGAGCTGAGAAATTGCAAACGTCGAGCAATTGCTCAGAGATGAAAAGTGCCAGCACTGAAAGCTCTTGCTAGCCAGCACCCTTCCTTGGAAGTGCTTTTGTAGACCTAAGAACACTGGGGCTCTGGGCTTCTCTAGCCACCTCATCTTCTGCTCATCCTCGCGCGCTCTAAAGAGAGCTCAGGTGAGAAATTGCAAACGTCGAGCAATTGCTCAGAGATGAAAAGTGCCAGCACTGAAAGCTGTTGCTAGCCAGCACCCTTCCTTGGAAGCGCTTTCACAGGCGCAGCAACACTGGGGCTTTGCGCTTCTCTAGCCACCAAACGTCACGGTCATTCTCTTTCCGTCTCATAGACACGAGCTGAGAAATTGCAAACGTCGAGCAATTGCTCAGAGATGAAAAGTGCCAGCACTGAAAGCTCTTGCTAGCCAGCACCCTTCCTTGGAAGCGCTTTTGTAGGCCTAAGAACACTGGGGCTCTGGGCTTCTCTAGCCACCTCATCTTCTGCTCATCCTCTCGCGCACTCTAAAGAGAGCTCAGGTGAGAAATTGCAAACGTCGAGCAATTGCTCAGAGATGAAAAGTGCCAGCACTGAAAGCTGTTGCTAGCCAGCAGCCTTCCTTAGAAGCGCTTTCACAGGCGCAGCAACACTGGGGCTTTGCGCTTCTATACGCACCAAATGTCACGGTCCTTCTCTTTCCGTCTTGTAGACACGAGCTGAGAAATTGCAAACGTCGAGCAATTGCTCAGAGATGAAAAGTGCCAGCACTGAAAGCTCTTGCTAGCCAGCACCCTTCCTTGGAAGCGCTTTTGTAGGCCTAAGAACAGTGGGGCTCTGGGCTTCTCTAGCCACCTAATCTTCTGCTCATCCTCTCGCGCACTCTAAAGAGAGCTCAGGTGAGAAATTGCAAACGTCGAGCAATTGCTCAGAGATGAAAAGTGCCAGCACTGAAAGCTCTTGCTAGCCAGCACCCTTCCTTGGAAGCGCTTTCACAGGTGCAGCAACACTGGGGCTTTGCGCTTCTCTAGCCACCAAACGTCACGGTCCTTCTCTTTCCGTCTCGTAGACACGAGCTGAGAAATTGCAAACGTCGAGCAATTGCTCAGAGATGAAAAGTGCCAGCACTGAAAGCTCTTGCTAGCCAGCACCCTTCGTTGGAAGCGCTTTTGTAGGCCTAAGAACACTGGGGCTCTGGGCTTCTCTAGCCACCTCATCTTCTGCTCATCCTCTCGCGCACTCTAAAGAGAGCTCAGGTGAGAAATTACAAACGTCCAGCAATTGCTCAGAGATGAAAAGTGCCAGCACTGAAAGCTCTTGCTAGCCAGCACCCTTCCTTGGAAGCACTTTCACAGGCGCAGCAACACTGGGGCTTTGCGCTTCTCTACCCACCAAAAGTCACGGTCCTTCTCTTTCCGTCTCATAGACACGAGCTGAGAAATTGCAAACGTCCAGCAATTGCTCAGAGATGAAAAGTGCCAGCACTGAAAGCTGTTGCTAGCCAGCACCCTTCCTTGGAAGCGCTTTTGTAGGCCTAAGAACAGTGGGGCTCTGGGCTTCTCTAGCCACCTCATCTTCTGCTCATCCTCTCGCGCACTCTAAAGAGAGCTCAGGTGAGAAATTACAAACGTCGAGCAATTGCTCAGAGATGAAAAGGGCCAGCACTGAAAGCTCTTGCTAGCCAGCACCCTTCCTTGGAAGCGCTTTCACAGGCGCAGTAACACTGGGGCTTTGCGCTTCTCTAGCCACCAAAAGTCACGGTCCTTCTCTTTCCGTCTCCTAGACACGAGCTGAGAAATTGCAAACGTCGAGCAATTGCTCAGAGATGAAAAGTGCCAGCACTGAAAGCTCTTGCTAGCCAGCACCCTTCCTTGGAAGCGCTTTTGTAGGCCTAAGAACAGTGGGGCTCTGGGCTTCTCTAGCCACCTCATCTTCTGCTCATCCTCTCGCGCACTCTAAAGAGAGCTCAGGTGAGAAATTACAAACGTCCAGCAATTGCTCAGAGATGAAAAGTGCCAGCACTGAAAGCTCTTGCTAGCCAGCACCCTTCCTTGGAAGCGCTTTCACAGGCGCAGTAACACTGGGGCTTTGCGCTTCTCTACCCACCAAACGTCACGGTCCTTCTCTTTCCGGCGGTAGACACGAGCTGAGAAATTGCAAACGTCGAGCAATTGCTCAGAGATGAAAAGTGCCAGCACTGAAAGCTGTTGCTAGCCAGCACCCTTCCTTGGAAGCGCTTTTGTAGGCCTAAGAACACTGGGGCTCTGGGCTTCTCTAGCCACCTCATCTTCTGCTCATCCTCTCGCGCACTCTAAAGAGAGCTCAGGTGAGAAATTGCAAACGTCGAGCAATTGCTCAGAGATGAAAAGGGCCAGCACTGAAAGCTCTTGCTAGCCAGCACCCTTCCTTGGAAGCGCTTTCACAGGCGCAGCAACACTGGGGCTTTGTGCTTCTATACGCACCAAACGTCACGGTCATTCTCTTTCCGTCTCGTAGACACGAGCTGAGAAATTGCAAACGTCGAGCAATTGCTCAGAGATGAAAAGTGCCAGCACTGAAAGCTGTTGCTAGCCAGCACCCTTCCTTGGAAGCGCTTTTGTAGGCCTAAGAACACTGGGGCTCTGGGCTTCTCTAGCCACCTCATCTTCTGCTCATCCTCTCGCGCACTCTAAAGAGAGCTCAGGTGAGAAATTACAAACGTCCAGCAATTGCTCAGAGATGAAAAGTGCCAGCACTGAAAGCTCTTGCTAGCCAGCACCCTTCCTTGGAAGCGCTTTCACAGGCGCAGCAACACTGGGGCTTTGCGCTTCTCTACGCACCAAATGTCACGGTCCTTCTCTTTCCGTCTTGTAGACACGAGCTGAGAAATTGCAAACGTCGAGCAATTGCTCAGAGATGAAAAGTGCCAGCACTGAAAGCTGTTGCTAGCCAGCACCCTTCCTTGGAAGCGCTTTTGTAGGCCTAAGAACACTGGGGCTCTGGGCTTCTCTAGCCACCTCATCTTCTGCTCATCCTCTCGCGCACTCTAAAGAGAGCTCAGGTGAGAAATTGCAAACGTCGAGCAATTGCTCAGAGATGAAAAGTGCCAGCACTGAAAGCTGTTGCTAGCCAGCACCCTTCCTTGGAAGCGCTTTCACAGGCGCAGCAACACTGGGGCTTTGCGCTTCTCTAGCCACCAAACGTCACGGTCCTTCTCTTTCCGTCGGTAGACACGAGCTGAGAAATTGCAAACGTCCAGCAATTGCTCAGAGATGAAAAGTGCCAGCACTGAAAGCTGTTGCTAGCCAGCACCCTTCCTTGGAAGCGCTTTTGTAGGCCTAAGAACACTGGGGCTCTGGGCTTCTCTAGCCACCTCATCTTCTGCTCATCCTCTCGCGCACTCTAAAGAGAGCTCAGGTGAGAAATTGCAAACGTCCAGCAATTGCTCAGAGATGAAAAGTGCCAGCACTGAAAGCTCTTGCTAGCCAGCACCCTTCCTTGGAAGCGCTTTCACAGGCGCAGCAACACTGGGGCTTTGTGCTTCTATACGCACCAAACGTCATGGTCATTCTCTTTCTGTCTCGTAGACACGAGCTGAGAAATTGCAAACGTCGAGCAATTGCTCAGAGATGAAAAGTGCCAGCACTGAAAGCTGTTGCTAGCCAGCAGCCTTCCTTGGAAGCGCTTTTGTAGCCCTTAGAACACTGGGGCTCTGGGCTTCTCTAGCCACCTCATCTTCTGCTCATCCTCTCGCGCACTCTAAAGAGAGCTCAGGTGAGAAATTACAAACGTCGAGCAATTGCTCAGAGTTGAAAAGTGCCAGCACTGAAAGCTCTTGCTAGCCAGCACCCTTCCTTGGAAGCGCTTTCACAGGCGCAGCAACACTGGGGCTTTGCGCTTCTCTACGCACCAAATGTCACGGTCCTTCTCTTTCCGTCTTGTAGACACGAGCTGAGAAATTGCAAACGTCGAGCAATTGCTCAGAGATGAAAAGTGCCAGCACTGAAAGCTCTTGCTAGCCAGCACCCTTCGTTGGAAGCGCTTTTGTAGGCCTAAGAACACTGGGGCTCTGGGCTTCTCTAGCCACCTCATCTTCTGCTCATCCTCTCGCGCACTCTAAAGAGAGCTCAGGTGAGAAATTGCAAACGTCGAGCAATTGCTCAGAGATGAAAAGTGCCAGCACTGAAAGCTCTTGCTAGCCAGCACCCTTCCTTGGAAGCGCTTTCACAGGCGCAGTAACACTGGGGCTTTGCGCTTCTATACGCACCAAACGTCACGGTCATTCTCTTTCCGTCTCGTGGACATGAGCTGAGAAATTGCAAACGTCGAGTAATTGCTCAGAGATGAAAAGTGCCAGCACTGAAAGCTCTTGCTAGCCAGCACCCTTCCTTGGAAGCGCTTTCACAGGCGCAGCAACACTGGGGCTTTGCGCTTCTCTACCCACCAAACGTCAGGGTCCTTCTCTTTCCGTCGGTAGACACGAGCTGAGAAATTGCAAACGTCGAGCAATTGCTCAGAGATGAAAAGTGCCAGCACTGAAAGCTGTTGCTAGCCAGCACCCTTCCTTGGAAGCGCTTTTGTAGGCCTAAGAACAGTGGGGCTCTGGGCTTCTCTAGCCACCTCATCTTCTGCTCATCCTCTCGCGCGCTCTAAAGAGAGCTCAGGTGAGAAATTGCAAACGTCCAGCAATTGCTCAGAGATGAAAAGTGCCAGCACTGAAAGCTCTTGCTAGCCAGCACCCTTCCTTGGAAGCGCTTTCACAGGCGCAGCAACACTGGGGCTTTGCGCTTCTATACGCACCAAATGTCACGGTCATTCTCTTTCCGTCTCATAGACACGAGCTGAGAAATTGCAAACGTCGAGCAATTGCTCCGAGATGAAAAGTGCCAGCACTGAAAGCTCTTGCTAGCCAGCACCCTTCCTTGGAAGCGCTTTTGTAGGCGTAAGAACACTGGGGCTCTGGGCTTCTCTAGCCACCTCATCTTCTGCTCATCCTCTCGCGCACTCTAAAGAGAGCTCAGGTGAGAAATTGCAAACGTCGAGCAATTGCTCAGAGATGAAAAGTGCCAGCACTGAAAGCTCTTGCTAGCCAGCACCCTTCCTTGGAAGCGCTTTCACAGGCGCAGCAACACTGGGGCTTTGTGCTTCTATACGCACCAAACGTCACGGTCATTCTCTTTCTGTCTCGTAGACACGAGCTGAGAAATTGCAAACGTCGAGCAATTGCTCAGAGATGAAAAGTGCCAGCACTGAAAGCTGTTGCTAGCCAGCACCCTTCCTTGGAAGCGCTTTTGTAGGCCTAAGAACACTGGGGCTCTGGGCTTCTCTAGCCACCTCATCTTCTGCTCATCCTCTCGCGCACTCTAAAGAGAGCTCAGGTGAGAAATTGCAAACGTCCAGCAATTGCTCAGAGATGAAAAGTGCCAGCACTGAAAGCTCTTGCTAGCCAGCACCCTTCCTTGGAAGCGCTTTCACAGGCGCAGCAACACTGTGGCTTTGCGCTTCTCTACGCACCAAATGTCACGGTCCTTCTCTTTCCGTCTTGTAGACACGAGCTGAGAAATTGCAAACGTCGAGCAATTGCTCAGAGATGAAAAGTGCCAGCACTGAAAGCTGTTGCTAGCCAGCACCCTTCCTTGGAAGCGCTTTTGTAGGCCTAAGAACACTGGGGCTCTGGGCTTCTCTAGCCACCTCATCTTCTGCTCATCCTCTCGCGCACTCTAAAGAGAGCTCAGGTGAGAAATTGCAAACGACGAGCAATTGCTCAGAGATGAAAAGTGCCAGCACTGAAAGCTGTTGCTAGCCAGCACCCTTCCTTGGAAGCGCTTTCACAGGCGCAGTAACACTGGGGCTTTGCGCTTCTTTACGCACCAAACGTCACGGTCATTCTCTTTCCGTCTCGTGGACATGAGCTGAGAAATTGCAAACGTCGAGCAATTGCTCAGAGATGAAAAGTGCCAGCACTGAAAGCTCTTGCTAGCCAGCACCCTTTTTTGGAAGCGCTTTCACAGGCGCAGCAACACTGGGGCTTTGCGCTTCTCTACCCACCAAACGTCACGGTCCTTCTCTTTCCGTCGGTAGACACGAGCTGAGAAATTGCAAACGTCGAGCAATTGCTCAGAGATGAAAAGTGCCAGCACTGAAAGCTGTTGCTAGCCAGCCCCCTTCCTTGGAAGCGCTTTTGTAGGCCTAAGAACACTGGGGCTCTGGGCTTCTCTAGCCACCTAATCTTCTGCTCATCCTCGCGCGCCCTAAAGAGAGCTCAGGTGAGAAATTGCAAACGTCGAGCAATTGCTCAGAGACGAAAAGTGCCAGCACTGAAAGCTGTTGCTAGCCAGCACCCTTCCTTGGAAGCGCTTTCACAGGCACAGCAACACTGGGGCTTTGCGCTTCTCTAGCCACCAAACGTCACGGTCATTCTCTTTCCGTCTCGTAGACACGAGCTGAGAAATTGCAAACGTCAAGCAATTGCTCAGAGAGGAAAAGTGCCAGCACTGAAAGCTGTTGCTAGCCAGCACCCTTCCTTGGAAGCGCTTTTGTAGGCGTAAGAACACTGGGGCTCTGGGCTTCTCTAGCCACCTCATCTTCTGCTCATCCTCTCGCGCACTCTAAAGAGAGCTCAGGTGAGAAATTGCAAAGGTCGAGCAATTGCTCAGAGATGAAAAGTGCCAGCACTGAAAGCTGTTGCTAGCCAGCACCCTTCCTTGGAAGCGCTTTCACAGGCGCAGCAACACTGGGGCTTTGCGCTTCTCTAGCCACCAAATGTCACGGTCCTTCTCTTTCCGTCTCCTAGACACGAGCTGAGAAATTGCAAACGTCGAGCAATTGCTCAGAGATGAAAAGTGCCAGCACTGAAAGCTGTTGCTAGCCAGCACCCTTCCTTGGAAGCGCTTTTGTAGGCCTAAGAACAGTGGGGCTCTGGGCTTCTCTAGCCACCTAATCTTCTGCTCATCCTCTCGCGCACTCTAAAGAGAGCTCAGGTGAGAAATTGCAAACGTCGAGCAATTGCTCAGAGATGAAAAGTGCCAGCACTGAAAGCTCTTGCTAGCCAGCACCCTTCCTTGGAAGCGCTTTCACAGGCGCAGCAACACTGGGGCTTTGCGCTTCTATACGCACCAAATGTCACGGTCCTTCTCTTTCCGTCTCGTAGACACGAGCTGAGAAATTGCAAACGTCGAGCAATTGCTCAGAGATGAAAAGTGCCAGCACTGAAAGCTCTTGCTAGCCAGCACCCTTCCTTGGAAGCGCTTTTGTAGGCGTAAGAACACTGGGGCTCTGGGCTTCTCTAGCCACCTCATCTTCTGCTCATCCTCTCGCGCACTCTAAAGAGAGCTCAGGTGAGAAATTGCAAACGTCGAGCAATTGCTCAGAGATGAAAAGTGCCAGCACTGAAAGCTCTTGCTAGCCAGCACCCTTCCTTGGAAGCGCTTTTGTAGGCCTAAGAACACTGGGGCTCTGGGCTTCTCTAGCCACCTCATCTTCTGCTCATCCTCGCGCGCACTCTAAAGAGAGCTCAGGTGAGAAATTGCAAACGTCGAGCAATTGCTCAGAGATGAAAAGTGCCAGCACTGAAAGCTCTTGCTAGCCAGCACCCTTCCTTGGAAGCGCTTTTGTAGCCCTTAGAACACTGGGGCTCTGGGCTTCTCTAGCCACCTCATCTTCTGCTCATCCTCTCGCGCACTCTAAAGAGAGCTCAGGTGAGAAATTGCAAAGGTCGAGCAATTGCTCAGAGATGAAAAGTGCCAGCACTGAAAGCTGTTGCTAGCCAGCACCCTTCCTTGGAAGCGCTTTCACAGGCGCAGCAACACTGGGGCTTTGCGCTTCTCTAGCCACCAAACGTCACGGTCTTTCTCTTTCCGTCGGTAGACACGAGCTGAGACATTGCAAACGTCGAGCAATTGCTCAGAGATGAAAAGTGCCAGCACTGAAAGCTGTTGCTAGCCAGCACCCTTCCTTGGAAGCGCTTTCACAGGCGCAGCAACACTGGGGCTTTGCGCTTCTCTAGCCACCAAACGTCACGGTCCTTCTCTTTCCGTCTCGTAGACACGAGCTGAGAAATTGCAAACGTCGAGCAATTGCTCCGAAATGAAAAGTGCCAGCACTGAAAGCTGTTGCTAGCCAGCACCCTTCCTTGGAAGCGCTTTTGTAGGCCTAAGAACACTGGGGCTCTGGGCTTCTCTAGCCACCTCATCTTCTGCTCATCCTCTCGCGCACTCTAAAGAGAGCTCAGGTGAGAAATTGCAAACGTCGAGCAGTTGCTCAGAGATGAAAAGTGCCAGCACTGAAAGCTGTTGCTAGCCAGCACCCTTCCTTGGAAGCGCTTTCACAGGCGCAGCAACCCTGGGGCTTTGCGCTTCTCTACCCACCAAACGTCACGGTCCTTCTCTTTCCGCCTCGTAGACACGAGCTGAGAAATTGAAAACGTCAAGCAATTGCTCCGAGATGAAAAGTGCCAGCACTGAAAGCTGTTGCTAGCCAGCACCCTTCCTTGGAAGCGCTTTCACAAGCGCAGTAACACTGGGGCTTTGCGCTTCTATACGCACCAAACGTCACGGTCATTCTCTTTCCGTCTCGTGGAAGTGAGCTGAGAAATTGCAAATGTAGAGCAATTGCTCAGAGATGAAAAGGGCCAGCACTGAAAGCTCTTGCTAGCCAGCACCCTTCCTTGGAAGCGCTTTCACAGGCGCAGCAACACTGGGGCTTTGCGCTTCTCTAGCCACCAAACGTCACGGTCCTTCTCTTTCCGTCGGTAGACACGAGCTGAGAAATTGCAAACGTCGAGCAATTGCTCAGAGATGAAAAGTGCCAGCACTGAAAGCTGTTGCTAGCCAGCACCCTTCCTTGGAAGAGCTTTCACAGGCGCAGCAACACTGGGGCTTTGCGCTTCTCTAGCCACCAAACGTCACGGTCCTTCACTTTCCGTCGGTAGACACGAGCTGAGAAATTGCAAACGTCGAGCAATTGCTCAGAGATGAAAAGTGCCAGCACTGAAAGCTCTTGCTAGCCAGCACCCTTCCTTGGAAGCGCTTTTGTAGGCCTAAGAACACTGGGGCTCTGGGCTTCTCTAGCCACCTCATCTTCTGCTCATCCTCTCGCGCACTCTAAAGAGAGCTCAGGTGAGAAATTGCAAACGACGAGCAATTGCTCAGAGATGAAAAGTGCCAGCACTGAAAGCTCTTGCTAGCCAGCACCCTTCCTTGGAAGCGCTTTCACAGGCGCAGCAACACTGGGGCTTTGCGCTTCTCTAGCCACCAAACGTCACGGTCCTTCTCTTTCCGCCTCGTAGACACGAGCTGAGAAATTGAAAACGTCAAGCAATTGCTCAGAGATGAAAAGTGCCAGCACTGAAAGCTGTTGCTAGCCAGCACCCTTCCTTGGAAGCGCTTTCACAAGCGCAGTAACACTGGGGCTTTGCGCTTCTATACGCACCAAACGTCACGGTCATTCTCTTTCCGTCTCGTGGACGTGAGCTGAGATATTGCAAATGTCGAGCAATTGCTCAGAGATGAAAAGGGCCAGCACTGAAAGCTCTTGCTAGCCAGCACCCTTCCTTGGAAGCGCTTTCACAGGCGCAGCAACACTGGGTCTTTGCGCTTCTCTACTCACCAAACGTCACGGTCATTCTCTTTCCGTCTCGTAGACACGAGCTGAGAAATTGCAAACGTCGAGCAATTGCTCAGAGATGAAAAGTGCCAGCACTGAAAGCTGTTGCTAGCCAGCACCCTTCCTTGGAAGCGCTTTTGTAGGCCTAAGAACACTGGGGCTCTGGGCTTCTCTAGCCACCTCATCTTCTGCTCATCCTCTCGCGCACTCTAAAGAGAGCTCAGGTGAGAAATTGCAAACGTCGAGCAATTGCTCAGAGATGAAAAGTGCCAGCACTGAAAGCTCTTGCTAGCCAGCACCCTTCCTTGGAAGCGCTTTCACAGGCGCAGCAACCCTGGGGCTTTGCGCTTCTCTACCCACCAAACGTCACGGTCCTTCTCTTTCCGTCTCGTAGACACGAGCTGAGAAATTGAAAACGTCAAGCAATTGCTCCGAGATGAAAAGTGCCAGCACTGAAAGCTGTTGCTAGCCAGCACCCTTCCTTGGAAGCGCTTTCACAGGAGCAGCAACACTGGGGCTTTGCGCTTCTATACGCACCAAACGTCACGGTCATTCTCTTTCCGTCTCGTGGACGTGAGCTGAGAAATTGCAAATGTCGAGCAATTGCTCAGAGATGAAAAGGGCCAGCACTGAAAGCTCTTGCTAGCCAGCACCCTTCCTTGGAAGCGCTTTCACAGGCGCAGCAACCCTGGGGCTTTGCGCTTCTCTAGCCACCAAACGTCACGGTCCTTCTCTTTCCGTCTCGTAGACACGAGCTGAGAAATTGCAAACGTCGAGCAATTGCTCAGAGATGAAAAGTGCCAGCACTGAAAGCTGTTGCTAGCCAGCACCCTTCCTTGGAAGCGCTTTCACAGGCGCAGCAACACTGGGGCTTTGCGCTTCTCTACCCACCAAACGTCACGGTCCTTCTCTTTCCGTCGGTAGACACGAGCTGAGAAATTGCAAACGTCGAGCAATTGCTCAGAGATGAAAAGTGCCAGCACTGAAAGCTGTTGCTAGCCAGCACCCTTCCTTGGAAGCGCTTTTGTAGGCCTAAGAACACTGGGGCTCTGGGCTTCCCTAGCCACCTCATCTTCTGCTCATCCTCTCGCGCACTCTAAAGAGAGCTCAGGTGAGAAATTGCAAACGTCGAGCAATTGCTCAGAGATGAAAAGTGCCAGCACTGAAAGCTCTTGCTAGCCAGCACCCTTCCTTGGAAGTGCTTTCACAGGCGCAGTAACACTGGGGCTTTGCGCTTCTCTACCCACCAAACGTCACGGTCCTTCTCTTTCCGTCTCCTAGACACGAGCTGAGAAATTGCAAACGTCGAGCAATTGCTCAGAGATGAAAAGTGCCAGCACTGAAAGCTGTTGCTAGCCAGCACCCTTCCTTGGAAGCGCTTTTGTAGGCCTAAGAACACTGGGGCTCTGGGCTTCTCTAGCCACCTCATCTTCTGCTCATCCTCTCGCGCACTCTAAAGAGAGCTCAGGTGAGAAATTGCAAACGTCCAGCAATTGCTCAGAGATGAAAAGTGCCAGCACTGAAAGCTGTTGCTAGCCAGCACCCTTCCTTGGAAGCGCTTTCACAGGCGCAGCAACACTGGGGCTTTGCGCTTCTCTACCCACCAAACGTCACGGTCCTTCTCTTTCCGTCTCGTAGACACGAGCTGAGAAATTGCAAACGTCGAGCAATTGCTCAGAGATGAAAAGTGCCAGCACTGAAAGCTGTTGCTAGCCAGCACCCTTCCTTGGAAGCGCTTTCACAGGCGCAGCAACACTGGGGCTTTGCGCTTCTCTACCCACCAAACATCACGGTCATTCTCTTTCCGTCTCCTAGACACGAGCTGAGAAATTGCAAACGTCCAGCAATTGCTCAGAGATGAAAAGTGCCAGCACTGAAAGCTCTTGCTAGCCAGCACCCTTCCTTGGAAGCGCTTTTGTAGGCCTAAGAACACTGGGGCTCTGGGCTTCTCTAGCCACCTCATCTTCTGCTCATCCTCTCGCGCACTCTAAAGAGAGCTCAGGTGAGAAATTGCAAACGTCGAGCAATTGCTCAGAGATGAAAAGTGCCAGCACTGAAAGCTCTTGCTAGCCAGCACCCTTCCTTGGAAGCGCTTTCACAGGCGCAGCAACACTGGGGCTTTGCGCTTCTCTAGCCATCAAACGTCACGGTCCTTCTCTTTCCGCCTCGTAGACACGAGCTGAGAAATTGAAAACGTCAAGCAATTGCTCCGAGATGAAAAGTGCCAGCACTGAAAGCTCTTGCTAGCCAGCACCCTTCCTTGGAAGCGCTTTCACAGGCGCAGTAACACTGGGGCTTTGCGCTTCTATACGCACCAAACGTCACGGTCATTCTCTTTCCGTCTCGTGGACATGAGCTGAGAAATTGCAAATGTCGAGCAATTGCTCAGAGATGAAAAGTGCCAGCACTGAAAGCTGTTGCTAGCCAGCACCCTTCCTTGGAAGCGCTTTCACAGGCGCAGCAACACTGGGGCTTTGCGCTTCTCTAGCCACCAAACGTCACGGTCCTTCTCTTTCCGTCGGTAGACACGAGCTGAGAAATTGCAAACGTCGAGCAATTGCTCAGAGATGAAAAGGGCCAGCACTGAAAGCTCTTGCTAGCCAGCACCCTTCCTTGGAAGCGCTTTCACAGGCGCAGTAACACTGGGGCTTTGCGCTTCTCTAGCCACCAAACGTCACGGTCCTTCTCTTTCCGTCTCCTAGACACGAGCTGAGAAATTGCAAACTTCGAGCAATTGCTCAGAGATGAAAAGTGCCAGCACTGAAAGCTGTTGCTAGCCAGCACCCTTCCTTGGAAGCGCTTTTGTAGGCGTAAGAACACTGGGGCTCTGGGCTTCTCTAGCCACCTCATCTTCTGCTCATCCTCTCGCGCACTCTAAAGAGAGCTCAGGTGAGAAATTGCAAAGGTCGAGCAATTGCTCAGAGATGAAAAGTGCCAGCACTGAAAGCTCTTGCTAGCCAGCACCCTTCCTTGGAAGCGCTTTCACAGGCGCAGCAACACTGGGGCTTTGCGCTTCTCTAGCCACCAAACGTCACGGTCCTTCTGTTTCCGTCTCCTAGACACGAGCTGAGAAATTGCAAACGTCGAGCAATTGCTCAGAGATGAAAAGTGCCAGCACTGAAAGCTGTTGCTAGCCAGCAGCCTTCCTTGGAAGCGCTTTTGTAGGCCTAAGAACACTGGGGCTCTGGGCTTCTCTAGCCACCTCATCTTCTGCTCATCCTCTCGCGCACTCTAAAGAGAGCTCAGATGAGAAATTGCAAACGTCGAGCAATTGCTCAGAGATGAAAAGTGCCAGCACTGAAAGCTGTTGCTAGCCAGCACCCTTCCTTGGAAGCGCTTTCACAGGCGCAGCAACACTGGGGCTTTGCGCTTCTCTAGCCACCAAACGTCACGGTCCTTCTCTTTCCGTCTCGTAGACACGAGCTGAGAAATTGCAAACGTCGAGCAATTGCTCAGAGATGAAAAGTGCCAGCACTGAAAGCTGTTGCTAGCCAGCACCCTTCCTTGGAAGCGCTTTTGTAGACCTAAGAACACTGGGGCTCTGGGCTTCTCTAGCCACCTCATCTTCTGCTCATCCTCGCGCGCTCTAAAGAGAGCTCAGGTGAGAAATTGCAAACGTCGAGCAATTGCTCAGAGATGAAAAGTGCCAGCACTGAAAGCTCTTGCTAGCCAGCACCCTTCCTTGGAAGTGCTTTCACAGGCGCAGTAACACTGGGGCTTTGCGCTTCTCTACCCACCAAACGTCACGGTCCTTCTCTTTCCGTCTCCTAGACACGAGCTGAGAAATTGCAAACGTCGAGCAATTGCTCAGAGATGAAAAGTGCCAGCACTGAAAGCTGTTGCTAGCCAGCACCCTTCCTTGGAAGCGCTTTTGTAGGCCTAAGAACACTGGGGCTCTGGGCTTCTCTAGCCACCTCATCTTCTGCTCATCCTCTCGCGCACTCTAAAGAGAGCTCAGGTGAGAAATTGCAAACGTCCAGCAATTGCTCAGAGATGAAAAGTGCCAGCACTGAAAGCTGTTGCTAGCCAGCACCCTTCCTTGGAAGCGCTTTCACAGGCGCAGCAACACTGGGGCTTTGCGCTTCTCTACCCACCAAACGTCACGGTCCTTCTCTTTCCGTCTCGTAGACACGAGCTGAGAAATTGCAAACGTCGAGCAATTGCTCAGAGATGAAAAGTGCCAGCACTGAAAGCTGTTGCTAGCCAGCACCCTTCCTTGGAAGCGCTTTCACAGGCGCAGCAACACTGGGGCTTTGCGCTTCTCTACCCACCAAACATCACGGTCATTCTCTTTCCGTCTCCTAGACACGAGCTGAGAAATTGCAAACGTCGAGCAATTGCTCAGAGATGAAAAGTGCCAGCACTGAAAGCTGTTGCTAGCCAGCAGCCTTCCTTGGAAGCGCTTTTGTAGGCCTAAGAACACTGGGGCTCTGGGCTTCTCTAGCCACCTCATCTTCTGCTCATCCTCTCGCGCACTCTAAAGAGAGCTCAGGTGAGAAATTGCAAACGTCCAGCAATTGCTCAGAGATGAAAAGTGCCAGCACTGAAAGCTCTTGCTAGCCAGCACCCTTCCTTGGAAGCGCTTTCACAGGCGCAGCAACACTGGGGCTTTGCGCTTCTCTAGCCACCAAACGTCACGGTCCTTCTCTTTCCGCCTCGTAGACACGAGCTGAGAAATTGAAAACGTCAAGCAATTGCTCCGAGATGAAAAGTGCCAGCACTGAAAGCTCTTGCTAGCCAGCACCCTTCCTTGGAAGCGCTTTCACAGGCGCAGCAACACTGGGGCTTTGCGCTTCTATACACACCAAACGTCACGGTCATTCTCTTTCCGTCTCGTAGACACGAGCTGAGAAATTGCAAATGTCGAGCAATTGCTCAGAGATGAAAAGTGCCAGCACTGAAAGCTCTTGCTAGCCAGCACCCTTCCTTGGAAGCGCTTTCACAGGCGCAGCAACACTGGGGCTTTGCGCTTCTCTCGCCACCAAACGTCACGGTCCTTCTCTTTCCGTCGGTAGACACGAGCTGAGAAATTGCAAACGTCGAGCAATTGCTCAGAGATGAAAAGTGCCAGCACTGAAAGCTGTTGCTAGCCAGCACCCTTCCTTGGAAGCGCTTTCACAGGCGCAGCAACACTGGGGCTTTGCGCTTCTCTACTCACCAAACGTCACGGTCCTTCTCTTTCCGGCGGTAGACACGAGCTGAGAAATTGCAAACGTCGAGCAATTGCTCAGAGATGAAAAGTGCCAGCACTGAAAGCTGTTGCTAGCCAGTACCCTTCCTTGGAAGCGCTTTTGTAGGCCTAAGAACACTGGGGCTCTGGGCTTCTCTAGCCACCTCATCTTCTGCTCATCCTCTCGCGCACTCTAAAGAGAGCTCAGGTGAGAAATTGCAAACGTCCAGCAATTGCTCAGAGATGAAAAGTGCCAGCACTGAAAGCTGTTGCTAGCCAGCACCCTTCCTTGGAAGCGCTTTCACAGGCTCAGTAACACTGGGGCTTTGCGCTTCTCTAGCCACCAAACGTCACGGTCCTTCTCTTTCCGTCTCCTAGACACGAGCTGAGAAATTGCAAACTTCGAGCAATTGCTCAGAGATGAAAAGTGCCAGCACTGAAAGCTGTTGCTAGCCAGCACCCTTCCTTGGAAGCGCTTTTGTAGGCCTAAGAACACTGGGGCTCTGGGCTTCTCTAGCCACCTCATCTTCTGCTCATCCTCTCGCGCACTCTAAAGAGAGCTCAGGTGAGAAATTGCAAATGTCGAGCAATTGCTCAGAGATGAAAAGTGCCAGCACTGAAAGCTCTTGCTAGCCAGCACCCTTCCTTGGAAGCGCTTTCACAGGCGCAGCAACACTGGGGCTTTGCGCTTCTCTAGCCACCAAACGTCACGGTCCTTCTGTTTCCGTCTCCTAGACACGAGCTGAGAAATTGCAAACGTCCAGCAATTGCTCAGAGATGAAAAGTGCCAGCACTGAAAGCTCTTGCTAGCCAGCACCCTTCCTTGGAAGCGCTTTTGTAGGCCTAAGAACACTGGGGCTCTGGGCTTCTCTAGCCACCTCATCTTCTGCTCATCCTCTCGCGCACTCTAAAGAGAGCTCAGATGAGAAATTGCAAACGTCGAGCAATTGCTCAGAGATGAAAAGTGCCAGCACTGAAAGCTGTTGCTAGCCAGCACCCTTCCTTGGAAGCGCTTTCACAGGCGCAGCAACACTGGGGCTTTGCGCTTCTCTAGCCACCAAACGTCACGGTCCTTCTCTTTCCGTCTCGTAGACACGAGCTGAGAAATTGCAAACGTCGAGCAATTGCTCAGAGATGAAAAGTGCCAGCACTGAAAGCTGTTGCTAGCCAGCACCCTTCCTTGGAAGCGCTTTTGTAGACCTAAGAACACTGGGGCTCTGGGCTTCTCTAGCCACCTCATCTTCTGCTCATCCTCTCGCGCACTCTAAAGAGAGCTCAGGTGAGAAATTGCAAACGTCCAGCAATTGCTCAGAGATGAAAAGTGCCAGCACTGAAAGCTCTTGCTAGCCAGCACCCTTCCTTGGAAGCGCTTTCACAGGTGCAGCAACACTGGGGCTTTGCGCTTCTCTAGCCACCAAACGTCACAGTCATTCTCTTTCCGTCTCCTAGACACGAGCTGAGAAATTGCAAACGTCGAGCAATTGCTCCGAGATGAAAAGTGCCAGCACTGAAAGCTGTTGCTAGCCAGCACCCTTCCTTGGAAGCGCTTTTGTAGGCCTAAGAACACTGGGGCTCTGGGCTTCTCTAGCCACCTCATCTTCTGCTCATCCTCTCGCGCACTCTAAAGAGAGCTCAGGTGAGAAATTGCAAACGTCGAGCAATTGCTCAGAGATGAAAAGTGCCAGCACTGAAAGCTCTTGCTAGCCAGCACCCTTCCTTGGAAGCGCTTTCACAGGCACAGCAACACTGGGGCTTTGCGCTTCTCTCGCCACCAAACGTCACGGTCCTTCTCTTTCCGTCGGTAGACACGAGCTGAGAAATTGCAAACGTCGAGCAATTGCTCCGAGATGAAAAGTGCCAGCACTGAAAGCTGTTGCTAGCCAGCACCCTTCCTTGGAAGCGCTTTTGTAGGCCTAAGAACAGTGGGGCTCTGGGCTTCTCTAGCCACCTAATCTTCTGCTCATCCTCTCGCGCACTCTAAAGAGAGCTCAGGTGAGAAATTGCAAACGTCGAGCAATTGCTCAGAGACGAAAAGTGCCAGCACTGAAAGCTGTTGCTAGCCAGCACCCTTCCTTGGAAGCGCTTTTGTAGGCCTAAGAACACTGGGGCTCTGGGCTTCTCTAGCCACCTCATCTTCTGCTCATCCTCACGCGCACTCTAAAGAGAGCTCAGGTGAGAAATTGCAAACGTCGAGCAATTGCTCAGAGATGAAAAGTGCCAGCACTAAAAGCTCTTGCTAGCCAGCACCCTTCCTTGGAAGCGCTTTCACAGGCGCAGCAACACTGGGGCTTTGCGCTTCTCTACCCACCAAACGTCACGGTCATTCTCTTTCCATCTCGTAGACACGAGCTGAGAAATTGCAAACGTCGAGCAATTGCTCAGAGATGAAAAGTGCCAGCACTGAAAGCTGTTGCTAGCCAGCACCCTTCCTTGGAAGCGCTTTCACAGGCGCAGCAACACTGGGGCTTTGCGCTTCTCTAGCCACCAAACGTCACGGTCCTTCTCTTTCCGTCGGTAGACACGAGCTGAGAAATTGCAAACGTCGAGCAATTGCTCAGAGATGAAAAGTGCCAGCACTGAAAGCTGTTGCTAGCCAGCACCCTTCCTTGGAAGCGCTTTCACAGGCGCAGCAACACTGGGGCTTTGCGCTTCTCTAGCCACCAAACGTCACGGTCCTTCTCTTTCCGGCGGTAGACACGAGCTGAGAAATTGCAAACGTCGAGCAATTGCTCAGAGATGAAAAGTGCCAGCACTGAAAGCTGTTGCTAGCCAGTACCCTTCCTTGGAAGCGCTTTTGTAGGCCTAAGAACACTGGGGCTCTGGGCTTCTCTAGCCACCTCATCTTCTGCTCATCCTCTCGCGCACTCTAAAGAGAGCTCAGGTGAGAAATTGCAAACGTCCAGCAATTGCTCAGAGATGAAAAGTGCCAGCACTGAAAGCTCTTGCTAGCCAGCACCCTTCCTTGGAAGCGCTTTCACAGGCGCAGCAACACTGGGGCTTTGCGCTTCTCTAGCCACCAAACGTCACGGTCATTCTCTTTCCGTCTCCTAGACACGAGCTGAGAAATTGCAAACGTCCAGCAATTGCTCAGAGATGAAAAGTGCCAGCACTGAAAGCTGTTGCTAGCCAGCACCCTTCCTTGGAAGCGCTTTTGTAGGCCTAAGAACACTGGGGCTCTGGGCTTCTCTAGCCACCTCATCTTCTGCTCATCCTCTCGCGCACTCTAAAGAGAGCTCAGGTGAGAAATTGCAAATGTCGAGCAATTGCTCAGAGATGAAAAGTGCCAGCACTGAAAGCTCTTGCTAGCCAGCACCCTTCCTTGGAAGCGCTTTCACAGGCGCAGCAACACTGGGGCTTTGCGCTTCTCTAGCCACCAAACGTCACGGTCCTTCTGTTTCCGTCTCCTAGACACGAGCTGAGAAATTGCAAACGTCGAGCAATTGCTCAGAGATGAAAAGTGCCAGCACTGAAAGCTGTTGCTAGCCAGCACCCTTCCTTGGAAGCGCTTTTGTAGGCCTAAGAACACTGGGGCTCTGGGCTTCTCTAGCCACCTCATCTTCTGCTCATCCTCTCGCGCACTCTAAAGAGAGCTCAGATGAGAAATTGCAAACGTCGAGCAATTGCTCAGAGATGAAAAGTGCCAGCACTGAAAGCTGTTGCTAGCCAGCACCCTTCCTTGGAAGCGCTTTCACAGGCGCAGCAACACTGGGGCTTTGCGCTTCTCTAGCCACCAAACGTCACGGTCCTTCTCTTTCCGTCTCGTAGACACGAGCTGAGAAATTGCAAACGTCGAGCAATTGCTCAGAGATGAAAAGTGCCAGCACTGAAAGCTCTTGCTAGCCAGCACCCTTCCTTGGAAGCGCTTTTGTAGACCTAAGAACACTGGGGCTCTGGGCTTCTCTAGCCACCTCATCTTCTGCTCATCCTCTCGCGCACTCTGAAGAGAGCTCAGGTGAGAAATTGCAAACGTCGAGCAATTGCTCAGAGATGAAAAGTGCCAGCACTGAAAGCTGTTGCTAGCCAGCACCCTTCCTTGGAAGCGCTTTCACAGGCGCAGCAACACTGGGGCTTTGCGCTTCTCTACCCACCAAACGTCAGGGTCCTTCTCTTTCCGTCGGTAGACACGAGCTGAGAAATTGCAAACGTCGAGCAATTGCTCCGAGATGAAAAGTGCCAGCACTGAAAGCTGTTGCTAGCCAGCACCCTTCCTTGGAAGCGCTTTTGTAGGCCTAAGAACACTGGGGCTCTGGGCTTCTCTAGCCACCTCATCTTCTGCTCATCCTCTCGCGCACTCTAAAGAGAGCTCAGGTGAGAAATTGCAAACGTCGAGCAATTGCTCAGAGATGAAAAGTGCCAGCACTGAAAGCTCTTGCTAGCCAGCACCCTTCCTTGGAAGCGCTTTCACAGGCGCAGCAACACTGGGGCTTTGCGCTTCTCTAGCCACCAAACGTCACGGTCCTTCTCTTTCCGTCTCCTAGACACGAGCTGAGAAATTGCAAACGTCGAGCAATTGCTCAGAGATGAAAAGTGCCAGCACTGAAAGCTCTTGCTAGCCAGCCCCCTTCCTTGGAAGCGCTTTTGTAGGCCTAAGAACTTTGGGGCTCTGGGCTTCTCTAGCCACCTAATCTTCTGCTCATCCTCTCGCGCACTCTAAAGAGAGCTCAGGTGAGAAATTACAAACGTCGAGCAATTGCTCAGAGATGAAAAGTGCCAGCACTGAAAGCTGTTGCTAGCCAGCACCCTTCCTTGGAAGCGCTTTCACAGGTGCAGCAACACTGGGGCTTTGCGCTTCTCTACCCACCAAAAGTCACGGTCCTTCTCTTTCCGTCTCATAGACACGAGCTGAGAAATTGCAAACGTCGAGCAATTGCTCAGAGATGAAAAGTGCCAGCACTGAAAGCTGTTGCTAGCCAGCACCCTTCCTTGGAAGCGCTTTTGTAGGCCTAAGAACACTGGGGCTCTGGGCTTCTCTAGCCACCTCATCTTCTGCTCATCCTCTCGCGCACTCTAAAGAGAGCTCAGGTGAGAAATTACAAACGTCGAGCAAATGCTCAGAGATGAAAAGGGCCAGCACTGAAAGCTGTTGCTAGCCAGCACCCTTCCTTGGAAGCGCTTTCACAGGCGCAGTAACACTGGGGCTTTGCGCTTCTCTAGCCACCAAAAGTCACGGTCATTCTCTTTCCGTCTCGTAGACACGAGCTGAGAAATTGCAAACGTCGAGCAATTGCTCAGAGATGAAAAGTGCCAGCACTGAAAGCTGTTGCTAGCCAGCACCCTTCCTTGGAAGCGCTTTTGTAGGCCTAAGAACACTGGGGCTCTGGGCTTCTCTAGCCACCTCATCTTCTGCTCATCCTCTCGCGCACTCTAAAGAGAGCTCAGGTGAGAAATTGCAAACGTCGAGCAATTGCTCAGAGATTAAAAGTGCCAGCACTGAAAGCTGTTGCTAGCCAGCACCCTTCCTTGGAAGCGCTTTCACAGGCGCAGCAACCCTGGGGCTTTGCGCTTCTCTAGCCACCAAGCGTCACGGTCCTTCTCTTTCCGCCTCGTAGACACGAGCTGAGAAATTGAAAACGTCAAGCAATTGCTCCGAGATGAAAAGTGCCAGCACTGAAAGCTCTTGCTAGCCAGCACCCTTCCTTGGAAGCGCTTTCACAAGCGCAGTAACACTGGGGCTTTGCGCTTCTATACGCACCAAACGTCACGGTCATTCTCTTTCCGTCTCGTGGACATGAGCTGAGAAATTGCAAATGTCGAGCAATTGCTCAGAGATGAAAAGTGCCAGCACTGAAAGCTGTTGCTAGCCAGCACCCTTCCTTGGAAGCGCTTTCACAGGCGCAGCAACACTGGGGCTTTGCGCTTCTCTAGCCACCAAAAGTCACGGTCCTTCTCTTTCAGTCGGTAGACACGAGCTGAGAAATTGCAAACGTCGAGCAATTGCTCAGAGACGAAAAGTGCCAGCACTGAAAGCTGTTGCTAGC
This sequence comes from Sarcoramphus papa, assembly GCA_037962945.1. NCBI lineage: Eukaryota > Metazoa > Chordata > Aves > Accipitriformes > Cathartidae > Sarcoramphus > Sarcoramphus papa. The sequence goes on from JBBMRM010000088.1 coordinate 3,691,690, forward strand.
CAGCACCCTTCCTTGGAAGCGCTTTTGTAGGCCTAAGAACACTGGGGCTCTGGGCTTCTCTAGCCACCTCATCTTCTGCTCATCCTCTCGCGCACTCTAAAGAGAGCTCAGGTGAGAAATTGCAAACGTCGAGCAATTGCTCAGAGATGAAAAGTGCCAGCACTAAAAGCTCTTGCTAGCCAGCACCCTTCCTTGGAAGCGCTTTCACAGGCGCAGCAACACTGGGGCTTTGCGCTTCTCTACCCACCAAACGTCACGGTCATTCTCTTTCCATCTCGTAGACACGAGCTGAGAAATTGCAAACGTCGAGCAATTGCTCAGAGATGAAAAGTGCCAGCACTGAAAGCTGTTGCTAGCCAGCACCCTTCCTTGGAAGCGCTTTCACAGGCGCAGCAACACTGGGGCTTTGCGCTTCTCTAGCCACCAAACGTCACGGTCCTTCTCTTTCCGTCTCCTAGACACGAGCTGAGAAATTGCAAACGTCGAGCAATTGCTCAGAGATGAAAAGTGCCAGCACTGAAAGCTGTTGCTAGCCAGCACCCTTCCTTGGAAGCGCTTTCACAGGCGCAGCAACACTGGGGCTTTGCGCTTCTCTACTCACCAAACGTCACGGTCCTTCTCTTTCCGGCGGTAGACACGAGCTGAGAAATTGCAAACGTCGAGCAATTGCTCAGAGATGAAAAGTGCCAGCACTGAAAGCTGTTGCTAGCCAGCACCCTTCCTTGGAAGCGCTTTTGTAGGCCTAAGAACACTGGGGCTCTGGGCTTCTCTAGCCACCTCATCTTCTGCTCATCCTCTCGCGCACTCTAAAGAGAGCTCAGATGAGAAATTGCAAACGTCGAGCAAATGCTCAGAGATGAAAAGTGCCAGCACTGAAAGCTGTTGCTAGCCAGCAGCCTTCCTTGGAAGCGCTTTCACAGGCGCAGCAACACTGGGGCTTTGCGCTTCTCTAGCCACCAAACGTCACGGTCCTTCTCTTTCCGTCTCCTAGACACGAGCTGAGAAATTGCAAACGTCGAGCAATTGCTCAGAGATGAAAAGTGCCAGCACTGAAAGCTGTTGCTAGCCAGCACCCTTCCTTGGAAGCGCTTTTGTAGACCTAAGAACACTGGGGCTCTGGGCTTCTCTAGCCACCTCATCTTCTGCTCATCCTCGCGCGCACTCTAAAGAGAGCTCAGGTGAGAAATTGCAAACGTCGAGCAATTGCTCAGAGATGAAAAGTGCCAGCACTGAAAGCTGTTGCTAGCCAGCACCCTTCCTTGGAAGCGCTTTCACAGGCGCAGCAACACTGGGGCTTTGCGCTTCTATACGCACCAAACGTCACGGTCCTTCTCTTTCCGTCTCCTAGACACGAGCTGAGAAATTGCAAACGTCCAGCAATTGCTCAGAGATGAAAAGTGCCAGCACTGAAAGCTGTTGCTAGCCAGCACCCTTCCTTGGAAGCGCTTTCGTAGGCCTAAGAACACTGGGGCTCTGGGCTTCTTTAGCCACCTCATCTTCTGCTCATCCTCTCGCGCACTCTAAAGAGAGCTCAGGTGAGAAATTGCAAACGTCGAGCAATTGCTCAGAGATGAAAAGTGCCAGCACTGAAAGCTCTTGCTAGCCAGCACCCTTCCTTGGAAGCGCTTTCACAGGCGCAGCAACACTGGGGCTTTGCGCTTCTCTACCAACCAAACGTCACGGTCCTTCTCTTTCCGTCTTGTAGACACGAGCTGAGAAATTGCAAACGTCGAGCAATTGCTCAGAGATGAAAAGTGCCAGCACTGAAAGCTGTTGCTAGCCAGCACCCTTCCTTGGAAGCGCTTTTGTAGGCCTAAGAACAGTGGGGCTCTGGGCTTCTCTAGCCACCTAATCTTCTGCTCATCCTCTCGCGCAATCTAAAGAGAGCTCAGGTGAGAAATTGCAAACGTCGAGCAATTGCTCAGAGATGAAAAGTGCCAGCACTGAAAGCTCTTGCTAGCCAGCACCCTTCCTTGGAAGCGCTTTCACAGGTGCAGTAACACTGGGGCTTTGCGCTTCTCTAGCCACCAAACGTCACGTTCATTCTCTTTCCGTCTCGTAGACACGAGCTGAGAAATTGCAAACGTCGAGCAATTGCTCAGAGATGAAAAGTGCCAGCACTGAAAGCTCTTGCTAGCCAGCACCCTTCCTTGGAAGCGCTTTTGTAGGCCTAAGAACACTGGGGCTCTGGGCTTCTCTAGCCACCTCATCTTCTGCTCATCCTCTCGCGCACTCTAAAGAGAGCTCAGGTTTGAAATTACAAACGTCGAGCAATTGCTCAGAGATGAAAAGTGCCAGCACTGAAAGCTGTTGCTAGCCAGCACCCTTCCTTGGAAGCGCTTTCACAGGTGCAGCAACACTGGGGCTTTGCGCTTCTCTACTCACCAAACGTCACGGTCCTTCTCTTTCCGTCTCATAGACACGAGCTGAGAAATTGCAAACGTCGAGCAATTGCTCAGAGATGAAAAGTGCCAGCACTGAAAGCTGTTGCTAGCCAGCACCCTTCCTTGGAAGCGCTTTTGTAGGCCTAAGAACACTGGGGCTCTGGGCTTCTCTAGCCACCTCATCTTCTGCTCATCCTCTCGCGCACTCTAAAGAGAGCTCAGGTGAGAAATTACAAACGTCGAGCAATTGCTCAGAGATGAAAAGGGCCAGCACTGAAAGCTCTTGCTAGCCAGCACCCTTCCTTGGAAGCGCTTTCACAGGCGCAGTAACACTGGGGCTTTGCGCTTCTCTACACACCAAACGTCACGGTCCTTCTCTTTCCGTCTCGTAGACACGAGCTGAGAAATTGCAAACGTCGAGCAATTGCTCAGAGATGAAAAGTGCCAGCACTGAAAGCTCTTGCTAGCCAGCACCCTTCCTTGGAAGCGCTTTTGTAGGCGTAAGAACACTGGGGCTCTGGGCTTCTCTAGCCACCTCATCTTCTGCTCATCCTCTCGCGCACTCTAAAGAGAGCTCAGGTGAGAAATTGCAAACGTCGAGCAATTGCTCAGAGATGAAAAGTGCCAGCACTGAAAGCTCTTGCTAGCCAGCACCCTTCCTTGGAAGCGCTTTCACAGGCGCAGCAACACTGGGGCTTTGCGCTTCTCTAGCCACCAAACGTCACGGTCCTTCTCTTTCCGTCTCGTAGACACGAGCTGAGAAATTGCAAACGTCGAGCAATTGCTCAGAGATGAAAAGTGCCAGCACTGAAAGCTCTTGCTAGCCAGCACCCTTCCTTGGAAGCGCTTTTGTAGGCCTAAGAACACTGGGGCTCTGGGCTTCTCTAGCCACCTCATCTTCTGCTCATCCTCTCGCGCACTCTAAAGAGAGCTCAGGTGAGAAATTGCAAACGTCGAGCAATTGCTCAGAGATGAAAAGTGCCAGCACTGAAAGCTCTTGCTAGCCAGCACCCTTCCTTGGAAGCGCTTTCACAGGCGCAGCAACACTGGGGCTTTGCGCTTCTCTAGCCACCAAACGTCACGGTCCTTCTCTTTCCGTCTCCTAGACACGAGCTGAGAAATTGCAAACGTCGAGCAATTGCTCAGAGATGAAAAGTGCCAGCACTGAAAGCTGTTGCTAGCCAGCACCCTTCCTTGGAAGCGCTTTCACAGGCGCAGCAACACTGGGGCTTTGCGCTTCTCTAGCCACCAAACGTCACGGTCCTTCTGTTTCCGTCTCCTAGACACGAGCTGAGAAATTGCAAACGTCCAGCAATTGCTCAGAGATGAAAAGTGCCAGCACTGAAAGCTCTTGCTAGCCAGCACCCTTCCTTGGAAGCGCTTTTGTAGGCCTAAGAACACTGGGGCTCTGGGCTTCTCTAGCCACCTCATCTTCTGCTCATCCTCTCGCGCACTCTAAAGAGAGCTCAGATGAGAAATTGCAAACGTCGAGCAATTGCTCAGAGATGAAAAGTGCCAGCACTGAAAGCTGTTGCTAGCCAGCACCCTTCCTTGGAAGCGCTTTCACAGGCGCAGCAACACTGGGGCTTTGCGCTTCTCTAGCCACCAAACGTCACGGTCCTTCTCTTTCCGTCTCGTAGACACGAGCTGAGAAATTGCAAACGTCGAGCAATTGCTCAGAGATGAAAAGTGCCAGCACTGAAAGCTGTTGCTAGCCAGCACCCTTCCTTGGAAGCGCTTTTGTAGACCTAAGAACACTGGGGCTCTGGGCTTCTCTAGCCACCTCATCTTCTGCTCATCCTCTCGCGCACTCTAAAGAGAGCTCAGGTGAGAAATTGCAAACGTCCAGCAATTGCTCAGAGATGAAAAGTGCCAGCACTGAAAGCTCTTGCTAGCCAGCACCCTTCCTTGGAAGCGCTTTCACAGGTGCAGCAACACTGGGGCTTTGCGCTTCTCTAGCCACCAAACGTCACAGTCATTCTCTTTCCGTCTCCTAGACACGAGCTGAGAAATTGCAAACGTCGAGCAATTGCTCCGAGATGAAAAGTGCCAGCACTGAAAGCTGTTGCTAGCCAGCACCCTTCCTTGGAAGCGCTTTTGTAGGCCTAAGAACACTGGGGCTCTGGGCTTCTCTAGCCACCTCATCTTCTGCTCATCCTCTCGCGCACTCTAAAGAGAGCTCAGGTGAGAAATTGCAAACGTCGAGCAATTGCTCAGAGATGAAAAGTGCCAGCACTGAAAGCTCTTGCTAGCCAGCACCCTTCCTTGGAAGCGCTTTCACAGGCACAGCAACACTGGGGCTTTGCGCTTCTCTCGCCACCAAACGTCACGGTCCTTCTCTTTCCGTCGGTAGACACGAGCTGAGAAATTGCAAACGTCGAGCAATTGCTCCGAGATGAAAAGTGCCAGCACTGAAAGCTGTTGCTAGCCAGCACCCTTCCTTGGAAGCGCTTTTGTAGGCCTAAGAACAGTGGGGCTCTGGGCTTCTCTAGCCACCTAATCTTCTGCTCATCCTCTCGCGCACTCTAAAGAGAGCTCAGGTGAGAAATTGCAAACGTCGAGCAATTGCTCAGAGACGAAAAGTGCCAGCACTGAAAGCTGTTGCTAGCCAGCACCCTTCCTTGGAAGCGCTTTTGTAGGCCTAAGAACACTGGGGCTCTGGGCTTCTCTAGCCACCTCATCTTCTGCTCATCCTCACGCGCACTCTAAAGAGAGCTCAGGTGAGAAATTGCAAACGTCGAGCAATTGCTCAGAGATGAAAAGTGCCAGCACTAAAAGCTCTTGCTAGCCAGCACCCTTCCTTGGAAGCGCTTTCACAGGCGCAGCAACACTGGGGCTTTGCGCTTCTCTACCCACCAAACGTCACGGTCATTCTCTTTCCATCTCGTAGACACGAGCTGAGAAATTGCAAACGTCGAGCAATTGCTCAGAGATGAAAAGTGCCAGCACTGAAAGCTGTTGCTAGCCAGCACCCTTCCTTGGAAGCGCTTTCACAGGCGCAGCAACACTGGGGCTTTGCGCTTCTCTAGCCACCAAACGTCACGGTCCTTCTCTTTCCGTCGGTAGACACGAGCTGAGAAATTGCAAACGTCGAGCAATTGCTCAGAGATGAAAAGTGCCAGCACTGAAAGCTGTTGCTAGCCAGCACCCTTCCTTGGAAGCGCTTTCACAGGCGCAGCAACACTGGGGCTTTGCGCTTCTCTAGCCACCAAACGTCACGGTCCTTCTCTTTCCGGCGGTAGACACGAGCTGAGAAATTGCAAACGTCGAGCAATTGCTCAGAGATGAAAAGTGCCAGCACTGAAAGCTGTTGCTAGCCAGTACCCTTCCTTGGAAGCGCTTTTGTAGGCCTAAGAACACTGGGGCTCTGGGCTTCTCTAGCCACCTCATCTTCTGCTCATCCTCTCGCGCACTCTAAAGAGAGCTCAGGTGAGAAATTGCAAACGTCCAGCAATTGCTCAGAGATGAAAAGTGCCAGCACTGAAAGCTCTTGCTAGCCAGCACCCTTCCTTGGAAGCGCTTTCACAGGCGCAGCAACACTGGGGCTTTGCGCTTCTCTAGCCACCAAACGTCACGGTCATTCTCTTTCCGTCTCCTAGACACGAGCTGAGAAATTGCAAACGTCCAGCAATTGCTCAGAGATGAAAAGTGCCAGCACTGAAAGCTGTTGCTAGCCAGCACCCTTCCTTGGAAGCGCTTTTGTAGGCCTAAGAACACTGGGGCTCTGGGCTTCTCTAGCCACCTCATCTTCTGCTCATCCTCTCGCGCACTCTAAAGAGAGCTCAGGTGAGAAATTGCAAATGTCGAGCAATTGCTCAGAGATGAAAAGTGCCAGCACTGAAAGCTCTTGCTAGCCAGCACCCTTCCTTGGAAGCGCTTTCACAGGCGCAGCAACACTGGGGCTTTGCGCTTCTCTAGCCACCAAACGTCACGGTCCTTCTGTTTCCGTCTCCTAGACACGAGCTGAGAAATTGCAAACGTCGAGCAATTGCTCAGAGATGAAAAGTGCCAGCACTGAAAGCTGTTGCTAGCCAGCACCCTTCCTTGGAAGCGCTTTTGTAGGCCTAAGAACACTGGGGCTCTGGGCTTCTCTAGCCACCTCATCTTCTGCTCATCCTCTCGCGCACTCTAAAGAGAGCTCAGATGAGAAATTGCAAACGTCGAGCAATTGCTCAGAGATGAAAAGTGCCAGCACTGAAAGCTGTTGCTAGCCAGCACCCTTCCTTGGAAGCGCTTTCACAGGCGCAGCAACACTGGGGCTTTGCGCTTCTCTAGCCACCAAACGTCACGGTCCTTCTCTTTCCGTCTCGTAGACACGAGCTGAGAAATTGCAAACGTCGAGCAATTGCTCAGAGATGAAAAGTGCCAGCACTGAAAGCTCTTGCTAGCCAGCACCCTTCCTTGGAAGCGCTTTTGTAGACCTAAGAACACTGGGGCTCTGGGCTTCTCTAGCCACCTCATCTTCTGCTCATCCTCTCGCGCACTCTGAAGAGAGCTCAGGTGAGAAATTGCAAACGTCGAGCAATTGCTCAGAGATGAAAAGTGCCAGCACTGAAAGCTGTTGCTAGCCAGCACCCTTCCTTGGAAGCGCTTTCACAGGCGCAGCAACACTGGGGCTTTGCGCTTCTCTACCCACCAAACGTCAGGGTCCTTCTCTTTCCGTCGGTAGACACGAGCTGAGAAATTGCAAACGTCGAGCAATTGCTCCGAGATGAAAAGTGCCAGCACTGAAAGCTGTTGCTAGCCAGCACCCTTCCTTGGAAGCGCTTTTGTAGGCCTAAGAACACTGGGGCTCTGGGCTTCTCTAGCCACCTCATCTTCTGCTCATCCTCTCGCGCACTCTAAAGAGAGCTCAGGTGAGAAATTGCAAACGTCGAGCAATTGCTCAGAGATGAAAAGTGCCAGCACTGAAAGCTCTTGCTAGCCAGCACCCTTCCTTGGAAGCGCTTTCACAGGCGCAGCAACACTGGGGCTTTGCGCTTCTCTAGCCACCAAACGTCACGGTCCTTCTCTTTCCGTCTCCTAGACACGAGCTGAGAAATTGCAAACGTCGAGCAATTGCTCAGAGATGAAAAGTGCCAGCACTGAAAGCTCTTGCTAGCCAGCCCCCTTCCTTGGAAGCGCTTTTGTAGGCCTAAGAACTTTGGGGCTCTGGGCTTCTCTAGCCACCTAATCTTCTGCTCATCCTCTCGCGCACTCTAAAGAGAGCTCAGGTGAGAAATTACAAACGTCGAGCAATTGCTCAGAGATGAAAAGTGCCAGCACTGAAAGCTGTTGCTAGCCAGCACCCTTCCTTGGAAGCGCTTTCACAGGTGCAGCAACACTGGGGCTTTGCGCTTCTCTACCCACCAAAAGTCACGGTCCTTCTCTTTCCGTCTCATAGACACGAGCTGAGAAATTGCAAACGTCGAGCAATTGCTCAGAGATGAAAAGTGCCAGCACTGAAAGCTGTTGCTAGCCAGCACCCTTCCTTGGAAGCGCTTTTGTAGGCCTAAGAACACTGGGGCTCTGGGCTTCTCTAGCCACCTCATCTTCTGCTCATCCTCTCGCGCACTCTAAAGAGAGCTCAGGTGAGAAATTACAAACGTCGAGCAAATGCTCAGAGATGAAAAGGGCCAGCACTGAAAGCTGTTGCTAGCCAGCACCCTTCCTTGGAAGCGCTTTCACAGGCGCAGTAACACTGGGGCTTTGCGCTTCTCTAGCCACCAAAAGTCACGGTCATTCTCTTTCCGTCTCGTAGACACGAGCTGAGAAATTGCAAACGTCGAGCAATTGCTCAGAGATGAAAAGTGCCAGCACTGAAAGCTGTTGCTAGCCAGCACCCTTCCTTGGAAGCGCTTTTGTAGGCCTAAGAACACTGGGGCTCTGGGCTTCTCTAGCCACCTCATCTTCTGCTCATCCTCTCGCGCACTCTAAAGAGAGCTCAGGTGAGAAATTGCAAACGTCGAGCAATTGCTCAGAGATTAAAAGTGCCAGCACTGAAAGCTGTTGCTAGCCAGCACCCTTCCTTGGAAGCGCTTTCACAGGCGCAGCAACCCTGGGGCTTTGCGCTTCTCTAGCCACCAAGCGTCACGGTCCTTCTCTTTCCGCCTCGTAGACACGAGCTGAGAAATTGAAAACGTCAAGCAATTGCTCCGAGATGAAAAGTGCCAGCACTGAAAGCTCTTGCTAGCCAGCACCCTTCCTTGGAAGCGCTTTCACAAGCGCAGTAACACTGGGGCTTTGCGCTTCTATACGCACCAAACGTCACGGTCATTCTCTTTCCGTCTCGTGGACATGAGCTGAGAAATTGCAAATGTCGAGCAATTGCTCAGAGATGAAAAGTGCCAGCACTGAAAGCTGTTGCTAGCCAGCACCCTTCCTTGGAAGCGCTTTCACAGGCGCAGCAACACTGGGGCTTTGCGCTTCTCTAGCCACCAAAAGTCACGGTCCTTCTCTTTCAGTCGGTAGACACGAGCTGAGAAATTGCAAACGTCGAGCAATTGCTCAGAGACGAAAAGTGCCAGCACTGAAAGCTGTTGCTAGCCAGCACCCTTCCTTGGAAGCGCTTTTGTAGGCCTAAGAACACTGGGGCTCTGGGCTTCTCTAGCCACCTCATCTTCTGCTCATCCTCTCGCGCACTCTAAAGAGAGCTCAGGTGAGAAATTGCAAACGTCGAGCAATTGCTCAGAGATGAAAAGTGCCAGCACTAAAAGCTCTTGCTAGCCAGCACCCTTCCTTGGAAGCGCTTTCACAGGCGCAGCAACACTGGGGCTTTGCGCTTCTCTACCCACCAAACGTCACGGTCATTCTCTTTCCATCTCGTAGACACGAGCTGAGAAATTGCAAACGTCGAGCAATTGCTCAGAGATGAAAAGTGCCAGCACTGAAAGCTGTTGCTAGCCAGCACCCTTCCTTGGAAGCGCTTTCACAGGCGCAGCAACACTGGGGCTTTGCGCTTCTCTAGCCACCAAACGTCACGGTCCTTCTCTTTCCGTCTCCTAGACACGAGCTGAGAAATTGCAAACGTCGAGCAATTGCTCAGAGATGAAAAGTGCCAGCACTGAAAGCTGTTGCTAGCCAGCACCCTTCCTTGGAAGCGCTTTCACAGGCGCAGCAACACTGGGGCTTTGCGCTTCTCTACTCACCAAACGTCACGGTCCTTCTCTTTCCGGCGGTAGACACGAGCTGAGAAATTGCAAACGTCGAGCAATTGCTCAGAGATGAAAAGTGCCAGCACTGAAAGCTGTTGCTAGCCAGCACCCTTCCTTGGAAGCGCTTTTGTAGGCCTAAGAACACTGGGGCTCTGGGCTTCTCTAGCCACCTCATCTTCTGCTCATCCTCTCGCGCACTCTAAAGAGAGCTCAGATGAGAAATTGCAAACGTCGAGCAAATGCTCAGAGATGAAAAGTGCCAGCACTGAAAGCTGTTGCTAGCCAGCAGCCTTCCTTGGAAGCGCTTTCACAGGCGCAGCAACACTGGGGCTTTGCGCTTCTCTAGCCACCAAACGTCACGGTCCTTCTCTTTCCGTCTCCTAGACACGAGCTGAGAAATTGCAAACGTCGAGCAATTGCTCAGAGATGAAAAGTGCCAGCACTGAAAGCTGTTGCTAGCCAGCACCCTTCCTTGGAAGCGCTTTTGTAGACCTAAGAACACTGGGGCTCTGGGCTTCTCTAGCCACCTCATCTTCTGCTCATCCTCGCGCGCACTCTAAAGAGAGCTCAGGTGAGAAATTGCAAACGTCGAGCAATTGCTCAGAGATGAAAAGTGCCAGCACTGAAAGCTGTTGCTAGCCAGCACCCTTCCTTGGAAGCGCTTTCACAGGCGCAGCAACACTGGGGCTTTGCGCTTCTATACGCACCAAACGTCACGGTCCTTCTCTTTCCGTCTCCTAGACACGAGCTGAGAAATTGCAAACGTCGAGCAATTGCTCAGAGATGAAAAGTGCCAGCACTGAAAGCTGTTGCTAGCCAGCACCCTTCCTTGGAAGCGCTTTCGTAGGCCTAAGAACACTGGGGCTCTGGGCTTCTTTAGCCACCTCATCTTCTGCTCATCCTCTCGCGCACTCTAAAGAGAGCTCAGGTGAGAAATTGCAAACGTCGAGCAATTGCTCAGAGATGAAAAGTGCCAGCACTGAAAGCTCTTGCTAGCCAGCACCCTTCCTTGGAAGCGCTTTCACAGGCGCAGCAACACTGGGGCTTTGCGCTTCTCTACCAACCAAACGTCACGGTCCTTCTCTTTCCGTCTTGTAGACACGAGCTGAGAAATTGCAAACGTCGAGCAATTGCTCAGAGATGAAAAGTGCCAGCACTGAAAGCTGTTGCTAGCCAGCACCCTTCCTTGGAAGCGCTTTTGTAGGCCTAAGAACAGTGGGGCTCTGGGCTTCTCTAGCCACCTAATCTTCTGCTCATCCTCTCGCGCAATCTAAAGAGAGCTCAGGTGAGAAATTGCAAACGTCGAGCAATTGCTCAGAGATGAAAAGTGCCAGCACTGAAAGCTCTTGCTAGCCAGCACCCTTCCTTGGAAGCGCTTTCACAGGTGCAGTAACACTGGGGCTTTGCGCTTCTCTAGCCACCAAACGTCACGTTCATTCTCTTTCCGTCTCGTAGACACGAGCTGAGAAATTGCAAACGTCGAGCAATTGCTCAGAGATGAAAAGTGCCAGCACTGAAAGCTCTTGCTAGCCAGCACCCTTCCTTGGAAGCGCTTTTGTAGGCCTAAGAACACTGGGGCTCTGGGCTTCTCTAGCCACCTCATCTTCTGCTCATCCTCTCGCGCACTCTAAAGAGAGCTCAGGTTTGAAATTACAAACGTCGAGCAATTGCTCAGAGATGAAAAGTGCCAGCACTGAAAGCTGTTGCTAGCCAGCACCCTTCCTTGGAAGCGCTTTCACAGGTGCAGCAACACTGGGGCTTTGCGCTTCTCTACTCACCAAACGTCACGGTCCTTCTCTTTCCGTCTCATAGACACGAGCTGAGAAATTGCAAACGTCGAGCAATTGCTCAGAGATGAAAAGTGCCAGCACTGAAAGCTGTTGCTAGCCAGCACCCTTCCTTGGAAGCGCTTTTGTAGGCCTAAGAACACTGGGGCTCTGGGCTTCTCTAGCCACCTCATCTTCTGCTCATCCTCTCGCGCACTCTAAAGAGAGCTCAGGTGAGAAATTACAAACGTCGAGCAATTGCTCAGAGATGAAAAGGGCCAGCACTGAAAGCTCTTGCTAGCCAGCACCCTTCCTTGGAAGCGCTTTCACAGGCGCAGTAACACTGGGGCTTTGCGCTTCTCTACACACCAAACGTCACGGTCCTTCTCTTTCCGTCTCGTAGACACGAGCTGAGAAATTGCAAACGTCGAGCAATTGCTCAGAGATGAAAAGTGCCAGCACTGAAAGCTCTTGCTAGCCAGCACCCTTCCTTGGAAGCGCTTTTGTAGGCGTAAGAACACTGGGGCTCTGGGCTTCTCTAGCCACCTCATCTTCTGCTCATCCTCTCGCGCACTCTAAAGAGAGCTCAGGTGAGAAATTGCAAACGTCGAGCAATTGCTCAGAGATGAAAAGTGCCAGCACTGAAAGCTCTTGCTAGCCAGCACCCTTCCTTGGAAGCGCTTTCACAGGCGCAGCAACACTGGGGCTTTGCGCTTCTCTAGCCACCAAACGTCACGGTCCTTCTCTTTCCGTCTCGTAGACACGAGCTGAGAAATTGCAAACGTCGAGCAATTGCTCAGAGATGAAAAGTGCCAGCACTGAAAGCTCTTGCTAGCCAGCACCCTTCCTTGGAAGCGCTTTTGTAGGCCTAAGAACACTGGGGCTCTGGGCTTCTCTAGCCACCTCATCTTCTGCTCATCCTCTCGCGCACTCTAAAGAGAGCTCAGGTGAGAAATTGCAAACGTCGAGCAATTGCTCAGAGATGAAAAGTGCCAGCACTGAAAGCTCTTGCTAGCCAGCACCCTTCCTTGGAAGCGCTTTCACAGGCGCAGCAACACTGGGGCTTTGCGCTTCTCTAGCCACCAAACGTCACGGTCCTTCTCTTTCCGTCTCCTAGACACGAGCTGAGAAATTGCAAACGTCGAGCAATTGCTCAGAGATGAAAAGTGCCAGCACTGAAAGCTGTTGCTAGCCAGCACCCTTCCTTGGAAGCGCTTTTGTAGGCCTAAGAACACTGGGGCTCTGGGCTTCTCTAGCCACCTCATCTTCTGCTCATCCTCTCGCGCACTCTAAAGAGAGCTCAGGTGAGAAATTACAAACGTCGAGCAATTGCTCAGAGATGAAAAGTGCCAGCACTGAAAGCTCTTGCTAGCCAGCACCCTTCCTTGGAAGCGCTTTCACAGGCGCAGTAACACTGGGGCTTTGCGCTTCTATACGCACCAAAAGTCACGGTCCTTCTCTTTCCGTCGGTAGACACGAGCTGAGAAATTGCAAACGTCGAGCAATTGCTCAGAGATGAAAAGTGCCAGCACTGAAAGCTCTTGCTAGCCAGCACCCTTCCTTGGAAGCGCTTTTGTAGGCCTAAGAACACTGGGGCTCTGGGCTTCTCTAGCCACCTCATCTTCTGCTCATCCTCTCGCGCACTCTAAAGAGAGCTCAGGTGAGAAATTGCAAATGTCCAGCAATTGCTCAGAGATGAAAAGTGCCAGCACTGAAAGCTGTTGCTAGCCAGCACCCTTCCTTGGAAGCGCTTTCACAGGCGCAGCAACACTGGGGCTTTGCGCTTCTATACGCACCAAATGTCACGGTCCTTCTCTTTCCGTCTCCTAGACACGAGCTGAGAAATTGCAAACGTCGAGCAATTGCTCAGAGATGAAAAGTGCCAGCACTGAAAGCTGTTGCTAGCCAGCACCCTTCCTTGGAAGCGCTTTTGTAGGCCTAAGAACACTGGGGCTCTGGGCTTCTCTAGCCACCTCATCTTCTGCTCATCCTCTCGCGCACTCTAAAGAGAGCTCAGGTGAGAAATTACAAACGTCGAGCAATTGCTCAGAGATGAAAAGGGCCAGCACTGAAAGCTCTTGCTAGCCAGCACCCTTCCTTGGAAGCGCTTTCACAGGCGCAGTAACACTGGGGCTTTGCGCTTCTATACGCACCAAAAGTCACGGTCCATCTCTTTCCGTCGGTAGACACGAGCTGAGAAATTGCAAACGTCGAGCAATTGCTCAGAGATGAAAAGTGCCAGCACTGAAAGCTGTTGCTAGCCAGCACCCTTCCTTGGAAGCGCTTTTGTAGGCCTAAGAACACTGGGGCTCTGGGCTTCTCTAGCCACCTCATCTTCTGCTCATCCTCTCGCGCACTCTAAAGAGAGCTCAGGTGAGAAATTGCAAACGTCGAGCAATTGCTTAGAGAAGAAAAGTGCCAGCACTGAAAGCTCTTGCTAGCCAGCACCCTTCCTTGGAAGCGCTTTCACAGGCGCAGTAACACTGGGGCTTTGCGCTTCTCTACGCACCAAAAGTCATGGTCCTTCTCTTTCCGTCTCGTAGACACGAGCTGAGAAATTGCAAACGTCGAGCAATTGCTCAGAGATGAAAAGTGCCAGCACTGAAAGCTCTTGCTAGCCAGCACCCTTCCTTGGAAGCGCTTTCACAGGCGCAGCAACACTGGGGCTTTGCGCTTCTCTACCCACCAAACGTCACGGTCCTTCTCTTTCCGTCTCGTAGACACGAGCTGAGAAATTGCAAACGTCGAGCAATTGCTCAGAGATGAAAAGTGCCAGCACTGAAAGCTGTTGCTAGCCAGCACCCTTCCTTGGAAGCGCTTTTGTAGGCCTAAGAACACTGGGGCTCTGGGCTTCTCTAGCCACCTCATCTTCTGCTCATCCTCTCGCGCACTCTAAAGAGAGCTCAGGTGAGAAATTGCAAACGTCGAGCAATTGCTCAGAGATGAAAAGGGCCAGCACTGAAAGCTCTTGCTAGCCAGCACCCTTCCTTGGAAGCGCTTTCACAGGCGCAGTAACACTGGGGCTTTGCGCTTCTATACGCACCAAATGTCACGGTCCTTCTCTTTCCGTCTCGTAGACACGAGCTGAGAAATTACAAACGTCGAGCAATTGCTCAGAGATGAAAAGTGCCAGCACTGAAAGCTGTTGCTAGCCAGCACCCTTCCTTGGAAGCGCTTTTGTAGCCCTTAGAACACTGGGGCTCTGGGCTTCTCTAGCCACCTCATCTTCTGCTCATCCTCTCGCGCACTCTAAAGAGAGCTCAGGTGAGCAATTGCAAACGTCGAGCAATTGCTCAGAGATGAAAAGTGCCAGCACTGAAAGCTGTTGCTAGCCAGCACCCTTCCTTGGAAGCGCTTTCACAGGCGCAGCAACACTGGGGCTTTGCGCTTCTCTAGCCACCAAACGTCACGGTCCTTCTCTTTCCGTCTCCTAGACACGAGCTGAGAAATTGCAAACGTCCAGCAATTGCTCAGAGATGAAAAGTGCCAGCACTGAAAGCTGTTGCTAGCCAGCACCCTTCCTTGGAAGCGCTTTTGTAGGCCTAAGAACACTGAGGCTCTGGGCTTCTCTAGCCACCTCATCTTCTGCTCATCCTCTCGCGCACTCTAAAGAGAGCTCAGGTGAGAAATTGCAAACGTCGAGCAATTGCTCAGAGATGAAAAGTGCCAGCACTGAAAGCTCTTGCTAGCCAGCACCCTTCCTTGGAAGCGCTTTTGTAGGCCTAAGAACACTGAGGCTCTGGGCTTCTCTAGCCACCTCATCTTCTGCTCATCCTCTCGCGCACTCTAAAGAGAGCTCAGGTGAGAAATTGCAAACGTCGAGCAATTGCTCAGAGATGAAAAGTGCCAGCACTGAAAGCTGTTGCTAGCCAGCACCCTTCCTTGGAAGCGCTTTCACAGGCGCAGCAACACTGGGGCTTTGCGCTTCTCTACCCACCAAACGTCACGGTCCTTCTCTTTCCGTCTCCTAGACACGAGCTGAGAAATTGCAAACGTCGAGCAATTGCTCAGAGATGAAAAGTGCCAGCACTGAAAGCTGTTGCTAGCCAGCACCCTTCCTTGGAAGCGCTTTTGTAGGCCTAAGAACACTGGGGCTCTGGGCTTCTCTAGCCACCTCATCTTCTGCTCATCCTCTCGCGCACTCTAAAGAGAGCTCAGGTGAGAAATTGCAAACGTCGAGCAATTGCTCAGAGATGAAAAGTGCCAGCACTGAAAGCTCTTGCTAGCCAGCACCCTTCCTTGGAAGCGCTTTCACAGGCGCAGTAACACTGGGGCTTTGCGCTTCTCTAGCCACCAAACGTCACGGTCCTTCTCTTTCTGTCTCGTAGACACGAGCTGAGAAATTGCAAATGTCGAGCAATTGCTCAGAGATGAAAAGTGCCAGCACTGAAAGCTGTTGCTAGCCAGCACCCTTCCTTGGAAGCGCTTTCACAGGCGCAGCAACACTGGGGCTTTGCGCTTCTCTAGCCACCAAACGTCACGGTCATTCTCTTTCCGTCTCCTAGACACGAGCTGAGAAATTGCAAACGTCGAGCAATTGCTCAGAGATGAAAAGTGCCAGCACTGAAAGCTGTTGCTAGCCAGCACCCTTCCTTGGAAGCGCTTTTGTAGGCCTAAGAACACTGGGGCTCTGGGCTTCTCTAGCCACCTCATCTTCTGCTCATCCTCTCGCGCACTCTAAAGAGAGCTCAGGTGAGAAATTGCAAACGTCGAGCAATTGCTCAGAGATGAAAAGTGCCAGCACTGAAAGCTGTTGCTAGCCAGCACCCTTCCTTGGAAGCGCTTTCACAGGCGCAGCAACACTGGGGCTTTGCGCTTCTATACGCACCAAACGTCACGGTCCTTCTCTTTCCGTCTCGTAGACACGAGCTGAGAAATTGCAAACGTCCAGCAATTGCTCAGAGATGAAAAGTGCCAGCACTGAAAGCTGTTGCTAGCCAGACCCCTTCATTGGAAGCGCTTTTGTAGGCCTAAGAACACTGGGGCTCTGGGCTTCTCTAGCCACCTCATCTTCTGCTCATCCTCGCGCGCTCTAAAGAGAGCTCAGGTGAGAAATTGCAAACGTCCAGCAATTGCTCAGAGATGAAAAGTGCCAGCACTGAAAGCTCTTGCTAGCCAGCACCCTTCCTTGGAAGCGCTTTCACAGGCGCAGTAACACTGGGGCTTTGCGCTTCTCTAGCCACCAAACGTCACGGTCCTTCTCTTTCCGTCTCGTAGACACGAGCTGAGAAATTGCAAACGTCGAGCAATTGCTCCGAGATGAAAACTGCCGGCACTGAAAGCTGTTGCTAGCCAGCACCCTTCCTTGGAAGCGCTTTTGTAGGCCTAAGAACACTGGGGCTCTGGGCTTCTCTAGCCACCTCATCTTCTGCTCATCCTCGCGCGCACTCTGAAGAGAGCTCAGGGGAGAAATTGCAAACGTCGAGCAATTGCTCAGAGATGAAAAGTGCCAGCACTGAAAGCTCTTGCTAGCCAGCACCCTTCCTTGGAAGCGCTTTCACAGGCACAGTAACACTGGGGCTTTGCACTTCTCTAGCCACCAAACGTCACGGTCCTTCTCTTTCCGTCTCGTAGACACGAGCTGAGAAATTGCAAATGTCGAGCAATTGCTCAGAGAGGAAAAGTGCCAGCACTGAAAGCTCTTGCTAGCCAGCACCCTTCCTTGGAAGCGCTTTTGTAGGCCTAAGAACACTGGGGCTCTGGGCTTCTCTAGCCACCTCATCTTCTGCTCATCCTCTCGCGCACTCTAAAGAGAGCTCAGGTGAGAAATTGCAAACGTCGAGCAATTGCTCAGAGATGAAAAGTGCCAGCACTGAAAGCTCTTGCTAGCCAGCACCCTTCCTTGGAAGCGCTTTCACAGGCGCAGCAACACTGGGGCTTTGCGCTTCTCTAGCCACCAAACGTCACGGTCCTTCTCTTTCCGTCTCCTAGACACGAGCTGAGAAATTGCAAACGTCGAGCAATTGCTCAGAGATGAAAAGTGCCAGCACTGAAAGCTCTTGCTAGCCAGCACCCTTCCCTGGAAGCGCTTTCACAGGTGCAGCAACACTGGGGCTTTGCGCTTCTCTAGCCACCAAACGTCACGGTCATTCTCTTTCCGTCTCCTAGACACGAGCTGAGAAATTGCAAACGTCGAGCAATTGCTCAGAGATGAAAAGTGCCAGCACTGAAAGCTGTTGCTAGCCAGCACCCTTCCTTGGAAGCGCTTTCACAGGCGCAGCAACACTGGGGCTTTGCGCTTCTATACGCACCAAACGTCACGGTCCTTCTCTTTCTGTCTCGTAGACACGAGCTGAGAAATTGCAAACGTCGAGCAATTGCTCAGAGATGAAAAGTGCCAGCACTGAAAGCTGTTGCTAGCCAGCACCCTTCCTTGGAAGCGCTTTTGTAGGCCTAAGAACAGTGGGGCTCTGGGCTTCTCTAGCCACCTCATCTTCTGCTCATCCTCTCGCGCACTCTAAAGAGAGCTCAGGTGAGAAATTGCAAACGTCCAGCAATTGCTCAGAGATGAAAAGTGCCAGCACTGAAAGCTCTTGCTAGCCAGCACCCTTCCTTGGAAGCGCTTTCACAGGCGCAGCAACACTGGGGCTTTGCGCTTCTCTACCCACCAAACGTCACGGTCCTTCTCTTTCCGTCGGTAGACACGAGCTGAGAAATTGCAAACGTCGAGCAATTGCTCAGAGATGAAAAGTGCCAGCACTGAAAGCTGTTGCTAGCCAGCACCCTTCCTTGGAAGCGCTTTTGTAGGCCTAAGAACACTGGGGCTCTGGGCTTCTCTAGCCACCTCATCTTCTGCTCATCCTCTCGCGCACTCTAAAGAGAGCTCAGGTGAGAAATTGCAAACGTCGAGCAATTGCTCAGAGATGAAAAGTGCCAGCACTGAAAGCTCTTGCTAGCCAGCACCCTTCCTTGGAAGCGCTTTCACAGGCGCAGCAACACTGGGGCTTTGCGCTTCTATACGCACCAAATGTCACGGTCCTTCTCTTTCCGTCTTGTAGACACGAGCTGAGAAATTGCAAACGTCGAGCAATTGCTCAGAGATGAAAAGTGCCAGCACTGAAAGCTGTTGCTAGCCAGCACCCTTCCTTGGAAGCGCTTTTGTAGGCCTAAGAACACTGGGGCTCTGGGCTTCTCTAGCCACCTCATCTTCTGCTCATCCTCTCGCGCACTCTAAAGAGAGCTCAGGTGAGAAATTGCAAACGTCGAGCAATTGCTCAGAGATGAAAAGTGCCAGCACTGAAAGCTGTTGCTAGCCAGCACCCTTCCTTGGAAGCGCTTTCACAGGCGCAGCAACACTGGGGCTTTGCGCTTCTATACGCACCAAATGTCACGGTCCTTCTCTTTCCGTCTTGTAGACACGAGCTGAGAAATTGCAAACGTCGAGCAATTGCTCAGAGATGAAAAGTGCCAGCACTGAAAGCTGTTGCTAGCCAGCACCCTTCCTTGGAAGCGCTTTTGTAGGCCTAAGAACACTGGGGCTCTGGGCTTCTCTAGCCACCTAATCTTCTGCTCATCCTCTCGCGCACTCTAAAGAGAGCTCAGGTGAGAAATTGCAAACGTCGAGCAATTGCTCAGAGATGAAAAGTGCCAGCACTGAAAGCTCTTGCTAGCCAGCACCCTTCCTTGGAAGCGCTTTCACAGGTGCAGCAACACTGGGGCTTTGCGCTTCTCTAGCCACCAAACGTCACGGTCCTTCTCTTTCCGTCTCGTAGACACGAGCTGAGAAATTGCAAACGTCGAGCAATTGCTCCGAGATGAAAAGTGCCAGCACTGAAAGCTCTTGCTAGCCAGCACCCTTCGTTGGAAGCGCTTTTGTAGGCCTAAGAACACTGGGGCTCTGGGCTTCTCTAGCCACCTCATCTTCTGCTCATCCTCTCGCGCACTCTAAAGAGAGCTCAGGTGAGAAATTGCAAACGTCGAGCAATTGCTCACAGATGAAAAGTGCCAGCACTGAAAGCTCTTGCTAGCCAGCACCCTTCCTTGGAAGCGCTTTCACAGGCGCAGCAACACTGGGGGTTTGCGCTTCTATACGCACCAAATGTCACGGTCCTTCTCTTTCCGTCTCGTAGACACGAGCTGAGAAATTGCAAACGTCGAGCAATTGCTCAGAGATGAAAAGTGCCAGCACTGAAAGCTGTTGCTAGCCAGACCCCTTCATTGGAAGCGCTTTTGTAGGCGTAAGAACACTGGGGCTCTGGGCTTCTCTAGCCACCTAATCTTCTGCTCATCCTCTCGCGCACTCTAAAGAGAGCTCAGGTGAGAAATTGCAAACGTCCAGCAATTGCTCAGAGATGAAAAGTGCCAGCACTGAAAGCTCTTGCTAGCCAGCACCCTTCCTTGGAAGCGCTTTCACAGGCGCAGTAACACTGGGGCTTTGCGCTTCTATACGCACCAAATGTCACGGTCCTTCTCTTTCCGTCTCGTAGACACGAGCTGAGAAATTGCAAACGTCGAGCAATTGCTCAGAGATGAAAAGTGCCAGCACTGAAAGCTGTTGCTAGCCAGCACCCTTCCTTGGAAGCGCTTTTGTAGCCCTTAGAACACTGGGGCTCTGGGCTTCTCTAGCCACCTCATCTTCTGCTCATCCTCTCGCGCACTCTAAAGAGAGCTCAGGTGAGAAATTGCAAACGTCGAGCAATTGCTCAGAGATGAAAAGTGCCAGCACTGAAAGCTGTTGCTAGCCAGCACCCTTCCTTGGAAGCGCTTTCACAGGCACAGCAACACTGGGGCTTTGCGCTTCTCTAGCCACCAAACGTCACGGTCCTTCTCTTTCCGTCTCGTAGACACGAGCTGAGAAATTGCAAACGTCGAGCAATTGCTCAGAGATGAAAAGTGCCAGCACTGAAAGCTGTTGCTAGCCAGCACCCTTCCTTGGAAGCGCTTTTGTAGGCCTAAGAACACTGAGGCTCTGGGCTTCTCTAGCCACCTCATCTTCTGCTCATCCTCTCGCGCACTCTAAAGAGAGCTCAGGTGAGAAATTGCAAACGTCGAGCAATTGCTCAGAGATGAAAAGTGCCAGCACTGAAAGCTCTTGCTAGCCAGCACCCTTCCTTGGAAGCGCTTTTGTAGGCCTAAGAACACTGAGGCTCTGGGCTTCTCTAGCCACCTCATCTTCTGCTCATCCTCTCGCGCACTCTAAAGAGAGCTCAGGTGAGAAATTGCAAACGTCGAGCAATTGCTCAGAGATGAAAAGTGCCAGCACTGAAAGCTGTTGCTAGCCAGCACCCTTCCTTGGAAGCGCTTTCACAGGCGCAGCAACACTGGGGCTTTGCACTTCTCTAGCCACCAAACGTCACGGTCCTTCTCTTTCCGTCTTGTAGACACGAGCTGAGAAATTGCAAACGTCGAGCAATTGCTCAGAGATGAAAAGTGCCAGCACTGAAAGCTGTTGCTAGCCAGCACCCTTCCTTGGAAGCGCTTTTGTAGGCGTAAGAACACTGGGGCTCTGGGCTTCTCTAGCCACCTCATCTTCTGCTCATCCTCTCGCGCACTCTAAAGAGAGCTCAGGTGAGAAATTGCAAACGTCGAGCAATTGCTCAGAGATACAAAGTGCCAGCACTGAAAGCTCTTGCTAGCCAGCACCCTTCCTTGGAAGCGCTTTCACAGGCGCAGTAACACTGGGGCTTTGCGCTTCTCTAGCCACCAAACGTCACGGTCCTTCTCTTTCCGTCTCCTAGACACGAGCTGAGAAATTGCAAACGTCGAGCAATTGCTCAGAGATGAAAAGTGCCAGCACTGAAAGCTGTTGCTAGCCAGCACCCTTCCTTGGAAGCGCTTTCACAGGCGCAGCAACACTGGGGCTTTGCGCTTCTCTAGCCACCAAACGTCACGGTCCTTCTCTTTCCGTCTCGTAGACACGAGCTGAGAAATTGCAAACGTCGAGCAATTGCTCAGAGATGAAAAGTGCCAGCACTGAAAGCTGTTGCTAGCCAGCACCCTTCCTTGGAAGCGCTTTCACAGGCGCAGCAACACTGGGGCTTTGCGCTTCTATACGCACCAAATGTCACGGTCCTTCTCTTTCCGTCTTGTAGACACGAGCTGAGAAATTGCAAACGTCGAGCAATTGCTCAGAGATGAAAAGTGCCAGCACTGAAAGCTGTTGCTAGCCAGCACCCTTCCTTGGAAGCGCTTTTGTAGGCCTAAGGACAGTGGGGCTCTGGGCTTCTCTAGCCACCTAATCTTCTGCTCATCCTCTCGCGCACTCTAAAGAGAGCTCAGGTGAGAAATTGCAAACGTCGAGCAATTGCTCAGAGATGAAAAGTGCCAGCACTGAAAGCTCTTGCTAGCCAGCACCCTTCCTTGGAAGCGCTTTCACAGGTGCAGCAACACTGGGGCTTTGCGCTTCTCTAGCCACCAAACGTCACGGTCCTTCTCTTTCCGTCTCGTAGACACGAGCTGAGAAATTGCAAACGTCGAGCAATTGCTCAGAGATGAAAAGTGCCAGCACTGAAAGCTCTTGCTAGCCAGCACCCTTCCTTGGAAGCGCTTTTGTAGGCCTAAGAACACTGGGGCTCTGGGCTTCTCTAGCCACCTCATCTTCTGCTCATCCTCTCGCGCACTCTAAAGAGAGCTCAGGTGAGAAATTACAAACGTCGAGCAATTGCTCAGAGATGAAAAGTGCCAGCACTGAAAGCTGTTGCTAGCCAGCACCCTTCCTTGGAAGCGCTTTAACAGGTGCAGCAACACTGGGGCTTTGCGCTTCTCTACCCACCAAAAGTCACGGTCCTTCTCTTTCCGTCTCATAGACACGAGCTGAGAAATTGCAAACGTCGAGCAATTGCTCAGAGATGAAAAGTGCCAGCACTGAAAGCTGTTGCTAGCCAGCACCCTTCCTTGGAAGCGCTTTTGTAGGCCTAAGAACACTGGGGCTCTGGGCTTCTCTAGCCACCTCATCTTCTGCTCATCCTCTCGCGCACTCTAAAGAGAGCTCAGGTGAGAAATTACAAACGTCGAGCAATTGCTCAGAGATGAAAAGGGCCAGCACTGAAAGCTCTTGCTAGCCAGCACCCTTCCTTGGAAGCGCTTTCACAGGCGCAGTAACACTGGGGCTTTGCGCTTCTCTAGCCACCAAAAGTCACGGTCATTCTCTTTCCGTCTCGTAGACACGAGCTGAGAAATTGCAAACGTCGAGCAATTGCTCAGAGATGAAAAGTGCCAGCACTGAAAGCTGTTGCTAGCCAGCACCCTTCCTTGGAAGCGCTTTTGTAGGCCTAAGAACACTGGGGCTCTGGGCTTCTCTAGCCACCTCATCTTCTGCTCATCCTCTCGCGCACTCTAAAGAGAGCTCAGGTGAGAAATTGCAAACGTCGAGCAATTGCTCAGAGATGAAAAGTGCCAGCACTGAAAGCTCTTGCTAGCCAGCACCCTTCCTTGGAAGCGCTTTTGTAGGCCTAAGAACACTGGGGCTCTGGGCTTCTCTAGCCACCTCATCTTCTGCTCATCCTCTCGCGCACTCTAAAGAGAGCTCAGGTGAGAAATTGCAAACGTCGAGCAATTGCTCAGAGATGAAAAGTGCCAGCACTGAAAGCTCTTGCTAGCCAGCACCCTTCCTTGGAAGCGCTTTCACAGGCGCAGCAACACTGGGGCTTTGCGCTTCTCTACCCACCAAACGTCACGGTCCTTCTCTTTCCGTCGGTAGACACGAGCTGAGAAATTGCAAACGTCGAGCAATTGCTCAGAGATGAAAAGTGCCAGCACTGAAAGCTGTTGCTAGCCAGCACCCTTCCTTGGAAGCGCTTTTGTAGGCGTAAGAACACTGGGGCTCTGGGCTTCTCTAGCCACCTCATCTTCTGCTCATCCTCTCGCGCACTCTAAAGAGAGCTCAGGTGAGAAATTGCAAACGTCCAGCAATTGCTCAGAGATGAAAAGTGCCAGCACTGAAAGCTCTTGCTAGCCAGCAGCCTTCCTTGGAAGCGCTTTCACAGGCGCAGCAACACTGGGGCTTTGCGCTTCTCTAGCCACCAAACGTCACGGTCCTTCTCTTTCCGTCTCCTAGACACGAGCTGAGAAATTGCAAACGTCGAGCAATTGCTCCGAGATGAAAAGTGCCAGCACTGAAAGCTGTTGCTAGCCAGCACCCTTCCTTGGAAGCGCTTTCACAGGCGCAGCAACACTGGGGCTTTGCGCTTCTCTACCCACCAAAAGTCACGGTCCTTCTCTTTCCGTCTCCTAGACACGAGCTGAGAAATTGCAAACGTCCAGCAATTGCTCAGAGATGAAAAGTGCCAGCACTGAAAGCTGTTGCTAGCCAGCACCCTTCCTTGGAAGTGCTTTTGTAGGCCTAAGAACACTGGGGCTCTGGGCTTCTCTAGCCACCTCATCTTCTGCTCATCCTCGCGCGCACTCTAAAGAGAGCTCAGGTGAGAAATTGCAAATGTCCAGCAATTGCTCAGAGATGAAAAGTGCCAGCACTGAAAGCTGTTGCTAGCCAGCACCCTTCCTTGGAAGCGCTTTCACAG
The DNA here is from genome assembly GCA_037962945.1 of Sarcoramphus papa. Classification (NCBI taxonomy): domain Eukaryota; kingdom Metazoa; phylum Chordata; class Aves; order Accipitriformes; family Cathartidae; genus Sarcoramphus; species Sarcoramphus papa. Next base: position 3,715,431 of record JBBMRM010000088.1, read on the forward strand.
GCGCAGCAACACTGGGGCTTTGTGCTTCTATACGCACCAAATATCACGGTCCTTCTCTTTCCGTCTCCTAGACACGAGCTGAGAAATTGCAAACGTCCAGCAATTGCTCCGAGATGAAAAGTGCCAGCACTGAAAGCTGTTGCTAGCCAGCACCCTTCCTTGGAAGCGCTTTTGTAGGCCTAAGAACACTGGGGCTCTGGGCTTCTCTAGCCACCTCATCTTCTGCTCATCCTCTCGCGCACTCTAAAGAGAGCTCAGGTGAGAAATTACAAACGTCGAGCAATTGCTCCGAGATGAAAAGTGCCAGCACTGAAAGCTCTTGCTAGCCAGCACCCTTCCTTGGAAGCGCTTTCACAGGCGCAGTAACACTGGGGCTTTGCGCTTCTATACGCAACAAAAGTCACGGTCCTTCTCTTTCCGTCGGTAGACACGAGCTGAGAAATTGCAAACGTCGAGCAATTGCTCAGAGATGAAAAGTGCCAGCACTGAAAGCTGTTGCTAGCCAGCACCCTTCCTTGGAAGCGCTTTTGTAGGCCTAAGAACACTGGGGCTCTGGGCTTCTCTAGCCACCTCATCTTCTGCTCATCCTCTCGCGCACTCTAAAGAGAGCTCAGGTGAGAAATTGCAAATGTCCAGCAATTGCTCAGAGATAAAAAGTGCCAGCACTGAAAGCTCTTGCTAGCCAGCACCCTTCCTTGGAAGCGCTTTCACAGGCGCAGCAACACTGGGGGTTTGCGCTTCTATACGCACCAAATGTCACGGTCCTTCTCTTTCCGTCTCCTAGACACGAGCTGAGAAATTGCAAACGTCGAGCAATTGCTCAGAGATTAAAAGTGCCAGCACTGAAAGCTGTTGCTAGCCAGCACCCTTCCTTGGAAGCGCTTTTGTAGCCCTTAGAACACTGGGGCTCTGGGCTTCTCTAGCCACCTCATCTTCTGCTCATCCTCTCGCGCACTCTAAAGAGAGCTCAGGTGAGAAATTGCAAAGGTCGAGCAATTGCTCAGAGATGAAAAGTGCCAGCACTGAAAGCTGTTGCTAGCCAGCACCCTTCCTTGGAAGCGCTTTCACAGGTGCAGCAACACTGGGCCTTTGCGCTTCTCTACGCACCAAACGTCACGGTCCTTCTCTTTCCGTCTCCTAGACACGAGCTGAGAAATTGCAAACGTCCAGCAATTGCTCAGAGATGAAAAGTGCCAGCACTGAAAGCTCTTGCTAGCCAGCACCCTTCCTTGGAAGCGCTTTTATAGGCCTAAGAACACTGGGGCTCTGGGCTTCTCTAGCCACCTCATCTTCTGCTCATCCTCTCGCGCACTCTAAAGAGAGCTCAGGTGAGAAATTGCAAACGTCCAGCAATTGCTCAGAGATGAAAAGTGCCAGCACTGAAAGCTCTTGCTAGCCAGCACCCTTCCTTGGAAGCGCTTTCACAGGCGCAGTAACACTGGGGCTTTGCGCTTCTCTAGCCACCAAAAGTCACGGTCCTTCTCTTTCCGTCTCGTAGACACGAGCTGAGAAATTGCAAACGTCGAGCAATTGCTCCGAGATGAAAAGTGCCAGCACTGAAAGCTCTTGCTAGCCAGCACCCTTCCTTGGAAGCGCTTTCACAGGCGCAGCAACACTGGGGCTTTGCGCTTCTCTAGCCACCAAACGTCACGGTCCTTCTCTTTCCGTCTCGTAGACACGAGCTGAGAAATTGCAAACGTCCAGCAATTGCTCCGAGATGAAAAGTGCCAGCACTGAAAGCTCTTGCTAGCCAGCACCCTTCCTTGGAAGCGCTTTTGTAGGCCTAAGAACACTGGGGCTCTGGGCTTCTCTAGCCACCTCATCTTCTGCTCATCCTCTCGCGCACTCTAAAGAGAGCTCAGGTGAGAAATTGCAAACGTCGAGCAATTGCTCAGAGATGAAAAGTGCCAGCACTGAAAGCTGTTGCTAGCCAGCACCCTTCCTTGGAAGCGCTTTCACAGGCGCAGCAACACTGGGGCTTTGCGCTTCTATACGCACCAAATGTCACGGTCCTTCTCTTTCCGTCTCGTAGACACGAGCTGAGAAATTGCAAACGTCGAGCAATTGCTCCGAGATGAAAAGTGCCAGCACTGAAAGCTGTTGCTAGCCAGACCCCTTCCTTGGAAGCGCTTTTGTAGGCCTAAGAACAGTGGGGCTCTGGGCTTCTCTAGCCACCTAATCTTCTGCTCATCCTCTCGCGCACTCTAAAGAGAGCTCAGGTGAGAAATTGCAAACGTCCAGCAATTGCTCAGAGATGAAAAGTGCCAGCACTGAAAGCTCTTGCTAGCCAGCACCCTTCCTTGGAAGCGCTTTCACAGGCGCAGTAACACTGGGGCTTTGCGCTTCTATACGCACCAAATGTCACGGTCCTTCTCTTTCCGTCTCCTAGACACGAGCTGAGAAATTGCAAACGTCGAGCAATTGCTCCGAGATGAAAAGTGCCAGCACTGAAAGCTCTTGCTAGCCAGCACCCTTCCTTGGAAGCGCTTTTGTAGCCCTTAGAACACTGGGGCTCTGGGCTTCTCTAGCCACCTCATCTTCTGCTCATCCTCTCGCGCACTCTAAAGAGAGCTCAGGTGAGAAATTGCAAACGTCGAGCAATTGCTCAGAGATGAAAAGTGCCAGCACTGAAAGCTCTTGCTAGCCAGCACCCTTCCTTGGAAGCGCTTTCACAGGCGCAGCAACACTGGGGCTTTGCGCTTCTCTAGCCACCAAACGTCACGGTCCTTCTCTTTCCGTCTCGTAGACACGAGCTGAGAAATTGCAAACGTCGAGCAATTGCTCAGAGATGAAAAGTGCCAGCACTGAAAGCTCTTGCTAGCCAGCACCCTTCCTTGGAAGCGCTTTCACAGGCGCAGCAACACTGGGGCTTTGCGCTTCTATACGCACCAAATGTCACGGTCCTTCTCTTTCCGTCTCGTAGACACGAGCTGAGAAATTGCAAACGTCGAGCAATTGCTCCGAGATGAAAAGTGCCAGCACTGAAAGCTGTTGCTAGCCAGACCCCTTCATTGGAAGCGCTTTTGTAGGCCTAAGAACACTGGGGCTCTGGGCTTCTCTAGCCACCTCATCTTCTGCTCATCCTCTCGCGCACTCTAAAGAGAGCTCAGGTGAGAAATTGCAAACGTCGAGCAATTGCTCAGAGATGAAAAGTGCCAGCACTGAAAGCTCTTGCTAGCCAGCACCCTTCCTTGGAAGCGCTTTCACAGGCGCAGTAACACTGGGGCTTTGCGCTTCTATACGCACCAAATGTCACGGTCCTTCTCTTTCCGTCTCCTAGACACGAGCTGAGAAATTGCAAACGTCGAGCAATTGCTCCGAGATGAAAAGTGCCAGCACTGAAAGCTCTTGCTAGCCAGCACCCTTCCTTGGAAGCGCTTTTGTAGCCCTTAGAACACTGGGGCTCTGGGCTTCTCTAGCCACCTCATCTTCTGCTCATCCTCTCGCGCACTCTAAAGAGAGCTCAGGTGAGAAATTGCAAACGTCGAGCAATTGCTCAGAGATGAAAAGTGCCAGCACTGAAAGCTCTTGCTAGCCAGCACCCTTCCTTGGAAGCGCTTTCACAGGCACAGCAACACTGGGGCTTTGCGCTTCTCTAGCCACCAAACGTCACGGTCCTTCTCTTTCCGTCTCGTAGACACGAGCTGAGAAATTGCAAACGTCGAGCAATTGCTCAGAGATGAAAAGTGCCAGCACTGAAAGCTGTTGCTAGCCAGCACCCTTCCTTGGAAGCACTTTTGTAGGCCTAAGAACACTGAGGCTCTGGGCTTCTCTAGCCACCTAATCTTCTGCTCATCCTCTCGCGCACTCTAAAGAGAGCTCAGGTGAGAAATTGCAAACGTCGAGCAATTGCTCAGAGATGAAAAGTGCCAGCACTGAAAGCTCTTGCTAGCCAGCACCCTTCCTTGGAAGCGCTTTTGTAGGCCTAAGAACACTGAGGCTCTGGGCTTCTCTAGCCACCTCATCTTCTGCTCATCCTCTCGCGCACTCTAAAGAGAGCTCAGGTGAGAAATTGCAAACGTCGAGCAATTGCTCAGAGATGAAAAGTGCCAGCACTGAAAGCTGTTGCTAGCCAGCACCCTTCCTTGGAAGCGCTTTCACAGGCGCAGCAACACTGGGGCTTTGCGCTTCTCTAGCCACCAAACGTCACGGTCCTTCTCTTTCCGTCTTGTAGACACGAGCTGAGAAATTGCAAACGTCGAGCAATTGCTCAGAGATGAAAAGTGCCAGCACTGAAAGCTGTTGCTAGCCAGCACCCTTCCTTGGAAGCGCTTTTGTAGGCCTAAGAACACTGGGGCTCTGGGCTTCTCTAGCCACCTCATCTTCTGCTCATCCTCTCGCGCACTCTAAAGAGAGCTCAGGTGAGAAATTGCAAACGTCGAGCAATTGCTCAGAGATGAAAAGTGCCAGCACTGAAAGCTCTTGCTAGCCAGCACCCTTCCTTGGAAGCGCTTTCACAGGCGCAGTAACACTGGGGCTTTGCGCTTCTCTACCCACCAAACGTCACGGTCCTTCTCTTTCCGTCTCCTAGACACGAGCTGAGAAATTGCAAACGTCGAGCAATTGCTCAGAGATGAAAAGTGCCAGCACTGAAAGCTCTTGCTAGCCAGCACCCTTCCTTGGAAGCGCTTTCACAGGCGCAGCAACACTGGGGCTTTGCGCTTCTCTAGCCACCAAACGTCACGGTCCTTCTCTTTCCGTCTCGTAGACACGAGCTGAGAAATTGCAAACGTCGAGCAATTGCTCAGAGATGAAAAGTGCCAGCACTGAAAGCTGTTGCTAGCCAGCACCCTTCCTTGGAAGCGCTTTTGTAGGCCTAAGAACACTGGGGCTCTGGGCTTCTCTAGCCACCTCATCTTCTGCTCATCCTCTCGCGCACTCTAAAGAGAGCTCAGGTGAGAAATTGCAAACGTCGAGCAATTGCTCAGAGATGAAAAGTGCCAGCACTGAAAGCTCTTGCTAGCCAGCACCCTTCCTTGGAAGCGCTTTCACAGGCGCAGCAACACTGGGGCTTTGCGCTTCTATACGCACCAAATGTCACGGTCCTTCTCTTTCCGTCTCGTAGACACGAGCTGAGAAATTGCAAACGTCCAGCAATTGCTCAGAGATGAAAAGTGCCAGCACTGAAAGCTGTTGCTAGCCAGACCCCTTCATTGGAAGCGCTTTTGTAGGCCTAAGAACAGTGGGGCTCTGGGCTTCTCTAGCCACCTAATCTTCTGCTCATCCTCTCGCGCACTCTAAAGAGAGCTCAGGTGAGAAATTGCAAACGTCGAGCAATTGCTCAGAGATGAAAAGTGCCAGCACTGAAAGCTCTTGCTAGCCAGCACCCTTCCTTGGAAGCGCTTTCACAGGCGCAGTAACACTGGGGCTTTGCGCTTCTCTAGCCATCAAACGTCATGGTCATTCTCTTTCCGTCTCCTAGACACGAGCTGAGAAATTGCAAATGTCCAGCAATTGCTCCGAGATGAAAACTGCCGGCACTGAAAGCTGTTGCTAGCCAGCACCCTTCCTTGGAAGCGCTTTTGTAGGCCTAAGAACACTGGGGCTCTGGGCTTCTCTAGCCACCTCATCTTCTGCTCATCCTCGCGCGCACTCTAAAGAGAGCTCAGGTGAGAAATTGCAAACGTCGAGCAATTGCTCAGAGATGAAAAGTGCCAGCACTGAAAGCTCTTGCTAGCCAGCACCCTTCCTTGGAAGCGCTTTCACAGGCGCAGCAACACTGGGGCTTTGCGCTTCTCTAGCCACCAAAGGTCACGGTCCTTCTCTTTCCGTCTCCTAGACACGAGCTGAGAAATTGCAAACGTCGAGCAATTGCTCAGAGATGAAAAGTGCCAGCACTGAAAGCTCTTGCTAGCCAGCACCCTTCCCTGGAAGCGCTTTCACAGGTGCAGCAACACTGGGGCTTTGCGCTTCTCTACCCACCAAACGTCACGGTCATTCTCTTTCCGTCTCCTAGACACGAGCTGAGAAATTGCAAACGTCGAGCAATTGCTCAGAGATGAAAAGTGCCAGCACTGAAAGCTCTTGCTAGCCAGCACCCTTCCTTGGAAGCGCTTTCACAGGCGCAGCAACACTGGGGCTTTGCGCTTCTATACGCACCAAACGTCACGGTCCTTCTCTTTCTGTCTCCTAGACACGAGCTGAGAAATTGCAAACGTCGAGCAATTGCTCAGAGATGAAAAGTGCCAGCACTGAAAGCTGTTGCTAGCCAGCACCCTTCCTTGGAAGCGCTTTTGTAGGCCTAAGAACACTGGGGCTCTGGGCTTCTCTAGCCACCTCATCTTCTGCTCATCCTCTTGCGCACTCTAAAGAGAGCTCAGGTGAGAAATTGCAAACGTCGAGCAATTGCTCAGAGATGAAAAGTGCCAGCACTGAAAGCTCTTGCTAGCCAGCACCCTTCCTTGGAAGCGCTTTCACAGGCGCAGCAACACTGGGGCTTTGCGCTTCTCTACGCACCAAACGTCACGGTCCTTCTCTTTCCGTCGGTAGACACGAGCTGAGAAATTGCAAACGTCGAGCAATTGCTCCGAGATGAAAAGTGCCAGCACTGAAAGCTCTTGCTAGCCAGCACCCTTCCTTGGAAGCGCTTTCACAGGCGCAGCAACACTGGGGCTTTGCGCTTCTCTACCCACCAAACGTCACGGTCCTTCTCTTTCCGTCTCCTAGACACGAGCTGAGAAATTGCAAACGTCGAGCAATTGCTCCGAGATGAAAAGTGCCAGCACTGAAAGCTGTTGCTAGCCAGCTCCCTTCCTTGGAAGCGCTTTTGTAGGCCTAGGAACACTGGGGCTCTGGGCTTCTCTAGCCACCTAATCTTCTGCTCATCCTCTCGCGCACTCTAAAGAGAGTTCAGGTGAGAAATTGCAAACGTCCAGCAATTGCTCAGAGATGAAAAGTGCCAGCACTGAAAGCTCTTGCTAGCCAGCACCCTTCCTTGGAAGCGCTTTCACAGGCGCAGCAACACTGGGGCTTTGCGCTTCTCTAGCCACCAAACGTCACGGTCCTTCTCTTTCCGTCTCGTAGACACGAGCTGAGAAATTGCAAACGTCCAGCAATTGCTCCGAGATGAAAAGTGCCAGCACTGAAAGCTCTTGCTAGCCAGCACCCTTCCTTGGAAGCGCTTTTGTAGGCCTAAGAACACTGGGGCTCTGGGCTTCTCTAGCCACCTCATCTTCTGCTCATCCTCTCGCGCACTCTAAAGAGAGCTCAGGTGAGAAATTGCAAACGTCCAGCAATTGCTCAGAGATGAAAAGTGCCAGCACTGAAAGCTCTTGCTAGCCAGCACCCTTCCTTGGAAGCGCTTTCACAGGCGCAGCAACACTGGGGCTTTGCGCTTCTATACGCACCAAATGTCACGGTCCTTCTCTTTCCGTCTCGTAGACACGAGCTGAGAAATTGCAAACGTCGAGCAATTGCTCAGAGATGAAAAGTGCCAGCACTGAAAGCTGTTGCTAGCCAGACCCCTTCATTGGAAGCGCTTTTGTAGGCCTAAGAACACTGGGGCTCTGGGCTTCTCTAGCCACCTCATCTTCTGCTCATCCTCGCGCGCTCTAAAGAGAGCTCAGGTGAGAAATTGCAAACGTCCAGCAATTGCTCAGAGATGAAAAGTGCCAGCACTGAAAGCTCTTGCTAGCCAGCACCCTTCCTTGGAAGCGCTTTCACAGGCGCAGTAACACTGGGGCTTTGCGCTTCTATACGCACCAAATGTCACGGTCCTTCTCTTTCCGTCTCCTAGACACGAGCTGAGAAATTGCAAACGTCGAGCAATTGCTCAGAGATGAAAAGTGCCAGCACTGAAAGCTGTTGCTAGCCAGCACCCTTCCTTGGAAGCGCTTTTGTAGCCCTTAGAACACTGGGGCTCTGGGCTTCTCTAGCCACCTCATCTTCTGCTCATCCTCTCGCGCACTCTAAAGAGAGCTCAGGTGAGAAATTGCAAACGTCCAGCAATTGCTCAGAGATGAAAAGTGCCAGCACTGAAAGCTGTTGCTAGCCAGCACCCTTCCTTGGAAGCGCTTTCACAGGCACAGCAACACTGGGGCTTTGCGCTTCTCTAGCCACCAAACGTCACGGTCCTTCTCTTTCCGTCTCGTAGACACGAGCTGAGAAATTGCAAACGTCGAGCAATTGCTCAGAGATGAAAAGTGCCAGCACTGAAAGCTGTTGCTAGCCAGCACCCTTCCTTGGAAGCGCTTTTGTAGGCCTAAGAACAGTGGGGCTCTGGGCTTCTCTAGCCACCTCATCTTCTGCTCATCCTCTCGCGCACTCTAAAGAGAGCTCAGGTGAGAAATTGCAAACGTCCAGCAATTGCTCAGAGATGAAAAGTGCCAGCACTGAAAGCTCTTGCTAGCCAGCACCCTTCCTTGGAAGCGCTTTCACAGGCGCAGCAACACTGGGGCTTTGCGCTTCTCTAGCCACCAAACGTCACGGTCCTTCTCTTTCCGTCTCCTAGACACGAGCTGAGAAATTGCAAACGTCGAGCAATTGCTCCGAGATGAAAACTGCCGGCACTGAAAGCTGTTGCTAGCCAGCACCCTTCCTTGGAAGCGCTTTTGTAGGCCTAAGAACACTGGGGCTCTGGGCTTCTCTAGCCACCTCATCTTCTGCTCATCCTCGCGCGCACTCTGAAGAGAGCTCAGGGGAGAAATTGCAAACGTCGAGCAATTGCTCAGAGATGAAAAGTGCCAGCACTGAAAGCTCTTGCTAGCCAGCACCCTTCCTTGGAAGCGCTTTCACAGGCGCAGCAACACTGGGGCTTTGCGCTTCTCTACCCACCAAACGTCACGGTCCTTCTCTTTCCGTCTCGTAGACACGAGCTGAGAAATTGCAAACGTCGAGCAATTGCTCAGAGAGGAAAAGTGCCAGCACTGAAAGCTGTTGCTAGCCAGCACCCTTCCTTGGAAGCGCTTTTGTAGGCCTAAGAACACTGGGGCTCTGGGCTTCTCTAGCCACCTCATCTTCTGCTCATCCTCTTGCGCACTCTAAAGAGAGCTCAGGTGAGAAATTGCAAACGTCCAGCAATTGCTCAGAGATGAAAAGTGCCAGCACTGAAAGCTCTTGCTAGCCAGCACCCTTCCTTGGAAGCGCTTTCACAGGCGCAGCAACACTGGGGCTTTGCGCTTCTCTAGCCACCAAACGTCACGGTCCTTCTCTTTCCGTCGGTAGACACGAGCTGAGAAATTGCAAACGTCGAGCAATTGCTCCGAGATGAAAAGTGCCAGCACTGAAAGCTCTTGCTAGCCAGCACCCTTCCTTGGAAGCGCTTTCACAGGCGCAGCAACACTGGGGCTTTGCGCTTCTCTACCCACCAAACGTCACGGTCCTTCTCTTTCCGTCTCGTAGACACGAGCTGAGAAATTGCAAACGTCGAGCAATTGCTCAGAGATGAAAAGTGCCAGCACTGAAAGCTGTTGCTAGCCAGCTCCCTTCCTTGGAAGCGCTTTTGTAGGCCTAAGAACACTGGGGCTCTGGGCTTCTCTAGCCACCTAATCTTCTGCTCATCCTCTCGCGCACTCTAAAGAGAGTTCAGGTGAGAAATTGCAAACGTCCAGCAATTGCTCAGAGATGAAAAGTGCCAGCACTGAAAGCTCTTGCTAGCCAGCACCCTTCCTTGGAAGCGCTTTCACAGGCGCAGCAACACTGGGGCTTTGCGCTTCTATACGCACCAAATGTCACGGTCCTTCTCTTTCTGTCTCGTAGACACGAGCTGAGAAATTGCAAACGTCGAGCAATTGCTCAGAGATGAAAAGTGCCAGCACTGAAAGCTGTTGCTAGCCAGACCCCTTCATTGGAAGCGCTTTTGTAGGCCTAAGAACACTGGGGCTCTGGGCTTCTCTAGCCACCTCATCTTCTGCTCATCCTCGCGCGCTCTAAAGAGAGCTCAGGTGAGAAATTGCAAACGTCCAGCAATTGCTCAGAGATGAAAAGTGCCAGCACTGAAAGCTCTTGCTAGCCAGCACCCTTCCTTGGAAGCGCTTTCACAGGCGCAGTAACACTGGGGCTTTGCGCTTCTATACGCACCAAATGTCACGGTCCTTCTCTTTCCGTCTCGTAGACACGAGCTGAGAAATTGCAAACGTCGAGCAATTGCTCAGAGATGAAAAGTGCCAGCACTGAAAGCTGTTGCTAGCCAGCACCCTTCCTTGGAAGCGCTTTTGTAGCCCTTAGAACACTGGGGCTCTGGGCTTCTCTAGCCACCTCATCTTCTGCTCATCCTCTCGCGCACTCTAAAGAGAGCTCAGGTGAGAAATTGCAAACGTCCAGCAATTGCTCAGAGATGAAAAGTGCCAGCACTGAAAGCTGTTGCTAGCCAGCACCCTTCCTTGGAAGCGCTTTCACAGGCACAGCAACACTGGGGCTTTGCGCTTCTCTAGCCACCAAACGTCACGGTCCTTCTCTTTCCGTCTCGTAGACACGAGCTGAGAAATTGCAAACGTCGAGCAATTGCTCAGAGATGAAAAGTGCCAGCACTGAAAGCTGTTGCTAGCCAGCACCCTTCCTTGGAAGCGCTTTTGTAGGCCTAAGAACACTGGGGCTCTGGGCTTCTCTAGCCACCTCATCTTCTGCTCATCCTCTCGCGCACTCTAAAGAGAGCTCAGGTGAGAAATTGCAAACGTCCAGCAATTGCTCAGAGATGAAAAGTGCCAGCACTGAAAGCTCTTGCTAGCCAGCACCCTTCCTTGGAAGCGCTTTCACAGGCGCAGCAACACTGGGGCTTTGCGCTTCTCTAGCCACCAAACGTCACGGTCCTTCTCTTTCCGTCTCCTAGACACGAGCTGAGAAATTGCAAACGTCGAGCAATTGCTCCGAGATGAAAACTGCCGGCACTGAAAGCTGTTGCTAGCCAGCACCCTTCCTTGGAAGCGCTTTTGTAGGCCTAAGAACACTGGGGCTCTGGGCTTCTCTAGCCACCTCATCTTCTGCTCATCCTCTCGCGCACTCTAAAGAGAGCTCAGGTGAGAAATTGCAAACGTCGAGCAATTGCTCAGAGATGAAAAGTGCCAGCACTGAAAGCTCTTGCTAGCCAGCACCCTTCCTTGGAAGCGCTTTCACAGGCGCAGCAACACTGGGGCTTTGCGCTTCTCTAGCCACCAAACGTCACGGTCCTTCTCTTTCCGTCTCCTAGACACGAGCTGAGAAATTGCAAACGTCGAGCAATTGCTCCGAGATGAAAAGTGCCAGCACTGAAAGCTGTTGCTAGCCAGACCCCTTCATTGGAAGCGCTTTTGTAGGCCTAAGAACACTGGGGCTCTGGGCTTCTCTAGCCACCTCATCTTCTGCTCATCCTCTCGCGCACTCTAAAGAGAGCTCAGGTGAGAAATTGCAAACGTCCAGCAATTGCTCAGAGATGAAAAGTGCCAGCACTGAAAGCTCTTGCTAGCCAGCACCCTTCCTTGGAAGCGCTTTCACAGGCGCAGTAACACTGGGGCTTTGCGCTTCTATACGCACCAAATGTCACGGTCCTTCTCTTTCCGTCTCCTAGACACGAGCTGAGAAATTGCAAACGTCGAGCAATTGCTCCGAGATGAAAAGTGCCAGCACTGAAAGCTCTTGCTAGCCAGCACCCTTCCTTGGAAGCGCTTTTGTAGCCCTTAGAACACTGGGGCTCTGGGCTTCTCTAGCCACCTCATCTTCTGCTCATCCTCTCGCGCACTCTAAAGAGAGCTCAGGTGAGAAATTGCAAACGTCGAGCAATTGCTCAGAGATGAAAAGTGCCAGCACTGAAAGCTCTTGCTAGCCAGCACCCTTCCTTGGAAGCGCTTTCACAGGCACAGCAACACTGGGGCTTTGCGCTTCTCTAGCCACCAAACGTCACGGTCCTTCTCTTTCCGTCTCGTAGACACGAGCTGAGAAATTGCAAACGTCGAGCAATTGCTCAGAGATGAAAAGTGCCAGCACTGAAAGCTGTTGCTAGCCAGCACCCTTCCTTGGAAGCACTTTTGTAGGCCTAAGAACACTGAGGCTCTGGGCTTCTCTAGCCACCTAATCTTCTGCTCATCCTCTCGCGCACTCTAAAGAGAGCTCAGGTGAGAAATTGCAAACGTCGAGCAATTGCTCAGAGATGAAAAGTGCCAGCACTGAAAGCTCTTGCTAGCCAGCACCCTTCCTTGGAAGCGCTTTTGTAGGCCTAAGAACACTGAGGCTCTGGGCTTCTCTAGCCACCTCATCTTCTGCTCATCCTCTCGCGCACTCTAAAGAGAGCTCAGGTGAGAAATTGCAAACGTCGAGCAATTGCTCAGAGATGAAAAGTGCCAGCACTGAAAGCTGTTGCTAGCCAGCACCCTTCCTTGGAAGCGCTTTCACAGGCGCAGCAACACTGGGGCTTTGCGCTTCTCTAGCCACCAAACGTCACGGTCCTTCTCTTTCCGTCTTGTAGACACGAGCTGAGAAATTGCAAACGTCGAGCAATTGCTCAGAGATGAAAAGTGCCAGCACTGAAAGCTGTTGCTAGCCAGCACCCTTCCTTGGAAGCGCTTTTGTAGGCCTAAGAACACTGGGGCTCTGGGCTTCTCTAGCCACCTCATCTTCTGCTCATCCTCTCGCGCACTCTAAAGAGAGCTCAGGTGAGAAATTGCAAACGTCGAGCAATTGCTCAGAGATGAAAAGTGCCAGCACTGAAAGCTCTTGCTAGCCAGCACCCTTCCTTGGAAGCGCTTTCACAGGCGCAGTAACACTGGGGCTTTGCGCTTCTCTACCCACCAAACGTCACGGTCCTTCTCTTTCCGTCTCCTAGACACGAGCTGAGAAATTGCAAACGTCGAGCAATTGCTCAGAGATGAAAAGTGCCAGCACTGAAAGCTCTTGCTAGCCAGCACCCTTCCTTGGAAGCGCTTTCACAGGCGCAGCAACACTGGGGCTTTGCGCTTCTCTAGCCACCAAACGTCACGGTCCTTCTCTTTCCGTCTCGTAGACACGAGCTGAGAAATTGCAAACGTCGAGCAATTGCTCAGAGATGAAAAGTGCCAGCACTGAAAGCTGTTGCTAGCCAGCACCCTTCCTTGGAAGCGCTTTTGTAGGCCTAAGAACACTGGGGCTCTGGGCTTCTCTAGCCACCTCATCTTCTGCTCATCCTCTCGCGCACTCTAAAGAGAGCTCAGGTGAGAAATTGCAAACGTCGAGCAATTGCTCAGAGATGAAAAGTGCCAGCACTGAAAGCTCTTGCTAGCCAGCACCCTTCCTTGGAAGCGCTTTCACAGGCGCAGCAACACTGGGGCTTTGCGCTTCTATACGCACCAAATGTCACGGTCCTTCTCTTTCCGTCTCGTAGACACGAGCTGAGAAATTGCAAACGTCCAGCAATTGCTCAGAGATGAAAAGTGCCAGCACTGAAAGCTGTTGCTAGCCAGACCCCTTCATTGGAAGCGCTTTTGTAGGCCTAAGAACAGTGGGGCTCTGGGCTTCTCTAGCCACCTAATCTTCTGCTCATCCTCTCGCGCACTCTAAAGAGAGCTCAGGTGAGAAATTGCAAACGTCGAGCAATTGCTCAGAGATGAAAAGTGCCAGCACTGAAAGCTCTTGCTAGCCAGCACCCTTCCTTGGAAGCGCTTTCACAGGCGCAGTAACACTGGGGCTTTGCGCTTCTCTAGCCATCAAACGTCATGGTCATTCTCTTTCCGTCTCCTAGACACGAGCTGAGAAATTGCAAATGTCCAGCAATTGCTCCGAGATGAAAACTGCCGGCACTGAAAGCTGTTGCTAGCCAGCACCCTTCCTTGGAAGCGCTTTTGTAGGCCTAAGAACACTGGGGCTCTGGGCTTCTCTAGCCACCTCATCTTCTGCTCATCCTCGCGCGCACTCTAAAGAGAGCTCAGGTGAGAAATTGCAAACGTCGAGCAATTGCTCAGAGATGAAAAGTGCCAGCACTGAAAGCTCTTGCTAGCCAGCACCCTTCCTTGGAAGCGCTTTCACAGGCGCAGCAACACTGGGGCTTTGCGCTTCTCTAGCCACCAAAGGTCACGGTCCTTCTCTTTCCGTCTCCTAGACACGAGCTGAGAAATTGCAAACGTCGAGCAATTGCTCAGAGATGAAAAGTGCCAGCACTGAAAGCTCTTGCTAGCCAGCACCCTTCCCTGGAAGCGCTTTCACAGGTGCAGCAACACTGGGGCTTTGCGCTTCTCTACCCACCAAACGTCACGGTCATTCTCTTTCCGTCTCCTAGACACGAGCTGAGAAATTGCAAACGTCGAGCAATTGCTCAGAGATGAAAAGTGCCAGCACTGAAAGCTCTTGCTAGCCAGCACCCTTCCTTGGAAGCGCTTTCACAGGCGCAGCAACACTGGGGCTTTGCGCTTCTATACGCACCAAACGTCACGGTCCTTCTCTTTCTGTCTCCTAGACACGAGCTGAGAAATTGCAAACGTCGAGCAATTGCTCAGAGATGAAAAGTGCCAGCACTGAAAGCTGTTGCTAGCCAGCACCCTTCCTTGGAAGCGCTTTTGTAGGCCTAAGAACACTGGGGCTCTGGGCTTCTCTAGCCACCTCATCTTCTGCTCATCCTCTTGCGCACTCTAAAGAGAGCTCAGGTGAGAAATTGCAAACGTCGAGCAATTGCTCAGAGATGAAAAGTGCCAGCACTGAAAGCTCTTGCTAGCCAGCACCCTTCCTTGGAAGCGCTTTCACAGGCGCAGCAACACTGGGGCTTTGCGCTTCTCTACGCACCAAACGTCACGGTCCTTCTCTTTCCGTCGGTAGACACGAGCTGAGAAATTGCAAACGTCGAGCAATTGCTCCGAGATGAAAAGTGCCAGCACTGAAAGCTCTTGCTAGCCAGCACCCTTCCTTGGAAGCGCTTTCACAGGCGCAGCAACACTGGGGCTTTGCGCTTCTCTACCCACCAAACGTCACGGTCCTTCTCTTTCCGTCTCCTAGACACGAGCTGAGAAATTGCAAACGTCGAGCAATTGCTCCGAGATGAAAAGTGCCAGCACTGAAAGCTGTTGCTAGCCAGCTCCCTTCCTTGGAAGCGCTTTTGTAGGCCTAGGAACACTGGGGCTCTGGGCTTCTCTAGCCACCTAATCTTCTGCTCATCCTCTCGCGCACTCTAAAGAGAGTTCAGGTGAGAAATTGCAAACGTCGAGCAATTGCTCAGAGATGAAAAGTGCCAGCACTGAAAGCTCTTGCTAGCCAGCACCCTTCCTTGGAAGCGCTTTCACAGGCGCAGCAACACTGGGGCTTTGCGCTTCTCTAGCCACCAAACGTCACGGTCCTTCTCTTTCCGTCTCGTAGACACGAGCTGAGAAATTGCAAACGTCCAGCAATTGCTCCGAGATGAAAAGTGCCAGCACTGAAAGCTCTTGCTAGCCAGCACCCTTCCTTGGAAGCGCTTTTGTAGGCCTAAGAACACTGGGGCTCTGGGCTTCTCTAGCCACCTCATCTTCTGCTCATCCTCTCGCGCACTCTAAAGAGAGCTCAGGTGAGAAATTGCAAACGTCCAGCAATTGCTCAGAGATGAAAAGTGCCAGCACTGAAAGCTCTTGCTAGCCAGCACCCTTCCTTGGAAGCGCTTTCACAGGCGCAGCAACACTGGGGCTTTGCGCTTCTATACGCACCAAATGTCACGGTCCTTCTCTTTCCGTCTCGTAGACACGAGCTGAGAAATTGCAAACGTCGAGCAATTGCTCAGAGATGAAAAGTGCCAGCACTGAAAGCTGTTGCTAGCCAGACCCCTTCATTGGAAGCGCTTTTGTAGGCCTAAGAACACTGGGGCTCTGGGCTTCTCTAGCCACCTCATCTTCTGCTCATCCTCGCGCGCTCTAAAGAGAGCTCAGGTGAGAAATTGCAAACGTCCAGCAATTGCTCAGAGATGAAAAGTGCCAGCACTGAAAGCTCTTGCTAGCCAGCACCCTTCCTTGGAAGCGCTTTCACAGGCGCAGTAACACTGGGGCTTTGCGCTTCTATACGCACCAAATGTCACGGTCCTTCTCTTTCCGTCTCCTAGACACGAGCTGAGAAATTGCAAACGTCGAGCAATTGCTCAGAGATGAAAAGTGCCAGCACTGAAAGCTGTTGCTAGCCAGCACCCTTCCTTGGAAGCGCTTTTGTAGCCCTTAGAACACTGGGGCTCTGGGCTTCTCTAGCCACCTCATCTTCTGCTCATCCTCTCGCGCACTCTAAAGAGAGCTCAGGTGAGAAATTGCAAACGTCCAGCAATTGCTCAGAGATGAAAAGTGCCAGCACTGAAAGCTGTTGCTAGCCAGCACCCTTCCTTGGAAGCGCTTTCACAGGCACAGCAACACTGGGGCTTTGCGCTTCTCTAGCCACCAAACGTCACGGTCCTTCTCTTTCCGTCTCGTAGACACGAGCTGAGAAATTGCAAACGTCGAGCAATTGCTCAGAGATGAAAAGTGCCAGCACTGAAAGCTGTTGCTAGCCAGCACCCTTCCTTGGAAGCGCTTTTGTAGGCCTAAGAACAGTGGGGCTCTGGGCTTCTCTAGCCACCTCATCTTCTGCTCATCCTCTCGCGCACTCTAAAGAGAGCTCAGGTGAGAAATTGCAAACGTCCAGCAATTGCTCAGAGATGAAAAGTGCCAGCACTGAAAGCTCTTGCTAGCCAGCACCCTTCCTTGGAAGCGCTTTCACAGGCGCAGCAACACTGGGGCTTTGCGCTTCTCTAGCCACCAAACGTCACGGTCCTTCTCTTTCCGTCTCCTAGACACGAGCTGAGAAATTGCAAACGTCGAGCAATTGCTCCGAGATGAAAACTGCCGGCACTGAAAGCTGTTGCTAGCCAGCACCCTTCCTTGGAAGCGCTTTTGTAGGCCTAAGAACACTGGGGCTCTGGGCTTCTCTAGCCACCTCATCTTCTGCTCATCCTCGCGCGCACTCTGAAGAGAGCTCAGGGGAGAAATTGCAAACGTCGAGCAATTGCTCAGAGATGAAAAGTGCCAGCACTGAAAGCTCTTGCTAGCCAGCACCCTTCCTTGGAAGCGCTTTCACAGGCGCAGCAACACTGGGGCTTTGCGCTTCTCTACCCACCAAACGTCACGGTCCTTCTCTTTCCGTCTCGTAGACACGAGCTGAGAAATTGCAAACGTCGAGCAATTGCTCAGAGAGGAAAAGTGCCAGCACTGAAAGCTGTTGCTAGCCAGCACCCTTCCTTGGAAGCGCTTTTGTAGGCCTAAGAACACTGGGGCTCTGGGCTTCTCTAGCCACCTCATCTTCTGCTCATCCTCTTGCGCACTCTAAAGAGAGCTCAGGTGAGAAATTGCAAACGTCCAGCAATTGCTCAGAGATGAAAAGTGCCAGCACTGAAAGCTCTTGCTAGCCAGCACCCTTCCTTGGAAGCGCTTTCACAGGCGCAGCAACACTGGGGCTTTGCGCTTCTCTAGCCACCAAACGTCACGGTCCTTCTCTTTCCGTCGGTAGACACGAGCTGAGAAATTGCAAACGTCGAGCAATTGCTCCGAGATGAAAAGTGCCAGCACTGAAAGCTCTTGCTAGCCAGCACCCTTCCTTGGAAGCGCTTTCACAGGCGCAGCAACACTGGGGCTTTGCGCTTCTCTACCCACCAAACGTCACGGTCCTTCTCTTTCCGTCTCGTAGACACGAGCTGAGAAATTGCAAACGTCGAGCAATTGCTCAGAGATGAAAAGTGCCAGCACTGAAAGCTGTTGCTAGCCAGCTCCCTTCCTTGGAAGCGCTTTTGTAGGCCTAAGAACACTGGGGCTCTGGGCTTCTCTAGCCACCTAATCTTCTGCTCATCCTCTCGCGCACTCTAAAGAGAGTTCAGGTGAGAAATTGCAAACGTCCAGCAATTGCTCAGAGATGAAAAGTGCCAGCACTGAAAGCTCTTGCTAGCCAGCACCCTTCCTTGGAAGCGCTTTCACAGGCGCAGCAACACTGGGGCTTTGCGCTTCTATACGCACCAAATGTCACGGTCCTTCTCTTTCTGTCTCGTAGACACGAGCTGAGAAATTGCAAACGTCGAGCAATTGCTCAGAGATGAAAAGTGCCAGCACTGAAAGCTGTTGCTAGCCAGACCCCTTCATTGGAAGCGCTTTTGTAGGCCTAAGAACACTGGGGCTCTGGGCTTCTCTAGCCACCTCATCTTCTGCTCATCCTCGCGCGCTCTAAAGAGAGCTCAGGTGAGAAATTGCAAACGTCCAGCAATTGCTCAGAGATGAAAAGTGCCAGCACTGAAAGCTCTTGCTAGCCAGCACCCTTCCTTGGAAGCGCTTTCACAGGCGCAGTAACACTGGGGCTTTGCGCTTCTATACGCACCAAATGTCACGGTCCTTCTCTTTCCGTCTCGTAGACACGAGCTGAGAAATTGCAAACGTCGAGCAATTGCTCAGAGATGAAAAGTGCCAGCACTGAAAGCTGTTGCTAGCCAGCACCCTTCCTTGGAAGCGCTTTTGTAGCCCTTAGAACACTGGGGCTCTGGGCTTCTCTAGCCACCTCATCTTCTGCTCATCCTCTCGCGCACTCTAAAGAGAGCTCAGGTGAGAAATTGCAAACGTCCAGCAATTGCTCAGAGATGAAAAGTGCCAGCACTGAAAGCTGTTGCTAGCCAGCACCCTTCCTTGGAAGCGCTTTCACAGGCACAGCAACACTGGGGCTTTGCGCTTCTCTAGCCACCAAACGTCACGGTCCTTCTCTTTCCGTCTCGTAGACACGAGCTGAGAAATTGCAAACGTCGAGCAATTGCTCAGAGATGAAAAGTGCCAGCACTGAAAGCTGTTGCTAGCCAGCACCCTTCCTTGGAAGCGCTTTTGTAGGCCTAAGAACACTGGGGCTCTGGGCTTCTCTAGCCACCTCATCTTCTGCTCATCCTCTCGCGCACTCTAAAGAGAGCTCAGGTGAGAAATTGCAAACGTCCAGCAATTGCTCAGAGATGAAAAGTGCCAGCACTGAAAGCTCTTGCTAGCCAGCACCCTTCCTTGGAAGCGCTTTCACAGGCGCAGCAACACTGGGGCTTTGCGCTTCTCTAGCCACCAAACGTCACGGTCCTTCTCTTTCCGTCTCCTAGACACGAGCTGAGAAATTGCAAACGTCGAGCAATTGCTCCGAGATGAAAACTGCCGGCACTGAAAGCTGTTGCTAGCCAGCACCCTTCCTTGGAAGCGCTTTTGTAGGCCTAAGAACACTGGGGCTCTGGGCTTCTCTAGCCACCTCATCTTCTGCTCATCCTCTCGCGCACTCTAAAGAGAGCTCAGGTGAGAAATTGCAAACGTCGAGCAATTGCTCAGAGATGAAAAGTGCCAGCACTGAAAGCTCTTGCTAGCCAGCACCCTTCCTTGGAAGCGCTTTCACAGGCGCAGCAACACTGGGGCTTTGCGCTTCTCTAGCCACCAAACGTCACGGTCCTTCTCTTTCCGTCTCCTAGACACGAGCTGAGAAATTGCAAACGTCGAGCAATTGCTCAGAGATGAAAAGTGCCAGCACTGAAAGCTCTTGCTAGCCAGCACCCTTCCCTGGAAGCGCTTTCACAGGTGCAGCAACACTGGGGCTTTGCGCTTCTCTAGCCACCAAACGTCACGGTCATTCTCTTTCCGTCTTGTAGACACGAGCTGAGAAAGTGCAAACGTCGAGCGATTGCTCAGAGATGAAAAGTGCCAGCACTGAAAGCTCTTGCTAGCCAGCACCCTTCCTTGGAAGCGCTTTCACAGGCGCAGCAACACTGGGGCTTTGCGCTTCTATACGCACCAAACGTCACGGTCCTTCTCTTTCTGTCTCGTAGACACGAGCTGAGAAATTGCAAACGTCGAGCAATTGCTCAGAGATGAAAAGTGCCAGCACTGAAAGCTGTTGCTAGCCAGCACCCTTCCTTGGAAGCGCTTTTGTAGGCCTAAGAACAGTGGGGCTCTGGGCTTCTCTAGCCACCTCATCTTCTGCTCATCCTCTCGCGCACTCTAAAGAGAGCTCAGGTGAGAAATTGCAAACGTCCAGCAATTGCTCCGAGATGAAAAGTGCCAGCACTGAAAGCTCTTGCTAGCCAGCACCCTTCCTTGGAAGCGCTTTCACAGGCGCAGCAACACTGGGGCTTTGCGCTTCTCTACCCACCAAATGTCACGGTCATTCTCTTTCCGTCGGTAGACACGAGCTGAGAAATTGCAAACGTCGAGCAATTGCTCAGAGATGAAAAGTGCCAGCACTGAAAGCTCTTGCTAGCCAGCACCCTTCCTTGGAAGCGCTTTTGTAGGCCTAAGAACACTGAGGCTCTGGGCTTCTCTAGCCACCTCATCTTCTGCTCATCCTCTCGCGCACTCTAAAGAGAGCTCAGGTGAGAAATTGCAAACGTCGAGCAATTGCTCAGAGATGAAAAGTGCCAGCACTGAAAGCTGTTGCTAGCCAGCACCCTTCCTTGGAAGCGCTTTCACAGGCGCAGCAACACTGGGGCTTTGCGCTTCTCTAGCCACCAAACGTCACGGTCCTTCTCTTTCCGTCGGTAGACACGAGCTGAGAAATTGCAAAGGTCGAGCAATTGCTCAGAGATGAAAAGTGCCAGCACTGAAAGCTGTTGCTAGCCAGCACCCTTCCTTGGAAGCGCTTTTGTAGGCCTAAGAACACTGGGGCTCTGGGCTTCTCTAGCCACCTCATCTTCTGCTCATCCTCTCGCGCACTCTAAAGAGAGCTCAGATGAGAAATTGCAAACGTCGAGCAATTGCTCAGAGATGAAAAGGGCCAGCACTGAAAGCTCTTGCTAGCCAGCACCCTTCCTTGGAAGCGCTTTCACAGGCGCAGCAACACTGGGGCTTTGCGCTTCTATACGCACCAAATGTCACGGTCCTTCTCTTTCCGTCTCCTAGACACGAGCTGAGAAATTGCAAACGTCGAGCAATTGCTCAGAGATGAAAAGTGCCAGCACTGAAAGCTCTTGCTAGCCAGCACCCTTCCTTGGAAGCGCTTTTGTAGGCGTAAGAACACTGGGGCTCTGGGCTTCTCTAGCCACCTCATCTTCTGCTCATCCTCTCGCGCACTCTAAAGAGAGCTCAGGTGAGAAATTGCAAACGTCGAGCAATTGCTCAGAGATGAAAAGTGCCAGCACTGAAAGCTCTTGCTAGCCAGCACCCTTCCTTGGAAGCGCTTTCACAGGCGCAGCAACACTGGGCCTTTGCGCTTCTATACGCACCAAATGTCACGGTCCTTCTCTTTCCGTCTCGTAGACACGAGCTGAGAAATTGCAAACGTCGAGCAATTGCTCAGAGATGAAAAGTGCCAGCACTGAAAGCTGTTGCTAGCCAGACCCCTTCATTGGAAGCGCTTTTGTAGGCCTAAGAACAGTGGGGCTCTGGGCTTCTCTAGCCACCTCATCTTCTGCTCATCCTCGCGCGCTCTAAAGAGAGCTCAGGTGAGAAATTGCAAACGTCCAGCAATTGCTCAGAGATGAAAAGTGCCAGCACTGAAAGCTCTTGCTAGCCAGCACCCTTCCTTGGAAGCGCTTTCACAGGCGCAGCAACACTGGGGCTTTGCGCTTCTCTAGCCACCAAACGTCACGGTCCTTCTCTTTCCGTCTCCTAGACACGAGCTGAGAAATTGCAAACGTCGAGCAATTGCTCCGAGATGAAAAGTGCCAGCACTGAAAGCTCTTGCTAGCCAGCACCCTTCCTTGGAAGCGCTTTTGTAGGCCTAAGAACACTGGGGCTCTGGGCTTCTCTAGCCACCTCATCTTCTGCTCATCCTCTCGCGCACTCTGAAGAGAGCTCAGGTGAGAAATTGCAAACGTCGAGCAATTGCTCAGAGATGAAAAGTGCCAGCACTGAAAGCTCTTGCTAGCCAGCACCCTTCCTTGGAAGCGCTTTCACAGGCGCAGTAACACTGGGGCTTTGCACTTCTCTACGCACCAAACGTCACGGTCCTTCTCTTTCCGTCTCGTAGACACGAGCTGAGAAATTGCAAACGTCGAGCAATTGCTCAGAGAGGAAAAGTGCCAGCACTGAAAGCTGTTGCTAGCCAGCACCCTTCCTTGGAAGCGCTTTTGTAGGCCTAAGAACACTGGGGCTCTGGGCTTCTCTAGCCACCTCATCTTCTGCTCATCCTCTCGCGCACTCTAAAGAGAGCTCAGGTGAGAAATTGCAAACGTCGAGCAATTGCTCAGAGATGAAAAGTGCCAGCACTGAAAGCTCTTGCTAGCCAGCACCCTTCCTTGGAAGCGCTTTCACAGGCGCAGCAACACTGGGGCTTTGCGCTTCTCTAGACACCAAACGTCACGGTCCTTCTCTTTCCGTCTCCTAGACACGAGCTGAGAAATTGCAAACGTCGAGCAATTGCTCAGAGATGAAAAGTGCCAGCACTGAAAGCTGTTGCTAGCCAGCACCCTTCCTTGGAAGCGCTTTTGTAGGCGTAAGAACACTGGGGCTCTGGGCTTCTCTAGCCACCTCATCTTCTGCTCATCCTCTCGCGCACTCTAAAGAGAGCTCAGATGAGAAATTGCAAACGTCGAGCAATTGCTCAGAGATGAAAAGTGCCAGCACTGAAAGCTGTTGCTAGCCAGCACCCTTCCTTGGAAGCGCTTTCACAGGCGCAGCAACACTGGGGCTTTGCGCTTCTATACGCACCAAACGTCACGGTCCTTCTCTTTCCGTCTCGTAGACACGAGCTGAGAAATTGCAAACGTCCAGCAATTGCTCAGAGATGAAAAGTGCCAGCACTGAAAGCTGTTGCTAGCCAGACCCCTTCCTTGGAAGCGCTTTTGTAGACCTAAGAACACTGGGGCTCTGGGCTTCTCTAGCCACCTCATCTTCTGCTCATCCTCTCGCGCACTCTAAAGAGAGCTCAGGTGAGAAATTGCAAACGTCGAGCAATTGCTCAGAGATGAAAAGGGCCAGCACTGAAAGCTCTTGCTAGCCAGCACCCTTCCTTGGAAGCGCTTTCACAGGCGCAGCAACACTGGGGCTTTGCGCTTCTCTAGCCACCAAACGTCACGGTCATTCTCTTTCCGTCTCCTAGACACGAGCTGAGAAATTGCAAACGTCGAGCAATTGCTCAGAGATGAAAAGTGCCAGCACTGAAAGCTGTTGCTAGCCAGCACCCTTCCTTGGAAGCGCTTTTGTAGGCCTAAGAACACTGGGGCTCTGGGCTTCTCTAGCCACCTCATCTTCTGCTCATCCTCTCGCGCACTCTAAAGAGAGCTCAGGTGAGAAATTGCAAACGTCGAGCAATTGCTCAGAGATGAAAAGTGCCAGCACTGAAAGCTGTTGCTAGCCAGCACCCTTCCTTGGAAGCGCTTTCACAGGCGCAGCAACACTGGGGCTTTGCGCTTCTATACGCACCAAACGTCACGGTCCTTCTCTTTCCGTCTCGTAGACACGAGCTGAGAAATTGCAAACGTCCAGCAATTGCTCAGAGATGAAAAGTGCCAGCACTGAAAGCTGTTGCTAGCCAGCACCCTTCCTTGGAAGCGCTTTTGTAGACCTAAGAACACTGGGGCTCTGGGCTTCTCTAGCCACCTCATCTTCTGCTCATCCTCTCGCGCACTCTAAAGAGAGCTCAGGTGAGAAATTGCAAACGTCGAGCAATTGCTCAGAGATGAAAAGGGCCAGCACTGAAAGCTCTTGCTAGCCAGCACCCTTCCTTGGAAGCGCTTTCACAGGCGCAGCAACACTGGGGCTTTGCGCTTCTCTAGCCACCAAACGTCACGGTCATTCTCTTTCCGTCTCCTAGACACGAGCTGAGAAATTGCAAACGTCGAGCAATTGCTCAGAGATGAAAAGTGCCAGCACTGAAAGCTGTTGCTAGCCAGCCCCCTTCCTTGGAAGCGCTTTTGTAGGCCTAAGAACAGTGGGGCTCTGGGCTTCTCTAGCCACCTCATCTTCTGCTCCTCCTCTCGCGCACTCTAAAGAGAGCTCAGGTGAGAAATTGCAAACGTCGAGCAATTGCTCAGAGATGAAAAGGGCCAGCACTGAAAGCTCTTGCTAGCCAGCACCCTTCCTTGGAAGCGCTTTCACAGGCGCAGCAACACTGGGGCTTTGCGCTTCTATACGCACCAAATGTCACGGTCCTTCTCTTTCCGTCTTGTAGACACGAGGTGAGAAATTGCAAACGTCGAGCAATTGCTCAGAGATGAAAAGTGCCAGCACTGAAAGCTCTTGCTAGCCAGCACCCTTCCTTGGAAGCGCTTTTGTAGGCGTAAGAACACTGGGGCTCTGGGCTTCTCTAGCCACCTCATCTTCTGCTCATCCTCTCGCGCACTCTAAAGAGAGCTCAGGTGAGAAATTGCAAACGTCGAGCAATTGCTCAGAGATGAAAAGTGCCAGCACTGAAAGCTCTTGCTAGCCAGCACCCTTCCTTGGAAGCGCTTTCACAGGCGCAGCAACACTGGGCCTTTGCGCTTCTATATGCACCAAATGTCACGGTCCTTCTCTTTCCGTCTCGTAGACACGAGCTGAGAAATTGCAAACGTCGAGCAATTGCTCCGAGATGAAAAGTGCCAGCACTGAAAGCTGTTGCTAGCCAGACCCCTTCATTGGAAGCGCTTTTGTAGGCCTAAGAACACTGGGGCTCTGGGCTTCTCTAGCCACCTCATCTTCTGCTCATCCTCGCGCGCTCTAAAGAGAGCTCAGGTGAGAAATTGCAAACGTCCAGCAATTGCTCAGAGATGAAAAGTGCCAGCACTGAAAGCTCTTGCTAGCCAGCACCCTTCCTTGGAAGCGCTTTCACAGGCGCAGCAACACTGGGGCTTTGCGCTTCTCTAGCCACCAAACGTCACGGTCCTTCTCTTTCCGTCTCCTAGACACGAGCTGAGAAATTGCAAACGTCGAGCAATTGCTCCGAGATGAAAAGTGCCAGCACTGAAAGCTGTTGCTAGCCAGCACCCTTCCTTGGAAGCGCTTTTGTAGGCCTAAGAACACTGGGGCTCTGGGCTTCTCTAGCCACCTCATCTTCTGCTCATCCTCGCGCGCACTCTGAAGAGAGCTCAGGTGAGAAATTGCAAACGTCCAGCAATTGCTCAGAGATGAAAAGTGCCAGCACTGAAAGCTCTTGCTAGCCAGCACCCTTCCTTGGAAGCGCTTTCACAGGCGCAGTAACACTGGGGCTTTGCACTTCTCTACGCACCAAACGTCACGGTCCTTCTCTTTCCGTCTCGTAGACACGAGCTGAGAAATTGCAAACGTCGAGCAATTGCTCAGAGAGGAAAAGTGCCAGCACTGAAAGCTGTTGCTAGCCAGCACCCTTCCTTGGAAGCGCTTTCACAGGCGCAGCAACACTGCGGCTTTGCGCTTCTCTAGACACCAAACGTCACGGTCCTTCTCTTTCCGTCTCCTAGACACGAGCTGAGAAATTGCAAACGTCGAGCAATTGCTCAGAGATGAAAAGTGCCAGCACTGAAAGCTGTTGCTAGCCAGCACCCTTCCTTGGAAGCGCTTTTGTAGGCGTAAGAACACTGGGGCTCTGGGCTTCTCTAGCCACCTCATCTTCTGCTCATCCTCTCGCGCACTCTAAAGAGAGCTCAGATGAGAAATTGCAAACGTCGAGCAATTGCTCAGAGATGAAAAGTGCCAGCACTGAAAGCTGTTGCTAGCCAGCACCCTTCCTTGGAAGCGCTTTCACAGGCGCAGCAACACTGGGGCTTTGCGCTTCTATACGCACCAAACGTCACGGTCCTTCTCTTTCCGTCTCGTAGACACGAGCTGAGAAATTGCAAACGTCCAGCAATTGCTCAGAGATGAAAAGTGCCAGCACTGAAAGCTGTTGCTAGCCAGCACCCTTCCTTGGAAGCGCTTTTGTAGACCTAAGAACACTGGGGCTCTGGGCTTCTCTAGCCACCTCATCTTCTGCTCATCCTCTCGCGCACTCTAAAGAGAGCTCAGGTGAGAAATTGCAAACGTCGAGCAATTGCTCAGAGATGAAAAGGGCCAGCACTGAAAGCTCTTGCTAGCCAGCACCCTTCCTTGGAAGCGCTTTCACAGGCGCAGCAACACTGGGGCTTTGCGCTTCTCTAGCCACCAAACGTCACGGTCATTCTCTTTCCGTCTCCTAGACACGAGCTGAGAAATTGCAAACGTCGAGCAATTGCTCAGAGATGAAAAGTGCCAGCACTGAAAGCTGTTGCTAGCCAGCACCCTTCCTTGGAAGCGCTTTTGTAGGCCTAAGAACACTGGGGCTCTGGGCTTCTCTAGCCACCTCATCTTCTGCTCCTCCTCTCGCGCACTCTAAAGAGAGCTCAGGTGAGAAATTGCAAACGTCGAGCAATTGCTCAGAGATGAAAAGTGCCAGCACTGAAAGCTCTTGCTAGCCAGCACCCTTCCTTGGAAGCGCTTTTGTAGGCCTAAGAACACTGAGGCTCTGGGCTTCTCTAGCCACCTCATCTTCTGCTCATCCTCTCGCGCACTCTAAAGAGAGCTCAGGTGAGAAATTGCAAACGTCGAGCAATTGCTCAGAGATGAAAAGTGCCAGCACTGAAAGCTCTTGCTAGCCAGCACCCTTCCTTGGAAGCGCTTTCACAGGCGCAGCAACACTGGGGCTTTGCGCTTCTCTAGCCACCAAACGTCACGGTCCTTCTCTTTCCGTCGGTAGACACGAGCTGAGAAATTGCAAAGGTCGAGCAATTGCTCAGAGATGAAAAGTGCCAGCACTGAAAGCTGTTGCTAGCCAGCACCCTTCCTTGGAAGCGCTTTTGTAGGCCTAAGAACACTGGGGCTCTGGGCTTCTCTAGCCACCTCATCTTCTGCTCATCCTCTCGCGCACTCTAAAGAGAGCTCAGATGAGAAATTGCAAACGTCGAGCAATTGCTCAGAGATGAAAAGGGCCAGCACTGAAAGCTCTTGCTAGCCAGCACCCTTCCTTGGAAGCGCTTTCACAGGCGCAGCAACACTGGGGCTTTGCGCTTCTATACGCACCAAATGTCACGGTCCTTCTCTTTCCGTCTTGTAGACACGAGCTGAGAAATTGCAAACGTCGAGCAATTGCTCAGAGATGAAAAGTGCCAGCACTGAAAGCTCTTGCTAGCCAGCACCCTTCCTTGGAAGCGCTTTTGTAGGCGTAAGAACACTGGGGCTCTGGGCTTCTCTAGCCACCTCATCTTCTGCTCATCCTCTCGCGCACTCTAAAGAGAGCTCAGGTGAGAAATTGCAAACGTCGAGCAATTGCTCAGAGATGAAAAGTGCCAGCACTGAAAGCTCTTGCTAGCCAGCACCCTTCCTTGGAAGCGCTTTCACAGGCGCAGCAACACTGGGCCTTTGCGCTTCTATACGCACCAAATGTCACGGTCCTTCTCTTTCCGTCTCGTAGACACGAGCTGAGAAATTGCAAACGTCGAGCAATTGCTCAGAGATGAAAAGTGCCAGCACTGAAAGCTGTTGCTAGCCAGACCCCTTCATTGGAAGCGCTTTTGTAGGCCTAAGAACAGTGGGGCTCTGGGCTTCTCTAGCCACCTCATCTTCTGCTCATCCTCGCGCGCTCTAAAGAGAGCTCAGGTGAGAAATTGCAAACGTCGAGCAATTGCTCAGAGATGAAAAGTGCCAGCACTGAAAGCTCTTGCTAGCCAGCACCCTTCCTTGGAAGCGCTTTCACAGGCGCAGCAACACTGGGGCTTTGCGCTTCTCTAGCCACCAAACGTCACGGTCCTTCTCTTTCCGTCTCCTAGACACGAGCTGAGAAATTGCAAACGTCGAGCAATTGCTCCGAGATGAAAAGTGCCAGCACTGAAAGCTCTTGCTAGCCAGCACCCTTCCTTGGAAGCGCTTTTGTAGGCCTAAGAACACTGGGGCTCTGGGCTTCTCTAGCCACCTCATCTTCTGCTCATCCTCTCGCGCACTCTGAAGAGAGCTCAGGTGAGAAATTGCAAACGTCGAGCAATTGCTCAGAGATGAAAAGTGCCAGCACTGAAAGCTCTTGCTAGCCAGCACCCTTCCTTGGAAGCGCTTTCACAGGCGCAGTAACACTGGGGCTTTGCACTTCTCTACGCACCAAACGTCACGGTCCTTCTCTTTCCGTCTCGTAGACACGAGCTGAGAAATTGCAAACGTCGAGCAATTGCTCAGAGAGGAAAAGTGCCAGCACTGAAAGCTGTTGCTAGCCAGCACCCTTCCTTGGAAGCGCTTTTGTAGGCCTAAGAACACTGGGGCTCTGGGCTTCTCTAGCCACCTCATCTTCTGCTCATCCTCTCGCGCACTCTAAAGAGAGCTCAGGTGAGAAATTGCAAACGTCGAGCAATTGCTCAGAGATGAAAAGTGCCAGCACTGAAAGCTCTTGCTAGCCAGCACCCTTCCTTGGAAGCGCTTTCACAGGCGCAGCAACACTGGGGCTTTGCGCTTCTCTAGACACCAAACGTCACGGTCCTTCTCTTTCCGTCTCCTAGACACGAGCTGAGAAATTGCAAACGTCGAGCAATTGCTCAGAGATGAAAAGTGCCAGCACTGAAAGCTCTTGCTAGCCAGCACCCTTCCTTGGAAGCGCTTTTGTAGACCTAAGAACACTGGGGCTCTGGGCTTCTCTAGCCACCTCATCTTCTGCTCATCCTCTCGCGCACTCTAAAGAGAGCTCAGGTGAGAAATTGCAAACGTCGAGCAATTGCTCAGAGATGAAAAGGGCCAGCACTGAAAGCTCTTGCTAGCCAGCACCCTTCCTTGGAAGCGCTTTCACAGGCGCAGCAACACTGGGGCTTTGCGCTTCTCTAGCCACCAAACGTCACGGTCATTCTCTTTCCGTCTCCTAGACACGAGCTGAGAAATTGCAAACGTCGAGCAATTGCTCAGAGATGAAAAGTGCCAGCACTGAAAGCTGTTGCTAGCCAGCACCCTTCCTTGGAAGCGCTTTTGTAGGCCTAAGAACACTGGGGCTCTGGGCTTCTCTAGCCACCTCATCTTCTGCTCATCCTCTCGCGCACTCTAAAGAGAGCTCAGGTGAGAAATTGCAAACGTCGAGCAATTGCTCAGAGATGAAAAGTGCCAGCACTGAAAGCTGTTGCTAGCCAGCACCCTTCCTTGGAAGCGCTTTCACAGGCGCAGCAACACTGGGGCTTTGCGCTTCTATACGCACCAAACGTCACGGTCCTTCTCTTTCCGTCTCGTAGACACGAGCTGAGAAATTGCAAACGTCCAGCAATTGCTCAGAGATGAAAAGTGCCAGCACTGAAAGCTGTTGCTAGCCAGCACCCTTCCTTGGAAGCGCTTTTGTAGACCTAAGAACACTGGGGCTCTGGGCTTCTCTAGCCACCTCATCTTCTGCTCATCCTCTCGCGCACTCTAAAGAGAGCTCAGGTGAGAAATTGCAAACGTCGAGCAATTGCTCAGAGATGAAAAGGGCCAGCACTGAAAGCTCTTGCTAGCCAGCACCCTTCCTTGGAAGCGCTTTCACAGGCGCAGCAACACTGGGGCTTTGCGCTTCTCTAGCCACCAAACGTCACGGTCATTCTCTTTCCGTCTCCTAGACACGAGCTGAGAAATTGCAAACGTCGAGCAATTGCTCAGAGATGAAAAGTGCCAGCACTGAAAGCTGTTGCTAGCCAGCCCCCTTCCTTGGAAGCGCTTTTGTAGGCCTAAGAACAGTGGGGCTCTGGGCTTCTCTAGCCACCTCATCTTCTGCTCCTCCTCTCGCGCACTCTAAAGAGAGCTCAGATGAGAAATTGCAAACGTCGAGCAATTGCTCAGAGATGAAAAGGGCCAGCACTGAAAGCTCTTGCTAGCCAGCACCCTTCCTTGGAAGCGCTTTCACAGGCGCAGCAACACTGGGGCTTTGCGCTTCTATACGCACCAAATGTCACGGTCCTTCTCTTTCCGTCTTGTAGACACGAGCTGAGAAATTGCAAACGTCGAGCAATTGCTCAGAGATGAAAAGTGCCAGCACTGAAAGCTCTTGCTAGCCAGCACCCTTCCTTGGAAGCGCTTTTGTAGGCGTAAGAACACTGGGGCTCTGGGCTTCTCTAGCCACCTCATCTTCTGCTCATCCTCTCGCGCACTCTAAAGAGAGCTCAGGTGAGAAATTGCAAACGTCCAGCAATTGCTCAGAGATGAAAAGTGCCAGCACTGAAAGCTCTTGCTAGCCAGCACCCTTCCTTGGAAGCGCTTTCACAGGCGCAGCAACACTGGGCCTTTGCGCTTCTATACGCACCAAATGTCACGGTCCTTCTCTTTCCATCTCGTAGACACGAGCTGAGAAATTGCAAACGTCGAGCAATTGCTCAGAGATGAAAAGTGCCAGCACTGAAAGCTGTTGCTAGCCAGACCCCTTCATTGGAAGCGCTTTTGTAGGCCTAAGAACAGTGGGGCTCTGGGCTTCTCTAGCCACCTCATCTTCTGCTCATCCTCGCGCGCTCTAAAGAGAGCTCAGGTGAGAAATTGCAAACGTCCAGCAATTGCTCAGAGATGAAAAGTGCCAGCACTGAAAGCTCTTGCTAGCCAGCACCCTTCCTTGGAAGCGCTTTCACAGGCGCAGCAACACTGGGGCTTTGCGCTTCTCTAGCCACCAAACGTCACGGTCCTTCTCTTTCCGTCTCCTAGACACGAGCTGAGAAATTGCAAACGTCGAGCAATTGCTCCGAGATGAAAAGTGCCAGCACTGAAAGCTGTTGCTAGCCAGCACCCTTCCTTGGAAGCGCTTTTGTAGGCCTAAGAACACTGGGGCTCTGGGCTTCTCTAGCCACCTCATCTTCTGCTCATCCTCGCGCGCACTCTGAAGAGAGCTCAGGTGAGAAATTGCAAACGTCGAGCAATTGCTCAGAGATGAAAAGTGCCAGCACTGAAAGCTCTTGCTAGCCAGCACCCTTCCTTGGAAGCGCTTTCACAGGCGCAGTAACACTGGGGCTTTGCACTTCTCTACGCACCAAACGTCACGGTCCTTCTCTTTCCGTCTCGTAGACACGAGCTGAGAAATTGCAAACGTCGAGCAATTGCTCAGAGAGGAAAAGTGCCAGCACTGAAAGCTGTTGCTAGCCAGCACCCTTCCTTGGAAGCGCTTTCACAGGCGCAGCAACACTGCGGCTTTGCGCTTCTCTAGACACCAAACGTCACGGTCCTTCTCTTTCCGTCTCCTAGACACGAGCTGAGAAATTGCAAACGTCGAGCAATTGCTCAGAGATGAAAAGTGCCAGCACTGAAAGCTGTTGCTAGCCAGCACCCTTCCTTGGAAGCGCTTTTGTAGGCGTAAGAACACTGGGGCTCTGGGCTTCTCTAGCCACCTCATCTTCTGCTCATCCTCTCGCGCACTCTAAAGAGAGCTCAGATGAGAAATTGCAAACGTCGAGCAATTGCTCAGAGATGAAAAGTGCCAGCACTGAAAGCTCTTGCTAGCCAGCACCCTTCCTTGGAAGCGCTTTCACAGGCGCAGCAACACTGGGGCTTTGCGCTTCTATACGCACCAAACGTCACGGTCCTTCTCTTTCCGTCTCGTAGACACGAGCTGAGAAATTGCAAACGTCCAGCAACTGCTCAGAGATGAAAAGTGCCAGCACTGAAAGCTGTTGCTAGCCAGCACCCTTCCTTGGAAGCGCTTTTGTAGACCTAAGAACACTGGGGCTCTGGGCTTCTCTAGCCACCTCATCTTCTGCTCATCCTCTCGCGCACTCTAAAGAGAGCTCAGGTGAGAAATTGCAAACGTCGAGCAATTGCTCAGAGATGAAAAGGGCCAGCACTGAAAGCTCTTGCTAGCCAGCACCCTTCCTTGGAAGCGCTTTCACAGGCGCAGCAACACTGGGGCTTTGCGCTTCTCTAGCCACCAAACGTCACGGTCATTCTCTTTCCGTCTCCTAGACACGAGCTGAGAAATTGCAAACGTCGAGCAATTGCTCAGAGATGAAAAGTGCCAGCACTGAAAGCTGTTGCTAGCCAGCACCCTTCCTTGGAAGCGCTTTTGTAGGCCTAAGAACACTGGGGCTCTGGGCTTCTCTAGCCACCTCATCTTCTGCTCCTCCTCTCGCGCACTCTAAAGAGAGCTCAGGTGAGAAATTGCAAACGTCGAGCAATTGCTCAGAGATGAAAAGTGCCAGCACTGAAAGCTCTTGCTAGCCAGCACCCTTCCTTGGAAGCGCTTTCACAGGCGCAGCAACACTGGGGCTTTGCGCTTCTATACGCACCAAATGTCACGGTCCTTCTCTTTCCGTCTTGTAGACACGAGCTGAGAAATTGCAAACGTCGAGCAATTGCTCAGAGATGAAAAGTGCCAGCACTGAAAGCTCTTGCTAGCCAGCACCCTTCCTTGGAAGCGCTTTTGTAGGCCTAAGAACACTGGGGCTCTGGGCTTCTCTAGCCACCTCATCTTCTGCTCATCCTCTCGCGCACTCTAAAGAGAGCTCAGGTGAGAAATTGCAAACGTCCAGCAATTGCTCAGAGATGAAAAGTGCCAGCACTGAAAGCTCTTGCTAGCCAGCACCCTTCCTTGGAAGCGCTTTCACAGGTGCAGCAACACTGGGGCTTTGCGCTTCTCTACCCACCAAACGTCACGGTCCTTCTCTTTCCGTCTCGTAGACACGAGCTGAGAAATTGCAAACGTCGAGCAATTGCTCAGAGATGAAAAGTGCCAGCACTGAAAGCTGTTGCTAGCCAGCACCCTTCCTTGGAAGCGCTTTTGTAGGCCTAAGAACAGTGGGGCTCTGGGCTTCTCTAGCCACCTCATCTTCTGCTCATCCTCTCGCGCACTCTAAAGAGAGCTCAGGTGAGAAATTACAAACGTCGAGTAATTGCTCAGAGATGAAAAGTGCCAGCACTGAAAGCTGTTGCTAGACAGCACCCTTCCTTGGAAGCGCTTTCACAGGTGCAGCAACACTGGGGCTTTGCGCTTCTATACGCACCAAATGTCACGGTCCTTCTCTTTCCGTCTTGTAGACACGAGCTGAGAAATTGCAAACGTCGAGCAATTGCTCAGAGATGAAAAGTGCCAGCACTGAAAGCTGTTGCTAGCCAGCACCCTTCCTTGGAAGCGCTTTTGTAGGCCTAAGAACAGTGGGGCTCTGGGCTTCTCTAGCCACCTAATCTTCTGCTCATCCTCTCGCGCACTCTAAAGAGAGCTCAGGTGAGAAATTGCAAACGTCGAGCAATTGCTCAGAGATGAAAAGTGCCAGCACTGAAAGCTCTTGCTAGCCAGCACCCTTCCTTGGAAGCGCTTTCACAGGTGCAGCAACACTGGGGCTTTGCGCTTCTCTAGCCACCAAACGTCACGGTCCTTCTCTTTCCGTCTCGTAGACACGAGCTGAGAAATTGCAAACGTCGAGCAATTGCTCAGAGATGAAAAGTGCCAGCACTGAAAGCTGTTGCTAGCCAGCACCCTTCCTTGGAAGCGCTTTTGTAGGCCTAAGAACAGTGGGGCTCTGGGCTTCTCTAGCCACCTCATCTTCTGCTCATCCTCTCGCGCACTCTAAAGAGAGCTCAGGTGAGAAATTACAAACGTCGAGCAATTGCTCAGAGATGAAAAGTGCCAGCACTGAAAGCTGTTGCTAGCCAGCACCCTTCCTTGGAAGCGCTTTCACAGGTGCAGCAACACTGGGGCTTTGCGCTTCTCTACCCACCAAAAGTCACGGTCCTTCTCTTTCCGTCTCATAGACACGAGCTGAGAAATTGCAAACGTCGAGCAATTGCTCAGAGATGAAAAGTGCCAGCACTGAAAGCTGTTGCTAGCCAGCACCCTTCCTTGGAAGCGCTTTTGTAGGCGTAAGAACACTGGGGCTCTGGGCTTCTCTAGCCACCTCATCTTCTGCTCATCCTCTCGCGCACTCTAAAGAGAGCTCAGGTGAGAAATTACAAACGTCGAGCAATTGCTCAGAGATGAAAAGGGCCAGCACTGAAAGCTGTTGCTAGCCAGCACCCTTCCTTGGAAGCGCTTTCACAGGCGCAGTAACACTGGGGCTTTGCGCTTCTCTAGCCACCAAAAGTCACGGTCATTCTCTTTCCGTCTCGTAGACACGAGCTGAGAAATTGCAAACGTCGAGCAATTGCTCAGAGATGAAAAGTGCCAGCACTGAAAGCTCTTGCTAGCCAGCACCCTTCCTTGGAAGCGCTTTTGTAGGCCTAAGAACACTGGGGCTCTGGGCTTCTCTAGCCACCTCATCTTCTGCTCATCCTCTCGCGCACTCTAAAGAGAGCTCAGGTGAGAAATTGCAAACGTCGAGCAATTGCTCAGAGATGAAAAGTGCCAGCACTGAAAGCTCTTGCTAGCCAGCACCCTTCCTTGGAAGCGCTTTCACAGGCGCAGCAACACTGGGGCTTTGCGCTTCTATACGCACCAAATGTCACGGTCCTTCTCTTTCCGTCTCCTAGACACGAGCTGAGAAATTGCAAACGTCGAGCAATTGCTCAGAGATGAAAAGTGCCAGCACTGAAAGCTCTTGCTAGCCAGCACCCTTCCTTGGAAGCGCTTTTGTAGGCCTAAGAACACTGGGGCTCTGGGCTTCTCTAGCCACCTCATCTTCTGCTCATCCTCTCGCGCACTCTAAAGAGAGCTCAGGTGAGAAATTGCAAACGTCGAGCAATTGCTCAGAGATGAAAAGTGCCAGCACTGAAAGCTCTTGCTAGCCAGCACCCTTCCTTGGAAGCGCTTTCACAGGCGCAGCAACACTGGGGCTTTGCGCTTCTCTAGCCACCAAACGTCACGGTCCTTCTCTTTCCGTCTCGTAGACACGAGCTGAGAAATTGCAAACGTCGAGCAATTGCTCAGAGATGAAAAGTGCCAGCACTGAAAGCTGTTGCTAGCCAGCACCCTTCCTTGGAAGCGCTTTTGTAGGCCTAAGAACACTGGGGCTCTGGGCTTCTCTAGCCACCTCATCTTCTGCTCATCCTCTCGCGCACTCTAAAGAGAGCTCAGGTGAGAAATTGCAAACGTCGAGCAATTGCTCAGAGATGAAAAGTGCCAGCACTGAAAGCTCTTGCTAGCCAGCACCCTTCCTTGGAAGCGCTTTCACAGGCGCAGCAACACTGGGGCTTTGCGCTTCTCTAGCCACCAAACGTCACGGTCCTTCTCTTTCCGTCTCCTAGACACGAGCTGAGAAATTGCAAACGTCGAGCAATTGCTCAGAGATGAAAAGTGCCAGCACTGAAAGCTGTTGCTAGCCAGCACCCTTCCTTGGAAGCGCTTTCACAGGCGCAGTAACACTGGGGCTTTGCGCTTCTATACGCACCAAAAGTCACGGTCCTTCTCTTTCCGTCGGTAGACACGAGCTGAGAAATTGCAAACGTCGAGCAATTGCTCCGAGATGAAAAGTGCCAGCACTGAAAGCTGTTGCTAGCCAGCACCCTTCCTTGGAAGCGCTTTTGTAGGCCTAAGAACACTGGGGCTCTGGGCTTCTCTAGCCACCTCATCTTCTGCTCATCCTCTCGCGCACTCTAAAGAGAGCTCAGGTGAGAAATTGCAAATGTCCAGCAATTGCTCAGAGATAAAAAGTGCCAGCACTGAAAGCTCTTGCTAGCCAGCACCCTTCCTTGGAAGCGCTTTCACAGGCGCAGTAACACTGGGGCTTTGCACTTCTGTACGCACCAAACGTCACGGTCCTTCTCTTTCCGTCTCCTAGACACGAGCTGAGAAATTGCAAACGTCGAGCAATTGCTCAGAGATGAAAAGTGTCAGCACTGAAAGCTGTTGCTAGCCAGCACCCTTCCTTGGAAGCGCTTTTGTAGCCCTTAGAACACTGGGGCTCTGGGCTTCTCTAGCCACCTCATCTTCTGCTCATCCTCTCGCGCACTCTAAAGAGAGCTCAGGTGAGAAATTGCAAACGTCGAGCAATTGCTCAGAGATGAAAAGTGCCAGCACTGAAAGCTGTTGCTAGCCAGCACCCTTCCTTGGAAGCGCTTTCACAGGCGCAGCAACACTGGGGCTTTGCGCTTCTCTACGCACCAAACGTCACGGTCCTTCTCTTTCCGTCTCCTAGACACGAGCTGAGAAATTGCAAACATCGAGCAGTTGCTCCGAGATGAAAAGTGCCAGCACTGAAAGCTCTTGCTAGCCAGCACCCTTCCTTGGAAGCGCTTTTATAGGCCTAAGAACACTGGGGCTCTGGGCTTCTCTAGCCACCTCATCTTCTGCTCATCCTCTCGCGCACTCTAAAGAGAGCTCAGGTGAGAAATTGCAAACGTCCAGCAATTGCTCAGAGATGAAAAGTGCCAGCACTGAAAGCTCTTGCTAGCCAGCACCCTTCCTTGGAAGCGCTTTCACAGGCGCAGTAACACTGGGGCTTTGCGCTTCTCTAGCCACCAAAAGTCACGGTCCTTCTCTTTCCGTCTCGTAGACACGAGCTGAGAAATTGCAAACGTCGAGCAATTGCTCCGAGATGAAAAGTGCCAGCACTGAAAGCTCTTGCTAGCCAGCACCCTTCCTTGGAAGCGCTTTCACAGGCGCAGCAACACTGGGGCTTTGCGCTTCTCTAGCCACCAAACGTCACGGTCCTTCTCTTTCCGTCTCGTAGACACGAGCTGAGAAATTGCAAACGTCGAGCAATTGCTCAGAGATGAAAAGTGCCAGCACTGAAAGCTCTTGCTAGCCAGCACCCTTCCTTGGAAGCGCTTTTGTAGGCCTAAGAACACTGGGGCTCTGGGCTTCTCTAGCCACCTCATCTTCTGCTCATCCTCTCGCGCACTCTAAAGAGAGCTCAGGTGAGAAATTGCAAACGTCGAGCAATTGCTCAGAGATGAAAAGTGCCAGCACTGAAAGCTCTTGCTAGCCAGCACCCTTCCTTGGAAGCGCTTTCACAGGCGCAGCAACACTGGGGCTTTGCGCTTCTATACGCACCAAATGTCACGGTCCTTCTCTTTCCGTCTCGTAGACACGAGCTGAGAAATTGCAAACGTCCAGCAATTGCTCAGAGATGAAAAGTGCCAGCACTGAAAGCTGTTGCTAGCCAGACCCCTTCATTGGAAGCGCTTTTGTAGGCCTAAGAACACTGGGGCTCTGGGCTTCTCTAGCCACCTAATCTTCTGCTCATCCTCTCGCGCACTCTAAAGAGAGCTCAGGTGAGAAATTGCAAACGTCCAGCAATTGCTCAGAGATGAAAAGTGCCAGCACTGAAAGCTCTTGCTAGCCAGCACCCTTCCTTGGAAGCGCTTTCACAGGCGCAGCAACACTGGGGCTTTGCGCTTCTCTAGCCACCAAACGTCACGGTCCTTCTCTTTCCGTCTCCTAGACACGAGCTGAGAAATTGCAAACGTCGAGCAATTGCTCAGAGATGAAAAGTGCCAGCACTGAAAGCTGTTGCTAGCCAGCACCCTTCCTTGGAAGCGCTTTTGTAGCCCTTAGAACACTGGGGCTCTGGGCTTCTCTAGCCACCTCATCTTCTGCTCATCCTCTCGCGCACTCTAAAGAGAGCTCAGGTGAGAAATTGCAAACGTCGAGCAATTGCTCCGAGATGAAAAGTGCCAGCACTGAAAGCTCTTGCTAGCCAGCACCCTTCCTTGGAAGCGCTTTCACAGGCACAGCAACACTGGGGCTTTGCGCTTCTCTAGCCACCAAACGTCACGGTCCTTCTCTTTCCGTCTCGTAGACACGAGCTGAGAAATTGCAAACGTCGAGCAATTGCTCAGAGATGAAAAGTGCCAGCACTGAAAGCTGTTGCTAGCCAGCACCCTTCCTTGGAAGCGCTTTTGTAGGCCTAAGAACACTGAGTCTCTGGGCTTCTCTAGCCACCTCATCTTCTGCTCATCCTCCCGCGCACTCTAAAGAGAGCTCAGGTGAGAAATTGCAAACGTCGAGCAATTGCTCAGAGATGAAAAGTGCCAGCACTGAAAGCTCTTGCTAGCCAGCACCCTTCCTTGGAAGCGCTTTTGTAGGCCTAAGAACACTGAGGCTCTGGGCTTCTCTAGCCACCTCATCTTCTGCTCATCCTCTCGCGCACTCTAAAGAGAGCTCAGGTGAGAAATTGCAAACGTCGAGCAATTGCTCAGAGATGAAAAGTGCCAGCACTGAAAGCTGTTGCTAGCCAGCACCCTTCCTTGGAAGCGCTTTCACAGTCGCAGCAACACTGGGGCTTTGCGCTTCTCTAGCCACCAAACGTCACGGTCCTTCTCTTTCCGTCTCCTAGACACGAGCTGAGAAATTGCAAACGTCGAGCAATTGCTCAGAGATGAAAAGTGCCAGCACTGAAAGCTGTTGCTAGCCAGCACCCTTCCTTGGAAGCGCTTTTGTAGGCCTAAGAACACTGGGGCTCTGGGCTTCTCTAGCCACCTCATCTTCTGCTCATCCTCTCGCGCACTCTAAAGAGAGCTCAGGTGAGAAATTGCAAACGTCGAGCAATTGCTCAGAGATGAAAAGTGCCAGCACTGAAAGCTGTTGCTAGCCAGCACCCTTCCTTGGAAGCGCTTTCACAGGCGCAGCAACACTGGGGCTTTGCGCTTCTCTACCCACCAAACGTCACGGTCCTTCTCTTTCCGTCTCGTAGACACGAGCTGAGAAATTGCAAACGTCGAGCAATTGCTCAGAGATGAAAAGGGCCAGCACTGAAAGCTCTTGCTAGCCAGCACCCTTCCTTGGAAGCGCTTTCACAGGCGCAGTAACACTGGGGCTTTGCGCTTCTATACGCACCAAACGTCACGGTCCTTCTCTTTCCGTCTCGTAGACACGAGCTGAGAAATTGCAAACGTCGAGCAATTGCTCAGAGATGAAAAGTGCCAGCACTGAAAGCTGTTGCTAGCCAGCACCCTTCCTTGGAAGCGCTTTTGTAGGCCTAAGAACACTGGGGCTCTGGGCTTCTCTAGCCACCTAATCTTCTGCTCATCCTCTCGCGCACTCTAAAGAGAGCTCAGGTGAGAAATTGCAAACGTCGAGCAATTGCTCAGAGATGAAAAGTGCCAGCACTGAAAGCTCTTGCTAGCCAGCACCCTTCCTTGGAAGCGCTTTCACAGGCACAGCAACACTGGGGCTTTGCGCTTCTATACGCACCAAATGTCACGGTCCTTCTCTTTCCGTCTCGTAGACACGAGCTGAGAAATTGCAAACGTCCAGCAATTGCTCAGAGATGAAAAGTGCCAGCACTGAAAGCTGTTGCTAGCCAGACCCCTTCATTGGAAGCGCTTTTGTAGGCCTAAGAACACTGGGGCTCTGGGCTTCTCTAGCCACCTAATCTTCTGCTCATCCTCGCGCGCTCTAAAGAGAGCTCAGGTGAGAAATTGCAAACGTCCAGCAATTGCTCAGAGATGAAAAGTGCCAGCACTGAAAGCTCTTGCTAGCCAGCACCCTTCCTTGGAAGCGCTTTCACAGGCGCAGTAACACTGGGGCTTTGCGCTTCTCTAGCCACCAAACGTCACGGTCATTCTCTTTCCGTCTCGTAGACACGAGCTGAGAAATTGCAAACGTCGAGCAATTGCTCCGAGATGAAAACTGCCGGCACTGAAAGCTGTTGCTAGCCAGCACCCTTCCTTGGAAGCGCTTTTGTAGGCCTAAGAACACTGGGGCTCTGGGCTTCTCTAGCCACCTCATCTTCTGCTCATCCTCGCGCGCACTCTAAAGAGAGCTCAGGTGAGAAATTGCAAACGTCGAGCAATTGCTCAGAGATGAAAAGTGCCAGCACTGAAAGCTCTTGCTAGCCGGCACCCTTCCTTGGAAGCGCTTTCACAGGCGCAGCAACACTGGGGCTTTGCGCTTCTCTAGCCACCAAACGTCACGGTCCTTCTCTTTCCGTCTCGTAGACACGAGCTGAGAAATTGCAAACGTCGAGCAATTGCTCAGAGATGAAAAGTGCCAGCACTGAAAGCTGTTGCTAGCCAGCACCCTTCCCTGGAAGCGCTTTCACAGGTGCAGCAACACTGGGGCTTTGCGCTTCTCTACCCACCAAACGTCACGGTCATTCTCTTTCCGTCTCCTAGACACGAGCTGAGAAATTGCAAACGTCGAGCAATTGCTCAGAGATGAAAAGTGCCAGCACTGAAAGCTCTTGCTAGCCAGCACCCTTCCTTGGAAGCGCTTTCACAGGCGCAGCAACACTGGGGCTTTGCGCTTCTATACGCACCAAACGTCACGGTCCTTCTCTTTCTGTCTCGTAGACACGAGCTGAGAAATTGCAAACGTCGAGCAATTGCTCAGAGATGAAAAGTGCCAGCACTGAAAGCTGTTGCTAGCCAGCACCCTTCCTTGGAAGCGCTTTTGTAGGCCTAAGAACAGTGGGGCTCTGGGCTTCTCTAGCCACCTCATCTTCTGCTCATCCTCTCGCGCACTCTAAAGAGAGCTCAGGTGAGAAATTGCAAACGTCGAGCAATTGCTCCGAGATGAAAAGTGCCAGCACTGAAAGCTCTTGCTAGCCAGCACCCTTCCTTGGAAGCGCTTTCACAGGCGCAGCAACACTGGGGCTTTGCGCTTCTCTACCCACCAAACGTCACGGTCCTTCTCTTTCCGTCGGTAGACACGAGCTGAGAAATTGCAAACGTCGAGCAATTGCTCAGAGATGAAAAGTGCCAGCACTGAAAGCTGTTGCTAGCCAGCACCCTTCCTTGGAAGCGCTTTCACAGGCGCAGCAACACTGGGGCTTTGCGCTTCTCTACCCACCAAACGTCACGGTCCTTCTCTTTCCGTCTCGTAGACACGAGCTGAGAAATTGCAAACGTCGAGCAATTGCTCAGAGATGAAAAGTGCCAGCACTGAAAG
This sequence comes from Sarcoramphus papa, assembly GCA_037962945.1. NCBI lineage: Eukaryota > Metazoa > Chordata > Aves > Accipitriformes > Cathartidae > Sarcoramphus > Sarcoramphus papa. Next base: position 3,755,853 of record JBBMRM010000088.1, read on the forward strand.
CTCTTGCTAGCCAGCACCCTTCCTTGGAAGCGCTTTTGTAGGCCTAAGAACACTGGGGCTCTGGGCTTCTCTAGCCACCTAATCTTCTGCTCATCCTCTCGCGCACTCTAAAGAGAGCTCAGGTGAGAAATTGCAAACGTCCAGCAATTGCTCAGAGATGAAAAGTGCCAGCACTGAAAGCTCTTGCTAGCCAGCACCCTTCCTTGGAAGCGCTTTCACAGGCGCAGCAACACTGGGGCTTTGCGCTTCTCTAGCCACCAAACGTCACGGTCCTTCTCTTTCCGTCTCGTAGACACGAGCTGAGAAATTGCAAACGTCCAGCAATTGCTCAGAGATGAAAAGTGCCAGCACTGAAAGCTCTTGCTAGCCAGCACCCTTCCTTGGAAGCGCTTTTGTAGGCCTAAGAACACTGGGGCTCTGGGCTTCTCTAGCCACCTCATCTTCTGCTCATCCTCTCGCGCACTCTAAAGAGAGCTCAGGTGAGAAATTGCAAACGTCGAGCAATTGCTCAGAGATGAAAAGTGCCAGCACTGAAAGCTCTTGCTAGCCAGCACCCTTCCTTGGAAGCGCTTTCACAGGCGCAGCAACACTGGGGCTTTGCGCTTCTCTAGCCACCAAATGTCACGGTCCTTCTCTTTCCGTCTCGTAGACACGAGCTGAGAAATTGCAAACGTCGAGCAATTGCTCAGAGATGAAAAGTGCCAGCACTGAAAGCTGTTGCTAGCCAGACCCCTTCATTGGAAGCGCTTTTGTAGGCCTAAGAACACTGGGGCTCTGGGCTTCTCTAGCCACCTCATCTTCTGCTCATCCTCGCGCGCTCTAAAGAGAGCTCAGGTGACAAATTGCAAACGTCCAGCAATTGCTCAGAGATGAAAAGTGCCAGCACTGAAAGCTGTTGCTAGCCAGCACCCTTCCTTGGAAGCGCTTTCACAGGCGCAGTAACACTGGGGCTTTGCGCTTCTATACGCACCAAATGTCACGGTCCTTCTCTTTCCGTCTCCTAGACACGAGCTGAGAAATTGCAAACGTCGAGCAATTGCTCAGAGATGAAAAGTGCCAGCACTGAAAGCTCTTGCTAGCCAGCACCCTTCCTTGGAAGCGCTTTTGTAGCCCTTAGAACACTGGGGCTCTGGGCTTCTCTAGCCACCTCATCTTCTGCTCATCCTCTCGCGCACTCTAAAGAGAGCTCAGGTGAGAAATTGCAAACGTCCAGCAATTGCTCAGAGATGAAAAGTGCCAGCACTGAAAGCTCTTGCTAGCCAGCACCCTTCCTTGGAAGCGCTTTTGTAGGCCTAAGAACACTGAGGCTCTGGGCTTCTCTAGCCACCTCATCTTCTGCTCATCCTCTCGCGCACTCTAAAGAGAGCTCAGGTGAGAAATTGCAAACGTCGAGCAATTGCTCAGAGATGAAAAGTGCCAGCACTGAAAGCTGTTGCTAGCCAGCACCCTTCCTTGGAAGCGCTTTCACAGGCGCAGCAACACTGGGGCTTTGCGCTTCTCTAGCCACCAAACGTCACGGTCCTTCTCTTTCCGTCTCCTAGACACGAGCTGAGAAATTGCAAACGTCCAGCAATTGCTCAGAGATGAAAAGTGCCAGCACTGAAAGCTGTTGCTAGCCAGCACCCTTCCTTGGAAGCACTTTTGTAGGCCTAAGAACACTGGGGCTCTGGGCTTCTCTAGCCACCTAATCTTCTGCTCATCCTCTCGCGCACTCTAAAGAGAGCTCAGGTGAGAAATTGCAAACGTCGAGCAATTGCTCCGAGATGAAAAGTGCCAGCACTGAAAGCTCTTGCTAGCCAGCACCCTTCCTTGGAAGCGCTTTCACAGGCGCAGTAACACTGGGGCTTTGCGCTTCTCTAGCCACCAAACGTCACGGTCCTTCTCTTTCCGTCTCGTAGACACGAGCTGAGAAATTGCAAACGTCGAGCAATTGCTCAGAGATGAAAAGTGCCAGCACTGAAAGCTCTTGCTAGCCAGCACCCTTCCTTGGAAGCGCTTTCACAGGCGCAGCAACACTGGGGCTTTGCGCTTCTCTAGCCACCAAACGTCACGGTCCTTCTCTTTCCGTCTCGTAGACACGAGCTGAGAAATTGCAAACGTCGAGCAATTGCTCAGAGATGAAAAGTGCCAGCACTGAAAGCTGTTGCTAGCCAGCACCCTTCCTTGGAAGCGCTTTTGTAGGCCTAAGAACACTGGGGCTCTGGGCTTCTCTAGCCACCTCATCTTCTGCTCATCCTCTCGCGCACTCTAAAGAGAGCTCAGGTGAGAAATTGCAAACGTCGAGCAATTGCTCAGAGATGAAAAGTGCCAGCACTGAAAGCTGTTGCTAGCCAGCACCCTTTCTTGGAAGCGCTTTCACAGGCGCAGCAACACTGGGGCTTTGCGCTTCTATACGCACCAAATGTCACGGTCCTTCTCTTTCCGTCTCGTAGACACGAGCTGAGAAATTGCAAACGTCGAGCAATTGCTCAGAGATGAAAAGTGCCAGCACTGAAAGCTGTTGCTAGCCAGACCCCTTCATTGGAAGCGCTTTTGTAGGCCTAAGAACACTGGGGCTCTGGGCTTCTCTAGCCACCTAATCTTCTGCTCATCCTCGCTCGCTCTAAAGAGAGCTCAGGTGAGAAATTGCAAACGTCCAGCAATTGCTCAGAGATGAAAAGTGCCAGCACTGAAAGCTCTTGCTAGCCAGCACCCTTCCTTGGAAGCGCTTTCACAGGCGCAGTAACACTGGGGCTTTGCGCTTCTATACGCACCAAATGTCACGGTCCTTCTCTTTCCGTCTCCTAGACACGAGCTGAGAAATTGCAAACGTCCAGCAATTGCTCAGAGATGAAAAGTGCCAGCACTGAAAGCTGTTGCTAGCCAGCACCCTTCCTTGGAAGCGCTTTTGTAGCCCTTAGAACACTGGGGCTCTGGGCTTCTCTAGCCACCTCATCTTCTGCTCATCCTCTCGCGCACTCTAAAGAGAGCTCAGGTGAGCAATTGCAAACGTCGAGCAATTGCTCAGAGATGAAAAGGGCCAGCACTGAAAGCTCTTGCTAGCCAGCACCCTTCCTTGGAAGCGCTTTCACAGGCACAGCAACACTGGGGCTTTGCGCTTCTCTACCCACCAAACGTCACGGTCCTTCTCTTTCCGTCTCGTAGACACGAGCTGAGAAATTGCAAACGTCGAGCAATTGCTCAGAGATGAAAAGTGCCAGCACTGAAAGCTGTTGCTAGCCAGCACCCTTCCTTGGAAGCGCTTTTGTAGGCCTAAGAACACTGGGGCTCTGGGCTTCTCTAGCCACCTCATCTTCTGCTCATCCTCTCGCGCACTCTAAAGAGAGCTCAGGTGAGAAATTGCAAACGTCGAGCAATTGCTCAGAGATGAAAAGTGCCAGCACTGAAAGCTCTTGCTAGCCAGCACCCTTCCTTGGAAGCGCTTTCACAGGCGCAGCAACACTGGGGCTTTGCGCTTCTATACGCACCAAATGTCACGGTCCTTCTCTTTCCGTCTCGTAGACACGAGCTGAGAAATTGCAAACGTCGAGCAATTGCTCAGAGATGAAAAGTGCCAGCACTGAAAGCTGTTGCTAGCCAGACCCCTTCATTGGAAGCGCTTTTGTAGGCCTAAGAACACTGGGGCTCTGGGCTTCTCTAGCCACCTCATCTTCTGCTCATCCTCGCGCGCTCTAAAGAGAGCTCAGGTGAGAAATTGCAAACGTCCAGCAATTGCTCAGAGATGAAAAGTGCCAGCACTGAAAGCTCTTGCTAGCCAGCACCCTTCCTTGGAAGCGCTTTCGCACGCGCAGTAACACTGGGGCTTTGCGCTTCTATACGCACCAAATGTCACGGTCCTTCTCTTTCCGTCTCCTAGACACAAGCTGAGAAATTGCAAACGTCCAGCAATTGCTCAGAGATGAAAAGTGCCAGCACTGAAAGCTGTTGCTAGCCAGCACCCTTCCTTGGAAGCGCTTTTGTAGCCCTTAGAACACTGGGGCTCTGGGCTTCTCTAGCCACCTCATCTTCTGCTCATCCTCTCGCGCACTCTAAAGAGAGCTCAGGTGAGCAATTGCAAACGTCGAGCAATTGCTCAGAGATGAAAAGTGCCAGCACTGAAAGCTGTTGCTAGCCAGCACCCTTCCTTGGAAGCGCTTTCACAGGCACAGCAACACTGGGGCTTTGCGCTTCTCTACCCACCAAACGTCACGGTCCTTCTCTTTCCGTCTCGTAGACACGAGCTGAGAAATTGCAAACGTCGAGCAATTGCTCCGAGATGAAAAGTGCCAGCACTGAAAGCTGTTGCTAGCCAGCACCCTTCCTTGGAAGCGCTTTTGTAGGCCTAAGAACACTGAGGCTCTGGGCTTCTCTAGCCACCTCATCTTCTGCTCATCCTCTCGCGCACTCTAAAGAGAGCTCAGGTGAGAAATTGCAAACGTCGAGCAATTGCTCAGAGATGAAAAGTGCCAGCACTGAAAGCTCTTGCTAGCCAGCACCCTTCCTTGGAAGCGCTTTTGTAGGCCTAAGAACACTGAGGCTCTGGGCTTCTCTAGCCACCTCATCTTCTGCTCATCCTCTCGCGCACTCTAAAGAGAGCTCAGGTGAGAAATTGCAAACGTCGAGCAATTGCTCAGAGATGAAAAGTGCCAGCACTGAAAGCTGTTGCTAGCCAGCACCCTTCCTTGGAAGCGCTTTCACAGGCGCAGCAACACTGGGGCTTTGCGCTTCTCTAGCCACCAAACGTCACGGTCCTTCTCTTTCCGTCTCCTAGACACGAGCTGAGAAATTGCAAACGTCCAGCAATTGCTCAGAGATGAAAAGTGCCAGCACTGAAAGCTGTTGCTAGCCAGCACCCTTCCTTGGAAGCACTTTTGTAGGCCTAAGAACACTGGGGCTCTGGGCTTCTCTAGCCACCTCATCTTCTGCTCATCCTCTCGCGCACTCTAAAGAGAGCTCAGGTGAGAAATTGCAAACGTCGAGCAATTGCTCCGAGATGAAAAGTGCCAGCACTGAAAGCTCTTGCTAGCCAGCACCCTTCCTTGGAAGCGCTTTCACAGGCGCAGTAACACTGGGGCTTTGCGCTTCTCTAGCCACCAAACGTCACGGTCCTTCTCTTTCCGTCTCGTAGACACGAGCTGAGAAATTGCAAACGTCGAGCAATTGCTCAGAGATGAAAAGTGCCAGCACTGAAAGCTCTTGCTAGCCAGCACCCTTCCTTGGAAGCGCTTTCACAGGCGCAGCAACACTGGGGCTTTGCGCTTCTCTAGCCACCAAACGTCACGGTCCTTCTCTTTCCGTCTCGTAGACACGAGCTGAGAAATTGCAAACGTCGAGCAATTGCTCCGAGATGAAAAGTGCCAGCACTGAAAGCTGTTGCTAGCCAGCACCCTTCCTTGGAAGCGCTTTTGTAGGCCTAAGAACACTGGGGCTCTGGGCTTCTCTAGCCACCTCATCTTCTGCTCATCCTCTCGCGCACTCTAAAGAGAGCTCAGGTGAGAAATTGCAAACGTCGAGCAATTGCTCAGAGATGAAAAGTGCCAGCACTGAAAGCTCTTGCTAGCCAGCACCCTTCCTTGGAAGCGCTTTCACAGGCGCAGCAACACTGGGGCTTTGCGCTTCTATACGCACCAAATGTCACGGTCCTTCTCTTTCCGTCTCGTAGACACGAGCTGAGAAATTGCAAACGTCGAGCAATTGCTCAGAGATGAAAAGTGCCAGCACTGAAAGCTGTTGCTAGCCAGACCCCTTCATTGGAAGCGCTTTTGTAGGCCTAAGAACACTGGGGCTCTGGGCTTCTCTAGCCACCTAATCTTCTGCTCATCCTCTCGCGCACTCTAAAGAGAGCTCAGGTGAGAAATTGCAAACGTCCAGCAATTGCTCAGAGATGAAAAGTGCCAGCACTGAAAGCTCTTGCTAGCCAGCACCCTTCCTTGGAAGCGCTTTCACAGGCGCAGCAACACTGGGGCTTTGCGCTTCTCTAGCCACCAAACGTCACGGTCATTCTCTTTCCGTCTCCTAGACACGAGCTGAGAAATTGCAAACGTCCAGCAATTGCTCCGAGATGAAAACTGCCGGCACTGAAAGCTGTTGCTAGCCAGCACCCTTCGTTGGAAGCGCTTTTGTAGGCCTAAGAACACTGGGGCTCTGGGCTTCTCTAGCCACCTCATCTTCTGCTCATCCTCTCGCGCACTCTGAAGAGAGCTCAGGGGAGAAATTGCAAACGTCGAGCAATTGCTCAGAGATGAAAAGTGCCAGCACTGAAAGCTGTTGCTAGCCAGCACCCTTCCTTGGAAGCGCTTTCACAGGTGCAGCAACACTGCGGCTTTGCGCTTCTCTACCCACCAAACGTCACGGTCATTCTCTTTCCGTCTCCTAGACACGAGCTGAGAAATTGCAAACGTCGAGCAATTGCTCAGAGATGAAAAGTGCCAGCACTGAAAGCTCTTGCTAGCCAGCACCCTTCCTTGGAAGCGCTTTCACAGGCGCAGCAACACTGGGGCTTTGCGCTTCTCTACGCACCAAACGTCACGGTCCTTCTCTTTCTGTCTCGTAGACACGAGCTGAGAAATTGCAAACGTCGAGCAATTGCTCAGAGATGAAAAGTGCCAGCACTGAAAGCTGTTGCTAGCCAGCACCCTTCCTTGGAAGCGCTTTTGTAGGCCTAAGAACAGTGGGGCTCTGGGCTTCTCTAGCCACCTCATCTTCTGCTCATCCTCTCGCGCACTCTAAAGAGAGCTCAGGTGAGAAATTGCAAACGTCGAGCAATTGCTCAGAGATGAAAAGTGCCAGCACTGAAAGCTGTTGCTAGCCAGCACCCTTCCTTGGAAGCGCTTTCACAGGCGCAGCAACACTGGGGCTTTGCGCTTCTCTACCCACCAAACGTCACGGTCCTTCTCTTTCCGTCTCGTAGACACGAGCTGAGAAATTGCAAACGTCGAGCAATTGCTCAGAGATGAAAAGTGCCAGCACTGAAAGCTGTTGCTAGCCAGCTCCCTTCCTTGGAAGCGCTTTTGTAGGCCTAAGAACACTGGGGCTCTGGGCTTCTCTAGCCACCTCATCTTCTGCTCATCCTCTCGCGCACTCTAAAGAGAGCTCAGGGGAGAAATTGCAAACGTCGAGCAATTGCTCAGAGATGAAAAGTGCCAGCACTGAAAGCTGTTGCTAGCCAGCACCCTTCCTTGGAAGCGCTTTTGTAGGCCTAAGAACCCTGGGGCTCTGGGCTTCTCTAGCCACCTCATCTTCTGCTCATCCTCTCGCGCACTCTAAAGAGAGCTCAGGTGAGAAATTGCAAACGTCGAGCAATTGCTCAGAGATGAAAAGTGCCAGCACTGAAAGCTGTTGCTAGCCAGCACCCTTCCTTGGAAGCGCTTTCACAGGCGCAGTAACACTGGGGCTTTGCGCTTCTCTACCCACCAAACGTCACGGTCCTTCTCTTTCCGTCTCCTAGACACGAGCTGAGAAATTGCAAACGTCGAGCAATTGCTCAGAGATGAAAAGTGCCAGCACTGAAAGCTGTTGCTAGCCAGCACCCTTCCTTTGAAGCGCTTTTGTAGGCCTAAGAACACTGGGGCTCTGGGCTTCTCTAGCCACCTCATCTTCTGCTCATCCTCTCGCGCACTCTAAAGAGAGCTCAGGTGAGAAATTGCAAACGTCCAGCAATTGCTCAGAGATGAAAAGTGCCAGCACTGAAAGCTGTTGCTAGCCAGCACCCTTCCTTGGAAGCGCTTTCACAGGCGCAGCAACACTTGGGCTTTGCGCTTCTATACGCACCAAACGTCACGGTCCTTCTCTTTCCGTCGGTAGACACGAGCTGAGAAATTGCAAACGTCGAGCAATTGCTCAGAGATGAAAAGTGCCAGCACTGAAAGCTCTTGCTAGCCAGCACCCTTCCTTGGAAGCGCTTTCACAGGCGCAGCAACACTGGGGCTTTGCGCTTCTCTACCCACCAAACGTCACGGTCCTTCTCTTTCCGTCTCGTAGACACGAGCTGAGAAATTGCAAACGTCGAGCAATTGCTCAGAGATGAAAAGTGCCAGCACTGAAAGCTGTTGCTAGCCAGCTCCCTTCCTTGGAAGCGCTTTTGTAGGCCTAAGAACACTGGGGCTCTGGGCTTCTCTAGCCACCTCATCTTCTGCTCATCCTCTCGCGCACTCTAAAGAGAGCTCAGGTGAGGAATTGCAAACGTCCAGCAATTGCTCAGAGATGAAAAGTGCCAGCACTGAAAGCTGTTGCTAGCCAGCCCCCTTCCTTGGAAGCGCTTTTGTAGGCCTAAGAACACTGGGGCTCTGGGCTTCTCTAGCCACCTCATCTTCTGCTCATCCTCTCGCGCACTCTAAAGAGAGCTCAGGTGAGAAATTGCAAACGTCCAGCAATTGCTCAGAGATGAAAAGTGCCAGCACTGAAAGCTCTTGCTAGCCAGCACCCTTCCTTGGAAGCGCTTTCACAGGCGCAGCAACACTGGGGCTTTGCGCTTCTCTAGCCACCAAACGTCACGGTCATTCTCTTTCCGTCTCCTAGACACGAGCTGAGAAATTGCAAACGTCGAGCAATTGCTCAGAGATGAAAAGTGCCAGCACTGAAAGCTGTTGCTAGCCAGCTCCCTTCCTTGGAAGCGCTTTTGTAGGCCTAAGAACACTGGGGCTTTGGGCTTCTCTAGCCACCTCATCTTCTGCTCATCCTCTCGCGCACTCTAAAGAGAGCTCAGGTGAGAAATTGCAAACGTCCAGCAATTGCTCAGAGATGAAAAGTGCCAGCACTGAAAGCTCTTGCTAGCCAGCACCCTTCCTTGGAAGCGCTTTCACAGGCGCAGCAACACTTGGGCTTTGCGCTTCTATACGCACCAAACGTCACGGTCCTTCTCTTTCCGTCTCGTAGACACGAGCTGAGAAATTGCAAAGGTCGAGCAATTGCTCAGAGATGAAAAGTGCCAGCACTGAAAGCTGTTGCTAGCCAGCTCCCTTCCTTGGAAGCGCTTTTGTAGGCCTAAGAACACTGGGGCTCTGGGCTTCTCTAGCCACCTCATCTTCTGCTCATCCTCGCGCGCACTCTAAAGAGAGCTCAGGTGAGAAATTGCAAACGTCCAGCAATTGCTCAGAGATGAAAAGTGCCAGCACTGAAAGCTCTTGCTAGCCAGCACCCTTCCTTGGAAGCGCTTTCACAGGCGCAGCAACACTGGGGCTTTGCGCTTCTCTAGCCACCAAACGTCACAGTCATTCTCTTTCCGTCTCGTAGACATGAGCTGAGAAATTGCAAACGTCGAGCAATTGCTCAGAGATGAAAAGTGCCAGCACTGAAAGCTGTTGCTAGCCAGCTCCCTTCCTTGGAAGCGCTTTTGTAGGCCTAAGAACAGTGGGGCTCTGGGCTTCTCTAGCCACCTCATCTTCTGCTCATCCTCTCGCGCACTCTAAAGAGAGCTCAGGTGAGAAATTGCAAACGTCGAGCAATTGCTCAGAGATGAAAAGTGCCAGCACTGAAAGCTCTTGCTAGCCAGCACCCTTCCTTGGAAGCGCTTTCACAGGCGCAGCAACACTGGGGCTTTGCGCTTCTATACGCACCAAACGTCACGGTCCTTCTCTTTCCGTCTCCTAGACACGAGCTGAGAAATTGCAAACGTCCAGCAATTGCTCAGAGATGAAAAGTGCCAGCACTGAAAGCTCTTGCTAGCCAGCACCCTTCCTTGGAAGCGCTTTTGTAGGTCTAAGAACACTGGGGCTCTGGGCTTCTCTAGCCACCTCATCTTCTGCTCATCCTCTCGCGCACTCTAAAGAGAGCTCAGGTGAGAAATTGCAAACGTCGAGCAATTGCTCAGAGATGAAAAGTGCCAGCACTGAAAGCTCTTGCTAGCCAGCACCCTTCCTTGGAAGCGCTTTCACAGGCGCAGCAACACTGGGGCTTTGCGCTTCTATACGCACCAAACGTCACGGTCCTTCTCTTTCCGTCTCCTAGACACGAGCTGAGAAATTGCAAACGTCGAGCAATTGCTCAGAGATGAAAAGTGCCAGCACTGAAAGCTGTTGCTAGCCAGCTCCCTTCCTTGGAAGCGCTTTTGTAGGCCTAAGAACACTGGGGCTCTGGGCTTCTCTAGCCACCTCATCTTCTGCTCATCCTCTCGCGCACTCTAAAGAGAGCTCAGGGGAGAAATTGCAAACGTCGAGCAATTGCTCAGAGATGAAAAGTGCCAGCACTGAAAGCTCTTGCTAGCCAGCACCCTTCCTTGGAAGCGCTTTCACAGGCGCAGCAACACTGGGGCTTTGCGCTTCTCTAGCCACCAAAAGTCACGGTCCTTCTCTTTCCGTCTCCTAGACACGAGCTGAGAAATTGCAAACGTCGAGCAATTGCTCCGAGATGAAAAGTGCCAGCACTGAAAGCTCTTGCTAGCCAGCACCCTTCCTTGGAAGCGCTTTCACAGGCACAGCAACACTGGGGCTTTGCGCTTCTCTACCCACCAAACGTCACGGTCCTTCTCTTTCCGTCTCGTAGACACGAGCTGAGAAATTGCAAACGTCGAGCAATTGCTCAGAGATGAAAAGTGCCAGCACTGAAAGCTGTTGCTAGCCAGCACCCTTCCTTGGAAGCGCTTTTGTAGCCCTTAGAACACTGGGGCTCTGGGCTTCTCTAGCCACCTCATCTTCTGCTCATCCTCTCGCGCACTCTAAAGAGAGCTCAGGTGAGAAATTGCAAACGTCGAGCAATTGCTCAGAGATGAAAAGTGCCAGCACTGAAAGCTGTTGCTAGCCAGCACCCTTCCTTGGAAGCGCTTTCACAGGCGCAGCAACACTGGGGCTTTGCGCTTCTCTAGCCACCAAACGTCACGGTCCTTCTCTTTCCGTCTCCTAGACACGAGCTGAGAAATTGCAAACGTCCAGCAATTGCTCCGAGATGAAAAGTGCCAGCACTGAAAGCTGTTGCTAGCCAGCACCCTTCCTTGGAAGCGCTTTTGTAGGCCTAAGAACAGTGGGGCTCTGGGCTTCTCTAGCCACCTCATCTTCTGCTCATCCTCTCGCGCACTCTAAAGAGAGCTCAGGTGAGAAATTGCAAACGTCGAGCAATTGCTCAGAGATGAAAAGTGCCAGCACTGAAAGCTCTTGCTAGCCAGCACCCTTCCTTGGAAGCGCTTTCACAGGCGCAGCAACACTGGGGCTTTGCGCTTCTCTAGCCACCAAACGTCACGGTCCTTCTCTTTCCGTCGGTAGACACGAGCTGAGAAATTGCAAACGTCGAGCAATTGCTCAGAGATGAAAAGTGCCAGCACTGAAAGCTGTTGCTAGCCAGCTCCCTTCCTTGGAAGCGCTTTTGTAGGCCTAAGAACACTGGGGCTTTGGGCTTCTCTAGCCACCTCATCTTCTGCTCATCCTCTCGCGCACTCTAAAGAGAGCTCAGGTGAGAAATTGCAAACGTCCAGCAATTGCTCAGAGATGAAAAGTGCCAGCACTGAAAGCTCTTGCTAGCCAGCACCCTTCCTTGGAAGCGCTTTCACAGGCGCAGCAACACTTGGGCTTTGCGCTTCTATACGCACCAAACGTCACGGTCCTTCTCTTTCCGTCTCGTAGACACGAGCTGAGAAATTGCAAAGGTCGAGCAATTGCTCAGAGATGAAAAGTGCCAGCACTGAAAGCTGTTGCTAGCCAGCTCCCTTCCTTGGAAGCGCTTTTGTAGGCCTAAGAACACTGGGGCTCTGGGCTTCTCTAGCCACCTCATCTTCTGCTCATCCTCTCGCGCACTCTAAAGAGAGCTCAGGTGAGAAATTGCAAACGTCCAGCAATTGCTCAGAGATGAAAAGTGCCAGCACTGAAAGCTCTTGCTAGCCAGCACCCTTCCTTGGAAGCGCTTTCACAGGCGCAGCAACACTGGGGCTTTGCGCTTCTCTAGCCACCAAACGTCACAGTCATTCTCTTTCCGTCTCGTAGACATGAGCTGAGAAATTGCAAACGTCGAGCAATTGCTCAGAGATGAAAAGTGCCAGCACTGAAAGCTGTTGCTAGCCAGCTCCCTTCCTTGGAAGCGCTTTTGTAGGCCTAAGAACAGTGGGGCTCTGGGCTTCTCTAGCCACCTCATCTTCTGCTCATCCTCTCGCGCACTCTAAAGAGAGCTCAGGTGAGAAATTGCAAACGTCGAGCAATTGCTCAGAGATGAAAAGTGCCAGCACTGAAAGCTCTTGCTAGCCAGCACCCTTCCTTGGAAGCGCTTTCACAGGCGCAGCAACACTGGGGCTTTGCGCTTCTATACGCACCAAACGTCACGGTCCTTCTCTTTCCGTCTCCTAGACACGAGCTGAGAAATTGCAAACGTCCAGCAATTGCTCAGAGATGAAAAGTGCCAGCACTGAAAGCTCTTGCTAGCCAGCACCCTTCCTTGGAAGCGCTTTTGTAGGTCTAAGAACACTGGGGCTCTGGGCTTCTCTAGCCACCTCATCTTCTGCTCATCCTCTCGCGCACTCTAAAGAGAGCTCAGGTGAGAAATTGCAAACGTCGAGCAATTGCTCAGAGATGAAAAGTGCCAGCACTGAAAGCTCTTGCTAGCCAGCACCCTTCCTTGGAAGCGCTTTCACAGGCGCAGCAACACTGGGGCTTTGCGCTTCTATATGCACCAAACGTCACGGTCCTTCTCTTTCCGTCTCCTAGACACGAGCTGAGAAATTGCAAACGTCGAGCAATTGCTCAGAGATGAAAAGTGCCAGCACTGAAAGCTGTTGCTAGCCAGCTCCCTTCCTTGGAAGCGCTTTTGTAGGCCTAAGAACACTGGGGCTCTGGGCTTCTCTAGCCACCTCATCTTCTGCTCATCCTCTCGCGCACTCTAAAGAGAGCTCAGGTGAGAAATTGCAAACGTCGAGCAATTGCTCAGAGATGAAAAGTGCCAGCACTGAAAGCTCTTGCTAGCCAGCACCCTTCCTTGGAAGCGCTTTCACAGGCGCAGCAACACTGGGGCTTTGCGCTTCTCTAGCCACCAAAAGTCACGGTCCTTCTCTTTCCGTCTCCTAGACACGAGCTGAGAAATTGCAAACGTCGAGCAATTGCTCCGAGATGAAAAGTGCCAGCACTGAAAGCTCTTGCTAGCCAGCACCCTTCCTTGGAAGCGCTTTCACAGGCACAGCAACACTGGGGCTTTGCGCTTCTCTACCCACCAAACGTCACGGTCCTTCTCTTTCCGTCTCGTAGACACGAGCTGAGAAATTGCAAACGTCCAGCAATTGCTCCGAGATGAAAAGTGCCAGCACTGAAAGCTCTTGCTAGCCAGCACCCTTCCTTGGAAGCGCTTTCACAGGCGCAGCAACACTGGGGCTTTGCGCTTCTCTAGCCACCAAACGTCACAGTCATTCTCTTTCCGTCTCGTAGACATGAGCTGAGAAATTGCAAACGTCGAGCAATTGCTCAGAGATGAAAAGTGCCAGCACTGAAAGCTGTTGCTAGCCAGCTCCCTTCCTTGGAAGCGCTTTTGTAGGCCTAAGAACAGTGGGGCTCTGGGCTTCTCTAGCCACCTCATCTTCTGCTCATCCTCTCGCGCACTCTAAAGAGAGCTCAGGTGAGAAATTGCAAACGTCGAGCAATTGCTCAGAGATGAAAAGTGCCAGCACTGAAAGCTCTTGCTAGCCAGCACCCTTCCTTGGAAGCGCTTTCACAGGCGCAGCAACACTGGGGCTTTGCGCTTCTATACGCACCAAACGTCACGGTCCTTCTCTTTCCGTCTCCTAGACACGAGCTGAGAAATTGCAAACGTCCAGCAATTGCTCAGAGATGAAAAGTGCCAGCACTGAAAGCTCTTGCTAGCCAGCACCCTTCCTTGGAAGCGCTTTTGTAGGTCTAAGAACACTGGGGCTCTGGGCTTCTCTAGCCACCTCATCTTCTGCTCATCCTCTCGCGCACTCTAAAGAGAGCTCAGGTGAGAAATTGCAAACGTCGAGCAATTGCTCAGAGATGAAAAGTGCCAGCACTGAAAGCTCTTGCTAGCCAGCACCCTTCCTTGGAAGCGCTTTCACAGGCGCAGCAACACTGGGGCTTTGCGCTTCTATACGCACCAAACGTCACGGTCCTTCTCTTTCCGTCTCCTAGACACGAGCTGAGAAATTGCAAACGTCGAGCAATTGCTCAGAGATGAAAAGTGCCAGCACTGAAAGCTGTTGCTAGCCAGCTCCCTTCCTTGGAAGCGCTTTTGTAGGCCTAAGAACACTGGGGCTCTGGGCTTCTCTAGCCACCTCATCTTCTGCTCATCCTCTCGCGCACTCTAAAGAGAGCTCAGGTGAGAAATTGCAAACGTCGAGCAATTGCTCAGAGATGAAAAGTGCCAGCACTGAAAGCTCTTGCTAGCCAGCACCCTTCCTTGGAAGCGCTTTCACAGGCGCAGCAACACTGGGGCTTTGCGCTTCTCTAGCCACCAAAAGTCACGGTCCTTCTCTTTCCGTCTCCTAGACACGAGCTGAGAAATTGCAAACGTCGAGCAATTGCTCCGAGATGAAAAGTGCCAGCACTGAAAGCTCTTGCTAGCCAGCACCCTTCCTTGGAAGCGCTTTCACAGGCACAGCAACACTGGGGCTTTGCGCTTCTCTACCCACCAAACGTCACGGTCCTTCTCTTTCCGTCTCGTAGACACGAGCTGAGAAATTGCAAACGTCCAGCAATTGCTCAGAGATGAAAAGTGCCAGCACTGAAAGCTGTTGCTAGCCAGCACCCTTCCTTGGAAGCGCTTTTGTAGCCCTTAGAACACTGGGGCTCTGGGCTTCTCTAGCCACCTCATCTTCTGCTCATCCTCTCGCGCACTCTAAAGAGAGCTCAGGTGAGAAATTGCAAACGTCGAGCAATTGCTCAGAGATGAAAAGTGCCAGCACTGAAAGCTCTTGCTAGCCAGCACCCTTCCTTGGAAGCGCTTTCACAGGCGCAGCAACACTGGGGCTTTGCGCTTCTCTAGCCACCAAACGTCACGGTCCTTCTCTTTCCGTCTCCTAGACACGAGCTGAGAAATTGCAAACGTCCAGCAATTGCTCCGAGATGAAAAGTGCCAGCACTGAAAGCTGTTGCTAGCCAGCACCCTTCCTTGGAAGCGCTTTTGTAGGCCTAAGAACACTGAGGCTCTGGGCTTCTCTAGCCACCTCATCTTCTGTTCATCCTCGCGCGCACTCTGAAGAGAGCTCAGGTGAGAAATTGCAAACGTCGAGCAATTGCTCAGAGATGAAAAGTGCCAGCACTGAAAGCTGTTGCTAGCCAGCACCCTTCCTTGGAAGCGCTTTTGTAGGCCTAAGAACAGTGGGGCTCTGGGCTTCTCTAGCCACCTCATCTTCTGCTCATCCTCTCGCGCACTCTAAAGAGAGCTCAGGTGAGAAATTTCAAACGTCGAGTAATTGCTCAGAGATGAAAAGTGCCAGCACTGAAAGCTGTTGCTAGCCAGCACCCTTCCTTGGAAGCGCTTTCACAGGCGCAGCAACACTGGGGCTTTGCGCTTCTCTACCCACCAAACGTCACGGTCCTTCTCTTTCCGTCTTGTAGACACGAGCTGAGAAATTGCAAACGTCCAGCAATTGCTCCGAGATGAAAAGTGCCAGCACTGAAAGCTGTTGCTAGCCAGCACCCTTCCTTGGAAGCGCTTTTGTAGGCCTAAGAACACTGGGGCTCTGGGCTTCTCTAGCCACCTAATCTTCTGCTCATCCTCTCGCGCAATCTAAAGAGAGCTCAGGTGAGAAATTGCAAACGTCGAGCAATTGCTCCGAGATGAAAAGTGCCAGCACTGAAAGCTCTTGCTAGCCAGCACCCTTCCTTGGAAGCGCTTTCACAGGCGCAGTAACACTGGGGCTTTGCGCTTCTCTAGCCACCAAACGTCACGGTCCTTCTCTTTCCGTCTCGTAGACACGAGCTGAGAAATTGCAAACGTCGAGCAATTGCTCAGAGATGAAAAGTGCCAGCACTGAAAGCTCTTGCTAGCCAGCACCCTTCCTTGGAAGCGCTTTCACAGGCGCAGCAACACTGGGGCTTTGCGCTTCTATACGCACCAAACGTCACGGTCCTTCTCTTTCCGTCTCGTAGACACGAGCTGAGAAATTGCAAAGGTCGAGCAATTGCTCAGAGATGAAAAGTGCCAGCACTGAAAGCTGTTGCTAGCCAGCTCCCTTCCTTGGAAGCGCTTTTGTAGGCCTAAGAACACTGGGGCTCTGGGCTTCTCTAGCCACCTCATCTTCTGCTCATCCTCGCGCGCACTCTAAAGAGAGCTCAGGTGAGAAATTGCAAACGTCGAGCAATTGCTCAGAGATGAAAAGTGCCAGCACTGAAAGCTCTTGCTAGCCAGCACCCTTCCTTGGAAGCGCTTTCACAGGCGCAGCAACACTGGGGCTTTGCGCTTCTCTAGCCACCAAGCGTCACGGTCCTTCTCTTTCCGTCTCCTAGACACGAGCTGAGAAATTGCAAACGTCGAGCAATTGCTCAGAGATGAAAAGTGCCAGCACTGAAAGCTGTTGCTAGCCAGCTCCCTTCCTTGGAAGCGCTTTTGTAGGCCTAAGAACACTGGGGCTCTGGGCTTCTCTAGCCACCTCATCTTCTGCTCATCCTCTCGCGCACTCTAAAGAGAGCTCAGGTGAGGAATTGCAAACGTCCAGCAATTGCTCAGAGATGAAAAGTGCCAGCACTGAAAGCTGTTGCTAGCCAGCCCCCTTCCTTGGAAGCGCTTTTGTAGGCCTAAGAACACTGGGGCTCTGGGCTTCTCTAGCCACCTCATCTTCTGCTCATCCTCTCGCGCACTCTAAAGAGAGCTCAGGTGAGAAATTGCAAACGTCGAGCAATTGCTCAGAGATGAAAAGTGCCAGCACTGAAAGCTGTTGCTAGCCAGCACCCTTCCTTGGAAGCGCTTTCACAGGCGCAGTAACACTGGGGCTTTGCGCTTCTATACGCACCAAACGTCACGGTCCTTCTCTTTCCGTCTCGTAGACACGAGCTGAGAAATTGCAAAGGTCGAGCAATTGCTCAGAGATGAAAAGTGCCAGCACTGAAAGCTGTTGCTAGCCAGCACCCTTCCTTGGAAGCGCTTTTGTAGGCCTAAGAACAGTGGGGCTCTGGGCTTCTCTAGCCACCTCATCTTCTGCTCATCCTCTCGCGCACTCTAAAGAGAGCTCAGGTGAGAAATTGCAAACGTCCAGCAATTGCTCAGAGATGAAAAGTGCCAGCACTGAAAGCTCTTGCTAGCCAGCACCCTTCCTTGGAAGCGCTTTCACAGGCGCAGCAACACTGGGGCTTTGCGCTTCTCTAGCCACCAAAAGTCACGGTCCTTCTCTTTCCGTCTCCTAGACACGAGCTGAGAAATTGCAAACGTCGAGCAATTGCTCAGAGATGAAAAGTGCCAGCACTGAAAGCTGTTGCTAGCCAGCACCCTTCCTTGGAAGTGCTTTTGTAGGCCTAAGAACACTGGGGCTCTGGGCTTCTCTAGCCACCTCATCTTCTGCTCATCCTCGCGCGCACTCTAAAGAGAGCTCAGGTGAGAAATTGCAAACGTCGAGCAATTGCTCAGAGATGAAAAGTGCCAGCACTGAAAGCTCTTGCTAGCCAGCACCCTTCCTTGGAAGCGCTTTCACAGGCGCAGCAACACTGGGGCTTTGCGCTTCTCTAGCCACCAAACGTCACAGTCATTCTCTTTCCGTCTCGTAGACACGAGCTGAGAAATTGCAAACGTCGAGCAATTGCTCAGAGATGAAAAGTGCCAGCACTGAAAGCTCTTGCTAGCCAGCACCCTTCCTTGGAAGCGCTTTCACAGGCGCAGTAACACTGGGGCTTTGCGCTTCTCTAGCCACCAAAAGTCACGGTCCTTCTCTTTCCGTCTCGTAGACACGAGCTGAGAAATTGCAAACGTCGAGCAATTGCTCAGAGATGAAAAGTGCCAGCACTGAAAGCTGTTGCTAGCCAGCACCCTTCCTTGGAAGCGCTTTTGTAGGCCTAAGAACACTGGGGCTCTGGGCTTCTCTAGCCACCTCATCTTCTGCTCATCCTCTCGCGCACTCTAAAGAGAGCTCAGGTGAGAAATTGCAAATGTCCAGCAATTGCTCAGAGATGAAAAGTGCCAGCACTGAAAGCTGTTGCTAGCCAGCACCCTTCCTTGGAAGCGCTTTCACAGGCGCAGCAACACTGGGGGTTTGCGCTTCTATACGCACCAAATGTCACGGTCCTTCTCTTTCCGTCTCCTAGACACGAGCTGAGAAATTGCAAACGTCGAGCAATTGCTCAGAGATGAAAAGTGCCAGCACTGAAAGCTGTTGCTAGCCAGCACCCTTCCTTGGAAGCGCTTTTGTAGGCCTAAGAACACTGGGGCTCTGGGCTTCTCTAGCCACCTCATCTTCTGCTCATCCTCTCGCGCACTCTAAAGAGAGCTCAGGTGAGAAATTGCAAAGGTCGAGCAATTGCTCAGAGATGAAAAGTGCCAGCACTGAAAGCTCTTGCTAGCCAGCACCCTTCCTTGGAAGCGCTTTCACAGGCGCAGCAACACTGGGGCTTTGCGCTTCTCTAGCCACCAAACGTCACGGTCCTTCTCTTTCCGTCTCCTAGACACGAGCTGAGAAATTGCAAACGTCCAGCAATTGCTCAGAGATGAAAAGTGCCAGCACTGAAAGCTGTTGCTAGCCAGCACCCTTCCTTGGAAGCGCTTTTGTAGGCCTAAGAACACTGGGGCTCTGGGCTTCTCTAGCCACCTCATCTTCTGCTCATCCTCTCGCGCACTCTAAAGAGAGCTCAGGTGAGAAATTGCAAACGTCGAGCAATTGCTCAGAGATGAAAAGTGCCAGCACTGAAAGCTGTTGCTAGCCAGCACCCTTCCTTGGAAGCGCTTTTGTAGGCCTAAGAACACTGAGGCTCTGGGCTTCTCTAGCCACCTCATCTTCTGCTCATCCTCTCGCGCACTCTAAAGAGAGCTCAGGTGAGAAATTGCAAACGTCGAGTAATTGCTCAGAGATGAAAAGTGCCAGCACTGAAAGCTCTTGCTAGCCAGCACCCTTCCTTGGAAGCGCTTTCACAGGCGCAGTAACACTGGGGCTTTGCGCTTCTCTAGCCACCAAACGTCACGGTCCTTCTCTTTCCGTCTCCTAGACACGAGCTGAGAAACTGCAAACGTCCAGCAATTGCTCAGAGATGAAAAGTGCCAGCACTGAAAGCTCTTGCTAGCCAGCACCCTTCCTTGGAAGCGCTTTTGTAGGCCTAAGAACAGTGGGGCTCTGGGCTTCTCTAGCCACCTCATCTTCTGCTCATCCTCTCGCGCACTCTAAAGAGAGCTCAGGTGAGAAATTGCAAACGTCGAGCAATTGCTCCGAGATGAAAAGTGCCAGCACTGAAAGCTCTTGCTAGCCAGCACCCTTCCTTGGAAGCGCTTTCACAGGCGCAGTAACACTGGGGCTTTGCGCTTCTCTAGCCACCAAACGTCACGGTCCTTCTCTTTCCGTCTCGTAGACACGAGCTGAGAAATTGCAAACGTCGAGCAATTGCTCAGAGATGAAAAGTGCCAGCACTGAAAGCTGTTGCTAGCCAGCACCCTTCCTTGGAAGCGCTTTCACAGGCGCAGCAACACTGGGGCTTTGCGCTTCTATACGCACCAAACGTCACGGTCCTTCTCTTTCCGTCTCCTAGACACGAGCTGAGAAATTGCAAACGTTGAGCAATTGCTCAGAGATGAAAAGTGCCAGCACTGAAAGCTGTTGCTAGCCAGCTCCCTTCCTTGGAAGCGCTTTTGTAGGCCTAAGAACACTGGGGCTCTGGGCTTCTCTAGCCACCTCATCTTCTGCTCATCCTCGCGCGCACTCTAAAGAGAGCTCAGGTGAGAAATTGCAAACGTCGAGCAATTGCTCAGAGATGAAAAGTGCCAGCACTGAAAGCTCTTGCTAGCCAGCACCCTTCCTTGGAAGCGCTTTCACAGGCGCAGCAACACTGGGGCTTTGCGCTTCTCTAGCCACCAAACGTCACAGTCATTCTCTTTCCGTCTCGTAGACACGAGCTGAGAAATTGCAAACGTCGAGCAATTGCTCAGAGATGAAAAGTGCCAGCACTGAAAGCTCTTGCTAGCCAGCACCCTTCCTTGGAAGCGCTTTCACAGGCGCAGTAACACTGGGGCTTTGCGCTTCTCTAGCCACCAAAAGTCACGGTCCTTCTCTTTCCGTCTCGTAGACACGAGCTGAGAAATTGCAAACGTCGAGCAATTGCTCCGAGATGAAAAGTGCCAGCACTGAAAGCTGTTGCTAGCCAGCACCCTTCCTTGGAAGCGCTTTTGTAGGCCTAAGAACACTGGGGCTCTGGGCTTCTCTAGCCACCTCATCTTCTGCTCATCCTCTCGCGCACTCTAAAGAGAGCTCAGGTGAGAAATTGCAAATGTCCAGCAATTGCTCAGAGATGAAAAGTGCCAGCACTGAAAGCTGTTGCTAGCCAGCACCCTTCCTTGGAAGCGCTTTCACAGGCGCAGCAACACTGGGGGTTTGCGCTTCTATACGCACCAAATGTCACGGTCCTTCTCTTTCCGTCTCCTAGACACGAGCTGAGAAATTGCAAACGTCGAGCAATTGCTCAGAGATGAAAAGTGCCAGCACTGAAAGCTGTTGCTAGCCAGCACCCTTCCTTGGAAGCGCTTTTGTAGGCCTAAGAACACTGGGGCTCTGGGCTTCTCTAGCCACCTCATCTTCTGCTCATCCTCTCGCGCACTCTAAAGAGAGCTCAGGTGAGAAATTGCAAAGGTCGAGCAATTGCTCAGAGATGAAAAGTGCCAGCACTGAAAGCTCTTGCTAGCCAGCACCCTTCCTTGGAAGCGCTTTCACAGGCGCAGCAACACTGGGGCTTTGCGCTTCTCTAGCCACCAAACGTCACGGTCCTTCTCTTTCCGTCTCGTAGACACGAGCTGAGAAATTGCAAACGTCCAGCAATTGCTCAGAGATGAAAAGTGCCAGCACTGAAAGCTGTTGCTAGCCAGCACCCTTCCTTGGAAGCGCTTTTGTAGGCCTAAGAACACTGAGGCTCTGGGCTTCTCTAGCCACCTCATCTTCTGCTCATCCTCTCGCGCACTCTAAAGAGAGCTCAGGTGAGAAATTGCAAACGTCGAGCAATTGCTCAGAGATGAAAAGTGCCAGCACTGAAAGCTGTTGCTAGCCAGCACCCTTCCTTGGAAGCGCTTTTGTAGGCCTAAGAACACTGAGGCTCTGGGCTTCTCTAGCCACCTCATCTTCTGCTCATCCTCTCGCGCACTCTAAAGAGAGCTCAGGTGAGAAATTGCAAACGTCGAGTAATTGCTCAGAGATGAAAAGTGCCAGCACTGAAAGCTCTTGCTAGCCAGCACCCTTCCTTGGAAGCGCTTTCACAGGCGCAGTAACACTGGGGCTTTGCGCTTCTCTAGCCACCAAACGTCACGGTCCTTCTCTTTCCGTCTCCTAGACACGAGCTGAGAAACTGCAAACGTCCAGCAATTGCTCAGAGATGAAAAGTGCCAGCACTGAAAGCTGTTGCTAGCCAGCACCCTTCCTTGGAAGCGCTTTTGTAGGCCTAAGAACAGTGGGGCTCTGGGCTTCTCTAGCCACCTCATCTTCTGCTCATCCTCTCGCGCACTCTAAAGAGAGCTCAGGTGAGAAATTTCAAACGTCGAGTAATTGCTCAGAGATGAAAAGTGCCAGCACTGAAAGCTGTTGCTAGCCAGCACCCTTCCTTGGAAGCGCTTTCACAGGCGCAGCAACACTGGGGCTTTGCGCTTCTCTACCCACCAAACGTCACGGTCCTTCTCTTTCCGTCTTGTAGACACGAGCTGAGAAATTGCAAACGTCCAGCAATTGCTCCGAGATGAAAAGTGCCAGCACTGAAAGCTGTTGCTAGCCAGCACCCTTCCTTGGAAGCGCTTTTGTAGGCCTAAGAACACTGGGGCTCTGGGCTTCTCTAGCCACCTAATCTTCTGCTCATCCTCTCGCGCAATCTAAAGAGAGCTCAGGTGAGAAATTGCAAACGTCGAGCAATTGCTCCGAGATGAAAAGTGCCAGCACTGAAAGCTCTTGCTAGCCAGCACCCTTCCTTGGAAGCGCTTTCACAGGCGCAGTAACACTGGGGCTTTGCGCTTCTCTAGCCACCAAACGTCACGGTCCTTCTCTTTCCGTCTCGTAGACACGAGCTGAGAAATTGCAAACGTCGAGCAATTGCTCAGAGATGAAAAGTGCCAGCACTGAAAGCTCTTGCTAGCCAGCACCCTTCCTTGGAAGCGCTTTCACAGGCGCAGCAACACTGGGGCTTTGCGCTTCTATACGCACCAAACGTCACGGTCCTTCTCTTTCCGTCTCCTAGACACGAGCTGAGAAATTGCAAAGGTCGAGCAATTGCTCAGAGATGAAAAGTGCCAGCACTGAAAGCTGTTGCTAGCCAGCTCCCTTCCTTGGAAGCGCTTTTGTAGGCCTAAGAACACTGGGGCTCTGGGCTTCTCTAGCCACCTCATCTTCTGCTCATCCTCGCGCGCACTCTAAAGAGAGCTCAGGTGAGAAATTGCAAACGTCGAGCAATTGCTCAGAGATGAAAAGTGCCAGCACTGAAAGCTGTTGCTAGCCAGCACCCTTCCTTGGAAGCGCTTTCACAGGCGCAGCAACACTGGGGCTTTGCGCTTCTCTAGCCACCAAGCGTCACGGTCCTTCTCTTTCCGTCTCCTAGACACGAGCTGAGAAATTGCAAACGTCGAGCAATTGCTCAGAGATGAAAAGTGCCAGCACTGAAAGCTGTTGCTAGCCAGCTCCCTTCCTTGGAAGCGCTTTTGTAGGCCTAAGAACACTGGGGCTCTGGGCTTCTCTAGCCACCTCATCTTCTGCTCATCCTCTCGCGCACTCTAAAGAGAGCTCAGGTGAGGAATTGCAAACGTCCAGCAATTGCTCAGAGATGAAAAGTGCCAGCACTGAAAGCTGTTGCTAGCCAGCCCCCTTCCTTGGAAGCGCTTTTGTAGGCCTAAGAACACTGGGGCTCTGGGCTTCTCTAGCCACCTCATCTTCTGCTCATCCTCTCGCGCACTCTAAAGAGAGCTCAGGTGAGAAATTGCAAACGTCGAGCAATTGCTCAGAGATGAAAAGTGCCAGCACTGAAAGCTGTTGCTAGCCAGCACCCTTCCTTGGAAGCGCTTTCACAGGCGCAGTAACACTGGGGCTTTGCGCTTCTCTAGCCACCAAACGTCACGGTCCTTCTCTTTCCGTCTCCTAGACACGCGCTGAGAAATTGCAAACGTCGAGCAATTGCTCAGAGATGAAAAGTGCCAGCACTGAAAGCTGTTGCTAGCCAGCACCCTTCCTTGGAAGCGCTTTTGTAGGCCTAAGAACAGTGGGGCTCTGGGCTTCTCTAGCCACCTCATCTTCTGCTCATCCTCTCGCGCACTCTAAAGAGAGCTCAGGTGAGAAATTGCAAACGTCCAGCAATTGCTCAGAGATGAAAAGTGCCAGCACTGAAAGCTCTTGCTAGCCAGCACCCTTCCTTGGAAGCGCTTTCACAGGCGCAGCAACACTGGGGCTTTGCGCTTCTCTAGCCACCAAAAGTCACGGTCCTTCTCTTTCCGTCTCCTAGACACGAGCTGAGAAATTGCAAACGTCGAGCAATTGCTCAGAGATGAAAAGTGCCAGCACTGAAAGCTGTTGCTAGCCAGCACCCTTCCTTGGAAGTGCTTTTGTAGGCCTAAGAACACTGGGGCTCTGGGCTTCTCTAGCCACCTCATCTTCTGCTCATCCTCGCGCGCACTCTAAAGAGAGCTCAGGTGAGAAATTGCAAACGTCGAGCAATTGCTCAGAGATGAAAAGTGCCAGCACTGAAAGCTCTTGCTAGCCAGCACCCTTCCTTGGAAGCGCTTTCACAGGCGCAGCAACACTGGGGCTTTGCGCTTCTCTAGCCACCAAACGTCACAGTCATTCTCTTTCCGTCTCGTAGACACGAGCTGAGAAATTGCAAACGTCGAGCAATTGCTCAGAGATGAAAAGTGCCAGCACTGAAAGCTCTTGCTAGCCAGCACCCTTCCTTGGAAGCGCTTTCACAGGCGCAGTAACACTGGGGCTTTGCGCTTCTCTAGCCACCAAAAGTCACGGTCCTTCTCTTTCCGTCTCGTAGACACGAGCTGAGAAATTGCAAACGTCGAGCAATTGCTCCGAGATGAAAAGTGCCAGCACTGAAAGCTGTTGCTAGCCAGCACCCTTCCTTGGAAGCGCTTTTGTAGGCCTAAGAACACTGGGGCTCTGGGCTTCTCTAGCCACCTCATCTTCTGCTCATCCTCTCGCGCACTCTAAAGAGAGCTCAGGTGAGAAATTGCAAATGTCCAGCAATTGCTCAGAGATGAAAAGTGCCAGCACTGAAAGCTGTTGCTAGCCAGCACCCTTCCTTGGAAGCGCTTTCACAGGCGCAGCAACACTGGGGGTTTGCGCTTCTATACGCACCAAATGTCACGGTCCTTCTCTTTCCGTCTCCTAGACACGAGCTGAGAAATTGCAAACGTCGAGCAATTGCTCAGAGATGAAAAGTGCCAGCACTGAAAGCTGTTGCTAGCCAGCACCCTTCCTTGGAAGCGCTTTTGTAGGCCTAAGAACACTGGGGCTCTGGGCTTCTCTAGCCACCTCATCTTCTGCTCATCCTCTCGCGCACTCTAAAGAGAGCTCAGGTGAGAAATTGCAAACGTCGAGCAATTGCTCAGAGATGAAAAGTGCCAGCACTGAAAGCTCTTGCTAGCCAGCACCCTTCCTTGGAAGCGCTTTCACAGGCGCAGCAACACTGGGGCTTTGCGCTTCTCTAGCCACCAAACGTCACGGTCCTTCTCTTTCCGTCTCCTAGACACGAGCTGAGAAATTGCAAACGTCCAGCAATTGCTCAGAGATGAAAAGTGCCAGCACTGAAAGCTGTTGCTAGCCAGCACCCTTCCTTGGAAGCGCTTTTGTAGGCCTAAGAACACTGAGGCTCTGGGCTTCTCTAGCCACCTCATCTTCTGCTCATCCTCTCGCGCACTCTAAAGAGAGCTCAGGTGAGAAATTGCAAACGTCGAGCAATTGCTCAGAGATGAAAAGTGCCAGCACTGAAAGCTGTTGCTAGCCAGCACCCTTCCTTGGAAGCGCTTTTGTAGGCCTAAGAACACTGAGGCTCTGGGCTTCTCTAGCCACCTCATCTTCTGCTCATCCTCTCGCGCACTCTAAAGAGAGCTCAGGTGAGAAATTGCAAACGTCGAGTAATTGCTCAGAGATGAAAAGTGCCAGCACTGAAAGCTCTTGCTAGCCAGCACCCTTCCTTGGAAGCGCTTTCACAGGCGCAGTAACACTGGGGCTTTGCGCTTCTCTAGCCACCAAACGTCACGGTCCTTCTCTTTCCGTCTCCTAGACACGAGCTGAGAAACTGCAAACGTCCAGCAATTGCTCAGAGATGAAAAGTGCCAGCACTGAAAGCTCTTGCTAGCCAGCACCCTTCCTTGGAAGCGCTTTTGTAGGCCTAAGAACAGTGGGGCTCTGGGCTTCTCTAGCCACCTCATCTTCTGCTCATCCTCTCGCGCACTCTAAAGAGAGCTCAGGTGAGAAATTGCAAACGTCGAGCAATTGCTCCGAGATGAAAAGTGCCAGCACTGAAAGCTCTTGCTAGCCAGCACCCTTCCTTGGAAGCGCTTTCACAGGCGCAGTAACACTGGGGCTTTGCGCTTCTCTAGCCACCAAACGTCACGGTCCTTCTCTTTCCGTCTCGTAGACACGAGCTGAGAAATTGCAAACGTCGAGCAATTGCTCAGAGATGAAAAGTGCCAGCACTGAAAGCTGTTGCTAGCCAGCACCCTTCCTTGGAAGCGCTTTCACAGGCGCAGCAACACTGGGGCTTTGCGCTTCTATACGCACCAAACGTCACGGTCCTTCTCTTTCCGTCTCCTAGACACGAGCTGAGAAATTGCAAACGTTGAGCAATTGCTCAGAGATGAAAAGTGCCAGCACTGAAAGCTGTTGCTAGCCAGCTCCCTTCCTTGGAAGCGCTTTTGTAGGCCTAAGAACACTGGGGCTCTGGGCTTCTCTAGCCACCTCATCTTCTGCTCATCCTCGCGCGCACTCTAAAGAGAGCTCAGGTGAGAAATTGCAAACGTCGAGCAATTGCTCAGAGATGAAAAGTGCCAGCACTGAAAGCTCTTGCTAGCCAGCACCCTTCCTTGGAAGCGCTTTCACAGGCGCAGCAACACTGGGGCTTTGCGCTTCTCTAGCCACCAAACGTCACAGTCATTCTCTTTCCGTCTCGTAGACACGAGCTGAGAAATTGCAAACGTCGAGCAATTGCTCAGAGATGAAAAGTGCCAGCACTGAAAGCTCTTGCTAGCCAGCACCCTTCCTTGGAAGCGCTTTCACAGGCGCAGTAACACTGGGGCTTTGCGCTTCTCTAGCCACCAAAAGTCACGGTCCTTCTCTTTCCGTCTCGTAGACACGAGCTGAGAAATTGCAAACGTCGAGCAATTGCTCAGAGATGAAAAGTGCCAGCACTGAAAGCTGTTGCTAGCCAGCACCCTTCCTTGGAAGCGCTTTTGTAGGCCTAAGAACACTGGGGCTCTGGGCTTCTCTAGCCACCTCATCTTCTGCTCATCCTCTCGCGCACTCTAAAGAGAGCTCAGGTGAGAAATTGCAAATGTCCAGCAATTGCTCAGAGATGAAAAGTGCCAGCACTGAAAGCTGTTGCTAGCCAGCACCCTTCCTTGGAAGCGCTTTCACAGGCGCAGCAACACTGGGGGTTTGCGCTTCTATACGCACCAAATGTCACGGTCCTTCTCTTTCCGTCTCCTAGACACGAGCTGAGAAATTGCAAACGTCGAGCAATTGCTCAGAGATGAAAAGTGCCAGCACTGAAAGCTGTTGCTAGCCAGCACCCTTCCTTGGAAGCGCTTTTGTAGGCCTAAGAACACTGGGGCTCTGGGCTTCTCTAGCCACCTCATCTTCTGCTCATCCTCTCGCGCACTCTAAAGAGAGCTCAGGTGAGAAATTGCAAAGGTCGAGCAATTGCTCAGAGATGAAAAGTGCCAGCACTGAAAGCTCTTGCTAGCCAGCACCCTTCCTTGGAAGCGCTTTCACAGGCGCAGCAACACTGGGGCTTTGCGCTTCTCTAGCCACCAAACGTCACGGTCCTTCTCTTTCCGTCTCCTAGACACGAGCTGAGAAATTGCAAACGTCCAGCAATTGCTCAGAGATGAAAAGTGCCAGCACTGAAAGCTGTTGCTAGCCAGCACCCTTCCTTGGAAGCGCTTTTGTAGGCCTAAGAACACTGAGGCTCTGGGCTTCTCTAGCCACCTCATCTTCTGCTCATCCTCTCGCGCACTCTAAAGAGAGCTCAGGTGAGAAATTGCAAACGTCGAGCAATTGCTCAGAGATGAAAAGTGCCAGCACTGAAAGCTGTTGCTAGCCAGCACCCTTCCTTGGAAGCGCTTTTGTAGGCCTAAGAACACTGAGGCTCTGGGCTTCTCTAGCCACCTCATCTTCTGCTCATCCTCTCGCGCACTCTAAAGAGAGCTCAGGTGAGAAATTGCAAACGTCGAGTAATTGCTCAGAGATGAAAAGTGCCAGCACTGAAAGCTCTTGCTAGCCAGCACCCTTCCTTGGAAGCGCTTTCACAGGCGCAGTAACACTGGGGCTTTGCGCTTCTCTAGCCACCAAACGTCACGGTCCTTCTCTTTCCGTCTCCTAGACACGAGCTGAGAAACTGCAAACGTCCAGCAATTGCTCAGAGATGAAAAGTGCCAGCACTGAAAGCTCTTGCTAGCCAGCACCCTTCCTTGGAAGCGCTTTTGTAGGCCTAAGAACAGTGGGGCTCTGGGCTTCTCTAGCCACCTCATCTTCTGCTCATCCTCTCGCGCACTCTAAAGAGAGCTCAGGTGAGAAATTGCAAACGTCGAGCAATTGCTCCGAGATGAAAAGTGCCAGCACTGAAAGCTCTTGCTAGCCAGCACCCTTCCTTGGAAGCGCTTTCACAGGCGCAGTAACACTGGGGCTTTGCGCTTCTCTAGCCACGAAACGTCACGGTCCTTCTCTTTCCGTCTCGTAGACACGAGCTGAGAAATTGCAAACGTCGAGCAATTGCTCAGAGATGAAAAGTGCCAGCACTGAAAGCTGTTGCTAGCCAGCACCCTTCCTTGGAAGCGCTTTCACAGGCGCAGCAACACTGGGGCTTTGCGCTTCTATACGCACCAAACGTCACGGTCCTTCTCTTTCCGTCTCCTAGACACGAGCTGAGAAATTGCAAACGTTGAGCAATTGCTCAGAGATGAAAAGTGCCAGCACTGAAAGCTGTTGCTAGCCAGCTCCCTTCCTTGGAAGCGCTTTTGTAGGCCTAAGAACACTGGGGCTCTGGGCTTCTCTAGCCACCTCATCTTCTGCTCATCCTCGCGCGCACTCTAAAGAGAGCTCAGGTGAGAAATTGCAAACGTCGAGCAATTGCTCAGAGATGAAAAGTGCCAGCACTGAAAGCTCTTGCTAGCCAGCACCCTTCCTTGGAAGCGCTTTCACAGGCGCAGCAACACTGGGGCTTTGCGCTTCTCTAGCCACCAAACGTCACAGTCATTCTCTTTCCGTCTCGTAGACATGAGCTGAGAAATTGCAAACGTCGAGCAATTGCTCAGAGATGAAAAGTGCCAGCACTGAAAGCTGTTGCTAGCCAGCTCCCTTCCTTGGAAGCGCTTTTGTAGGCCTAAGAACACTGGGGCTCTGGGCTTCTCTAGCCACCTCATCTTCTGCTCATCCTCTCGCGCACTCTAAAGAGAGCTCAGGTGAGAAATTGCAAACGTCGAGCAATTGCTCAGAGATGAAAAGTGCCAGCACTGAAAGCTCTTGCTAGCCAGCACCCTTCCTTGGAAGCGCTTTCACAGGCGCAGCAACACTGGGGCTTTGCGCTTCTATACGCACCAAACGTCACGGTCCTTCTCTTTCCGTCTCGTAGACACGAGCTGAGAAATTGCAAACGTCGAGCAATTGCTCAGAGATGAAAAGTGCCAGCACTGAAAGCTCTTGCTAGCCAGCACCCTTCCTTGGAAGCGCTTTTGTAGGCCTAAGAACACTGGGGCTCTGGGCTTCTCTAGCCACCTAATCTTCTGCTCATCCTCTCGCGCACTCTAAAGAGAGCTCAGGTGAGAAATTGCAAACGTCCAGCAATTGCTCAGAGATGAAAAGTGCCAGCACTGAAAGCTGTTGCTAGCCAGCACCCTTCCTTGGAAGCGCTTTCACAGGCGCAGCAACACTGGGGCTTTGCGCTTCTATACGCACCAAACGTCACGGTCCTTCTCTTTCCGTCTCGTAGACACGAGCTGAGAAATTGCAAACGTCGAGCAATTGCTCAGAGATGAAAAGTGCCAGCACTGAAAGCTCTTGCTAGCCAGCTCCCTTCCTTGGAAACGCTTTTGTAGGCCTAAGAACACTGGGGCTCTGGGCTTCTCTAGCCACCTAATCTTCTGCTCATCCTCTCGCGCACTCTAAAGAGAGCTCAGGTGAGAAATTGCAAACGTCGAGCAATTGCTCAGAGATGAAAAGTGCCAGCACTGAAAGCTCTTGCTAGCCAGCACCCTTCCTTGGAAGCGCTTTCACAGGCGCAGCAACACTGGGGCTTTGCGCTTCTCTAGCCACCAAAACTCACGGTCCTTCTCTTTCCGTCTCCTACACACGAGCTGAGAAATTGCAAACGTCGAGCAATTGCTCAGAGATGAAAAGTGCCAGCACTGAAAGCTCTTGCTAGCCAGCACCCTTCCTTGGAAGCGCTTTCACAGGCACAGCAACACTGGGGCTTTGCGCTTCTCTACCCACCAAACGTCACGGTCCTTCTCTTTCCGTCTCGTAGACACGAGCTGAGAAATTGCAAACGTCGAGCAATTGCTCAGAGATGAAAAGTGCCAGCACTGAAAGCTGTTGCTAGCCAGACCCCTTCATTGGAAGCGCTTTTGTAGGCCTAAGAACACTGGGGCTCTGGGCTTCTCTAGCCACCTCATCTTCTGCTCATCCTCTCGCGCACTCTAAAGAGAGCTCAGGTGAGAAATTGCAAACGTCCAGCAATTGCTCAGAGATGAAAAGGGCCAGCACTGAAAGCTGTTGCTAGCCAGCACCCTTCCTTGGAAGCGCTTTCACAGGCGCAGTAACACTGGGGCTTTGCGCTTCTCTAGCCACCAAAAGTCACGGTCCTTCTCTTTCCGTCGGTAGACACGAGCTGAGAAATTGCAAACGTCGAGCAATTGCTCAGAGATGAAAAGTGCCAGCACTGAAAGCTGTTGCTAGCCAGCACCCTTCCTTGGAAGCGCTTTTGTAGGCCTAAGAACACTGGGGCTCTGGGCTTCTCTAGCCACCTCATCTTCTGCTCATCCTCTCGCGCACTCTAAAGAGAGCTCAGGTGAGAAATTGCAAATGTCCAGCAATTGCTCAGAGATGAAAAGTGCCAGCACTGAAAGCTGTTGCTAGCCAGCACCCTTCCTTGGAAGCGCTTTCACAGGCGCAGCAACACTGGGGGTTTGCGCTTCTATACGCACCAAATGTCACGGTCCTTCTCTTTCCGTCTCGTAGACACGAGCTGAGAAATTGCAAACGTCGAGCAATTGCTCAGAGATGAAAAGTGCCAGCACTGAAAGCTGTTGCTAGCCAGCACCCTTCCTTGGAAGCGCTTTTGTAGCCCTTAGAACACTGGGGCTCTGGGCTTCTCTAGCCACCTCATCTTCTGCTCATCCTCTCGCGCACTCTAAAGAGAGCTCAGGTGAGAAATTGCAAACGTCGAGCAATTGCTCAGAGATGAAAAGTGCCAGCACTGAAAGCTGTTGCTAGCCAGCACCCTTCCTTGGAAGCGCTTTCACAGGCGCAGCAACACTGGGGCTTTGCGCTTCTCTAGCCACCAAACGTCACGGTCCTTCTCTTTCCGTCTCCTAGACACGAGCTGAGAAATTGCAAACGTCGAGCAATTGCTCAGAGATGAAAAGTGCCAGCACTGAAAGCTGTTGCTAGCCAGCACCCTTCCTTGGAAGCGCTTTTGTAGGCCTAAGAACACTGGGGCTCTGGGCTTCTCTAGCCACCTCATCTTCTGCTCATCCTCTCGCGCACTCTAAAGAGAGCTCAGGTGAGAAATTGCAAACGTCGAGCAATTGCTCAGAGATGAAAAGTGCCAGCACTGAAAGCTCTTGCTAGCCAGCACCCTTCCTTGGAAGCGCTTTCACAGGCGCAGCAACACTGGGGCTTTGCGCTTCTATACGCACCAAACGTCACGGTCCTTCTCTTTCCGTCTCGTAGACACGAGCTGAGAAATTGCAAACGTCGAGCAATTGCTCAGAGATGAAAAGTGCCAGCACTGAAAGCTCTTGCTAGCCAGCTCCCTTCCTTGGAAACGCTTTTGTAGGCCTAAGAACACTGGGGCTCTGGGCTTCTCTAGCCACCTCATCTTCTGCTCATCCTCTCGCGCACTCTAAAGAGAGCTCAGGTGAGAAATTGCAAACGTCGAGCAATTGCTCAGAGATGAAAAGTGCCAGCACTGAAAGCTGTTGCTAGCCAGCACCCTTCCTTGGAAGCGCTTTCACAGGCGCAGCAACACTGGGGCTTTGCGCTTCTCTAGCCACCAAAACTCACGGTCCTTCTCTTTCCGTCTCCTACACACGAGCTGAGAAATTGCAAACGTCGAGCAATTGCTCAGAGATGAAAAGTGCCAGCACTGAAAGCTCTTGCTAGCCAGCACCCTTCCTTGGAAGCGCTTTCACAGGCACAGCAACACTGGGGCTTTGCGCTTCTCTACCCACCAAACGTCACGGTCCTTCTCTTTCCGTCTCGTAGACACGAGCTGAGAAATTGCAAACGTCGAGCAATTGCTCAGAGATGAAAAGTGCCAGCACTGAAAGCTGTTGCTAGCCAGACCCCTTCATTGGAAGCGCTTTTGTAGGCCTAAGAACACTGGGGCTCTGGGCTTCTCTAGCCACCTCATCTTCTGCTCATCCTCTCGCGCACTCTAAAGAGAGCTCAGGTGAGAAATTGCAAACGTCGAGCAATTGCTCAGAGATGAAAAGGGCCAGCACTGAAAGCTGTTGCTAGCCAGCACCCTTCCTTGGAAGCGCTTTCACAGGCGCAGTAACACTGGGGCTTTGCGCTTCTATACGCACCAAATGTCACGGTCCTTCTCTTTCCGTCTCGTAGACACGAGCTGAGAAATTGCAAACGTCCAGCAACTGCTCAGAGATGAAAAGTGCCAGCACTGAAAGCTGTTGCTAGCCAGCACCCTTCCTTGGAAGCGCTTTTGTAGCCCTTAGAACACTGGGGCTCTGGGCTTCTCTAGCCACCTCATCTTCTGCTCATCCTCTCGCGCACTCTAAAGAGAGCTCAGGTGAGAAATTGCAAACGTCGAGCAATTGCTCAGAGATGAAAAGTGCCAGCACTGAAAGCTCTTGCTAGCCAGCACCCTTCCTTGGAAGCGCTTTCACAGGCGCAGCAACACTGGGGCTTTGCGCTTCTCTAGCCACCAAACGTCACGGTCCTTCTCTTTCCGTCTCCTAGACACGAGCTGAGAAATTGCAAACGTCCAGCAATTGCTCAGAGATGAAAAGTGCCAGCACTGAAAGCTGTTGCTAGCCAGCACCCTTCCTTGGAAGCGCTTTTGTAGGCCTAAGAACACTGAGGCTCTGGGCTTCTCTAGCCACCTCATCTTCTGCTCATCCTCTCGCGCACTCTAAAGAGAGCTCAGGTGAGAAATTGCAAACGTCGAGCAATTGCTCCGAGATGAAAAGTGCCAGCACTGAAAGCTGTTGCTAGCCAGCACCCTTCCTTGGAAGCGCTTTTGTAGGCCTAAGAACACTGGGGCTCTGGGCTTCTCTAGCCACCTCATCTTCTGCTCATCCTCTCGCGCACTCTAAAGAGAGCTCAGGTGAGAAATTGCAAACATCGAGCAATTGCTCCGAGATGAAAAGTGCCAGCACTGAAAGCTGTTGCTAGCCAGCACCCTTCCTTGGAAGCGCTTTCACAGGCGCAGTAACACTGGGGCTTTGCGCTTCTCTAGCCACCAAACGTCACGGTCCTTCTCTTTCCGTCTCGTAGACACGAGCTGAGAAATTGCAAACGTCGAGCAATTGCTCAGAGATGAAAAGTGCCAGCACTGAAAGCTGTTGCTAGCCAGCACCCTTCCTTGGAAGCGCTTTCACAGGCGCAGCAACACTGGGGCTTTGCGCTTCTCTACCCACCAAACGTCACGGTCCTTCTCTTTCCGTCTCCTAGACACGAGCTGAGAAATTGCAAACGTCGAGCAATTGCTCAGAGATGAAAAGTGCCAGCACTGAAAGCTCTTGCTAGCCAGCACCCTTCCTTGGAAGCGCTTTTGTAGGCCTAAGAACACTGGGGCTCTGGGCTTCTCTAGCCACCTCATCTTCTGCTCATCCTCTCGCGCACTCTAAAGAGAGCTCAGGTGAGAAATTGCAAAGGTCGAGCAATTGCTCAGAGATGAAAAGTGCCAGCACTGAAAGCTCTTGCTAGCCAGCACCCTTCCTTGGAAGCGCTTTCACAGGCGCAGCAACACTGGGGCTTTGCGCTTCTCTAGCCACCAAACGTCACGGTCCTTCTCTTTCCGTCTCCTAGACACGAGCTGAGAAATTGCAAACGTCCAGCAATTGCTCAGAGATGAAAAGTGCCAGCACTGAAAGCTGTTGCTAGCCAGCACCCTTCCTTGGAAGCGCTTTTGTAGGCCTAAGAACACTGAGGCTCTGGGCTTCTCTAGCCACCTCATCTTCTGCTCATCCTCTCGCGCACTCTAAAGAGAGCTCAGGTGAGAAATTGCAAACGTCGAGCAATTGCTCAGAGATGAAAAGTGCCAGCACTGAAAGCTGTTGCTAGCCAGCACCCTTCCTTGGAAGCGCTTTTGTAGGCCTAAGAACACTGAGGCTCTGGGCTTCTCTAGCCACCTCATCTTCTGCTCATCCTCTCGCGCACTCTAAAGAGAGCTCAGGTGAGAAATTGCAAACGTCGAGTAATTGCTCAGAGATGAAAAGTGCCAGCACTGAAAGCTCTTGCTAGCCAGCACCCTTCCTTGGAAGCGCTTTCACAGGCGCAGTAACACTGGGGCTTTGCGCTTCTCTAGCCACCAAACGTCACGGTCCTTCTCTTTCCGTCTCCTAGACACGAGCTGAGAAACTGCAAACGTCCAGCAATTGCTCAGAGATGAAAAGTGCCAGCACTGAAAGCTCTTGCTAGCCAGCACCCTTCCTTGGAAGCGCTTTTGTAGGCCTAAGAACAGTGGGGCTCTGGGCTTCTCTAGCCACCTCATCTTCTGCTCATCCTCTCGCGCACTCTAAAGAGAGCTCAGGTGAGAAATTGCAAACGTCGAGCAATTGCTCCGAGATGAAAAGTGCCAGCACTGAAAGCTCTTGCTAGCCAGCACCCTTCCTTGGAAGCGCTTTCACAGGCGCAGCAACACTGGGGCTTTGCGCTTCTCTAGCCACCAAACGTCACGGTCCTTCTCTTTCCGTCTCGTAGACACGAGCTGAGAAATTGCAAACGTCGAGCAATTGCTCAGAGATGAAAAGTGCCAGCACTGAAAGCTGTTGCTAGCCAGCACCCTTCCTTGGAAGCGCTTTCACAGGCGCAGCAACACTGGGGCTTTGCGCTTCTATACGCACCAAACGTCACGGTCCTTCTCTTTCCGTCTCCTAGACACGAGCTGAGAAATTGCAAACGTTGAGCAATTGCTCAGAGATGAAAAGTGCCAGCACTGAAAGCTGTTGCTAGCCAGCTCCCTTCCTTGGAAGCGCTTTTGTAGGCCTAAGAACACTGGGGCTCTGGGCTTCTCTAGCCACCTCATCTTCTGCTCATCCTCGCGCGCACTCTAAAGAGAGCTCAGGTGAGAAATTGCAAACGTCGAGCAATTGCTCAGAGATGAAAAGTGCCAGCACTGAAAGCTCTTGCTAGCCAGCACCCTTCCTTGGAAGCGCTTTCACAGGCGCAGCAACACTGGGGCTTTGCGCTTCTCTAGCCACCAAACGTCACAGTCATTCTCTTTCCGTCTCGTAGACATGAGCTGAGAAATTGCAAACGTCGAGCAATTGCTCAGAGATGAAAAGTGCCAGCACTGAAAGCTGTTGCTAGCCAGCTCCCTTCCTTGGAAGCGCTTTTGTAGGCCTAAGAACACTGGGGCTCTGGGCTTCTCTAGCCACCTCATCTTCTGCTCATCCTCTCGCGCACTCTAAAGAGAGCTCAGGTGAGAAATTGCAAACGTCGAGCAATTGCTCAGAGATGAAAAGTGCCAGCACTGAAAGCTCTTGCTAGCCAGCACCCTTCCTTGGAAGCGCTTTCACAGGCGCAGCAACACTGGGGCTTTGCGCTTCTATACGCACCAAACGTCACGGTCCTTCTCTTTCCGTCTCGTAGACACGAGCTGAGAAATTGCAAACGTCGAGCAATTGCTCAGAGATGAAAAGTGCCAGCACTGAAAGCTCTTGCTAGCCAGCACCCTTCCTTGGAAGCGCTTTTGTAGGCCTAAGAACACTGGGGCTCTGGGCTTCTCTAGCCACCTAATCTTCTGCTCATCCTCTCGCGCACTCTAAAGAGAGCTCAGGTGAGAAATTGCAAACGTCCAGCAATTGCTCAGAGATGAAAAGTGCCAGCACTGAAAGCTGTTGCTAGCCAGCACCCTTCCTTGGAAGCGCTTTCACAGGCGCAGCAACACTGGGGCTTTGCGCTTCTATACGCACCAAACGTCACGGTCCTTCTCTTTCCGTCTCGTAGACACGAGCTGAGAAATTGCAAACGTCGAGCAATTGCTCAGAGATGAAAAGTGCCAGCACTGAAAGCTCTTGCTAGCCAGCTCCCTTCCTTGGAAACGCTTTTGTAGGCCTAAGAACACTGGGGCTCTGGGCTTCTCTAGCCACCTAATCTTCTGCTCATCCTCTCGCGCACTCTAAAGAGAGCTCAGGTGAGAAATTGCAAACGTCGAGCAATTGCTCAGAGATGAAAAGTGCCAGCACTGAAAGCTCTTGCTAGCCAGCACCCTTCCTTGGAAGCGCTTTCACAGGCGCAGCAACACTGGGGCTTTGCGCTTCTCTAGCCACCAAACGTCACGGTCCTTCTCTTTCCGTCTCGTAGACACGAGCTGAGAAATTGCAAACGTCGAGCAATTGCTCAGAGATGAAAAGTGCCAGCACTGAAAGCTCTTGCTAGCCAGCACCCTTCCTTGGAAGCGCTTTCACAGGCACAGCAACACTGGGGCTTTGCGCTTCTCTACCCACCAAACGTCACGGTCCTTCTCTTTCCGTCTCGTAGACACGAGCTGAGAAATTGCAAACGTCGAGCAATTGCTCAGAGATGAAAAGTGCCAGCACTGAAAGCTGTTGCTAGCCAGACCCCTTCATTGGAAGCGCTTTTGTAGGCCTAAGAACACTGGGGCTCTGGGCTTCTCTAGCCACCTCATCTTCTGCTCATCCTCTCGCGCACTCTAAAGAGAGCTCAGGTGAGAAATTGCAAACGTCCAGCAATTGCTCCGAGATGAAAAGGGCCAGCACTGAAAGCTGTTGCTAGCCAGCACCCTTCCTTGGAAGCGCTTTCACAGGCGCAGTAACACTGGGGCTTTGCGCTTCTCTAGCCACCAAAAGTCACGGTCCTTCTCTTTCCGTCGGTAGACACGAGCTGAGAAATTGCAAACGTCGAGCAATTGCTCAGAGATGAAAAGTGCCAGCACTGAAAGCTGTTGCTAGCCAGCACCCTTCCTTGGAAGCGCTTTTGTAGGCCTAAGAACACTGGGGCTCTGGGCTTCTCTAGCCACCTCATCTTCTGCTCATCCTCTCGCGCACTCTAAAGAGAGCTCAGGTGAGAAATTGCAAATGTCCAGCAATTGCTCAGAGATGAAAAGTGCCAGCACTGAAAGCTGTTGCTAGCCAGCACCCTTCCTTGGAAGCGCTTTCACAGGCGCAGCAACACTGGGGGTTTGCGCTTCTATACGCACCAAATGTCACGGTCCTTCTCTTTCCGTCTCGTAGACACGAGCTGAGAAATTGCAAACGTCGAGCAATTGCTCAGAGATGAAAAGTGCCAGCACTGAAAGCTGTTGCTAGCCAGCACCCTTCCTTGGAAGCGCTTTTGTAGCCCTTAGAACACTGGGTCTCTGGGCTTCTCTAGCCACCTCATCTTCTGCTCATCCTCTCGCGCACTCTAAAGAGAGCTCAGGTGAGAAATTGCAAACGTCGAGCAATTGCTCAGAGATGAAAAGTGCCAGCACTGAAAGCTGTTGCTAGCCAGCACCCTTCCTTGGAAGCGCTTTCACAGGCGCAGCAACACTGGGGCTTTGCGCTTCTCTAGCCACCAAACGTCACGGTCCTTCTCTTTCCGTCTCCTAGACACGAGCTGAGAAATTGCAAACGTCGAGCAATTGCTCAGAGATGAAAAGTGCCAGCACTGAAAGCTGTTGCTAGCCAGCACCCTTCCTTGGAAGCGCTTTTGTAGGCCTAAGAACACTGGGGCTCTGGGCTTCTCTAGCCACCTCATCTTCTGCTCATCCTCTCGCGCACTCTAAAGAGAGCTCAGGTGAGAAATTGCAAACGTCGAGCAATTGCTCAGAGATGAAAAGTGCCAGCACTGAAAGCTCTTGCTAGCCAGCACCCTTCCTTGGAAGCGCTTTCACAGGCGCAGCAACACTGGGGCTTTGCGCTTCTATACGCACCAAACGTCACGGTCCTTCTCTTTCCGTCTCGTAGACACGAGCTGAGAAATTGCAAACGTCGAGCAATTGCTCAGAGATGAAAAGTGCCAGCACTGAAAGCTCTTGCTAGCCAGCTCCCTTCCTTGGAAACGCTTTTGTAGGCCTAAGAACACTGGGGCTCTGGGCTTCTCTAGCCACCTCATCTTCTGCTCATCCTCTCGCGCACTCTAAAGAGAGCTCAGGTGAGAAATTGCAAACGTCGAGCAATTGCTCAGAGATGAAAAGTGCCAGCACTGAAAGCTGTTGCTAGCCAGCACCCTTCCTTGGAAGCGCTTTCACAGGCGCAGCAACACTGGGGCTTTGCGCTTCTCTAGCCACCAAAACTCACGGTCCTTCTCTTTCCGTCTCCTACACACGAGCTGAGAAATTGCAAACGTCGAGCAATTGCTCAGAGATGAAAAGTGCCAGCACTGAAAGCTCTTGCTAGCCAGCACCCTTCCTTGGAAGCGCTTTCACAGGCACAGCAACACTGGGGCTTTGCGCTTCTCTACCCACCAAACGTCACGGTCATTCTCTTTCCGTCTCATAGACACGAGCTGAGAAATTGCAAACGTCGAGCAATTGCTCAGAGATGAAAAGTGCAAGCACTGAAAGCTGTTGCTAGCCAGCACCCTTCCTTGGAAGCGCTTTTGTAGGCCTAAGAACACTGGGGCTCTGGGCTTCTCTAGCCACCTAATCTTCTGCTCATCCTCTCGCGCACTCTAAAGAGAGCTCAGGTGAGAAATTGCAAACGTCGAGCAATTGCTCAGAGATGAAAAGTGCCAGCACTGAAAGCTCTTGCTAGCCAGCACCCTTCCTTGGAAGCGCTTTCACAGGCGCAGCAACACTGGGGCTTTGCGCTTCTATACGCACCAAACGTCACGGTCCTTCTCTTTCCGTCTCCTAGACACGAGCTGAGAAATTGCAAACGTCGAGCAATTGCTCAGAGATGAAAAGTGCAAGCACTGAAAGCTGTTGCTAGCCAGCACCCTTCCTTGGAAGCGCTTTTGTAGGCCTAAGAACACTGGGGCTCTGGGCTTCTCTAGCCACCTCATCTTCTGCTCATCCTCTCGCGCACTCTAAAGAGAGCTCAGGTGAGAAATTGCAAACGTCGAGCAATTGCTCAGAGATGAAAAGTGCCAGCACTGAAAGCTGTTGCTAGCCAGCACCCTTCCTTGGAAGCGCTTTCACAGGCGCAGCAACACTGGGGCTTTGCGCTTCTCTACCCACCAAACGTCACGGTCCTTCTCTTTCCGTCGGTAGACACGAGCTGAGAAATTGCAAACGTCGAGCAATTGCTCAGAGATGAAAAGTGCCAGCACTGAAAGCTGTTGCTAGCCAGCACCCTTCCTTGGAAGCGCTTTCACAGGCGCAGCAACACTGGGGCTTTGCGCTTCTCTAGCCACCAAACGTCACGGTCCTTCTCTTTCCGTCTCGTAGACACGAGCTGAGAAATTGCAAACGTCCAGCAATTGCTCCGAGATGAAAAGTGCCAGCACTGAAAGCTCTTGCTAGCCAGCACCCTTCCTTGGAAGCGCTTTTGTAGGCCTGAGAACACTGGGGCTCTGGGCTTCTCTAGCCACCTCATCTTCTGCTCATCCTCTCGCGCACTCTAAAGAGAGCTCAGGTGAGAAATTGCAAACGTCCAGCAATTGCTCAGAGATGAAAAGTGCCAGCACTGAAAGCTGTTGCTAGCCAGCACCCTTCCTTGGAAGCGCTTTCACAGGCGCAGCAACACTGGGGCTTTGCGCTTCTCTAGCCACCAAACGTCACGGTCCTTCTCTTTCGTCGGTAGACACAAGCTGAGAAATTGCAAACGTCGAGCAATTGCTCCGAGATGAAAAGTGCCAGCACTGAAAGCTGTTGCTAGCCAGCACCCTTCCTTGGAAGCGCTTTTGTAGGCCTAAGAACACTGGGGCTCTGGGCTTCTCTAGCCACCTAATCTTCTGCTCATCCTCTCGCGCACTCTAAAGAGAGCTCAGGTGAGAAATTGCAAACGTCGAGCAATTGCTCAGAGATGAAAAGTGCCAGCACTGAAAGCTGTTGCTAGCCAGCACCCTTCCTTGGAAGCGCTTTCACAGGCGCAGCAACACTGGGGCTTTGCGCTTCTCTAGCCACCAAACGTCACGGTCCTTCTCTTTCCGTCGGTAGACACGAGCTGAGAAATTGCAAACGTCGAGCAATTGCTCAGAGATGAAAAGTGCCAGCACTGAAAGCTGTTGCTAGCCAGCACCCTTCCTTGGAAGCGCTTTCACAGGCGCAGCAACACTGGGGCTTTGCGCTTCTCTAGCCACCAAACGTCACGGTCCTTCTCTTTCAGTCTCGTAGACACGAGCTGAGAAATTGCAAACGTCGAGCAATTGCTCCGAGATGAAAAGTGCCAGCACTGAAAGCTGTTGCTAGCCAGCACCCTTCCTTGGAAGCGCTTTTGTAGGCCTAAGAACACTGGGGCTCTGGGCTTCTCTAGCCACCTCATCTTCTGCTCATCCTCTCGCGCACTCTAAAGAGAGCTCAGGTGAGAAATTGCAAACGTCCAGCAATTGCTCCGAGATGAAAAGTGCCAGCACTGAAAGCTCTTGCTAGCCAGCACCCTTCCTTGGAAGCGCTTTCACAGGCGCAGCAACACTGGGGCTTTGCGCTTCTCTAGCCACCAAACGTCACGGTCCTTCTCTTTCCGTCGGTAGACACGAGCTGAGAAATTGCAAACGTCGAGCAATTGCTCAGAGATGAAAAGTGCCAGCACTGAAAGCTCTTGCTAGCCAGCACCCTTCCTTGGAAACGCTTTCACAGGCGCAGCAACACTGGGGCTTTGTGCTTCTATACGCACCAAACGTCACGGTCCTTCTCTTTCCGTCTCGTAGACACGAGCTGAGAAATTGCAAACGTCCAGCAATTGCTCCGAGATGAAAAGTGCCAGCACTGAAAGCTGTTGCTAGCCAGCACCCTTCCTTGGAAGCGCTTTTGTAGGCCTAAGAACACTGGGGCTCTGGGCTTCTCTAGCCACCTCATCTTCTGCTCATCCTCTCGCGCACTCTAAAGAGAGCTCAGGTGAGAAATTGCAAAGGTCGAGCAATTGCTCAGAGATGAAAAGTGCCAGCACTGAAAGCTCTTGCTAGCCAGCACCCTTCCTTGGAAGCGCTTTCACAGGCGCAGCAACACTGGGGCTTTGCGCTTCTATACGCACCAAACGTCACGGTCCTTCTCTTTCCGTCTCGTAGACACGAGCTGAGAAATTGCAAACGTCGAGCAATTGCTCAGAGATGAAAAGTGCCAGCACTGAAAGCTCTTGCTAGCCAGCACCCTTCCTTGGAAGCGCTTTCACAGGCGCAGCAACACTGGGGCTTTGCGCTTCTCTACCCACCAAACGTCACGGTCCTTCTCTTTCCGTCTCGTAGACACGAGCTGAGAAACTGCAAACGTCGAGCAATTGCTCAGAGATGAAAAGTGCCAGCACTGAAAGCTGTTGCTAGCCAGCACCCTTCCTTGGAAGCGCTTTTGTAGGCCTAAGAACACTGGGGCTCTGGGCTTCTCTAGCCACCTCATCTTCTGCTCATCCTCTCGCGCACTCTAAAGAGAGCTCAGGTGAGAAATTGCAAACGTCGAGCAATTGCTCCGAGATGAAAAGTGCCAGCACTGAAAGCTCTTGCTAGCCAGCACCCTTCCTTGGAAGCGCTTTTGTAGGCCTAAGAACACTGGGGCTCTGGGCTTCTCTAGCCACCTCATCTTCTGCTCATCCTCTCGCGCACTCTAAAGAGAGCTCAGGTGAGAAATTGCAAACGTCCAGCAATTGCTCAGAGATGAAAAGTGGCAGCACTGAAAGCTGTTGCTAGCCAGCACCCTTCCTTGGAAGCGCTTTCACAGGCGCAGTAACACTGGGGCTTTGCGCTTCTCTACCCACCAAACGTCACGGTCCTTCTCTTTCCATCTCCTAGACACGAGCTGAGAAATTGCAAACGTCGAGCAATTGCTCAGAGATGAAAAGTGCCAGCACTGAAAGCTCTTGCTAGCCAGCACCCTTCCTTGGAAGCGCTTTTGTAGGCCTAAGAAGACTGGGGCTCTGGGCTTCTCTAGCCACCTCATCTTCTGCTCATCCTCTCGCGCACTCTAAAGAGAGCTCAGGTGAGAAATTGCAAAGGTCGAGCAATTGCTCAGAGATGAAAAGTGCCAGCACTGAAAGCTGTTGCTAGCCAGCACCCTTCCTTGGAAGCGCTTTCACAGGCGCAGTAACACTGGGGCTTTGCGCTTCTCTACCCACCAAACGTCACGGTCCTTCTCTTTCCATCTCCTAGACACGAGCTGAGAAATTGCAAACGTCGAGCAATTGCTCCGAGATGAAAAGTGCCAGCACTGAAAGCTGTTGCTAGCCAGCACCCTTCCTTGGAAGCGCTTTCACAGGCGCAGCAACACTGGGGCTTTGCGCTTCTATACGCACCAAACGTCACGGTCATTCTCTTTCCGTCTCCTAGACACGAGCTGAGAAATTGCAAACGTCCAGCAATTGCTCAGAGATGAAAAGTGCCAGCACTGAAAGCTGTTGCTAGCCAGCACCCTTCCTTGGAAGCGCTTTTGTAGGCCTAAGAACACTGGGGCTCTGGGCTTCTCTAGCCACCTCATCTTCTGCTCATCCTCTCGCGCACTCTAAAGAGAGCTCAGGTGAGAAATTGCAAAGGTCGAGCAATTGCTCAGAGATGAAAAGTGCCAGCACTGAAAGCTCTTGCTAGCCAGCACCCTTCCTTGGAAGCGCTTTCACAGGCGCAGCAACACTGGGGCTTTGCGCTTCTCTACCCACCAAACGTCACGGTCCTTCTCTTTCCGTCGGTAGACACGAACTGAGAAATTGCAAACGTCGAGCAATTGCTCAGAGATGAAAAGTGCCAGCACTGAAAGCTCTTGCTAGCCAGCACCCTTCCTTGGAAGCGCTTTCACAGGCGCAGCAACACTGGGGCTTTGCGCTTCTCTAGCCACCAAACGTCACGGTCCTTCTCTTTCCGTCTCGTAGACACGAGCTGAGAAATTGCAAACGTCGAGCAATTGCTCAGAGATGAAAAGTGCAAGCACTGAAAGCTGTTGCTAGCCAGCACCCTTCCTTGGAAGCGCTTTTGTAGGCCTAATAAGACTGGGGCTCTGGGCTTCTCTAGCCACCTCATCTTCTGCTCATCCTCTCGCGCACTCTAAAGAGAGCTCAGGTGAGAAATTGCAAACGTCCAGCAATTGCTCAGAGATGAAAAGTGCCAGCACTGAAAGCTGTTGCTAGCCAGCACCCTTCCTTGGAAGCGCTTTCACAGGCGCAGTAACACTGGGGCTTTGCGCTTCTATACTCACCAAACGTCACGGTCCTTCTCTTTCCGTCTCGTAGACACAAGCTGAGAAATTGCAAACGTCGAGCAATTGCTCAGAGATGAAAAGTGCCAGCACTGAAAGCTCTTGCTAGCCAGCACCCTTCCTTGGAAGCGCTTTCACAGGCGCAGCAACACTGGGGCTTTGCGCTTCTATACGCACCAAACGTCACGGTCATTCTCTTTCCGTCTCATAGACACGAGCTGAGAAATTGCAAACGTCGAGCAATTGCTCAGAGATGAAAAGTGCAAGCACTGAAAGCTGTTGCTAGCCAGCACCCTTCCTTGGAAGCGCTTTTGTAGGCCTAAGAACACTGGGGCTCTGGGCTTCTCTAGCCACCTAATCTTCTGCTCATCCTCTCGCGCACTCTAAAGAGAGCTCAGGTGAGAAATTGCAAACGTCGAGCAATTGCTCAGAGATGAAAAGTGCCAGCACTGAAAGCTGTTGCTAGCCAGCACCCTTCCTTGGAAGCGCTTTCACAGGCGCAGCAACACTGGGGCTTTGCGCTTCTCTACCCACCAAACGTCACGGTCCTTCTCTTTCCGTCGGTAGACACGAGCTGAGAAATTGCAAACGTCGAGCAATTGCTCAGAGATGAAAAGTGCCAGCACTGAAAGCTCTTGCTAGCCAGCACCCTTCCTTGGAAGCGCTTTCACAGGCGCAGCAACACTGGGGCTTTGCGCTTCTCTACCCACCAAACGTCACGGTCCTTCTCTTTCCGTCTCGTAGACACGAGCTGAGAAATTGCAAACGTCGAGCAATTGCTCAGAGATGAAAAGTGCCAGCACTGAAAGCTCTTGCTAGCCAGCACCCTTCCTTGGAAGCGCTTTTGTAGGCCTGAGAACACTGGGGCTCTGGGCTTCTCTAGCCACCTCATCTTCTGCTCATCCTCTCGCGCACTCTAAAGAGAGCTCAGGTGAGAAATTGCAAACGTCGAGCAATTGCTCAGAGATGAAAAGTGCCAGCACTGAAAGCTGTTGCTAGCCAGCACCCTTCCTTGGAAGCGCTTTCACAGGCGCAGCAACACTGGGGCTTTGCGCTTCTCTACCCACCAAACGTCACGGTCCTTCTCTTTCCGTCTCGTAGACACGAGCTGAGAAATTGCAAACGTCGAGCAATTGCTCCGAGATGAAAAGTGCCAGCACTGAAAGCTGTTGCTAGCCAGCACCCTTCCTTGGAAGCGCTTTTGTAGGCCTAAGAACACTGGGGCTCTGGGCTTCTCTAGCCACCTAATCTTCTGCTCATCCTCTCGCGCACTCTAAAGAGAGCTCAGGTGAGAAATTGCAAACGTCGAGCAATTGCTCAGAGATGAAAAGTGCCAGCACTGAAAGCTGTTGCTAGCCAGCACCCTTCCTTGGAAGCGCTTTCACAGGCGCAGCAACACTGGGGCTTTGCGCTTCTCTAGCCACCAAACGTCACGGTCCTTCTCTTTCCGTCGGTAGACACGAGCTGAGAAATTGCAAACGTCGAGCAATTGCTCAGAGATGAAAAGTGCCAGCACTGAAAGCTGTTGCTAGCCAGCACCCTTCCTTGGAAGCGCTTTCACAGGCGCAGCAACACTGGGGCTTTGCGCTTCTCTAGCCACCAAACGTCACGGTCCTTCTCTTTCCGTCTCGTAGACACGAGCTGAGAAATTGCAAACGTCGAGCAATTGCTCCGAGA
Source organism: Sarcoramphus papa (assembly GCA_037962945.1). Classification (NCBI taxonomy): domain Eukaryota; kingdom Metazoa; phylum Chordata; class Aves; order Accipitriformes; family Cathartidae; genus Sarcoramphus; species Sarcoramphus papa. The sequence goes on from JBBMRM010000088.1 coordinate 3,800,411, forward strand.
TGAAAAGTGCCAGCACTGAAAGCTGTTGCTAGCCAGCACCCTTCCTTGGAAGCGCTTTTGTAGGCCTAAGAACACTGGGGCTCTGGGCTTCTCTAGCCACCTCATCTTCTGCTCATCCTCTCGCGCACTCTAAAGAGAGCTCAGGTGAGAAATTGCAAACGTCGAGCAATTGCTCCGAGATGAAAAGTGCCAGCACTGAAAGCTCTTGCTAGCCAGCACCCTTCCTTGGAAGCGCTTTCACAGGCGCAGCAACACTGGGGCTTTGCGCTTCTCTAGCCACCAAACGTCACGGTCCTTCTCTTTCCGTCGGTAGACACGAGCTGAGAAATTGCAAACATCGAGCAATTGCTCCGAGATGAAAAGTGCCAGCACTGAAAGCTCTTGCTAGCCAGCACCCTTCCTTGGAAACGCTTTCACAGGCGCAGCAACACTGGGGCTTTGCGCTTCTATACGCACCAAACGTCACGGTCCTTCTCTTTCCGTCTCGTAGACACGAGCTGAGAAATTGCAAACGTCCAGCAATTGCTCCGAGATGAAAAGTGCCAGCACTGAAAGCTGTTGCTAGCCAGCACCCTTCCTTGGAAGCGCTTTTGTAGGCCTAAGAACACTGGGGCTCTGGGCTTCTCTAGCCACCTCATCTTCTGCTCATCCTCTCGCGCACTCTAAAGAGAGCTCAGGTGAGAAATTGCAAAGGTCGAGCAATTGCTCAGAGATGAAAAGTGCCAGCACTGAAAGCTCTTGCTAGCCAGCACCCTTCCTTGGAAGCGCTTTCACAGGCGCAGCAACACTGGGGCTTTGCGCTTCTATACGCACCAAACGTCACGGTCCTTCTCTTTCCGTCTCGTAGACACGAGCTGAGAAATTGCAAACGTCGAGCAATTGCTCAGAGATGAAAAGTGCCAGCACTGAAAGCTCTTGCTAGCCAGCACCCTTCCTTGGAAGCGCTTTCACAGGCGCAGCAACACTGGGGCTTTGCGCTTCTCTACCCACCAAACGTCACGGTCCTTCTCTTTCCGTCTCGTAGACACGAGCTGAGAAATTGCAAACGTCGAGCAATTGCTCCGAGATGAAAAGTGCCAGCACTGAAAGCTGTTGCTAGCCAGCACCGTTCCTTGGAAGCGCTTTTGTAGGCCTAAGAACACTGGGGCTCTGGGCTTCTCTAGCCACCTCATCTTCTGCTCATCCTCTCGCGCACTCTAAAGAGAGCTCAGGTGAGAAATTGCAAACGTCGAGCAATTGCTCCGAGATGAAAAGTGCCAGCACTGAAAGCTCTTGCTAGCCAGCACCCTTCCTTGGAAGCGCTTTTGTAGGCCTAAGAACACTGGGGCTCTGGGCTTCTCTAGCCACCTCATCTTCTGCTCATCCTCTCGCGCACTCTAAAGAGAGCTCAGGTGAGAAATTGCAAACGTCCAGCAATTGCTCAGAGATGAAAAGTGCCAGCACTGAAAGCTGTTGCTAGCCAGCACCCTTCCTTGGAAGCGCTTTCACAGGCGCAGTAACACTGGGGCTTTGCGCTTCTCTAGCCACCAAACGTCACGGTCCTTCTCTTTCCGTCTCCTAGACACGAGCTGAGAAATTGCAAACGTCGAGCAATTGCTCCGAGATGAAAAGTGCCAGCACTGAAAGCTCTTGCTAGCCAGCACCCTTCCTTGGAAGCGCTTTTGTAGGCCTAAGAACACTGGGGCTCTGGGCTTCTCTAGCCACCTCATCTTCTGCTCATCCTCTCGCGCACTCTAAAGAGAGCTCAGGTGAGAAATTGCAAACGTCCAGCAATTGCTCAGAGATGAAAAGTGCCAGCACTGAAAGCTGTTGCTAGCCAGCACCCTTCCTTGGAAGCGCTTTCACAGGCGCAGTAACACTGGGGCTTTGCGCTTCTCTACCCACCAAACGTCACGGTCCTTCTCTTTCCGTCTCCTAGACACGAGCTGAGAAATTGCAAACGTCGAGCAATTGCTCAGAGATGAAAAGTGCCAGCACTGAAAGCTCTTGCTAGCCAGCACCCTTCCTTGGAAGCGCTTTCACAGGCGCAGCAACACTGGGGCTTTGCGCTTCTCTACTCACGAAACGTCACGGTCATTCTCTTTCCGTCTCCTAGACACGAGCTGAGAAATTGCAAACGTCCAGCAATTGCTCCGAGATGAAAAGTGCCAGCACTGAAAGCTCTTGCTAGCCAGCACCCTTCCTTGGAAGCGCTTTTGTAGGCCTAAGAACACTGGGGCTCTGGGCTTCTCTAGCCACCTCATCTTCTGCTCATCCTCTCGCGCACTCTAAAGAGAGCTCAGGTGAGAAATTGCAAACGTCGAGCAATTGCTCAGAGATGAAAAGTGCCAGCACTGAAAGCTGTTGCTAGCCAGCACCCTTCCTTGGAAGCGCTTTCACAGGCGCAGCAACACTGGGGCTTTGCTCTTCTATACGCACCAAACGTCACGGTCCTTCTCTTTCCGTCTCGTAGACACGAGCTGAGAAATTGCAAACGTTGAGCAATTGCTCAGAGATGAAAAGTGCCAGCACTGAAAGCTGTTGCTAGCCAGCACCCTTCCTTGGAAGCGCTTTCACAGGCGCAGTAACACTGGGGCTTTGCGCTTCTCTAGCCACCAAGCGTCACGGTCCTTCTCTTTCCGTCTCGTAGACACGAGCTGAGAAATTGCAAACGTCGAGCAATTGCTCAGAGATGAAAAGTGCCAGCACTGAAAGCTGTTGCTAGCCAGCACCCTTCCTTGGAAGCGCTTTCACAGGCGCAGCAACACTGGGGCTTTGCGCTTCTATACGCACCAAACGTCACGGTCATTCTCTTTCCGTCTCGTAGACACGAGCTGAGAAATTGCAAACGTCCAGCAATTGCTCCGAGATGAAAAGTGCCAGCACTGAAAGCTGTTGCTAGCCAGCACCCTTCCTTGGAAGCGCTTTTGTAGGCCTAAGAACACTGGGGCTCTGGGCTTCTCTAGCCACCTCATCTTCTGCTCATCCTCTCGCGCACTCTAAAGAGAGCTCAGGTGAGAAATTGCAAACGTCGAGCAATTGCTCAGAGATGAAAAGTGCCAGCACTGAAAGCTCTTGCTAGCCAGCACCCTTCCTTGGAAGCGCTTTCACAGGCGCAGCAACACTGGGGCTTTGCGCTTCTCTAGCCACCAAACGTCACGGTCCTTCTCTTTCCGTCTCCTAGACACGAGCTGAGAAATTGCAAACGTCGAGCAATTGCTCAGAGATGAAAAGTGCCAGCACTGAAAGCTGTTGCTAGCCAGCACCCTTCCTTGGAAGCGCTTTTGTAGGCCTAAGAACACTGGGGCTCTGGGCTTCTCTAGCCACCTCATCTTCTGCTCATCCTCTCGCGCACTCTAAAGAGAGCTCAGGTGAGAAATTGCAAAGGTCGAGCAATTGCTCAGAGATGAAAAGTGCCAGCACTGAAAGCTCTTGCTAGCCAGCACCCTTCCTTGGAAGCGCTTTCACAGGCGCAGCAACACTGGGGCTTTGCGCTTCTATACGCACCAAACGTCACGGTCCTTCTCTTTCCGTCTCGTAGACACGAGCTGAGAAATTGCAAACGTCGAGCAATTGCTCAGAGATGAAAAGTGCCAGCACTGAAAGCTCTTGCTAGCCAGCACCCTTCCTTGGAAGCGCTTTCACAGGCGCAGCAACACTGGGGCTTTGCGCTTCTCTACTCACGAAACGTCACGGTCATTCTCTTTCCGCCTCGTAGACACGAGCTGAGAAATTGCAAACGTCCAGCAATTGCTCCGAGATGAAAAGTGCCAGCACTGAAAGCTCTTGCTAGCCAGCACCCTTCCTTGGAAGCGCTTTTGTAGGCCTAAGAACACTGGGGCTCTGGGCTTCTCTAGCCACCTAATCTTCTGCTCATCCTCTCGCGCACTCTAAAGAGAGCTCAGGTGAGAAATTGCAAACGTCGAGCAATTGCTCAGAGATGAAAAGTGCCAGCACTGAAAGCTCTTGCTAGCCAGCACCCTTCCTTGGAAGCGCTTTCACAGGCGCAGCAACACTGGGGCTTTGCGCTTCTATACGCACCAAACGTCACGGTCCTTCTCTTTCCGTCTCGTAGACACGAGCTGAGAAATTGCAAACGTCGAGCAATTGCTCAGAGATGAAAAGTGCCAGCACTGAAAGCTCTTGCTAGCCAGCACCCTTCCTTGGAAGCGCTTTCACAGGCGCAGCAACACTGGGGCTTTGCGCTTCTATACGCACCAAACGTCACGGTCATTCTCTTTCCGTCTCCTAGACACGAGCTGAGAAATTGCAAACGTCGAGCAATTGCTCAGAGATGAAAAGTGCCAGCACTGAAAGCTGTTGCTAGCCAGCACCCTTCCTTGGAAGCGCTTTTGTAGGCCTAAGAACACTGGGGCTCTGGGCTTCTCTAGCCACCTCATCTTCTGCTCATCCTCTCGCGCACTCTAAAGAGAGCTCAGGTGAGAAATTGCAAACGTCGAGCAATTGCTCAGAGATGAAAAGTGCCAGCACTGAAAGCTCTTGCTAGCCAGCACCCTTCCTTGGAAGCGCTTTCACAGGCGCAGCAACACTGGGGCTTTGCGCTTCTCTACCCAACAAACGTCACGGTCCTTCTCTTTCCGTCGGTAGACACGAACTGAGAAATTGCAAACGTCGAGCAATTGCTCAGAGATGAAAAGTGCCAGCACTGAAAGCTCTTGCTAGCCAGCACCCTTCCTTGGAAGCGCTTTCACAGGCGCAGCAACACTGGGGCTTTGCGCTTCTCTACCCACCAAACGTCACGGTCCTTCTCTTTCCGTCTCGTAGACACGAGCTGAGAAATTGCAAACGTCGAGCAATTGCTCAGAGATGAAAAGTGCAAGCACTGAAAGCTGTTGCTAGCCAGCACCCTTCCTTGGAAGCGCTTTTGTAGGCCTAAGAACACTGGGGCTCTGGGCTTCTCTAGCCACCTCATCTTCTGCTCATCCTCTCGCGCACTCTAAAGAGAGCTCAGGTGAGAAATTGCAAACGTCCAGCAATTGCTCAGAGATGAAAAGTGCCAGCACTGAAAGCTGTTGCTAGCCAGCACCCTTCCTTGGAAGCGCTTTCACAGGCGCAGTAACACTGGGGCTTTGCGCTTCTCTACCCACCAAACGTCACGGTCCTTCTCTTTCCGTCGGTAGACACGAGCTGAGAAATTGCAAACGTCGAGCAATTGCTCCGAGATGAAAAGTGCCAGCACTGAAAGCTCTTGCTAGCCAGCTCCCTTCCTTGGAAGCGCTTTTGTAGGCCTAAGAACACTGGGGCTCTGGGCTTCTCTAGCCACCTCATCTTCTGCTCATCCTCTCGCGCACTCTAAAGAGAGCTCAGGTGAGAAATTGCAAACGTCCAGCAATTGCTCAGAGATGAAAAGTGCCAGCACTGAAAGCTGTTGCTAGCCAGCACCCTTCCTTGGAAGCGCTTTCACAGGCGCAGCAACACTGGGGCTTTGCGCTTCTATACGCACCAAACGTCACGGTCCTTCTCTTTCCGTCTCGTAGACACGAGCTGAGAAATTGCAAACGTCGAGCAATTGCTCAGAGATGAAAAGTGCCAGCACTGAAAGCTGTTGCTAGCCAGCACCCTTCCTTGGAAGCGCTTTCACAGGCGCAGCAACACTGGGGCTTTGCGCTTCTATACGCACCAAACGTCACGGTCATTCTCTTTCCGTCTCGTAGACACGAGCTGAGAAATTGCAAACGTCGAGCAATTGCTCAGAGATGAAAAGTGCAAGCACTGAAAGCTGTTGCTAGCCAGCACCCTTCCTTGGAAGCGCTTTTGTAGGCCTAAGAACACTGGGGCTCTGGGCTTCTCTAGCCACCTCATCTTCTGCTCATCCTCTCGCGCACTCTAAAGAGAGCTCAGGTGAGAAATTGCAAAGGTCGAGCAATTGCTCAGAGATGAAAAGTGCCAGCACTGAAAGCTCTTGCTAGCCAGCACCCTTCCTTGGAAGCGCTTTCACAGGCGCAGCAACACTGGGGCTTTGCGCTTCTATACGCACCAAACGTCACGGTCCTTCTCTTTCCGTCTCGTAGACACGAGCTGAGAAATTGCAAACGTCGAGCAATTGCTCAGAGATGAAAAGTGCCAGCACTGAAAGCTCTTGCTAGCCAGCACCCTTCCTTGGAAGCGCTTTCACAGGCGCAGCAACACTGGGGCTTTGCGCTTCTCTACTCACGAAACGTCACGGTCATTCTCTTTCCGTCTCGTAGACACGAGCTGAGAAATTGCAAACGTCCAGCAATTGCTCCGAGATGAAAAGTGCCAGCACTGAAAGCTCTTGCTAGCCAGCACCCTTCCTTGGAAGCGCTTTTGTAGGCCTAAGAACACTGGGGCTCTGGGCTTCTCTAGCCACCTAATCTTCTGCTCATCCTCTCGCGCACTCTAAAGAGAGCTCAGGTGAGAAATTGCAAACGTCGAGCAATTGCTCAGAGATGAAAAGTGCCAGCACTGAAAGCTCTTGCTAGCCAGCACCCTTCCTTGGAAGCGCTTTCACAGGCGCAGCAACACTGGGGCTTTGCGCTTCTATACGCACCAAACGTCACGGTCCTTCTCTTTCCGTCTCGTAGACACGAGCTGAGAAATTGCAAACGTCGAGCAATTGCTCAGAGATGAAAAGTGCCAGCACTGAAAGCTCTTGCTAGCCAGCACCCTTCCTTGGAAGCGCTTTCACAGGCGCAGCAACACTGGGGCTTTGCGCTTCTATACGCACCAAACGTCACGGTCATTCTCTTTCCGTCTCCTAGACACGAGCTGAGAAATTGCAAACGTCGAGCAATTGCTCAGAGATGAAAAGTGCCAGCACTGAAAGCTGTTGCTAGCCAGCACCCTTCCTTGGAAGCGCTTTTGTAGGCCTAAGAACACTGGGGCTCTGGGCTTCTCTAGCCACCTCATCTTCTGCTCATCCTCTCGCGCACTCTAAAGAGAGCTCAGGTGAGAAATTGCAAAGGTCGAGCAATTGCTCAGAGATGAAAAGTGCCAGCACTGAAAGCTCTTGCTAGCCAGCACCCTTCCTTGGAAGCGCTTTCACAGGCGCAGCAACACTGGGGCTTTGCGCTTCTCTACCCACCAAACGTCACGGTCCTTCTCTTTCCGTCGGTAGACACGAACTGAGAAATTGCAAACGTCGAGCAATTGCTCAGAGATGAAAAGTGCCAGCACTGAAAGCTCTTGCTAGCCAGCACCCTTCCTTGGAAGCGCTTTCACAGGCGCAGCAACACTGGGGCTTTGCGCTTCTCTAGCCACCAAACGTCACGGTCCTTCTCTTTCCGTCTCGTAGACACGAGCTGAGAAATTGCAAACGTCGAGCAATTGCTCAGAGATGAAAAGTGCAAGCACTGAAAGCTGTTGCTAGCCAGCACCCTTCCTTGGAAGCGCTTTTGTAGGCCTAAGAAGACTGGGGCTCTGGGCTTCTCTAGCCACCTCATCTTCTGCTCATCCTCTCGCGCACTCTAAAGAGAGCTCAGGTGAGAAATTGCAAACGTCCAGCAATTGCTCAGAGATGAAAAGTGCCAGCACTGAAAGCTGTTGCTAGCCAGCACCCTTCCTTGGAAGCGCTTTCACAGGCGCAGTAACACTGGGGCTTTGCGCTTCTCTACCCACCAAACGTCACGGTCCTTCTCTTTCCGTCGGTAGACACGAGCTGAGAAATTGCAAACGTCGAGCAATTGCTCCGAGATGAAAAGTGCCAGCACTGAAAGCTCTTGCTAGCCAGCTCCCTTCCTTGGAAGCGCTTTTGTAGGCCTAAGAACACTGGGGCTCTGGGCTTCTCTAGCCACCTCATCTTCTGCTCATCCTCTCGCGCACTCTAAAGAGAGCTCAGGTGAGAAATTGCAAAGGTCGAGCAATTGCTCAGAGATGAAAAGTGCCAGCACTGAAAGCTGTTGCTAGCCAGCACCCTTCCTTGGAAGCGCTTTCACAGGCGCAGCAACACTGGGGCTTTGCGCTTCTATACGCACCAAACGTCACGGTCCTTCTCTTTCCGTCTCGTAGACACGAGCTGAGAAATTGCAAACGTCGAGCAATTGCTCAGAGATGAAAAGTGCCAGCACTGAAAGCTGTTGCTAGCCAGCACCCTTCCTTGGAAGCGCTTTCACAGGCGCAGCAACACTGGGGCTTTGCGCTTCTATACGCACCAAACGTCACGGTCATTCTCTTTCCGTCTCGTAGACACGAGCTGAGAAATTGCAAACGTCGAGCAATTGCTCAGAGATGAAAAGTGCAAGCACTGAAAGCTGTTGCTAGCCAGCACCCTTCCTTGGAAGCGCTTTTGTAGGCCTAAGAACACTGGGGCTCTGGGCTTCTCTAGCCACCTCATCTTCTGCTCATCCTCTCGCGCACTCTAAAGAGAGCTCAGGTGAGAAATTGCAAACGTCCAGCAATTGCTCAGAGATGAAAAGTGCCAGCACTGAAAGCTCTTGCTAGCCAGCACCCTTCCTTGGAAGCGCTTTCACAGGCGCAGCAACACTGGGGCTTTGCGCTTCTCTAGCCACCAAACGTCACGGTCCTTCTCTTTCCGTCTCGTAGACACGAGCTGAGAAATTGCAAACGTCGAGCAATTGCTCAGAGATGAAAAGTGCCAGCACTGAAAGCTGTTGCTAGCCAGCACCCTTCCTTGGAAGCGCTTTTGTAGGCCTAAGAACACTGGGGCTCTGGGCTTCTCTAGCCACCTCATCTTCTGCTCATCCTCTCGCGCACTCTAAAGAGAGCTCAGGTGAGAAATTGCAAACGTCGAGCAATTGCTCAGAGATGAAAAGTGCCAGCACTGAAAGCTGTTGCTAGCCAGCACCCTTCCTTGGAAGCGCTTTCACAGGCGCAGCAACACTGGGGCTTTGCGCTTCTCTAGCCACCAAACGTCACGGTCCTTCTCTTTCCGTCGGTAGACACGAGCTGAGAAATTGCAAACGTCGAGCAATTGCTCCGAGATGAAAAGTGCCAGCACTGAAAGCTGTTGCTAGCCAGCTCCCTTCCTTGGAAGCGCTTTTGTAGGCCTAAGAACACTGGGGCTCTGGGCTTCTCTAGCCACCTCATCTTCTGCTCATCCTCTCGCGCACTCTAAAGAGAGCTCAGGTGAGAAATTGCAAACGTCGAGCAATTGCTCAGAGATGAAAAGTGCCAGCACTGAAAGCTCTTGCTAGCCAGCACCCTTCCTTGGAAGCGCTTTCACAGGCGCAGCAACACTGGGGCTTTGCGCTTCTCTACCCAACAAACGTCACGGTCCTTCTCTTTCCGTCGGTAGACACGAGCTGAAAAATTGCAAACGTCGAGCAATTGCTCCGAGATGAAAAGTGCCAGCACTGAAAGCTCTTGCTAGCCAGCACCCTTCCTTGGAAGCGCTTTCACAGGCGCATCAACACTGGGGCTTTGCGCTTCTATACGCACCAAACGTCACGGTCCTTCTCTTTCCGTCTCGTAGACACGAGCTGAGAAATTGCAAACGTCCAGCAATTGCTCCGAGATGAAAAGTGCCAGCACTGAAAGCTCTTGCTAGCCAGTACCCTTCCTTGGAAGCGCTTTTGTAGGCCTAAGAACACTGGGGCTCTGGGCTTCTCTATCCACCTCATCTTCTGCTCATCCTCTCGCGCACTCTAAAGAGAGCTCAGGTGAGAAATTGCAAACGTCGAGCAATTGCTCAGAGATGAAAAGTGCCAGCACTGAAAGCTCTTGCTAGCCAGCACCCTTCCTTGGAAGCGCTTTCACAGGCGCAGCAACACTGGGGCTTTGCGCTTCTCTAGCCACCAAACGTCACGGTCCTTCTCTTTCCGTCTCGTAGACACGAGCTGAGAAATTGCAAACGTCGAGCAATTGCTCAGAGATGAAAAGTGCCAGCACTGAAAGCTGTTGCTAGCCAGCACCCTTCCTTGGAAGCGCTTTCACAGGAGCAACAACACTGGGGCTTTGCGCTTCTCTACTCACGAAACATCACGGTCCTTCTCTTTCCGTCTCGTAGACACGAGCTGAGAAATTGCAAACGTCGAGCAATTGCTCAGAGATGAAAAGTGCCAGCACTGAAAGCTGTTGCTAGCCAGCACCGTTCCTTGGAAGCGCTTTTGTAGGCCTAAGAACACTGGGGCTCTGGGCTTCTCTAGCCACCTCATCTTCTGCTCATCCTCTCGCGCACTCTAAAGAGAGCTCAGGTGAGAAATTGCAAACGTCGAGCAATTGCTCAGAGATGAAAAGTGCAAGCACTGAAAGCTGTTGCTAGCCAGCACCCTTCCTTGGAAGCGCTTTTGTAGGCCTAAGAACACTGGGGCTCTGGGCTTCTCTAGCCACCTCATCTTCTGCTCATCCTCTCGCGCACTCTAAAGAGAGCTCAGGTGAGAAATTGCAAACGTCGAGCAATTGCTCAGAGATGAAAAGTGCCAGCACTGAAAGCTCTTGCTAGCCAGCACCCTTCCTTGGAAGCGCTTTCACAGGCGCAGTAACACTGGGGCTTTGCGCTTCTCTAGCCACCAAACGTCACGGTCCTTCTCTTTCCGTCTCCTAGACACGAGCTGAGAAATTGCAAACGTCGAGCAATTGCTCCGAGATGAAAAGTGCCAGCACTGAAAGCTCTTGCTAGCCAGCACCCTTCCTTGGAAGCGCTTTTGTAGGCCTAAGAACACTGGGGCTCTGGGCTTCTCTAGCCACCTCATCTTCTGCTCATCCTCTCGCGCACTCTAAAGAGAGCTCAGGTGAGAAATTGCAAACGTCCAGCAATTGCTCCGAGATGAAAAGTGCCAGCACTGAAAGCTGTTGCTAGCCAGCACCCTTCCTTGGAAGCGCTTTTGTAGGCCTAAGAACACTGGGGCTCTGGGCTTCTCTAGCCACCTCATCTTCTGCTCATCCTCTCGGGCACTCTAAAGAGAGCTCAGGTGAGAAATTGCAAACGTCGAGCAATTGCTCCGAGATGAAAAGTGCAAGCACTGAAAGCTGTTGCTAGCCAGCACCCTTCCTTGGAAGCGCTTTTGTAGGCCTAAGAACACTGGGGCTCTGGGCTTCTCTAGCCACCTCATCTTCTGCTCATCCTCTCGCGCACTCTAAAGAGAGCTCAGGTGAGAAATTGCAAACGTCGAGCAATTGCTCAGAGATGAAAAGTGCCAGCACTGAAAGCTCTTGCTATCCAGCACCCTTCCTTGGAAGCGCTTTCACAGGCGCAGCAACCCTGGGGCTTTGCGCTTCTATACGCACCAAACGTCACGGTCCTTCTCTTTCCGTCTCGTAGACACGAGCTGAGAAATTGCAAACGTCGAGCAATTGCTCAGAGATGAAAAGTGCCAGCACTGAAAGCTCTTGCTAGCCAGCACCCTTCCTTGGAAGCGCTTTTGTAGGCCTAAGAACACTGGGGCTCTGGGCTTCTCTAGCCACCTCATCTTCTGCTCATCCTCTCGCGCACTCTAAAGAGAGCTCAGGTGAGAAATTGCAAACGTCCAGCAATTGCTCAGAGATGAAAAGTGCCAGCACTGAAAGCTCTTGCTAGCCAGCACCCTTCCTTGGAAGCGCTTTCACAGGCGCAGCAACACTGGGGCTTTGCGCTTCTCTACCCACCAAACGTCACGGTCCTTCTCTTTCCGTCTCGTAGACACGAGCTGAGAAATTGCAAACGTTGAGCAATTGCTCAGAGATGAAAAGTGCCAGCACTGAAAGCTGTTGCTAGCCAGCACCCTTCCTTGGAAGCGCTTTCACAGGCGCAGTAACACTGGGGCTTTGCGCTTCTCTAGCCACCAAGCGTCACGGTCCTTCTCTTTCCGTCTCGTAGACACAAGCTGAGAAATTGCAAACGTCGAGCAATTGCTCAGAGATGAAAAGTGCCAGCACTGAAAGCTCTTGCTAGCCAGCACCCTTCCTTGGAAGCGCTTTCACAGGCGCAGCAACACTGGGGCTTTGCGCTTCTATACGCACCAAACGTCACGGTCATTCTCTTTCCGTCTCATAGACACGAGCTGAGAAATTGCAAACGTCGAGCAATTGCTCAGAGATGAAAAGTGCAAGCACTGAAAGCTGTTGCTAGCCAGCACCCTTCCTTGGAAGCGCTTTTGTAGGCCTAAGAACACTGGGGCTCTGGGCTTCTCTAGCCACCTAATCTTCTGCTCATCCTCTCGCGCACTCTAAAGAGAGCTCAGGTGAGAAATTGCAAACGTCGAGCAATTGCTCAGAGATGAAAAGTGCCAGCACTGAAAGCTGTTGCTAGCCAGCACCCTTCCTTGGAAGCGCTTTCACAGGCGCAGCAACACTGGGGCTTTGCGCTTCTCTAGCCACCAAACGTCACGGTCCTTCTCTTTCCGTCGGTAGACACGAGCTGAGAAATTGCAAACGTCGAGCAATTGCTCAGAGATGAAAAGTGCCAGCACTGAAAGCTCTTGCTAGCCAGCACCCTTCCTTGGAAGCGCTTTCACAGGCGCAGCAACACTGGGGCTTTGCGCTTCTCTACCCACCAAACGTCACGGTCCTTCTCTTTCCGTCTCGTAGACACGAGCTGAGAAATTGCAAACGTCGAGCAATTGCTCCGAGATGAAAAGTGCCAGCACTGAAAGCTGTTGCTAGCCAGCACCCTTCCTTGGAAGCGCTTTTGTAGGCCTAAGAACACTGGGGCTCTGGGCTTCTCTAGCCACCTCATCTTCTGCTCATCCTCTCGCGCACTCTAAATGGAGCTCAGGTGAGAAATTGCAAACGTCGAGCAATTGCTCAGAGATGAAAAGTGCCAGCACTGAAAGCTGTTGCTAGCCAGCACCCTTCCTTGGAAGCGCTTTCACAGGCGCAGCAACACTGGGGCTTTGCGCTTCTCTAGCCACCAAACGTCACGGTCCTTCTCTTTCGTCGGTAGACACAAGCTGAGAAATTGCAAACGTCGAGCAATTGCTCAGAGATGAAAAGTGCCAGCACTGAAAGCTGTTGCTAGCCAGCTCCCTTCCTTGGAAGCGCTTTTGTAGGCCTAAGAACACTGGGGCTCTGGGCTTCTCTAGCCACCTCATCTTCTGCTCATCCTCTCGCGCACTCTAAAGAGAGCTCAGGTGAGAAATTGCAAACGTCCAGCAATTGCTCCGAGATGAAAAGTGCCAGCACTGAAAGCTCTTGCTAGCCAGCACCCTTCCTTGGAAGCGCTTTCACAGGCGCAGCAACACTGGGGCTTTGCGCTTCTCTAGCCACCAAACGTCACGGTCCTTCTCTTTCCGTCGGTAGACACGAGCTGAGAAATTGCAAACGTCGAGCAATTGCTCAGAGATGAAAAGTGCCAGCACTGAAAGCTCTTGCTAGCCAGCACCCTTCCTTGGAAACGCTTTCACAGGCGCAGCAACACTGGGGCTTTGCGCTTCTATACGCACCAAACGTCACGGTCCTTCTCTTTCCGTCTCGTAGACACGAGCTGAGAAATTGCAAACGTCCAGCAATTGCTCAGAGATGAAAAGTGCCAGCACTGAAAGCTCTTGCTAGCCAGCACCCTTCCTTGGAAGCGCTTTTGTAGGCCTAAGAACACTGGGGCTCTGGGCTTCTCTAGCCACCTCATCTTCTGCTCATCCTCTCGCGCACTCTAAAGAGAGCTCAGGTGAGAAATTGCAAAGGTCGAGCAATTGCTCAGAGATGAAAAGTGCCAGCACTGAAAGCTCTTGCTAGCCAGCACCCTTCCTTGGAAGCGCTTTCACAGGCGCAGCAACACTGGGGCTTTGCGCTTCTATACGCACCAAACGTCACGGTCCTTCTCTTTCCGTCTCGTAGACACGAGCTGAGAAATTGCAAACGTCGAGCAATTGCTCAGAGATGAAAAGTGCCAGCACTGAAAGCTCTTGCTAGCCAGCACCCTTCCTTGGAAGCGCTTTCACAGGCGCAGCAACACTGGGGCTTTGCGCTTCTCTACCCACCAAACGTCACGGTCCTTCTCTTTCCGTCTCGTAGACACGAGCTGAGAAATTGCAAACGTCGAGCAATTGCTCAGAGATGAAAAGTGCCAGCACTGAAAGCTGTTGCTAGCCAGCACCCTTCCTTGGAAGCGCTTTTGTAGGCCTAAGAACACTGGGGCTCTGGGCTTCTCTAGCCACCTCATCTTCTGCTCATCCTCTCGCGCACTCTAAAGAGAGCTCAGGTGAGAAATTGCAAACGTCGAGCAATTGCTCCGAGATGAAAAGTGCCAGCACTGAAAGCTCTTGCTAGCCAGCACCCTTCCTTGGAAGCGCTTTTGTAGGCCTAAGAACACTGGGGCTCTGGGCTTCTCTAGCCACCTCATCTTCTGCTCATCCTCTCGCGCACTCTAAAGAGAGCTCAGGTGAGAAATTGCAAACGTCCAGCAATTGCTCAGAGATGAAAAGTGCCAGCACTGAAAGCTCTTGCTAGCCAGCACCCTTCCTTGGAAGCGCTTTCACAGGCGCAGTAACACTGGGGCTTTGCGCTTCTCTAGCCACCAAACGTCACGGTCCTTCTCTTTCCGTCTCCTAGACACGAGCTGAGAAATTGCAAACGTCGAGCAATTGCTCCGAGATGAAAAGTGCCAGCACTGAAAGCTGTTGCTAGCCAGCACCCTTCCTTGGAAGCGCTTTTGTAGGCCTAAGAACACTGGGGCTCTGGGCTTCTCTAGCCACCTCATCTTCTGCTCATCCTCTCGCGCACTCTAAAGAGAGCTCAGGTGAGAAATTGCAAACGTCCAGCAATTGCTCAGAGATGAAAAGTGCCAGCACTGAAAGCTGTTGCTAGCCAGCACCCTTCCTTGGAAGCGCTTTCACAGGCGCAGTAACACTGGGGCTTTGCGCTTCTATACGCACCAAACGTCACGGTCCTTCTCTTTCCGTCTCCTAGACACGAGCTGAGAAATTGCAAACGTCGAGCAATTGCTCAGAGATGAAAAGTGCCAGCACTGAAAGCTCTTGCTAGCCAGCACCCTTCCTTGGAAGCGCTTTCACAGGCGCAGCAACACTGGGGCTTTGCGCTTCTCTACTCACGAAACGTCACGGTCATTCTCTTTCCGTCTCCTAGACACGAGCTGAGAAATTGCAAACGTCCAGCAATTGCTCCGAGATGAAAAGTGCCAGCACTGAAAGCTGTTGCTAGCCAGCACCCTTCCTTGGAAGCGCTTTTGTAGGCCTAAGAACACTGGGGCTCTGGGCTTCTCTAGCCACCTCATCTTCTGCTCATCCTCTCGCGCACTCTAAAGAGAGCTCAGGTGAGAAATTGCAAAGGTCGAGCAATTGCTCAGAGATGAAAAGTGCCAGCACTGAAAGCTCTTGCTAGCCAGCACCCTTCCTTGGAAGCGCTTTCACAGGCGCAGTAACACTGGGGCTTTGCGCTTCTCTAGCCACCAAGCGTCACGGTCCTTCTCTTTCCGTCTCGTAGACACGAGCTGAGAAATTGCAAACGTCGAGCAATTGCTCAGAGATGAAAAGTGCCAGCACTGAAAGCTCTTGCTAGCCAGCACCCTTCCTTGGAAGCGCTTTCACAGGCGCAGCAACACTGGGGCTTTGCGCTTCTCTAGCCACCAAACGTCACGGTCCTTCTCTTTCCGTCTCGTAGACACGAGCTGAGAAATTGCAAACGTCGAGCAATTGCTCAGAGATGAAAAGTGCCAGCACTGAAAGCTGTTGCTAGCCAGCACCCTTCCTTGGAAGCGCTTTTGTAGGCCTAAGAACACTGGGGCTCTGGGCTTCTCTAGCCACCTCATCTTCTGCTCATCCTCTCGCGCACTCTAAAGAGAGCTCAGGTGAGAAATTGCAAACGTCGAGCAATTGCTCAGAGATGAAAAGTGCCAGCACTGAAAGCTCTTGCTAGCCAGCACCCTTCCTTGGAAGCGCTTTCACAGGCGCAGCAACACTGGGGCTTTGCGCTTCTCTAGCCACCAAACGTCACGGTCCTTCTCTTTCCGTCTCGTAGACACGAGCTGAGAAATTGCAAACGTCGAGCAATTGCTCAGAGATGAAAAGTGCCAGCACTGAAAGCTCTTGCTAGCCAGCACCCTTCCTTGGAAGCGCTTTTGTAGGCCTAAGAACACTGGGGCTCTGGGCTTCTCTAGCCACCTCATCTTCTGCTCATCCTCTCGCGCACTCTAAAGAGAGCTCAGGTGAGAAATTGCAAACGTCGAGCAATTGCTCAGAGATGAAAAGTGCCAGCACTGAAAGCTCTTGCTAGCCAGCACCCTTCCTTGGAAGCGCTTTCACAGGCGCAGCAACACTGGGGCTTTGCGCTTCTCTACCCACCAAACGTCACGGTCCTTCTCTTTCCGTCTCGTAGACACGAGCTGAGAAATTGCAAACGTTGAGCAATTGCTCAGAGATGAAAAGTGCCAGCACTGAAAGCTGTTGCTAGCCAGCACCCTTCCTTGGAAGCGCTTTCACAGGCGCAGCAACACTGGGGCTTTGCGCTTCTATACGCACCAAACGTCACGGTCCTTCTCTTTCCGTCTCCTAGACACGAGCTGAGAAATTGCAAACGTCCAGCAATTGCTCCGAGATGAAAAGTGCCAGCACTGAAAGCTGTTGCTAGCCAGCACCCTTCCTTGGAAGCGCTTTTGTAGGCCTAAGAACACTGGGGCTCTGGGCTTCTCTAGCCACCTCATCTTCTGCTCATCCTCTCGCGCACTCTAAAGAGAGCTCAGGTGAGAAATTGCAAAGGTCGAGCAATTGCTCAGAGATGAAAAGTGCCAGCACTGAAAGCTCTTGCTAGCCAGCACCCTTCCTTGGAAGCGCTTTCACAGGCGCAGCAACACTGGGGCTTTGCGCTTCTCTACCCACCAAACGTCACGGTCCTTCTCTTTCCGTCGGTAGACACGAGCTGAGAAATTGCAAACGTCGAGCAATTGCTCAGAGATGAAAAGTGCCAGCACTGAAAGCTCTTGCTAGCCAGCACCCTTCCTTGGAAGCGCTTTCACAGGCGCAGCAACACTGGGGCTTTGCGCTTCTCTAGCCACCAAACGTCACGGTCCTTCTCTTTCCGTCTCGTAGACACGAGCTGAGAAATTGCAAACGTCGAGCAATTGCTCAGAGATGAAAAGTGCCAGCACTGAAAGCTGTTGCTAGCCAGCACCCTTCCTTGGAAGCGCTTTTGTAGGCCTAAGAACACTGGGGCTCTGGGCTTCTCTAGCCACCTCATCTTCTGCTCATCCTCTCGCGCACTCTAAAGAGAGCTCAGGTGAGAAATTGCAAACGTCGAGCAATTGCTCAGAGATGAAAAGTGCCAGCACTGAAAGCTCTTGCTAGCCAGCACCCTTCCTTGGAAGCGCTTTCACAGGCGCAGCAACACTGGGGCTTTGCGCTTCTCTAGCCACCAAACGTCACGGTCCTTCTCTTTCCGTCTCGTAGACACGAGCTGAGAAATTGCAAACGTCGAGCAATTGCTCAGAGATGAAAAGTGCCAGCACTGAAAGCTGTTGCTAGCCAGCACCCTTCCTTGGAAGCGCTTTTGTAGGCCTAAGAACACTGGGGCTCTGGGCTTCTCTAGCCACCTCATCTTCTGCTCATCCTCTCGCGCATTCTAAAGAGAGCTCAGGTGAGAAATTGCAAAGGTCGAGCAATTGCTCAGAGATGAAAAGTGCCAGCACTGAAAGCTGTTGCTAGCCAGCACCCTTCCTTGGAAGCGCTTTCACAGGCGCAGTAACACTGGGGCTTTGCGCTTCTATACGCACCAAACGTCACGGTCCTTCTCTTTCCGTCTCGTAGACACGAGCTGAGAAATTGCAAACGTCGAGCAATTGCTCAGAGATGAAAAGTGCCAGCACTGAAAGCTGTTGCTAGCCAGCACCCTTCCTTGGAAGCGCTTTCACAGGCGCAGCAACACTGGGGCTTTGCGCTTCTCTACTCACGAAACGTCACGGTCATTCTCTTTCCGTCTCGTAGACACGAGCTGAGAAATTGCAAACGTCCAGCAATTGCTCCGAGATGAAAAGTGCCAGCACTGAAAGCTCTTGCTAGCCAGCACCCTTCCTTGGAAGCGCTTTTGTAGGCCTAAGAACACTGGGGCTCTGGGCTTCTCTAGCCACCTCATCTTCTGCTCATCCTCTCGCGCACTCTAAAGAGAGCTCAGGTGAGAAATTGCAAACGTCGAGCAATTGCTCAGAGATGACAAGTGCCAGCACTGAAAGCTCTTGCTAGCCAGCACCCTTCCTTGGAAGCGCTTTCACAGGCGCAGCAACACTGGGGCTTTGCGCTTCTCTACCCACCAAACGTCACGGTCCTTCTCTTTCCGTCTCGTAGACACGAGCTGAGAAATTGCAAACGTTGAGCAATTGCTCAGAGATGAAAAGTGCCAGCACTGAAAGCTGTTGCTAGCCAGCACCCTTCCTTGGAAGCGCTTTCACAGGCGCAGCAACACTGGGGCTTTGCGCTTCTATACGCACCAAACATCACGGTCCTTCTTTTTCCGTCTCCTAGACACGAGCTGAGAAATTGCAAACGTCCAGCAATTGCTCCGAGATGAAAAGTGCCAGCACTGAAAGCTGTTGCTAGCCAGCACCCTTCCTTGGAAGCGCTTTTGTAGGCCTAAGAACACTGGGGCTCTGGGCTTCTCTAGCCACCTCATCTTCTGCTCATCCTCTCGCGCACTCTAAAGAGAGCTCAGGTGAGAAATTGCAAAGGTCGAGCAATTGCTCAGAGATGAAAAGTGCCAGCACTGAAAGCTCTTGCTAGCCAGCACCCTTCCTTGGAAGCGCTTTCACAGGCGCAGCAACACTGGGGCTTTGCGCTTCTCTACCCACCAAACGTCACGGTCCTTCTCTTTCCGTCGGTAGACACGAACTGAGAAATTGCAAACGTCGAGCAATTGCTCAGAGATGAAAAGTGCCAGCACTGAAAGCTCTTGCTAGCCAGCACCCTTCCTTGGAAGCGCTTTCACAGGCGCAGCAACACTGGGGCTTTGCGCTTCTCTAGCCACCAAACGTCACGGTCCTTCTCTTTCCGTCTCGTAGACACGAGCTGAGAAATTGCAAACGTCGAGCAATTGCTCAGAGATGAAAAGTGCAAGCACTGAAAGCTCTTGCTAGCCAGCACCCTTCCTTGGAAGCGCTTTCACAAGCGCAGCAACACTGGGGCTTTGCGCTTCTCTAGCCACCAAACGTCACGGTCCTTCTCTTTCCGTCGGTAGACACGAGCTGAGAAATTGCAAACGTCGAGCAATTGCTCCGAGATGAAAAGTGCCAGCACTGAAAGCTCTTGCTAGCCAGCACCCTTCCTTGGAAGCGCTTTCACAGGCGCAGCAACACTGGGGCTTTGCGCTTCTCTAGCCACCTAACGTCACGGTCCTTCTCTTTCCGTCTCGTAGACACGAGCTGAGAAATTGCAAACGTCCAGCAATTGCTCAGAGATGAAAAGTGCCAGCACTGAAAGCTGTTGCTAGCCAGCACCCTTCCTTGGAAGCGCTTTTGTAGGCCTAAGAACACTGGGGCTCTGGGCTTCTCTAGCCACCTCATCTTCTGCTCATCCTCTCGCGCACTCTAAAGAGAGCTCAGGTGAGAAATTGCAAACGTCCAGCAATTGCTCAGAGATGAAAAGTGCCAGCACTGAAAGCTCTTGCTAGCCAGCACCCTTCCTTGGAAGCGCTTTCACAGGCGCAGCAACACTGGGGCTTTGCGCTTCTCTAGCCACCAAACGTCACGGTCCTTCTCTTTCCGTCTCGTAGACACGAGCTGAGAAATTGCAAACGTCGAGCAATTGCTCAGAGATGAAAAGTGCCAGCACTGAAAGCTGTTGCTAGCCAGCACCCTTCCTTGGAAGCGCTTTTGTAGGCCTAAGAACACTGGGGCTCTGGGCTTCTCTAGCCACCTCATCTTCTGCTCATCCTCTCGCGCACTCTAAAGAGAGCTCAGGTGAGAAATTGCAAACGTCGAGCAATTGCTCAGAGATGAAAAGTGCCAGCACTGAAAGCTGTTGCTAGCCAGCACCCTTCCTTGGAAGCGCTTTCACAGGCGTAGCAACACTGGGGCTTTGCGCTTCTATACGCACCAAACGTCACGGTCCTTCTCTTTCCGTCTCGTAGACACGAGCTGAGAAATTGCAAACGTCCAGCAATTGCTCCGAGATGAAAAGTGCCAGCACTGAAAGCTCTTGCTAGCCAGCTCCCTTCCTTGGAAGCGCTTTTGTAGGCCTAAGAACACTGGGGCTCTGGGCTTCTCTAGCCACCTCATCTTCTGCTCATCCTCTCGCGCACTCTAAAGAGAGCTCAGGTGAGAAATTGCAAACGTCGAGCAATTGCTCAGAGATGAAAAGTGCCAGCACTGAAAGCTCTTGCTAGCCAGCACCCTTCCTTGGAAGCGCTTTCACAGGCGCAGCAACACTGGGGCTTTGCGCTTCTCTAGCCACCAAACGTCACGGTCCTTCTCTTTCCGTCTCGTAGACACGAGCTGAGAAATTGCAAACGTCGAGCAATTGCTCAGAGATGAAAAGTGCCAGCACTGAAAGCTGTTGCTAGCCAGCACCCTTCCTTGGAAGCGCTTTCACAGGAGCAACAACACTGGGGCTTTGCGCTTCTCTACTCACGAAACATCACGGTCCTTCTCTTTCCGTCTCGTAGACACGAGCTGAGAAATTGCAAACGTCGAGCAATTGCTCAGAGATGAAAAGTGCCAGCACTGAAAGCTGTTGCTAGCCAGCACCGTTCCTTGGAAGCGCTTTTGTAGGCCTAAGAACACTGGGGCTCTGGGCTTCTCTAGCCACCTCATCTTCTGCTCATCCTCTCGCGCACTCTAAAGAGAGCTCAGGTGAGAAATTGCAAACGTCGAGCAATTGCTCAGAGATGAAAAGTGCAAGCACTGAAAGCTGTTGCTAGCCAGCACCCTTCCTTGGAAGCGCTTTTGTAGGCCTAAGAACACTGGGGCTCTGGGCTTCTCTAGCCACCTCATCTTCTGCTCATCCTCTCGCGCACTCTAAAGAGAGCTCAGGTGAGAAATTGCAAACGTCGAGCAATTGCTCAGAGATGAAAAGTGCCAGCACTGAAAGCTCTTGCTAGCCAGCACCCTTCCTTGGAAGCGCTTTCACAGGCGCAGTAACACTGGGGCTTTGCGCTTCTCTAGCCACCAAACGTCACGGTCCTTCTCTTTCCGTCTCCTAGACACGAGCTGAGAAATTGCAAACGTCGAGCAATTGCTCCGAGATGAAAAGTGCCAGCACTGAAAGCTCTTGCTAGCCAGCACCCTTCCTTGGAAGCGCTTTTGTAGGCCTAAGAACACTGGGGCTCTGGGCTTCTCTAGCCACCTCATCTTCTGCTCATCCTCTCGCGCACTCTAAAGAGAGCTCAGGTGAGAAATTGCAAACGTCGAGCAATTGCTCCGAGATGAAAAGTGCCAGCACTGAAAGCTGTTGCTAGCCAGCACCCTTCCTTGGAAGCGCTTTTGTAGGCCTAAGAACACTGGGGCTCTGGGCTTCTCTAGCCACCTCATCTTCTGCTCATCCTCTCGCGCACTCTAAAGAGAGCTCAGGTGAGAAATTGCAAACGTCGAGCAATTGCTCAGAGATGAAAAGTGCCAGCACTGAAAGCTCTTGCTATCCAGCACCCTTCCTTGGAAGCGCTTTCACAGGCGCAGCAACCCTGGGGCTTTGCGCTTCTATACGCACCAAACGTCACGGTCCTTCTCTTTCCGTCTCGTAGACACGAGCTGAGAAATTGCAAACGTCGAGCAATTGCTCAGAGATGAAAAGTGCCAGCACTGAAAGCTCTTGATAGCCAGCACCCTTCCTTGGAAGCGCTTTTGTAGGCCTAAGAACACTGGGGCTCTGGGCTTCTCTAGCCACCTCATCTTCTGCTCATCCTCTCGCGCACTCTAAAGAGAGCTCAGGTGAGAAATTGCAAACGTCCAGCAATTGCTCAGAGATGAAAAGTGCCAGCACTGAAAGCTCTTGCTAGCCAGCACCCTTCCTTGGAAGCGCTTTCACAGGCGCAGCAACACTGGGGCTTTGCGCTTCTCTACCCACCAAACGTCACGGTCCTTCTCTTTCCGTCTCGTAGACACGAGCTGAGAAATTGCAAACGTTGAGCAATTGCTCAGAGATGAAAAGTGCCAGCACTGAAAGCTGTTGCTAGCCAGCACCCTTCCTTGGAAGCGCTTTCACAGGCGCAGTAACACTGGGGCTTTGCGCTTCTCTAGCCACCAAGCGTCACGGTCCTTCTCTTTCCGTCTCGTAGACACAAGCTGAGAAATTGCAAACGTCGAGCAATTGCTCAGAGATGAAAAGTGCCAGCACTGAAAGCTCTTGCTAGCCAGCACCCTTCCTTGGAAGCGCTTTCACAGGCGCAGCAACACTGGGGCTTTGCGCTTCTATACGCACCAAACGTCACGGTCATTCTCTTTCCGTCTCATAGACACGAGCTGAGAAATTGCAAACGTCGAGCAATTGCTCAGAGATGAAAAGTGCAAGCACTGAAAGCTGTTGCTAGCCAGCACCCTTCCTTGGAAGCGCTTTTGTAGGCCTAAGAACACTGGGGCTCTGGGCTTCTCTAGCCACCTAATCTTCTGCTCATCCTCTCGCGCACTCTAAAGAGAGCTCAGGTGAGAAATTGCAAACGTCGAGCAATTGCTCAGAGATGAAAAGTGCCAGCACTGAAAGCTGTTGCTAGCCAGCACCCTTCCTTGGAAGCGCTTTCACAGGCGCAGCAACAATGGGGCTTTGCGCTTCTCTAGCCACCAAACGTCACGGTCCTTCTCTTTCCGTCGGTAGACACGAGCTGAGAAATTGCAAACGTCGAGCAATTGCTCAGAGATGAAAAGTGCCAGCACTGAAAGCTGTTGCTAGCCAGCACCCTTCCTTGGAAGCGCTTTCACAGGCGCAGCAACACTGGGGCTTTGCGCTTCTCTAGCCACCAAACGTCACGGTCCTTCTCTTTCCGTCTCGTAGACACGAGCTGAGAAATTGCAAACGTCGAGCAATTGCTCCGAGATGAAAAGTGCCAGCACTGAAAGCTGTTGCTAGCCAGCACCCTTCCTTGGAAGCGCTTTTGTAGGCCTAAGAACACTGGGGCTCTGGGCTTCTCTAGCCACCTCATCTTCTGCTCATCCTCTCGCGCACTCTAAATGGAGCTCAGGTGAGAAATTGCAAACGTCGAGCAATTGCTCAGAGATGAAAAGTGCCAGCACTGAAAGCTGTTGCTAGCCAGCACCCTTCCTTGGAAGCGCTTTCACAGGCGCAGCAACACTGGGGCTTTGCGCTTCTCTAGCCACCAAACGTCACGGTCCTTCTCTTTCGTCGGTAGACACAAGCTGAGAAATTGCAAACGTCGAGCAATTGCTCAGAGATGAAAAGTGCCAGCACTGAAAGCTGTTGCTAGCCAGCTCCCTTCCTTGGAAGCGCTTTTGTAGGCCTAAGAACACTGGGGCTCTGGGCTTCTCTAGCCACCTCATCTTCTGCTCATCCTCTCGCGCACTCTAAAGAGAGCTCAGGTGAGAAATTGCAAACGTCCAGCAATTGCTCCGAGATGAAAAGTGCCAGCACTGAAAGCTCTTGCTAGCCAGCACCCTTCCTTGGAAGCGCTTTCACAGGCGCAGCAACACTGGGGCTTTGCGCTTCTCTAGCCACCAAACGTCACGGTCCTTCTCTTTCCGTCGGTAGACACGAGCTGAGAAATTGCAAACGTCGAGCAATTGCTCAGAGATGAAAAGTGCCAGCACTGAAAGCTCTTGCTAGCCAGCACCCTTCCTTGGAAACGCTTTCACAGGCGCAGCAACACTGGGGCTTTGCGCTTCTATACGCACCAAACGTCACGGTCCTTCTCTTTCCGTCTCGTAGACACGAGCTGAGAAATTGCAAACGTCCAGCAATTGCTCCGAGATGAAAAGTGCCAGCACTGAAAGCTGTTGCTAGCCAGCACCCTTCCTTGGAAGCGCTTTTGTAGGCCTAAGAACACTGGGGCTCTGGGCTTCTCTAGCCACCTCATCTTCTGCTCATCCTCTCGCGCACTCTAAAGAGAGCTCAGGTGAGAAATTGCAAAGGTCGAGCAATTGCTCAGAGATGAAAAGTGCCAGCACTGAAAGCTCTTGCTAGCCAGCACCCTTCCTTGGAAGCGCTTTCACAGGCGCAGCAACACTGGGGCTTTGCGCTTCTATACGCACCAAACGTCACGGTCCTTCTCTTTCCGCCTCGTAGACACGAGCTGAGAAATTGCAAACGTCGAGCAATTGCTCAGAGATGAAAAGTGCCAGCACTGAAAGCTCTTGCTAGCCAGCACCCTTCCTTGGAAGCGCTTTCACAGGCGCAGCAACACTGGGGCTTTGCGCTTCTCTACCCACCAAACGTCACGGTCCTTCTCTTTCCGTCTCGTAGACACGAGCTGAGAAATTGCAAACGTCGAGCAATTGCTCAGAGATGAAAAGTGCCAGCACTGAAAGCTGTTGCTAGCCAGCACCCTTCCTTGGAAGCGCTTTTGTAGGCCTAAGAACACTGGGGCTCTGGGCTTCTCTAGCCACCTCATCTTCTGCTCATCCTCTCGCGCACTCTAAAGAGAGCTCAGGTGAGAAATTGCAAACGTCGAGCAATTGCTCCGAGATGAAAAGTGCCAGCACTGAAAGCTCTTGCTAGCCAGCACCCTTCCTTGGAAGCGCTTTTGTAGGCCTAAGAACACTGGGGCTCTGGGCTTCTCTAGCCACCTCATCTTCTGCTCATCCTCTCGCGCACTCTAAAGAGAGCTCAGGTGAGAAATTGCAAACGTCCAGCAATTGCTCAGAGATGAAAAGTGCCAGCACTGAAAGCTCTTGCTAGCCAGCACCCTTCCTTGGAAGCGCTTTCACAGGCGCAGTAACACTGGGGCTTTGCGCTTCTCTAGCCACCAAACGTCACGGTCCTTCTCTTTCCGTCTCCTAGACACGAGCTGAGAAATTGCAAACGTCGAGCAATTGCTCCGAGATGAAAAGTGCCAGCACTGAAAGCTGTTGCTAGCCAGCACCCTTCCTTGGAAGCGCTTTTGTAGGCCTAAGAACACTGGGGCTCTGGGCTTCTCTAGCCACCTCATCTTCTGCTCATCCTCTCGCGCACTCTAAAGAGAGCTCAGGTGAGAAATTGCAAACGTCCAGCAATTGCTCAGAGATGAAAAGTGCCAGCACTGAAAGCTGTTGCTAGCCAGCACCCTTCCTTGGAAGCGCTTTCACAGGCGCAGTAACACTGGGGCTTTGCGCTTCTATACGCACCAAACGTCACGGTCCTTCTCTTTCCGTCTCCTAGACACGAGCTGAGAAATTGCAAACGTCGAGCAATTGCTCAGAGATGAAAAGTGCCAGCACTGAAAGCTCTTGCTAGCCAGCACCCTTCCTTGGAAGCGCTTTCACAGGCGCAGCAACACTGGGGCTTTGCGCTTCTCTACTCACGAAACGTCACGGTCATTCTCTTTCCGTCTCCTAGACACGAGCTGAGAAATTGCAAACGTCCAGCAATTGCTCCGAGATGAAAAGTGCCAGCACTGAAAGCTGTTGCTAGCCAGCACCCTTCCTTGGAAGCGCTTTTGTAGGCCTAAGAACACTGGGGCTCTGGGCTTCTCTAGCCACCTCATCTTCTGCTCATCCTCTCGCGCACTCTAAAGAGAGCTCAGGTGAGAAATTGCAAACGTCGAGCAATTGCTCAGAGATGAAAAGTGCCAGCACTGAAAGCTGTTGCTAGCCAGCACCCTTCCTTGGAAGCGCTTTCACAGGCGCAGTAACACTGGGGCTTTGCGCTTCTCTAGCCACCAAGCGTCACGGTCCTTCTCTTTCCGTCTCGTAGACACGAGCTGAGAAATTGCAAACGTCGAGCAATTGCTCAGAGATGAAAAGTGCCAGCACTGAAAGCTCTTGCTAGCCAGCACCCTTCCTTGGAAGCGCTTTCACAGGCGCAGCAACACTGGGGCTTTGCGCTTCTCTAGCCACCAAACGTCACGGTCCTTCTCTTTCCGTCTCGTAGACACGAGCTGAGAAATTGCAAACGTCGAGCAATTGCTCAGAGATGAAAAGTGCCAGCACTGAAAGCTGTTGCTAGCCAGCACCCTTCCTTGGAAGCGCTTTTGTAGGCCTAAGAACACTGGGGCTCTGGGCTTCTCTAGCCACCTCATCTTCTGCTCATCCTCTCGCGCACTCTAAAGAGAGCTCAGGTGAGAAATTGCAAACGTCGAGCAATTGCTCAGAGATGAAAAGTGCCAGCACTGAAAGCTCTTGCTAGCCAGCACCCTTCCTTGGAAGCGCTTTCACAGGCGCAGCAACACTGGGGCTTTGCGCTTCTCTAGCCACCAAACGTCACGGTCCTTCTCTTTCCGTCTCGTAGACACGAGCTGAGAAATTGCAAACGTCGAGCAATTGCTCAGAGATGAAAAGTGCCAGCACTGAAAGCTGTTGCTAGCCAGCACCCTTCCTTGGAAGCGCTTTTGTAGGCCTAAGAACACTGGGGCTCTGGGCTTCTCTAGCCACCTCATCTTCTGCTCATCCTCTCGCGCACTCTAAAGAGAGCTCAGGTGAGAAATTGCAAAGGTCGAGCAATTGCTCAGAGATGAAAAGTGCCAGCACTGAAAGCTGTTGCTAGCCAGCACCCTTCCTTGGAAGCGCTTTCACAGGCGCAGTAACACTGGGGCTTTGCGCTTCTATACGCACCAAACGTCACGGTCCTTCTCTTTCCGTCTCGTAGACACGAGCTGAGAAATTGCAAACGTCGAGCAATTGCTCAGAGATGAAAAGTGCCAGCACTGAAAGCTGTTGCTAGCCAGCACCCTTCCTTGGAAGCGCTTTCACAGGCGCAGCAACACTGGGGCTTTGCGCTTCTATACGCACCAAACGTCACGGTCCTTCTCTTTCCGTCTCCTAGACACGAGCTGAGAAATTGCAAACGTCCAGCAATTGCTCCGAGATGAAAAGTGCCAGCACTGAAAGCTGTTGCTAGCCAGCACCCTTCCTTGGAAGCGCTTTTGTAGGCCTAAGAACACTGGGGCTCTGGGCTTCTCTAGCCACCTCATCTTCTGCTCATCCTCTCGCGCACTCTAAAGAGAGCTCAGGTGAGAAATTGCAAACGTCGAGCAATTGCTCAGAGATGAAAAGTGCCAGCACTGAAAGCTCTTGCTAGCCAGCACCCTTCCTTGGAAGCGCTTTCACAGGCGCAGCAACACTGGGGCTTTGCGCTTCTCTACCCACCAAACGTCACGGTCCTTCTCTTTCCGTCGGTAGACACGAGCTGAGAAATTGCAAACGTCGAGCAATTGCTCAGAGATGAAAAGTGCCAGCACTGAAAGCTCTTGCTAGCCAGCACCCTTCCTTGGAAGCGCTTTCACAGGCGCAGCAACACTGGGGCTTTGCGCTTCTCTAGCCACCAAACGTCACGGTCCTTCTCTTTCCGTCTCGTAGACACGAGCTGAGAAATTGCAAACGTCGAGCAATTGCTCAGAGATGAAAAGTGCCAGCACTGAAAGCTGTTGCTAGCCAGCACCCTTCCTTGGAAGCGCTTTTGTAGGCCTAAGAACACTGGGGCTCTGGGCTTCTCTAGCCACCTCATCTTCTGCTCATCCTCTCGCGCACTCTAAAGAGAGCTCAGGTGAGAAATTGCAAACGTCGAGCAATTGCTCAGAGATGAAAAGTGCCAGCACTGAAAGCTCTTGCTAGCCAGCACCCTTCCTTGGAAGCGCTTTCACAGGCGCAGCAACACTGGGGCTTTGCGCTTCTCTAGCCACCAAACGTCACGGTCCTTCTCTTTCCGTCTCGTAGACACGAGCTGAGAAATTGCAAACGTCGAGCAATTGCTCAGAGATGAAAAGTGCCAGCACTGAAAGCTCTTGCTAGCCAGCACCCTTCCTTGGAAGCGCTTTTGTAGGCCTAAGAACACTGGGGCTCTGGGCTTCTCTAGCCACCTCATCTTCTGCTCATCCTCTCGCGCACTCTAAAGAGAGCTCAGGTGAGAAATTGCAAAGGTCGAGCAATTGCTCAGAGATGAAAAGTGCCAGCACTGAAAGCTGTTGCTAGCCAGCACCCTTCCTTGGAAGCGCTTTCACAGGCGCAGTAACACTGGGGCTTTGCGCTTCTATACGCACCAAACGTCACGGTCCTTCTCTTTCCGTCTCGTAGACACGAGCTGAGAAATTGCAAACGTCGAGCAATTGCTCAGAGATGAAAAGTGCCAGCACTGAAAGCTGTTGCTAGCCAGCACCCTTCCTTGGAAGCGCTTTCACAGGCGCAGCAACACTGGGGCTTTGCGCTTCTCTACTCACGAAACGTCACGGTCATTCTCTTTCCGTCTCGTAGACACGAGCTGAGAAATTGCAAACGTCCAGCAATTGCTCCGAGATGAAAAGTGCCAGCACTGAAAGCTCTTGCTAGCCAGCACCCTTCCTTGGAAGCGCTTTTGTAGGCCTAAGAACACTGGGGCTCTGGGCTTCTCTAGCCACCTCATCTTCTGCTCATCCTCTCGCGCACTCTAAAGAGAGCTCAGGTGAGAAATTGCAAACGTCGAGCAATTGCTCAGAGATGAAAAGTGCCAGCACTGAAAGCTCTTGCTAGCCAGCACCCTTCCTTGGAAGCGCTTTCACAGGCGCAGCAACACTGGGGCTTTGCGCTTCTCTACCCACCAAACGTCACGGTCCTTCTCTTTCCGTCTCGTAGACACGAGCTGAGAAATTGCAAACGTCCAGCAATTGCTCAGAGATGAAAAGTGCCAGCACTGAAAGCTGTTGCTAGCCAGCACCCTTCCTTGGAAGCGCTTTCACAGGCGCAGCAACACTGGGGCTTTGCGCTTCTATACGCACCAAACGTCACGGTCCTTCTCTTTCCGTCTCCTAGACACGAGCTGAGAAATTGCAAACGTCCAGCAATTGCTCCGAGATGAAAAGTGCCAGCACTGAAAGCTGTTGCTAGCCAGCACCCTTCCTTGGAAGCGCTTTTGTAGGCCTAAGAACACTGGGGCTCTGGGCTTCTCTAGCCACCTCATCTTCTGCTCATCCTCTCGCGCACTCTAAAGAGAGCTCAGGTGAGAAATTGCAAAGGTCGAGCAATTGCTCAGAGATGAAAAGTGCCAGCACTGAAAGCTGTTGCTAGCCAGCACCCTTCCTTGGAAGCGCTTTCACAGGCGCAGCAACACTGGGGCTTTGCGCTTCTCTACCCACCAAACGTCACGGTCCTTCTCTTTCCGTCGGTAGACACGAACTGAGAAATTGCAAACGTCGAGCAATTGCTCAGAGATGAAAAGTGCCAGCACTGAAAGCTCTTGCTAGCCAGCACCCTTCCTTGGAAGCGCTTTCACAGGCGCAGCAACACTGGGGCTTTGCGCTTCTCTAGCCACCAAACGTCACGGTCCTTCTCTTTCCGTCTCGTAGACACGAGCTGAGAAATTGCAAACGTCGAGCAATTGCTCAGAGATGAAAAGTGCAAGCACTGAAAGCTCTTGCTAGCCAGCACCCTTCCTTGGAAGCGCTTTCACAAGCGCAGCAACACTGGGGCTTTGCGCTTCTCTACCCACCAAACGTCACGGTCCTTCTCTTTCCGTCGGTAGACACGAGCTGAGAAATTGCAAACGTCGAGCAATTGCTCCGAGATGAAAAGTGCCAGCACTGAAAGCTCTTGCTAGCCAGCACCCTTCCTTGGAAGCGCTTTCACAGGCGCAGCAACACTGGGGCTTTGCGCTTCTCTAGCCACCTAACGTCACGGTCCTTCTCTTTCCGTCTCGTAGACACGAGCTGAGAAATTGCAAACGTCGAGCAATTGCTCAGAGATGAAAAGTGCCAGCACTGAAAGCTGTTGCTAGCCAGCACCCTTCCTTGGAAGCGCTTTTGTAGGCCTAAGAACACTGGGGCTCTGGGCTTCTCTAGCCACCTCATCTTCTGCTCATCCTCTCGCGCACTCTAAAGAGAGCTCAGGTGAGAAATTGCAAACGTCGAGCAATTGCTCCGAGATGAAAAGTGCCAGCACTGAAAGCTCTTGCTAGCCAGCACCCTTCCTTGGAAGCGCTTTCACAGGCGCAGCAACACTGGGGCTTTGCGCTTCTCTAGCCACCAAACGTCACGGTCCTTCTCTTTCCGTCGGTAGACACGAGCTGAGAAATTGCAAACGTCGAGCAATTGCTCCGAGATGAAAAGTGCCAGCACTGAAAGCTGTTGCTAGCCAGCTCCCTTCCTTGGAAGCGCTTTTGTAGGCCTAAGAACACTGGGGCTCTGGGCTTCTCTAGCCACCTCATCTTCTGCTCATCCTCTCGCGCACTCTAAAGAGAGCTCAGGTGAGAAATTGCAAACGTCGAGCAATTGCTCAGAGATGAAAAGTGCCAGCACTGAAAGCTCTTGCTATCCAGCACCCTTCCTTGGAAGCGCTTTCACAGGCGCAGCAACACTGGGGCTTTGCGCTTCTCTACCCAACAAACGTCACGGTCCTTCTCTTTCCGTCGGTAGACACGAACTGAAAAATTGCAAACGTCGAGCAATTGCTCAGAGATGAAAAGTGCCAGCACTGAAAGCTCTTGCTAGCCAGCACCCTTCCTTGGAAGCGCTTTCACAGGCGCATCAACACTGGGGCTTTGCGCTTCTATACGCACCAAACGTCACGGTCCTTCTCTTTCCGTCTCGTAGACACGAGCTGAGAAATTGCAAACGTCCAGCAATTGCTCCGAGATGAAAAGTGCCAGCACTGAAAGCTCTTGCTAGCCAGTACCCTTCCTTGGAAGCGCTTTTGTAGGCCTAAGAACACTGGGGCTCTGGGCTTCTCTAGCCACCTCATCTTCTGCTCATCCTCTCGCGCACTCTAAAGAGAGCTCAGGTGAGAAATTGCAAACGTCGAGCAATTGCTCAGAGATGAAAAGTGCCAGCACTGAAAGCTCTTGCTAGCCAGCACCCTTCCTTGGAAGCGCTTTCACAGGCACAGCAACACTGGGGCTTTGCGCTTCTCTAGCCACCAAACGTCACGGTCCTTCTCTTTCCGTCTCGTAGACACGAGCTGAGAAATTGCAAACGTCGAGCAATTGCTCAGAGATGAAAAGTGCCAGCACTGAAAGCTGTTGCTAGCCAGCACCCTTCCTTGGAAGCGCTTTCACAGGAGCAACAACACTGGGGCTTTGCGCTTCTCTACTCACGAAACGTCACGGTCCTTCTCTTTCCGTCTCGTAGACACGAGCTGAGAAATTGCAAACGTCGAGCAATTGCTCAGAGATGAAAAGTGCCAGCACTGAAAGCTCTTGCTAGCCAGCACCCTTCCTTGGAAGCGCTTTTGTAGGCCTAAGAACACTGGGGCTCTGGGCTTCTCTAGCCACCTCATCTTCTGCTCATCCTCTCGCGCACTCTAAAGAGAGCTCAGGTGAGAAATTGCAAACGTCGAGCAATTGCTCAGAGATGAAAAGTGCAAGCACTGAAAGCTGTTGCTAGCCAGCACCCTTCCTTGGAAGCGCTTTTGTAGGCCTAAGAACACTGGGGCTCTGGGCTTCTCTAGCCACCTCATCTTCTGCTCATCCTCTCGCGCACTCTAAAGAGAGCTCAGGTGAGAAATTGCAAACGTCGAGCAATTGCTCAGAGATGAAAAGTGCCAGCACTGAAAGCTCTTGCTAGCCAGCACCCTTCCTTGGAAGCGCTTTCACAGGCGCAGTAACACTGGGGCTTTGCGCTTCTCTAGCCACCAAACGTCACGGTCCTTCTCTTTCCGTCTCGTAGACACGAGCTGAGAAATTGCAAACGTCGAGCAATTGCTCCGAGATGAAAAGTGCCAGCACTGAAAGCTCTTGCTAGCCAGCACCCTTCCTTGGAAGCGCTTTTGTAGGCCTAAGAACACTGGGGCTCTGGGCTTCTCTAGCCACCTCATCTTCTGCTCATCCTCTCGGGCACTCTAAAGAGAGCTCAGGTGAGAAATTGCAAACGTCGAGCAATTGCTCAGAGATGAAAAGTGCCAGCACTGAAAGCTGTTGCTAGCCAGCACCCTTCCTTGGAAGCGCTTTCACAGGCGCAGCAACACTGGGGCTTTGCGCTTCTATACGCACCAAACGTCACGGTCCTTCTCTTTCCGTCTCCTAGACACGAGCTGAGAAATTGCAAACGTCGAGCAATTGCTCAGAGATGAAAAGTGCCAGCACTGAAAGCTCTTGCTAGCCAGCACCCTTCCTTGGAAGCGCTTTCACAGGCGCAGCAACACTGGGGCTTTGCGCTTCTCTACTCACGAAACGTCACGGTCATTCTCTTTCCGTCTCGTAGACACGAGCTGAGAAATTGCAAACGTCCAGCAATTGCTCAGAGATGAAAAGTGCCAGCACTGAAAGCTCTTGCTAGCCAGCACCCTTCCTTGGAAGCGCTTTTGTAGGCCTAAGAACAGTGGGGCTCTGGGCTTCTCTAGCCACCTAATCTTCTGCTCATCCTCTCGCGCACTCTAAAGAGAGCTCAGGTGAGAAATTGCAAACGTCGAGCAATTGCTCAGAGATGAAAAGTGCCAGCACTGAAAGCTCTTGCTAGCCAGCACCCTTCCTTGGAAGTGCTTTCACAGGCGCAGCAACACTGGGGCTTTGCGTTTCTCTACCCACCAAACGTCACGGTCCTTCTCTTTCCGTCTCGTAGACACGAGCTGAGAAATTGCAAACGTTGAGCAATTGCTCAGAGATGAAAAGTGCCAGCACTGAAAGCTGTTGCTAGCCAGCACCCTTCCTTGGAAGCTCTTTCACAGGCGCAGTAACACTGGGGCTTTGCGCTTCTCTAGCCACCAAGCGTCACGGTCCTTCTCTTTCCGTCTCCTAGACACGAGCTGAGAAATTGCAAACGTCGAGCAATTGCTCCGAGATGAAAAGTGCCAGCACTGAAAGCTGTTGCTAGCCAGCACCCTTCCTTGGAAGCGCTTTTGTAGGCCTAAGAACACTGGGGCTCTGGGCTTCTCTAGACACCTCATCTTCTGCTCATCCTCTCGCGCACTCTAAAGAGAGCTCAGGTGAGAAATTGCAAACGTCGAGCAATTGCTCAGAGATGAAAAGTGCCAGCACTGAAAGCTGTTGCTAGCCAGCACCCTTCCTTGGAAGCGCTTTCACAGGCGCAGCAACACTGGGGCTTTGCGCTTCTCTACCCACCAAACGTCACGGTCCTTCTCTTTCCGTCGGTAGACACGAACTGAGAAATTGCAAACGTCGAGCAATTGCTCAGAGATGAAAAGTGCCAGCACTGAAAGCTCTTGCTAGCCAGCACCCTTCCTTGGAAGCGCTTTCACAGGCGCAGCAACACTGGGGCTTTGCGCTTCTCTAGCCACCAAGCGTCACGGTCCTTCTCTTTCCGTCTCGTAGACACGAGCTGAGAAATTGCAAACGTCGAGCAATTGCTCAGAGATGAAAAGTGCCAGCACTGAAAGCTCTTGCTAGCCAGCACCCTTCCTTGGAAGCGCTTTTGTAGGCCTAAGAACACTGGGGCTCTGGGCTTCTCTAGCCACCTCATCTTCTGCTCATCCTCTCGCGCACTCTAAAGAGAGCTCAGGTGAGAAATTGCAAACGTCCAGCAATTGCTCAGAGATGAAAAGTGCCAGCACTGAAAGCTCTTGCTAGCCAGCACCCTTCCTTGGAAGCGCTTTCACAGGCGCAGTAACACTGGGGCTTTGCGCTTCTCTACCCACCAAACGTCACGGTCCTTCTCTTTCCGTCGGTAGACACGAGCTGAGAAATTGCAAACGTCGAGCAATTGCTCCGAGATGAAAAGTGCCAGCACTGAAAGCTCTTGCTAGCCAGCTCCCTTCCTTGGAAGCGCTTTTGTAGGCCTAAGAACACTGGGGCTCTGGGCTTCTCTAGCCACCTCATCGTCTGCTCTTCCTCTCGCGCACTCTAAAGAGAGCTCAGGTGAGAAATTGCAAAAGTCGAGCAATTGCTCAGAGATGAAAAGTGCCAGCACTGAAAGCTGTTGCTAGCCAGCACCCTTCCTTGGAAGCGCTTTCACAGGCGCAGCAACACTGGGGCTTTGCGCTTCTCTAGCCACCAAACGTCACGGTCCTTCTCTTTCCGTCGGTAGACACGAGCTGAGAAATTGCAAACGTCGAGCAATTGCTCAGAGATGAAAAGTGCCAGCACTGAAAGCTGTTGCTAGCCAGCTCCCTTCCTTGGAAGCGCTTTTGTAGGCCTAAGAACACTGGGGCTCTGGGCTTCTCTAGCCACCTCATCTTCTGCTCATCCTCTCGCGCACTCTAAAGAGAGCTCAGGTGAGAAATTGCAAACGACGAGCAATTGCTCAGAGATGAAAAGTGCCAGCACTGAAAGCTCTTGCTAGCCAGCACCCTTCCTTGGAAGCGCTTTCACAGGCGCAGCAACACTGGGGCTTTGCGCTTCTCTACCCACCAAACGTCACGGTCCTTCTCTTTCCGTCGGTAGACACGAGCTGAGAAATTGCAAACGTCGAGCAATTGCTCAGAGATGAAAAGTGCCAGCACTGAAAGCTCTTGCTAGCCAGCACCCTTCCTTGGAAGCGCTTTCACAGGCGCAGCAACACTGGGGCTTTGCGCTTCTATACGCACCAAACGTCACGGTCCTTCTCTTTCCGTCTCGTAGACACGAGCTGAGAAATTGCAAACGTCCAGCAATTGCTCCGAGATGAAAAGTGCCAGCACTGAAAGCTGTTGCTAGCCAGCACCCTTCCTTGGAAGCGCTTTTGTAGGCCTAAGAACACTGGGGCTCTGGGCTTCTCTAGCCACCTCATCTTCTGCTCATCCTCTCGCGCACTCTAAAGAGAGCTCAGGTGAGAAATTGCAAAGGTCGAGCAATTGCTCAGAGATGAAAAGTGCCAGCACTGAAAGCTGTTGCTAGCCAGCACCCTTCCTTGGAAGCGCTTTCACAGGCGCAGCAACACTGGGGCTTTGCGCTTCTATACGCACCAAACGTCACGGTCCTTCTCTTTCCGTCTCCTAGACACGAGCTGAGAAATTGCAAACGTCGAGCAATTGCTCAGAGATGAAAAGTGCCAGCACTGAAAGCTCTTGCTAGCCAGCACCCTTCCTTGGAAGCGCTTTCACAGGCGCAGCAACACTGGGGCTTTGCGCTTCTCTACCCACCAAACGTCACGGTCCTTCTCTTTCCGTCTCGTAGACACGAGCTGAAAAATTGCAAACGTCGAGCAATTGCTCAGAGATGAAAAGTGCCAGCACTGAAAGCTCTTGCTAGCCAGCACCCTTCCTTGGAAGCGCTTTCACAGGCGCAGCAACACTGGGGCTTTGCGCTTCTATACGCACCAAACGTCACGGTCATTCTCTTTCCGTCTCGTAGACACGAGCTGAGAAATTGCAAACGTCGAGCAATTGCTCAGAGATGAAAAGTGCCAGCACTGAAAGCTGTTGCTAGCCAGCACCCTTCCTTGGAAGCGCTTTTGTAGGCCTAAGAACACTGGGGCTCTGGGCTTCTCTAGCCACCTCATCTTCTGCTCATCCTCTCGGGCACTCTAAAGAGAGCTCAGGTGAGAAATTGCAAAGGTCGAGCAATTGCTCAGAGATGAAAAGTGCCAGCACTGAAAGCTGTTGCTAGCCAGCACCCTTCCTTGGAAGCGCTTTCACAGGCGCAGCAACACTGGGGCTTTGCGCTTCTCTACCCACCAAACGTCATGGTCACTAACTCTCCGTCTCGTAGACACGAGCTGAAAATTGCAAACGTCCAGCAATTGCTCAGAGATGAAAAGCGCCAGCACTGAAAGCTGTTGCTAGCCAGCACCCTTCCTTGGAAGCGCTTTCACAGGCGCAGCAACACTGGGGCTTTGCGCTTCTCTAGCCACCAAGCGTCACGGTCCTTCTCTTTCCGTCTCGTAGACACGAGCTGAGAAATTGCAAACGTCGAGCAATTGCTCCGAGATGAAAAGTGCCAGCACTGAAAGCTGTTGCTAGCCAGCACCCTTCCTTGGAAGCGCTTTTGTAGGCCTAAGAACACTGGGGCTCTGGGCTTCTCTAGCCACCTCATCTTCTGCTCATCCTCTCGCGCACTCTAAAGAGAGCTCAGGTGAGAAATTGCAAACGTCCAGCAATTGCTCAGAGATGAAAAGTGCCAGCACTGAAAGCTCTTGCTAGCCAGCACCCTTCCTTGGAAGCGCTTTCACAGGCGCAGCAACACTGGGGCTTTGCGCTTCTCTACCCACCAAACGTCACGGTCCTTCTCTTTCCGTCTCGTAGACACGAGCTGAAAAATTGCAAACGTCGAGCAATTGCTCAGAGATGAAAAGTGCCAGCACTGAAAGCTGTTGCTAGCCAGCACCCTTCCTTCGAAGCGCTTTCACAGGCGCAGCAACACTGGGGCTTTGCGCTTCTCTACTCACGAAACGTCACGGTCATTCTCTTTCCGTCTCGTAGACACGAGCTGAGAAATTGCAAACGTCCAGCAATTGCTCCGAGATGAAAAGTGCCAGCACTGAAAGCTCTTGCTAGCCAGCACCCTTCCTTGGAAGCGCTTTTGTAGGCCTAAGAACACTGGGGCTCTGGGCTTCTCTAGCCACCTCATCTTCTGCTCATCCTCTCGGGCACTCTAAAGAGAGCTCAGGTGAGAAATTGCAAAGGTCGAGCAATTGCTCAGAGATGAAAAGTGCCAGCACTGAAAGCTCTTGCTAGCCAGCACCCTTCCTTGGAAGCGCTTTCACAGGCGCAGCAACACTGGGGCTTTGCGCTTCTATACGCACCAAACGTCACGGTCCTTCTCTTTCCGTCTCGTAGACACGAGCTGAGAAATTGCAAACGTCCAGCAATTGCTCAGAGATGAAAAGTGCCAGCACTGAAAGCTCTTGCTAGCCAGCACCCTTCCTTGGAAGCGCTTTCACAGGCGCAGCAACACTGGGGCTTTGCGCTTCTCTACCCACCAAACGTCACGGTCCTTCTCTTTCCGTCGGTAGACACGAGCTGAGAAATTGCAAACGTCGAGCAATTGCTCAGAGATGAAAAGTGCCAGCACTGAAAGCTCTTGCTAGCCAGCACCCTTCCTTGGAAGCGCTTTCACAGGCGCAGCAACACTGGGGCTTTGCGCTTCTCTAGCCACCAAACGTCACGGTCCTTCTCTTTCCGTCTCGTAGACACGAGCTGAGAAATTGCAAACGTCGAGCAATTGCTCAGAGATGAAAAGTGCCAGCACTGAAAGCTGTTGCTAGCCAGCACCCTTCCTTGGAAGCGCTTTTGTAGGCCTAAGAACACTGGGGCTCTGGGCTTCTCTAGCCACCTCATCTTCTGCTCATCCTCTCGCGCACTCTAAAGAGAGCTCAGGTGAGAAATTGCAAACGTCGAGCAATTGCTCAGAGATGAAAAGTGCCAGCACTGAAAGCTGTTGCTAGCCAGCACCCTTCCTTGGAAGCGCTTTCACAGGCGCAGCAACACTGGGGCTTTGCGCTTCTCTAGCCACCAAACGTCACGGTCCTTCTCTTTCCGTCTCCTAGACACGAGCTGAGAAATTGCAAACGTCGAGCAATTGCTCCGAGATGAAAAGTGCCAGCACTGAAAGCTGTTGCTAGCCAGCTCCCTTCCTTGGAAGCGCTTTTGTAGGCCTAAGAACACTGGGGCTCTGGGCTTCTCTAGCCACCTCATCTTCTGCTCATCCTCTCGCGCACTCTAAAGAGAGCTCAGGTGAGAAATTGCAAAGGTCGAGCAATTGCTCCGAGATGAAAAGTGCCAGCACTGAAAGCTGTTGCTAGCCAGCACCCTTCCTTGGAAGCGCTTTCACAGGCGCAGCAACACTGGGGCTTTGCGCTTCTCTACCCAACAAACGTCACGGTCCTTCTCTTTCCGTCGGTAGACACGAGCTGAAAAATTGCAAACGTCGAGCAATTGCTCCGAGATGAAAAGTGCCAGCACTGAAAGCTCTTGCTAGCCAGCACCCTTCCTTGGAAGCGCTTTCACAGGCGCAGCAACACTGGGGCTTTGCGCTTCTCTAGCCACCAAACGTCACGGTCCTTCTCTTTCCGTCTCGTAGACACGAGCTGAGAAATTGCAAACGTCGAGCAATTGCTCAGAGATGAAAAGTGCAAGCACTGAAAGCTCTTGCTAGCCAGCACCCTTCCTTGGAAGCGCTTTCACAAGCGCAGCAACACTGGGGCTTTGCGCTTCTCTACCCACCAAACGTCACGGTCCTTCTCTTTCCGTCGGTAGACACGAGCTGAGAAATTGCAAACGTCGAGCAATTGCTCCGAGATGAAAAGTGCCAGCACTGAAAGCTCTTGCTAGCCAGCACCCTTCCTTGGAAGCGCTTTCACAGGCGCAGCAACACTGGGGCTTTGCGCTTCTCTAGCCACCTAACGTCACGGTCCTTCTCTTTCCGTCTCGTAGACACGAGCTGAGAAATTGCAAACGTCGAGCAATTGCTCAGAGATGAAAAGTGCCAGCACTGAAAGCTGTTGCTAGCCAGCACCCTTCCTTGGAAGCGCTTTTGTAGGCCTAAGAACACTGGGGCTCTGGGCTTCTCTAGCCACCTCATCTTCTGCTCATCCTCTCGCGCACTCTAAAGAGAGCTCAGGTGAGAAATTGCAAACGTCGAGCAATTGCTCCGAGATGAAAAGTGCCAGCACTGAAAGCTCTTGCTAGCCAGCACCCTTCCTTGGAAGCGCTTTCACAGGCGCAGCAACACTGGGGCTTTGCGCTTCTCTAGCCACCAAACGTCACGGTCCTTCTCTTTCCGTCGGTAGACACGAGCTGAGAAATTGCAAACGTCGAGCAATTGCTCCGAGATGAAAA
This sequence comes from Sarcoramphus papa, assembly GCA_037962945.1. NCBI lineage: Eukaryota > Metazoa > Chordata > Aves > Accipitriformes > Cathartidae > Sarcoramphus > Sarcoramphus papa. The sequence continues at coordinate 3,838,866 of JBBMRM010000088.1, forward strand.
GTGCCAGCACTGAAAGCTGTTGCTAGCCAGCTCCCTTCCTTGGAAGCGCTTTTGTAGGCCTAAGAACACTGGGGCTCTGGGCTTCTCTAGCCACCTCATCTTCTGCTCATCCTCTCGCGCACTCTAAAGAGAGCTCAGGTGAGAAATTGCAAACGTCGAGCAATTGCTCAGAGATGAAAAGTGCCAGCACTGAAAGCTCTTGCTATCCAGCACCCTTCCTTGGAAGCGCTTTCACAGGCGCAGCAACACTGGGGCTTTGCGCTTCTCTACCCAACAAACGTCACGGTCCTTCTCTTTCCGTCGGTAGACACGAGCTGAAAAATTGCAAACGTCGAGCAATTGCTCAGAGATGAAAAGTGCCAGCACTGAAAGCTCTTGCTAGCCAGCACCCTTCCTTGGAAGCGCTTTCACAGGCGCATCAACACTGGGGCTTTGCGCTTCTATACGCACCAAACGTCACGGTCCTTCTCTTTCCGTCTCGTAGACACGAGCTGAGAAATTGCAAACGTCCAGCAATTGCTCCGAGATGAAAAGTGCCAGCACTGAAAGCTCTTGCTAGCCAGTACCCTTCCTTGGAAGCGCTTTTGTAGGCCTAAGAACACTGGGGCTCTGGGCTTCTCTAGCCACCTCATCTTCTGCTCATCCTCTCGCGCACTCTAAAGAGAGCTCAGGTGAGAAATTGCAAACGTCGAGCAATTGCTCAGAGATGAAAAGTGCCAGCACTGAAAGCTCTTGCTAGCCAGCACCCTTCCTTGGAAGCGCTTTCACAGGCACAGCAACACTGGGGCTTTGCGCTTCTCTAGCCACCAAACGTCACGGTCCTTCTCTTTCCGTCTCGTAGACACGAGCTGAGAAATTGCAAACGTCGAGCAATTGCTCAGAGATGAAAAGTGCCAGCACTGAAAGCTGTTGCTAGCCAGCACCCTTCCTTGGAAGCGCTTTCACAGGAGCAACAACACTGGGGCTTTGCGCTTCTCTACTCACGAAACGTCACGGTCCTTCTCTTTCCGTCTCGTAGACACGAGCTGAGAAATTGCAAACGTCGAGCAATTGCTCAGAGATGAAAAGTGCCAGCACTGAAAGCTGTTGCTAGCCAGCACCGTTCCTTGGAAGCGCTTTTGTAGGCCTAAGAACACTGGGGCTCTGGGCTTCTCTAGCCACCTCATCTTCTGCTCATCCTCTCGCGCACTCTAAAGAGAGCTCAGGTGAGAAATTGCAAACGTCGAGCAATTGCTCAGAGATGAAAAGTGCAAGCACTGAAAGCTGTTGCTAGCCAGCACCCTTCCTTGGAAGCGCTTTTGTAGGCCTAAGAACACTGGGGCTCTGGGCTTCTCTAGCCACCTCATCTTCTGCTCATCCTCTCGCGCACTCTAAAGAGAGCTCAGGTGAGAAATTGCAAACGTCGAGCAATTGCTCAGAGATGAAAAGTGCCAGCACTGAAAGCTCTTGCTAGCCAGCACCCTTCCTTGGAAGCGCTTTCACAGGCGCAGTAACACTGGGGCTTTGCGCTTCTCTAGCCACCAAACGTCACGGTCCTTCTCTTTCCGTCTCGTAGACACGAGCTGAGAAATTGCAAACGTCGAGCAATTGCTCCGAGATGAAAAGTGCCAGCACTGAAAGCTCTTGCTAGCCAGCACCCTTCCTTGGAAGCGCTTTTGTAGGCCTAAGAACACTGGGGCTCTGGGCTTCTCTAGCCACCTCATCTTCTGCTCATCCTCTCGGGCACTCTAAAGAGAGCTCAGGTGAGAAATTGCAAACGTCCAGCAATTGCTCAGAGATGAAAAGTGCCAGCACTGAAAGCTGTTGCTAGCCAGCACCCTTCCTTGGAAGCGCTTTCACAGGCGCAGCAACACTGGGGCTTTGCGCTTCTATACGCACCAAACGTCACGGTCCTTCTCTTTCCGTCTCCTAGACACGAGCTGAGAAATTGCAAACGTCGAGCAATTGCTCAGAGATGAAAAGTGCCAGCACTGAAAGCTCTTGCTAGCCAGCACCCTTCCTTGGAAGCGCTTTCACAGGCGCAGCAACACTGGGGCTTTGCGCTTCTCTACTCACGAAACGTCACGGTCATTCTCTTTCCGTCTCGTAGACACGAGCTGAGAAATTGCAAACGTCCAGCAATTGCTCAGAGATGAAAAGTGCCAGCACTGAAAGCTCTTGCTAGCCAGCACCCTTCCTTGGAAGCGCTTTTGTAGGCCTAAGAACAGTGGGGCTCTGGGCTTCTCTAGCCACCTAATCTTCTGCTCATCCTCTCGCGCACTCTAAAGAGAGCTCAGGTGAGAAATTGCAAACGTCGAGCAATTGCTCAGAGATGAAAAGTGCCAGCACTGAAAGCTCTTGCTAGCCAGCACCCTTCCTTGGAAGTGCTTTCACAGGCGCAGCAACACTGGGGCTTTGCGTTTCTCTACCCACCAAACGTCACGGTCCTTCTCTTTCCGTCTCGTAGACACGAGCTGAGAAATTGCAAACGTTGAGCAATTGCTCAGAGATGAAAAGTGCCAGCACTGAAAGCTGTTGCTAGCCAGCACCCTTCCTTGGAAGCTCTTTCACAGGCGCAGTAACACTGGGGCTTTGCGCTTCTCTAGCCACCAAACGTCACGGTCCTTCTCTTTCCGTCTCCTAGACACGAGCTGAGAAATTGCAAACGTCGAGCAATTGCTCCGAGATGAAAAGTGCCAGCACTGAAAGCTGTTGCTAGCCAGCACCCTTCCTTGGAAGCGCTTTTGTAGGCCTAAGAACACTGGGGCTCTGGGCTTCTCTAGACACCTCATCTTCTGCTCATCCTCTCGCGCACTCTAAAGAGAGCTCAGGTGAGAAATTGCAAACGTCGAGCAATTGCTCAGAGATGAAAAGTGCCAGCACTGAAAGCTCTTGCTAGCCAGCACCCTTCCTTGGAAGCGCTTTCACAGGCGCAGCAACACTGGGGCTTTGCGCTTCTCTACCCACCAAACGTCACGGTCCTTCTCTTTCCGTCGGTAGACACGAACTGAGAAATTGCAAACGTCGAGCAATTGCTCAGAGATAAAAAGTGCCAGCACTGAAAGCTCTTGCTAGCCAGCACCCTTCCTTGGAAGCGCTTTCACAGGCGCAGCAACACTGGGGCTTTGCGCTTCTCTAGCCACCAAGCGTCACGGTCCTTCTCTTTCCGTCTCGTAGACACGAGCTGAGAAATTGCAAACGTCGAGCAATTGCTCAGAGATGAAAAGTGCCAGCACTGAAAGCTCTTGCTAGCCAGCACCCTTCCTTGGAAGCGCTTTTGTAGGCCTAAGAACACTGGGGCTCTGGGCTTCTCTAGCCACCTCATCTTCTGCTCATCCTCTCGCGCACTCTAAAGAGAGCTCAGGTGAGAAATTGCAAACGTCCAGCAATTGCTCAGAGATGAAAAGTGCCAGCACTGAAAGCTCTTGCTAGCCAGCACCCTTCCTTGGAAGCGCTTTCACAGGCGCAGTAACACTGGGGCTTTGCGCTTCTCTACCCACCAAACGTCACGGTCCTTCTCTTTCCGTCGGTAGACACGAGCTGAGAAATTGCAAACGTCGAGCAATTGCTCCGAGATGAAAAGTGCCAGCACTGAAAGCTCTTGCTAGCCAGCTCCCTTCCTTGGAAGCGCTTTTGTAGGCCTAAGAACACTGGGGCTCTGGGCTTCTCTAGCCACCTCATCGTCTGCTCTTCCTCTCGCGCACTCTAAAGAGAGCTCAGGTGAGAAATTGCAAAAGTCGAGCAATTGCTCAGAGATGAAAAGTGCCAGCACTGAAAGCTGTTGCTAGCCAGCACCCTTCCTTGGAAGCGCTTTCACAGGCGCAGCAACACTGGGGCTTTGCGCTTCTCTAGCCACCAAACGTCACGGTCCTTCTCTTTCCGTCGGTAGACACGAGCTGAGAAATTGCAAACGTCGAGCAATTGCTCAGAGATGAAAAGTGCCAGCACTGAAAGCTGTTGCTAGCCAGCTCCCTTCCTTGGAAGCGCTTTTGTAGGCCTAAGAACACTGGGGCTCTGGGCTTCTCTAGCCACCTCATCTTCTGCTCATCCTCTCGCGCACTCTAAAGAGAGCTCAGGTGAGAAATTGCAAACGACGAGCAATTGCTCAGAGATGAAAAGTGCCAGCACTGAAAGCTCTTGCTAGCCAGCACCCTTCCTTGGAAGCGCTTTCACAGGCGCAGCAACACTGGGGCTTTGCGCTTCTCTACCCACCAAACGTCACGGTCCTTCTCTTTCCGTCGGTAGACACGAGGTGAGAAATTGCAAACGTCGAGCAATTGCTCAGAGATGAAAAGTGCCAGCACTGAAAGCTCTTGCTAGCCAGCACCCTTCCTTGGAAGCGCTTTCACAGGCGCAGCAACACTGGGGCTTTGCGCTTCTATACGCACCAAACGTCACGGTCCTTCTCTTTCCGTCTCGTAGACACGAGCTGAGAAATTGCAAACGTCCAGCAATTGCTCCGAGATGAAAAGTGCCAGCACTGAAAGCTGTTGCTAGCCAGCACCCTTCCTTGGAAGCGCTTTTGTAGGCCTAAGAACACTGGGGCTCTGGGCTTCTCTAGCCACCTCATCTTCTGCTCATCCTCTCGCGCACTCTAAAGAGAGCTCAGGTGAGAAATTGCAAAGGTCGAGCAATTGCTCAGAGATGAAAAGTGCCAGCACTGAAAGCTGTTGCTAGCCAGCACCCTTCCTTGGAAGCGCTTTCACAGGCGCAGCAACACTGTGGCTTTGCGCTTCTATACGCACCAAACGTCACGGTCCTTCTCTTTCCGTCTCCTAGACACGAGCTGAGAAATTGCAAACGTCGAGCAATTGCTCAGAGATGAAAAGTGCCAGCACTGAAAGCTCTTGCTAGCCAGCACCCTTCCTTGGAAGCGCTTTCACAGGCGCAGCAACACTGGGGCTTTGCGCTTCTCTACCCACCAAACGTCACGGTCCTTCTCTTTCCGTCTCGTAGACACGAGCTGAAAAATTGCAAACGTCGAGCAATTGCTCAGAGATGAAAAGTGCCAGCACTGAAAGCTCTTGCTAGCCAGCACCCTTCCTTGGAAGCGCTTTCACAGGCGCAGCAACACTGGGGCTTTGCGCTTCTATACGCACCAAACGTCACGGTCATTCTCTTTCCGTCTCGTAGACACGAGCTGAGAAATTGCAAACGTCGAGCAATTGCTCAGAGATGAAAAGTGCCAGCACTGAAAGCTGTTGCTAGCCAGCACCCTTCCTTGGAAGCGCTTTTGTAGGCCTAAGAACACTGGGGCTCTGGGCTTCTCTAGCCACCTCATCTTCTGCTCATCCTCTCGGGCACTCTAAAGAGAGCTCAGGTGAGAAATTGCAAAGGTCGAGCAATTGCTCAGAGATGAAAAGTGCCAGCACTGAAAGCTCTTGCTAGCCAGCACCCTTCCTTGGAAGCGCTTTCACAGGCGCAGCAACACTGGGGCTTTGCGCTTCTATACGCACCAAACGTCATGGTCACTAACTCTCCGTCTCGTAGACACGAGCTGAAAATTGCAAACGTCCAGCAATTGCTCAGAGATGAAAAGCGCCAGCACTGAAAGCTGTTGCTAGCCAGCACCCTTCCTTGGAAGCGCTTTCACAGGCGCAGCAACACTGGGGCTTTGCGCTTCTCTAGCCACCAAGCGTCACGGTCCTTCTCTTTCCGTCTCGTAGACACGAGCTGAGAAATTGCAAACGTCGAGCAATTGCTCCGAGATGAAAAGTGCCAGCACTGAAAGCTGTTGCTAGCCAGCACCCTTCCTTGGAAGCGCTTTTGTAGGCCTAAGAACACTGGGGCTCTGGGCTTCTCTAGCCACCTCATCTTCTGCTCATCCTCTCGCGCACTCTAAAGAGAGCTCAGGTGAGAAATTGCAAACGTCCAGCAATTGCTCAGAGATGAAAAGTGCCAGCACTGAAAGCTCTTGCTAGCCAGCACCCTTCCTTGGAAGCGCTTTCACAGGCGCAGCAACACTGGGGCTTTGCGCTTCTCTACCCACCAAACGTCACGGTCCTTCTCTTTCCGTCTCGTAGACACGAGCTGAAAAATTGCAAACGTCGAGCAATTGCTCAGAGATGAAAAGTGCCAGCACTGAAAGCTGTTGCTAGCCAGCACCCTTCCTTCGAAGCGCTTTCACAGGCGCAGCAACACTGGGGCTTTGCGCTTCTCTACTCACGAAACGTCACGGTCATTCTCTTTCCGTCTCGTAGACACGAGCTGAGAAATTGCAAACGTCCAGCAATTGCTCCGAGATGAAAAGTGCCAGCACTGAAAGCTCTTGCTAGCCAGCACCCTTCCTTGGAAGCGCTTTTGTAGGCCTAAGAACACTGGGGCTCTGGGCTTCTCTAGCCACCTCATCTTCTGCTCATCCTCTCGGGCACTCTAAAGAGAGCTCAGGTGAGAAATTGCAAAGGTCGAGCAATTGCTCAGAGATGAAAAGTGCCAGCACTGAAAGCTCTTGCTAGCCAGCACCCTTCCTTGGAAGCGCTTTCACAGGCGCAGCAACACTGGGGCTTTGCGCTTCTATACGCACCAAACGTCACGGTCCTTCTCTTTCCGTCTCGTAGACACGAGCTGAGAAATTGCAAACGTCCAGCAATTGCTCAGAGATGAAAAGTGCCAGCACTGAAAGCTCTTGCTAGCCAGCACCCTTCCTTGGAAGCGCTTTCACAGGCGCAGCAACACTGGGGCTTTGCGCTTCTCTACCCACCAAACGTCACGGTCCTTCTCTTTCCGTCGGTAGACACGAGCTGAGAAATTGCAAACGTCGAGCAATTGCTCAGAGATGAAAAGTGCCAGCACTGAAAGCTCTTGCTAGCCAGCACCCTTCCTTGGAAGCGCTTTCACAGGCGCAGCAACACTGGGGCTTTGCGCTTCTCTAGCCACCAAACGTCACGGTCCTTCTCTTTCCGTCTCGTAGACACGAGCTGAGAAATTGCAAACGTCGAGCAATTGCTCAGAGATGAAAAGTGCCAGCACTGAAAGCTGTTGCTAGCCAGCACCCTTCCTTGGAAGCGCTTTTGTAGGCCTAAGAACACTGGGGCTCTGGGCTTCTCTAGCCACCTCATCTTCTGCTCATCCTCTCGCGCACTCTAAAGAGAGCTCAGGTGAGAAATTGCAAACGTCGAGCAATTGCTCAGAGATGAAAAGTGCCAGCACTGAAAGCTGTTGCTAGCCAGCACCCTTCCTTGGAAGCGCTTTCACAGGCGCAGCAACACTGGGGCTTTGCGCTTCTCTAGCCACCAAACGTCACGGTCCTTCTCTTTCCGTCTCCTAGACACGAGCTGAGAAATTGCAAACGTCGAGCAATTGCTCCGAGATGAAAAGTGCCAGCACTGAAAGCTGTTGCTAGCCAGCTCCCTTCCTTGGAAGCGCTTTTGTAGGCCTAAGAACACTGGGGCTCTGGGCTTCTCTAGCCACCTCATCTTCTGCTCATCCTCTCGCGCACTCTAAAGAGAGCTCAGGTGAGAAATTGCAAACGTCGAGCAATTGCTCAGAGATGAAAAGTGCCAGCACTGAAAGCTCTTGCTAGCCAGCACCCTTCCTTGGAAGCGCTTTCACAGGCGCAGCAACACTGGGGCTTTGCGCTTCTCTACCCAACAAACGTCACGGTCCTTCTCTTTCCGTCGGTAGACACGAGCTGAAAAATTGCAAACGTCGAGCAATTGCTCCGAGATGAAAAGTGCCAGCACTGAAAGCTCTTGCTAGCCAGCACCCTTCCTTGGAAGCGCTTTCACAGGCGCAGCAACACTGGGGCTTTGCGCTTCTCTACCCACCAAACGTCACGGTCCTTCTCTTTCCGTCTCGTAGACACGAGCTGAGAAATTGCAAACGTCCAGCAATTGCTCCGAGATGAAAAGTGCCAGCACTGAAAGCTCTTGCTAGCCAGTACCCTTCCTTGGAAGCGCTTTTGTAGGCCTAAGAACACTGGGGCTCTGGGCTTCTCTAGCCACCTCATCTTCTGCTCATCCTCTCGCGCACTCTAAAGAGAGCTCAGGTGAGAAATTGCAAATGTCGAGAAATTGCTCAGAGATGAAAAGTGCCAGCACTGAAAGCTGTTGCTAGCCAGCACCCTTCCTTGGAAGCGCTTTCACAGGCGCAGCAACACTGGGGCTTTGCGCTTCTATACGCACCAAACGTCACGGTCCTTCTCTTTCCGTCTCCTAGACACGAGCTGAGAAATTGCAAACGTCGAGCAATTGCTCAGAGATGAAAAGTGCCAGCACTGAAAGCTCTTGCTAGCCAGCACCCTTCCTTGGAAGCGCTTTCACAGGCGCAGCAACACTGGGGCTTTGCGCTTCTCTAGCCACCAAACGTCACG